>JAQPPZ010016936.1:0-1300833 GCA_028583015.1 Wollemia nobilis
GATGGCAAGCCGAGATTCACACAACAAAACTTCAAATTAAATTCTGCAAATTGCTTAACACAGTCTTACAATACCGTTTCTAGGCATAGTTCTTCCCCACTCGATCTCAAACTCGCCATCCCTTCCCTTACAATTTTCTGAGTTTTTATCGAGGTCTCGGCCCTCTAGGCAATTAATGCCCCACCTGAGAGAATTCCCGTAACAACAAAAAAAAAATTCCTTCCTCTCCAAGTTTTCGAATTTTCTTCCATTAATGGGCCACCGCCCCGATCCGCTATGAAGCTCGCATTAAAGACCCCCTTGACCTGCAACCGCCACTTTGGTCAGATCGTTCTTTTGAACCGCCGTCTCACCCATACTGTCCATGGCCTGCCACTGTCGCCTTGTCAGAATATTTCCTTAAGATGGTTATCCCTGTTTAATACACGCGACTGTCATCTCTATTTTAATATACGTGGCCTTCATCTTTGTTTTAATACACGTGGCTGCCCGCGTGTCCATTTTCGGCCTCTGTCTTCAACAGGTCGCGTCGCTTTTACACACATGGCAGTCCCGTGTCTAATTCGGCCTGTCTTCTTCTTGGCAACGATATCTTAATCCACGTGGCAGCCTTCTACTGGTCGCGATATCGCGACATGTCGCGATATCGTGACATGTCGCGGTATCGTGACCCCCACGCCCTTATGCCTTAGCTGTTCATTTTACGTCGCGATATCGCGACATGTCGCGGTATCGCGACCCCCGTGCCCTTGTGCCTTAGCTTTTCATTTTTTGTCACGATATCACGACGTCGCGATATCGCGACCATTTCTGCCTTTGCCTTCTATCTTTGCCTTGCCTTTGGAGCCACGATTTCGTGACTCCCCCCAACCTTTGCCTTGCCTTGCCTTTGGAGCCGCGATTTCGTGACATGTCACGATTTCGCGACTCCCCAACTTGCTTTATAGACTCCCCAACTTGCTTTATAAAACTTAAACCTCCCCCTTGCTTTACAAAACTTCAACCTTGGAAAAGAACTGAAATAAATCAAAATGCAAAGTACTTAGAAAACTTAGAAAATTTGGAGGATGCAAGATTGCTCCACTGTCGTCGGATGCTCCTGCATCAGACACCCAGGGTAATTAAAAAGTGATCCTCACTTCTGTTTTGTTAGGGGAAGACCCAGGCGGTCAACCTCCGTCTTCGACAACCAAGTTGCATCTTCAACAGGTCTGCCCTTCCACTTTATCAAATATTCGAATACTGTTTGTTTTTGGTGCTTCTGCCTTCACGGGCGTCTAATATTTCCTCGACCTCGTCTGTGGTTGGAGTAGATGCTGGAATTTGCCATAATTCCGTACTTGGTACCTCTGTACTTTCTCCCTCATGATATTCCACTAAATCTGAAATGTTAAAAATAGGTGAAATGTCAAGCCAACTTGGCAATTCCACTTCATATGCATTGCCTGACTCCCATTTTTCCAATATTCTGCATGGCCCAAACTTCTTCATCTTTAATTTGTTATAAGTTTTGGCTGGAAACCTTTCCTTCTTGAGATGGACCATGACTTCATCTCCTACTTCGAACTCTTTGAACCGTCGCTTCTGGTCTGCTCTTGTCTTATATTGAGTATTCATTTTTATAATTTGTTTCCTTACTTCTTCATGCAGACTTTTCATATGTTCCACAAATTCTTCTGCCTCGGCACTGCACTTTTCTCTCTTATCCAACTTTCTTAGTTCAGACACATTTCTCGGGTTGTTTCCATATATTATCTGGAATGGAGATTTATTTGTGCTCTTATTGACTGAATTGTTATATGCAAATTTTCCTGCGGTAAAACTAAATCCCATCCCTTGGGTTGATCTGCTATCAAGCATCTCAATAAATTACCTAGGCTTCTATTTACCACCTCTTTCTGTCCATCAATCTGTGGGTGGTATGCAGAACTGAATTTCAGATCTGTCTTCAACTTCTTCCACAAAGTTCTCCAGAAATACCCAACAAATTTTGTATCTCTGTCAGAAACAATGCTCTTCGGTAGACCGTGAAGTCGTACCACTTCCTTGAAAAATAACCCTGCAATGTGAACCGCATCACTTGTTTTCTCGGCATGGAATAAAGTGTGCCATCTTGGAAAATCTTTCAACTACTACAAATACAGAGTCATTTCC
Organism: Wollemia nobilis; assembly: GCA_028583015.1. Taxonomy (NCBI): domain Eukaryota; kingdom Viridiplantae; phylum Streptophyta; class Pinopsida; order Araucariales; family Araucariaceae; genus Wollemia; species Wollemia nobilis. The sequence goes on from JAQPPZ010016936.1 coordinate 2,155, forward strand.
CCTCTGTGTTCTTGGCAATCCGAGGACGAAGTCCATGCTGACGTCCTCCCATGGCCGCTCAGGTACTGGTAACGGCTGATACAATCCCGTGTTCTGTCTTCTGCCCTTTGCCATATGGAATATTCTACAACTCTGTACAAACTTTTTCACATCTTGCTGTAGTTGCGGCCAATAGTAATTTTCACTCACCAGGGCAATTGTCTTATCCCGGCCAAAATGTCCAGCCAGTCCTCCGTTGTGTTTCTCCTTGACTAAGTTTTCCCGCATGGAACTCCTTGGAATGCATAATTTACTTCCTCTCGAACAACATTCCGTCTTGGATTAGAAAATCCAACCATTTTGTCCTGTCCACGATAATAGGTGTCAAGCAAGCCGTCCAGGGCTTCGCAAAATCTGGATCTTCGAGGTACAAACCCTTCAGCTTCTTCAAATCCCACTACTTCCACTTGTCATTTTAATCAGTAAATTCTGCCTTCTACTTAAGGCATCCGCAACTCTGTTTGATTTCCCACTTTTGTGCTTCAAAGACAAAGGTATAGCTTTGGAGGAACTCAACCCACTTCAAGTGCCTTTGATTCGATTTTGTTTGGCTATTAATGTACTGTAATGCCTGATGATCAGTGAATAGAACAAACTCTTTTGGCAACAAATAATGCCTCCACTTCTTTAGAGCTTGAACTATAGCATAAAATTCCTGGTCATAAACTGAATACTTTTTTCGAGCATCATTTAGCTTCTCACTAAAATAGGCAACATGCCTGCCTTCCTGACTCAGTACAGCCCCTATTGCACTGCCACTGGCATCACAGTCTACCTAAAATACTTTGTTAAAGTCTGGAAGTGCCAAAACAGGCTGTTCTATGACCTTTTTCTTTAATGCATCAAAGCTCCTTTCAGCCCCTAAGGTCCACTTGAATTCTTTCTTATCCCCTCTCATTGTTTCTGTGAGGGGTGCACAAATGCTGCTGAAATTTTTAATGAATTTTCTATAAAAGCTGGCTAGACCATGAAATGATCTTACCTCTGTTGTGCTTCTCGGAGTAGGCCATTCCATGATGGCTCTCACCTTCTCTGGGTCCATTTTTAGACCTTCTGACTGAGATTACAAATCCCGGGTACACTAACTCCTTCTTTACAAAATTACACTTTTTTAGATTTATTAATAATCGCTCCTCCCGTGCCTTCTCAAAAACCCTTCGATATGCATCAGGTGTTCCTCCAAGGTTCTGCTAAATATTAATATGTCATCTAAATAGACTATGACAAATTTTCCTAAAAACTCTTTCAGTACCTCATTCATCAACCGCATGAAGGTACTCGGTGCATTGGATAGCCCAAAGGGCATGACCAACCACTCATACAAGCCCTCTCCGGTCTTGAAGGCTGTCTTCCACTCATCTCCCTCTCTGATACGGATCCGATGGTAACCACTTTTGAGATCAACCTTGGTGAAGTACTTGGCTCCACTTAAACAATCCATTATGTCATCCATTCTTGGCAATGGAAATCTGTATTTTATTGTGATCTTGTTGATGGCCCGTGAATCTGTACACATTCTCCATTCTCCATCCTTCTTTGGTGCCAACACTGCAGGTACTACGCATGGGCTCAAACTTTCCCGAATCAATCCCTTCTCCAGCAACTCCTGGACCTACCTGTTTAACTCCTCAGTCTCTACAGGCGTCATTTTGTGTGCAGCTTTATTTGGCAAGCTCGATCCTGGCACCAAATCTATATGGTGGCTGATTTTCCTTACTGGGGGTAAACCCTCAGGCACATTATTAGACACAATATCTGGAAATTCCTCCAACAGATCTAGGACTTCGATTGGGGTATCTTGGCATTCTTTCTCCCTAACTCTAGGAATTATTGCATAACATAAATGTTCATGCTTCAAACCGTCCAAAAATTTTCTCCCTTCAACTAAATAGATTCTGGAGTTGTTACACACCTTTTCATCCGCCTCCTTCATGGGCTTCAGCTTATGGCACACGCCATTCTTCGTCAATGAGTAGGTGTTGGCATGGCCATCATGCACTGCACTCCGATCGAACTGCCAGGGCCTTCCCAACAACATATGGCAAGCATCCATAGGTAGGATGTCGCACAGGACCTCATCACAATAATTCCCAATATTAAATTTAATGGAGCACTGCTCACTGACCAAAGCCCTATGGTCCTTCTGTAACCATGCGACCCGATATGGATGCGGGTGCTTCTTCCTCTCTAATCGTAACTTGGTAACCATTTCTTCTGAAACCAGGTTATCCGTGCTACCATTATCAATAATAATATTGCAAATCTTGCCCGCGCATTTACACCTTGTGCGGAATAAACTTCTTCTCTGATCTGTGTCCTTCTCCTCATTCAATAGGACTCTCCTTACGATCATTGCTTCCCCTCTCTCCGCTTCTTCAGAATGTTCAGATCCAACATCTTCCTTTGCCACAGCAGCTCTGGCTGGGCCCTCAGGCCTCTTGTTCGTCCTTTCTCGATGTTGTGGACACTCGAATGCTCGATGTCCTTCTTCACCATAGTGGAAACATGTCCCACGAAATACTCCTCTTCCAAACCCTCGTCCAGATCCACCCCGTCCTCTTGGGTAGTTGTTCTGATCACGGGGCTGATAAACATCCTCCTCCCTTTGATCCTGGTTACTACTAGCTTCACCAGTCTTCTTCAGATCTTTATATTTTTCTCCACTGGTTCTCCCACCAGTTCTTCCACCATGGCCCCTTCCTCTTTGCTTGCCTTCAAACCGCCTATTCAGTTTTTCTTCCACCTTTAAGGCAAACCGGTAAGCATCCTCAATGGTGCTTACCCGAACTAGGCTCAGCTCTTCCTGGATACCGAGTCTCAACCCATTTATATAACGGGCTACCTTCTCTTTGTTTGCCTCTAAATGTCCAGTTCTAATAGAGATCTTGTAAAACTCCTCGGTGTATTCTTGGACAGTTTTGTTTGTCTGTCTCAAACTCTGCATTTTCCTTAGCAGATCCAACTCGTAATCTGCCGGAATAAACTGTCTTTTCAGCTTTTCCACCATTCTATCCCATCTTGTTATTCTCTCCTTCCCTCTTCTGTTCCTTTCCAGCTGTATTCCCCTCCACCAAATGCTGGCATGACCCTTCAACTTGGTCTTAGCAAATCTGACCCGATTAGGGTCTTCAACCTCCTCATATTCGAAATATTCTTCTAAGTCATTTATCCAGTCAATCACCTCTTCCGGATTTAGGTTTCTCGAATATGTAGAAACCTCCATTTTTGGTTGCTTTCCAATCTGAGAGATGGCTTTGTACAACCTGGCTTGTGCAGGATCCACAACCTCTTCTTCTTCCTCAGACTGGTCTTCTTCTTCATCAACTTCGTCTTCACTTCCCTCATCCCTTCCGGGCTCGTGCCTTCTGCGTAGCTCTTCTTGTAGGGCTTGAACTTGCCTCTGCAAGGCTCGAAAGTCTTCGACCGGCACCACATTTCTTTCTCCACCACGGTTTCTTCGTGGGGGCATTTTTCTTTCTTCCCTTACAAATCCTTCCACAGATCCTGGTGTAACTGCCTCTCTTTCGGCGATCTGTTACACGCTCAGGAGCTCCCGCTCTGATACCACTTGATGGCAAGCCGAGATTCACACAACAAAACTTCAAATTAAATTCTGCAAATTGCTTAACACAGTCTTACAATACCGTTTCCAGGCATAGTTCTTCCCCACTCGATCTCAAACTCGCCATCCCTTCCCTTACAATTTTTTGAGTTTTTATCGAGGTCTCGGCCCTCTAGGCAATTAATGCCCCACCTGAGAGAATTCCCGTAACAACAAAAAAAATTCCTTCCTCTGCCAAGTTTTCAAATTTTCTTCCATTAATGGGCCACCGCCCCGATCCGCTATGAAGCTCGCATTAAAGACCCCCTTGACCTGCAACCGCCGCTTTGGTCAGATCGTTCTTTTGAACCGTCGTCTCACCCATACTGTCCATGGCCTGCCACTGTCGCCTTGTCAGAATATTTCCTTAAGATGGTTATCCCTGTTTAATACACGTGGCTGTCATCTCTATTTTAATATACGTGGCCTTCATCTTTGTTTTAATACACGTGGCTGCCCGCGTGTCCATTTTCGGCCTCTGTCTTCAACAGGTCGCGTCGCTTTTACACACATGGCAGTCCCGTGTCTAATTCGGCCTGTCTTCTTCTTGGCAACGATATCTTAATCCACGTGGCAGCCTTCTACTGGTCGCGATATCGTGACATGTCATGATATCGTGACATGTCGCGGTATCATGACCCCCACGCCCTTATGCCTTAGCTGTTCATTTTACATCGCGATATCGTGACATGTCGTGGTATCGCGACCCCCGTGCCCTTGTGCCTTAGCTTTTCATTTTTCGTCGTGATATCGCAACGTCGCGATATCGCGACCATTTCTACCTTTGCCTTTTGTCTTTGCCTTGCCTTTGGAGCCGTGATTTCGTGACTTCCCCCCAACATTTGCCTTGCCTTGCCTTTGGAGCCATGATTTCGTGACTCCCCCCCAACATTTGCCTTGCCTTGCCTTTGGAGCCGCGATTTTGTGACGTCATGAAATCGCGACATGTCACGATTTCGTGACTCCCCAACTTGCTTTATAAACTCCCCAACTTGCTTTATAAAACTTAAACCTCCCCCTTGCTTTACAAAACTTCAACCTTGGAAAAGAACTGAAATAAATCAAAATGCAAAGTACTTAGAAAACTTAGAAAAATTTGGAGGATGCAAGATTGCTCCACTGTCGCCGGATGCTCCTGCATCAGATTATAGAGACATACAAATCAACTATGCATACAAGTGATTTTGGATAAGCTAAGAAGTGTTTATTTCAACTTCGTCCATTGTGATATTTACAAGATTTGAAAACTTTGATATATTTGACAATATTTCTTCTCAGATTTTATAAACATTTGTCTTCAAGATTATGAAATTGGTTTTTTTGATTGCTGAATTTATCAAAAAATATGTTGATAAAATATTAGGTTATATATCATAACCTTGTTCATAAAATTTTATATTTTATATCATAGCCTTTGTTCATAATATTTTATGTTATGTATGATAGCCTTGGTTTGCTTGATTGAGCATTGTAAACATTGGATGGATTTTTAATGTTAAAATTAAAAAAAATTAAATCTCTTTATGGCACATTCGTTTGGGGTAAATTGAAAGTATCCTTTAGCACATCTAGTATCAATTCTTTATGATAAAATTTTATGTTGTATATCATAGCCTTGTTCATAAAATTTTATATTTTATATCATAGCCTTTGTTCATAAAAATATATGTTATATATGATAGCCTTGTTTTGCTTGATTGAGCATTGTAAACATTGGTTGGCTTTTTAATTTTAAAATAAAAAAACTTGAAGTTCTTTATGTGATATTTGTTTGGGGTAAACTGAAAGTACCCTTTAGCACATCTATTTTATAAATATTTTCTATTGTAGAAAGCCCTCTATGGCTCAACTGAGTCCTTCAATACTTGTATAATGTAAATTTAAAGTCCCTATAAGCACAACTACATTAAACATATCATTATTCCAACATAATCAATCAATCCCTTGTCAACATAATTGCATCATTATCATCATTTTTGAATATTTGTTTTTTAAATTTCCATAGTTTTGTACAAAGATATAAAAAACAATAATTTAAAAATATAAGACATATTTTGAAAATATTTTTTTATTAATCTAAAAAACTTATCATTACATTACATTTTACAAAACTAGTGAATTATGTGTCCACTTTGTTACTATTCTATTATGGGGTATGAAGCATATGCTAGCTATAATGGAGGATTAGGATGACTTTCCTCATGCCTTTTATCACTAGTTTTCCCTTGTAGTGCACCAAATCTCGTTAGGCTTTCCTTCATTGTCTCCAAACTCATGGTTAATGGCCTTTCATCTTTAGCAGGATCTTCTTTCACAGTTAAAGGCATTTATTTTTCTTTATGCTTTAACAATTTCTTAGGATCTAAATTATGTTGCTTGATAATACTCTTGAAGGTATTATTCTCTTTAACAGTGGTATATAATTGATCTTTTATTTTTAATAGCGCTTTTTACAGATTCTTCTTGATAATGTTTAGAAAAACATTCAAGCTATTCACCTATTTTTGCAAATTGTCAAAATTGGACTGCACAACAAAAAGTTAAAATATGTTAGTTACTAAATGTATGAACAAAATAAATAAATTGATTAGAGAAAATTATGATGACTTACCTCTGTAACTACTTTTGCAACCTCAACAACTTTCACTTTTTTCTTATCAATAAACCAGTGATTAAAATATGTCTAGGATTTAGCATTTAGATTCTTTAACCTATTAAAAAGAATATCTAAAATTTTATCATTTTGGTAGTGTGTACATTCTCAAATTTATCTTGATGTAATAAAACATTAATCTTTTTAGTTCTTATTCGACCACAAAAAAATGTTCTCTTCTGGATTTTTTTTATCGGGCATTTATTTTCTTAATTAGATTTTTGACCCAATACTCCAAGACTCTCATTTTCACAATATCCTAAAGCACATTTTCTTTTATGGTGGCCTCATAATTAACTACCAATAAAACACATTCTAAAAAAATTAATTTCTCATCATTTGTAAGAGGATTGCCAGTTTGATGGAGAGGGGAGGAGCTCTCATCAATGACCACTAGCCCTTTAGTTTGGTGTGCTTTTGTCTACTCTTGCAAACCTTGAAGCACATCAATCACTTTAAAACACTCAGGAACACTGCCTTGATAAAGATAATCATCATCAAGAGGAGGATTATCCAATTCTAAAATGCCATGTAGACTAAAAATATTTCCAATTGAAAAATTGGATAGACTAAAATTGTCTAACTATGTGCTCCTCCCCAAATCCTTGTAGAAAATAATTTTTAATTAAACTAATTTACAAACTCAATCATCTAGATGCTTGAATCACTTCTCTCAATACTAGTTTTAAGTTGATTCTTCTCTGAAAATAGGAATTCATCCATAGTTATGAGACCAACAAAAATATCATAAATGCTATGATAAAAATACTTAGAACTAGTATAAACCTTTATTAAAAGATAGAGATCAATGCTAAACTTTTATACTGATTAAGAGATTAAAATTTTATGGTAAAAACATTCAAAGTTTGAAGCTTCGTTGATTTAGTTTGAAATTTTAAAATAATTAGATTGGTGAAGTTTATCTATTGCTCAATTATTTGCATTAATTCAAAAATTTCTTGTAATAATGCATGAATAATTCTTAAAGCATGAAGACATTTATGTTTATTTAGAATAATAAAAAATTCAAAAGAATAATCAAAGTTAAACATACACGATTAGCTCATCAAGAATTAAAAAAAATATTAAAAATAAATATCACTTGTGCTTATTTGTTTTGCTTTATTTTTTTAAAATGAGAATCAAACAATTTGAAAATAAAAATAAAATTGTACAATTTGTTTTTGGATGAAAAGGCCATTATATTATTAAAATAATGTCTAATCATACAAAAATGGGTGGGTGGGATTAGCACACCCCATAAACCAATACACTAACCACTGTGGTTAGGAGTATACAAGAGTGTTAGAAACAATCCACAAACTGGCAGATAACAACTGCCAAAATAGTGTCAAATATGCATTTAGAAAGAAAGAAGCCGAGAAATCATTGCCACCTGGAAGGGGAAGGAAGAGGCACATGACTCATAATGTAGGGTGCATTCCCCCAATGATCCATGAGGGTACGTAAGTACTACAACTCCACCTATATTTTTTTATCTTGTACTTGAATATGTAACTAGAAATCAAATAATATATCACATTTATCAGTAATAGAGAAAACATGACCAACATCTTGCTGAGAAAAAATAACTCTATTTCGAGACTTCCATAGATAAAATAGGGTACCAATTCTAAAAATATTCCAAAAAACACCCAATTTGAAGTAAAAAGCAATAGGGTCACCCAAAATAGCATGCACCCAAGTAAAATCCTCCTGCATAAAAGGTCTAAAAATTCAAGAAACCACTTCCATGATGACTAAGCCTGATCACAAAACCAAAAAATATGCAGTAAAAATTTTGCCTGTCCACAAACTGGGCAAATGGGATTATGAACACCCAGATGCTTGATCCTATTGCCAACAAGTAACCCTTGGTGTAAGAGGCTCTAAGCAAAAAAACTTTGTTTAGGTTCAATATAATGAAGCAGAGTTGCATTAAAAAAACACACATACAATCCACTGAAAACCAGAAATGCTAAAAGGAGCCTAATATTTCCATTACTTTCATGATAAAATGAGGATCCCAAAAGAAGTGTCCTTTTACGATTTTGAAAATTCCCACTTATACCCTGTTTTCCCCTTTTTCCCACCTAAAACTTGAAATTTGAAATTTGAAATTTGAAATTTGGGGCAACTTGCGGAGGTCATAACTTCGCGCTCATTGAACCGATTGACTATTACAACATGTTTTCGAAAAGGGCACAAGACAAAATAAGCAGGGTGAGTCTAATTAAAAATCCTCAAATTTGACCTCTAAGACCTTCAAAAATCTCCTCCAAGAAAAACTAGTTTTACTAGTTTTTACTAGTTTTTACAAAATTAAACAATTACAATATTTTTTGGGTGATGCAAGATCACTTTTACATCATTGGATGCTCCTGCATCAGGCACCCAGGGTAAATTGAGAAGTGACCTTTACTTCTTTGTTGTTGGAAGAAAACCAAGACGTTCAACCTTAGCCTTCGACAACCAAGATGAATCTTCAACAAGCCTGCCCTTCCACTTAACCAGATATTCTGCATACTGCTTGTTTCTTGTGATTTTGCCTACACGGGTATCTAGGATCTCTTATATCTCTTATGTATCTAGAGTAGATGTAGGAATACTCCACAATTCTATGACTGGTCCACCATTATTGTCACCTTCATGATACTCTGCCAAATCTGAAATGTTGAACACAGGTGATATATTCAACCCACTTGGCAATTCTACCTCATAGGCATTCCTTGAATCTTGTTTCCCTATGACCCTGCATGGTCCAAAATTCTTCATTTTTAACTTGTTGTAGGTTTTAGCAAGAAATATTTCCTTTCTCAAGTGAACCATAACTTGATCTCCCACTTGGAACTCCTTAAGTCATTGCTTCTGGTCTGCTCTTGTCTTGTACTGAGTGTTCATCTTGTTGATATATTGCTTCACTTTGTCATGCAGGATCTTCAGGTGCTCTGCAAAGTCCTCAGCCTTAGCACTTCTCTTTTCCCCTCTATCCATATTTCTCAACTCAAAAGCATTCCTTGGGCTACTCCCATACACAATCTGGAATGGGGATTTGTTAGTACTCCTATTGACAAAATTATTGTATGCAACTTCTGCCTATGGCAAAACCAAATCCCATATCTTGGGCTTATCTCCTACCAAGCATCTTAGTAGATTACCCAAAAAAAATTTCACCACCTCTGTTTTTCCGTCAGTCTGTGGGTGGTATAAAGAACAAAATTTTAGGTCTGTCTTCAATTTCTTCCATAGGGTCCTCCAAAAATACCCAAAAACTTGGTATCCCTATCGAAAACAATACTCTTTGGTAGACCATGTAGTTGTACCACCTCTTTGAAAAAAAAACCTGCAACATGAACTACATCATTAGTTTTTTGGTAGGGAATAAAATGTGCCATCTTTGAAAACCTGACAACCACCATAAATATGGAGTCATTCCTCCTCTGTGTCCTTGGTAAGCCAAGAACAAAATCCATGTTGATGTCCTCCCATGGCCTCTCTAGTACAGGTAATGGCTAATATAATCTAGTGTTCTGTATCACACCCTTGGCCATCTGGCATACTTTGCAACTTTGTACAAACTTCTTCACATATTGCTGCAACTATGGCCAATAGTAGTTCTCACTAACAAGGGCAATGGTCTTATATCGACCAAAGTGTCCAGCCAACCCTCCACTATGCTTCTCCTTGACCAAGTTATCCCTCATTGAACTCCTTGTAATGCATAATTGATTTCCTCTAAACAACATCCCATATTGGATTAGAAAATCCAACCACTTAGTCCTGTCTAAAGTAACAAGTGCTAAGCAAGCCCTCCAAGCCTCTGCAAAATTAGGATCTTCAGGGTACAAACCCTTAAGTTCATCAAACCCTACAACTTCCACCTTAATTTTTATCAACAAACACTACCTTCTACTTAAGGCATCTACAACTCTGTTTGACTTCCCACTCCTATGCTTCAACATAAAGGTATAAATCTATAGAAACTCAACCCACTTTAAGTGCCTCTAATTTAGCTTCCTTTGGCTATTAATATACTATAAGGTCTGATGATCAGTATATAGAACAAACTCTTTTGGCAACAAATAATGCCTTCACTTCTTTAGAGCTTGAATTATAACATTAAACTCTTGATCATAAACATAATACTTCTTCCTAGAATCATTGAGCTTATCACTAAAATAAGCAATAGGTTTACCTTCTTGACTCAATACAACTCCTATGGTGCTACCACTAGCATCACAATCTACTTGAAATACCTTATTAAAATCTAGAAGTGCTAAAATAGGTTGTTCTGTGACCTTATTTTTCAACATATCAAAGCTCTTATCTGCTCCTAAGGTCCACTTAAATTCTTTCTTATCCCCTCTCATTGTTTTTGTTAGGGGTGCACAAATACTACTAAAATTTCTAATAATTTTTTTGTAAAAACTTGCTAGACCATGAAATGATCTTACCTCAGTTATGCTCCTTGGAGTAGGCCATTCAATGATAGCCCTCACCTTTTTTGGGTCCATTTTTAGACCTTCAACTGAGATGACAAATCCCAGATGCACTAACTCCTTCTTCACAAAACTACACTTCTTCAAATTAATCAACAATTGCTCCTCCCTCAGCTTCTCAAAAACTCTTTTGATATGCATCAGGTGCTCTTCCAGGGTCTTGCTAAATATTAAAATATCATCCAAATAGACAATGACGAATTTTCCTAAAAACTCCTTCAGTAGCTCATTCATCAACCGCATGAATGTGCTTGGTGCATTGGTTAGCCCAAATGGCATGACCAACCACTCATACAAACCCTCTCTAGTCTTGAAGTTTGTCTTCCACTCATCCCCTTCTCTGACATGAATTTGATGGTACTCACTCTTTAGATCAATCTTTGTGAAGTACTTGGCTCCACTCAAATAGTCCATAATGTCATCCATATTTAGCAATGGGAACCTATATTTTATGGTGATCTTGTTAATAGCTCAAGAGTCTATACACATTCTCCGCTCTCCATATTTCTTTGGTGCTAGTATTGCAGGTACTGCACACGAACTTAGGATCTCCCGAATTAGTCCATTTTTTAGCAACTCTTGGACTTATTTGTTTAGCTCCTCACTTTCTACATGAGTCATTCTATGGGCTGCCTTATTGGGTAAACTAGATCCTGGTACCAAATCTATATGGTGACTGATCTTCCTCATTGGTTGCAAACCCTCTAGTATATTATCTGATATAATATCTGGAAATTCTTCTAACAGACCTGATACTTCTACTGGGGTATCTTTGCATTCTTCTTCCATAACTCTAGGAATTAATGCATAGCACATATGCTCATGTTTCAAATCATCTAAAAACCTCCTACCTTAAACTAAATAGATTTTGGCACTACTACATACATTTTCGTCCGCCTCCTTTAGGGGCTTCAGCTTATGGCACACTCCATTATTTGTCAGGGAGTAAGTGTTGGCATGCCCATCATGTATTGCACATCGATCAAACTACCATGACCTTCCCAATAGCAAATGCAAAGCATCCATAGGTAATATGTCACACAGGACCTCATCACAGTAATTCCCAATATTAAATTTTACCAAGCACTACTCACTGACCAAAGCCCTATGGTCCTTTTGCAACCACGCAATACGATATGGATGTGGGTGTCTCTTCCTCTCTAACTGTAGTTTGGTAACCATTCCTTCTGCAACTAGGTTATCCATGCTACCATTATCTATGATAACATTACAAACCTTACCTGCACATTTACACCTTGTGTAAGCTCTTCCTCTGTTCTGGATCCTTCACCTCATTCAACAAGGCTCTCCTTGTTATCAGTACTTCTCCTTTTTTTTCCTTCTTTAGAGTGCTCAGATTCAACACCTTCATCAACAACAATAGCTCGGGTATTACCTTTAGGCCTCCTATTTGTTCCTCCTTGGTGTTGTGGACACTCGTATGCTCGATGTCCTTCTTCTCCACAATGGAAATAGGTTCCACAAAATCCTCCTCTTCCAAACCCTCATACAAACCTTCCTATTCCTCTCTGGTAACCATTATTCTGGTAATTATTATTCTACTCATGGAGGCGGTAAGCATTTTATCCCTTTTGATCTTGACTTTTGCTTGTATCCCTAGTTTTCTTTTGGTCCTCATTTCGTTCTCCATTTGTTCTCCCACAAGTTCTTCCACCATGACCTCTTCCTCTCTATTTGCTTTCAAACCTCTTGTTCAGCTTCTCTTCTACCTTCAAGGCAAACTGGTAAGCATCTTCAATGGTGGTCATCCTGACCAGACTCAACTCCTCTTGAATACTTACTCTTAACCCATTAATATAACGGGCTTATTCTCCTTGTTGGCCTCATAATGGTCTGTTCTAATCAGGATCTTATATAACTCCTCTATATATTATTTGACAGACTTACTTTATTGTCTCAAACCCTGCATTTTCTTGAGTAGATCCAACTCGTAATCAACTGGAATAAATTATCTCTTCAACTTCTCCACCATCTGCTCCCACCTTATTATCCTTTATTTTCCTCTTTTGTCTTTTTCTCGCTACACTCTCTTCCACCATATGCTAGCATGACCCTTCAGCTTGGTCTTAGAAAAATTGACCCTCTCAGGATCTTCTACCTCCTCATACTCAAAGTATTCCTCCATGTCATTGATCCAATCGATCAACTCTTCTGGGTTGAGATTTCTAGAATACATGGAGACATAAAACTTTGATCTCTTTCCAATCTATGATATGGCCTTATAAAATTTGGCTTGTGCAAGATCTACTGTCTCTTCTTCTTATTATTCTTCAAACTGGGCCTCTCCTTATTTAGTTTCATATTCACTCCCTTCTTCTCTCCTTGGCTCAAACCCTCTATGCAGCTCCTCTTGTAGAGCTTGAACTTGCCTCTGTAAAGACCTGAAATATTTTTCTGGCACCATATTTCTCCCACCACCATGGTTTCTTCATGGAGGCATTCTACTCACTTCTCCAACAAACCCTAACCACATATCCTGGTGTAAACTACCTCACGTTCGGCGCTCTGTTTACACACTCAGGAACTCTCGCTCCGATACCACTTGAAGTAGAGTTGCATTAAAAAAACACATACAATCCATTGAAAACCAAAAATGCTAAAAGGAGCCAAATATTTCCATTACTTTCATGCTAAAATAAGGATCCCAAAAGAAGTGTCCTTTTAAAATTTCAAAAATTCCCACTTATACCATGTTTTCCCCTTTTTTCCACATAAAAATTGAAATTTGAAATTTGAAATTTGGGGCAACTTGCGAAGGTCATAACTTCATGCTCGTTGACCTGATTGACTATTACAACATGTTTTTGAAAAGAGCACGAGATGAACTAAGCAGGGTGAGCCTTGGCTTGCATCTAACTAAAAATCCTCAAATTCGACCTCTAAGACCTTCAAAAATATCTTGCAAGAAAAACTAGTTTTACTATTTTTTACAAAATTAAACAATTACAATATTTTTTGGGTGATGCAAGATCAATTTTACACCATTGGATGCTCCTACATCATATAATTATCCAAAGCAATCTAAAACCTCTTATTCCATCAGGAGGAAAGAGAGATTAAGTCCCATATCAGAGTGAGCTTATAAACCATTGGAACTTGCGGGGTGAGCCATTTGTAAGCAATATGAGCTTTATATTGCAAAATAGGAAGCTCCACAGGTCAACACCAATTTGACCACCAGGGTTTTAAAAAATGCTTATGTAGTTTTATCCAAATAGAAAATGGAATACTATCAATAACCACCTCATAAGTGTCTCTATCACTAGGATTTAAATTATGAATTTGACAAAAACTTTACTAGGGCATCCAAAACCTAGCATGTCAGGAGAAGAAATTGAAAATAGAAGCAATACCACGCTTATAGAACCTCTGCGCTTCAATCCACTACACCAGAGCTAGGGGAGAACCCTGCCAAGTGATAATAAAAGACCACCAAATATTCATGGAAGGCAAAGAGACACCTGCTTTGTGAAAACTCCTTTTCAAATAAGATAGGGTTTGAAGGCCTCCCAAGCTTTCCAAATACTCTGAATGACAAAATAACTTTTAACTTTAATAGGGACAAGGGCAGTAAGAATGGATTTCAATCCCACACCTTTCCAAATTTTCTTCCCCTAAAGCAAACCAGAAGAAATGCAATGCTTGACCAACACTTTCCAAGATTCATCCCCAATTAAATATTGGGTGATCCATTTAGTACAAAGGGCAAAACCTTGTTAGTGACAATTAAACAAACCCATGCCTCCACAGTCCTTGGGCAAACAACAAATTTTCCAGGCTACCCGATGAAAACCTTGCTTGACAGAGTCTTTGGTCCAAAAGAAGTGTCTTAGAAGCTTATCTAACTTTTTATAACAAAATTTGGATGGAAACCCAACAAGATGAATAATAGACATGGGTAGTGGCTAAAACCTTAGAACAAATCTAAAATTTTCCTACCAAAGAAATTTTCTTACTAGTCTAGTAAGAAAGTTTATTTTCCACTTTATCAATAACATACTGCCACAATTGAGTAGAGGAACCATGAAACATAAAAATAATTCTAAGAAATTTAAACACCTCACCTAGATGAATCCAAGTCCATTGGAAATGATGCAACCATCATGGCAACTGAGATTGAGATTACCAAAAACAAGAGGTTTTTTTCCATTGTATATAATAACCAGAGGCTAAACATAATACCTCTAAGAAACTAATAGCTGAGGAAAGGGATTACTCATCTTCTCAAAGCATTAAGAAAGAATCATCTGCAAAATGACCATTGACCAACTAACGGTCAAAAATGGGGAGAGCAATACCTCTGATTAATCCTTGATCCATCTTATGGGTCAACAAATAGACAAAATCCTCTACAACAAGAATGAAAATATATGGAGCAAGAGGACACCCCTGTCTTATAAAGCAACCAAGAGAAATTGACTGAGATTGACTATTGGTAAGAACAGTCGAAGCATCTTGAAATAACATAAGAATGATGCTCACAAACACTGGCCCAAAACCTAGAGCCTGAAGCATGGCAGTTATGAAGTACCACTCCATATTATCATAGGATTTCTCAAATTCAATCTTAATAAATAAAGCATCTTTTTCAAAATTTATTTTCCACTCCATACCTTCCCAAATAGCAAGAACATTATCAAGAATGTATCTTCCCTTAACAAAGCTAGTTTGTTCAGGTCTGACAATAGAAGATAAGAGAGATTTAAGCTTAAGTGCAAGGGCTTTAGCAATAATATTGTAGCTCACATTAAGCAGGGTGATCAACCTCAAATTGGTGATAAGCTCAGGATATCCAGACTTAGAAATAAATTTAACATTGCCTTTGTTAATAATGGAACCTAGTGAACCACATTGTAGGGATTCGAGATAAATTTTGTGGAGATTAGAACCAAGCATCCCAGGTGCCTTATTATTGGTCATGAGTGACAAGGTATTTTTTATATCTTCCAGAGAAATAGGAGTGTCACAGAATATCATTTGCTCAGGAGAAATATTTTTGGGGACACCAATGGTACAATTAGCAAGAGTTTGCCTTCTAGCATCATCAAGGGGTTGAGAAGAAAAAAAATATTGATATTGTGAAACAAAGGCTTTGACAATGTCTGGAAAATCTATAAATATTTGCCCATCAACTTGAATGGCTTGAAATTGAGAATACTGAGCAAGAGGTCTGAGACATTGAAAAAAATCTTTGGTCACACTATCCCCCACTTTGAGCGAATGCATTCGAGCACGTAATTGAGCCCCATTGGCTTCATACAAATCAAATTTTTTAGCTCATGTCAAATAGAATAAACTTAGGATTGAGCAACAGATCTGAAAGGAGAGGCTTCAAGCTTGAGACAGGATTTGGAAAGCTCACTTTGCAAGGCAAACTAAGTCTATTTTTGCCGTTTTGCAACTTTAACACCCAAAGTCCGCAACACCTTAGTGTTTAGTTGAATGGCAACATTCCACCATTCAATCCTTCTAAAAATACCATCCGGTATAGGAATCAAATTCTAAATACAACATATATGAGATTTCATGCTAAAGCTATGCACAAAAGAAACATTCAGGTAAAACTATGAAGAATGCACTCTAGGTTGAAATTTTAACATTGCCATCGAGAATAAAATAGGTGAATGATTAAACAATGTAGTACCAGACAAAGTCAGCACATACGACGAAGAAGGTAAAATATGGGAGAACTAAAAGTTGTCACACTCAAAAATCATGGCTTTGTCCAATATTACCAAAACCCTAGCATAAGAAACCTGAAAATTGGACCAGGTGTACCAAAGAGCCTATGGGAAGTCAAAAGGTGAGAAGCAGGAATTAGGGTCATAAAGGTAAAGCTTGTTTTTCATAAAAAACCAAGTTTTTCTTTCACCTAAACACCACTGCATCGAGACATGACTGACCTTATCAAAAGCTTTCTCCACCATATTAAAATCTCCATAGAGCGCCCAAGTGGAAAATGGTAGATTCATGGCAAGCCATATCCATAACTCACATCTTTTAGAAGCGATATTCGAGGCATACACATTAACCATTCCAAATGGTTTTTCATAGATCTCGAGCAAAATCTAGACAACTTGATTGGATGGGTCAACACCCTAAGTCACAACATTCTTCTATAATCGAGGCCCAAGGATAGTGACGACTCCTCCTTTTCCCAGGGAATACTTTGTGGAAAAAGAGGTACTTCATGGCCACAAAAAGTCACATGCACACCGTAGATTGAAATAAAAAATCTTAACTTCTTGTAAACATAAAAAATTGAGGCTTCCATGCATTCGATAAATATTTGACATAACATTCCATGAGAAGAAAATCGTTGGGATTTGTCAGAATGCATGATCTCCATGACATCCTATGCATCACCCAAACTTGTAAGCGAGCCAAAATAGTTGGAGACCGCATGGAAAGCATCACTATTTAGCTATTGATGTTTGTCATTCTGAACAGGGTTGCGAGAGTGGTGGACCTTCAAGGCCCGACCCTACTCCACTGAAGAATTATCTGGAGCCACCACCACTGAGTCCAAAGAAGGACCCAACCAAAAAAGTTGAGACATCAATGAAATTAGGGGTTGCATGCCAATAACCTGAAGGTGCCCTATTAACAGGAGTCTAAATAGCTTCAATAGAAGCTTACATGTCTTGAGAAGGAGAAGGGGCAGGTTACACAACAAAAATCAAAGCTTTCTGCTGCTTAGCACCATGGTATTTCCTACTAGAGACAATAGTCCATTCTTCAATGTTCCCCACAAGCCATTAGCCGGAGCCGAGTGGGTGAGAGATTGACCTTATATTTGCATTCCATCAGAGGGCACTCCCAAATTTTATGAGCTCCAGATTGACACCGATAATAGATATTGGGTAAATTGATATAAGCAAATCTTTACCTTTTGGATTGATCCCCGATTTTAATATCAATGAAAACCTGTAAATTCTTAGTAAGGTTAAATTTGATACAAACCCTTCTAGTGGGTCGAGTGGAGAAATTTTTTTTTGGCTCAAGGTAAACAAACTTACCTAAGGGGGCAACTAAAGTCTACAAAAAACCCCAAAGAGGAACAGGAAGACCGGGGAATTCAACCCACATCGGGACTTCCACTGCAGCTTGATCACTGACTTGGAAATTCTGAGAGTAGGGTTGTAGAATCAACAGATAATTATGGACAGTCCATGGACCCCTAGACAAAACCTTATGTGCTTGAGCTAGGTCTGAAAAGTAAAAAAGGAAATACCCTTTGGTAAGGTTTTGTACATTCTCCACTTTGACTCCATATGGGCCCCAAACTTGCTAGACCCATGAACGAATAAGGGTATCATATGGGATACAATCCAAAAAATAAACCACCAGGGTATGACTCTCAAATCACTCACAAGCCGTATGAAACTCATGCAAAGGAATAACAACTTCAGGGACAGGGTCTTTACCTCATGATACATTATCAGAATAAAATTGCATGGACGCTTCCCCAGTACCATTGAGCTCTCCAACAGACTCAGAATAAATGGAGTCGACTGCATGAGCGACAACCATTAAAAAGGGTGAACTAACACCGCCTCAAGGCGGTGTTAATGCAACAAACATGATTTTTCCACCGAAACCCCTACGACCAATGCACAACCAATATCTCTCTCAATCACATAATTTTTGAATCATGTTTTAAGTTTTTAGTTAAAATTGTATAAATTTTTAATAATGAATACTTTTTCCAAAAATATCTATTTTAAACAAATGTTTATTATTAGAACTAACAAATCAATTTTAAATTTGTTTACTTTAAATTACCTTACATTTATATTAAATTAAATTACACCTAAAACATAAAATTATATCTACTACTAATATACACATATTTTTATATTCTTATGCTATGTAATAACACTATGTTAAGGTCCAGAGGTATATCAAGCTTTAAAAACACAAGGTATGTTAAAACATTGATTCTTGGCTTGAAAATTTAACCTCCAACCATTACTAACAAGGTGAAATGGTTTATATTTTTAGTTTTATAAAATTTATAGTATAATCAAACTTTTAAACTTGACCATAATACACCTAATCTAACTTCATTTCCAACTTAATTTTTTAATTATTATATTGTATATACATATAATACTTAAAAATTTTAAATTATTTAAAAAAAATTATATATAAAAGCTATAACATATTTAACCTAAATTATTTATAAATTAATTCTTAATTTAAAAATAATAATTTAATTATTTAAAACATATATTTATATAATCTTAATAACCTTAAACAAATTTAAAACCATAACAAATATTTTTTATTCACCATTTTACCAAAAACCCACCCACTCCCTAGTGTTAGTTTTGTATTCCGTCAAACATACTTTTAAGGTATAGATAAATTTGTTATAAAAATCCACCACCCACTCCCTAGTGTGAGTTTTGTATTTTTCCAAACATACTTTTAGGGTACAGATAAATTTGTTATAAAAATCCACCAATGACCCTAAAACCAATAAATGGGTAGAAAATGATAGATGAAGGCATCCTTGAATTTTTTATACAGGCTCAAATTCTAAGTTGAGACAAAAATTTATGCATTAATAGCATATGTTTCAAGTAAACTACCAACATTATTCACTGTTCGAAGAAGTTTTAACATAAAAAGTTACTAAAAATATCAAGAAAGAAAAATATTATAATAAGGTTTTAAAAATCAAAAGATCAACTATCCCATAAACTTGATCATAAATAATATAACCTATTGTTCATATTCGAATAGCCACGCCTAATATTAAAGTAAAAATAGAAAATCTAAAAACAAAAAATAGAACAAAACCAAAATATATAGAAGCACCATATCAAAATCTTCATCCCATATCTCGATTTGTTTTGTGAAGTTAAGGTCTTATTTTTGGTCTATGAAGCAACGTAATCATCACACTGTGAAAGAGTGTTAACCTTTGTCTAACCTTTCCTTCCAGCCTCCTTAAAAAGGCAACGGAAAGCCTCCAACTGGTTGGGACAAACACAACATATTGCAGATAGTTCGTATCTTCGCTTGTTCAACTGGGGCATAGGCATGGCCCGTTCACTTCGAGTGTTAACCTTTCCTTATGGCCTCCTTAAAAAGGTAATGGAAAGCCTCCAACTGGTTGGGAAAAACACAACATATTTCAGATCATTGGCATCTTCGTTTGTTCAAATAAATATGAAATAAAATTCTTCTTCTTTTAAGCAAAGGCGTAAGATAGGAATGCATAAGCAAAATTCTAGCCTAAGTGTACAAGTATGCAATTTTGACTTTGAATGCTAAGTAAATACAAAAAGTATTGTAGCACAGGGGGAGTATTCCAGGGGGAGGTGATTTGGGAGGTTTGGAGATGGATTCCAAGGTTCTATAACAACTTTTTTCCAAATCATACAAGTGTACAATTTGCCCTTGAACGATTTATAACTTCCAAAAATTGATTGTACGATGCCAAAATCGTATAGTTGTATGATCCAAATCGTACAATAGGATGACATGTATAATTTTCCACTAGTTCACTTTGATTAAAGTCATTTTATAACTCAAATTGATCAATTTTGTAATCATTCTCTTCCAAACCTTGATTTTCCTTAATTGGTAAGTTTTAATTACACAATTGCATTTCCAAATTGGACAAACGATTAGTTGTATGGTTTGGTGGTCTGGTTGTACAATTTTACCAAACCCTTGCTAAATTCTCCACTTGTAATTATACCAAATTACACTCATATTTCTTCAGAGAGTAGGATTTGCCTATCTTTGTAACACATTTACCAACACATTGATCTAACATGCAAACTCTAATTTACTACCATTGGATTCATATCATTACCAATGTTTCCAAAAATTGTACAATAGTAATACACGTTCCTATATAGCAATAATAATACATAGAGTCAATTCCCCAACATCATCTAGGGTTATGGGTTCATAAATAGTATAATTCCATTGCAACAACATCTATCTTCCACACCATTCTAGCTATACTTGCACAAAATACACAATTAGGATTCACCATTCACATGCACAATAGAACTCACAATATACAATATTGTATTATTAATATGGCTGAATATGTATACATAATTACCAATGAACATTCACAATGAACAACACTCTACCATAAGTATGAACACATTCCACAAGTATTAATAACAGTAAAAGAACCACCATAAAAATGAATAGGGGGTCGTTATAATGCTTACCCGGTCTATTCCAAGGCAGTTCCTAAGATGACCACTATTACAAATACCACCCCGTAAGACAACCCACTTGCATTAAGGTTACCTTAAGTCAAATTTATTACTATCAAATTAACCTTAAATGCACATTTCACTTGATCTCACTTAATTTTTAATTGTACATTTATGACATTGTACAATTACACCCAATTGTACATTTTATAATTCTACATTTGTACAATTAGAGCAAACCCTACATGTGTATGTTTTGACAAACTATACATCTTACAAAATTGGCAAAAGTGATAAAATTATGTAAATCTAGTTTTCACTTCTTCTTCTCGTAAGTGGATTTACTGCCTAAATATACCATCCTTTTTACATCAGGTAATGTCCTCATCGACTCAGTTTTCTTAGTCTTAGCCGACTGGTCTTGCTTAATATCATCAAGCTGAACATGAAGAATGGCATACTCGTTTTGCAACTTAGCTGCATAGTTGTTGAGTTCCATAACTTTCAACCCATACTTGTTGGCCTTCTCTTCTACAACAACCAAGAGTTGAACTAACTCCTTTTCTCTCTTGGATGCTCCTTTATGTATCTTCTCTGTTAATGTTACATTCGTTTGAGTTGCAACAACTAACTCCCCATTCTTTTCTATGATGATATTAAGACTCTAGTGTAAGTTAGGTTCACAAGATGCAATATGCTCATTCTTAGCCTGAAGTTGTCCCTTATGACCCATGATCATCTCATTGTAGTGTATGGCATATTTTAGCATCTCCTCAATCTTGCGGTCCTTCAACTACAATTGTTTTTTAGCTGCATTCAATTGGTCTTCTTGTTTGGCCAATTGCTCTTTGTTATATTTTAGAGCCTTAAATTTCAGATTGTAAAGCAATCAATACCTTTACTGAAAATTTATCCTTGAATCCCAAAAATTTGGTAGGATCCTCCCCCAAATTGCAATTGAGATGTTCACTCAAGAACCCTTCAATGATGGCCCCCAAATATCTTATATTTGGCAGTTTTTCTATCTCCTTTTCTTTGCCAAAATATAACTTCAAACTAGATCTCCTCAAAAAATCTATCAATCTTGAGATCTATTCCATACAACCTTGTGATTTGATAATCTTCTTTCTAGAACTTCTCCTTTGGGCTTGTCATCATATGATAATTATTGTCCCAATTCCTTAGCTTCTTCCTTGGTAGTAATTTCTCTAATGAGTTCTAGGAACTCCTTCAATGAGGCTCACCAAACCTTTTTGTTTCTCCTTGAGACCTCTCCAAGATCTTCAATCTTACAGCTTCAAAATATTTAATGAGACTTTCTTAAGCCTCTCCAATATTCATCTATGGAAGTTTCATTGTGATATATTCTCCTTGGATATCCTAAATCCACTGCTACTAAAATTTATGATAAAATTTTTGTTTGCTCTTCTGAATGCTCAATATTCCAATATGGAAGTTCTTCAATAGGACCTTCAATGAACCTCTCCTTGAATGTGAATTTTTCAATCTTCAATGGAGATCACCAATCTCCAATATTTTTGAAGACTCTTCTCCTTGAGTCTCTTAAATATTCAATGGGTTCTTCTTTCTAGGACCTCCTTCCTAGATTTATGATCTTCAATGTGGCTTCCTTGGCCACTAGATCTTCTCCTCAATATTTCAACTAGGAGTCTTCAATATACAAATATCTCAATGGGACCTTTCTCCTTAGGCCTCCAAATATTCAATCCTTATTTTTATGCAACAAATAATTAATCCCTGCACAAGGAAAGTATTGTCGACCTTCAGGAAATGAAGATGAAGTTCTTCTTTAGCTGTTGTAGGAAAATTCCAAACTTTTGAGAGTTAATTTTCTACAATAATAAAAACTTAGATGATAGTAACCCAATGGTTTTCCTAAAAACTTATTTTCTCTCTTGCAATGAAATATTAAAAATGATAATAAATTCCTATGACTCTATGAAAAATAATCTTCACTAGTTGGATTGTCAATCTAGTGGATGCAATGTTGAGTTCTAGTATTCACAAGTTATTGTAACTTTGTGGAAAAACTCTAGCTAAATTAATTATATCGCTTTCTCTACTTTCTATTCTTCTATCTAGAGCTACTTCTATCAAAAATCTATTGTGATGGTATTTTCATGCAAAGACACACTATGGCTGATTTGGTTTGCAAATACTCAACAATAGCAATGGTGACCACTTTATGATTTTCTTTGATCCACTGTGACTTTGATACCATTTTTAGCTTTTGGAGCCTTTAATTTAAAGGAAATGTGACCACAAGTATATAAATAATCATGCAATATTATAACTATGATAAAGGAAATTTAACATGCATGAAAATATAATAGAAAACTTGATACAATGCTCTAGAAATGCTCACATTATAAAGTTCATGAAAATTGCAATGCTCCTATAATGGAGTTTACAACTCCTCCATGATATCAAAATGGAGCTACATTATGACTACTACTAGTCAAAACTATGCACACCAAAACTCTCTCACAAACACTCACAATGAGGCCTTTATATAGAAAGATAGAGTCCTTACCCTCTCACTCAACCCTAAGACTCATGTACATGTGGACTACATGCACATTTACATCATTGCACATTCTAACACTTGTGTATTTATTAAATTACTCTAATAAACTATTTATCTTCTATTCCAACACTCTTTTTGTACTACCAGGTGTTCTTGTTGCATGAGCTATTGTTTTTGTGAATTTGACTACTTCTCCTACTACTTGAGTTGTGTTGCATACTACTATAACAATGCTTCTTGCTCTTCCAACTACTTCTTCTACTCTTTGGCTTACTGGATCACAAGCTGCTTTTCCTATTCTTGTGAACATAGCTTATCCTCATAAAAAAGCTTAATGTCATTCAATTTAGCTTCCACATTCTTCAAATTTTCCTTGGCATTAGTCTTACTATGTTCTAGTTCTTCCTCAATCACAACCATCTCTTTACGAGTAACATCTAATTCTACCTTTTGTGCTTACTTGTCTTGATAAATCTATTCAAGACCCACACTTAGCCACTCAATCCAATGTGTCAAGAAATTTATTTTTTGAAGTACAAAGACTAGCTCTAAAGGTGTCCTTCAAAATTCTATATCTGGTGTGTTCAATGGACATATCTAACTCTTATCTAGATACACTCGTGGATATGCTCTATAATTGGTCCTCAATCCATTCAAAAAATTTGTAAATCTCAATATTATTTTTACCTTTCCCCACGATAACTGCCATGAGTGTTATGCATGAATCTGGGCTATCTATCTTGAATGATATTCACTACACATCTATCTTGAACGATATTCACTACACACCCACTCCATAACCTTCTCCAATTCAGTGAAGGTCTTCTCTCTCCACTGCTTCAAATATTCAATGCCACCTATGTGGAACTACAACCGAGTGCTAGCGAACATATCACAAAATTGTTTGAGGAAGTGATCCAACTATTCATACGTGTATTCACCATCTCCCTTTGAGACACCAAACTGATGTACTTCAAGTAAAAATATTGTGTAAAAACTCTCATCCATTTCCTATTGTGGAGACTATTCCTCCTCTTCCTCCTATGGAATTGAACTTCATTCTTCTTTATTGCACCCGATGCATTTCCTTCCTATAGCAAAATATGGGCTATAGTATTATCCACATCTTCTTTAGTTGGCCTAATATCCTTGATATTAATGATATCCTTAAGAAGTTACAACTTCTTCATAGGTACCTAAAATTTCTCTTGTGGTTTTAGAAATTCTTCCTATTGAGTATTTTCCACCCTTTCATATTTTTGATTCAACTGCAATTATACCACTATTGCGGTTATCAAAATTAAATCATATCATTCTTGTGATGGACTTGTGTTCTCCTCCTTTGATTGAATATCACTTCCTTGGATCATAATACTTATTTGAGGCTTCTTCTTTTCCTTAACTTCATCTGGTGGAGCCACCATCACTACTTTGACATTCATTTTTTGTGGTAGCATCACTTGATCCATCCAATACTTAAATGTCTCCAACACTTCAAAATCATTGTTTTGATGCAATGTAGGAGATCCCATCACCTCTCTCCATTGTTCTGCATCAACTAGCACACTAATATCTATCAAATATAAATCCTCTAGACCCAAGTGCACATCATCTATATTAGTGGGTATATATTTTGGTTGCTCCTTCTAAATAGATTTCTTCTCACTCATATATCTCTCCCTTTGCCTACGCATCCTAATCCACACTGGACTGGATGTCAGTGATACTACCTCCTCCTTCTCTTGATATGGTGGCTACTCCTATGGCCATTGTGTAGGTGCTTGCTACTCGGAATTAGGATCTAAGTGCAGTTATTTGTGTCTCTTCCTTCAAGGGTGGAATTCATCTTCCAATGAAGTCTCTCTTTTCTCAATCATAGGAGGTTTAGGTTTCATTGTAATCATATTCTATCTTGAATTTTTTGGTGTCTTTTTCTGGATAGGTACAACCTTTACCCATCATAGTATAGAAGACTAATACTACGATAAGTCACACAAGAGTGTTAGCCCAAGAAATGTAATACTGACTTGGAAAACAACATCTACCATGAGAGCTATGGCATAGAGGTTCATGGCAAAGGTCTTATTTCTCTTCACCACTAACCTTTGAATCCATTGTGCCATGTAGGTTTCCCAATCATCTTGCACTACCTTAAAAATACCTTCTACATATTGTGCCATCCAAATAGGTATCTCAGAATATCATGCTTCTCCCGATAGTCGATACATAATCACATTCATCACACATGCCAGCTCATTAGTATTTAACATGCTCTAATTGATCCCTCTTCCAATCAAACCAAAAGCCTTCATAACTGATGAAGATGTAAGCTTGGTGAGCGATGTGATCAAATGATGGGTCTCAATATGGTCCAAAATATTCTTCCTAATGGGTTACCCTTCCTTTAGTAACTCGAATATCCATCGAAACACATCAACTGAGAATTCCACCTTAAGATGGTGATTGCCAACTTGCACATAGATGCAATTCTGATTGGGTACATATGATTGTACCATTTGCAATAGGTACTCATTGTAGAATACCTTATCTCATGGTGGAATTTATGCTATTATGCTCACTCTTGCTTGTCTCAGTGTAACTTTCAACAGGTGTTTATCTTCATTCTCATTCCATTATTTTTGATAAAATTTTCCTATGGGATATACAAAGGTGATATCCTTGATATCCACTTGTCCTCCTTCATCCCCACTTGTCTACTCTTTAGGGGTAGCTTCCTTATGCACCTCACTGCAAAGCTACCAACTGTGTGCCCTAGGTGGTTATATTACCTCCTCATAGAATTGCAGTTGTTCCCTTCCTCTACCACCACATCAGTTCTTGGGCCTTCTCCATTACTGGTAACCTCTCCCCCTCCAAGGTTGGTAGCCATATTCACCTTGTGGCTAAAACCCTCATCCTTGGTCCTACATTAGGTAGGTCACTCCTTCTTGCCTAGGCCATGAGTCCCTATGGTGTAATGGTCCTAGTGAATGGTCAATCCTTGTTACTACAATTCATTGTAAATGAGATTAAAACTCCCTCTCAGTGCTCATTCTTCACCATTCTTCATTTTGGAACCACTTCGCTATCGATCTTATTCAATTTGGTAATTCAGGATAACTTCATCACCAACCATACAATCTACTCAAAAAATATATAATTACTTCTAAAAATGTACATCAGCTTCCAAAAATCATACAATTGTTATTCCCAATTGTACAGGTGCTATGGGAAATTGTACAACCTTTCCAAATCATATAGTTGTGTTAGAAATCATACAACTATAGTTAATTTTTGTATAATCCACCCAAAATGTACAATATGAGCTTCAAATCATATAATTTCATTGTGAAATTATACAAGAAGCCCCAAATCATACTAGTGCACCTCTCCTCCATACAATTACACTAGAAATCATACAATTGCACCAAAATTTCTCAATTCAGGCTTTGATTTACGTACTCTTACTTTGAAATCCTACAATATACCTTTGAAATGCACAATTTCATCTCCAAATCATACAAACTATGTTTTAGGCCATTACTTGCCATAAAATATTCAACTTTAAATGATTTTTGCAATTAACCTTGCTTCGTTTGTGCAAATCCCTCTTTCTAGTGAATTTCTAGTTCCCCTTGCAATTTTTATCTCCTACTTGTGCAATTATTCAATGGTACAATTTAATTTTTCCTAAGTTCAATCTATTATATGACTCTCTCCTTTAAGCTTTTCCACATGCAGCTGCTAATATTTCCTTTCTTTTTCACCGGTTGAATTTCCCTGCCCTAGGGTTTGCAATTTTCCACTCAGCTTGCTTTTTTGGAATTAATTCAAACCCTAGCCATGTTTTTCACCATTGGGGTTTTTATTTGCTATATTTTTTCTTAAAACCCTAACTCCACCAATTTGAAATTTTCCCTCTAGTACATTTTTTGAAAAAACTTAGCTTTTTCAAAGTAAAACCCTAACTTTGACAACTTTTTCTTCTAATATGACTTGCTTTTTCGGAAAGAAGAAGATTCCATGGTGAAAATTCATGATGGTACATAAAATTCAATTAAACTATGATGTTTGCATACCCATATGAAGAAAAATTCATTTTATTGCACACTTCTTGCTATCGGATGCTCCAAAATTCACTGTTTCATTCATGCGATTTTTCAAATCTAGTAAAAATAACAATCATGGCACCTTATTTTTATATTTCAAAAGTCCCTTGCATGCAAATTCACCACCTCAATATCCTTTGCATGTATTTTTGGCTTTTTCCATGGATTATTGCCATCTCATCTCCTTTTGCATGCATTTTTGTCCTTTCTTACTTTTTGAATATTTTAATATTTTTGCTTTTCTTTCATTTTTATTTTCTTTTATTTTATTTTTTTTTGTTAGAAGGGACCGCCATTTCTAGTTTTCAACCACCTTCCATATTAATTACGTCCCAAGGGATTTTCACAATTAATATTTTTTCCTCTATTTTTTTAAATTGCCAAATTGCTAACTTACCTTTTAGGAAATCGTATAGTGACATTGAATTGTACGATCTCTTCTACTAATATATCATTTGGAGGTTCCACAACCTCATTCCATATAATAGAGTGTCACAAAATTGTACTATCGAGATCCAATTGATAATTCATACGATTCACTCCCTCTTGTTGATCTTATGTACGATCTAGAATCATAAAAGTATCATTTGTATGATTTGCAATGGTACAATTACCATTTGTACGATTTGAAATCATACAATTGTAGTTTGTATGATTTGTAATTACATAATTTCCTCCTTGCAAAGCTACATTTTCTCATGCAATTAACTGATACCGAGGTGGGGGTACCCTTGCCACTCCACTTTCATTTGGGTGGCTTCTACTTATATCTCCTTAGATCAAGTTTACCTCCAAACTTGGTGAATGAGTCCTTTGTCTGCCTTGAATTTCCTCATCCACAAAGTGTACTCTCCCTCTTGCAGTAAGTCATCTTCCTTGCACTTATCTTCCATGACCTCATCCTCTTGCTATCAAACCTCTTCACATATTAAATGGGTTGCCCTCTTCCTAAGGTAAACCTCTTCCTACTTATATCCTTCTAGGTTCTTGTTGATGCATGGATGGTTGTCCTAGAGGGTACCTTCCCATGAGATTGGGTACTTTTCCCCCTCGTATATAAATACCATGTGCATTCGTAGTCTAATTCAAACACATGAGTGGTGTATCCCTAGGCCATCTTGGAGTAGGAGGTTAGATCATTTTCCTCCTACCTCTAGGTGATCACAATCCTCCTCTTTGACTTGTTTGCTGCCCCATCACACTTGGAATCCTTTGTGGTTGGTCCCATTGTTGACTAGGTTATCCTCTTTCCCAATTACTTGGATTCACATCCACTAACATTATATTGGCTAGGTGTCCTTCATTTCTTGGTGCTTGTGGCACCAACTATTGTAATGCTCTTATCTGATGATGCACATAACTTAGTCATTTTATCCAACATCTTTCTTCAAAGCGATATTGTGGGGAACAATTTACCAAAGTCTCCTTATAATCATCCAAAAAATTAGACTATGTACTTGAGTCATTACGACTATCCATTCTTTGTGATGACCACTCCATTGAAACATTTCATATTTGTTGAAGTCTTCTTACTTCCTTTATTTACCTTATTAATTTGTGATAGGCTATCTCATAAGCATCTGGATCTAGTCGAGCATGGGGTGCTTCTATTTGTGCTAAGATGTCATCACTACCACTCTCTTGGTCAATATCTCTTACTAGATAGGGCATTCCCCCATCATTGGAATCACTTGATTCTTCATGTAAGTTTCCTTGGGGTTTAGGAGATGTGAGGTCTTACTCAATGTCTCACCATACTACCTCAACTACTTCTCCCATGACTAGTGGCTCATGTATCAGATCTCTTATTTCAACATATAATATTTCCTCCCCATGAGAACTTGTACCTTTCTATTGAGATGTGATCAACTAGATGACTGAATATGATTGATATATCATAAAATATTGATTGGTTAGACACTTGGTGATAATCAAAGGAATAATTCAAATTATTAAATTCTATAACTTCAAAGGTTGAGATGAGAACTTGGATTTTTATATTATCCAACTTCAAAGGAGGAAAGAGTTACCTAATAATTACCATGAATTATATGGTATTTATACTTATTTTAGGGCTATCATTACTGAGTTTGAGGGTATTTGTTGCAAACCCCATAGTATACTTCGTGATTTTATTACTACTAATAACTGATCTACTAGTGCATACACTTTGAGAAGAGAATATGGCTTCTAGTGGTGTTGGATCTAGTCAAGGAGGCAATGCAGAGGAAATAAATCCATTAAATATTGTAAGACCATGTCATACGTTTAGAGCAATATTTTGAAGTACGAGGGATATGCTAAATAATAGTGACTAGTAGTGGTTGAAAGCAATAGGATTAGAAGGAATTGTGCATCTAGAGTCGATGCATGTAGATAGGTGTTATCTATCAACTTTTATTAAAATATGGGATCCCTATAGGGGGACATTCCAATTACCCATTGGAGAGATAACCATCACTCTAGAAGATGTATACCGAATATATAGGTTACCAGTAGAGGGATGTACAATAAACACTGTTGATGAAGTAGAGAAGGGACAATTATTGGAAAGAGTGTTTGGATCCAAGTGGAGAGATATGAACACTAAAAAGGGTAGTATAACATATTATATGCATTATGTTTTGGGGAAATTGACACATAGACAATATTAAGTTATGGCACTTATATCAGGTGTTATTTTACCTGATTCATCTGGTGCATGATTTCCCTGGAACCTGTTAGGAGTAGTGCAAGATCTAGTGGATAATTCTATCATGTTTGCATGGGCACCAACCTTGTTATCTCATATTTATAGAGAGTTAGTAGAGGTATGTGTACAATCCTAGAAAACATGCACCTAAACTATTTACATCATTATATCAAGCATAAAAGAAGAAAGCATGTAAAACCATGAGTTAAACAAAATATAGAGCCTCCTTTATTGATTCTTGATAAAAATTAGTTACAAGTAGGTCCCTCTTAGGGATACCAATATCTTGATACAATGATTACAATGTTTGAAGCCCCTAAACGGGGGTGGTGCAATCCACAGGTCTTCTAGAGTCGACACGAACTACTCAAGGCTTATGGATGCCTTCTTCTCACTTGATTGGAGGAAATTGATGCCAAGAATGCTTCAAAGATGTCAAGAATCTATAATCTGCATTCAAGAAACAACAAAGCACAATTAGGAGCATATGAGGCCTCTCATGATGAGGCTCTTCTTGAATATTTGTAAAGAATGTAATAAAACTTGCAATAAAACATAAAGATATGTCAATGTAAGCAAAGATATATGCAAGAATGCTAAACTAATGTAAAGTATGCTTGAAAACAAGTAGATCTAACTAATATAGCATCAAATTTGTAAGAAAAGCAAGAAATAAAGCTAATCTAAGGAGATTAACTAAAACTAGCAAATATGAATAAATCTAGGCAAAGCTACCTCAAATCTTGCTAATGAACCATTCAAATGTGCTAAAAATGATGAATCTACTTTAATATAAGCTAATAAAGTAGAAATGTATAAAAATCTAAGCTAAAATTGAGGAAAAAGTGCATCAAACCCTAGTCTCTATCGCTCAGAGTAGCTAGCTCTGCTAGTCACTGACGTTGTTGGCAACTGAGCCTATGAGCCGTTGTCAAAGATAGCAACCATGAAATGACTATTCTACCTCTTGAATCTGGGGTTATAATGCATAATTCACCAGTTGAATTGATGATCAAGGGTCACTCAAATGTCCAAATATGGATTGGTGGTTGAAATCGTTTGAATTTGTATCAGATTGGCAAGGAATCACAAGGTGTGCTTCTCAGTCCTTTGGAAGCTCCATTGATGAATTCATGCTTGTCACTCCATAATTGGGTAACATTTTGACTCTCCTCAAGGGGTTATCACTTCACTATCCATTTCGATAGAGCTTTGCTGCATAAAATCCAAGGTCTCATTTTCTCTTCCTCCTCAATTTGGAGGGGGTCTTATAGCCCTCTCAATTCCTTGCTCTAGCTTCATGGAGAAGCCAAGAACAATATTTGAGAGGTTAGAGCAGTTAGGAGGAAGCATATAGAAGCTTCCAAGCATGAACCACTTCAAAAACCATTGCCAAAGTCATTACAACTAATTTTTGGCTTGGCTTGGGAGGCCAAGTCTATTTTAGGGCTAGTCGCTCTCACTCAGGGTGGCTAGCTCGTAGCCACTCTGATCATTAGCGGCTAGGATGGAGACCACTCTGATCATCAATGGTTGAGCTTGAATAGGACAAAGCTACCCCAAATGAGTGGTTAAAACCATTGCTAGCTCTTGGAAAGGTCCAAGATCATTCATATGGTCTACAAAGGATGCCCATATGAGTAGTCTCCTAAACATGACGTGTTTTAGGTGTCTACAGATGCCCCTTTTGGGATGCATTATGGGAAAGCACAATGTTGAGAAAAAATAGACCACCTAAAGCCATGTTGTAGGTTGAATGATGATCATTGATCTGATCAACATTAGATGCCCTAGTCCTACAAAAGGATGCACATCTTAGAATCATTGCTTCCAATGGGATGGAAGGCTTAAATTTGCAAAAGCTTTCATGTGTCCAGTGGCGATCGGGTAGCTTCAGTGCTACAATTGTTCCAATAGGTGGAGAGATTCAAGCTTAACTATCATATTTACTTTTTTCCCAAAAAAGGGTAAGCTTATGATAGTTGTTGGCAATGATTCATAAGATGAATACAATTTACATGATCGAGTGATCCTTTGTTGAATTTGATTATGATTGTTGATATTATGACTACCCCCTCAAGCGACGAGTCGATGAGGGAAGGAAAATGAATAAAGAAACGAGTCACTTGACCAAGATGATTGATTTGGATGATTTAAGAGATTTGCATTTTGTTATATGGTAGGTCCTATTACAGGTGTGATTTCAACCATTAATAATAATTGTACATCTCTATCCCATGGAGCAGTTCGACCGCAATGGCCTTCTTAGGGAATCAAGATGATAGCAATTCTATTTAAGCTTGTGTTGAATCACTATGTTCGATGATCTACTAAAAATATCATAGAAGAAATGAAATGAATACCTCATTCCTATGGGGCAGTCTAGCCACCATGGCCTTCTTTGAGATTGAAGTGAAGCATTTCAATTCAATGATGACTAATTTGGCTCAAATGACCTTATGGTAATTTACTCATCTTGCTGGATTGCATGGAGTGTAAGTCACTACAACCACCAAGTGTATAGGGTAAATAACTGGATACGAGGTGCATTTGAAATTTTGATGTTATTTGATTTTTTTTTGTTATTTTGATGATTTTTCAATTATTTTTGAAATTTTGAATTAATGATTTTTTTTTTGCAATTTTTGATGATTTTGGACCATTAGATATGCTTAATTATCCATTTTGAATCTTCCCATGGTGATAAATTGAGGGCATTAATTACTAATTCTCAACCGCTATCAGTAGTAGCAGCCCAATTTTACAATTTCATAGTCACTATCAGCATAGGCAGCCCACACTTCCTAGCCACTGTCAACATCAACGACCATGACAAAACTAAAAAATATAAAAAGAAAATTAGGGTTTTCAATTTCATTATTTTCTAGCTATCAATTTGCAATAGTGAGCTCTAAGGAGAGAGAGTGAGAAAGTGACCTAGAAGACTATTGATTACCTGACACCATGGCGGAGCAAGGTGAGGCTTCTATGAGCAGAGGAGCTAGAGCTTCATGGGTATCTCTCAAACCCTAACCTTGTTAATTCATGGGTAAAAATGAACCAAACTAAGAAATTGGTAAATTAACCTCACTAAACTTGTTGGTAACGAACCGCACCCGTAGCTAGGCTTAGAACTAGGCTAATTTAGGTGGGTCCTTCTTAGATTTAAGTTTTATTTAATTTTTTTGGATTTTTGAGCAAGGGTGAACATCGTTGGCATGTTGCCTCATGGTCGCTATCACTCAGGGTGGCCCCTAATTGGAAAAGAGGGGTCATTATCATTGAGCATGATTGGTTTAAATCCCCAATGATAAAAAATTTGACCATTGGAAGCTAGCCACTATCGACATCGAAAACTACTATGGCAGCCACTGTCAACTCAGGTGACCACAAAACCTTATGAAAAAAATTAATTTTTTTATTTTTGCTAATTTAATTGATTTTTTTGATTTTTTCAAGTGCAAATTTTATTTTTTGCATGTTTTGGTGCATTTGCTTATTGTATTTGTACCCTTTCTTGATTATGAATTATTTTTACACCATTTTTAAATTTATTATGTTTTTTAGTGCAAGTGCATCTAATTAGGCATTTTATTTTTGCACATTAGATCTTGTTTGCATGAGCTCAGGAGTCGGGCTTGCTAGCCAAGCTACTACCTCTTATGTTTCGTGCAGACTAGGATTGGTTCAATGCATAAGTTTCGATGTACGTTTCTCACCTGTCGATGACAATGTCAGATTAGGCATACATCACAACGCTATCCCATATATGGGACTACCACATGAACACCTTCCATCTCCCTACTGATGAGATAACCATCACTCCTGAGGATGTGTATAGGATCTTCAAGATCATGTTCAATGGATGAGCCATCGTGTCATACCCTACTAACCACAAGCCAATGGTTTTTTCTAGAGTTTTTGGTGATCAGGCACATACATCATTAGCATATATTTAGCATGGTGGGGTTCCTATAACCCATTGGTATCAGGCCTAGATCTTCTCACGGTGCCAGGCCCTCTTGATGCACGTCATATGCAATGCACATCTTCCTAATACTTTTAGATCGAGGTTCCCATAGAACCTCCTAGCGATGGTGCAAGACATGGTAGATAGAATTAAACCCATAATTATGGCTTGGGGGAGTTTC
The DNA here is from genome assembly GCA_028583015.1 of Wollemia nobilis. Taxonomy (NCBI): domain Eukaryota; kingdom Viridiplantae; phylum Streptophyta; class Pinopsida; order Araucariales; family Araucariaceae; genus Wollemia; species Wollemia nobilis. Next base: position 36,661 of record JAQPPZ010016936.1, read on the forward strand.
CTTCTGGCGCAGCTCTATGACAAGTTGTATAGGATTCAACGTCGAGGGTGGGAGGGGGTAGCTTGTAGCTTGCTTTTGCTAATTTGGGGCTGGGAGCATATCCAAGTAGACCATCCAGTAGGGATACCCTAGGATATTACTACCATAACAACTAGATCTCAGTTTTATAGGGCTATATGGCCATGGGATGTAGAGGGGTGATAGAATTACCACCATGTAGGGGACTTGGCACACTATGCAGGCACTCTAATTAGCCTATATACTAGAGATATTATCTAGATATCCTATGTGTATTATCCTACATGGCAGAGGTAGACATATTCATAGCATGAATGAGACATGATCAATGGATTATCAATCATAAGGGAGGATCAAAGAGTTCTTCCACTTCTCTTAGGTTACCAAGAAGTTTGGGATTCAATAGGAAATCCCACTAGAACTATTTTATACAAGACATTCAAGAGAGAGAGATCTCCCAGTACCCCATGTTATAGCTCTATCAGAGGAGGTAGATCCTCCTATAGTTGATGCTAGTGTATAGATACTAGAACTACAAAGGCATACACCCAATGGTGGGTGATGTGGCTATGGTAGGGTGGTGGTAGCCTAGGGTGATCTAGGGATGAGGCACCTAAGGAGGATCCTGATGCGTGATGGGTGTAGCCTAGGATAGAGGAGTGGGATCAAGATGTAGAGGAGTAGGAAACCACAGAGGAGGAGGAGGAGGTAGCTCTAGAGGAGGAGTCTCCTCTCTAGGCAGAGCTACATAGCTTAGAGGCCAAGCTACAAATAGCCTTTAATAGATCCTAGAGTAGGATACCTCTCTCACTATAGTACATATTAAACTAGTAGTAGGGTAGGCTACATGGTGAGGGTATGAGGAGGAGAGGACTCTCTATAGACATAACTCAACTCAACACTAACAAGGATAGAGGAGCTCACCATAAAGAGAGATGCTCTACGAATAGGTTGCACTAGCCATCTAGATGCTAGGGACCAATAGGTAGATTTGGGATATATGTTAGGTGCCTACAAGGGCTCGTAGAGGATTATAAACCCAGATATCGATAGATACTAGGTATATTGTAGCTCTACAACTTTATATTAGGATGTTGGGTGGCACTCCTTGAGAGAGGTCTATAATAGGGGGCTCACACCAGAGTAGGTAGAGTGAGTCAGGGTAGTCATCAGTGCATCCTAGCCATAGGATAGGGGCCTGGATAGAGAGGACAATAGGTACTAGCTCTAGGTCACCTCATAGAGAGGGCAAAGAGGGTGGAGGTGATACTAGTGGTGCAGGCCACTCATGACTATGCCTTGAGCATATTGTATCTCTTTTTGAGTGTAAGGTCTGAGGACCTACATAGTTGTAGCCTATCAGTAATTTTGATGTACCTCTATGTACTTATGACACTCACACACACACACCACACACACACATATATATATATATTCATTTTGATGACTCATTATATGTGTATCCTTTTATTGATGATTTTATGTTTATTGAGATGCATATGGATGCAATGCTTATATGAATTGATTATTGCTATATGATGTGATGTGTCGATGATATGCACTAGCTTAGATGATTTATGTTATGATTAGATACTTTGATCTAGATGTGTAGGTGGACTACTTATGTATGCATATATGGATGCAATGATTATTGTTAAATGCATGTTTAATTTTGATTTAATTGTATGCATCTAACTTATGATGTTATGAGATGGTGAATGCAATGTATGTAATGCATTATTTACATGATGATGATCTAATGTAAATGAACCTGTATGCTTTAATCACTTAAAATATAAGGAATGAATGTAATATGTGTTTAACAATCTAATGGATGACACCACATAATGTATAAAAATCATGAATGAAAATGGTAACTCTTATCATAAGAATTAATCATTTTAACATCCATATATGAAATGATAACTTTGAAATATATGTAATGATTTATGATATGAGATGATTTGTTGCTATTAGGGATTTTTGAGGTTTTCCATGAGACTCAAACACCCTAGTTGACTTATCAAAAGTTGTATAATGACTATACTAGACTCCTGAAAGATAAAGTTTTTGTTATGAAGACCAAGATATTCATTATCCCTATGTGTGCAAATGAATATATTAGATGAGACATAAGACTACCTCATTTCCAGGTGGGATTCATTCAGCCCATTGCTGTAATGAGGATCACCAAATGTTCACCATGATCCTAAGTTTGGATGCAGTTAGACTAGACCACTAGGTAATACAAGCCACCTAAAGCTAGCTCATTTGTAAATTGCTTAGAACTACCCCAATGCCAGGTAGGATTCATTCAGCCCATTGCTGTATTGGGGATCACTCTATGGTTTCGAGTAGTGAACATTCCAGGGATTCAAGCTCTTCACCCCTTCTTTTCTTCACATTTATTGGGATACTTGCTCATGCATAGTGATGAAAATCACTGTTTATTTTGCATTTTTTTTTTGAGCAAGGGATTTGATTTTGATTTTGGGATTTTTCTTATTTTGTATGAAAGCAAGGGATTTCTTGGGTAGGGGGGAGCTTGTCCTTTTTCCAATGATCAACACTCTAGACCATATGCATCACAAGATGAGCAAGTAAAAACCTTTCGCTTAAGGTGACTAGGACCACTTTGTAGTGTTCATCCTTCCTTGTCTAGACTAGGATTGTTAATGTGTTTGTTAGTGATGGGATTTTGACATATGCTAGGTGCTATCAAAACTAGACCTCATATACAAAAGCAAAGATAGCTTTCTACAAAATATGAGAAGATCACTAGGTATGGTTAAATGACCAAAAAACCCTAGTATATTCCTTATAGAAATAGGAGGGGTTGTGTTGAAAAACACAATTACTCACAAGGGTGATGGATGATGATGATGAATAGATGCATGATTGAGATACAAACGTGGTGTCATTTGTAAGATTGCAAACACAACCTATCCTAATGCAAGTGCGATGGATGGAAATGCCTAATGCAATGCAATTAAATGAATGCATGTGCAAAATGAAATGCATAATGCAAATGTTTTTGTATTTTTATGTTTTGAAATGTTTTTTGAATTTTATTGCTTTTTGATTTTTATGGATTTTGATGTTTTCCATGGTTATTATTTTTAGAATTTTTGATTATTTTGAATGTTTTTGAATTTTTGATTTTTATGTGTAGAATGCCTTAAGATGAAGAATGTTGAGAGGCTCAGGCTCTTCAACACCTTCAAGCGATGTTAGGTGATATGTTCCAGGTCCTATCTTCTCTGAGATGATATATGGACCTAACCAGTTGGCCACAAATTTATCTCGCAAGTGCGATGGTAGGTTTGAGTTCTATTGGTTTTCTTTCAGTACAAGATCCTCAACTTTAAAGTCTCTCAGATGGACTTTATTGTTATAAGCTCATTTTAGGCATTCCTGATAAACTTGGAGATGCTCAAGGGCATTCATGTGATGTTCATCAAGAAGTGTCAGTTGATCAAGGTGAGCTTGTTGCATAGTGTCATCATCGATGAACTCTTTCAATGTGATGCGTAGGGTTGGAATTTCCAACTCCAAGGGCATAATGGCCTCAATACCATATACTAGTGAAAATGGGGTTGCCCTAGTGGGCATCCATATACTAGTCCTGTAAGCCCATAATGCAAGGGGTAGTTGTATATGCCAATATTTATGGTTTTCTTGAACAATATTTTTCAATATAGCTACCACTAGTCTTGTTAGAAGCTTCAACTTACCCATTTGCTTGTGGATAGTATGGAGTCGCAAAACTATGTTGTATATTATACTTGGATATCAAAGCCCTCACAATTTTATTTTTGAATGACGTTCCATTATCCGATATGATCTTGGATGGTATCCCAAAATGACATATGATATTGTGGAGTATGAACTCCACAATACGTGCTCTTGTTGTCATTGTTAAAGGGATTGCTTCCACCCATTTTGTAAAGTACTCAGTAGCCATTATAATGAATGTATGTCAGCCCGATGATGGGGGAGAGATATTACCAATTATATCCAAACCCCATTGAGCAAATGGCCAAGCCACTTGAATGGGTTGTAAGGCCTACGATGGCAAGTGCATAAGATTAGCATGATGTTGATATTTAAAGGATTTCTTGACATACATGATGCAATCCTTCTCCATAGTGGGCCAATAATAACCCATTCAAAGGATGCACTTGATGATGGCCATGCCACTGAAATGGCCACCGCATGTACCATCATGAGCTTGTGAGATTTCCCAAGCTGATTCTTGGGGCTCAAGACAACGAAGGAGAATTCCATCATAGCTTCGATGGTACAAGATGTCTCCTAGCAAGACATACTTTATCGCTTTCTATTTGAATGTGCATTTCATGGCACACGACAATCCATATGGGATTAATCCAAGCTTAAGGAAGTCATGCAATTATGACATCCAATCTTGATAAGCTACAACCTCGAAAGACAAGATGACTTGTTCCCTTTATGATTTGATATGCATGAATGCAGACTGGGACACAACCTTGTGGTGAATGGTGGTGCCATTCCCCATAGGACCCTAAGAGATCAAAGACCCCTAGGGTGCCTTCTTAAGAAAGTCTCTGGATTTATAGAACCACTCATGGTTTGGTTCTATATGAATCATGTTGACTGATTCTTTATTGTCAAAAGCCTCACGCTGCATCATGGATTGTGAGAGCATCTTCACATGAATGGTAGTGAAATCAGTAGATGGATTCTGAGGGATCAAGGATCCCAAATATGCCATAGTGTCTACAAATCTATTTGATGTATGAGGGATTGCCTTGATGTCATACCACTCTAGTTGGGCTAGATAAGTGTCAACAAGATCCTTATAAGCTTTTAGGATAGGACACCTACATTGAAATAGTCCCTTAACTTGGTTAACAATGAGAAGGGAGTCACCAAAGATATTTAATCTTTTGATATTCATGGTGATTGTTATTTGGAGACCCAATATTAGGGCCTCATATTCAACATTATTATTGGTGCAAGGAAAGTCTAGTTTAAATGACAAGGGCATTGGAGCACCTTGTGGCATGAAAAAGATAATTCTTGCACCACCCCCTTGCTCACACTTTGAACCATCAAAGAACAAAGTCATGTCAACTTTGTTATCTAGTTCTTCGAGTTTGGGTGACTTCGATAATGCAAAGACTACATCATCAAGAAGTTCTATGATGAGAGGCTTACTATCCTCAAGAGGTGCCTCTACCAGATGATCAACTATGACCTATCCCTTGATGGAATTTTGGCTGATGAATTCCAAGTCAAATTCTATCAATAGCATGATCCACTTTGTAGTACGTGTATTATGATATGTCTTGCTCATCATATACTACAAAGGATTTTATTTTGATATCACATACGTCGTATGACTTAGCATGTAGTGGTGCAACTTCTTAGTCGCAAAAACCACTACTAAGCACAAATTTTCTATATATGTGTACCCTAGCTCATAACTCACCAAGGTGTGGCTGATATAATATATTACTTGCTCTTTGTCTTGCATGTTATTTTGGGCTAACATGGTTCCCAATGCAAAGTTAGTAGTAGATATATAAAGCAAGAATGGCACATCTAGCCTTGGTGGAGCTAGTACTAGTGGTATTGCCAAGTATTGCTTGATTTCAGCAAAGGCCTTTTGATAGTCCTCATCCCAATTGAATGGGACCCCCTTGTGTAGCAATCGATTCATGGGTCAACATTTATTCGATAATTATGTGATGAATCACTTTATGGATGCTACTTTACCTTACAGGCTTCTTAATTATTTGATATTGATGGGAGGATACATTTCTAGTATGGCCTTGACCTTTGTTGGGTCGACTTTGATCCCTCATTTAGAAATGATGAATCCCAAGAGTTTTCCTAATGTTACACCAAAGACACATTTCTTGGGATTCAACCTGATATTATGCTCTATCAGGTGATCGAAGACCTTTTTGAGAACCTCAATATGCTCTTCATGTAGAAATGACTTCGCCAATAAGTCATCGATATAATCCTCTAGGATCTTGTGCATGTAGTCATGAAAGATGTATGTCATGGCTCATTGATATGTGGCACCAGTATTTTTAAGACTGAATGGCATAACCTTATAAAAAAATGTTCCCCATGGCATTGTGAATATGATTTTATGTTGGTCTTCGGGTTTAATCTAAATTTTATTGTAACCAAAAAAACCATCCATAAGGGAAAGCATCTCATGACCTATAGTTGCATCTATGAGAGCATCTATATTGGGCAACGAGAATGAATCCTTTGGTGTTGCCTTGTTGAGGTCTCTGAAATCCATACAAATACAGATTCTTCCATTAGGTTTTCCTATAGGTACCATGTTTGATACCCATTTTGGATAGTCGATGGAGATGATAAACTCTACATCCAATAGTTTTTGCAACTCATCTTTAACCATTAAAGCGATGGTTGGATGCATTTTCTTGAGATTTTTCTTGATTGGATTTTTAGAGGGGTCTAGCAAAAGGTTATGGGTAACCAATTTTGGATCTAGACCCGACATATCCTTGTAAGTCCAAGAAAAGAGATCAGGTCTCTCTTTCAGTAGAGGAATGAGGTTGGTGCGCTCCTCAAGAGATAGAATCTCTCCAAATTTAACCTTCTTAGGATTAGTGGGATCATCACTGATATCCACATCAAAGGTTTCCTCTACTAACATGTGTGATCCCTCCTCAATATGGTGAGGCATAGGGATCAGATGGATGTCATCCATTGGGTTTAAAGGTTCCACATCAAAATTACCCTTAGCATGATAAACATCATGTGCACAACCTGGTGCAAAGTGAAATGGTTGTAACATTTCTTTGTTGGGGAAGAAATCTTTAGGCTCTAGAGGTGAATCAGCATGATCCCAATCAATAGCATCTAGATTAAGACACAATGGTTTGGAAGGATCGGTTGGGTTGTGGAGTGGAGTGGTCAAATCGATGGAGATCATGTTGATGGAATGGATGAGATCTCTAGGACCACGTGTGTGCAACTCTACATTATTGATGTGACTCTCATACCCAAGATGTGGCTCTAGGGGTATGGGGATCTCAAGATCTAATCTATGAATAGATAGGAAAATGGGATCATTTGGCTCTAAGAGCTATCTAAATGTAGGAGGATCGAGGAAGACTATATGATAGATTTCATCTAAATTAGTCGATCTCCCCCTGAGGCGAGGGCCAGGATATACTCTTTGATACATCTCATCCATATCAAATGGTTCATTGTGATGATGTAAGTGTCGAGGCCCAAGGTAGGCCATTTTAATCTCATCTTCATAATCATTATCATCTATGAAGTATCTATTATCCATAACCACTGTCTCATTGAGATGACATAAATTTTGAGGTCCAAGGTAGGCCATCTTTATCTCATCCTCATATTCTTCATCGTTTGAGGACTCCTCATCATCATCTTTTCTAGAATTATATTCTGGTCCATCTCTTTCAAAAATGGATTCTGCTCTAACCTCCTCAGAAGTAACTTTTGATTTAGTATCTATTATTAAGCCAAAATTCTAAATTTGCATGCTAGTGTCATCGACATCTTCATGACTTTCAATTACCAAGTTGTCTCTTGGAATATCCTCTAGATTGACCTCCACCAAAATATTGTCGTGATAGATTTTAGGTGGTTCAATAGCAACCATGGTCACTTGCTAGTTACCCCTTCATGAATAAGAAGGGTTAGGATGATAGGGGTTCCAATACACATCATCCCCTAAGCTGAGATTCAAGTGATCAAGAGATGCTTCTAGAAGTTCATCATAACCTCTGATATTATAGCCCAACCCAAACTGATCAGTTGGCAATTGATATTATGGTTCATAGGGAGTTTGGTACCCTTGTTTGAATAAACCTAGACCATAACCATGCCAATGGTAATGTTCAAAATATCACAAGGTGAACTTTGGGTTGGATAGATAATGAACATTCACTATGAATGGTTCATCATCATCTTCATCTATAGGTGTACGATCCACAAGTTGATCAAGGCCTCCATAGATGAAGTTGGTTTGGTTGGGTGGCACCCCTAGTGGTACCACCATCCCTATAGGAAAGTGATGGGCTTGAGGTCTACCCATATCTTGTGTAGTTTCGATGAAAGGTGTGAACATCACATTCTACACTATGTATTCTACTAACCTAGGATTAACCAAATGAATGGTCACCTATGGTGCAGATGACCCTATTGAAGAAGTAGGTGAGGTAGGCTGAGGTACCTCCTCAACTTCATTCTATGCATCTCCCTCATCCATGGGATTAGAGACTTTAGAAGTTGCTACATTGGGCATTTCTTTTGACTCTTTCTCACCCATTACTACCTTGAGATTTTGATCATTCCTAAGCATCATCGATGTTGTAGGCTTTGCCAAAGTAGCTATTGTATGTGCAAATGGTCATGGTGCTGATGTTGAAGGTCCAACACACACTTCCTTTGATTTACCTTCTAGATGCTTAATAGGTGATGTTGGTCTTATATCCAGATGTATTGAAGGGAGTATAAAATCTCTAGGTAAATCTACTTGATTCACATATTTGAATGGCTCCTCATCGGAAGGAACCACATGCACTTGCCCCTCATGTATGTACTTGATACATTGATGTAGTATTGAGGGTACACATCACATCTCTCTTATCCAAGGCCTACCTAAGAGGATGTTATATTACATTGCACCTTCTAGCATGTGACACATCATCGGGATGGTCTTCAATCCTACCTAAATAGGTAAGACTATAGTGCCAACCATTGAGCATAATGCATCATTGAATGCTCGTAATGTGAAGGTCAATGGCACAATATGTGATTTTGGAAATTTCAAATATGCTAAGGCCTTTGTAGTAATAATATTGATCAAAGACCCTATGTCAATCAATACCCACTTGAAAGGTGTGTGGTTGACACATGCAATTATATGAAGTGGTGGGTCCGCTGTAATAGTAGAGACTATTTTAATTTTATGATCATAAAACTGAATCATAGGCTCTTGAAACTATTGCACATGTCCCACAAAATTAGTAAATGCTTTTGGGTCTTAGGACTGAACTTCTATGGACCTCAAAATTTCCATTAGCATCTCCCTATGCCTAGGAGACTGTTGTATTATTTCATAAATTGATAACTTTGTTGAGGTTTTCTATAGGCTTTGGATAAGCCTATTTCTTATGGTCACCATCGGTCTAGTTGGTGGGCCTGGCAGATTATTCTATGTTAGCCTTTGTGGGGGTGCAACTTGAATCTTGACTGGAGTAAGAGGAGGACCTGGCTGATCATACCTCTTATTCTTGGTGACAACTTTCACCATACTGATGAAGCCTTGTGTAGGTGGATCAATCCGCACTTGATTCACTTGGCCGACATTGTTCCTCAGAGGCTCATGGTTGGGTAAGGGATTTTTGAATATCCCCATGTTTTGATTATCTAGAGCCTGAGGGTTGTCAATGATTAGATCATTCTTATCAATCATGTTCTGTACCAAATGTTTAAAGCTATGGCATCCTTCAATGTCATGCCCTTTCTTCCTATGGTACGAACAATATTTATCCTCTCTAAATCCTCTTGATCTAGGTTGATTAGGATCGAGTAATTTGACCTTGGGTAAGGTGATGGCCTTAGCCTCGCACAATTGATGAAAAATTGATGCCATAGTCTCTAACAATGGTGTAAACTGGTGAGGAGGGTATTGTTCCTTGTTTTTACCCTACTTCTTATTATTGCATTGATTGTACTACACAAGGGGAGGTTGAGCCTGATAATTCTATTGTTGTTGGCCCTTGTCCCCTTTTTGGAGGTTCAAAACTCCTTGATTCATGTGGGCCGTCTTGGCCTGGTGATTTTGATTTTTAGTGTTCTTATTATTCCAATCCTTTTTGTTATGGAGTTTCAAGTTACCCTCCTGTAACTTGATATCCTCAATAACCTTGGCTTGCGCCAAGGCCTCCTCAAATGTCTGATATTGTTGCAATTGCAATAATAGCGAGATGTGTTTTGCACAACTCTTAGTGAACATCTGAGTCAGTTCAATTGTTGGAATGGAAAATGGTAGCTTAGCCATTAATTTTCTCCATCTATTTCCATAGTCCATGATTGGCTCATCATCGTATTGCTTTAAAGTAGCCAAATTGGATAAATTTATTTTCTTCTTGATGCCAAAAGAGAAGTGTTCAAGAAAAGCATTTTCCAACTATTCAAAGTTGGTTATGTTATGCCTCTTCAATTGGTTGAACCATTCTAGGGTAGGGCCTGAAAGGGTCATGATGAAGGTCCTCAATAACAAAGCATCATCGCTTTGTATTTGAAAGCACATATTCATGAAGCTCATCACATGTTCTTGTGCATCTTCATCTCCTTGAAATTTATCCAGCTTGGGCATCTCGAAATGATCAGGATACGCTAGACTAGGCACTGAGGGGCATAGAGGTGCATTATGGATTCTTATTCAAGGTAGGCTTTTGATAAGTCATTCCTTGTTTCTCAATAGCTCTCACCTTCTCTACCAAGGCTTTGTAGGCCTGTGAGGATAGAATCTCCTCTTCCCTAAGAGGTCTCTAGGGAGCTTTTGGAGGTAGATTCTTCTTGGGTCAAGGTGGAGGAATTCGGCTCATCCTCCTCCTCTACTAAGGATATCTCTAGATACTATTGATCTTGATCATCTCCTTCTACCTCCTTGTACTAAGTACACCCATGTTGTTCTAGTGCTTCATGTTGTTGTGTGTGATGGGATGCACAGATAAGTATGATTTTTAATTTGCTTAGGGTACAATTCGAGTTGCGATGCTATGATGGTGCTCCCTATATTCACTTTGAGGAGGTAAATTGATGTGAGCTAATCTATCTTCTCTCTCTACACACTCCTTTTGATCAAGGATGTATTGCTCGTGCATGCACTACTCATATAAAACATTTCCTTAGCAACCTTTGATGTTGAGTATCCTCATTCTCGAGGTGCTCATGCTCTACATGCACATCTTCCAATTGGTCTTGGAAGATGCACTGCCTTTGCTCTAAAGCCAACCTTTGAGATCGATCTATAAGATCAGTAGTGTGAGACCTTTAGTTGTGTAGCTCTATTTCGAGGGCTTTATTAGTGTGAGCCCCAATAGACTTATCCACCACACTCTTGCCCTTGTCTATATAGACGATATTCATATTGTGTTGTAGTCTATTATTTATGCCCTCATGGGTTGATGGGGCACGTATGCTTTGAGAATGCTTTGAGCATTCTCTTAGCTCCTTGGTAGGCCTATGTGTGCTCTCACTACATAAAACTTGCAGAATGAGAATGTACAGATGAGGCTCTATACCCTAGTTGCTCTAGGACTCGTTCAATTCCATCAAGTTGCCTAGTTCTCCATGGTTCATTTGGTGGTGTACCATTAACTCCAAGTCTAGCTAGATCAATCATGAACCTTCCAGGTTCATTATTGTTTGGAGTTTTCAAGGGCCTACGCTCTAAAGTAGCCCTTTCTTCCTACCCTTGATTGGGTGGATTTTCTTATTGTCTATCATGGGATGATGGGGGCCTTGAGCCACCCTTGACTCTATCCCATGAGGAGTGTGCGTTACCTCCTCTAACTAGGGTATTCTGAATAGAATCCCCATGCATTGAATTATCACCTCTAATACTAGTTGAATGTCATTCGGGAGGATCCTATGGTTGAGGTTCTAACATATTGTTTTGTGTGTTTGGTGGAGCTTTGACCTCAACCTCGATTATGCATTGAGGTCAGCCTCTCCATGTATTAACCATAGTGTGTATTATCTCCTTTGTAAATTTTAGGGAAAACAAAGTATACAAGTATGATTATCTCTTTTAAATATTTTTTTGTGAACCCTAAAACTTGTTTTAGTGTGTTTCAGATTTATTGAAAACTTAAACTATTTCTCATCATGTTTGAAAATTTGTTGATGAAATGCTTGTATAGTTTAATGGTTTTCACTTGTATGCTCGTAGCTCGACAATCGAGAGTGAAATTTTGGTCATGTAAACCAATCAAAGTATGGAGATGAAATCCATACCCGATCAGGGAGCACAGGTCCTGCCAGATCCTCACCCAATCTCACTATGTCAGTATTATACCCTCCAAAGAGAAGTACATGCAAATTTTCTAGGCTACATCAGTTCTTGGATCCGGTATTGGCCAAATAGAACGGGTTCGTGGGATTTGAGCCAATGGATGGAGATGAAACCCACCGTCGTTGAACTCTATTAGTGGTTGGGTGTGAATTCCAACTCACTAATATTTAAATGTGATGTGGTGTGTGATTGTTCTTTTTAAACTTACATGAAAAAGAAATGCATCATAAAGCACTCAAATATTTTCCTACATGCTTAAAAAGAATGTTTCACTTTAAGAAAATGCACGTCTACATGCTACATGATTTTTAGAGAATGCAAGTTTTAATTATGAAGAAATGGCCTCTAGTTGGGCCTCAAGCATGCAAACTCCTACACACAACCTAGACCACTGGAGACTAGGGTGGATTGCAATCAAAAGTTTGTTGTTCCTAGCAACAACTTGTAGAAAAGCTAAGAGATTCTAAGAATTTAACCTTAAACTTTCTCTATGTTTTCTAATTAAACAAAATTTCATCTACTACATTCTAGAAATAAAACACAGATAGAGAAGTAAAAATTATAGATAATTCCAACCAACCTGGAATCCAAGTCTGTTGAAGATCAAGTTGTCTACTATTGCATATTTTCTATTAGTCGCTATCACTCAGGGTGGCTCTAATAGGCCATTATCTTCAAAAGTGGTTGAGCTCTGCTAGCCACTATCAATCAGAGTGGTTGTACCTACATACAAAAAACATGAAATAGATCATCAAACAATGCAATTTTTGGGTGTTTCCATCATGATCACCATCTATACGATCCTAGAAAACATGCACCTAAACTATTGACATCATTATATCAAGCATAAAATAATAAAGCATGTAAAACAATGAATTAACAAAATATAGGGCCTCCTTTTATTAATTCATGATAAAAATTGGTTACAAGTAGGTCCCTCTTAGGGATACCAAAATCTTGATACAATGATTACAATATTTGGAAGCCCCTAAATGGGGGTGGTACAATCCACAGGTCTTCTAGATTCGACATGAACTACTCAAGGCTTATAGATGCCTTCTTCTCACTTGCTTGGAGGAAATTGATGCCAAGAATGCTTTAAAGATGTCAAGAATCTGTAATCTGCATTCAAGAAACAACAAAGCACAATTAGGAGCATATGAGGCCTCTCATGATGAGGCTCTTGTTGAATATTTGTAAATAATGTGATAAAACTTGCAATAAAATATAAAGATATGTCAATGTAAGAAAATATATATGCAAGAATGCTAAAATAATGTAAATTATGCTTGAAAACAAGTAGATCTAACTAATTTAGCATCAAATTTGTAAAGAAAACAAGAAATAAAGCTAATCTAAGGAGATTAACTAAAACTAGAAAATATGAATAAATCTAGTCAAAGCTACCTTAAATCTTGCTAATGAACCATTCAAATGTGCTAAAAATGATGAATCTACTTTAATCTAAGCTAATAAAGTAGAAATATATAAAAATCTAAGCTAAAACTAAGGAAAAAGTGCATCAAACCCCGATCGTTGTCGCTCAGAGAAGCTGGCTCTGCTAGCCACTAACGTTGTTGGTGGTTGAGCCTACGGGCCGCTATCAAAGACAATGGCCATAAACTAAATGTTCTACCTCTTAAATCTAGGGTTGACATGCACAATTCACCAATTGAATTGATGATCAAGGGTCGTCCAAATGTCCCAATATGGATTGGTGGTTGAAATCGTTCGAATTTGCATCATATTGGCAAGGAATCGCAAGGTGTGCTTCTCAGTCCTTTGGAAGCTCCATTGTTGAATTCATGCTTGTCACTCTACAATTGGCCAGCACTTCGACTCTCCTCAAGGGGTTGTCACTTCACTATCCATTTCGGCAGAGCTTCACTGCATAAAATCCAAGGTCTCAATCTCTCTTCTTCTCCAATTTGGAGGGGGGTCTTATAGCCTTCTCAATTCCTTGCTCTAGCTTCATGGAGAAGCCAAGAACAATATTTGAGAGGTTAGAGTAGTTGGGAGGAAGCATCCAGATGCTTCCAATATTGAACCACTTCAAAAACCATTGTCAAAGTTGTTGCAATTGATTTTTGGCTTGGCCTAGGAGGCCAAGTCTATTTCAAGGCTAGCCACTCTCCCTTAGGGTGGCTAGCTCATAGCCACTTTTATCATCAATGGCTAGGCTAGCAACCACTCTGATAGTCAATGACTAAGCCTGAATAGGACAAAGCTACCCCAAATGAGTGGTTAGAACCACTTCTAGCTCTTGGAAAGGTCCAATATCATTCATATGGTCTGCAAAGGATGCCCATATGAGTAGTCTCCTAAACATGATGTATTTTAGGTGTCTAGTGGTATGAATGACAAAGAAAACATAAATGAGTTGTAGTCTCTTACTACAAGTATGGGCCTAGGAACATTTGATTGTGGAAAGACCTCGAATATTGCCTTATGATGCACATAGTTTGGTGGGGTTAGAGATGCCTTATGTATTAATATAGCAAAGGGAGAAAGATATGAATGTTAATAGACCACAAGAAGGCAATGGAGAATGGTATTGTTCTATTTGTACAAATTTGAAACCTCAAGATGTGACCTGGAATCCATGGAGAAAAGGCCCAATGTGGGTTGAGGATAGAATATAACTAGCTCATATGCAATGAGCAAGGTGGTTTATTGAACAACAAAGCATACTTTATGATTATTTTCAATATACTCGAGTATTGTGATAGTTTGATATTAGACAAAGAATACAAGATACATATATGATCTGTACAAGGAAGGGAAGGAATATAACAGTACCACCACGAATGGAACCATTGTCCATAGAACCATATAAGGATATATTGGTTCTAGATGATGATGATGTGGTTACAACCCCAAATTATGATAGATGGTGGGCCACACAAGGATGATAGAAAGAGGAGAATATAGATAAAGATGTAGATATAGAAGAAGTTGATGAAGTAGCTAAAGATACAATAGAAGGTATTGGTAGTGAAGAGGATATTCCTAGATGAAATGTACTTCATCGATTTGAAATGAAAGTAGGTCCATAAAATTATCAAGAATATTATGATTGGCATTTGATGATGGATGGAAAGCATGAAGTAAAGTTTATAAGGAAGCAAATTCAAATATGGAATCACAAAAGTTGAAACAAGAAGGCTTGTGGATGCTAGAAAATATGAGGTTTGATACTGAGAGAGATGTTATAATAGCAAAGAGATATAGACTCTGTATGGAAGTAGTTCAAAGAGAAAATTAAAAAGCAACAATAATGATAGCCCTACAAGCAAAAAATGCATAGCTGCAACAATCGAGGGAATATTATAAATCTGCATTCTTGGTCTTGTGCTTTGATGCATTGGTGAGCCATTGTATAGTCATTACCTTATAGCCAAATATTAGAGCACAACATGGGTGTGGAGGGAAAAAATGAGCAAGCCAAGAAATGACAGAGCAAATCTCAAGTAGCTTCTCAAATAGCTTCTTAGATAAATTCTCCAACAACTCCACAAACAAACTCCCAAACTAGAGGAGTAGGTCCAACATAGAGTGGCGAAGGGACCGAGAGGTAGTTTTCATAAAGTTTATTCCTTGGTGTGTATACCAGTAGATTTTGTTAAAATGTAACCAATAAACATGAATGAATATACAAATTAACTTTTGATTAAGTTTTGATCATGCTTAATGAGAAAGAATAGAAATGGAAAATTATATTCTTAGTTAAGTTTTGACTGTACTTAAATAAAAAATTTCTCTTTAGATTGATAAAGTATGCAATAGAAGTTACATAAGTTCATATTAGGAGTGAATCCTAAGACTAAAATGAGATAAACCTATTCAATTTTAAGTCCTTAAAAAGGGCTTCTAACTATTTTAACCCATAGTCATGTTGACATAATGAGCTAAGTCAAGAGAATGATTTTGCAGGAAACACAAAGTTCCCTTATTTTACTCATATTAGAGGAGTTAAGATGAGTGTGAGCATAAAATACCTTCTTCTAGGAAGTTATGAAGAAGTATATCATCAATTTTGTTGCTCAATGATTTGGAATGACACCTTACATGGAGTAAGTATTGTTATAGATATTATCAGTGGATGATGATATTCCTGGAATGACACCTTATGTGGTGAATAGTAGTATATTTTCATAGCAAGCTAATTAGAAAAGAATGATACAATAGTATTCTAATATAATTAGCTATATAGCTTTATTTTTAGAGAATGCATATTATAGCCTTGGTAATAATTTTGGTTATTATTGACAGAGTTATTGATATATATATATATATATATATATATATATATACTTTGCAAAGAAGAAACAAGTACTCAGATATTACTTAAGAGCAAGTGATTTACTTCCACTATTGAATCTATTGGTGAATCAAGTGGAAGAGCTAAGTGATGAAGAACACAAGCTTATAATAAGATGGGGGTGAACAATATGCTTGCTGCTTATTTGGATACCAAGGTTCAACTCTATTTAAGGGGTATTTCACAGTATTTTTTAAAATTTTAGGAACCACCCTATTTTAAATCCAACCAAATAAATTTTAATATGTGGTATACCTTAAAGACATAAATTATTCTTATATTTCTTGTTGTTTTCTATATATTTTGTGACATCACTTGTAATATTTCAAGTCAAATCCAATACTCTAATGAAAATAATGAAAAACATATTTCAATAGATTATCTTTGCACATTGTGTTTTCTTTTTATGGCTTGTTATGTTAACAAGGTAACAAAATTTTATAATATAATGCAAACCCTTTAATGTTATATAAGAAAATTTATAGCAATAATATATATAAATATCATCATATACTCCCACTTGAAATAATATATGTCTATCTATGCATTTGTACATGTTCAGCCAATAACATATGCATAATAGTCGTGCAACCAAATTTAAAACAATTTAAGCTATACAAACAAAAAAATCAATATTATTACAAGCTTTTAAGTACTTAAAGGTTTTATAAGTTTTTTAACATGAATCAATTAATTTATAACAACCAAAATTTGAACATCTTAATTCATTTATGGAACCAATTATCTTTCTAAGAAGCCATCTTAAATGAGTTCATACAAATAATTTTAAAAATTATACAATATCATAAGATTTGTTAAATATCTCAATGCTAAAATATTGTATAAAATACAAATAGGCCTCCCACTCAAATCACTACACTACTTATTAGAGGTATATTAGAATAATTATTGGAATATATTACATTATTTGGTACATGCTAGTGTACCATCTTGGGCACATCATTAGATTATGAGAGTGTCTTAGATTAAGGCTTGAGTATTTACTTTATGTAATGTAATAAATACACAAGTATTATTAGAATGTGCAATGATGTAAATGTGCATGGTTTCCACATGTACATGATTCCTTAGAGTAGGAATATGGAAGACCAAGAGTTATCTCATTATATATAGGCCTTTGGAAAGAGTAGTAGAGTGAAACAATAGAGAAGAGTATAGCAATTGAGAGTAGAGTAGAGTGATAGTAGTTACAATGTAGAACTTGTATGAAGAATGGACCATTGAGATCTCCACATATTGTAACAAGTTAAAATTTTCATGAGCTTTTTTTTATTAGGTAGAAGAAGGGGTTTTATAAGGGTCCCCAAACCTTATATAAAAAGGATCCAGCCAATAAAGAGGTAAAAGGACATGTAGGCCACCATGAGAAACCTGGATCCTGAGAAGAGCACACTCTTGCAGGAGCTACAAGAGACAAGGAAACAAAAAATATCAACCAAAAATGAAACTAAACACACTCATAGGGGATTTCAAAACATAACATGCATAAGATACCCATGAATAGGAGAATATAGACTACGGGAAACAAAATAAAACTTTTGAAATTGGGCCTGGGCCTTCCCATCCACGTGCATTCCAACGTGTCTCTGAGTTAGGCCCACTTGGAAAAGCCATTTGTCCCAGCTACTTAATATTGTTGTGCAACTCAACTTTCTATTCAAATTCAAAATATTTGAATAAAGGTGTCTCTTCAAAAATAAAAATTGTACCATTTCACTCAACATTTCCCTCCTGGTCTCCAACAGAGCACTTAATAGTTTATCTATTTTTGCCTTCATTATCTAGCTGATTTAAACCTTATGGGATATCATTGCACCATATTGATACACAATTTTGATAGAGTCCCAAGTTAGCTAGGAAGTCAGCAAATTTATTTTCTTCCCTAAAATATGATTAAATTGTACCACTTCCAGAGTTTGAGTTATTCTAAGAACTTCATCTATCATATTTACTATAGTCCAAGTGGGAGTATGGTTTCCGTTGACCATATTGATAATGTTTAAGGAATATCCCTCAAAAATAAATTTCCTATAGTTTATAGAGCTCACTTGTAGGGCACCTTGGTAGAGTGCTCTAGCTTCTGCCACGTGACTAGACTGGATTCCTAGATTCTCAGCAAATGCCAATAGAATTTGCCTATTTGAGTCCCTAAGATATCCTCTAGATCTAACCATACCAAGATTTCCTTTGGAAGCTCCATCAAAATTTAGCTTCACCCAACCAGGAAGGGGGGTTCCCATATAGTGTCCATCTTGGAAGCAATTTGATTCTTGGGGAAAAAGGATGACTGAGACTTCAAACCCAATGCCTTCTCAATCTCTACTTCCTTACCTATAGAGACCTTTTCTAAGGACACCATATCAACATTCTCAATTGTTGCTACCATTGCCTTCACAAAGACTAAATTAGGCTTACAGGATATGTTCTTGAATTCCCTCGAGTTTATTTCTTTCTAAAAATGCCACCAAGCATGAGGTAAGACAAATTACCAAAAGGATCGAAGGTGAGGGGACATCTATTAACAATCACAAAACCTATTTTCTAAATATTATCCCAATTCAAACACTTACCTTGTACTGCCAACCAAAAGAAGATGTTTACTTTTGGTATGAGATCATTCCTCCACACCTCTTGAGCTGGAAACCAAGGATAAATCTAACCATCTAACTGAGCAAAAGCTGATTTAACATAGAAATAACCATCATTTTTTGCTTCCCAAAATAACTTGTACTACTTATCCCCATTGATTAGAATAATCCCTTTCATGAGATTTCATTAAAGGTCATTTCATGAATTATTTTAGAAGTTTCTCATGCTATTTACATGCTTGTTAGATTGTCATTATCATAGTTATAACATTGCATGCTTATTTAATTACTTGTGGTTGTTTTTCCTTTAAGTTTATAGCTTCAAAAACTAACAATAATTAGAGCAACAAGTCCACTAATAAGGTCTCAAATTTTAATTATATGAAATATGTATACCATTTTCTCACCAACAAGCTCTACTACCAGTAGAATTTTTTTCTTTTAAATATTCTAAGCACCATAAAACAAACTTATGAAATACATTTTTTAACCTACAAAAAACATTAAAATTTTATATGACAAACCAAGAACATACTACATTTAAATCCATATGAAGAGGTCATGAAAGCATGGATCAATTATCAACCACAACAAGTCCACTAATAAGGTCTCAAACAACAAGTCCACTAATAAGGTCTCAAATTTTAATTACATGAAATATGTAAACCATTTTCTCACCAACAAGCTCTACCACCAATATAAATATTTTTTCTTTTAAATATTCTAAGCACTACATAACAAACCTATGAAAAATAATATTTTTTAACATAGGAAAAACATTAAAATTTTGTATGTCAAACCAAGAACATACTCCATTTAAAACCGTATGAAGAGGCCATGAAGGTAGGGGTCAATTGTCAAAATTAGTGATTCCAAAAAATATTTTATGATTTCGTAAATATACTAATAGGAAAGGTAATTAAATTAAATTTTATTTTTCTAAAGCTTTAGAATCTTAACTAAACACATCCATCATTCTTTAACATGTGTCATTATAAAATTCTTCAAAATGGTCTAAAAATATATTATACAAACATGCTCTATTAAGAACAAGAAGCCTTTCTCAAATTTAATTGGATCCATTTACCTTCATTCTAAGAAAAAAAATTATATTTTATTATATATTTTCAAGATCAATGTAAAACAAAATAAAATTAGTTACAAATATCTTTATTAAATGCTTGTAACTACATTAAACCCAAATTTGTATGTTAAATTTGTGTTATTATTTTCCCTATTTCAATCTCTTTTATGTGGATTTTTTTGACATATTAGGCCTCACAACGATAATGATATAATGGAAACTTTTCAAATCAAGTGAAAGGCATGTCATACATGAAATGCTTGGTATATACCTAATTTTCCAAAAGGAGGTTTAAAGATAATATTCTTAATAAAAAAATAAAACAATCAAATGATATGTCAACAAATCATATGATACTAAATAAATTATATTTACAAAAATAAAAAAACTCAATTAAAATTAGCATGATTGAATTCAAATTCAAGATGACTTTTTTTTTTTTAGTAATACTTCTTATACACATCCACCAAGGGGATTGAAGCCAACTCACATCACCGATAATGCAAGTGGCATCCTTGCCCGTAGATTGCTTTTCATCAATCTTAAATTGAATTTTAACATTTATTCAAAAAAAATTATTACAATTTTTCCATGGTAATACCACCTCTACCATGATTTAGAAAGAGGTATATGGAAAAGACTATGAAAGGTGTGCAGTGTCCCATTTCAACTCCTAAAAATATCTAAAATTATAGTTCCTTTAGAGCATCCAAAGTTAAATATAGAAGATATACTATTGTAATTGTATTTCAAAATTTTACCATATATTGGTTATAAGAGTCTAATCCATTTATTTAAGTAGAAAGTTGATAAAATAAAATTAACAAATTTGACTACAGAGCTCTAGCTTTGCATTAAATAGGAGCTTTTAGTTTATTTTATTTGTATTATGCCTTCAAATGTATTGAATAAAGTATATAGAAATCGCATAGTAAAAAATAGAAAATAAAATTAAACATTAATCATAGATAAACGTTATTATGCTTAGTATATGGATATGGAATGTTTCTTATACCTTATTTTGTAATTGGTCTTAAATTATCTCGTAGTATCTAAGATAAAATATTTCTTGAGAATAAATATCATTTAGATATGGAATATTTCTTGAGAATATATGTGTAGTATTATTGACTACTATGGAGCATAAAGTAGTTGGACTTGAGGCAATTAAGAAAATGTAAGAATATGATCTATATTTGGGTAATATTGTGAAGCAATGTAACAATCTAGTGTTGGGAGAAGCTCGTAGTGTTTGTGATTATTTGATGCAAAATGGTTATTTGTTTAAAGAGAAGTAGTTGTGCATTACTATTGGTTGAATGAGGGAGAATATTTTGGAGAACTACATAACGGAGGCTTGACTGGGCACTTTGAAGTGAGCAAGATGATTGCTCTTGTATAGAAGAAGTATTATTGGCCAAAGGTAAAGAGAGACATAACTAGGTTTGTGTCAAGATGAAGAGTGCGCCAAATGGCTAAAATCCATGCACATAATAAAGGGCTTTATATGCCTTTACCAGTTCCTATAGGACCGTGGATAGATTTGAGCATGGATTTTGTATTGAGGTTTCCTAACACAACAAATTAAGGATTCGATTTTTGTTGTAGTGGATAGGTTTTCTAAGATGGAACATTTTATTGCTTGCCAGAAAACTAATGATGCTATTAGAGTTGCAAATTTATTTTTTAAAGAAGTTGATAGACTATATGTTGTTCTAAAAATAATCATTTTAGATTGAGACATAAGGTTTTTGAGTCACTTTTAGAGGACTCTATGGGGTAATATGGGGATAAAGTTATAGTTCAATAATGCATATCACCGCAATACTGATGGGCAGACAAATGTAGTAAATAGAAGTTTGGAAAATCTTCTAAGGTGTATTGTTGTTCTATTATGCAATTTATTAGATAATTTTTAATTTTCAATGTTACATAGAATGGTGGTGGTTTTAGGATCTTTAGGTTTGGATCATTTAGAATATATACCATATTGACTTGGATGTTTGAAGGATATTTTACAATCAAATTTTATTACTCTACCAAAACTTCTTGTGTTTGTTTTAATTCCTATTGTTGGCATAGTTTCTTTCTTGATCCTTGAAGGTTTCTTAGAGAAAATTCCTTTTTCATGGCATAGCTAGGGAGTCTAGCATATTTATTTTAGTTAGTTTCTTCTTTATCTCCTCCGCTATATTGAACTTGAATTAAATGGTATTGCTTTCACTACGCAATGTGAACTTCCTATACTACCTTGTGTGATTGTGTGTCCCTCATTGATCAATAAAGGATATTTTAGGCAATTTTTATCCTCATTTTTTAGCATATGCCTCTCTCTTTCACCTTGCTTATATATATTTTAGTCCATCACAATCACTTAATGCACCCCTTTGTCCTTTTTGAGCTCTATTTCTCATTCTACTTGTTTTTATTGGCTTGGGTGCTAATCTATAACATTGCAACTAAAATTTTTTCAACACTTTCTTTCTACTTTTGTTGTTGTGTAGCTAATGTAGGCCCTTTATATTTTATGTTCAATGGTGGAATTACCCTTATTAAAATAATGGTGCTCATATTAGCCTTAATTTGCTTTTGGTTTATTTCTTACTCTTTTGTCATGTTCCTTTTGTTTCTGGTTCCAACCGCTTATTGAATAGCACATATAACATTACCCTCAAGTGAGGATTCTTCACCTTATTAATGAAATTTAAGTTAATAAAGATATATTATTTGTATTTAGTAAAGTTGGAATCACTTGTTGCACTATATTTGGAGCTTGGTAAACCGATTGACTCATCATGGGTGATTGATAGATTGATTGATTCATTATGGGTACCATCTACCCCTAGTTGTGACCTATTAAGATAAATATTGTTGGTCATACTAATTAGTTTAGGGATACCTAATAGCCATTACACAATCTATAGGATATTATATTACATTGCATAGGAAACACAATAGAGTATTGACATTTGAATTTGTATTTACCATATTATTATGTACTTGGTTATTAAGGGACCTAATATTTTGTAATATATGAGGTCTTCCTTTATTTTTAATTTTGTTGTTGTCATCCATTATTTGGTTTTCACTGCCTCTTTTCCATATTATTTTGATTCACCATTTTTCTCACTATATCCACCATTTCCTTCATAAAGAGTTTGCATTCATCAAGACTCTGAGTAATAATATTACTAACTTATGGGAGAATGGGTAAAGCAAGTAGTTAAGACTAAAAATAAATAGTTGAAGGTATAGTTTAACCTAGTGATATCATGATGTATCAGAAAAAAGTGATACTCATGGATGATTAAGCATTTGGGATAGGTGATGGTAGGAATGGATCCTAGAATTTGAGGATTTTGGGTAATATGAGCGATGTAAGCCATAGGTAGGGTAGGAGGTAGTTTTCTTACTCCATTTAGTACATTTTTTACATATGTCACATCTTCAAATATTGCAACTAAAGTAACATAGTTAGCATTACAAACCATTATAACTAGATGAAATTACAAACCTTTGACATAATATGATAGTTTTTATTCCTCGTTGGGTAATGCATTTGGTATAATCAAATACAAAGTCCTCATGAATCTTCTTTTATAATCATAAATATTTTCTTGAGGATGTCTTTACATAGCATTCAATTGAAAAAGTATATAATATCCACTATCCATACTACTAAATCTCCATATAAAAGGTTCTATAATTGATGCCCAATTAGTAACAAAATTATTAGGTAATCCTTTATACCATAAAACAAATTTATCTATTATTGAGTAGATAAACAAACATACTAGGATATTTTCTTAGATTTAGGAAATCATCTTCAATATGGAGAGATCGTTTATATGGACCATTGTCATGTTGGTCTCATTCTCATCAAAAGTTGATAAGGCTTTCATGGAAATGACTAGGATGGGGGAATATGCTCTTAGGTTCAAAGGTCCTTGATAGGTCCAATCTAAAATTTGGTCTGAATCCTAGGTGGTAGATGTTCCTGATTCTACTGAGGTGATTGATGACAATATTACATTGGATAAGGATATACCATGTAGCCTTGATACAAGGATACATTTGCTTAGTATGGGGGAATTTGATGGCAAGCCAAGATTCACACAACAAAACTTCAAATTAAATTCTGCAAATTTCTTAACACAGTCTTACAATACCGTTTCCAGGCATAGTTCTTCCCCACTCGATCTCAAACTCGCCATCCCTTCCCTTACAATTTTCCAAGTTTTTATCGAGGTCTCGACCCTCTAGGAAATTAATGCCCCACCTGAGAGAATTCCCGTAACAACAAAAAAAATTCCTTCCTCTGCCAAGTTTTTGAATTTTCTTCCATTAATGGGCCACCGCCTCGATCCGCTATGAAGCTCACATTAAAGACCCCCTTGACCTGCAACCGCCGCTTTGGTCAGATCGTTCTTTTGAACCGCTGTCTCACCCATACTGTCCATGGCATGTCACTGTCACCTTGTCAGAATATTTCCTTAAGATGGTTATCCCTGTTTAATACACATGGCTGTCATCTCTATTTTAATATACATGGCCTTCATCTTTTTTCTAATACACGTGGCTACCCGCGTGTACATTTTTTGCCTCTGTCTTCAACAGGTCGCATCGCTTTTACACACATGGCAGTCTTGTGTCTAATTCGGCCTGTCTTCTTCTTGGCAATGATATCTTAATCCATGTGGCAGCCTTCTACTGGTCGTGATATCGTGACATGTCACGATATCGTGACATGTCGTGGTATTGTGACCCCCACACCCTTATGCCTTAGATGTTCATTTTACATCGCGATATTGCGACATGTCGCGATATCGTGACCCCCGTGCCCTTGTGCCTTAGCTTTTCATTTTACGTCGTGATATCGTGACATGTTGTGATATCGCGACATGTCACGGTATCGCGAACTTCACGTCCTTGTGCCTTAGCTTTTCATTTTTCATCGTGATATTGTGACGTCGTGATATCACGACCATTTTTGCCTTTGCCTTCTGTCTTTGCCTTGCCTTTGGAGCCATGATTTCGTGACTCCCCCCCAACCTTTGCCTTGCCTTGCCTTTGGAGCCACGATTTCGTGACTCCCCAACTTGCTTTATAAACTCCCCAACTTGCTTTATAAAACTTAAACCTCCCCCTTGCTTTACAAAACTTCAACCTTGGAAAAGAACTGAAATAAATCAAAATGCAAAGTACTTAGAAAACTTACAAAAATTTGGAGGATGCAAGATTGCTCCACTGTCGTCGGATGCTCCTGCATTAGAATTTGAGGGGTAATTTGTTGGTAATACCCTAAGTATATTGTTGTGCAACATAATACTATGATGATAAAGTAAGTTTTAAATGTATAGGAGGTAGATTTGGGTAAGCTAACTCCTAATTAGGTGGGGCTTAAAAATTTTGAATAGGAAAGGGATTTTGCAAGCATTGTAGAGGTATTTGAAGATTGGGAGGAGGCATATACTATTGCAAATTTTGTAGTGGTTGTTTGGCTAGTGGTGATGTTTGGTGTAGGATGTTTCCTTGAAATCATTATGCCCCCATTTGACTAGTTAGTACTTAGAAATTGTCAACCACACCTCGACTTGGTGTAGGGATGTGAATTTACCTAGAAGTATTACCAATGTTAGTATTAGATGAAGTAGGTTAGCCTAGGGATGAATTCATTACTTTGAAAGTAATAATTTATTGACTAGACCTATGTGAATTTTGAGTTGGGATGGTGCTTGTTAGAGGGTTCTTTTGAATATTGAAACTAGTGGTTAATTTCCTTTGTTTTGGGTATTGGAAGATACTAGGATTTGGTTATTTAATGAATTTGTCACATTAATTAAAAACCCTATGAAATTTGTGATACTTGGGGCCTTTTTTTAGTATGAGTAATGATTGACCCAATAGTGTCCCATACTTGATTTAGATAGTTTGGAATGACAAATTCATAATCATAGTCTAGGGGAAAACCAAGGAAATTTACTTCTTTAGACATAGGTTTTGATTTTTTGGTCATCCATTAGACCTTTTCCTCTTGATAAAGTAGGATTGGTTATTGGGTCAATTTTAGGTTTGTTTTCTTTATATTCCCACGTAATGACTCAATATTTATTTTTTCCCCCTCATGTTCCTTCATTGGTATGATATCAACTCAATTGATTGAAACTATTTGCTTGATTGTTACCTTTTTGAGTGCATATTTATAAACCCAAGCCCACCTGCATATGTACCTACATATAGATTTTGAGTTCAAAATTAAAAAATTCTAAAAAAATTTATAGGGGAGCGAGTCACTCCAAAAATGAGACTTGGAGAATATTTTGAAAAGAAAGATTCTAGGCAAATCACTCCAAACCTTCTAGCAACTTGCTCACTAAATAGAGCTTGGAAAATTTTTCATATTTGAGCAAACCACTTCTTGGTCAAGTGAATGAAATAGGGTAAATCACTCATCAAATGAATACTTTGTAAAAATTATTCAAACTTTGGCAAATTACTTTTTATCCTTGGAAAAATATAATTATATGCAAAAATCAAAGAGGTTTGTTGAATTTTGATGCCTTTCACTACCTCTTTCTGAATAATTTTAAAAAATCGATGATTTTTATTATGAATTCGCCATTCACAAAGCACTTGCAAAAATTAACACAAAAAACAAAGGACATATGAAAATAGAGTTCGAAGAAGGATTAGACATTACTTCATCTTGGAAATCAAGCCCTTGGTCTCATCGAGCATGCCAAAAGCATGTAACGAGATGATCCCTCTATTTTTTATCACTTTGAGTTAATAATTTGTCCTTTGGAATTTATTTTGAGCCTTGTGCTTGTCTACTACTTTTTTTTTGGTTTTGGGGTAGTCTCTTCTCCTTGCCTTTTTTGTGGTTTTGATCTCCTAGTTGGTTTGGTCAGTTGAGTTTTTTCTATTGGAGTTCATCCCTTATTTTCTTGCTTTGTAAAATGTTTGGGAACCCTTACAAAACCCCCTTTTTATAAATAAGAAAAGTGCAAGATCAATTAGCACTTAAGAATATTGAATAAAATAATGCATCCCATTCGTATGAAATGGAACTATAGTGAATTCTCACTACACTTAGAACATGAAATCCTTAACAAGGCAACCTTGGCAAAGGAAGAAGCATATAGGAGGCCTAAAATGAAGCATTAGACAAAGTACAAACAAAAGTATCGATCGACAAGTTTCAAGGATTGAAAGGTAAAATTCCTAAAAGGCACAAGGAAGCTAAGTGTCCAAAAGTCAAAATTTTATAAAAGTTTAGATTGAATATGAAAAGCAAAAGTTTCAATGCATAAAATTTTGAGGTTAGATAGTGGGAAATTTTTTAAGGTTGAAAGATAATAAAAGCTCTGATGTCAAATGGTGATAAAATATTTGAAGTCTAAAATACCCATGCTCCAAAAATTTCAGGAACTAAAGTTTTCTTAAGAGGTATCCTACCCCTACACCCCTACATGGAGGGCTGCTACCCCCCATACCACCCATCCAAGGTCATAATCTTGAACCCCACACATTGTGTTGAGGTGTGCAATATTCTAGGAAGTACAATATTTTTCTACAAAATATTACAACATATCTCATCAAAAGGATGGGTTAAAAGCAATAGTATGAGAGCCACGATAGAAAAAATTCTCAAATATAAAGAATTAATAGCAAAAATACTTGCACCCAGAGAATGGGAATCCCTAAAATAAGTAGATAAAAATTATGGTGGTAGGTGCTCATGCAAAGACTCAGAACCATTTGGCATTTATGATTCTAGATCCAAAGACCTCAAGGAAACAAAAAACTTAAATTAAGATGACCTGGAACCTAGAACATCAGTTATCTTGAATCTTTGCATGAGTTTTGGAGGTAAAACCTCCTCCTTGTATCTATAAATAGTAGTTAGTTTAGCATTATAAAGGATCAATGAGTTGTATAACTTTCCCTTAATTTCCCTTGTATAACAATACTCATATTATTGGATGGTCTTGTAGGCACACCATAAAGCCCATGCTTTTTGTATTCATATATGCATACTAGAGGCCTATGACTATTTTTTTCCAAGTGTTTGATCTCTTTTTCTTGTTTCCTTTGTTCATGTGTGTTTATCTACGCTTATCTATGTTAAGAAGATAAAGTTTTCACTATGTCAATGCATTACATATAGAACTATTGTGTAGGGAACTATTGTGTAGGGGGTATTATTTTAATCTTGGCACATCACCTTAGTTAGCTTAGGATTTATTTTTTATTTTTTTTCACTTTTTTCTCTTTCTCAAACCCTTTTCCCCCAAGAAGTTAGATTAGGATTGTGTGCCTAAGGTCAAATATTATAAAGGAGTCAACCTTTATAAAACAATTTGGAGGTCCTCGATAGAGCTAAACCCCATGCTCATGATATTAATCTTTATGTGTTGCTCTACATGAGACATGATAGTCCTGACCATATGGTCCAAACCTTGTTTGACGATCAAGATAATCAAAGAAGACAACAATTTAATAGTAAATCCACTGGGATCCCATTGACATATCTTTGGTCCTACAATTGAGAACAAGTTAGGCTTTGAATCTAGTTATGGTCTCTACCTATTTTTCAAACACTCACAACTCACATAGAAACTATGCTAAAGAACAATGATCTAGAAGAGGACATTTTAAGGACATTAGATTGATATTCCAATGAAGATCTCAATCTATCTATTTCCAGAGCAAATATTGTATTCACATGGTGACTCCACTTGATTTAGAAGACTATAAGAAGCCTATCACTAGACCCATATGCCAAAGCATGGACACTTACTTCCTTGTGAGTTTTTTAGGATAGAGCAAAAGAAGATATTTTATGACCTCTAGTACCACCAAATGTGTGGAATGACATACTATACTAGCAAAGGTCTATTAAACTTATGGGAACATCTGCAATATATGGTTTACTTGTATCAACTATGCAATATCACAAAGACATATATTTAGGTTTGGATCATTTAGAATATCTACCATATTGACTTAGATGTTTGAAGGATATTTTGCCATCAAATGTTATTACTTTACCAAAACTACTTGTATTTGTTTTAATTCCTATTGTTGGATTAGTTCCTTTCTTCCTCCTTGATGGTTTCTTAGAGAAAATTCCTTTGTCATGGTATGGCTAGGGAGTCTAGCATATTTATTTTATTTAGTGTCTTCTTTATCTCCTCCACTATATTGAACTTGAATTAAATGGTATTGCTTTCACTATGCAACATGAACTTCCTATACTACCTTGTGTAATTGTGTGTCCCTCATTGATCAATACAAGATATTTTAGGCAATTTTTAGCCTCCTTTTGTACCATATCCCTTTCTATTTCACCTTGATTATCTATTTTTAGTCAATCACAGTCATTTAATGCACCCCTTTGTCATTTTTGGAATATTTTTCTCTTTCTACTTGTTTTTTCTTGGCTTGGGTGCTAATCTATAACATTGCAACTAAATTATTTTGAACACTTTATTTTTGTTTTTTTTGTTGTGTAGTCAATGTAGGCCCTTTATATTTGATGTGCAATGGTGGCCTTCCCCTTATTAAAATAATGGTACCCATATTAGCCTTAATTTGCTTTTGGGTTTATTCTTACTCTTTTGTCACGTTCCTTTTATTTTTGGTTCCAACCACTTATTGATTAGCACATATAACATTACCCTCAAGTGAGGAGTTTTCCCCCTATTTAATGACATTTAAGTTGATAAAGATATATTATTTGTATTTGGTAAAGTTGGAATAGCTTGTTGCACTAGAGTTGGAGCTTAGTAAACCGATTGACTCATTATGGGTGATTGATAGATTTCTTGATTCATTATGAGTACCATCTACCCCTAGTTGTGACCTATTAAGCCAAACATTTTTTGCCGTACTGATTAGTTTAGGGATACCTAATAGCCATGACACAATCTATAGGATATTATCTTACATTGCATAGGAAATTCAATAGAGTATTGATATTTAAATTTGTATTTACCATATCATTATGTACTTGGTTATTAACTTCCCTAACATTCTATCAAGGGACCTTATATTTTGTAAGATATGAGAAATTCCTCTATTGCTAATTTTGTTGTTGTCATCCATAATTTGGTTGTCACTACCTATTTTCCATATTATTTTGATTCACCATTGTTCTCACTATATCCACCATTTCCTTCATTAAGAGTTTGCATCCATCAAGACTATGAGTAATAATATTACTAACTTTTGGAGGAATGGGTAAAGCAAGTAGTTAAGGCTAAAAAGAAATAGTTGAAGGTATAGTTTGACCTAGTAATATCATGATATATCGGAAAAAAGTGATACTCATGGATGATTGAGCATTTGGAATAGGTTATGGTAGGAGTGGGTCCTATAATTTGAGGAGTTTGGGTAATATGAGATATGTAGGCCATAGGCAATGTAAGGCATAGTTTTCTTACTCTAATTAGTACATATTTTAGATATGTCACCTCTTCAAATATGCAACTAAAGTGAAATAGTTAGCATTACAAACCAATAGAACTATATGAAATTACAAATATTTGACATAATATGATAGTGTTTGTTCCTCATTGGGTCATGCATTTGGTATAATAAAATACAAAGTCCTCATGAATCTACTTTTATAATCATAAATATTTTCTTGAGGATGTCTTTCCATAGCATTCAATTGAAAAGATATATAATAACCACTATCCATACTACTAAATATCCATATAAAAGGTTCTATAATTTATGTCCAATTAGTAACAAAATTATTAGGTAATCCTTTATACCATAAAACAACTTTATCTCTTATTGAGTAGATAAAAAAACATACTAGGATATTTTATTGGATGTAGGGAATCAAATTCAATATGGAGATATCGTTGAGATGGACCATTGTCATGTTGGTATGATTCCTTTCAAAAGTTTATAAGGCTTTCATGGCAATGACTAGGATGGGGGAATATGCTCTTAGGTTCAAAGGTCCTTGATAGGTCCAATCTGAAAGTTGGTTTGAATCCTAGATGGTAGAGGTGCCTAATTCTACTGAGGTGATCGATGACCATATTAAATTGGATAAGGATATACCATGTAGCCTTGATACAGGGCTATATATGCTTAGTATGGGGGAAGTTGAGGGGTAATTTGTTGGGAAAACCCTGAGGGTATTATTGTGCAACATAATACACATGATGATAAAGTAAGGTTTAAATGTATAGGAGGTATATTTGGATAAGCTAACTCCTAATTAGGTGGGGCTTAAAATTTTGGAATAGGCAAGGTATTTTGTAAGAATTGTAGAGGGACTTGAATATTGGGAGGAGGTATGTATTATTGCAAATTTTATAGTGGTTTATTAGCTAGTGGTGATGTTTGGTGTAGGATGTTTCCTTGAAATCCTTATGCCCCCATTTGACTAGCTGGTACTTACAAACTCTCAACCACACCTTGAATTGGTGTAGGGATGTGAATTTACCTAGAAGTATTACCAATGTTAGTATTAGATGAAGTATGTTAGCCTAGGGGTGGAGTCATTACTTTGAAAGTAATAATTTGTTGACTAGACCTGTGTGAATTTTGAGTTGGAATTGTATTTGTTAGAGGGTTCTTTTGAATAGTGGATTAGTGGTTAATTTCCTTTGTTTTTATAATTGGAAGATACTAGGATTTGGTCATTTAATTAATTAGTCACATTAATTGAAAAATCTATCTAAATTATTTGGGATAAAATTTGTGATACTTGGGGTATTGTTTTAGTATGCGTAATGATTGGCCCAATAGTGGCCCATGCTTGATTTAGAAATTTTGGAATGACAAATTCATAATCATAGTCTAGGGGAAAACCAAGGAAATTTACTTCTTTAGACATAGGTTTTGACTCTTTGATCATCCATTAGAAATTTTCCTCTTGATAAAGTAGGATTGGTTATTAGGTCAATTTTAGGCTTGTTTTCTTGATATTCCCATGTAATGACTCAATATTTCTTTTTCTCCCTCATGTTCCTTCTTTGGTATGATATCAACTCAATTGATTGAAACTCTTTGCTTGATTGTTGTATTTTTGAGTACATATTTATAAACCCAAGCCCACCTACATATGTACCTACACATAGATTTTGAGTTCAAAACTAAAAAATTCTAAAACTTTTTATAGCGGAGCGAGTCACTCCAAAAATGGGACTTGAAGAAGATTTTGAAAAGAAAGGATCTAGGCAAATCACTCCAAGTCTTCTAGAAAATTTTTCACTAAATAGAGCTTGGAAAAATTTGATCTTTGAGCAAATCACTTCTTGGTCAAGTGAATGAAATGGGTCAAATCACTCCTCGAATGAAGACTTTGTAAAAATTCTCCAAACTTTATAAAAAAAAAAATTCTTTGGAAAAATATAATTATATGCAAAAATCAAAGTTGTTTATTGAATTTTGATGGCTTTCACTACCCCTTTCTGAATAATTTTAAAAAATTGATGAGAATTGTTATGAATTCGCCATTCACAAAGCACTTGCAAAAATGAACACAAAAAATAAAAGACATGAAACTAGAGTTCAAAAAGGATTAGACATTACTTCATCTTGGAAATCAAACCCTTGGTCCCATCGAGCATTCCAAAAGCATTTTGAGTTGCATAAATAACAAAATTATGTAATTATAAATTCATTTCAACAATTGGAAGAAGGAGAGTGTACCCTATTCGACCTCTAGATTTAGGATGGCTCCCCACTATCCTCACTAAATTTAATCTAATTAAGTTAATAATAGAAAGTAAATGCAATAATTAAAATACATAGAATTAAAATTTGGAAGTTTAGGATGCGAGGGATTGAAAATAAAATACGACCATAACTATAACAAAAAGAGTGCATAATCCTTGGTAACCTCCATGCTTCTTCAGGTTGGTAAGGTCATCAACAAGCTGAAATCTCAAAAGG
Source organism: Wollemia nobilis (assembly GCA_028583015.1). NCBI lineage: Eukaryota > Viridiplantae > Streptophyta > Pinopsida > Araucariales > Araucariaceae > Wollemia > Wollemia nobilis. The sequence continues at coordinate 69,711 of JAQPPZ010016936.1, forward strand.
TGATGACCCTGGCTATAGAAGCTCCAATCAAGAATAGCGAGGACCAAGATCATACTCCTATTTCTAATTAGTTATTGTAATAGGATGGTCCCTTTATTTTTTGTTGTTTTAGGTTAATCCTTTGTTCTTTGGTGTTTGTTTTGAGCCTTTTGCTTGTCTTCTGCATTTTTTTTTGGTTTTGGGGTAGTATTTTCTCCTTGCATTTTTTGTGGTTTTGATCTCCTAGATGGTTTGGAAACCCTTTTAAAACCCCTTTTATCAATAAAAAATAAGAGTGCATGATCAATTAGCACATGATAATATTTAATAAAAATAATTCATCTCATTCGTATGAAATGGAACTATAGTAAATTCTCACTACACTCAGAATAGGAAATCCATAGCAAGGTAACCTTGGCAAAGGAAGAAGCAGATAGGATGCCACAAATGAAGCGTTAGACAAAGTACAAACAAAAATATTGATCGACAAGTTTCGAGGATTGAAAGGTAAAATTCCTGAAAGGCACAAGGAAGTTAAGTGTCCAAAATTCAGAAATTTATAAATTTTAGATTGAATATGAAAAGCAAAAGTTTCAATTCATAAAATTTTGAGGTTAGATAGTGGGAAAATTTTTAATGTCAAAAGATGATAAAAGCTTTGATGTCAAATGGTGATAAATACTTTGAAGGGTAAAACACCCATGCTCCAAAAATTTAAGGGACTAAAGTTTGCTTCAGATGGATCCTACCCCTACACCCCTACATGGAGGGATGCTACCCCCTATACCACTAACCAGGGTTATATCTTTGGATCCCACACATTGTGTTGAGGTGTGCAATCTTCTAGGAAGTACAATCCTTTCCTATAAAATATTACAAGATATCTCATCAAAAAGATGTATTAAAAGCAATAGTATGAGAGCCACGATAGGAACAATCCCCAAATATAGAGAATTAATTACAAAAATACTTGCATCAAGATTATGGGAATCCCTAAAATAAGTAGATGATAATTATGATGGTAGTTGCTCATGCAAAGACTTGAAACCATTTGGCATTTATGATTCTAGATCCAAAGACCTCAAGGAAAAAAACAACTTAAATGAAGATATGATCTAGCACCCAAAACATCAATCATCTTGAATATTTGCATGATTTTTGGAGGTAAAACCTCTTCCTTGTATCTATAAATAGTAGTTATTTTAGCAATGTAAAGGATCAATGAGTTGTATAACTTTCCCTTCATTTTCCCTTGTATAACAATACTCATATTCCTGGATTGTCTTGTAGGCACACCATCAAGCCCATGCTTTTTATATTCATATATGCATACTAGATGATTATGACTATTTGGTTCCAAGTGTTTGATTCTATTAGTCTTGTTTCCTTTGTGCATGTGTTTTTATCTACGCTTATCTATTTTTGAGGAGAGAAAGTGTTCACTATGTCGATGCATTACATCTAGGACTATTATGTAGGAGGATCTTATTTTAATATTGGCACATCACCTTAGTTAGCTAATGATTTATATTTTTATTGTTTTTCACTTTTTTCACTTTCTCTAACCCTATTCCCCCGAGCAGTTAGATTAGTATTATGCACCTAAGGTCAAATATTATAAAGGAGTCCACCTTTTTAAAAAATTGAAGGCCCCCGATAGAGTTAAACCCCTATGCTCTCAATATTAGCCTATATGTGTCACTCTAAATGAGGTGCGATAGTCTTGACATAAAGGTATTAATAGGATGATACCATTAATACTTAATATTAATGCCAGTGTTAATAATTCATATTGACATATGGTATTGATTAGTGAATAATTGATTTCTTCACTTTTCTTAGAAGCAAAAGTATCTTGGTTTTATTATTTTGAATGATGTTTTATTTACCTTTATAACCTTGCTTAATAATAATAATTCCTAAGATTGGAATTAAAATATATTTATGGAGTAAATAATTCCTAAGGTTGGAATTATTATATATATGAAGTAAATAATTTCTAAGGTTGGAATTATTATATTATGGAGTAAATAATTCCTAATATTGAAATTATATTAGCAATTAGAGTAAATATCCTTGCTTTACTAAGCACATGTAAGGAAACCTCCAACCTAGCCCTCAAAATGCCCAAGCAACACCACCAAACATTATTCCTCGAAGTTGGAGCATGTTGGCAAGCATGGCTAGCAAAGCCAAGAAGGGAGGAGAACAAACTCCCATCAGTTACAAAGAGATCACAAGGCTATTTAAGGGAGAAATATGAGTTGTTTTGGGTGTCACCTAGGGGAGCAAGGAAAGGAGGGGAGATTTCTAAAGGAATATCAATATCAAAAACTATTTATTGTAAAGTGGCTTCTGGTTGTGTTGCAATAAAAAATCTTTCTTTTGACTTATGCTTTCCTTGTTGTTTGGTTTTTTTATGTATGCTTCCTTTTTGCTTGATCTGGATAGTAACCCTTAACCAAGATGTTATCTTGGTGGTTTGTATGTTCTCTTCCTCCTATATTCGTAGTGTAGGTAGTTTTTGTTGGATAGTCTATCACCTACTTAGTGGAATCTTAAAAAGTTCCCCATACCCATAGACTTGTCATCAATAACAGTATTACCCAATTATTATCCTCTTTCGGTTGATTGGTTGTTTGGTAGTTCAATATTGAGTTTCATTGGAATGTGGCATTCCTTCCTTTAGCCTTGGATGGGAAAAGATCATTGCTTTCAGGTCGTGTATGCAAGTGCTTGAGGAATACTTACATTCTAGAAGGGTTTTTCTTTGTTCCTAAAGGTTTTGTTTTAGTCACCTTATTTTTGGGATGGGTTTGACCTTCTAGAGCATCTTAATTTTTTATTCCTTGAGTCGATTGGGGTGTCTGGTCGATGTTTGCAGCTTGATGTACCTTAGTCGAAGTTGTTGGTAGCCCTTTTTAGTTAAGTCGACCTATGCCCATTATCTTAATTGATTTCATAGTGTGTGGGTGATTTGTTATGTGGTTGGATGGATTATTGACAAATAGTAGCACTAGGATAAGAGCCTTTTTTTCAAAATTAATGAATTATTATTATAATATATTAATATTTAGATTAAATTATTATTATGTTTAAATAGTGATAAAAATAAAAAAATGTTATGGTATATTAATATTTAGATAAAAATATTATTATATTTAAATAGTGATCAAAATAAAAAACAAAAAAAGAATGTTATGGTATATTAATATTTAGACTAAATCATTATTGTGTTAAAATAGTGACTTAATCTTTGGATTAAAATTATTGATCAAAGTAAATGAATAGTTGATTTATATTTTGATCATATAATTGGTAGTTGATAGGGCATTTTGATTTGAAACACTATTATAATGGTGTCAATAAATTAAATGTTATCATATAATGATCCTTTGGAAAAATAAATCTTTTGATGTTAGATTTATGAATGTCTAATAGATATTATAACTCAATGTTTTTTGGTAGACATTTAGTGAGATGGTAATTCTAAGAAATTGTGGGGGTGTTATCTTGAGAAATCATTGTCATACAATTATAATGATGATATAGTGGTTCCTTGAGAATTTTGTAGGTAAAGGGGGCCATTATAGAGAGAACTATGGGATTTTGAGGAATAATTATTATAGTGATTTCTTAAGACTTGAGTAGGTAATAAGGGGGGCAATATAAAGAGAATTATGGGATTCTCTGCTTGTTGCTTATTTCCAATGTTTAATTGTATAGTTGTTTGCATCATACTTAGAGCATATTAATCTGCATTGCATATAAAGAGTTGTCATAATCCCTAAATGTCCCTCAAGTGATCGTGAAAGGAAGATGGTGTAAAAAGCACTTGTGCACAATGGGCTTGGTGGAAATTAGACTGAAAGGTTATTATGTAAATAAGAAATTACTTTGTGTTCCTTAGAGAACTTTCCTAAGTGAATTTATTTAAAGAAACACATGTATAACAATTTTGTAAAATAGAGAAAGGTATATTAATGAAAATTTGAGTAAGAAATGAGTCGATTTGTGATATTGTCTTGCAAAATATTTACTTTGGAATATAATAAAAGACACCATGTAATAGAATTATTTATGTAATATTTGGAATTGAAAATGGTTTATTTTATTTCTATGAAAATTCTTCTTTTGCATAGTTTTTCTTTAGCACTTTATCAATTTAAAGATGGTGGTTAAACATTGTTGAACTGCTTTTATTGGAAATACATACTAAATTTGAGATGTAATGTTAAGATTCAATATTGTGCTATATTTTAGACACGTTGTTTCCAATTGAAGTAATTATATCTAGAGAGAGTTGTTTACATTACTTTATGCCTCGGGTTGAGGAAGAGTTCTTATTTGGATCTAGAATTTCTTTCGAACTTGATTCAAGAAGAATATCCCAAAACCTGGGAGGAGTTGCATTGATGCAATAACTAGGAAGATGCGATTCCTAGAAGGAGTTTTGTGTATGCAGTAGCTAGGAACTCATAGAATTTAGAAGGAGTTACATAGATGCAATAGATATATGCTTGTGAAATGATACACCTTGAACATGGAGTATTAGGTGTTCCTTAACTAGGAAGTGTTAGAATCATTCACAAGATAGAAGTGGTGGTCCTTTGAACATATAGGTTCATGTGATCATGTTCATTGCCAATTGAGTAGTAATTACATTAGTCAGCCTAGGGAGGTGTGGTAACTAAGCATCAAGGCTTTGTGCCTGATTAACCTACCTAGATGGACTTGGGGTAATGTTAGGAAATAGGCATCCCCATTTAAGTGCTATGGGCCTTAAAGGATAATCCCTATGTTGTCATATTTTCCTATGTTTATGAGGGCATAGAAAAGGTGGGGGACCATGTTAGCACCATTCTAAATGATGAATTTTAGTAAGGTGAACCCCAAAAAATATAGGATGTTGGCCACTCTTGTTCATAGAGTGTCATCTACAACAACATTGAACTCAAATTTGGTTAAGCCTTGAGAAGTTGAACTAAAATATATTGGGATCTGTTGTCAACCTTACTTGAAAAGAAAAGAAAAAAATTATCTCTCTCTTGGGTTGGTATGTTTGGGTTTGTACATCCTACAAGGCAGATATGGTAACTCAAGGAAGCAGTTGGTGCATTAAAGGTAAAAATGATGGGAACCCTACTAGGAGAGAGCCTTAATCCAAGGCACATTAATTTTCCATGCTTAGAATTTAATAATCTCCAAAAATGGGTAGATAACAATAATGGTGTTAGCCATTAATCCAATGTCTAGAACCGATTGATATTGATGATTTCAAATATAAATGCCTTGGAGGAACCAATGACTTAAATGAAGACATGCCCCTATGGACAAATGAACAATCATTTTGAAATATTTGCATGAGTTTTTTGGAAAATTTTTCTCTTTATAATCTATAAATAGTAGTAGTGTTAGCATTGTAAAGGATTGACAAGTTTGTAAAGATTTCCTTTTCATTTCTCTCTATGTAGCAGTTTGTGAAATCCTAAGAGGTATTGTGGGTAATCAAACCCCCATTTTAGGCATAATATTTTGTAATACATTTTGGTATATATATATTAGAGGTCATGCATATCCTTTGAAGTCCATCTATGGATATCATGCCCAAACCCTCTAATATTATGTGTGTGTATGCATATTGTATTTTTTTGCTTATTTATGTCAAGGAGAGGACAACATTCATGTTGGCACATTGCATTCAGGCCTATTTTGCAAGGAAATATTATTTGATCTTTTGTGCATTGCCACCTTTTTAGCTTAGATTTTTACTTTTAGTTGCTTTTGCTTTATCTCTCTTATCTCTTCCCTTCAAGTTGTAGATTAGAAAGTATGCCAAATATCCCCATATTATAAAGGAGTTGACCTTTATCAAAATATTGGAGGCCCTAAATTAAGCCAAACCCCATACTCTCAAGACTAATTTTGTTGCTCCATATGAGGTGTGATATACCTTGTCTACCTAGTCCACGCCACATCTAATAACCAAGACAATCAAAGAGGACAACATTTTAATGGAATGCTCGATGGGACCCCAATGATATATCTTTGCTATTGCAATTACAACAATAAGTTAGACTTACACTTGGTGAAGGTATTTTCCTATTTCACTTGTTGAAGTACTTCAAACTCACCTAGTGACTTGGCTCAAGAATGAACATTCATAAGAAGTTTCTATGAAGAACATCAAATTGAGGTTTTGGTAAAGTTCTTAGTCTATCTTCTTCTAGAGAACAAGTTGTATTCACTTGGTGACTCCACTCCAATCAATGAACCTAGAGGATGGTTTCTCTACCACTCATAGTATCCCCTTACCATAATTATAAGAACCTCCTAAAACCTCTTGAGACACCATTTGTATAGGGTAACCTTCCAATATCAATACTAGAAACCATGCCAAAATACATCGATAAAGGTCCAATGACCCCGTTAGGGCACTTATGGGAGATGGTATTTTTATATCAGATACACAATATTATAGAGAAATATGTAGCTCTAATATTATTGGTGGCTTTCCTCAAAGACACGACTCCTCAAGGGTATTATTCTCTTTCCTCCCATTCCATTGATAGTTGGGACCAACTTGTTACCTTCCTAATGGAAGGGTTTGAAGAGAAAAAAAATGAAACAAAAATCTAGACCAATAAGGAAGGAGATCTAAACCATGATCAAGATGATAAAAATATCCTAATGTTAGTTCCTCTATAACCAAAACCTATAAATCCTACAAGGAGGTTGCTCTCACTTGGTATAATGATGTGGAGGAAATTTCTTCTTGTTGTCACCCATCTCTAAATACATGTATCACTCAAATTTTCCCTAGAGAAAAATCTTGACCAATTGTGTCTGTTTCAAGTCTTGACCAAAGATTCATCGCCTAGGAAGAGGAGGAACCAGACATAGTGTTTAATGGGTTGGACAATATAGAAATAAGCATGATAGGATACAATTCAAAGGATGCAACAAAAACCAAGAAGCAAGCAGTGGGATACCAAGACATACACATGGTTGACTACAACCCTAAGAACCCTCAAAGAATAATTAGGTAGTCTTCAAAATGCCTAGAAGAAATGATGAAAGAGTTGTAGGAAGGCGATGAGTTGTCCATGCCAAATCCCAATAATTATTTTTTAAGCTTAGGAACTCATTGCCCACCAAGGCTAACTAATCAATGGCCTTGGAGAGCATCAAGTCACATGTTCAAATAAATGAACACATGGAAGTAATAGAATTTTGGATCACTATGGTCTAGACACTGTAGATTTTGATGGAGTTGCATGTGAGACCCCCTAGTGTATCGAAATGCACCAAGATTTTGTATTATAATTGGAGTATATTAAATTATTTGGTACATGCTAATGTACCCCCATGGTACCTTCATGGTACATTTGTAAATAATAGATTAGGGTTGAGTCATAGTTTAGAGTGTGAGTTATATTTCCCCTTTATGTAAGTGTGAATGTGCAAGATACAAGTGTCATGTAAAGTTGTAATATGCAGGAAATGCACAAGTGTCATGTGAGTTAGTGTGCAAGTGTAAGTTGAGTCTATGTGCACAAGTGTCTTATATGTAAGAGTGAAAATATGTAATGTAAATATGTGCACAAGTATCTTATATGTAAGAGTGCAAATATATAATGTAAATATGTGCACAAGTGTCTTAGATTAGAGTGTGCAAGTTATAGAAGAGTAAGAGTCATGTATAGGTGTGCATACAATATAGAGTCAAGTGTTCATCAAGTATGCAAGTGTCAAGTAGATAAACCAAGAGTCATGAGACTTGGCATATAGAAAGGAATAGTCAAGTATACAAAGAGTCACACTAATATGACTATATTATGGAGGAAATACTCCATAATAAAGTGACACGAAGTGATAAATACAATCACAAGCATTACTTTGTAAGAGAAAGAGAAGAGTAATAAATATTGCATACATATGAGCAATTAATATTGTAAGTTGTTCTTCATGAATAGTACATGAATAATTGAGGTCATTTACATTCATATTGCTACTTATTATTGAATGGTATTTGATTTATTATAAGCCTTATTCTACATATTAATTTGCTTATATTATTCTACTCATATCATTATTTTTATCTTATTATATTATGCCTATATTATATTCAATCCTATGCTATTTAACATGTGATATTTGTGGTAGTGTTAAGGCTTAAAAATCCAATAGTAGTATTGAAGCTACCACCAGACTCTATCTAAATTGATAAGAGTTTATTTTTAGCCACTATTACAAAATCAATTTTATCCATTTTGATAAAGTTGACTTGGGGTCTATCCACTTTGAATATAAAGAGACTAAAACTCTATTTGAAGTTCATATTGAGTAGAAAGGCTAGAATATTTCCATGGTTGAAGAATAACCAATATTTATTGAAAGGTGAATCAAATTTAAGATAGTTGATCATTTAGGTATATTGCCAACCCTTGACATTGAAGATTGAAGGCAAAATCAACTTTAATATAGTTGATCATTCAAGGATGTTGCCAACCTTTGATATTGAATATTGAAGACATAATAAACTTTAATATAGTTGATAATTCAAGGCTATAGCCAACCCTTGATATTGATAGAGGATTCAGGGACATATATATCCCTTGATATTGATAGAATATTCGTGGATATTCAACTTCACCTTGACATTGATAAAATATTCAGGGACATTCAACGTCACCTTGACATTGATAGAAGATTTAGGGATATTAAACATTACCTTGACATTGACAGAGAATTTGGAAATATTAAAAGTTACTTTGATAGAGAATTCAAGGACATCCAAAGTCACCTTGATAAGTATAGAGAAAAGATTTAAAAAAAAGAGTAGTAGGAAATATTGAGCAACATAAGTGTGAGAAGCTTCCTATAGAGGATAGAGAAGAGTTTCAGCTTCTAAGTACAGAGGAAAATATAGCAATAAATTAAGAAGCATTCAAAGCTTCCTAATATAAAGAGAGCAGAACAAAATATATTAAAAGTTTGATATATCATTCTTGAAGCTATATAAAGTAAGTTTACTTCAAACATTGGATTAGTATCTACATTCGTTAAAGAGTTGTAGAGTATTTAGGTTTTAAAGATATAGACTTTGACATAAGGGAAATTTCCAGATCACAAAGATATTGACCTTGATATATTAAGAGAATTCAGTCCACCATAAGTATTGACCTTGACATTGGCTCAATGTAATAGCCCTCCTTGGAAGAACTATTTTTTGACGATAAACTATGTATTGGTGTGAATGTTTAATGGCATAGCTTAATTTTGTATGTCTATATGATGGGATGATTGCATTATTTTGAGCTTTGAATATGGTACTATTGATGTATTCATGGATGTAGGAACAAGTGCTCTCTCTGATGGGATAATATGGGTGAACCACCTACACTAAGAGAATTTTTGGAAAATTATGGTGATGACTTACTCATCAATAGCTGAAGGTAAAAAATACCCTTCATGTAACAATCCAAAACTATAAATCCAAATTTTTATTTTTATTTTTTAAAAGGAACACTTACAAGCAAAGGCTCCCAAGGGAGACACCCTTATTTTATTTATCTCAGCATACAAGGCTTCACCACATTTAAGTTTTAAGTCATTGTATATGACACTCAATGGATAGGAGTGTCCAACTCCCATGGTTTTGGGGGTTCACCTTACTAAACTTGTACATTTATAAGGATACCAAAAGTGGTCCTGCCACCTTTCCCATACCCTCATAGACATAGGACCATTTGACCACAACATAGGGATTATCCTTTAAGGCCATAACACTTAAAAGGGTGCCTATTACCTAACCTGACTCTAATTCCATCTAGGAGGGTTAATCAAGCATAGGGTCTTGGTGCTTATTACCACACCTTTGTGGGCTAACTAAGGTCATTACCACTTCCTTGAAAACTAACACGATCCTACACTTAATTACCACACCTTCATGGGCTAAATAAAGGATCACCATTATTTTCTTGTATATGGTTCCACTAATCTTCGTTGGAGTGTACCTAAGCCTTATCATTCAAGGTGCATTGATTCAAAAGAAGACTTCACTATTGTATCCAAACAAATCCTTCCAGGTTCATGAGTCACTAGCTATTGCATACTCGCAACTCCTTCTAGGCTCATGGCTACCTGGGTATTGCATTCATGCAACTCCTCCCAGGATTGGGCTTTAAATTATTGACTTAGGTCCACAAGAGAATCTAACCACCCCAAGATAATATTATCATAAAATAATACTTGCATAAAAAAAAAGTAAATCAACATACATCACATCATATCAAGCACTTTAAATTAAGCCATACTCCATTTAATCCAAAATGCTATAAAATATAAACAAGGATGCCTCTTAAAATAAATCCCTTATTATGCATATTTCAAATGCTTGACATAATTATTTAAATCAAATTCTTTCCAATAACAAAGATGCATAACATGATAACCCAAGTATCTAACATAAATATGCATTCCTACAGTTGATAGAACTCAATAATAACTATCCAAAAATATTTCTCAAATCACATAATGTACAAAACCCAAGATATCATTAAAGCAACATAATATTTTAGTTTGTACAATAATCAAGTTTACAAAACTTATTGAACAACTCAATATTTACATAGCCTTTGATTTCCACAACATCTAAACATTCAAAGCACTATGAAGCCATCCCCAATGATCCTCGAACCATTCGTAAATCAACAAGCATATTATTTAAAGGGGATCCAACCTCAACTTATAAGGAATACTTAGGGGTCAGGGTAGCTCTATATGCAATGCAACTTAAAACATACCATTTTCTATTATGCAAACAACCATGCATAAAATATAAGCAAGATATAAGAATAGAATATCATACTTCTCTTTATAACCCCTAACTCAAAAAAGTCTCAAGAATCATTATTTTAGTTTCTATTTCAAAATCAACATGCAAAAATACTTCCTTAACTATCATAAGTATCAAGAATCAAAATTAGTTTATTTTTCAAAACCAACATACAAAACATACATCTTATAAAAGAGAATCCTATACTTCTCTTTATAATGATCCCTTATCCTACAAAAGTCTTCAAGAATATTTATAATAGTTTCTTTTTAAAAACTAGCAAGCAACATTACATTTAATAGTAGAGAACCCCATACTTCTCATTATAATGATCCCTTATCTTACAAAAGTCCTCAAGAATCTGTATAACAGTTTCTTTTTCAAAACCAACTAGTAACATTACATTTAATAGTAGAGAATCACATACTTCTCTTTATAATGATCCCTTAACCTACACAGTATCAGGAATCATTATAATAGTTTCTTTTTCAAAACCAACAAACAACATTACGTTTAAGCAAAGAGAATTCCACACTTTTCTTAAAATGATTCCCTAACTATCCTAAGTCTCAATAATCAAAGTATTTTCCCCAAAAACAAATAAAATATCTTTTCTCTTTCATAATGATTCATTATCTCTTCTTAGACTCAAGAATACATTATACATAATTTCATAAATAGCATCCCATACTACTCTTTTTTAATGATTCCTTAACTCATCCATGTCTCAAGAATCATTAACATCTCTAACCAAAGAAATATATAAAATTTCCATTCAAAAACAAAGAGCATCCCATTCTACTCTTTATAATGATCCTCCTAACTCACAAGAGTCTTGGAGAAATAATTATTGTAGTTTCTATTTCAAAACCAATCCTTCTTTATTTAAATAAACTATCCTTCAAAAATATAAACATATATTTTCCTTTAACAATATAAGCATATATTTTCTTTATAAAGCCAAAAGCATCTACAAAATTATCAAGCCTTTACTTAGCAATATAAAACCAATTCTACATTAATATTTACAACCAAACAACTACCATTATCAAAAAGGTCACAACCCCATACCCTTACTAAAGGGGTACCCATACATTTAATGTAGATAAAGAGCTATCTATTAATATGTTCTCTAAAAAAGGAAGTAAAACCTTAAGCCATACACTTAAGCAAAAGAAGCATCAAACTATAAATCAAAATTCAAGAGTAAAAAAATAGATCTTCATAATGTTGACATTGACCAAAATCTAAGCTCAAAAGCAATGTCAAACATAGAAGTGATTGCATGCAGGTTACAGGCATCAACACAGGTCAACGTAAACAAGGGAATATTGCAATCCATACAAGGTAGCAACCCTAAACAACTCATGCTTGAGTCAATACAAGCATCACATAGAGCACAAAACTAACATATTACATATATTCTAAGGAACACAAACACTTGGCACACTAGTTGGTCTACATGACAAGGGCAGAAGAAAATTGATCCACGTACAACCAACTTAATTTAGCAACTAATAAACCATAAAGGCAACACAAGTATCCAAAAAGAACCAGGGACAAGCCAACCTTAAAAGCATAACAAAAATAGGTAGCTATGGATGCATAGCACAAGCAATGCTAACATCAAATGACTCTCAATTGAATGCAAGAACACATACAACAAAGAAGGCAACTTAAACAAACATCAAGCATCAATTAAAGAAGAGCAGTGTTAAAGCAAAGCACAACATATAAGGTAAATGCAAGGAACACATGATTCAAATATTTTTTATGTTCTTTCGAGGCTCTGGCTCCATGTCCACAAGTCGTCCACCTAGCTCCTTTCTTCCCAATCTTGAGCATTTATTTGCAAAAAGTCCTCCTTGAGAAATTCCCACACCAACCTCCTTTAACAAAATTTGGGTGTGGTATTATTGCATGCATGGCTTGGTAATGTAGGCACATTTCCAAGAATATCCATTAATTGCCACTTTCTCATTCAAAGTTGAATTCTCAACAAAACATGCCAAGAGATGATTATGGATATTTATTAAGCTAAAGGAGCCTTAATAATAATAATCAAATCTTCCTTTAAACAACCTTTATTAATATCAAAGGCCAATACTCATTATTGACCTTAATATTAATATATTAAAGCATTAATATTGATTTTAAACAAAATGCTAAATTGGTTCTATGCCTACTATACACAAGCATATATGCCACACAACAATAATATTAAATTGGTTCACACATAAGCATAAAAACCAAACAAACAATATTATTACATTGGTTCTATGCTAATCACACATAAGCATATAAACCAAACAAACAATAATATTACACACCATTATTTTAATCCTTAAGTAGGTGGTTATTCTTATTTAAGGTAGTCCAATGCTACCACCAACCTTATCAAGGAGGCTCATGCACAAGCATCTTTTTTGGCACAATGAAAGGTATTCATCTATGTTACCCTGAGCTGTCAATGAACAAGTCATCATCATCATCATTTTCCTAAATATATCTCTTTGTATGTGGTTCACCCATATGGTCCCACCAAAGAGAGCACCTGGTCCTACACCCACAAATACAACAACAGTACCATATTCCATGCCCAGAAGAAAGCAATTGTTTCATCATATATACCTCGCTAAATAAAATATGCCATTAATCATTCACATAAATACATACTCCATTATCCATAAAGAGTTCTGTCAGGTAGGGGTGTTACACTTCATGTAGATGCATTTGCATTTTTCTTGTTTTTATGTTCACACCATTGGACCAAGAAGTTGCTTGTGCAATAAGTCTCCTAAATAGGTTGGTGATAGAATTAGACTATCTTAAAGAAAACTGCTACTTAAGGATAAAAAAATGGTGTGTAATATTGTTGGTATGAATCTATGTTTGTTTGAGGTATGCATAGATTTTTTTGGTAAGAATTATTAAGTGTTAATTAATACCTTGGAAATTAATTAAATGATGGCTTTAATACTTTAGACTAGTAAAGTATTAATTAGATTGGTGACATTAATATTTCAAAATATTAATGCCAATATTAAAAGTTAACATTAGAAATTAAAAATTAATAAAGTGAACTATTAAATTAATTAGTGAAGATACTTTAATTATTGTAGTATTCCTCTAAGGCTTGGAATAAAATTTAATGACTTACAATTTAGATTCAACCTTCTTTTGATTACAATGCTTGGGTGGCGCCTTTATTGGCATAAAGGTGGCTTTTATGGTAACGTCTTCTTGAGCTTGAGAAAAATCACTTCCTCCATGCAAGAAGGGTGCCTTATTCTTTTTGAAGAGAGAAAAATTTAGAGGAGAAGGAGGATTTAATTTTTAGGGTAATCAAAAGACGGATCAAAGGCATGGAGGAGTATTCGGGACAGTGCATCATTGAACCAACTTGGTTTTCAAGTGCATTTTTGAATTTTGGTTGTTATATGCTCTTCTATAGCTTGATATTCTCTTGGGTGGATAGTATTCTTGATTTGATATTGTACTTTTACCCTCCTATGATGCCTTTAGCTTAATTTGAGTTAAACATGTGTATTGCTTGGTAAAATTCTTGAGTGTTGTTTCACTCTTTTGTTAATCTCATTCTATGTTGGGTTTGATTATCGTATGGTCTCTAGTGTTCTTATGTTTTGCTTAATGTTTTTCTTGCTTGTGGTTACTGGTTATCGACCTTTTGCTTCATGTGTTCCTTATTGTTGTCACATTGGATAGTGTTGTTTCAATTGTACGCCTCCATATTCTTGCATGTGTAAATTCTAGAGTAAAACCCATTTGATATTGCTTCTAGTTGTAGACCTTTAGCATGAGTTGCTCTTTTCTTAAGCTGCTTAGATTTGTTTACCTTGCGTTTGAGTGTTACCTTGCATTTGGGTCTGTAGAAGTAAGTTTTTTGGTTTAGTAGTGTTAGGGCTATAGCTTAGTTGTGTTAAGTTATTTTTAATGAGGCTCTTATTTTTAAATGTTATATTAAGATTTTGAAACTTCCTTTTGGATTGAAAGTTATGCTTATTGGTTTCTTATAAGGGTATAGATTTTAGAAAATAGACTATTCATTTGTTGTTATCTTGCTAAGTAAGAGGTGGTTTTAGATTGGTTATTATTTAATTTCTAATGCTTTAAGTTCTATTGTAATATTGAAAAGAAATATAAGAGTCTTTGTTTAGTAAAGATAATGTTGTAGAATGCAATTGAAAGTTGGAAATTATAAAAAGAACTTTTAAAGTTTTTATGCTTGGTTATTAGGAATGATTCTTCTATGGTAAGGGATTCTCTTTTATAAATTGGATTAATGAATTTGGGTTTTGAAATAGAAACCACTATAATGATTTATGATACTTATGTAGGTTAAGGGATCATTATAAAGAGAAGTATGGGATTCTCTTTTAAAATTTGGATTATTGGATTTTTGTTTTGAAAATATAAATTGTTATAATGGTCCTTGAGACTCATGTGGACAAAGGAACCATTATAGAAAGAGGAGTTATAGAATCATATTCTTGATGGCTTATTTTATTATTTTTATGCATGGATGCTTACATAGTAGAAAAAGCATGATTAAGTTGCATTGCATTTAGAGTTGTCATGATCCCTAAGTATTCCTCATGAGTTGTGGTGGATTCCCTATCATGAAGAAGCTTGCAGATTTTTAGATGGCTTGAATATCCTTGGAATATAGCTTCATAGTACTTTAAATGTAGATATGATATGGAAAAACAAATGCTATGTAAATAATATTTTGTTAAATTGAGTTTTGTAACTTTATTATTGCAAAAACTGAAATATTATGTTGCTTTAATGTTACTTTGGGTTTTGTACATTAAGGTGAATAAGAAATATTTTATTTAGATATATAGTATTGAGCTTTATCAATTGTTGGAATGCATATTTATGTTAAATACTTGATTCATTTATGTTATTGCATCTAAGTTAAAGGAATGCACATTTTGAAGCTTTAATTCAAGCATTTGAGTTAAGCAAAATGTGGCTTTTATTTAAGATGCATCCTTGTTTATCTATTATAGTATTTCAGATTAAATAGATTATGACTTGTGTTAAAATGCTTTTGATATTATGTGATGCATGTTTCTTTACTTTAGAACTATGTTTAAAGTGTAAGATTTATTTGAAATAAGATTATCTTGAAGGGGTTAGAATCTCTTGTGGACTCGAATCAAAATAAATACCAATCCTAGGAGGAGTTGCATGAATGCAATAACTAGGTAGATATGAGTCTTAAGAGTTGCAAGAATACAATATTTAAGGACTCATGAACCTATAATAAGTTGTGTGAATACAATATCCGGGTTTCTTGTGAATACTTATACCTTGAATGAGTAGGATTGAGCGTATTCCAACTGAGTTATGGAATCATTCACAGGACAATAGTGGTGATCCCTTGAATGTGTAGGGTAAAGTGATCATGTTCATTGCTAGTGAAGTAGGTAAAAATGGTGCACCTAAATATGGGTAACAAATTGCAATCTGTCCCTAACGTCTAATGAGCATCAAATTGGAAACATGCAAGTAAGATGGAAAAGATACCAAATAACAAGAAATGAAGCAAAGTAAATTGTTTTATTATTAATAAAATGGATAAAATCCAGGATACAAATATGTCCCCTCAAGGGTCCAAATGGATGATACAACTTTTACAAATTTATGGTGCCCAAGGGTCAAATATTTCAAAGAACTCCTGTGCACATCCAGTGTCTTTCCTCATACCCACAATCGAAATGGGTAAGACAAAGTTGTCACTACTTGTATATTTGATTCTTTGAGGTCCTATTATTCTTTCCAATGTGCTGTATGACCTGCACCTACACACAAGAAAACTAGAAACATCAAATAGCAAGTGCGTATGACCTAAAACATGCAATCCCCACAGGCTAAAAATGAGCATATGTAGTGTGCCTATACCAAATCAACTCCAAATGATATAAAATTACATAGGTAAGTAAAATAATAGGTTTTGGGAAGATGTCACCAAAAATCGCACCGAAATTGCATCCGTAGGCATGGCGTAATTGTAGTGTGCTTCTCCAACCTAAAAAATCCAAAGCATACAATTATGCACCTAAACCTATCCAAAACATGTGAAAATTATATAGAATGAATAAAATAACATTTTAAGATAACCCATATGGTTAGATTTCAGGAATCAGGCTCATATCATGATGTATGCTCTAATGGGTCCTACAAGCCTGCAAAAACTTCAAAATGCAATATCTTGGCCAATATAACTCATAAAGACATGAAATTTGAACTGCAACATCATATTATAATATAGAAAACACATATTTAAAAAAATTCATAAAATTATTGATAGATTTGTATTCATTCCAGGGTGGGACAAATAGGACTGTCACAAATTGGGGGGCACTCGGGGGTGGGACGCCCACTAATTTTGCCTAAATTTTACCACCAATTCCACTAAGGAATGGTCCAAAATGCTATATGGGGTATTTTTCATTAAATTTGGGGTGGAAATTCACTTGATTTATATGTCTGTGTAAAAAAATTGCATCTCTTTGAGTCACTCAATAACCTCCTTCTCTAAGAAGAGATCTTGAGGGAAAGAGAGCACAATCAGGTGAGGGGAAATATCGACAGTGCTCCATTGCTTAAACCTTCAAAAATACTCTCCTCTTGTGTGGAAAATGTATCCACTTTATAGCCACAAGAGGCTCATGTGCAAAAGGGCATGCAAGGGCATGCGAGACAAGAGGCGTAACTTGGCCACCAGGGTGGCATGCATTGGAGGGGAAGAGAATCTCTCAATTTGACGTCCATTATGAAGCAAGGTATAAAGATACTACATGATTTTACTTGTAGGTATGGGTACCAAAAAGGCTCACACCCGATGGCGTATCCTATTGAAATGAATTAGAAAAGTATGACATGCATACAAGAACAAGAAATTGACAATAATGAATCAAGAAGAAATGCACTTTATTCCATTGTATTTGAAGTCAACATCAAATTACAAGTACATCCCTCTTAGGGATAATCATTTTGATACAATATTACAATAGGAGTGCACAATTTTTTCCCTCTTAAGGGTAGGTGTGATTTCCAAATGCCTTTCAAGATGACACAAACTACTTTAGGGTGGAGGTGCCCTCTTCTTCGTGATGGGGGAAGGAACTTGATAGTTGGATCTCCTTTGAAATTGTTCTCTACGGTCAAGAAACAACAAAAGAATGTCAAAAATATAGGCAGCCTCTCATGATGAGGCCCTTTTAGGTAAATTGCATTATGACACCATTAAACATGCATAATCAAGAAAACATGAAAATTTCTTCTAAGCTATGCAAATCGAATCAAGATTCATATAATAGCATAAAGAAAAGTAGCAGCTACACTATGCATGGATCAAATGTATAAAATGAAGCATAAACATGCATAAAGAAACCATTTAAGTCCTAATTTAAGCATAAACATAAAGAAGCTAAACTAACCTAATTCTACGGTCAGAAGTCTACTAAACTGCCATTGAAATATGAAAATAGCTAATCTAATCAAATTAACCATACAAAAATGAAAAGAGGAAGGTGGTTATACCTCTATTGTAAACCATAGCTCTGGTGAGTGATATTCACTATAAACCATGATTGTAAGCCATGGTCAACAATCTGATAGGCTTGCCCTCAATTCTAAGGATAGTGGGCTTGACCTCCTTGTCCAATTGATGTTCAAGGGTCACCTTCGGTGTCCTTCTAACATATTTTATGGTTGAATCACTATTATGGGCCTTCGTTTGCTCAGATTTGTGTTTCTTGATAATTCTAGGCTCCTAGGACTTCCATGGCAAACTGATCATTGGGTGAATAACAAAGTGGCCTTTGAATGCACAAATTCAGTATGCAATTCAATAGGGCTTCACTGCTCACTCGATCAAATCACTCTCTCAATAATTTGTCAGAACTTTGCTATAAAAATCATCTAGACCTTCTTAGGGATTGAAAATAATCATATCATATCAACGATGACAATTTTTTTCCCCAATGCCCTTGTGGTAATGTACTCATCCTATTAGATTGCATGGATCGCAAGTCGTTGCAACCGCCAAGTGTATAGGGTAAGTTACTAAATACGAGGCACATTTGGTGTTTTAATTTATTTGATTTTTTTGAATGTTTTGATTTATGAATTGAGTTTATTTATTTGGATAGGAGGTGTGTCACTCCATAAAAGGATTGTCATAGCGATGACCTCGGTTGAATGTACTTTATAATATCAACCATATTTATGAATTTTAATTGGATCCTGATGCTTGATTATCACCAAATTTCCAAATTGATTTGCTTTTATTGAGTTTTGACCCAATGGGAGGCATTAATTTATCTGTTTGGCCATTCCCATGGTGGGATTTTATAAAATTTCTTATCAGTTGCAAATCACGGCTAGGATATGCGGTTCCCATTTGCAATTTTGGGAACTACGGCTAGGGCCTGCGGTCCTCACAAAACATGAGAGGTCTATAAAAAGTCCAATTTTCAAATGCCCCTCATTATTCCCTAATATCAACTTGCAAAACTGGAGCTCTAGCAGTGATAGTTGAGAACTCACCTGAAACCTACCACACTTTACCCACACACCTACTCACAGGACAATGGCAGAGCGCGGGCAAGCTTCTTCTAGCCGCGACGGATGATGCGAAGACCTTGCATCCAATACCACTAAAAATTAACCCAATTAAGTAATTGGTAAATCAATTTCACTAAATTTCTGGCAATGAACCTCATATTAGGCTAGGGTAGCTTAGGTTTGATTTTTTTTTTTGGCCATAGTATCGCACCCAATGTTATCTCAATTGGAGACTGTAGGTACCAGCTGCGGTTCCCAATTGGTCAATTAGGGACCATAGCTGCCAGCTGTGGTCAACATTCAAAATCCCAATGATCAATTTTTAATTGCATGTGGACCGTAGGGTTGACGCGCGGTTCGCCAACTTTAGAAAAAAATTGTAAAATTTTTAATTTTTCTAAGTTTTAAAAGGTAATTAAGATCATTTAATGCATTTTTGACCTATCTGATTGAAAATTTTGATTTTTAGACCTGCATGATGACATGTTTTTGCAATTTTATCAGTTTTTTACTATTTTTGATGATTTTTAGGTTATTTTTTAAATGTTTTTTCTTGTTTTAGTTAGATTTTTACTTATATCATGTTGTTTATTTTAGAGATTGACCTCTAGAGCTCGAGAGCCTAACATTCTAAAGACTCTCCATAGAGAGCTCACTGATGATGAGTGAGAGTGGTTCAAAGCTATTAGCTTAGACTACATACTGGATCTACCCACTATCTGGGTAGATCAATCCTATTTTACTGCATTGGCCCGACACTGGAATGTGTGGACCAACATGTTTCACCTACCTATAGATGAAATGATAGTTACATTAGAGGATATTTATAGGATCTTTAGGATCCCCATTTATGGTGAGGCCATCATCTCTTCGAATTATGACGCTAAGGAGTTTGTCTTCGATGCCATCTTCGATGCTCAGAGCAAGGAGGCTCAGTGTGCCATTGACCACAGAGGGGTCCACATTGGCTATTGGTAGGGGAAGAATGTCTTATTTGTATGCAAATCCATTTTCATGCACCTAGTGGTGCAATTTGTGCTTCCAGACTCCTAGGGTGCAAGGATTCCCTAGAACCTATTAGCCACTATGCGTAGAGTTGTTCAAATATCTATCTGAAAACCACTCCTCTTAGCATGGGGGAGTACTCTACTAGCTCAGCTATACCAGATTATTGATAGGATCCACTGGGGGATTAGTTGTAGTCTACTACTTCAAATTTAGGGCTGGTAGCATATTAGGATAGAGTGTCCTAGGGAGTTGTCCCTACACATTACAGAGATCAATGATGCCCATAAGTGCTATGTTGCCTACTAGCCTTGGGAGGAGGAGGGCTTCTAGAGTAGGATCCATGATGACGATGTCCAACATTATATCACATGGTTTGCAGGACTTAGGCCAGATGATTTCGAGTGGTGGCCCTACATGGAGTGTCCTAACTAGCCTAAGGCTGACGAGGGGCTTCAAATTTCTCATTGAGATAGATGGTTACTCAGCTGAAAGGCCAAGATTAGAGAGTACCAATTTTTCTCTCATGTCCTGCATCAGTTCAACATGGTGCAGGACATCCTAGAGATCCCGTTTGCCTATAGGCACCTGGATTCGGAGAGGGATCTACCATGGATCCAACATCTAGCTCTAGGTGATGCTCCAAATGACTTCCAAGAGACTAGAGTTGATAGGGCTATGACCACTCCAAAGTATGACGAATGGTGGTCTATGTTCTTTTGGTATGGGATAGGGCCTCTGGGTCGAGCTGTAGATTAGGTAGGGGCAGAGGTGGATCTTGACGGGTGAAATGTGCACCAATGGATAGAGGGTGGCTAGGGCACAGAGGTTGCATATGAGGAGGATCCTGAGGTTGACCCTAATGAGGAGGCTCCTAAGGAGGGGGAGGTCCTTCTTGATAGTGTAGAGGGACTACTCTTGGCATAGGTGGTTGACTTGTAGAGTCAACTAGGGTGATTCCAAACATAGCAGAGGGAGCAAAACACTACTATCACTACTCTGCAGGCAAAGTTGAATGATAGATATCATCGAGTGACAAGGTGGAGTAGCATATTTCTAGCCTAACAGCATGAGATACAATAGTAGAGACCCAGGTTGGCAAGCTCACCCATGCTCATGACTTGACACTGGTATAGAGGGATGCGGTAGTAGTAGAGCAAGATTTTCTTAGAGCACAGAGGGGGATCCTCCATCCTCTCAGACGATTATGAGGCCTTCAGCAACACCAGTAGCAGCAGTACCAGGCAATCAAGATCCTATGGTAGAGATTCAATGATTGTAGGGTTTTTTTATGAGTACCAATGACATACATGCATCTAGGGTTTCTCGGGTAGACTAGCTAGCTGGGTATATACAGATGCTAGGTGCAGAGGTTCTTGAGGATTCATATGCTC
Organism: Wollemia nobilis; assembly: GCA_028583015.1. NCBI lineage: Eukaryota > Viridiplantae > Streptophyta > Pinopsida > Araucariales > Araucariaceae > Wollemia > Wollemia nobilis. The sequence goes on from JAQPPZ010016936.1 coordinate 91,530, forward strand.
CAAAATCCTAATAGACTAGATCCAGGACTACCATATAGTCTACTTCTAGCTCGAGCTATCATACCCATCAAAGCGAGAGGACACATAGGTCCTCTAGCACACATGGTGGCAATAGTCACACCAGGACTAGGGAGGTAGGGTAGTCTACTACAGCATCCAGCCATAGGTTCTGGCACATAGAGCTACCCATTGAACAAGTGGCAGTTGGATGAGTTCTACGTCTCTTCGGGCTAGGTGGTACTCAGGGCTCTCAATCAGATTCACAGCAAACAATAGGGTAGTAGGCAGATCAGGATCTTAAGCATAGTACTAAGGGAGGCAGTGAGAGCTCCAGTATAAGGGGAGAAGATCAGAGCTAGAGCTCTACTATTTGCAGGATACATTTTTGATACATATCATTTTTGGTGTAAGGTCGAGGACCTACACATTTGTAGCCTACGAGTATTTTTGTTCTCTCTGGCTCATTATTTTATGGCTCATTATTGTGTACTCATTTATTTTTGATTTTATATTTATGTGATGTACATGGATGCAATGCTTATGTTATGTTGATGCTATATAATGTGATGTATGGATGACATGCACTAGATAGCTATTTGATTTATGATGATGATATGCAGTGATATAGATACTTAGATGTGCTTTTTGTGATGGATGCATGTGGATGTGATGGTTTTCTTAACACATATTTGATATTGCTTTATTGTATGCATTAATGTATGTAATAATTTATTTACATGATTTCAATCTAATGTAAATGAACCTGTATGCTTTAATCACTTAAAACATAAGGAATGAATGCAAATATGTTTATCAATCTAATGGATGACGCCACAAAGTGTATAAAAATCATGAATTTAATTGAAATTCCTTAAGATAAGAATTTAATCAATTAATCACCCATATATGAAATGCAATGGTATGCGATGTTTATGATGTGAATGATATAATGTGTCATTCGATTTTCTTTCTTTTGCACTTTGGATGATATGCACGATATAGTCAGTGGTCGTCTAAATATTATTGCTAATATCCATCCAGTATCTATCCTATATGTTGATTGTGCTTTATATAAAGATGTATCATGGATTCGATACCTTGCAATTTTATGATTTATATGGTTGCAATATTTGAAATTTTGTTGCTATGAGAGAAAATTTTGAGGTTTTCCATGAGACTCAAACACCCTAATAGACTTATCAAAAGTTGTATACTAAACACACTAGACTTCTGAGATAAAAGGCTTTTTATAGGATAGACCCTAACTATTCATTATCCCTGTGTGTGCAAATGATTATTTTAAGATAAGACACGAGCATTCCCCGATGTCAGGTGGGATTCTTTCAGCCCATTGCTAAGATAGGGGTTCCACAAATGTCTTATCCAATCTCAAGTTTAGATTTTAGTTGGACTAAGACACTAGGCAATGCAGGACACCTGAAGCTAGCTCCTCCACATTCAAACATTGGTCTTGTTCATAAGCAAGGTGCTAATGAGTCAGACATATCATCATACGTAAGGTACAGTAGTGCTGACAATTCTAGGGATTCAGGCTCATTCCTTTCTATACTTCAATTTTCAAGATACTTGCTCATGTGTAATGAAGCGAGGGAGTAGATTCCATATTCTTTTTGAACTATCTTTGGATCTTCATTTGATCTCTCTTCGAACTAGATTTTGGATCTTCGTTTGATCTCCGCTTGAACTTTTGATTTATGATATTCACTTTTGAACTTCACTTTGAACTTTGATTTAAACCTATTTTCTGATCTTCCCTCGATCTTCACTTTTCAGTATTTATCTTTGATAATTTTCTTCATAAACTCTCCTTTGGGGGAATTTACTTGGAAAAAATTGTTTCTGGTATATCGATTGAGAATATTGATCGTATTTTATCAATATGAGATATTACTCTAGGGAGTCGATCTATGATATCAATCTAGAGTATCAATCATGAGGATTGATGTGGGATATCTCTTTGGGATATTTCTCATTTTATCATAAGCAAGGGATTCTAAATAAGGAACTACCCTGTCCTTTTTTCAACTGCCAATATTTCCCATACCGTCTGCACATAGGGATAAGTAAGAATAACTCTTTTCGCTTCGGGATACCCGGTCCTGCTTCGATACTTTCATCTTCCCCTAGTCCTTGTTAGGATTGTTTAAATTTTTTGATTATTGATAGGCTTTTGATATGCTAAAGGCTATACTAACTGAACCTTAGCTACAAAAGCAAAGCAAGCTTTCTACCAACTCTTGATAAGACCACTAGGTATGGCTGAGTGACCAAAAAATCCTAGTATATCTCCATAGCAACATTATAGGTTGTGTTGAAAAACACAATTACTCACATGAATGATGGATCATGATAAATGCATAGATGCATGATTTAAACACAAACGTGGCATCGTTTGTAATACTGACAAACACAATGCCTTCTATTACGGAATGTAACGGATGATGAATGCCTATATGCAATGCAGTAATGTAGCGAATGCTTGTGTAAATACAAAATGAAAATACAAAATTCAAATGCAAATGCAAATGTTTTTTAATTTTATGCTTTACCATTTTTTTGTATTTTATTGATTTTATTATTTTTATGGGTTTTGAGCTTCATAATTGACCAAATGACAAGTACATGCCTCTAAAGCCTTTAGATTGACCAAGCAATTTTTAGGAATCCTTGGAGCTTTTAGGATTGTCCAAAGGGATTATAGATACCTTTGGGGCTTTTTGGGATGACCAAGCGATTTTGAGAATCCTTGGAGCCTTTGGGGTTGACCAAGTAGTTTTTTAGAAAATCTTGGTGCCTTTTGCATTTGACCAAAGGGCTAACGGATGCCTTTGGATCTTTTTAATATGACCGAGCGATTATAAACAAATCCTTAGGGCTTTTATCTAACATGACCAAGCAGTTTTAGGGACCCTTGGAGCCTTTTGGGATGATCGAGTGGTTTTGCAAATCCTTGAATATTTTGAGGTTGACCAAAGGGTTTACAGATGCCTTTGGAGCTTTTTGATTTACCAAACCACTGATGAGAGTGTTTGGAGCATTTTAGGATGACCGAGCAGTTACAAGCAACTCTCATATCTTTTTACTATGCTCTTCAAGCATCAAACACCTTAATATGGATGATGTTGAGAGGTTCAGGCTCTTCAACACCCCCTAGTGACATTAGGTGATAGGTACCTGGACCAATATTTTCAGATATGATGTAGGGTCCTAGCCAATTAGCCATGAATTTGTCTCACATATCTAGCGGTAAATTAGAGTTCTGTTGGTTTTTTTTCAAGACAAGATCCCCAACTTCAAAGTCTCTCTGGTGGACTTTGACATTGTAAGCTCATTTTAGTCACTCTTGATAAATGCGAAGATGCTCTAGGGCATTCACGTGATGTTCATCAAGTAGCATCAGTTGATCCAGTCAAGCTTGTCGCATAGTGTCATCATCGATGAACTCTTTCAATGTGATGTGCAACATTGGAATTTATAATTCCAAGGGCATAATGGCCTCAGCACCATATACTAGTGAGAATGATGTTGCCCCAGTGGGTGTTTGAATATTAGTCTTGTAAGCCCATAGCACAAGGGGCAGCTGGATGTGCCAATATTTATGGTTTTATTATACTATATTTTTCAAGATGGCCACCACTATCTTATTTGAAGCTTCAGCCTACCCGTTTACTTGCGGATATTATGGAGTCGCAAAACTGTGTTTAATTCTATATTTAGATGTCAAAGCTCTCATATTTTAGTTCTTGGAAGACATTCCATTATTTGATATTATTTTGGATAGAATCCCAAAATGACTTATGATATGCTCCAGTATAAACTCTGCTATACGAGCTCCAGTTGTCGTTGTTAAGGGTATTTCTTCCATCCACTTTTTAAAATACTCAGTAGTCATGATTATGGATGTATGTCGACCCGATGATGGAGGAGAGATTTTTTCGATAAGATCCAATCCCCACTAATAAAATGGCCAAGCCTCTTGGATGGGTTGTAAGGACTGTGATGGCAAGTGTGTAAGATTAGTATAATGCTGGCATTTAATTCATTTATTCACATATGCATTGCACTCCTCCATAGTGGGCCAATAGTAACCCATTTGAAGGATTGGCTTTACGATGGCCATGCCACTAAAATGGCCACCCCACATACTGTAATGGGCTTGTAAAATTTCTCATGATGCCTCTTGGGGATCTAAGCAACGAAGGATAACTCCATCATAGCTTCTTCGGTACAAGATGTCTCCTATTAAGACATATTTGACCACTTTATATTTAAATGTGCACTTCACAGCACGTGGTAATCCCTCTGGGATTATACTAAGCTTTAGTAAGTCTTTAATTTGTGACATCCAATTTTGATAAATCTCAACTTCGACTGCCAAGCTGACTTACTCCCCCTGTGTATTTACTTTTGTAAATGTAGACTCAAAAAAAACCTTGTGGTGAATGGTAGTGCCACTCCCCATGGGACTATAAGAGGTTAATGATCCCCAGGGTGCCTTCTTAAGAAATTCTTCAGCTTTGCAAAACCATTTAGCTTGTGGTTCTACACTGATCATGTTGATCTATTCTCTATTATCGTAGGCTGCACACTCTACTGCTGGATGTGAGAGCATCTTGACATGGATGGTAGTGAAATTAGCAGATGGATTTTGAGGGATTAAAGATCCTAGAGAAGCCATGGTATCTACAAACCTATTTGACGATTGAGGTATTGCCTCAATGTCATACCATTCAAGTTTGGCCAAATATATGTCAACTAGATCTTTTTAGGCTTTTAGTACAGGACACCAACACTAAAAAATCCCCTTGACTTGATTAACTATGAGTAAGGAGTCTCCAAAGATGTTCAATCTCTTAATATTCATGGCAAAAACTATGTGGAGGCCCAGCAGTAGGGCTTCGTACTCAGTGTTGTTGTTGGTGCATAGAAAATACAACTTGAATGACAAGGGCATTGGAGCTCCTTGCGGTATGAAGAACACTATTTCGGCACCACCTCCTTGTTCACACTTTGAACCATCAAAAAATAGATTCATATCAGCATTGTTCTCTAGTTCTTCAGGTTTGGGAGCTTCAGATACGATGAATACTGCATTGTTAGGAAGCTCAATTTTTAGAGGCCTACTCTTTGACAGTGGTGCCTCAGCTAATTTATCTGCTATGACCTGTCCCTTAATGGACTTCTGGCTTATAAATTCTAGATCAAATTTTGTCAAAAGCATGATCCACTTTGTAGTACGTGTATTGTGATAAGTCTGACTCATCATGTACTACAAAGGATTTTGTTTGGATATAACATACGTCGTATGACTTAACATATAGTGTCATAATTTATTTATAGCGAACACTATTGCTAAACATAATTTTTCCACGTATGCATACCCGAGCTCATAGCTCACCAAAGTTTGACTAATATTATGGCCTGTTCTTTGTCTTGCACGTTCTTTTGGGCCAACATGGTTCCCAGTGCAAAGTTAGTTACTAATATATATATAGTTGAAAAGGCACCTCTGGCCTTGGTGGAGCTAGCACTGGTGGTGTTGCCAGGTATTGCTTTATCTTAGTGAAGGTTGCCTTGTAGTCCTCGTCCTAGTTGAATGGGACACCCTTATGTAGCAGTCGATTCATGGGTCGATATTTATCCGATAGTTGGGTGATAAATCGCTTTATCGAGGCTACCTTACCCTGAAGGCTCCTTAATTATTTAATATTGGTGGGAGGACGCATTTCCAAAATGGATTTGACCTTCACTGGGTCTACTTCGATGCCTATATTGGAGATGATGAACCCTAGTAATTTTCCAGAAGTTATGCCAAATACACATTTCTTAGGATTTAGCTTGATGTTGTGCTCTATCAGGTGATCGAAGACTTTCCTTAAGACCTTTGCATGCTCTTCTCATAGTAATGACTTGGCTAACAATTCATCGATATAATGAAAAATGTATTTCATGGCCCGCTTATATGTGGCACCATCATTTTTGAGGCCAAATGGCATAATTTTATAGCAAAATGTTCCCCATGGCATTATAAACACGATTTTATGTTGGTCTTTGGGTTTTATCCAAATTTGATTGTAACCAAAAAATCCGTCCATTAAGGACAGCATTTCATGACCTGTAGTTGCATCTATGAGAGCATAAATATTGGGCAATGAAAATGAATCTTTGGGTGTTGCCTTATTTAGGTCTCTGAAATCCGTGCAAATATGGATTCTTCCATCGGGTTTTCCCACGGGTACCATATTGGACACCCATTCTAGATAATCTATGGAAACCACAAACTCCACATCCAACAGCTTTTGTAGCTCATATTTCACCATTAAGGCTACTATTGGGTGCATTTTACTAAGATTTTTCTTGATCGACTTCTTCGTCAGATATAGCGAAAGGTTATGAGTAACCAATTTCAGGTCTATACCTGGCATATTCTTATATGACCAAGAAAACAAATTTGGTGTCTCTTTGAGCAGAGAGATGATGGTGGATCATTCATATGAAGTGAGACTCTCTACAAATTTAACCTTATTTGCATTGGTGGGATCATCACTGATATCCACATCAAAGGTTTCCTCTACCAACATATGTGATCCCTCCTCAATCAGGTGAGGCGTAGGAATCAGATGGATGTCATTAGCCAGGTTGATTGGTTTTGCGTTGGAAGAATTTTTGGCATGATAAACATCATATGCATAGCCTGGTCCAAAATGGAAAGTTTGTAACATTTCTTCATTGGGGAAGAAATCCTCAGGCTCAATGGGTGAATCAGTGTGATCCCAATCGATAACATCTTTGTTGAGATACAATGATTTAGATGGATCTACTAGATTACAGAGTGAAGTGGTTAAATAAATGGAGACCATGTTTATGGAATGGAATTGATTTCCAAGACCACATGGACTGACCTCTATGAAATTTGCATAGTCCTCATACCCACGATCTGGCTCTAATGGCATAGGTACAAAGGGGTATTCCCTATGAGGACTGTGAATAACTGGATCCTCCCTATGCATTGAATGCAAAATAGGATCATTTTTCTCATGGATATGCATGTAGGTTAGTGGAAGGGGATTAACCAACCGATGGATTTGATCCAAGTTTAACAGTCTTGCTCTCAGACATGGATCAACATGTAGTTGTCGATAGACCTTATAAATGTCGATGGGTTGATGATGATAATGCAAATAAGGATGGCAAATGTAGGCCCTCTCTAGCTCATCTTCTTCATCACTGTCATAATAGAATCCTTCATTCACCCCCACTTCTAGAGGGTACTCCTCCAAATGAGGCCCCATGAATCTTACTTCTTGCATGTTGTCATCGCTATCCGGAAAAACTGGATAATTATACCTCATGTATGATGCTACTAAGAAAACTGGCTTGATCTCATCCCCTGAATGATCAATGTTGGGAAGGATCTCTTAGGTATCTTGTACCGACTCAATAGGTAATATATGACGTGCATACAAAGGCCTTACATAAGCACCTTCGAATTCATCCCTAGATTCATCGTCGTTTGAGGAATCCTTGTCTACATCATAACCTAGTCCACTCATATCAGAGGTGGACTTTGCTCAATATTCATCACAAAGATCTCCTAGCTCGAGATCGCTTGTAGTAATGGGGTTACACCCCTGCATGTCTGTGTCATTGACTACATCACAGGTTTGGTGTTCCAGTTGATCTCTAGGGTTCATCTCTATCTCAGTCTACTCAAGGAGCCCTTTCTAATAATTTTTGAGTGGATCAATGGTGATGACCGATATCATAGGGTGATTCCTCCAAAATTTGGAAGTATCTGGATGATATGGATTAAAATCTACATCGTCTGCCATACTGAGGTACAGACGATCTAGGAATGAGATGAGCAAATCATCCTGCCCTCGTATATGTAACCCTAGGCTGAATTTATTAGTAACTAACTGATAATGAGGTTCTAGCGGAGTCCTCATTCCTTGTTCAAAGATACTAAGACCATATCCATTCCAATGATATAGCTCAAAAATACGCATGGCATACTCTAGATTAGATAAATAACAAACATTTACCGTGAAAGGTTTCTCGTCATCTTCATCCATGGGCTCTCGCATTGGAAGTTGATCTAGCCCCGCATAGATGAAGTTAGTTTGGTTAGGCGGCTATCCCAATGGAACCATTGATCCAACCAGATAATTATGAGCGAATGGTCGACCCATCTATTATGCAGTATTCATAATTGATTTGAAGGTCACATTTTTCACAAGGTACTCACCTAATATGGTATTAGCGAGATGTACTATCACCCGCGATGCAGATGACCCTGCTGAAGATGTAGGTGAGGCAGGCTGAGGTGCCTCCTTGGCTTTGTCTTGGGGTTCCTCAACTTCCATGGGAATAATAACTTTCTCTATGATTGGCTTGGGCTCATGCTATTTCTATTTCTCACCCATATTTACCTTCAACTTCTTGTCATCCCGATGCATGACTGATACCGATGGTTTCAAGGAAGTGGTAGTGGTATGCTCTGATCTGTGTGACACAAATGGCATTGGTTGAGCATGCACTGCCAGTTTACCTCCTGGTTTCTTTTTTGGTGATGACGACTGAACATCTAGGTGCATTTATGGGAGTATGAAACCCCCAGGTAAATCTGCTAGGTTCACAAACTTAAATGGCTCCTCCTATGAAGCCACTACGTGAACCAGTCCCTCGTGAATATATTTCATGCACTGATGGAATATCGATGGGACACAACGTATTTCATGAATCCAAGGCCTACCAAGTAAAATATTGTACTGCATGGCCCCTTCTATCACGTGACACATTATTGAAATGGTCTTCATACCTACCTGCACTGGTAGGATAATTGTGCTGACATTCAAACATAGTGTGTTGTTAAACGCTCTCAATGTGAATGTAGTTGGCAAAATGTGTGATTTAGGTAGCTTCAAATGACTCAGTGCCTTGGTCATTATTATGTTGATCGATGAACCAGTATCGATCAAGACCATTTTAAATGGCATGTGATTCACACATGCGATTATGTGCAACGACGGTTCGGTTGTAGTTGTATAAACCATCCTTATCTCATGATCATAAAATTGAATCATTGGTTCCTGAAAATGTTGTACATGTCCCATAAAATTGGTAAATGTCTGTGCATCATGGGCCTATACTTGAATGGACCTCAAAATTTCCATAAGAGTCTCCCTATGCCTCAGGGACTACTATATTAATTCATATATTGAAAACTTCGTAGGATTTATCTGTAGGTTTTGAACCAACCTGCTCCTTATGGTAACCACCAATCTTGTCGACGGGCCTGGAATATTTTGTGCCAATCGTTGATTTGGCATGGCTTGTATTTGAATGGGAGAATGGGGTTGATTATGTTGTTCATATCTCCTGTGCCTAGTGATAATGTTGACCATACCTATGAACCCCTGGGTAGGTGTTTTGACTCACATATGGTTAACTTGACCAACGTTGTTCTGAGGCAGCTCATGATTTGGTAAGGGATTCTTATAAATCCCCATATTCTGATTATCGGGTGCTTACGGGTTGTGTGGCACTACAAGCTCACCCTTGTCAATCATATTTTGTATCATTTATTTGAAATACCAACACACCTCGATGTCATGGCCTTTTTTTTGATGAAAAATGCAAAATAGATCTTGGAACCCCTTTGGTTTGGGTTGATTGGGGTCTATCATCTTGAATTCGGGTAATCTAATTGCCTTGGCCTTGCATAACTGATTTAAAATCTATGTCAACGATTATTTCAATGGTATGAACTGGCAAGGCAGGCATTGATATTTGTTCTTACCCTTGTAATTGTTGTTGCGCTTGTCATACTATGCAGGGGGTGGTTGGGCCTGATAATTTTATTTTTGTTACCCCTTGTCCTCCCGTTGGAGATTCAGTACCACTTGATTTATGTGGGTCTACTTGCCCTATTGTTTTGTGGCACTCTTATTTTATCCTTCTCTCCTATTTTTGAGCTTCAAGTTGCTTTCCTACAACTTGATGTCCTCAATCACCTTGGATTGCACCAAAGCCTCTTCAAATGTAGGATACTATTGCAACTATAGTAGTAATGAGATGTGCTTGGCACAACTCTTTGTAAACATTCGAGTTAACTCTATGGCAGGAATAGGGAATGGCAAATTTTTCATTAGTCTCCTCCATATCTTTCTGTATTGCTCTATTGGCTCATCATCGCATTGAGCCAGCACAGCCAGATCAAAAATATTGGCCTATTTCTTGATGTCAAAGGAATAGCATTCAAGAAAGGCATCAACTAATTGCTCAAAACTATTTATTCTATATTTCTTTAGCTGATTAAACCACTCTTAGGCTAGCCATAAAATTTTTGTGATGAACGTACACAACAATAATGCATCATTGCTTGCTATTTGAAAACAAGCATCCAAAAAGCTCATGACATGTTCCTGTGCATCTTCATCACCCTTAAAATTGTCGAACCTGGGCATATCAAAATGCTCTATGTAAGTCAGAGTAGGCATAGAAGTATCCAAAGGCTCATTATGGATTTTCCTCAATGTCAGCTTTTGAATAGCCACACCTTGTCTCTTAATGGCTTTAATCTTCTTGGCTAAGGCTTTATAGGCCTCTAAATATAGAAATTCCTCCTACCTAAGTTGATGTGGAGGTGGCTTAGGAGGTACTATATTCCTTGTGCGAGATGGAGGTCAGTGCTCTTCCTCCTCCTCAGCTCGAGAGCTCTCAGGATATTCTTGCTCGTATCCATCTCCCACTGCTACTTCATGCTACCTCTACCTTTGATTATCAAGCGACAGTGGCCACTCCCTCTGTTTGGCACTATCATGGGTACGAGCATGTCTATGCTCTTGATGCATATCAGCTTGAGATAAAGCCTTTTTATATACATGCTCTATGCTCATATTAAGGATATAGGCCAGCCCTAGCTAACCTATCCTCCTGCTCCATGCATTCCTTCTAGGAAAGGATACGCTCTTCGCGCATGCACTACTCATATAAACTCTGTCACATGAGCCTTTGTGCTTGAATATTTTCATCTTCAATGTGCTACCTCTCTAGGCGAGCGTCCTCCAATTGATCTTGGAGGAGTTGATATTTTTGCTCTGATGCTAGTCAATGTGATCTATCGATCTGGTTGACCATGGGAGGCCTTTGGTATCCCTACTTTGTATGAGTGACCTTGTGGGTTGTGTACCCATATAACTGATGTGTTGTGCCTTTGCATCTATCTATGAAGACGACATTGGCATCCTGCTATGTCCTATACTGTGAACCACCATGTGTAGATAGTGGGTGTGTGACATGAGGGAACTTAGAAGCCTCCCCATGTTCTCTAATAGTGTGTACGACACTCACTCTACGCTCACTCAATGCTCGAGTGGGTGGAGCGGAAGGCTTCTAGCCTAGATGCTCTAAAACACTACCTAGACCCTCTAGCTATCTAGACTACCATCACTCATGCGACGGTGTACCATTATCTCCCACCTTTGATATATCAATGGTGATCTTGCATGGTGGACCACACATGGGAGTATGGTTAGACCTATTCTCGGTAACAATCCTATCTACTTACCCATAAATGGGTGGGTCTCTAGTCCTTTTTTACTCAGAAGGTGGAGCCATAGATCCTCTAGTGGACTTAGTATGTAGGGGCACCAACCTGGTCCCTTGCACAACAAAATCTTCGGCCAATCCCATGGATGCACATGCATTGCGGTCTCTATAATGGCTCTCAAGTGGAACACCCTCATGCTGGAAGCTTTCCTGTTCTATCTTGTGCCTATAGGAGTGTATTGAAGCTCCTCTATCTGGGATTTTCTCTACTGGCTCCCCTCGTGTCGAGTTATCTCCTCGAATGCTAGCTGAATGATGTTCGGTTCGCTCATGTGGTTGAGGAATTGACACATATTTTTGTGAATTGGTTAGGGGTTGGTCATCGACATTAGCTTTAGATCTTTACCGACCACCTCATGTATCCACCAGTGTGTACCTAGAGTCTAAATGTATTATTATTAAGCAAACAAGGTATACAATAATGATTGTCTCGTTTTAAATTTTAAAAGTGAGACAAACTATTTTATGTGTTTTCAATATTTGTTGTATCAGTGTAGAAACTCTTATTGTGTTTTGCAAAACTTGTTGGATTTTATTCTTAGTTTAATGGATTTCACCTGTACGCTCATAGCTCGACAACTTGGCTATGAACTCCAAGTCGTGTAAATCCCCCGTGTGTGGTAATGAAGCCCACACCTAGAAAAAGAGCACAGTTCCTCCCAGATCCTCACCCGTTTTCCCCCAATAAGTGTTATACCCTTCGAAGAGAATACATGCAAATTTTCTAGGGTATGAAAGGTTATTGGATTTGGTATATCAAGGGTTTGTAGGATTTGGGCCAATGGATGGAAGTTACGCCCACCATCATTGAACCCTACTAGTGGTTGGATGTTAAGACCAACTCACTAGCATTTAAGTGCCAAGTGGTGTGTGGTTCCTTTTAATTTACATAAAATAAATGCATCATATAGCATACATGCTCATTTTCTAAGTGTTATGCAAGTGAAAGACGTTTCAAATTTAGAAAATGCAAGCTATTCTATATGCTCTTTAAGAAGATGCACATTATGATGCTAATTGGCCACTAATTGGTCCTCACACATGCAAACCATCCACACATATCTATCAAGCATGTTGTAGCCTAGGGTGGACTACAATCAGAGGTACGTTGTTCCTAGCAATGCCTTTCTATTGAAAACAAAACATGAAATCAAACTAGGACGATTGATTTACCATTTTCTTAGTTCTTTTCCTAATTTGAATTTGAATTAACCTTATTGTAAAAACACAGAGAGGAGAAAAGTAACAGATGTCTAAAAATAGGACCTACCTCAAGTCCTGCACTGTCTGATATTTTGAATTTGATTGTCTATGTTTTTAGTAGGAGACCGTAGGTCTGATCTACGGTTCTAATTGTAAATTATGTCTTGTACCTGCAGTTCAATTGTTGTGCCATAGTTGATAGCTACGGTCTGTACCTACAAGTGCAAAAACAAGTACAACATAGTTAGATCCTAAAAATGTAGGGTTCCACCATGATTGCCTTTTGTAACCACCAAAAAGGCTCACACCCGATAGCGTATCCTATTACAATGAGTGATAAAAGTATAACATGCATACAAGAACAAGAAATTGACAACAATGAATCAAGAAGAAATGTGCTTTATTCCATTGTATTCGAAGTCAACATCAAATTACAATTACATCCCTCTTAGGGATAATCATTTTGATACAATATTACAATAGGAGTGCACAATTTTTTCCCTCTTAAGGGTAGGTGTGATTTTCAAATGCCTTTTAGAATGACACAAACTGCTCTAGCGTGGAGGTGCCCTATTATTCATGATGGGGAAGGAACTTGATAGTTGGCACTCCTTTGAAACTGTTCCCTATGGTCAAGAAACAACACAAGAATGTCAAAAATATAGGCAGCCTCTCATGATGAGGCCCTTTTAGGTAAATTGCATTATGACACCATTAAACATGCATAATCAAGAAAACATGAAAAGTGCTTCTAAGTTATGCAAATCAAATCAAGATTCATATAATAGTGTAAAGAAAAGTAGCAGCTACACTATGCATGGATCAAATGTATAAAATAAAGCATAAACATGCATAAAGAAACCATTTAAGTCCTAATTGAAGCATAAATATAAATAAGCTAAACTAACCTAATCCTACGATCAGAAGTCTACTAAAATGCCATTGAAACATGAAAATAGCTAATATAATCTAATTAACCATATAAAAATGAAAATAGGAAGGTGGTTATACCTCTACTGTGAACCGTAGCTCTGGTGAGCGGTTTGCACTGTAAACCATGGCTGGAAGCCACGGTTAGCACTCTGATAGGCTTGCTCTCAATTCCAAGGGTAGTGGGCTTGACCTCCTTGTCCAATTGATGTTCAAGGGTCATCTTCTGTCATTCTAATATATTTGGCAGTTGAATCACTGTGATGGGCCTTCGTTTGCCCTAATTTGCTTTTCTTGATCCTTCTAGGCTCCTAGAACTTCCATGGCAAATTGATCATTGGGTGAATAGCAAAGTGGCCTTCAAATGCACGAATTTAGTATGCAATTTAACAGGGCTTCACTGCTCGCTCGATCGAATCACTCTCTCTCAATAATTCATCAGCATTTCATTATACAAATCATCTAGATCTCTCTCCCCATTTGGAGGGGGTATTTATAGGATGCCCTAGGACTGGGGGTGGCTTCTTGTAGAAGCCAAGATCAAGAAGAGGTGGTTAGGATAGTTGGAATGGAAGCCTTTGGAATCTTCCATCCATTAACCATCTTATTCTAGATCAAATGGTCGTTCCAACCAATTTGACTCGAATTGAAGGCCAAATGAACTCCAGTTAAGACCACGGGTCATAGCTACAGTCTAGACTATAAATCGTAGGTCTCAGTCATGGTTTAGCTATAAACCGTAGTTCTGGGCTGTGGTTCAGACTGTTTAGGCCAAGGAGCCCAAATTGAGTGGTTAGACCCACTGCTCTATCTTGGAATCTATCCAAGATCTTCCATATGGTCTTGTAGCATGTCCATATGTGTAGTTACCCTTGACATGACGCGTTTTATGTTTCTATAGTAGGCAGAATAAATGACCATTACCAGGCACCATTTGTCCAGATTTGACTTTTTGCTAGTCAAACCTGCTATTCGTCCCACCTTGGGATGAATGTTGCTATTCACTCTAGGGTGGGATGAATAGGATCTGTATTCATCCTAGGGTGGGATGAATAGGAACAGGGTGCCAAAAAGGTCCCAAAATTGGCCTGGAACCTTCCAAAACCTTGCACTAAGTGGCTAGAACCACTGTATACCTTCTGAGGGCTGCCCTAGGGGCCTTGGTATGTCAATTTAGTCATTGCTTTCGGTAGCATAATCGGATTGACCAGATTTTAGTGTCTACAGATGCCCCTTTTTGGGATGCATTGTGTGCAGCACAATGCTGAGCAAAAATAGATGACTAAAATGTTCAATGATTAAGGTTATTCAGTAACCTAACCAACTTTAGATGCCCCAATCCTGGAAAGAGCATGCGTTCTTGAATCCTTGCTTTCGACGAGCTAAGGAACTTGCTTGAGCTTGGACATTGTTCTATCATGAAGAGGCGAGGCCTATGATTCCATGATGCCAGCAATGTCAAGTGATTTACTTGATCTTTTGTGCTTGTTTGCTGCCCCAAGTAGGGGCATGATTGTCTTTGTCAAAGATTCATTGGACGAACGCAATTTGCCTGATTGAGTGTGTGCTTGTTGATTTGGAACTAAGTATGACTACCCCCTCAAGCGACGAGTCGATGAGGGAATGACTAGTGAGAAAAGTGATGAGTCACTTGACCCAGATGACTTTTGCTAAGGTTGCTTTCAGTTGTACTCATTAAAATTGGAGTGGTCTTGGAAGGAGTTTGATGATGTTACTGATGTTGCATGGAGTAACAGAGTTGTGAAACCTCATTCCCATGGGGTGGTCCGACCATCATGGCCTTCTTAGGGATTAAAGTAGTAACTCTTTAGTGTATCCATGGTGACTATTGGGTTCCATATTGATCTTGAGTGGATTCCCTCAAACTTGACTTGTTTTTGGTGGGTTTTGAACCCTTTTTTTGGTGCCTTTTGGAGAGGAAAGGAAGGAAAAACCTCATTCCCATGGAGTGGTCTAGCTATACTAGCCTTCTTAGGGAGTGAAGTAATGTCCTTTCTAGGCCATGATGGTGGTTTATTTTGCTTCTTGAATTATGTGAAAAAAGTGACCAAAATTGAGCTATTTTTGTGGGTTTTTGGACCCATTTTGTTGCATTTTAAGTTGTTTTAATTTAAAAATTCTGTGTTCATCCTAGGGTGGGATGAATACAAATTTGGTATTCATCCTAGGGTGGGATGAATAGCCAAAAGTGCATTCATCCCACCCTGGGATGAATGCACCCGCGACAAGCCTATATAAACCTAAAATGTGAGTTTTGGGCTCATTATTGCATGTTTTCTTTTGTGATTCGAGAGGTGAGGAGGAGGAGAGCAATTTTTCATAGTGAAGCACTACCGAACTCATCCCATGATCACCATGAGTCAGCAAGTAGAGGCATCCAGTGGAGGAGCCGGTGCTAGGCGGGTATGTGTTATCTCGACTACCTCATTATGTTTGCTTTGAAATTGCAATTTTAGTTGGTTGTTATTTGATTTTTTTTTTATTTTTTTTTTTAAGCATATCACATTACATAATAGGTAATTAAACCTAATGTAGCTGGAATATACCGTATTTCAATTTTTTTGTTTATGTTTGTGTGCAATTAGATTGCTTTTGTAGATTAGTTTATTTTTAGGCATATCTCATTACAGGATAGGTAATTAAACCTAATTGATATGAAAATATACCAGATTTTATGTTTTGTTTATATTTTTGTGCAATTAGATTGCTTTTGTAGATTAGTTTTTCATTATTTTTGGGCCTTTTGAAGGCCATTGTGAAGCATGGTGAATGCCTACTTATTGCTTTTTGTATCTTTACCAGGTGGTGAAGAGTCGGTACCAAAAACCAAAACTCTTCGAGACCACTCGAGATGCCTTGATCGAGGCTGACTGGGAATGGCTTGATGCCATGGGGCTCAAGCAAGTTACCCGGTTGGAGCCTATGATAGGTGACCATGCCTACTTGACCACCCTGATTAGCTTGTGGGACTCATGCACCAACACCTTCCACCGATGGGGGAGATGATGGTGATGCTAGAGGACATCTATCAGATTCTACGGATTTTGATAGAGGGGCGACCGATCCACTCTACGCACCATGACCTGAGAGGTGCGGTGTTGATGAGGTACTTTGGTGAGGATGTTGATGCGGTAGAGGTAGACTACTGGAATAGAGGGATATTGGTGGGGTTTTGGCATGAGGAGGGGGTATTGGGGGTGAGGCATGCATTACTGATGACCCTCATCTCCAATATGCTTCTCCTAGATTCCTCAGGAGCTAGGTTCCCATGGAACCTATTGGAGCTGGTGTACGCCTTGGTGGGGTGCACCAAGGAGGAGCCACTAGTGATGGCCTTGGGGACTACACTACTAGCACAGCTCTATGATGAGCTATACGAGATCCACTACCATCGGCGGAAGGGCTTGGGGTGCAACTTTTTGCTATAGTGCTGGGGATGGCAGCACATAGTTATGGGGTGACCACATGGACTACCATGGATGACCTAGGTATAGCTAGAAGATAGGGAGATAGGATATGGTATCCTATGGTAGAGGGCTCAAGAGAGAGGGTAGAGTCATCATCATGTAGATGATGTGGAGCACTACATCGATGCCTTTTCATGACTAGTGCCAGGGTAGGTGATATGGTGACCCTACAGGGACTGTCCAGGTTGGGCTGATGTTGGAGAGTAGCTCTGATGGGTGAGGTGAGGTAGATGGCTGATTGTGAGGCATGGGACCAAGTGGGAGTACTTCCATTTTGCTTGGGTCATGCGATAGTTTGGGTTACATTAGGGACTACCTAGGGAGCCAATGGTATACCAATACCATGGGGATGAGAGGACCTTGGTATGGCCTATAGTGGAGGAGGTGGGAGAGGAGGTAGATCCTATAGTAGATGTTCTTGATATGGATGATACTAGGACTACAGAGGAGTATGACTCATGGTGGGTGATGTACCAATGGTGAGGCATGGGAGCCCTTGGGGGTGAGGCGATTGAGGCAATAGATGAGGCTATGTAGGATGTCCCTGAGGAGGATAGGCAGTAGGGACCTCCTAGACTTGGGATATCAGGGTGACTATGTGGATGTAGAGGATCATAGGGGATAGGCACCATAGGATATGTAGGATGATCGATACCTGGAGCTAGTAGAGCTAGGTAGGGTTAGGAGGAGAGATCTCCTTAGGGTACAGGCATAGGAGGATCAGTGAGATAGCTCTCATATGGTACTAATATCAAAGGGTCCAAGGCAGGAGGGATCTAGTAGTGAGGATGTTGAGGGACTACGGGTAGATATTCTACGATTGTAGTCAGTGGTGGAGACTTACCAGGTATGGGGATAGTGGAGGTAGGCCTACATTGATCGGTTGGAGATGGAGGTAGTGCACCTTGGAGGGCATCTTCATGATGATGGAGAGACTAGTGGGTCACACCGAACTCGATAGAGCGAGACAGTGTAGTCTTCTTCTAGGTGGAGGACTGATAGGGCTGGTGGCAATAGGCATGGGGGATCACAGTGGACTCGAACTACAGGTGATAGTGGGTCATAGCACCGGTCCTACGTGACCATGGTGGTGGAGACTCTTGGGACTCTTTTTGGATTGTGACTCTTTTTGTGGTATTGGTGAGGTCGGAGGACCTACTTTATTGTAGCCTATGGGCATTTTTGGAAACTATGATGTATATTTTTACCCCATATATATATATGAGATTTTGTTATGGTCATCATGTGTCTCCTTTATTATTTTATGAGATGGATGCAATGTATGTATTTGTTTTCTGATGATATGTTAAATGCTTATCATGTATGCATATGGATACTTTTGTGATATGATGGCATATTGATGGATGTTTATTATGTATGCATATGTTTTAATATGGTTTAATTTGATGCTATGTATATGTGTGGATGTACAATGAGATGGATGACTTGAGTGCTTTGATATGATGAATTGTGACTAATGATTTGACACACTATGTTAGCACCATAGACTATATAAAATGCATTAATTCCTTATTTTTGTATTGTTTTTGTGTAATTGTTATATGGAAATGTATTATTGCAATGTGATAAAATGGAATAAATGAAATGAGATGTTATAGAATGTAGATGAGGTTTTCATGAGACTCAAACACTCTAGCTAACTTGATCAAAGGTTGTATACTGACTATGCAAGACTTTTTGACAAGGTATGAATCTGCTAGGATGACCAAGATACTTCATATCCCTATGTGTGCAAGTGAGTTCATTCCTGTGAGATGCATAAAGATACCACCATTTCCAGATAGGCTATCCACCAAACCTGTAATGAGGATCACCCTATGAATGTCATGATCCTAGGTTTTGTACTTAGTAGGATTAGACCACTAGGTAGTATAGGCTACCAAAAGCTAGCTCATCCACATGCAAACATTGGTCTGCACACACGCAAAATGCTAATGTGATAGACATATCATCATGCGTAAGGATACCGCCATTGCCAAGTAGGTTGTCCACCAAACCTGGAATGAGGATCACCTTATGGTTTGTCGAATGCTGAGAATTCCAAGGATTCAAGTTCAGCTCCCTTCTTTTCTTCAATTTTATTGGGATACTTGCTCATATGTAGTGATGAAAATCACTATTTATTTTGTATTTTGTTTTCTTTGAGCAAGGGATTTGGGGAGTGGTGATGACCACTATTTATTTTGCTTTTGATTTTTTTTTGGGGGGGGATTTTTTGATTTTGAATTTTTGATTTTTATATTTTGACTTTGGGATTTTTCTTTTGATAGTGGTGAAAACCACTATTTATTTTGGGGAATTGGGTAGGGAAGAGCTTGTCCTTTTGCCAATTCTCAGCATTCTTGAACCATTTGCACAAGGGGATGAGCAGGATAACCTTTTCGCTTAAAGCAACCTAGACCACTTCGTAGGTTTCATATTTCCTTGCACAAAACTTGGATTTATTAGTGTGAAAATGTGTTGGGATTTGATGTATACAAGGTACAATCTAAGCAAGACTCTACCTCCTAAAAATCATGATAGCTTTCTACAAAATCTGAAAAGAAAACTAGAGATGGGTGAGTGACTGAAAACCCTAAAGACATTCTAGAACAAATGACTAGGTGAATGGAATGGGCACAAATATGAGAAATGGGAAGTGTAGGTGGAAATGATAAGTGAAATATTGAACTATGTGGATAATTACTTTAACAAAATTGATTGTGAATGATGAATAATGTACAATCTTAGTGCTAGACATGTATGAGCAACTCTAAAATGTGAAGTGCAATGATGAGTATGCCTAATGCAAGCGATGATAAAATGCAATGGGATGCAATGTGGTGCAATGCAATATTTTTATATTTTTGATATTTTGATGATGTTTTTGGATTTTTGATTGATATATATGTATATACATGTGACCAACAGGCTTATTGGGGGCCATTGGGGCTTTTTAGGTGACCAAAGGGCTTACATATGCCTTTGGGGCATTTTGGGTTGACCAAGCGGGTTATAGACACCCTTGGAGCATTTTAGGTTGACCAAGCGGGTTAAAGGCACCCTTGGAGCATTTTAGGGTGACCTAGATAGTCATAGACCACCTAGGAGCATTTTAGGTTGACCAAGTAGGTTATAGGCACCCTTGGAGCATTTTAGGTTGACCAAGTGGGTTATAGGCACCCTTGGAGCATTTTAGGGTGACCTAGATAGTCATAGACCACCTAGGAGCATTTTAGGTTGACCAAGCGGGTTATAGGCACCCTTGGAGCATTTTGGGGTGACCTAAGGTTATAGGTACCCTTGGAGCATTTTAGGATGAACCACAACACTCTAGACATGGAAAGGCCACAAATGAAGGATGTTCAAGGGTTCAGGATCCTCGGTTCCTTCAAGGGAGGCTAGGCGGTAAGTTTCGGGTCCAATATGACTAGTGATGACAAAAGGACCTAACCAGTTTGTCATAAACTTGTCCCTTAGGTGGGGTGGCAAATTAGAATTTTGTTGGTTCTCTTTTAGAACGAGATCACCAACCTAAAAATATCTAAGATGGACTTTCATATTATAGGCTCTCTTAAGTCACTCTTGATAAACACGTAGATGCTCAAGGGCATTAACGTGATGTTCATCAAGCAACGTAAGTTGATCTAGGTGAGCCTATCGCGTGGTGTCATCATCGATGAACTCCTGCATGGATATGCGTAATGATGGGATTTCTAGATCTAGAGGTATGACTACCTCGGTACCATACACTAGTGAAAATGGGGTAGCCCCAGTGGGCATCCGAATGCTAGTGTGATAGGCCCATAGAGCAAGGGGCATCTACATGTGCCAATCGATATGATTCTCTCTGATAGTTTTCTTGAGAATGGCAATCAATGTTTTGTTGGAAGCCTCTGCTTGCCCATTTTCTTGTGGATAGTAGGGTGTCAAAAAGTTATGCTGGATATTATACTTTGCTATCAAAGCATGCACATCTTTATTCTTAAATGATGTCCCATTATCCAAAATGATCTTGGATGGAATACCAAAATGACAAATGATATTGTGCAATATGAACTCTCGTGATGTAGGGTCCTATCATAGAGGTAAGGGAAACTACTTCCACCCACTTTGTAAAATACTCGATAGCCATAATGATAAATGTGTGATGGCCCGAGGATGCAAGGGAGATTTTCTCGATTAAATCCAACCCCCATTGTGAGAACGACCAAGTCGATTGAATCGGTTGCAAGGCCTGAGAAGGTACGTGTGTCAAGTTAGCATGGTGTTGACACTTCATGCACTTCCTCACATATGTGCAACAATCTTACTCTAAAGTTGGCCAATAATAGCCCATGCGAAGAATGCGCTTTGCGATGGCCATACCACTGAAATGGCCACCACATGTACCATCGTGTGCTTGGGCAATTGCCCAAAGTGACTCTTGATGCTCTAAGCAATGAAGGAGGATCCCTTCATAGCTCCGATGATACAGAATATCTCCTAGCAAGACATATTTTTTTACCTTCCATTTGAATGTCCTTTTAGCGATGTGCGACAATCCAGGAGGGAGATTACCAAGCTTTAGATACTCCCTGATTTGTGTGGACCAGTCCTATTGTGAGGAAGCCTCGATCGCATGAACTACCTATCCCTCTTGAAGTTCATCCCGAGAAAATGTTGATTGGGAAAGAACTTGTAAGAATAGCATTGTACTACTATCAAAAGGGGCTTGAGGGAATAGAGTCCCCCAATCGGCATGATTCAAGTGCTCATGAATGTGCGAGAATCTCTCTTGATGAGGTTCAATTTGAATCAAGTGGACTTTCGACATGGCTTGAGTGCTCTCATGCTCAACCATAGATTGTGATAGCATTTTGACCTGAATGGTTGTCATCTCATCAATAGGGTTCTACGGGATCAAGGACCCTAGGGAGGCCATTGTATCCATAAAATGATTAGATGATCGAGGGAGTGCCTCGATGTCATACCATTCAAAATTTACTAAGAATTTATCCACAAGGGCTTTGTAGGCTTGCAGAACTGGGCACTTGCATTGGTAGATCCCTTTGACCTAGTTGACAATGAGCAAGGAGTCACCAAAAATGTTAAGCTTGGTGATTTTCATGGTGATAGCCATTTGAAGACCTATGAGCAGGGCTTCATACTCGACATTGTTGTTGGTGCATGGGAAATCAAGTTTAAATGATAGGGGTATGGGAGCCCCATGTGGTGTGAAAAACATGATCCCTATGCCACCCCCTTGCTCGCATTTGGAGCCATCAAAGAATAGAGTCATATCTGCCTATGACTCAGGCTCATCAGAATCAGGTGATTCTGATAGTTGGAAGACTCCATCATCGGGAAGCTCCATGCTAAGAGGTTGATCATCCTAAAGAGGAGCCTCTGCTAGTTGATCGATGATGACCTAACCCTTAATTGATTTTTGTTCGATAAATTCTAGGTCAAACTCCATCAACAACATGATCCATTTCATCGTGTGACTATTATGATAAGTGTGACTCATCATGTATCGCAATGGATTCTCTTTAGATACAACATACATGGTATGGCTAAGCATGTAATATCATAGCTTCTTGGTGGTGAAAACCACCGCTAGGCATAACTTCTCAATGTATGCATACTTGATCTCATAACTGACCAGGGTGCGGCTGAGATAGTAAGTAGCCTGTTCCTTATGCAGTTCATTATTCTGGGCTAACATGGCACCCAATGCAATCTCAGTGGCTGAGATGTATAAGCGGAATGACACTCCTAGTCTAGGTAGAGCCAATACTAGTGGTGAAGCCAGATATTACTTTATTGCATCAAAGGCATCCTGACACTCATCATCCCAATGGAATGCGACCCCCTTGTGCAATAACTTGTTCATGGGTCGACACTTGTCCGACAATTGTGCTATGAAGCATTTGATGGATGTGATCTTACCCTGCAGACTTCGAAGTTGCTTGATGGTAGTCAGGGGAGGCATCTCGAGGATTACCTTGACCTTGTTGGGGTCCACCTCAATGCCTCATTTAGAAACTATAAATCCCAAGAGTTTTCCAGATGTGATGCCAAAGATGCACTTCTTGGGGTTCAGTCTCATGTTATGCTCAATAAGGTGATCGAGGACTTTGCGTAGGACATCGAGATGCTCATGGCGTAACAAAGATTTAGCCAGTAAGTCATCCATGTAATCTTCCAAAATCTTATGCATGTAGTCATGGAAGATGTATGTCATGGCACGCTGGTAGGTGGCACCAAAATTTTTAAGGCCAAAAGGCATGACCTTATAGCAAAATGTTCCCCAAGGCGTTGTGAATGCCATTTTGAGTTGGTCTTCTAGATTGATACGAATCTGATTGTACCTAGAGAAACCATCCATAAGGGATAACATTTCATGGCCCACTATGGCATCTACCAGGGCATCGATGCTCGAAAAAGGAAAATCATCCTTAGGACTCACTTTGTTTAGGTCTCAAAAATTGATGCAAATGTGAATCCTCCCATCAGGCTTCTTGATGGGAACCATGTTGGACAACCATGGTGGATAGTCTACAGAAATGATAAACCTGGCATCCAACAACTTCTATAGCTCATATTTGACCATTAGGGCCACTATTGGATGCATCTTTCTCAGCTTTTTCTTGATAGGCTTGGCCTTGGGGTCAAGCGTCAGATTGTGGGTGACTAGATTAGGATCTAGTCTTAACATGTCTTTGTAGGACCATGCAAAAGCCTCCTTCTTCTCTATGAGAAGGGCTATGTAATCGACTTGCTCTTTGGGGGATAGACTTTCCCCTAGCTTGATACATTATAGATTCTTGGGATCTGAGCCGATATCTTTGTCAATCGTAGGCTCGATTGACATATGTGACCCTTCCTCCAACTGGTGGGGGGTAGGGATCAAATGGATGTCATCAGCTAGATTTAGATCATCAATGGGAACCTTGGGTTCCTCCTCAGTATGGAAGACATCATGAGTTGGCCCTAGAGAGAAATGAAATGGTTGTAGCATCTCATCGCAAGGCCAGTACTCAGAAGGTGATGGGGGTGAATCTCCTCGATCAAAGTCAATTACCCCCAAGTCGAGGTGCAATGACTTCAATGGGTTATTCAGATCTCGCAGGGGCTCAAACAGATCTATGGAAATCATATTTATGGATGGATGATTTCCCCTAGGTGGTTGATGGTGTCCATGGACATCAGGATGTCGCAAGACTTGAGGAGGTGGCTATGGAGGTGGTGGAATGATCGGAGGTGGTCGGTGTGGTTGTGGGTGAGCTTGCTCCTCTAAAGGTAGAAGTTATCACCAGATGGGATGGTGTAATGGGAACATGCATAGATAGAACTCATCCTCATCATCCATAGGGATGACCCATGGACCTTCACCATCCAAACTATTAGAGTTCATAGGTGCTACTTCATAATCTGACTCATCGTCAGATGGTCCACTCATAAGGGGACCCCTGATCTTCTTCCTCACTATCATGGGGAAGGGTGCGTGAACCTTCACCTCTCTCGTAGGATCGAATATCATCATGAGGTAGGTCATCATCTCCCAAGGGCATAGGGAAGTAGTCCCCTAGTGAGTAGACACGATTGGGGTTGGTGAAAGGATCTCATGCAAGCTCATCTCTATAGTCTAGAGTCATGCACTCTAAGCTATCTATGAGGATGTCTAAGGACACAGGCTTGTTGAGTCCCAAGCCAGACTTGTCATAAGGCATTTGATACTATGGTTGGTAAGGAACTCTAGTGCCTTGCTCATATAGGCCTAACCCATAACCATGCCAATTACAGAGGTGAAGGTACTTCATGGAAAATTTAGGGTTGGACATGTAGTTGATGTCCTCAAAAAAGGGCTCTTCATCCTCCTCCTATTATTGGTAAGGCTCGATGCCATAATCAAGGCCCCCATAGATGAAATTTATTTGATTAGGGGGATACCGAGAGGTACGATAGTGCCTATGGGAAGATGAGGTTGACCCATGTCATGCACCGACTCTAAAGTAGGGGTAGTTGTAACATTCCTAACCATGTACTCCCCTAATCTGGTGGTAGCTAGGTGTACTATGACCTGAGGCTATGGATAAAAAAGGGATGAGAGTGAGACCTGATCTGATTCATCATTTGCCTCACATGGTAGCTCCTCATCTACTTGGCTAGGGATCTCCTCTATGGAGATGGTGGAGATGGTTGGTTGGACCTCATCAATAGGTCTCTTCCTTAGGTTCCTAGGTAAAGGATCCATAGGTGCAATGGGTATCTAGGGAGGTGTCGATGATGAGGATGGTATGGCATGAGATGATGATGGATTGCTTGAAAGTGATGGCGATGGAGTCAAACCTTGGCCAGATTTATTCGGTTGAAAATCTAGATGGGTTGATGGTAAGGTTGACTCAGGGAGCTACTGCACCATATTGCAATACTTGAAAGGCTCTAGGTTCAGTAGAGATGACATGCACTTGCCCTTCATGAGTGTACTTGAGGCACTAGTGAGCGATGGAAGGAACACACTTCATGTCCCTGATCCATGGTCTACCTAATAGGATATTGTATGCCATATCACCCTCCAGGATATGGCATAGCATTAGGATGGTATTTTCTCCCACCTAGATAGGTAGGATGATCATACCAACCATTGAGCATATGGCATCATTGAATTCTCAGAGGGTGTATGTAGATGCAATAATATGGGATGTTGGGAGCTTCAAGTGCTTAAGAGCTATTGTAGTGATGATGTTGCTAGAAGACCCAGTGTCTATCAACACTCTCTTGTATGGTGTCCCATTTACACATGTGATGATGTGCAAGGGAGGATCCACCATATCATTTGGAACTGGTTTAAGCTCATCTTATCGAAAGGTAATCATCGGTTTTATGCATTGTCGCACATGCCCCACAAAATTGTTGAAGGAGTTAGACTCTTGGGGCTGAAGCTCTATTGCCTTAAGGATCTCCATCAAGGCTTCTCTATGAGGAGGTGATTGTTGAATGAGCTCATAGATGGAGAGTCGGGTAGATGTCATTCTTAAGCTCTGAGTGAGCTTACTCTTAATTGTGACCATAAGCCTAGGTGGGAGGCTCAGCATAGGAGGTGGTAAAGGTTATGATATCGAAGGGACATCGCTCTGAGTCATAGGTGGCATGACTAGACTTGGGTACCACCTATTTCTTATGACAATGTTGATCATGCCAACATACCCTTGCTTAGGGGGGCATGGTGCACCTCATTCACCTAGGGCATTGGCTTGGCCTACTTTGCATGGGTAGGCAAAGGGTCTTTGAAGACCTCCATCTATTGGTTGTTTGGTATGATAGGGTTGTCTACCTGAAGGGTATTCCTATCGATCAGGTCTTGCACTAAGTGCTTGAACTTGTAGCACATTTGCACATCATGCCCATTTTTCCTATGAAACTTGCAATATAGGTCTTCTATATACCCTTTGGGCTTTGGTGCATTTGGGTCGATAGGTCGACTCTCAGGCAGATTGATCGAATTAGCTACTAAGAGGTGCTCAAAAAATGAGTCCATAGACTCTACAATGGGTATGAACTATCACTTGGGGTGATGCTATTGATTTTGCCCTTGATTATTCTAGTTGTCTTTGGCATAGTTCCTAGGAGTGGCCTGATAATTAGGCTTTTGAGGTGGCGTAACTTGCACTGGCCCTGGGACACTAATGGCAACCTGATTCACTACTATTAGCTTAGGCTGCACTAGGGTGTTCTTAGCATTCTTGTTCCACTCCTTGTGAGGCTTCACAATTTCTTCCTCTTGAATCTTAATGTCTTCAATGATCCTAGCTTATGCTAAGGCATCTTCAAGAGTCGGATATTATTGCAGCTACAACAACAAGGAGATCGGCTTTAGGTAGCTCTTGGAAAACATCTGAGTCAACTCCGACATGGGGAGTAGATAAGGTAGCTTGGTGAGCAAGGCTCACCACCTATTGCCATAATTTTCTATTGACTCATCATCATACTATTTCAACCCAATGAGATCAGCCAATGTCGCCTTCCTCTTGGTGTTGAAGGTGAAGCATTCTAGAAATGCATCTACAAGTTGATCCAAATTATGGATGCTATGCTTCGAGAGTTGGGTAAACCACTCTGAGGCTAGGCCAGAGAGGGTAGTCACAAATATCTATAAAAGCAAAGCATCATTATCCTGAATGCCAAAGCATTGACTCAAGAATTTAGTGACATGTTCCTGAGCATCTTCCTCTCCCTTAAAGGTAGCCAACTGAGGTAGCTTGAATTGCTCTGGATAGGGAGGGGTAGGAACCGAAGGATGAAGGGGTTGACTATGTAACTAGTGCAAAGTGGGCTTTTGAGATCCAGACCTAGAGGTCTTGTTCTCTACTGACTCTAGGTACTCTAGCAATGCTCTATATGCATCTGAGGATTTAATCTCCTCATCCTTACTCTTATCTTGCGATGGAGGTCGAGGATCCTCCAACCTATTATGGGGTGGTGGCATGTCACCCCCTACCTTGATAAGGCATCTCTAAGTACTCTACCTCTAGCTCATGCTCAGTGTAGGCCCCATAGGGCATCTCTCGAGCTGGTCTATAAAGAGGGGTATCTACCCACTATGGGCACCCTATGTTTGGCCTGGGAGGCAAGTCTCGATCTAGCCTAGGAGGTCATGGAGGTAACATTGGATAAGGTCTAGGAGACCTATCTTGAATGAGTGTGGGTTGCCTTAGGTGGACTTCCTACCTATGTGTCTTAGGGGTAGGGACCCTCTCTCGTAGAGTCCTCTAGAATAGCTCATTGGTCTATCATTCGATTCTTTCTTTCTCAAGTTGATGCAAGCGGTCTAGTTGTTCCTTGTCTTGCCGAAGTTATTTGAACTGAGCTTGGTATTCCACATATTTTGCAACTACTTGTTTGATTTGTTCCATGTGCAAGGCCTAGGAGGCCTAGGAGTCTCACCTTGAGGCTGACCTCATTCAAGATAATCAATGATATCTATCAGGCGCTTCCCTCGATCGAGGGCCATCGCATTGACTTGAGGTTCGAGCATGAGCATATGCTCATTGTAATCAATGGGTGTAGAGGCACATCGTGCATGCATGGAATACTACTCTTGAGGATAATCAAGGATTTCCTCATGCCTTCCTTCATGAATGAGGAAGGGAAGGGTAGAGTTAGCTCACCCTGAGCGATGAGTGTCATACCCATCAGGTTGCCTAGGCTATTGGACCCTATCAGGGTGATGTAGAGGTAAGGTTGGATCAACCTGCTCTACCCAATGTGTGAAGTCATGCTCTGGCCTATGAATAGGTATGTCAGACCTAATAGGTACATGGATGCATGGCACCACTCTATCTACTAGCACCTCAGTGCATTGTTGCCTCTCCTCAAAGAAGGCATGTGATGTGTCTAAATATCGAGAACACTCTCCCAGGTAAGGTCCATCACCCATAGGGGTGTCCCGCATAGGGCTCCCTTGTAAGTGTGGTTCTCATCCCATTGTTCAGAGACTAGGGTGAGTAGAGGCTCACCAGGGAGGTATGACCAAGTCCCTAGGGCTATAGCGGAGATGACTCATGTCTCCTAGTCCACTCTCCATAGCTTCCACCCATGATTGGGCTTGGTTGCGGGTGCACACCATTGTAACTCTCTACCAAACCCTAGATGATTATCTCTTTTACAAATTTTTAATGAAACAACAAACAAGAGAAGGAAACACTCAATAAGATAGATGATTATCTCTTTTAAGTTTTAGATGTGAATCCCTAAACTATTTTGTGTGTTTCAGATGTGTTGTTTGTAAAAGAGGACCTTGTGTCACGTGTTTGAAATCTTGTTGAATGATAATCTTATGTTTAATTGGATTTCACCTATATACTCATAGCTCGACAACCTAGCTATGAACTCTAGGTCATGTTATCCCACCTATAATGTGTGGTGATGAGGTCCACACATGGCCAGGGAGCACAGGTCCTACCAGTTCCTCACCCAGTTCACCCGCAGTCTACGATATACCTCTTCGAAGAGAGATACATGCTATAACCCATGGGCTATGATGGATCTTGGAACCAACCTTGGAAAAGAATAAGGTTCATGGGATTTGAGACAATGGGTGGAGATGAAAGCCACCTCATTGAACTCTACTAGTGGATGGTGATGAAATCCACCTCACTAGCATTTAAATGAATCGTGGTGTGTGTGGTTCTTTTTAATCCAAGAAAGCAAACAATAAAGCACTCGATGATCATTCACTAAATGCATGCAAAAGGTGCATTTTAATTTCAGAAATTTAGGATAAAAGGAACCTACAAATGTAAATTATAAATGCAAACCCTAAATGTTAGCCTACCCATTGGGTAGGCTACAAGCAATCAAACCATAGAGATGCATTCCTACTTTGATTTTCTTTGATTTTTCTTATTTTTGTTATTTTAAAACTTTCTAAGAAAACAAAATGATGTGAGAAAAACCAAATAAACAGCTTCTGAAACTGCAAAATGAAAACAGAGGGTTTAGGTACCTACCTCATCACTTCGGAACTTGCCATTCTTGGAATTTTGATCAGAAAGCTCTCTAGTTTCTATTCACTCTAGGGTGGGATGAATAGAAGGTCTGCATTCATCCTAGGGTGGGATGAATTTGCATTCATCCCAGGGTGGCACGAATAGTAGGTCAGAGTTCGTTTCAGTCCAGAACGACTAGCACCTGCAACATAAAAAGATGAAAAATGAGCTTCAAAATTCACCTAAAGCAAAAGGGACTAGGTCCCACCATGATCACCACTGAAGTAGGGAAAAATGGTGCACCTAAATATGGATAAAAAATTGCATCTATCCCTTATGTCTAATGAGCATCAAATCGAAAGCATGCAAGTAAGATGGAAAAGATACCAAATAACAAGAAATGAAGCAAAGTAAATTGTTTTCTTATTAATAAAATGGATCAAATCTAGGTTAAAAATATGTCCCCTCAAGGGCTCAAATGGATGATACAACTATTACAAATTTATGGTGCCCAAGGATCAAATCCTTCAAAGAACTCTGGTGCACATCCAGTGTCTTTCCTCGTACCCACAATTGAAATGGGTGAGCCAAAGTTGCTACCACTTGGATATTTGATTATTTTAGGTCCTATGCTGCTTCCCAATATATTGTATGACCTGCACCTACACACAAGGAAACTAGAAATGTCAAATAGCAAGTGTGTATGATCTAAAACATGTAATCCCCATAGGCAAGAAAGGAGCATATGTAGCGTGCCTATACCAAATCAACTCCAAATGCTATGAAATTATAGAGGTAAGTAAAATAAGAGGTTTTGGGAAGATATCACTAGAAATTGCACTGAAATTGCATCCGTAGGCATGGTGTAATCGTAGTGCACTTTTCCAATCTACAAAACCCAAAGCAAGCAATTTCTCAACCTAAACATATCCAAAACACATGAAAATTGGAAAGAGTGCATAAAATAACATTTTAAGAGAACCCATATGGTTATATTTTAGAAATCAGGCTCAGATCCTGATGCATGCTCCAGTAGGTCCCGTTAGCCTGCAAAAACTTCAAAATGCAATATCTCGACCAATATAACTCAGAAAAACATGAAATTTGAACTGCAGCATCATATGATAATATGGAAAATACCTATTTAAAAATAGTCATAAAATTGTTGACATATTTGTATTCATTCTAGGGTGGGATGAATAGGACTATCACAAATTTGGGGGCACCTAGGGGTGGGATGCCCATCGATTCTACCTAAATTTTACCACCAATTCCACTGGGGAATGGTCCAAAACACTAAGGGGGGTATTGTCATCAAATTTGGGGTGGAAATTCACTTGATTGATAGGTCTATGTGAACAAATTGTGTCTCTTTGAGTCACTCGATAACCTCCTTCGCTAAGAAGAGATCTCGAGGGAAAGAGAGCACAATCAGGTGAGGGGAAATCTTGGAAGTGCTCCATTGCTTAAACCTTAAAACTCCTCTCCTATTTTATGTGGAAAATGCATCCACTTTATAGCCACAAGGGGCTCATGTGCAAAAGGGCATGCAAGGGCATGCATGGCAAGAGGTGCCACTTGGCCACCGGGGTGGCATGCATTGGAGGGGGAAGAGAATCTCCCAATTTGGCCTCCCTTATGGAGCAAGGCATAAATATGCTATGTGCTCTAACTTGTAGGTATGGGTAGGTAGGATAAATGACCATTACTAGGTGCCATTTGTCCAGATTTGACTTTTTCTAGTCAAACCTGCTATTCGTCCCACCCTGGGATGAATGTTGCTATTCGCTCCAGGGTGGGACGAATAGGATCTGTATTCATCCCAGGGTGGGATGAATAGGAACAAGGTGCCAAAAGGTCCCCAAATTGGCTTGGAACCTTCCAAAACCTTGCACTAAGTGGCTAGAACCACTGTATACCTTCTGAGGGCTGCCCTAGGGGCCTTGGTATGTCAATTTAGCCATTGCTTTTGGTAGCATAATCAGATTGACCAGATTTTAGTGTCTACAGCTAGTAAAGTGATAATGACCTTAGTTAGCCCATGAAGGTGGGGTAACTATTGCAGCAATAGTGATCAACCATAGCATTGATGTGAGAATAATTAAATATGTTACAAAATTATTGAGGTAGGTGCACAACCATCTTATACCTAACTTCCCAACCAACAAACTTAAGCACTTTATATAGAATGCACTATAAACAAAATAATGTAATAATAATGCATTCCTAGGTACTATGCTAACATCCCCCCTTATTACATTATTGGGAAATACAAAGAGCATTGTAAAACAATTCAAATTTGACACGTGCAAGTGCCTTAGTGAAAATGTCTGCAACTTGCTCATCAGTGGGAATGTACTGGAGCTGTATGTGGTGCTTTGGAACTTCATCTCGAATGAAATGACATCGAGTGTCAATGTGTTTGGTACGCTCATGAAATACTGGATTCTTGACAAGATTCAAAACACCTTGATTGTCGTAAAACAAATGAAGTGGAAGATTCTTTGGAAGACCCATGTTTGTAAGAATGTGACTTAACCACATTATCTCGTAGACTGCTCCACTTGTTGCGTGATATTCTGCCTCTATAGAAGATAAAGCAACCACCTACTACTTCTTACTATGCCAAGAGATAGGTCCAGATCCAAGATGGAAAATGTATCCAGAAGTCGACTTGCGATCATCAATGGATCCGGCATAGTCTGAGTCCGTGTATCCCTGTAAGAAGAAATTGTCATTCTTCTTGTACTCCAAGCCATAGTATGTACTACCACGGACATAATGAAGAACTCTCTTTGCTACTTTCCAATGACTCACCTTAGGTTCCTGCATGAACCTTGAAAGATAACCCATAACAAAACTGAGATCTGGCCTAGTATTTGTTAGATATATGAGACTCCCAATCAGCTGGTGATAGAGAGTACCATCTACCTATGGAGATTTATCATATCATGATAACTTAAGCCCTGGCTCCATTGGAGTCACTTTAGGCTTGCAATCAGTCATGCGATATTTTTTGACCAATGTCTTGGCATACTTCTTTTGTGTTACTCTGATATGATTATTTTTTTGAGTCACTTCTAAACCAAGACAATAGTGAAGAAGTCCTAGATCTATCATTTCAAAATATTATTTCAAATCATCTTTCACTGCATCAATCATGTTCTCTGAACTGCCTGTTATGATCAGATCATCCACATATAGTACCAAAATCACTATGTCAGAACCATTGTTCTTGATATAGAGATTTGCATCTGAAGGACTTATTTTGAATCCATGTTGCACTAGGTGACTATCTATTTTGATGTACCAAGCTCGTGGAGCTTGTTTTAGCCCATACAAGGATTTGACCAACTTGCAAACTTTCTGTTCTTGCCCTTCAACCACAAATCCTTCTAGTTGGGTCATGTACACTTCTTCTTGTAGGTCACCATTCAAGAAAGCACTTTTTACATCCATCTGATGTAACTTCCACCCAAACTGAGCTGCCATGGCACAAAGTACTCGAATGGTAGTCATTTTTGTAGTAGGGGCAAAAGTCTCTTCATAATCTATGCCTTCTTTCTGAGCATAGCCCTTTGCAACAAGATGGGCCTTATGCTTATCAATAGTACCATCTACCTTATACTTCACTTTGAACACCCATTTGCAGCCAATGGGCTTCTTTCCTGAAGGTAGATTAACTAGCTTCCATGTATTATTTTTCATGAGAGATGTATGTTCAACATCCATAGAAGCCTTCCACTAAGGCTCACTAAGTGCATCTTGAACTATTGTGGGTTCATTCTCATCCAATGTAGACATATAAACCCTTTCATCATCCATATCTACTTCTCTATCTTCCTCTGCATCTACAGATAGTTCATAAAACTATTGGTAAAGCTCGTCAACCTCTGAAGTTGATGCCTCTGCTCTCATATATTGAGTCATGCTATGAGTACAAGGTCGATCTAGAGTTAGATCTGGAAGTGAAGTCAACTTTGAATCTCTCAATGTGCTAGTATACCATTTTGGAACCTTGTTCTATGGGGGTGGAGTCTCTTTCTTAGGCTCCTCTTCCTCTAGGTATACAGCTATAGATGTGTTATCTGATGTGAAAGCTTCATCAAATACCACGTCTCTACTAGTGTGTGTTTTCTTGGTCATAGGATCTATCAACCGATATCCCTTTGAATGCTCATCGTAACCAAGAAAAATACATTGTAAGGTTTTCTCATCTAACTTCTTCCTCTTCTATTTTGGTATGTGCATGAATGCCTTACATCCAAAAACCCTTAGATGAGAAATGGAGGGTTTCCTACCACTCCATGCTTCTTGTGGAGTCATGCCCTATAGAGCTTTTGTGGGTGCTCTATTCAGGAGGTACGATGTTGTACTCACTACTTCTACCCAATACTCATGCTCAATATGTGCCCCCTTAAGCATACAATGAACCATTTCCATGATGGAATGGTTCCTCCTTTTAGCAACTCCATTTTTTTGTGGAGTATAGGTAGTTGTCAGTTGTCTCTTAATCCCATGTGCATTCAAAAATGATGAAAATTCCTTGGAGGTATATTCCCCCTCGATCTGAGTGGAGGGTTTTGATGGAACATCCTGACTCCTTCTCAACAAGCTTCTTGAACTATTGAAAGTATATAAATGCCTCTGACTTCAATTGTAGAAATAAAACCCACATCTTCCATGAGTAATCATCAACAAACAACTAAAAATACCTCTTTCCACCATAGTTGTTTGGCATAGGACCGCATAGATTAGTGTGTACCAACTCCAAAGGTTTCTTAGCTCTTGAAGAGCTAACCTCAAATGGTACCCGATGTTGCTTCCCTGCTAAGCAATCCAAGCATACTGGAAATGTGGATGAAAGGTTGGGAAGGCCTTTCACCATCTCATATTTGCTCAACTCGAGCAAATATCCTGAACTTAGATGCCCATATCTCTTGTGCCAAAGAGAAGTAGCCTCCTTTGTGGTTGTCACCATGGCAACATGAGGTGTAGAAATGACATCTAATATGAACAAGCCATGCTTGTATGATCCTGTTGCTACATGCTTTCCCTTTCTGGTGATGAAACATCTCTTTCTACCCTCCTCAACATTGAAAACAACATCCATATCTCTATCCAAGATCTGAGGGATGGACAACAAATTGTTGGCCAATCCAAGAACATAGAGAACCTTCTCAATCTGACATTTTCCATCTGGAAGAGTGATGGAAACATCACCTTCACCCTAGACTTGATAGGTCTTATCATCAACTATTATCACTGGCTTGCCTTCCTTTGCCTCAAATATCTCAAACCATGATCTATCTCCAATCATGTGTTTACTGGCACTAAAATCAATATACCACACTGCATCCTTCTACTGAGAAGATGTGTGAGTCATGAGCACCTTGTGTGCTCACTCAAAATCTAAGTCCGAGTCTGATTCAACATAAGCAACATTCCCCTTGGGTTGCTTATTCTTCTTCTATGGTTTGTATTTCCCCTTTTCCTTTTTCTTGTGATCTTGGTCATTGTGTTGTTTATTCTTAAACCAACACCTATTGGTGTCATGGTTATTCATATCACAGATTTTGCAATATTGCTTATCTTTTTATTGAGGTTGTTTCCCTTTTCCTTTTGATGAAGATCCTCCCTTCTAAAAATTACCTTGCTTTCTACCCCCTTGTTTGGAGTAGAGGGCATTATCTAGCACTTCATATTTCTAAAACTGATTTGCCTCCTCAGTTTGAAGCAAATTTACCAATTCCACAAAGGTAACTTGTCTTCCAGACACATTGAGAGATGTGATCAACACCTTGTAGGATTCTGGAAAAGCTCTCAAGATGACTGAGGTCAAGAGAGTATCTACCACTATCTCTCCCATAGCATTCAATTTGGCTTTCAATTCTACCACTCTACATAGGAACAGGTCAACTGTCTCACCAGATTTCATACTGAGTGTATGTAGTTGAGTTTGAAGGTTTAGAATAGTGGACTGATTCTTCCCTTCATAAATGGTAATCAAAGCATCCCAAGCTTCTTTACCATATTTGGCATCACAAATATGAGGTTGGACCTCATCTGTAGTAGCAAGAAGAATAAACATGAGATATCTTCTATCCTTCTTATCAAATGCCTCTTGATCTGGTCCTACTATTGTAGGATGTTTTGTAGTGCCAATCACTACATCCCATAAATATTCAACTTGAAGGATAGCTCTCATATTTGTCTTCCATGGTGCAAAATTAGAACCTTTGAGCAACTGTGAATCTGATAGATATTTATGAATAGTGGCCATTGTGAAGGTTCCTTATAACACCAAATGGTCCCCCTTTATTTATACTTGCAAAGAGTACGTGAAAGGGAATTCAATCAAATTTATGGCACCTACCTCAAAACCCTTCCAAAGAAGGTTGATGAGTTGGAGGAGTTTAAGCCAAACAATAAGAAAGAATTAGGGTATTAAATGGAGTGAATATCAAAACTGGTTTTCCTTATTTCTCCCCGATTATTTATAGAGAACAATAGCTTAGACATCATTGTTGCAGCTATGTTAGGCATTAGATATAGTAGCCCAAAGCATGATAACATTACCTGTAAGTGTGGGCTAGAGGTACCATATATATCGAACACTACGATGTAATAAATTGCACAAATAGGTGTAAAATTTGGGGTCTTTTCTTTGCTTTGTATATTTTACTTTATGATTGAAATGCAAAAAAACAGGAAATTTAAATGCAAAAACAATCACAAGTGCCCACAAATTTAAACACTTAGGTGTCGGTTTCCACCAAAAATGCACCTATTACAATGCTAGTTTTGTTACAATGATGATATTCAAATCCAAATGTTCTTTTCAAATCCACAATTTTCTTCCCCCCTTTGTCTTAGAAATTTGCAAGAGAAAAATGCTTTTGATCCCCCCTTTTGATTGCAAAATAAACAAGGATGAAAAATTGTGATATACCCTTTCAAATTGCAAAAGAAACTATATTTGCTTATCCCTCCATGGAAAAAAATGAGTTCCTTTGTTGTAGGGTTTTGAAGCAATAAAATAAAATATTTTATTTGAAGGAAAAAAAACAAAAAAAATGCCTTATCCCTCCAAAAAAAAACTTGTCTTGTTTTGTGTTTTTTTTTAAATAATCCACTATGGTGCTCTTTTAATGTCAAAAATTAAAATAAAATAAGGTATTGAAAAATAAATACCTTGTAATTATCGCTTCCTAAAAAATGGTTCTTGACAAACCCCATGAAATTGGAACCCCCAACCGTCCCCCCCTCCTGAGAACCTTCACGCAAGTCACCCAACCAACGCGACTACACCATGGTTGGAAAACTTTAGCACATGAATGATAATATGTTTTTGTTGATCATCATAATTTTTTTATAAATATTATGTTTGTTCTCTGTGGGGTTTGAACTCATGCTAGCCACCAGGAGACTTAGCGCACATGCCCCGACCAACTCGTCTAATAGCTTGGATGAGGATGAAAAGGCACGATGTGCCTTATATTATGTACAGTCGATAATAATTTAAAAAAAATAAATCATAAGCCATGTCAATCATGTGCAGCAAGAATAAAGTTTTAATTTTTGATGTAAAACTTTAGGATATTATATCCATCAGAGGCATCTACTCATTCACATATGATTTGATAACGGGACAGTAGAATGCATAGCAAGTTTGATCGATGGTTTGTCAGCACCACACCTCCATCCCTGCAGGTCTAAAATATAGCTTGTTATGCGATTCAGTGCTCACCAGCAATACATCCAATCGCATGCCCTAGAAAATCACATTGGTTCATGTGCTCCAGTAAGTTGTGTGGAAGCATTTCAGGTGGTCTCTAATGGCTCTTTGTAATAGTCTCCAAAATCAAATCAATAGCGCTTCATAGGATGTTGCTTCACGTGTGGGTTGTCTATGTGGAGCACTTTATCTTGGAGTGATCAGGGTTTTAAATCACATTGTCCAAAATTCAAGCACATTACCCTGAAATGAAGCACTCTGATACCATATTGCAATAGCAACGATTAACCATAGCATTGATGTGAGACTAATTAAATAGGTTACAAAATATTTGAGGTAGGTGCACAACCACCGTATACCTAACTTCCCACCAACCAAATGGAGTGTGTACTATAGAATGCACTATAAACAAAATAATGTAATAATAATGCATTCCTAGGTATTATTCTAATAGTAACTAAAAACCAAGGCTCTATTTCTGATTAACCTACCTAGATGAACTTAGAGTAAGGTTGGGAAATAGGTGTTCCCATTTAAGTGTTATGGGCCTTAAAGGATAATCTCTACACTGTGGTCACATTGTCCTATATCAATGAGGGTATGGAAAAGGTGGGGGAACCACTTTTGGCATCCTTCTAAACATGTAGGTTTAGTAATGTGAAACCCAAAAACCATGGGAATTGGCCAGTCTTGTCCATTGAGTGTCATTTTTAGTGACTTAGAACTCAAATGTGGCGAAGCCTTGTATGTTGAAAAGATAAAAGGACTTTTCCTTGTGAACCTTTGCTTGTTATCATTCTTTGAAAAGAAAATTGGGTTGGTAGTTTTGGGTTGTTAACTCAAGAATCCAATATAGAAGAAAATATATTATAGAAAGTCTAAAGAAAAGTTTGAAATGTTTATTTGAGTTTTATTTTTGAAATAAATTTTTAAAAAAGGTGAATATTGAGTTTTTACAAATTTATCTATTTGGAAGATAAAATGAATTCAACATAAAAAATTTAAGAAAACATAAATTTGCAAATTTTATTTTTAGTTTCTAAAACTAGGGAGACAAGGTTTACTACTTCGTATGAATTAAATTAGAAAATTTTGGATTATGTAAACCTAGGAGATAAAAGGTTATCTACGCCAAAAAAAAAATTGAATGAGTACTACTATGTCTAAAAATGAGTTTTTCCTTTCTAGGTATCAACTTCTGAAAGGACCAAATTTTGCTTCATGGAAAAATAAAATGAAATCAATTCTAATTGTAGAAAAACTTTGGGATACAGTTAGTGGAACAAAAATAAAACCTACTAAATATGTAAAATAAAATCAAATATTTTAAGAAGGTGAATCCAAAGCACTTATGATAATAACATTTGGAATAACTGATGAAATACAACCTTATTTAAGTGGAGTAGAAACTTCTACAAAATCTTGGAATACTCTATGCAAAATATTTGAAGGGAAAAACTGAAGAACACAAGCTTATACTGAGATGGGGGTGAACGGTATAAGATCAAATTTTACTTTTCTTTCTCAAATAATATTATCCAATATATCAATGGCAATATCAAAATTAGTAATCAAAGCAATGAAAAAATCACCACACATAATAGAGACACCAATTTAATGTGGTTCACCCAATGTGGGCTACTCTATAGAGAAAATATTTCACTAAAATTTTCTCAAAAAATATCTTGGGAATCACTTCCCTATTAAAATTTTTATGGACCTCTATCCAAAGGAGACACCAATCCCCTAATGCTTTGATTTGTGGATCTCTCCATGGGATAACTCTTTCTCCTTTTCTCTAGTTCATGGAACTTGACCCAGGAGAACTCTTTATCCTCAACTGGTTCATGGATCTCTCTCCACATAATAACTCTATCTTCCTAGCTGGTTCTTGGATCACACTCCATAGGAAAACTCTTTCCCCTTGCTCTAGTTTGTGGAACTCTATCCATAGGAGAACTCCTTCTCCTCTGCTCTTGCTGGTGCTCTTCTAGAAAACTACTGCCTCCACTACACTAGCTTATGGATATCTCTCCATATAAGACCTTTATCTTCACTCATAAGACCTATGTCCTCACTGCCTTGGCTAATGGATCTCTATCCACTAAAGACTGTAGTACTCTACTCTATCACCTCTAAAGATCTACTCTCAACTCTGCTTAAAATCTATTTCAAATCTGCACCAAACACTATCCTCAATATAGTACAAATATGCTCAACTCTATCTTAGGTCTAGCACAAATTTACTTCTTAAATGTGCACTAAAATCTATCCTCAAGTCTTAACATAAATCTTGATCAAATAACAAATCAACTTTGCTCTCAAGTCTTCACAAATACTTACCTCAAATCGGCCTACAAGTCCTCTCTAGAACTTGCTCAATCTTCTCTCAAATATTTACCAATACTTACCTCAAATATGTCCACAAGTCCTCTCAAGAACTTGCTCAATCTTCTCTCAAATATTCACCAAGACTTACCTCAAATATATCCACAAGTCTTCACCAAGACTTACCTCAAATCTATCCACAAGCTTTCACTAAATCTTGCTCAACACTATACCTTAAGCTTACTCAAATATGTCCTTAAGCTTTCACAAAAGCTTACTCAAATTTGTCCTTAAGTCCCCTCAAGAACTTGCTCAAATTTACCTACAAGATTTCATAAAAGCTTGTTCAATTCTGTCTGTAAGATTTCATAAAAGCCTACTTCAAACAACTGTAAAACTTGCATACAAAATTCAACTTAAATCTCTTTCAAAAAACCTCTTCAACACACAAACAAGTTTCACTCAGAATATTTTTTAACCATAGGAACATATAGAGAATTATAATCTTGATCAATATCTTAATATGTTTTACACTCACAAGGTTTTGTACTCAACAAAACAATCTATCACTTTCAAACTCTCTTTTAAATCAATTTAGAATAAAGTATAATTTATTTCACAAAACTTGATCTATCACTCCAATACTTTCAATCAATAATGCTCAACCAACTTCACTCAAACATTCACTCAATGAAACACAACTTGCTTACAAACCCTAACCAAGTGTTTCATACTACTTCCAACAACACACACTATGTGTCTCAAACCCTAACTCAAAATGATTCCAATGTCACATAACAATGATACTTATGTCCTTTCATAAACCCTAGTTCAAGATAGTTCCAATCTCTAACTCAAATGTTCTCTAAGCATACACCAATCATCTCACTCAAATATTTCCAATAATGTTATATCAAAACAATCCTTTTCACTCCACCTTATATATTACAACATTCAATCCAATAATAATTCAATCAAAAATATGATATGCCCATACCTTTTT
Source organism: Wollemia nobilis (assembly GCA_028583015.1). Lineage (NCBI taxonomy): Eukaryota > Viridiplantae > Streptophyta > Pinopsida > Araucariales > Araucariaceae > Wollemia > Wollemia nobilis. The sequence continues at coordinate 132,327 of JAQPPZ010016936.1, forward strand.
ATTTTTATGGAGATCTATCTTCAAACCCTGTTTTATTCACCACCAAATACTTTTGCCAATTCTAGGTTAGATAGCAATAACCTATCTCAAATTATCCATAGGAATATTTACCTCAACAAATATTTCACCATACAAGTAATACAATTAAAATATCAAATCACAAATACACCTTATTACTCCTTCCTTAAATATCAATCTTCAATCAATAGATCATTCACTCATAAAACAATTATAATGACAATATTCTTATAACTCCTTTTAACTTCAACTCAACATAAAATATTTCAACCAAATTTAATCCTTCCAAAAACTTCAATATTCTAACTCAAAATAAATTTCAAATTACAATGATAAAGTCCTTGAATACACCTTATCCTCTCCAATTCTCAACCCAATCATATATTCTAAATTATACCAACAAAAATTCCTTGCACACCCTTATAATCTCTAAATCTTAATCAACACACGACAAAAATTAAAATTATTAAATCATACCTTAGCCACATTAAATAAAATTTAATTTTCGCATGCCTTAAACACCTCAAAGCACTCCACACGATTTAAAATTGCATTCACCACCCGTCAAGCACCTTAGCCACGGCTATGCAACCACTTGGGCTACACGTCCACACAACACCAAAAACATGCTCGCCGCCTCCTATATCCTCCATTGGTGCAAAAATATTCAAAAATAAAAACTCTTCCCTCTGCTACTGTCGAGAATTGAATGCGGGACCTTTATTTCACAAAAGACTTACGTGCCAAGCCTTGCCACTAGACCACCCGAGTGGATGGTGATAGGAAATGTGTGCTCCTATGCTTTATTCATTCTCTGTCCACATTAAGATTTTTAAAAATAAAATCTTCCTCTATTACTTTGCTCACGAAATAGCACAAATATTTCTTTTACCCTTCGCATATGAATTTTAGAGACTTGATATTATGCCATCCAAAAATTATGGTATAAATACCATATCCTCCCTTGTTCGAAACGTCGATGGGTAAACTATTAAGTTTAATATTTTGCGCTCAACCCTAACTTAGGGTTTAATTAATTTATATTATAAACTAATTATAATATAAATATTATAAATAATTTATAATTAACCGTAGGCATTATTTTTTACACTTAATATTATAATAATAAATATTACAATATTATTTCCTTTGGGCCTAGGTATTTCCCTTTTTCAACCTTAGGCTTTATCTTAACGCCTTTAATATTATAATATTATTTTATTTGGGTCTAGGTATCTCCTTCCTTCAGGGTGTTTAGCCAACCTTTTAACCAATCATGTGAAGCTTTAAACCAAATATCTTGGTCTTAAAATATAGATATTTTAACCCTCCTTTTGTCAAATCCTTGCACTAACTTTTGACATCACTGACACTGATTCTTGAAATCAATGAAAACAAATCTACTCAAAATGTCCAACAAAAACAAAGCTACTATTCTTAATCTTCAATCTCAATTATACTCCTTAAAAGTTAATAGTGGTGAAAGTATTGAACTATTTCTTCGAAAGGTAGTAGATATAAAAGCAAAGCTATTAACTCTAGGAGATAAAGTAGAAGATAAATTTCTTGTTCAAGTGATATTGAGAGCACTTCTAAAAAGCTACAAATATCTAGTCACATATTTACAAGTTTTAAGCAAAGAAACTACATTTGATGATTTAGTCAATATTCTTCAAGAATATGAAGTAGAAAATTCAATCAAATATGAAATAACTAATAATGCCTTGGTGTCAAAATATAGTATACAAGGCAATATTGCTTAAACGCCAAGATATAGATCCAAATAGAATACAAGATATTATCAAATATACAAGAAAAATGGTCATAGGACAAGTTTTTGTAGATATAATAAAATAAATAAGTATCAAGGAAATAATATGAATATGGATCAGAGTGGTCAAACAAATAATTCAATACAAGAAAGGCAATATCAACATCAATTTCAGCCTCAACATTTTCAACATCAATTTCAGCCTCAACATTTTCAACATCAATACCATTCTCAATATCAATATGGTCATTGAAAACAACCACAGTTGCAGTATAGAGAGGGAAACCAAAAAGGAAACTTAGCTCAAACAATTCAAGAGTTAGAAGACACTACTAAATAAAATGAACTCAAATCTCTCTTAGCAAAATTGATAATCAATAAATATGTATTTCTTTCAAAGAATTCTAAAGGTACTAACTTTGCAATTTTAGAACATTAGGATACAAGAAGACAATATAATAAGATCAAGATAAAAAAGAACATAATGAAGAAGTAGAAGAAGATTATTAGGAAAATTCAAAACAAAGCAATAAGAGAATAAAGTAAGCATGGGTCCCAAAATCACTTGAAGAATGAAGACAAAGACGAAGATCATGATTGAAGACTAAAGTCTTCAATAACCAAATAATGTAATATAAGGGGGTGTTGGAGTATATTACATTATTTTGTACATGCTAATATACCCCCATGGTATCTTCATGGTACATTTGTAAATAATAGATTATATTTGAGTCATAGTTTAGAGTGAGTTATATTTCCCATTTATGTAAGTGTGAATGTGCAAGATATGCACAAGTGTCATGTAAAGTTGTAATGTGCAGGAAATGCACAAGTGTCATGTGAGTTAGTGTGCAAGTGTAAGTTGAGTCTATGTGCACAAGTATCTTATATGTAAGAGTGAAAATATGTAATGTAAAGATGTACACAAGTTTCTTAGATTAGAGTGTGTAAAGTGAAGGTCAAGAGTCATGTATAGGTGTGCATACAATATAGTGTCAAGTGTTCATCAAGTATGCAAGTGTCAAGTAGATAAACCAAGAGTCATGAGACTTGGCATATGGAAAGGAATAGTCAAGTATACAAAGAGTCACACTACTATGACTATATTATGGAGGTAATACTCCATAACAAAGTGACACAAAGTGATGAATACAATCACAAGCATTACTTTGTAAGAGAAATAGAAGAGTAATAAATATTGTATACATTTTGAGCAATTAATATTGTAAGTTTTCTTCATGCATAATACATGAATGATTAAGGCTATTTACATTCATATTTTTTCATATTATTGAATATTATTTTATTTATTATAAGCCTTATTCTACATATTAATTTGCTCATATTATTCTACTCATATCATTATTTTGACCTTATTATATTTTGGTTATATTATATTTGATCCTATGATATTTGTGGTAGTATTAAGGCTTAAAAATACATCAATTATATTGTAAATAAGTAGCATATTTGAATAAATATGATAAATCTGTGTCCTATAGCCATTGGTTGGACCAAATGGTGGCATGTATAGGATAACGATGAATCTAAGTGTTCTTAGAAAAATACACCAGGTAATTCACAAAGGGCTACATAGACCAAAAGGATTGGGAATCATCAAAATAGTTAGGAAGCAATGAATAATCATGTTATTGTTGATTCACTTATGGTGAAAATATTGTAATCTTGTTAGGAAAGATAAAATCAAATAAAATTAATTAGTAATAGCTCTCACAATTAAATTAATCTATATAAGGGGAGTCTTACCCTTGGCACTCCATGAGTCTAAGGTAAGGCGAGTATCTAGACATCCATTAATTTTATATAACACCCAAGAGTAAGCCTTAGCCATTTATCAAGACTAATCCCAATTTTGTAAAAGCTATAGAAATCTGAAGACTGCTCCAATTTCCCCTTTACTTCTTCTTGACTTTGTGCTAAATGGAAAAGGCAAAACTTCTTTCTGAGTTCTTTATCTTCATCAAGCTAAATATCCCTTGTGAGTTGCCAAAATTGTAGTGAATTCTCACTACACTAAAATATGTTACCTTTGGAAAATCTTGAAATATGATCTAAGTAGAGGTAAAGCAGTTAAGAAGTAAAAGATGAGGTGCCAGAAGTTCAAATCAAAAGTTTTGATAGGTGTAAAGAAGGCAAAACTTCAAAGATATAAATTTTTGAAAGGTCTGAGGAAAAGAAAAGAATAAATTTTTTGATGATCTGCAAAACACATAAGATGTTTGAAGATCAGAAGAAAAGCTTTGACTATCATAAAACATCTAAGAATCCCAAGCCTGGATGAAAGTCAAAGTTTTGAGGCTAGAATACCGATAAAATCTCTTGATGTTAATCTACCCATGCTTTGATATTTTAGGAAACTAAAGTTGCTTCATTTTTTTTCACCCCTGAACCCTTGCATGGAGGACTATTGGTCCCCTATACCCCCCAATTGAGGTCACAATCCCATACCCTATACATTGTGCTGGGTTGTAAAGTCTTCTAAGACAAATGATGTTTTTCTTATAATGAAGACATGGCAACTTAGGGAAGTGATTGACGTATTAAAGGTAGAAATTATGGGAACCATACTAGGAGAGAGCCTCAAGCTAGGGATATTAATTTCTCATGCTTAGACTTTGAGAATACCCAAATGGAGGTAGATAGCAATATTGGTGGTAGTTGTTAATACAAGGGTAACTAATTGGAATTTATGATTCTAGATCCAAATGCCTCAAAGGAACAAATGACTTGAAATAATACATGACCCGATGCATATAAGAGCAATAATTTTGAAATCTCTACATGAGTTTTGAAGGGAAAAAATTTTCTTTGTAATCTATAAATAGTAGTTATCTTAGCATTGTAAAGGATCAAAAAGTTTGTAAATATTTCCTTTCATTTCTCTGTGTATAGTAGTTTGTAGAATAATGAGTAGCCTTGTAGGAAATAAAACCCCCACTCTAGTTATGAGGGCATATTATTTGCACCTTAGGATTAGGTTTATTATTCCTAGGTTAATATTTTATTTAGATTTCTAATAATCTAACATGAGTCTTCATCTCACTTGGGCTTCTAGAAAGCTATTTTTGGGCTTCTCGTTAAGCCTAAGTTAGTAGATAGATATTTGGTTATATTAAGTTAGACATTTGTTAGCTTAAGTCATGATTTACTTCTCCCAAGTTGGCCACATTGTAGTATTAGAAGATTACGAATTATCATATGTTATAATTTTGGCATCTTAGATGCCTATATATTCATGACGAATAAAACACAATGCATTTTAGTTTGGGATCCATAATATCTAGGCATAATATTTAGTAATACATTTTGTTGTATATATATACTAAGGGTCAAAATACAAAAAATCCATTAAGACGAAAGAAATCTAAGCGTCAAAAGGTTAAAATTTTATAAAAATTTTGACTGAATATGAAAAGCAAAAGTGTTGATGCATAAAGTTTTGAGGTTAGATGGTGGGAAATGTTTTGAAGTCGTAATATGATTAAATATTTGATGTCAAATTGTGAAAAAATCTCTAATGGTTAAAAAATTCATTCTCTAATTAAAATCCATGTAAACTTTGGTTTCACCATGAATGGATAAACCTCATAGAACAATGTCTTAACATGACTAGGTTTTATATTATCATCAATGGCTTAACAATTTGTTACTTCAAAAGCTCCAAATATCTAAGGAAAGGAGACCCCCTCTCACCTTTCCTCTTTATTATTCTTGCTAAATCCCTTAGCAAATCTTTAGAAGTGGTCTGCACTCAAGGAACCGGCTCAGGTATTCAACCCACCTCTAATCTCAACTCCATCACTCATCAAAAAATTTTGGATGACACCATTATTTCTACCCTCTCCTTCATTCTCCAAGCCAAAGGCAAGACATCTCACCATCTATGAAGAATTTGTTGAACAAAAATTTAATTTTCGTAATAGCATTATTTTCTTCCTCGAAACCCCAGTAAGAGTATCTCTAGTAAGGCAATTCTCTTCTAGAATAACCCTTCCCTCCCAATGACTTGACCTTTTGGAATTCTCTTCTCAAAACTAGAGATCTCAAAAAAATAATCAAATGGAAGCTAGGCAAGGGTAATAAAATTAACTTCTAGAAATATTTCTAGATTGTAGACTCTCCACTCATCATGAACCTTAGCTTGGCCACTTTAAATCCCATAATAGATCAAATGTTTGGAGGAAAATTTAATTACTTCATTGATTCAAATCAGGGAAGGAGATGCTAGAAAGTTCTACCAACGAATAATATCAATGAAATGGAAGTGGTTGCAAGCACAAATATTTCCAAGCTCTTGAAAACCCATTTCATCCTCAAATTTAACAAAGAAGATTCCCTTATGTAAAATTATGGTGAAAATGATTTTTTTTTGTCAAATATGTGTATTACCCCTTAGATAAGGACAATCATAGTTGTTTTATTGTTAAACATATTTGGCTCAAGCATCTTACTCCCAAGATTACCTTTTTATATTGGTTGGTTACACAAAATAAAATCTTAACCACTAACAACCTTCAATCAAGAGGCATGATAATCTCCAATAGATGTCACATCTATAATTCCAATTTTGAATCCTCCTAACACTTTTTATTTTCCTGCCCTTATTCCCATTGTGTCTTCTAATTTCTTCAAAGATCCTTTGGTATTTTATGGGCTCATCCAAACAATCTCAAAGATTTTTGCTTGCAGTGGTCATCTCATTTCCAAGACTATAGATTATCTTCTATATATGATTTCTATCTCCTTCATTTTCTTTTGGGTATTTGGAAATAGAGAAATAATAGAGTCTTCCAAGAGGAATTCAAAGACCAACTCTCTGTTAGAGTAATAATCTTAAATGCTACCATTGAAAATTCTTTTATTGTCTCACCTTCATGAACCAAAGGTAATCCTGTGGAGATCCGATCAATAGCTTCTCTTTGCATCCACTCTCCACCACTAGGCCCCCTAACCCTAACATTATGGATGGATCCAAAGTTAAGTGGGTGCCCCTCCTACCAGTTGGATAAAACTAAACTTCAATGGAGCCTCTAAGGGTAACCCAGGTCAGGCTGGTGCAAGTGGCATTCTTAGAAATGATAAAGGCTAAATTTTGTTTGCTTTTGATGAAAATCTAAAAGTCCAAATAAGCTACTTCACTAAATATAGGGATCTCTATCAAGGCCTAAGTCTCTTGGATAATGTTCCTTTTAGCAACATCATCATTGAAGAAGACTCCATGAACATTATCAATATGTTGAAAAGTTCTCAATCCTCCACTTGGACCAATGAAAATCCCATTGAAGAGTCCAAAAAGACCCTTCAAAATTTTGATAATGTTATCATCCAACATGTCTACAAATAAGGCAACTGTGTCATTGACTCCATGACCAATTTTGGCTTGAGTATTGTTGATCTTACCTCCTGGTATTGTAATTTTCTCCACTCCTTGGTTGTCTGTTGCTCCCATGATGATGCTCAATTAGTTTCTTTTTAGCATTTCTAGGTTTTTTCCCTGATGTCTCCCTTTCCAAGGACCACCCCATGGTTCCCTCTGGAGTCCTCCCCTAGTTTTTCCAAGCCTATCATTGTGTCTACCACCATCCTCTTATATTCTTTTGTCTTTTTACCCCAATGTCCCCATGACCCCTTGATGCCTACCACCTGGACCCCTTCTTCTTCCTCTTGGGTCTACCTTGTCCTTTGTCCATTGACTCTTCCCTATCCATATTGTGATTGCTTATGGGTTAGCTCTTTCATCTATTGCATTCCTATATGGCCTATCATTCGTCTTTCCAAAGTTTTTTATTTTTATCCTCCAATAGTCATGCTATGGACAAGTAATCATTGCTCAAAGTTGTTCAACCCACTCCTCATTATCAAGTGCTTAGTCTTTATTCCCTTTAGGTTGGTGAATGAGATTTATTTTCCTCATATCATGTTTTGGTAAGAGATTTTAGGCATGGTTTCCAACCTCAAATCTCTCTTCTTGCCGTGAATCTTAGCTATGTGGCCATCGAGTCCTCCCACCCTATCTTATGGGTTACTTTTAGGTTCTACAATTAGTAGGGTTTTGTCTCACTTTCTAATGCAGTTCACGATTCTCAAATTTAAATCCTTAACCCCTTGATGTACCTTTTCATATTTATTGTGTTCCCTCCAATCATCACCCACTAGTGAATGGCTTGGCACTCCCTAAATGCCTAATTATGAGCTAGCATCTAAAAGTTGTACTTTATTCTTTTTCTTGAAGTGTGGTGCTAATATTGAGGAGGATTTATCAGCATGGCTATGATTATCCTTATGTTAAACATGTTATATTCCCAAAATATTACCAAAACCTTTTTAAATATTTTTAGAGCGAGCATACTCCCTTTATATGTAGCTTGTATTCTCATCTGCTACACTTGGTCACATCTTGGTTACCCTATTGTTCCATTTTTTTACCCTCTTTGCACCACTCATCATTTCTTCTAGTACACTTGGGCTCCCTCTTTTCACTACCCTTTCCTTATCCTCCTCATTCGTACCACCAATTTACAAATAGTAGTTGAAGGTGATTCTAGATTCAAACTCAAGGTGCTTCAATATTGTGGAAGAAATTATGGATGACACAGATTTCTCTCATTTCTCAAGAATTTTAGTAAGTATGATATGGAGCTCTACAAGGAATATGCATGTAATCAGGTCAATAGAAGAGTCATGGTTAAAGGCTTAACCTTCATAATTAACCTTGAGCTCATTACTCAAATCTATAGGTTCTCGGATGATGGTAAAATTTTTCAACATGAGAAACATTCGGTTCAGGATTGGAGAAGAATTTGGCATTCCAAGGGCTGACCGAAAGTAAATTTCTTTGCCTGGCAGCTTATGCACAATGGAATTCTCACCTTTGACAATCTCAGAAGTAGAGGAATCATCGGTCCTTCTCAATGTGCTTTATGCCACAAGCATGAGGAAACAACTGATCACCTGATGTTTGAGTGCCCTTTTACGCATCAAATTTGGAAGCGCTGGTTCTCTCACTATAAACTCCAGGCTAATGCTGATCTAAATCGAGCCAATATTTGGGAAAAATGGAAAAGGGGCAGATTTAAATCTACAGGTCTCCGTATTGGTTGGGAGCTTGGCTTCCTTTTCATTTGGTGGCAAGTATGGCTGGAGAGAAATGCTTGGATTTTTAGAGAAACTTTCTCCTCGATAGACGGCGTTTGGCAGGTCATCTAGAGCAAAGTCACAGAAACTGTTGCCATCTATGCTGTAGAGGAAAATCAGGTTGGTCTTGGACATCTAGAAGAGGGGGTTGAGGGGCAAGAGAGACAAGACAGAGTTAGCTGGAAACCTCCCCCAGAAGGTTGGATCAAAATCAATACTGATGGAGCTACAAAGGGCAATCCGGGCAGTGCTGGTATTGGTGTAGTGTGCCGGGATCATGTTGGTTCAGTGCTTTACTGGGAACTGCAAGGCTTGGGCAGAGCCACAAACAATGAAGCCGAAGCCATTGCTATCAAATCTGCTTCTATCTGGGTTGTTAAGCAGGGTCACAGGAGGATAATTCTCGAATCCGGTTCTCAAGTCCTGGTTGGCGCTCTTGATTGCATGCGAAACTTCTCTTCGAAAGCTTGGAGGCTACGGATTCTGATCTCCCAAATCAAGGATTTATGGAGGGAGTTAGATGACGTGATCCCTGTCTATGTGAGTCAAAATTTGAACAAGGTGGTCGACTTCCTTGCAAAGATGGGTGCTGAGAAAGAGGTAGGGGTGCAGCTGCACAGTGACATGCCTCTGATAGATGAAGTGATTAGGCAAGGTCTGGAACGATCCCTGCGACAATGAGTAAGAAAACAGCTAAGGGTGGTTTTTGTCATGATTTCGCGACCTGTTGTGCCGTCGCGGCCTTTGCTGGAAAGCTGTCGCGATTTCGCGACATGTTGCGCTGTCGCGGCCTTTGGAGAGAAGTTGTAGCGATTTCGCTACTTGCTACGTCGTCGCAGCCTTTGATGGGAAGGTGTAGCGATTTCGCTACCTATTGCGCCGTCGTGGCCTTTGCTGGAAAGTTGTCACGATTTCGCAACATGTTGCGTCGTCACGGCCTTTGCTGGAAAGCTGTCGCTATTTCACTACCTGTTTCGCTGTCGCGGCATTTGGAGGGAAGCTGTCACGATTTCGCGACCTGTTGCGCCGTCGCGGCCTTTAGTGGGAAGTTGTCTCGATTTTGCGACCTGTTTCGCCGTCGCAGCCGTTGGTTGGAAGCTGTCGCGATATCGCGACACTTTTGGAAAAAGTGCGCTAAGGGGGAAAATCGCCGTGATATCGCGACATTTTTGGTGAATAACGGCCCAAGGGAAAAATCGTTGCGATTTCGTGACACTTCTGAAGAATGGGCACCCAGGGGGAAAACCGTCGCGATATCGCGACATTTTTGCAGCAATGGCACCAAGGGGAAAAGTCATCGCGATATCGCGACACTTTTGAAGATCGGGCACCAAGGAGAAAACTCGTCACGATTTCATGACATTTTTGAGGAAAGGGTGCTAAGGGGAAAACTCGTCGCGATTTCGCGACAGTTTTGGAGAACAAGCTTCATGGGGGAAAATCGTCGCGATATCGTGACACGTTTGAGGAAAGGGCGCCAAGGGGAAAACACGTCGCAATTTCGTGACACTTTTGCTGAAGGGCCGCCCAGGGGAAAACTCGTCGTAAAATCGTGACACTTTTGGACAACTGGAGTTATGGGGAAAAGACATCGCGATATCGCGACACTTTTGCAGTTTTGGCGCTAAGGGGCGAACTCGTCGCGATATCGCGACACTTCTAGAGAACAGGCGCCTTCTGGATTTCTCGTCACGATTTCACGATGCTTTTGGTGACTGGGTGCTTTGGTGTTGTGCCGTCATGATTTCGCGACACTTTTTGTGCTTTGTGGCCTCGACGTCTGTCTGTCGCGATTTCGTGACATGTTGCGATTTCGTGACTTTTTGCTGTGGCGCGGCTGTGGTTAGGTTTGGTGTCGCGATTTTGCGACATGTCGCGTTTTCGCACCCTGTTGTTTTCTGGCTTCTATGCTTTCGGCTGGGATGTTTTTTCTCCCACTTGTAACTATTATTTGTTTTAATACAAGTTTTTTCAAATTTTTCAATTTTTTTTTTTTTGAATGATTTAATTATTATTTTTTTGGTTACATATGAGAGTTGATTACAGTCATTATTTTTAGTAACTGGCAGCGTAGGGTTCAAACCACAGGGACTGCAACCACCAAACCTATTCGTCTCGTTAATTATTGACCTGGCGTGAGATGGGGATCATCGATTGCTCGGGGTTCGTACCGACATCGTCGATCTGACGTGCACTCAGAGGATTAAGAGCAGATTACCACCTTTGCAAACTGACACCACCAAGGTTTGAACCTAGGTCTCTTCTGAATGATTTAATTATTAAAATATTGTATTGTATTATCGGTGATATGACCCGAGTTCAATCCCCACTATGGATGTGTATAAGAAATATTACTCAAAAAATAAAAAGTAAAAAGTATACTAAGGTGTCCGCGAGGGTTAGGTGGATTAGTAAGACGTTGGACACTTATCAAGAGGAGACTTAGGTTCAAACCCCAAGGGGCATGTCCAATTTGGGCAAAGGTAGTAGTCTCACTTGAGTTTGAGTGTGTGTCAGCTTGATGACGGTGGTACCGACCCGAAGCCATCAGAGGTCTTCCTCACTCTGGGTTGTGTTTATCGATGCGAGATAGGGGTTATAGTGGTAGTACCATGATTTGACGATATGATAAGAGGCAATGCGACATGACCTTGTGAACAATCCTTAAAAATGAAAGATGGTGGTATCAACCCTAAGCCATCGGGGTCTTCCTCACTCCAAATCGTGTTTATTGAGGCGAGATAATGGTTATAGTGGTAGTACCATGATTTGACAATATAATCAGAGGTAATGCGACTTGACCTTGTGAATAATTGTTAAAAAAGGAAAGGTAGTTGCCGATTCCTCTATGTATAAAAAAATGTATACTAAGGTGTTTGGTGTTTATAATATTTCTTTAATATCTTTAGTTTATAAGGCATTTCATATACCAAAAATTAGTCCAATGTTTGATACATTATTTTTTTTTAATAATACTTAAACTTAATATTATTTAAAGTATTTGATGAATCCTTACAATTATAGAATTGCAATTTTGTAAATTAGTTATATTGGATTATAGCAGGTCCATTTTTATTACATCATGATCTCGTAGTTGTATTACAATTAGCTTAGATATAAAGGATATATATCTAAAAACGTCGAGAGTTATCAATCTCGAGGCGCTTATCTTTGTATATTGCAATGGATGTTCATGTATTTATACAATATTTTATTAAACAGTTGCAACGGTTGATTAGTTGGTTGTTTTAGTTTAAATATTTTAAATGTTTGCAATGGTTAGTTAGTCGGTTGTTTTAGTTTAAATATTTTAAATGTATTTGTTAATGTCGACTTTTTTAATAAAAAACAAAATTGTTTACGGCGTGACATGTATGACCTCTTTGCCTCCCACCCCCTTGTTTGTCATTGTAGGAACGCCTCTCGACGTAATAACTTAGATATTATGCATGTATTGCTCGTCACAAGTTGAACTTGGGTCTCCTCCTCGGTCAAGGAATTTATGAGTTGGAAGTTAATACAACTCATTTAATATAAATATAGAATTACTATTTTTTTTCAATTGGTTATATGAGATTGAAACGGGCCCACCCATATCACATCATCCTCATATAATGGTATTACAACAAAGTTGGGATATTATCCATGTATCCCTTGGCAAGATTTGAACCTTGGTTTCCCCTTAAATGTTGAAAAATTTAACAGACTAAACTAATACAACTTGATCAATATAAAATTACTATAAAAATTGTATAAAATACTATTTAATTTTTTTTTTCTCATAAAACATTTATAATTTTATTTAATTAAAGATATATAATTGTTATTAAAATAATATTAATAATTGTATGAGAATTCATTAACAATAGAGAAATTTTTGAACATAATTATTAATTATACATTAAATTTTATATAATTATTAAATGGTTATATATATTCTCAAATAATTAATTAATTAATTAAAATATTTTTATATTTAATTAATTTATAAGAAGTATTTATAAATTTAAAAAATAAATAATCTTTCATGTATAATACATGAGATAAGTATCTGTAATGGTAAGGGTTTTGACCTTTTTTTTTAGAGGTCTAAGATTCAAATCCTACTCATTATAAAGGGATCAAAACCCCTTCTAAAAACTTGTATAAACTTATTAAAAAATACATAAAGTAAACATATAAATATAAATTAATATAAAATCAAGTAATCAAATTTTTAATTTCTAAGAATGAAATCTTTACAATCATAATTTCTAAGATTGTTATTATAATATTAATTTTTAAAAATATTAATGAAATTTAAAACTAAAATGTTTGTTTTGTATTTGTTTCTTGCGCCAAATTAAAATCGGATGGGTTCCGGTATCCTTTAACTATTATTGGTCGACATCTAATATTAATAGACTATTCTTCATACCGATATCAAAGCCTTTATTACTTAAGAAATAAATAACTTTATGATCGAAAGCTTTATCACAACGTAGAACTTTCTGTGGACTTCCACGTGTATGTAATCTTGGAGTACGTATCAGGGAATTGTTATGCGCCTTTACTTTATATGGTATAAATGTTTTGATTCGTTCTTTTGTTGCTAAAGTTTTATTTGTCGCGTCTAGATGTTAAATTCTTCTCTAAATTTTAAAAAAGGGGTCACATATGTGGGGGATAGGCGGCGGCGCATCTCGACGACGACCCTCTTTATCTTTATTTTACCCCCCAATCAAAGTTACGAAATTTGTTGTGACTTATTTATTTCTCAGATACCAATATTTAAATCGATTACAATCCTCTATTTAATTTTTTGTGGTTTGAGTTTTAGTTTTAGTTTTAGTTTTCAGGTATATTCTTAGTTATCAAGTTTGTGTTCGAGATGGACACTCTTGAAGTTCGAAAAAAATTCTATATATTTAAAAATTCAAAATAAAAATTTACATATCTTTTAAATAAATTAGTAAAAAGAAAATCATAATATCTTTGAAATAAATTAGTAAATAAGAAAATCAAAATATCTTTTAAATAAATTAGTAAATAAAAAAATCATAATGTTCATGCTATTATAAAGTAACCAAATATTAATTAAATTTCATTTTTTTTTTTGATGAGGAACCTTTTTTCTTGCTCAAGACTTTCAATTTATTAAAAACAACGTTTCTCTAGTGCTATTTGAAGGCTTTAGAAAACCAAACCTATTCATTGCTTTCCACACGAACCTACGAAGCAAAACCTAAAAATTTAAATTAATTAAAAATGTTTAAATGGACTCCTATCATTGTCATATTAAATATATTGATGCTTATATAGCTCTGCCTCTTATTTTGTCGTGGACCGATAAAAATATTTAAACCTGTAACAAAACTAATGTTTTTATTAATATATTTTTTTTTGAAAGAAGGGAATCAGTCCAATGAATGGAAGTGCGATTGATTGCTGTTGTGATTCCCTCTCCTTATGTAATTATACAACTCCTCCCGTGTATTTGTTTGATTCTTCAAAGCAAGCGAATTGGGCAGTTTTTTTCTCAACCTGTTCTTTAGCAGCTGCGCACAAAGTTAAATATTTTTTCCAAGGTTTAAGAGCTCAAAAAAATCAAAATATAACATGAAAAATTTAGGGTTAGGGTTTATTCACGAACTTAGTTGCTAGGGTTTTAATTTTTGCGTGAGGCCTGTTTTTTGCTATTTTTTCATTGACGAATTTAGGGTTGTTTCCACCTGTTTTCTGCCCATTTTTCATTGACGAATTTAGGATTTATTCGTCGAATTTATTTGCGAGGGTTTTAAATTCGACGAATTTGACAACTAAGGGTATATCATAGATGGTGTTTTTTTTATTTTTTATTTATTTGACTAGTGTGAAAAACTCCTACGACCAACACACAGGATTGAGTAGTCTCCTCCTAATCATGATCCCTCGTAATACCGAGAGCTATGCTTAACACATAAGCCACCACACACCCACCCCCTCACACACTCGTCCATGTTGCAGTTTGTTTTTTGATTTTACATGGTGGAATCGGTAACCACCATGAATCCGAGCAGGATGTCCAGATTTTTATGGCCGCCACGTATTATGCGCTATCCGTCCCAAAAGATGCCACACATATCTTCGTGCAGTCCGCTCCTATAACTACCATGCTACAATCATTTTAAACCTTTTACGCCGCTGAAAGCACCAAGAAAGGGACAAGCGTTCAATCTAGCGAGGCTCGAGATTTGAACCTTGGACCTCTGCCCCCCTTACGGGGTTTAGGAGAATCAATTGGTCTACACCTCGGACCTAACAAGATGGTGTATATTGTGTGTTAACAAAATAAAATAAAATAAAATTGTTTTTTAATATTTTTAAATAATATTTAATATTATATAATATAGAAATCTAGAATTTTATATTGAGCATGGAATCAAGGGAGATTGAGGAAGTTTAGATAAAATAAAATATAGGAGGTGATCAGACAAAGTTGTATGGGAAAGAACACATACTTGCTTGTGGATGGTGAATTTGCCCAAAAATAATTTTTAAAACAAAATCAATCTAGACAAACAAGATTCTTGACAAAACCTTGATGACAACTAGACCATGTAAACTAGTTATCCCTCTTAGAGGAGCATTTACCAAAGAGAGGGTCATGCACACCTAAATGATTGCAACAAAACAACCAACTGCCAAATTCAGTTGTTGAAAGGTTTCAACTTTTGTCACTAGGATTTCAAATCATTTTAAAGTCACCTCCTATGATTCATTCTGCAGGAGGGAGAGAAACAATTAACCATTCTAGCCTACTACAAAGTTGTAAAGCATGTTTGGAACAAATTTTCCAGACCAACTGGTAATACTGGCTAGATTAAATGGTTTGAAACAACTATTTCCAATATCGTTTCTTTCCTTACATGGTATGGGCACTTTGTTGCCAAGAGGAAGAAGATCCAAGAGAGTCCTTTTCATTAAGATATTTCATCTCCATTTAATGCTTATAAAAGATCCCACTAATGTTGCTATTCAATGTGACCTAGCTAATGTTGACTATCAAGCAAGAGGTTATGAGTCATACCATGCTAGAGGGGCATAAATTAGATCTCACCTCAATTGGATCTTCGAGGGTGACAAGGGAACTAATTTTTTTTAACTACCTCAGACATAAAAATACTTTAAAAAGGATTACTGAGTTGGGGGACCCTTCAAGTCATTCCTTTTTTGACTCCAATGAGATCATGAATCTTTTTGTAACCCACTTCTCTCAACTTTTTACAACATAGCAAATGACATCCATCTTCTCTTAATGGAATATGTGTAGGAACAAATTCCCTTCCTAGTAGACCTCATTATTTGGGATCAAATTGAATGTCTTCTTTCTATGAACAATCTGCATAATGTTTGTTTTACTACTAAGAGTAACAAAGCTCCTAGTATGGACGGTCTTCTAGTGGAGTTTTATTAAAAAATTTGGCATACTGATTCTATGGGTGGTGGTGCATGGCCGTTATAATAAAAAAATAAAATCCCCTAAGGACTAGGTGGATTGACAAAGGCTTGACTGTCTAAGTACTTTTCAAGAAGAGACCTAGGTTCAAACCTTGGGGGCATGCTGCAAACTTTAGCAAAGGTAGTACTCCCGTGTTGAACCCTTTGAGTGCACACTAGATCAACGATGATGGTACGAACCTTGAGCGACCAATGGTCTTCTTCTCATACCGAGTCAACAACAACGAGACAAATAGGCTGTTGGTAGATGTCCTTGTGGTTTGAACCCTGCGCTTGCTAGTTACTAAAAATAGTGGCTAAAACCAACTCCCTTATGTAATAAATTTATTTTGGCATATCCTTTCCTCATATCTTCATCATGTTTACTTGGAAGCTATCTAGAATATAATTTATATCAATGCATAGTTAATAGAACTTGTATCTAAAGGGAGAACTTGTATTCAAATATCCAATTGGAGACCTATTACCCTCCTCAATGTTCTTATAAGATCATAGCTAAAGCTATAACTTTAAAAATAAAACCTGTTGCACAAGTTTTTATATACTAAGAACAATATGGTTTTCTTAAGAGTCGTTATATCTTAGATAATCTTATGATAGCTTGGGAAAATGCAATGGAATATCAACTCCTATCAAATTGCCCTCTTAGTTAAGGTAGATTTTGACAAAGCATATGACAAAATCAAATGAGCTTTTATTATTTATATGCTTCTTGGCTTAGTTTTGGTCCAAAATTTTGTAATCAAATTGGTATGCTCTTTGTTGATGCTTAAACTTGTGTTCAGGTTAATGGAGCTCTACCCCTCCTTCCCTCTACAACAGTCTATTAGATAAGGTTGCCCTCTTTTTTGTATGTTTTGGTTACCGATGCTCTTGGTTATCTTTTTTGTAAGGCTTAATCTAATGGTCCCATTCAAGGGATTAAGCTTCCTTGGAATAAACATGCTCTCAACTCACATTTTGCTAATGATTCATTTTTCTTCTTCAAAATACCCAATAGGAGGTGGAAACGGTTAAAGAGTTTGTGCAATTGTTTTGTGATGTTTTTGGCTCTCGTATCAACCACTCTAAAACATAAATCTTTTATACTTCTTTCAATCCTAATGGTTGCAACTCCTTAGTCGAGTGGAAGATCATATCTCATGGAATGATTGCTCGCTACTCGGGTTTCCCATTTTGGATTAATATTTCTCCTAAAGATATGTGTAATTGGTTATGGAAAGACTTCAAAAGAAGTTCAATGCATGGTCGACTCAGTTTCTCTTCTTAACATGAAGAATTCAAGTTGTGAATAAAGTTATGGCAACCTCTCACGTTTACTACTCCTCTTGCTGGATGGCCTTAAAGGATGCCTATATCAAATTTACTCAAGTCATTCAAAAATATTTATGGACCAATGGGATGGCGAGGTAGGCATGATAACCATCTCATGGAAAATTTGTACCCAACCAAAGGCTTTAGGAGGTCTAGGTATTATTGATCCTCTTACCCAAAGTAAAAGTTTGGTTGTGAAATGGGTTGCTAGAGCAATTATTGGAGATGAAATTGGAACACATGTTCCAATACAAAATATTTCAAGATAGTAAAAAGATAAATGGAAAGAATCCCCATAAAAGGATAAGGTCCTTAATGCACCATACTTTATAGTTAAAGGATATATTCCTCTTAACCGTAATTGGAAATCTTGGTAATCAATTTCTCACTTTTAGGCTTGGAAGTTTGAATCCTTACATCATGGTTTAAGCATCGGTCTGAACATTCTTTGGTGGAGGAAACTTATCTTTCATAATGATAAACCTTTATCTTTGTGCAATGCTCTTTGAGGACTGACATTTATGAAGAAAAGTATAAACAAAATAACAAAAATTTGTGGTTTGGGTAATTGCTCAATTCTCACCTAGATCCAAATCCATAATTATTGCTCCTTTCCCTCTTCGTTCAAGGAGTTTTATGGTCTTGTTGTTGTTTCCATTCAATGTGAGGCCCTTATATAGTTGGGAACAACTACCTACAATATATGGACTATCTAGAGATGATTTAATGATCATAGAATCTCTTCCATTAAATAAAGTTGGATCTATAAAAATATCTTATGTCCTTTACCATTGGTATTTAAGCTCACTGTCAAGGGGTAAGTCAATTTTACCAATGCTGAATGGAAGTCTCTTGCTGCTCAAATTTGGAAAGTTCTTGTTGGATCCAAAACTCAACTTCTTAGATGGCAGGTTCTACATCAAAACTTCCAACTTCTGAAAGTTTAGTTATGTGACATGGCTAAATAGTTATGGGATATTTTCTACACTTTTATATTTCCCTCTTTCACTAGATCTTAGAAGCTTGCTCTGCTTAATTTTTTCCAGCAGGATCATCATCCCAAACACTGGGATATTTGTAGACTCACTTTTCTTAAACATATTTGGAAGTTTAGATGCATAAAGGTGTTTACCAATTCCACTCCTCCTTGGGGTATTATTTTAGTAGACTTGACCTTTGATCTTTTGTTACATTTGGGGGGCCTTCTTTCCCATGTTGTTGGATCTTCTAGTACAGTAGTAGATGTTATCAATAAATTTCAAATATTTCACATAATCCAAGATCTTCAAAAGTTTTAGCAGGAAACAAAAAGAAAAGTAGTAAACAGTGATGAACCATTTTAAGAACTCATTACTATTTCTTCCTTGAAGACTTCAAAAGATATAATGGAGCACATGCTCAAAACTTCCTTCTTCACATGACAGGATCTTCCATGGATGAGTGATGATATCGAGTGATGAGGATTGATGTTAGATCTTTCATATGACCCCTCTAGTAGTTCCTAGCTAGGTTTGCATAGTTTATTTTCTAGCAAAATTCATATTGTAAGTGAGTCTCCTTCTCACATGCACTTGTGGGCACTAGTTGTCTTCTAGTTGTCATTTAGAGTGTTAGTTAGCAAGTGTGAACTCAAAGTAGGAAGTGTGTACTTCAAGATAGCTAGAATGGATCTTCTAGTTAGCAATCTTAACTTAGAAGTTTACGTGCATTCTCCTTTGCACCTTTGTAGCTTTTGGTTAAGCGTATTGAATCAAATCCATGATTTCATGGGTTGGTTATGTATTTTGGGGCATTAGTGCCTATATAATGATTTGTAAATAATAGAACACTTAGTTGGATTTTCAATCCTTTTTCATTGGTATCAGATCCTAGTTCATGTTTGCACTAGGGCTTGTGAGGTGAGAGGATAGGAGATAGAATTATTATGAGAAATGTTTTCTCATTGAGGACTCGGTTTAAGCCCAAAGGGAGCTTGAAAACCATTCGGAGAAGGAAGTTCCTTCGCCGACAAACCCCTCGTTCCAACTTTTTGCTTATGCTTAAGAGGTATAGGAAAATTTTGCCCCAGAGTTCTTCATATACTGATCCTTGGAAGGGATTGGATCGTAGCTACGGTCCAATTAGGATTAGGGAGCCATTTGACCCTGCTACCCCCCCATTTTCGAGTACTGAAGAGCTCTAGGAGGACTTCAAAGCTAGGTCGTGTGTCGACTTAGATCTGGATGCCTTTCAAATGCTGGTCGTGTGTCGACCGGATCTTGAAAGGAGAGCTACTGGTGGGAGCTGGTTGCTCGCATTGTTACAAATTAAGCTTTTAAAATTTTAGAATTAACCCCCCTGGTTGATTTTTAATTTTTTTTTAATTTGTGCTAGAAAGGCTTAATTTTTGTTAATATATTATTTTTATTAATATATTATATGTGCTGCTGAATTCATTTGTAAAAAAAAAAAAAAAAGGCATTTTATTTTAAAATTTTGCAGCATTCGGCCCAGCCTCTGCTGCATTCGGCAGCCTCGGCTGACTTCCGCTGCGTTCGGCAGGGGGCGACCGGTAGCCGACAGCCTTCGACTGTCTTTTTTGACGCTGTCCGGTCGAGGCTGTCCAGCGACAGTGCTTCGGCATACTGACTCAGTGCGTCGGTGACAGCTCGGTCGACGCTCGACATTTTTGTCGAGCGTGATAGCGCTGCATCATCACGACCGACAATAGCGTCGACCTTCCGCCCGCGCCGTCTGCTGGAAGCTTGACAGCGCGACGCCTGGGGGAGCCGGCGAGAGCTAGCGCTGACCGTCGGCCCGTCAGCCTGACAAGTTTATCGTGCCGCGCCCGGTGCAGAGAGCCCGACCGGTCAGCTGCAGCGCCGACATTTTTGTTAGGTCGCAGTCGGGTCGTCTGCGACACGCAGCGCCGACGAGCGCTCGCATGGCTCGCGGACCGCAGTGCCTAATCGACAGCGTCTGTCAGACGTCTGCCGGGCCTGTGGCCGGTAGTGCCTCGGGTCAACCGCAGTTGGCCAGGGGCCGTTGCGGGCTTAGAGCCCGAACTTCTAAACTTTTTTTGTGCATGGCTAGGGTGCACAAATTGTTTTTAATTTTTGCACTGGAGTTTGTGCATGGCCTAAGTGCACAAGAAATTGGTGTTAAATTCTGCATGATTTTATTATTAAAATTTTCTGCACTTAACTGGATTTGCTGTTGGATTATCTGCTCGGGAAGCGTGAACAGGAGTTTTGCCTCGGGAAGTGTGCCACAGTGGTAGCAGAATTTCATGCAGAATTTGGAAGGGTAAAATCTTATTGTAATTTTTATTTTTTTTTACTATTTAAGGTAGCTTGTTAAATTTAATTTTTATTAATTTAATTTTTAATTGATTTAATGAAATTTAATTTTTTTAATTAAGTTATTTTTAAATTAATGAATGTTAAGTTGCACCTTAGATTAGTTTAAAAATTGCAAAATTTTCAGCCTTAGGAGTAAAATTTTCAACTTTTGAAGCACTCCATTGTAACAATGAAAAAGTCCCATTTTTCTTTCCTTGATTAGTGCTGTCTCATTTTTACTTCTGGCTTATACCCGGGAACACATGGCTTCTGACTTGGCTGCCCAAGTGGCAGAATTGGCCCATGTTGTAAACACTTTGGCAGATAAGGCTGATGACACTACCATGGCAGAAGTCCTTGGCAACCTTGCCATGAAGGTAAATGACATTTCTTTGCATAATGCCTCAACTTCTGCTCATGATTCCCGTTTGAGAGTTCGTTGTGAAGTTCCATTGTATGATGGATCCAGGAACCTTGATGTCTTGAATAGTTGGATTCTTGACATGAGTTCTTGGTTTGCTTTTTCTCAACTTTCAGAAGATGATGTAGTGCCTTATGCTAAGCTAAAACTTTTTGGCTTAGCCAAAGTACTTGTGGAACGAAAACGAGGACAAGAACTCACTACATGGGATGAGCTTGTACAATGTCTTAAGACCAATTTCTATCCTTCAAATTATTCTAGGGAATTGGTTATTAAATGGTTTCGTTTTCGCCAAGGTACTAATATGTCTGTACAAGAATATATTTTCCAATTTAACAGGTTCAGAATACTTGTGAATGTGGAGGATGATGTTCCAGGTTTGATTCTCAAGTTTCAAAGTGGCTTGTTGGAACATTTGTACAGGGAACTAATGTTTGTTTCTATATCCTCATCATCAGGTATATCGCAACAGGATACAACTATAGTCTCTGTGTTGCTATTATCTTCTATTCTTATGTGTTCTCAATTATGGATTCTTTACTCTCTATCCACCTCATTTTGTACTTGGTTATGTGTACTCATCTATGGATGGTAGCACCATATTATTATACTGTTCTAGTTGATAACATAATATAATATAGCTTTTACTAAAAAAAATCTTATATCAACTATGTGAGCTACATCAACAACATATTAAAATATTGCAAATATAATTGTGAGATTTGGAAGAGTGGGAATTGTTTTACTTTATTTTTTATTTTTTAAATAATTAAAATAAGTGCTACAAGTGGTAATATATAATTTAATTTTTAAAATTTTATTTGATTAGAAATTTAATTTCAAATAATGTTTAATATGTCACAAGCATCAAATGATATTAATTAATTTAATTATATTTCTTAAATTTTAAAAGAATTTTGTTAAATTATATATGTATTATTGTCAAATTATTGAAATATTAATATGTAATCATGATGTAATAAGAATGGAATAGTTTCAATTTTCTATAACTAATTAAAAAAAATATCATCAAATGAAAAATATATTACCAATTAATAGTGGAAATTTTGGATGGATAAAAACTATTTTAAAGTAAGAATAAGAAGAAATGTAACCTGTTTAAGATAAAATAAAATAATAAAATTTTATTATTTAAAAAATACAACTAAAGTTGCTAATAAAAAATATAATTAAAGTTCTATAAATTTGTTAATTATTTTAATTAAATTAAAACTATTTACAGGGATGAGGGATGAAGGATGAAGGGGAGCGAGATTCAGAGCAAGCTTTATGTTAGTGTTGCGGAGCTCTTTGACAAGGGTCAGTTTGCTGGGTCTAGAGCATTTCATGCCGATTTTCAAGAGCGTCGTATCCCTTTTGACCTTGGTGCTCTATCATTTGCCATGGTGGTTGCAGGTCATGGTTCTATATGGGGACTTAGAGCTTTTTCCAGAATGCTTCTCTCTGTATGTTCTGATGGATCTGATCCACTCCTTGGATTAAGGGATGTTTCATCTTGTTGATAAATTTATATGACCCCATCCAAATCTAGACTTGATTAGGAAATGGCCTCTTCAACGGTGGAATCTTTGCGACAGACTGAAGATTGTTGCTCTTCCGAATAACTTTTTTCTTATCAAATTAACTGAGGAAACCGATATGCTTCATATTTTGAATGGAGGTCCTTGGTTCTTTGGCAGAAGGATCCTATTTTTAAGAAGGTGGGGAACAAATTTTGATCTTGATCTTTAAAAAATAAACTTTGCCCCTATGTGGATTAATCTTTTTAGCTTGTCCCTTCATTTTTGGCATGCGAATATTTTAAGAGGAATAGCTAAATTTTTTGGAGAACTAAATATGATAGATGGACCAACACTCTCCAAATCCTGAATGGTGGTAGCTAGAATGTGTGTCAATGTCCTTCTAGGCTTGGATCTATTGGATTCTATTAATTTAATCTCAAAACTAGGTGTTAGGAAGTAACTTGTGGAATAAGAGAATCTTCCTTCATTTTCTTTGATTTCTAGTCGTATCGACCAGGTTGGAATATCCTCAAGTAATAATATTGTTAAAAAGAAATGAATTTGCAAGGAAGGGTCTACGAATCTCACTTCGATTAAATCTCTTGGAGGCTCGAATCCAATCACTTTGACTGATTATGGTTTGAGTAATGATGATGATTCTACTGCCATTTTGAATGAAGGAGAATGCCCAAATAATGATAGGCATATTAAAAAATATATGAACTTCTAGGTATGTCCTGCCTTGAAGCTTCCTCCTTCCCAAAAAAATTATTATTTTTATTTGAGTTTTGTAAGTGCTTGGAGTCCCCATTCAAAGAAAATAGTTATTCGTCTTGATTCTAGTGAATCTCCCACTCCTCTTGGTAAAAGAGTATTGAGGGATCTAAACTCTTCTAGATCCATAAAATCTGGTAACAATTCTGTTGATGGACCTAGCACTCAAAAGAATTCTAATACAATGTCGGAGGGAGGCAAACAAGAGTAGGAAGACCAGCCAAGCAAGAGGCTTTGCACTATGCAACAAGTGATGATATTGCTGAAGGCAAGCAATCTACCTTAGAATATTTGAGAAAATATTTGGGGGATTTTTCCTTGAGCCCAGAAACACTCAATCCCCTCCCCTTCTCAAGCTTTGCTTCTCATGGTCCTATCCCTAAGGGGACGGTGGATTGTATGAAACACATTGTTTTGAAAATCTAAGGAGTTGCCTTCGAATGGAGGATCTGGAGATGCTGAAGACATCATTAAAGGTCCTTTGTTGTCTCCTAATATGATTTTGGCTTCTAAGGTTGGAGGTATTAGGCATCAAAAAATCCCCTATCCTTCCTTAAGGGATTTGGTGGAGGAATTGTAGATGTCTCCTAGAAAATCTACAAATTCAGGCGAATATATACCAATTTCCAACGCATTTTTTCAATCAAATGGTTTTTTGGATGCACACTATTTTAAAATTCCAATTTCAAATTTAGACATGGCACTTTGAAATGATTCCCAAGAGGATATCTCCTGAGTGAGAAATTATTTGATTCAATTTTGATTTGGTACTTGATTTTAGTGGAAACTAGCTGGATGCATGGTACTCCTTGCGCTTCTGGATGAGAAGTTTGTTTTGAAAATTTGATTTTAAATTTTAGGCATGATTTTTAAGTTTCAAGCTTTATTTTGGATGCTAGATTGATTGGGCAAATGTTGATCTTCTCCTTGGGATCTGTCTTTTTCTTTATTGTTGTAAGGTTTATCTGGATGCTATGAGATCCTAATTTTTTAGAGATTGGCCTCTTGATCTCTTTGGATCTTGATCCTTGTATCACTTGAAGATTGACCTCTAGATCTCTATGAAAATTTATTCGTGTATCTCTTAGTGTTGTACTTTTGGGATCCACATTACTTTTAAAAGGTTTGAGGTCCTTTCAAAACCCATTTTTCCAATCAATAAAAAAAATTAAACTATTTATGTTTTAATTTTTTAAACATATTTCTTATATACTAATATTGCATTAAATTTTATTTATAAAATTATAATTAATAAATTCATATTTATTAATATTTTATAAAATTTTAAAATTATATTCAATATATATATAATTAATTTAACAACATTCATTAAAGTAGTCAAGAAAAGTAAGCAAATTTTAACATCAATTGAAACTATTTTGTTTATCTAATATGTATTCAAAGAAAATATTGTTTGCAATCCTTCAAATATTGTATTTTAACCCTGGCACCTTACAATAATACATTTTTTTAAATAAGTTATATGTGGCTTCTATCGAGGGCCACTCCCATCAAAATATCAAAATATTGCATTTGCCGCAACATATCTTTTTATCACAAGTTTTTCATTTCTTTTTCTCTTGAATATATTCTTTAGCTTCCTCAAAGTGTTATGTTTTCACAATCAACTCCTTGAAATCATTTTTATTAAGAGATAAAATATCACTTGGCCAGTTGCCTTCTAAAATTTGAATTTCATCGAGATGAAGATCAATATTGCAATTTGCTAATTTATCTACTTCTTGATTTCCTTCTCTATAAATATGTTCTCACTTCCAAGAGATTGCCTCTAGTAATAGATGATGAACATCAACAATAATATTATTTTTTATCTAGTCTCCACATCTAAATTTTGTTAATAACATTGATGATAATTTGTGCGTCCCCTTAATTGAAATATATTTCCATCCTTTTTTCTATTGAAATTTTAATCCTTGTAAGAAGTGCCTTAGCCTCTACATAGTTGTTAGTTGAAGTTCCATATGATTTTGAATAAGTGAGGAGAATTTTGTCTTCATTATTTCTAAAAACACCAGCTCCACCAATGTTTATCCAATCTCCATAATCCATTTTTTTAATAGCATTTTGACATAAATATATTCTTCAACTTCCTCAAAGTGCTATGTTTCCACAATTAACTCTTTGACATTATTTTGATTAAGAGATAAAATCTCACTTGGCCAATTGCCTTCTAAAATTTAAATTTCATCGAGATGAAGATCAACACCGCAATTTGTTAATTTATCTGCTACTTGATTTTATTCTCTATAAATATACTCACACTTCCAAGAGATTGTCTCTAGTAATAGATGATGAACATAAAAAATAATATTATTTTTTATCCAATATCCACATCCATTTTTGTTAATAGCATTGATGATAATTTGTGAGTCCCCCTCAATTGAAATATATTTCCATCATTTTTACTATAATTTTAATACTTGTAAGAAGTGCCCTAGCCTCAACATAGTTGTTAGTTTAAGTTCCATATGATTCTAATTAAGTGAGAAGAATTTTGCCTTCACTATTTCTAAAAACACTGCCTCCACCATTTTTTACAATCAAATTTTTCAATAGCATTTTGACATAATATATTCTTGAATATATTCTTCAACTTCCTCAAAGTGCTATGTTTCCACAATCAACCTTGACATCATTTTGATTAAGAGATAAAATCTCACTTGACCAGTTTCCTTCTAAAATTTGAATTTCATCTAGATGAAGATCAACATTGTGTTGAGGAACATTACATTTTTTGGTACATGCTAATGTACCGCCATGGTACCTTCACAATACAAATGTAAATATGTAATAGATTAGGGTTGAGTTTATAGTTCAGATGAGTGATTTATATTTTCCTTTTATGCAAGTGTCCATGTGCAAGAAATGCACAAGTGTCATGTAAGAGTGCAATATGCAAGAAATGCACAATTGTCATGTAAGTTAGAGTGCAGGTGTGTATTGAGAGAATGTGCATAAGTGTATTGTATATAAATGTGCAAATATGTAAAGTGAGGATGTCCACAAGTGTCTTATATTAAGAATGCATGTAGGAGAGTGTCATGTAGAAGTGTGCAAGTGTCATAGGGTCAAGTATGCATGTAAGAAAAGAGTGAAGAGTGTAGTATAAAAGTGGTAAGATGATAAGCCAAAATTCATGGGAGTTGTCATATGGAGAGCAATAGTCAAGAACATGAAGAGTCATCTTCTATATCTATATTATGGAGACAAAGCTCCATACAATATAACACGAGAAATTACAAACAAGGAGGTGTGAAATAAGCATTGACAAAACTTGTATATAGATATTGAGCAATTAATATTGTAAGTATTCTTCATGCATGTTCATGAATGATTTTATCCATTTACATTCATATTTGATATTTTGAGTGAATGCTTATTTTATAATTATATTTGATTTGATATACATATTTAATTGCTCGTATATTATTCTACTCTTGATTATTGATATTTCAACCTATAATATTGTTGGTTTATTTATATTGGAACCTATGATATTTTGAGGTAATTAAGCTTAAAAGCCAACACATCGCAATTTGCTAATTTATTTGTTACTTGATTTCCTTTTCTATAAATATGCTCACACTTCCAATAGATTATCTCTAGTAATAGATGATGAACCTCAACAATAATATTATTTTTTATTTAGTCTCCACATCCATTTTTTTTAATAACATTAATGATAATTTTTGAGTTCTCAATTGAAATATATCTCCATCCTTTTGCTACTGTAATTTTAATCCCTGTAATAAGTGCCCTAGCCTCTACATAGTTTTTAGTTGAAGATCCATATGATTCTGAATAAGTGAGAGGAATTTTGCCTTCATTATCTCTAAAAACACCACCTCCACCAGTTTTTCTTGGATTTGCTTTAGAAGCATCATTAAAATTAATTTTGATAAACCCAATTTCTAGATATTTTTATTTGACCATAGATCAAAGTAGATCCTTTGTTTTAATTCCATATGATGAGCTCCATATTTGTATCTGCAAGAGAGATAATAATACAATTCCAAACATGGGCATGATTTTTAGATTTATTTTTTAAAATTTTATTATTTCTTTCAAGTCGTTAATTCCAACAAATAATTGCAGGACCAATCCTCTAAATAATACATAATACTTTGGATTTGAAATAATTAATCCAACATTTCATCAACTCTTTCAATGTTGATGGAGCTACCCCATATAAATTTATATTTTTTAGAAAATAACCCCAAATGGTGTGAGCAAATGAACAATGAAGAAGTAAACGGTCTTATGTTTTTAAATCATTCTCACACAAGGCACATCTAAAAGTTCCATAATATTTTCTTCTTCGTAGACTCTCTCCTGTAAGAATCTTACTTTGAATAGCTAACCAATGAAATGTTGAGGTCTTAGGGAGAGCCTCTAATGACCTTGTTAGAAGGAAATTTTGATTGTTCTAAATACTCATATACCAATTTGACTTACTATCCACCATCCTTTGATAAATTCCAAACCAACTCATTCTTTGGTGTAAAAATCAACAAATAAAACTCTTGAAGAATCTTCTGAAGTTCATATACAATTTTTTTGAGTTCCTCTCCTTCAACTAGGTTACTAAAATAAATCTATGAGTTGTTGCTCATAATAATATAGTCTTTGACCTTTGAACCTTTACATGCTATGTATGCTTGAGCCAATGGTTGTTATTTTTAGTCAAAGATAAGATGATAAGGCTTGAACCAAACATCAAACCAAATATTTGGATAACTCTCCTTGTTGACTGACCATCTAATATGTTTCTTTATCAATTGATCCTTTGGGTAGGTTATTTTTCTAAGTAATTTCATTACATCAAGAGAACCTATATATTTTTGAAGTAATATTTTTACCCAATTATTTCCTTGATCTTTGAATAATCTCCACCCAAGCATTTTCCTAATACCAAATTCATAAATCTCCAATTTTGTGAGCCTGCTCCTCCAATATTATTTCCTTTGCAAACCCTATCCCACTTACAAAGAGGAAACCTAATTTTTCTCCTCACAACCTTTCCATAAAATATCTCTTTCAATTTTATTAATTTTTGATGCGACACCTCTTACAATAATACCATTAATATCCTATAATAATTAAATTTTAAGTTATTATTGCAAAGTGTAAGGGTTAAAATGTACAACATTATAACATAATACAATGTTTTAAATTTTAAACATTATACCTTACACTAATATCGTTCTTTTTATATAATTATTTAGTAAAATAAATGAAATAATGCAATTGAATATTTTTTTAGGTTAATACTTGATTCATAGTGTACATAACTTTCAAATAGGCTTTTCAAATCGTATTAATACATAATTTCAATAGTAAAAAACTCGCGTTCATTGAAAACAACCTAGCAGGCTTTAATTAATTTAAGATATTAGGAAAATATATATCTGATATATACATTAAATTTATTTTTATTAAAGTTTATGAATTGTTTACTTTAAACTTATTCTATTAACTAATTCAAAATATTATCTAAATAAATTTTAAAATATATGTTTTTTTAGATAATAGTCATGTTGATCTTTTTAACTAATTCAAAATATTATCTGAATATATTTAATAGATATGATTTTTTTTTTTTTTATATAATAGTCATGTTGATCTTTGTTGTTTAGAAATTTAAATTTTAGAAGGCAACTAGTGGAGTGCCTTTTTTTTTCTTAATTAAGATAATGTCAAGGTGATTACAAACATAATAGTTTGAAGAAGATTGAGAATATTTTTGATGGAAAAAAGATGAATATTGGTTTGTCACTTTTGACCAGCCTCAAGATTCTAATAAAACTAACTCTAACATCTCTTTGAACCACAATTTTCTTAGTGTGATCCAAAGAGCATAAACTCCTATCTTGATTACAATTTCGATTAATACTATTTCAAAGAACCCAAATTAGCTTCTTCCTCTTACCACGACTTTTAGGGCTATCTCAAATTAGGACTAAGAGTGCTACAAACATTAGTGTGATATCATAATAGAGGTTAATCATCATAATGATCTACTTGGTCCAACACACTTCATTACTTAAATCCTTGTTGGTTAGTAATAAAACATGTTGGTTTACCTCCATCAAGTCTATAGTATTCCTATTTTGATAAGATTTAAACAAGTAAATAGCAAGATGCTTGCTTCCATTTTTAGACAAAAAGTTAACAATTGCATTATTCCCTTTGCCTACATGAACTGGAATGGCATCCTCAAACTGCTTCCATATGGCTTTGATCTAACTTACTATGTTCTTGATCTGCCATACACTCGATTTGAGATTACTAATCTCATCTAGCAACCCCACCAAAATTTATGAGTTAAAATCCACTATGATCTTTTGAATCCCATTCTCTCAAGCATTGAGATAGCCTTGTCTAATTGCTAAAGCCTCCACTTCATTATTTTTTCTACTCCTATACCTTCCAATTCCCAATGAAGGACCTTCCCCTTGTAGTCTCTTCTAAGGAAACCAATGATCGTTGCCCTTGGGTTATCCTTTGCTACCCCGTCCATGTTGATTTTTTCATAGCCTGAGGGTGGGGGTTGCCAAGCCCCATGAGTCTGCCTCATGGAAAAAATATCTTCCTCCTAGTTTTTCTACTCCCCTACATGAGATTTTATTGTTTTTGTAACCTTGTTTAATATTTTCTATCAAACTAGCTCCATTGGAGTGTAATCCTCTCCAAACATTTTGGCATTTATTTCCAACCATATGTGCCACTAGATAAAGATCAAACCTAGAGACCAACCAAATTGAATTGATTTATTTTTGAACCTTCTCTGATTCCAAACCTCCCATATATTAATAAGTGACAACTGTTGGTTAAGACATACCTTGAAGAGATCAATCCATCAACTCCACAACTCTAAGGTGAAGTCACACCGGAAGAGCAAATGATCTATTGTCTCCTTCTAGGTATTGCACATGATACATTTAGAGGGGCCATAAAAACCCCTATTCTAAGTTATCATAGGTGAGGAAGCTTCGATGCATAACTTGCCAAGAAAAAAAATTAAATTTTGGCTAGTCCTTTGCCAACCATACTCTATCCCATGGAACATCCAACAACACTAGTGGGGAGGGATCAATTCATTATAACCATCCCAAATTGTATATATGCTTAAATTCCCATGACCCCAAGCCATCTTTTCCTCTTTCTCCTTTCTTGTAAGGTGGCGTTGTTTTAATATCCTCTCTATTAGCAATACTAAACTCAGAGAGATTAGGACTGACCACTCTTCCCATCACTTTAGTTGCATGAGATAAGGTCCCAATCTACCTTGTATGTAGATAGTATGCTATATTGATTTAATATTTGTTTTCAAGGCTTTGTTGAAGGGGCTGTAGCTCTAGAAATTTTGAAATCAAGGGGGGTATTGATATGAAGAATCGACCTAATAATTTACTTTATCCTCTCTACCCACTTTCTAAAATAGTCTTGGTTTTACCACTTTCTCTCCTAATTTTAGTATATTCCACACAATAGAACCTTGACCACTCATAGGGATATGATGTGCTTCCTCATGGGGAATGATACCCAAATACTTACTAGTAATGAATTTCTTAAACAATGCTTTTTGATTAGAGATCCATCTCCAATAAATATTGCCTATTAGAGCTTGGTTATTCAATGCCGCTTTTTGAATTCCTAATCCTTCACTTGCTTTAGACTGATAGATTTGTCCCAACTTACTAGAGCCCATTGCTTACCCATCCTTGGACCATCCCAAATAAATTTTTGCATGAGTGAGTCCAAATCCTTTAGGATTCCAATCAGAGTAGCAAGGATACATAACTTGTAAAATAAAATTGCTTGAACCACTAATTGAAGAAGATTCACTCTTTCTCTAAAAGGGAGCCATTGGTGCGTCCAATGATTTACCTTTGCACCAAATATGTCCACCAATGTTTTCTATTCTGCCACATCTAACTTCTTATAATGGAGTGGAATCCTCAGGTAGTTTAGTGGGAGGGAGCCTTGAGAGAAGCCTAATATGTTTAGAATTTATCTTAGATCCCATTTCGGTATTAAAGAACACTACCATGGACTTGGGTGTATTTCCTTTATGGCCTATGGATTCTAGATAAGCATTTAAGGTAAATTTAAGTGCTCTTGCCTCCCTAACATTGACCATCCCAAGCAAACCTGTGTCATCCACAAATTGTAAATGGGTCAGATTCACTTCTTCCACTTGCACTCTTGAGATAACTCCTTTTTGTATATTCCTTCAAAGAAAACTACCCAATACTTCAACAAGAAAAGGTACGAGGATATAGGGTCTCCTTGCTAAAATCCTCTAGAAGCCTAAGAGGGAGTCAAGGGAATACCATTATTGAGGATTAAGGAGGCCAAAGAGACACAACTCATGATCCACTCTCTCCAACCTTAAGAGAAACTAAAGTTCTCTAACATTCAATCCAAAAACAACCAAGGGACTCTATCATAGGCCTTAAACATGTCTAATTTGATAAACATGCCTCTTCAATATTTTTTATTCATTATGATCTACTTCTTGTGCCAAGATTACTTCATCTAGAATTTGTCAGCCCTCCACAAATCCTCCTTGCTCTGGAGAGTTACTACTATCTAGTACCTACTTGAGCCTTTCAACCATCAGTTTGGTAGTGACCTTGTAGACTGAATTGTAAAGTGCAATAAGGCAAAAGTCTCCAAGGTTGGGAGCCTCTCCCACTTTCGGAATTAAAGCAAAGAAAGTGTGGTTCATAACATGCTTTTATTTGCACGAGATTCTTCCACTACCCTAGTTACATCCTCCCCTATGCCATCCCAAAAATCTTGGAAAAAAATCAATCAATAACCCATCAGGGCCTAGGGACTTTTCAATTCTCATGTTGTAAATTATGTCTTTCATCTCCTCTAGATCCACATATCTGAAGAGGGTCTGGTTTTGTTTGGCTTTTATAATATGTGGGATATAATTATCTATTATTATACTACAACATTAGGATGGGTAGAAACAGAGAAAATATTTTCAAAGTAGATATTTGCAGCTTGTTGCATACTTGGGATAGTGTCCATCACATTTCCATGAAGGTCTTTTAGGTTGGTCAGTGTGTTGGAGTATTTTCTTATCGAGGCCAAGCAATGGAAGAACTTAGTATTTTGGTCCCCCTCTAGCAACCAAGAAGTTTTACCTCTTTGTTTACAATAGATCTCTGCTTGTTTGTCTATACTCTAATTCTTTTTTGACCAACTCATCTTCCTATTTCAAGTCTTTTGTGTTTAATTTAGTTTGAAAGAGTGTGGCCATCTCCTCCATCCTTATAACCAGTGGAGTCCTTTTGAAGTTGAAAATCTGATTTATTGTTTCTTTTCTAGATTTTGAGTTAGGATTTAACATGTTGAAGTTTTTTAAAGACTCCAAACAATTTTATCCCATGGGAAGGGTACCCCTCTTCCCACCAAATTGCGATTTTCCCCCTAATCTCTTTTTTCAGCCAAAAATTCTCAAACCAATATGGTTTAGAAAAAGATTTATTATCCATATCCCATTCTAAGAGAATTGGAAAGTGGTCTAATTTTGTATGATTGAGGAATTCTAACCTAAGTGACCATCATAGAAAAGTCTCTTCAAATACCAAGAATCTATCCATATTTATCTTCTTGTTTGCCAACCTCACTTAATTATTTGTCTAAGTATGAGAAGGCCCTGCATACTAGACATCAATAAAATTGAGCTAATTTACTTTAGAGATAATAAATATATCCCCCCAATCAAAATATAGGATGTCCCTTCCTAATCCCTAGATGAAAGTTTGGCATTAAAGTTACCAGCCACTATCCAATTCACCTCTTCTTTTTTTATCTTACTTGCTTGTAAAACTTCCCATTGGAGGTGTTGCTCCCTATTTTTTTGGAAATTGTAAAAATTTGAAATTAACAAAATTTATCTAAAATTATTACTCTTGAAAAGAGATGTGAGAACCCCCTTCCTGTAATATGATCAATTGCTATCCAGTTTAGATGGTTCTATAAAGTCACTATACCCCCTGAAGCACCTTGGGATGTTATAGCCATATGCTCTACCTATCTCTATATTTTCTTCTCTATTCTATCCATCACCTGTATTGAAGATTTTATCTCTTGAAGGAAAATTAAATCTTAATGATGAATTTTAATTAAACTATGAATAACAATTTGATGAGACCTGTTGTTTAAACCTCTAATATTCCATGATTGAACAATCATTGGGAACAGAAAACCTAGTAAGTATCAATATGCTTTCTGTTTCCTTGGTTTACTAGTTGGTCACCCTCCATTATTAGCTTCTCTTGGTTTAATTTTCTTCTCACACTCTTGGCTTGGGTGTATTTTAATATTTTCTTTGCTTGTTGAATTCCAAGAGTAGTCTTACCTCTATCTTTATCTTTGTCTTTCATTGAGACATCCCTATCAACCAAGACCATAGCAAGGTTGAGGTTCTCTAAAGTTGTTATGGCAATATGGTTTGGGATTGGTTGGATATTGGTCTCTAATGCTGGTTATCCTCTACTAGACAATTCTTCTAAATTTTTGGAGGGCAAATTTTCACCTTGTGGTTCCTTTATTATAACTATCTCATTCTCCATTTCCATTAGGGTATAAGAATTTTATACCTATTTAGGTTTCTCTTTTTAGTCTGGTTTGGTTATGCCTTCTTATTTTTCTTCTTCTTCCCCTTAGGTGCTTCAAAATCCTCTTTTGGTGTATTTATGTTCAAGTTTGTAGGTTATGTTTCTACCATCTTCTCAAGCATCTTGTTGTCATTGGCCTTCAATGGGAAGGGCTTCTTCTAGACAGTGTCAGGGTAGAAACAAGCAAGATGTACATGATTATGATAAATCCTACACAATAAGGGATTACTTTACAATTTACTTATTAGATCCAGGTTAAATCCCCCATATCTATTTCTATTTCATTTGGTAACAGTTAATTCAGATCCATATCAATATAGAATAAATGGTTGAATCTCCCATCATCGTATCTTTGGCTACTCCTAGATAGCATCCCAAAAAATTGCCTAATCTCTCAAAAACTAGTTTACACCAATATGCCATTGGTAGAGCATATAATCGAACCCAAATAACCACTCCAATGGGTTCCATTTGTGGATCAAATCCTGGCTTCGAGGGCTACACAAAAAGACCTACTACTCCATAGCTTCTCTTCCCTAATTCAAAAGTTTATCCCTGACTGCTCTTAAAGAAAAATTCACTATATAATATCTATTACTAATGAGGAATATTGATATATCCCCTAAAGGTTCCCAATTCCTTCCAATTCAAGAGGTCATAAACCCTAGAGATGGTCTCATGCTAATAAATTTTCAAATTAGATCATGGTTACTCCTATACAAAATATTTTAGCCACTACACTTTGTTCAATAACTAGCTTGGGATGGTGGGCAACCTGGGGAAGACAACCATTAACTTTGGATTGCAAAATTTTATCTATAGGCTTCTTGGAAGCAATAGAGAAGATGGATTTTAAGGCATCACTTCTCAAGGATTCATTCTCAGATTGTTATCTCTCCCTCATTGGTGTTTGCAAAGGACTGCTTGGGAGAAGGGTACAAAGGGAGGGCCTTAGAAGGTCCCTCATATGCAATCATTGACAGGTAGAGAGCAATTTTGATCCTATAACCTCTCTCAAACAATAGTCAATCCTTATCATAATTTTCAATATTAAGCAATTTTCTTGGGTTCTGAGAACACTTTCATTTACTAAACCATATATAGCTTATTAAAAATATAAATAAAATTTATTTGTATTTAAAAATTGTTAAAAAATTATTAATAATAGATATTAAAATATAGTATTGAAAAAATAAATGACTAATTTAAAATTACAATATTTTTTTTTTTGGATTTGGTTAGTGTGAGAAACCTATACAACCGATGCTTAGGACTGGGCATCCCCATACCACCATGACCTCTCATAATGGGGAGAGATAAGCTTATCAATATAGAATTTAACACACAACCACATACACACATGTCGTGGTTTAAACCTTGGACCTCCTAAAGAAGAGCCAAAGCGTAAAACGTTACACTGTCCCCTAGAACTAAAATTATAATATTATTGCAAAGGATTCCATTAAATTGTTTGCATGCAAAATATATATGTTATAATGTACACTAAGGTGTTTGGTATTTATAATATTTCTTTGATATCTTAGGCTTATAAGGTATATAGTCCTTGTCGTGGGACAACAAATTGGTATGTCTTTGGACTTTCTTCCAAGAAATCCAAGTTCAAATTACAGGAAGGGTGGCCCTTGATGTGCCCCTCATTGAGAAAAATCATAAATCCTTTAAAAAAACCTTGTATTTATCCTAATAATTATACAAAGGCATTTCATATATCAAACATTAGTCCAAAGTTTGATATGTTAATTTTTCTAATAGTGCTTAAAATTTATATCATTAAACGATTTGTTTTATCCTTATAATTATAAAATAATAATTTTTTTAAATAGTTATATTGGATTGAAATGGGCTTCACCTGTATTACATCATGATTGCATAGTGGTATTAAGATAACTTGATTATTATCCATGTATTGTTTGGCAAGATTTAACGTTGGTCTCCTCACCATTTGACACAAATATAGAATTACATCTAAAAGCATATAAAATTCTATTTCATGATTATGATTCAATGGATCTTAGGGCAATTTTTTTCAAAAAATGTGCAATCTTTCAAGAGCCATATCTTTGTATAAAGTTTGATTTAGACGATTCTTGTGAAATTTTATGCGAATTTTAAAAATATTAAAAATAAGTGGTCATTTAAAAGAATCTAAGTAGTATTAAGGGAGATATGACCATGTGAAGATAGCTGTTCGAAACTAGGAAAACGTTAGGGAAAATATTTTTGAAAAATATATCATCTTTTAGGAGTTGGATCTTTGTGAAGGATTGTCTGATTCAAATGATTCTTAGACAAATTTATGTAGAATTTGGGGAGCTTTAAAATGATTGGTCATATCAAGGACTCCAAGCAATATTGAGGGATATACAACCCTATGAAGTCAACCATTATGAACAAGGGTAGTGACAATTTTTTAAATCATGAAAAACAAAATTATAGATATTTGTCAGCCCAAGAATTTGATGATGGGAGGAGCAATGGAGGGCTAGCTCATTAGTGAGGTAAGACATTCTATCCAAGAATATAAAATTAAAGCTAATTTTCTTGTCTTCCTTCTTTATCTTAGAAATTTTGCATACAATTTATTATAGGATTTCTAATCAAAGATTATAATCCCTATAGGATATTGTGGTAATTTTTAGTAGATTTTGAGTTATAGTTTCCTTCCCATGGATAAATGTATAGCTAAATCATTATAATAATTCTTATTAGTAGAGGTTAGTGGGGTACTCAAAGAGAGATGATCCTAGTTGCTCAAAGATACGATAATTATTAGTAAATTTAGTGGGTCTTGGCCAGGGGCTTCGACCTTCAAAAAAGAGATTGATAGGAGTTGGAAGTATCCAATAGTTCTTCTATTATTTCTTCCCAAAGATTTATTTCTAGCCATTTTGTGTTCCATGGAGAAAAGAGATAGAATCCTAAAAGGGTGTCCTTGGTTTATGGGAAGAGCAAGACTCTTCCTTACCCGCTGGTATGAAGACTTTACACCTAAAAATATAAATTTATTTTTAGTACTAGTATGGGTTAGGATGTATAGGTTATCCATTGAATTTTGGGAAATAGATAGCTTCAATGCAATAGAAAACACTCTGGAAAAATTTCTTGAGATTTTAAAAACTACAAAAGATGTATTCTTGGCTATTTATGCTTGGATATTGATCATGATTAAGATAAGTAAACCTTTACCAGAATCAATCATTCTTAAGTATGGGGGTAAGTTGTGGATCCAAACCATTTTATAAAAATACATTTTATATGTAGATGTTATGAGGTAGGGCATATTAAGAGATCATGTCCTAAGAAGAGTCCACTAGGAACATATGTAGAAAACCACAAGAGAAATTTACAAATGGATATGGATGAAGATGGGTTTTCAACTTCCAAAAAATAGGTCTAGACAGATGAAAGTAAATAAATAGTGGAGAATAGTAAAGAAGGAAATTGGAAGAAATGCAATTTTTTTGGGGGCTTTATCCTATGAAGAAAAAGAAGATCAAAGCTTAGAGGACACATTACAACAAGTTCAAAATATTAATAAGGAACCATCTATTCAATATGATTCAAATTTAGGGAAGAATGTTCTTGATGAACCTAAGGAATGTGTCTCATAATATTTTGAATACTCTCTTGAAGTTCCATGCACCATTTAGGATAATATAATTAATAGAGAAAATGTAGTGTTAGATGTTAATACCTCTATCATTAATAAGGAAATACCAAAAAATGAGCAGGACAAGTCAAAAGCTTCTATAATAGAGCTAGGAGAGGATAATTCTAATAAAAAATAAATTTGTGAAAGAGTATAGAGGAATAGAATAATAAGACCTACTCATACAGGCAAGGCAAAAAGAGGAAAACCCTCAAATCATCAAACGAGATCCAAGGAAGCAAGAGAAAACATAGAGAAAAGAACACAAACTAAGTTGGTTGAACTTCTCTTTACCAAACAACAAAATGATATTGGTAATTTACAAGCGGGACCAGTAGCTTGTAATGGAACATGATTATCATTTCATGGAATATAAGGGGTGCTAATTCTCCCTCAAAGCAAAGGTGTATCAAGGACCTTGGTTTAAGTAATAAGCTCGATATTCTTTGTATCCATGAAACTAAAATGATAAAGGAAGAAGTTTTCAAAAAAATGAAACCAAGATAAGCCATATGTGAATGAAATTTTATGGATTTTGAAGGAGTGATAAGGGGAATTCTGATGTTGTGGATTCTATTAGAACCTCCTATGTAACCATTCATAAAACTAGGTGTTGGATATCCTCTTTAATCACATGCTACTTTACAGATATTTGTTTCATCCTTATCAATGTCTATGGACCTACAACTCAGTCAAGCAGATTAGAAGTATGGAGTGGGATTGAAGCCTTTATGAGAAGTAAAGACCAAAAAACCCGATTCATGATCATAGGATATTTTAATGCCATAACCAAAATAGATGAAAAATTTAGGGAAATTAGGAGTTTTACCCAAAGTATGAGAGGTTTCTCAACTTTTACTCAAAATAATAATCTATGGGAGGTTGACTTTGAAGAAGACAACTATACATGGAAGAACAATAGAAAATTCTAGAACCTAATAGCAAAAAAATTAGATAGGTGCCTTCCCTCGAATCATTGGCTAGATGAAGGGACTTGTGCTAAAATTAATACCTTGACAAGGATTGGTTTAAATCACTGATCAATAAGAGTTAAAATGGTGGTAAGTGAATTCAAAAAATATCATTTAAATATGGTAGATGTGGGAAATTCATCCTCAATTTATTGATAAGATAACACAAACATGGAATTATTTAGGAAATAGTGGGCTATATACACTTCCAAAACAAATTAAATCAATAACTTCTAGAGTAAAAGAATGAAACAAGAACACTTTTGGAAATATTTTTGAGAAGAAAGAACTAAAAGATAAACTTTCAAAAGTCAATAAAGGTGATCATAATAATCCAAGATTGGAGGAAAGAGATTTGATTTGTGATTATCATTATATTTTGAGTAAGGAAGAGAAATTTTAGAGATTAAAATCGACATAGACTTGGTTAAAAGGAGATAAAAATATAAAGTTTTTCATAGGATGGCAATAATACACATCAACTTCTAAAATTACTAGAATTAAATCAATAGAAGGGGTTTGGATTAAAGACTAGACTGAAATTAGAAAGGAGGTAAGGTTGTTTTACCAAAATATTCTAGGATTGGAGGATTTTGAAGTTCTTAATAGTAAAATTCTATAATAAGTACCTTCAATTATAATAAATGAAGACAATAAAAAAGTGATGGAGCATATTACTTTGGAAGAATTTCATTTAGCTCTATTCTCTTTTGATAAGGATAAATACCCAAGTATAGATGGGATCTTTATAGAATTCTATCAACTTAATTGGGATATACTGAAAGATTATTTATTAGTGGCAATGGAATAGTCTAGGGTAAGACAATACATACCTTATAAAATAAATGCAACATATATTATCTTGATTCCAAAAAAGAAATATGAATAATTGTTTGGTTTATTTAGGCCAATAAGACTATGTAATATGGTATATAAGATTATCTCCAAAGTGATGGCAAATCAGTTAAGATCACTATTAGAAAAAATTATTCCATAAGAGCAAGGAGGATTTATGAAAGGGAGATCGATTTTGGATAGGATCATAGTAGATCATGAAGTTATGCATTTTTTAGTTTCAAGAAAAGAGAGAGCAATGATATTAAAACTTGATATGAGTAAAGCCTACAATAGGTTTAATGCAATTTTCTTTTTACAGTATCAAAAATTTTGAATTTGGAAAAAATGGATCAAATGGATTAAAGCTTGTGTGTCTATAGTTTCATATTCACTGTTGGTCAATGGGATAGTAATAGAATATTTTAAATCCAAGAGAGGTCTTAGACAGGGAAATCCTCTATCAGCATATATGTTCATTATTATGGCATAGGTATTGGGTAGGAATTTGAAGAAGGCTATCAAAGATGGGTAAATAATTGAACTTAAGTCTAGTAATAACATTGACATAACTGATCAACAATTTGTAGATGATACAACCCTTTTTGGGAGGGTAAAGATAAACAAGGCTAGAGCTTAGAATAAATTATAAAAGGAATACAAAAGAGCATTATGAAAAAAATTAATAGGAAAAAAATCCAAAATTTACTTCCTAAATAAACTAGAATTAAATTTGCTAGCAACTTATCTAGGGATGCTCTTATTTGAGGGGAGAATGAGGATAAACTTATGGAATATAGTTATAAGTAAAGATCATAATAAGCTATAAAAATAGAAAATGTAGATGGTTATCATTAGTAGGAAGAGTGCGACTAATTTAATCATTCTTGCAGGCCATTCTGACATATTATATATCCTTTTATACTATGCCAAAATTGATAGAATTTTTTAATATTTATTATGTGGTTGGGATTACATGATAAAAGGAAATTTCCCTTGGTGAAATATAACAAGGTGTGTGATGATAAAACTAGGGGAGGTATCTATTTAAGAGTTCTTACAGATGAAAATTTAGCTCTTAGGGGAAAAATTACTTAGATATCATACAAAGAGAGTCAAAGACAATGGA
The DNA here is from genome assembly GCA_028583015.1 of Wollemia nobilis. NCBI lineage: Eukaryota > Viridiplantae > Streptophyta > Pinopsida > Araucariales > Araucariaceae > Wollemia > Wollemia nobilis. Next base: position 173,370 of record JAQPPZ010016936.1, read on the forward strand.
CAAGAATTCTTCTAAGTAAATATGTTGAACCTAATGACCTAAGCTTAATATTTACCTCATTCTCACTACCAGATGGTTCTAAACTAGAAAAATTAATTGATATAGTGATTAAAGGTCAAAGATAGGTGGTGGGAATTAGAGAAAAAAATTCTATTTGGATGGATACTTGATGTGATAAAAAACTACTCAATCTAGATCCAATTTTGAAATCACGAATGATAATACTTCAATATAAACATGGTGATAGAATTTCAAAAAATTTGTACAAGGATTAGGAAGGAATATACAAATTTAAAGAAGATTTTTTTACAAGTATACAAGAGATTAATTCTAGGAGGTAGTTGAGCAGAAAGATAATAACAATGATTATTTTGAGAGGATCCTAGGATAAGCTGGTTTGGGAGTTGATTAGCTTAGGAGAACACACTACAAGAAGTGGATATAATGTAAAGCACCAACAAAATATTAATATCACAAGAATATGGAGATATATTTTAGATAGTCTAAGTATTCCTAAAGTAAAAAAGTTTATTTGGCTAGTAGGCTACAAAAGAATTTTATCCTGGAATAACCTTATGAAAAGGAGTTTTCATGGCCCCACACAATGTGTTCTTTATAAAAATGAGGATGAGAGTATAGACCATATTGTGGAACACTTCTCAATAGTATGGAGACTATGGCAATGGATTATTAATATGTTTTGTAAATGCATGGTGATGAATGGCAAAATTGAAGAATGGTTAAAGAATTGCCAAAGCACTTTTAAAAGTGAGACTTTATAAACAATCTATGATATATCAAAAGATACAATACTTTAAGTAGTTTGGATGGAAAGGAATAGAATAATATTCAAAGGAAAGAAAAACAATTTAGAGGTAATAAAAAGTAAGATTTGTTTAGCCATAGAGGAGTCTAAACCAACCCTATCAACTCACACAATCCCTAATATGGAAGCAGAGAGCCTTGATAGATGAATTCAAGTCATCAAATAAAATTATGATGTTAGGAACAAGAGAAATAAAATGAAGGTAAAAATATAAAGTGGAAACCACCGAATGTGGAGTTGGTCAAATTGAATTTTTATGGAGCATCTAAAGGAAATCTAGGACCATTAGGAGGAGGAGGAATAATTAGAAATAATAGAGGAAATATTTTATCTCATTACGATTTCAATAGTGGATATAAGACAAATAATAAAGTTGAAGCTTTGGTAGCTTTGGAAGGGTTAAAAATATGGAAACAAATGAAATGGAACAGAGTATGGATAACAGATTATTCATTACTAGTAATAACTACAATTTGAGGAAATCAAAGGATCCATGGAACATACAAGAGATAATTGTGGAAATATAAGATCTTGCTATAGATTTTAAAGAAATTATGTTTACACATACATTAAGGGAAGGAAACAAATATGCAGATAGTCTAGCCAATAGAGGGGTTTTGATTGAGGATCGTGAATTTTCCTTGGTTAGAGGAAGTAGTAAGTTTAGCTGAAGTTGACAAGAAAATGTTGATTTCATGAATCATATAATGATTAATATCTACTTTAATATTTTCCATTGGTAATATTCAATTTATTTTATAATAATAATGTTTTTCATATAAACTATTTATTATACTTTTTTCTGGATTTGGTTAGTGTGTAAAACTCTTGGGTAGAGAGAAAACCTCTAGAGCTACTCTTAGGTGGTCGACAGTGCCCTCCCATACAGGTATACCACTATCTAGAGGGAAGCCATAGGAGATTGTTTTGTGTTTGCAAAGACAGTATAGGGAGTATTTCGAACACTGGACTTCCCATTTATTAGTGTCGAGGTGATGTCCCTAAACCCAACTATATTTTAATGATGCATAAGGGGTGGTTTAAACACTAGACTCCCATTTATTAGTGTTCGGGCCATGTCTCATAAACCAACTATGCTACAACGATGGACACTATTTATTATAATTTATTACAATTTTTGTGGTTGCACTTATGCTTCAAGAAAGAAACCGGTAATCTAGATTTGGTAAAGCAGACTATAATAGTGTGATGTTTTAGAAATATTGCTCTACTAAGATGCAATACATAAACAATAGAGGTGGAATTTTGGTATTGTGAAGGTTGCTATAAGAAAATATCAAGAAGGATGATCCTAAATTTTGGAATATTTGTATTCTCACAAAAAATTGAAGAAAATCCAAAAAATAAAAATCAAGATTGAAGATATTTTATGAAAATGATGTAGGTATTTAGCTATAGCAACTCAAGTGAGATGAAAATTGAATATGTTTATAAAATCTCAAGCTCTAAAGGAGAGAGTTGTGATTTGTCAAGGATGAGGGATCCAAGTACAAGCCCTTATTCGCTAACAAAAAATATATAAAATACTATTTAAATTTTTTGTCTCATAAAACATTTATAATTTTTAACTAAACATTTATAATTGTTATTAAAATATCATTAATAATTATGTGATAATACATTAATAATATAATGCTTATGATATCCAAAATTAATAAATTTTACTAGAGATAAATTTTTAGATATAGTTATTTTATATTAATAATTTATTTTGGGTTGCATAGGGGAATGGAGAACACCTTTTATTTGATGCGAGTATCACTGTATATTGAACTTGGATACATCCACTATAAACCCTAACCCGCTAGGTAAAGACGATGAAGTGAACAGACTCGACCATCAAGGAATCATACTGGGGCAACCCCTTAGCAAACACTCGACCGCTACCAACTAGCCTATCCTTTCAAATATTTTAAGATATAATTATTATTATTTTTGTGTGGAAAACACCCATTTTAGGTAAGACCCAAGGAGACTGGGGTATCTATTTTGCCAAAATATCCTAGGGCTCACACCTGGCCTCTTCCCTTTGGCACACTCAAAGAGCATGCCTAAAACAACAAAAACATAAAAAAAAAAAAAAACAAACACAAACACAAACACAAACACAAACACAAACACAAACACAAACACAAACATAAAAACAACAAAACACCAAAAAACAACAAACAAAAACAACAAAACACAAAAAATACACCAAAAAAACACAAAATAATACAAAAACACAAAACACAAAAAATAAAAAAACACACAAAACACAAAAATACACACACATAGAAAAAATAAATTGATGGAAAAAATAAATTACATCTTCAGCGTTTCTAGGCCAACAAGCCTTTTAGCCAAGATTCAATAGAGGAAACATAAGAATGATCTTTCTGAGCTGGGAAACTAAAATACCTTGACTAAACCAAAGAGAAGCTAATACAAAGTAAAAAGGAACTTGGTATCTCTAGTGCTATATCCATTCAAGGAAAAGATAGATAGAAGAACATCCTTGATTTGTGAAGCCTACCATCTAGGAGGGTGCTCATAGCAAGTAAGATCACCTGTGTCCAACACCCAATTAGCTAAAGCACCAACAATCCTATTTTATTTTCTAACCACATGATTATATTCAACTTTCAAAAAATCCATCTGGATTAATTGAATCTTCTCAACAATTCTTTTTATTCTCCAATCAACCTTATGATTCTTAGGAGTCTTCAATAAATTAATCATGACTTGGGAGTCAAATTCAACTAGCACCTTTTGCCATCCAACCTTAGTAGCCTCTCGAAGGCCTCTGAGGATACCATACCCCTTAGCAAGGTTATTGGAAAGGATACCCAAATTGCTCAGAAAAAGTGAAAACTAAGGAACCATATAAAAGTCTACCAATTCCTCCCGCACTAGCTTTTCTAGGGTTCCCCCTAGAGGCTCCATCTATATTGAATTTTCTAAAATCCTTAGGAGGAGCTTTTTTTTTTGGTAAGTTGGAGTTTTCTTTCAGAGGGTTTTAACTGGGTCCCAACCCCAGATATACAAAAACTTCATCAATTTGAAGTACATTCATGTTGCATAATCCTCTGTCATGAGGGATCAGTCTACGCCATTTTAGCCAATCCCGCGCAGGGGATACTATTGCCAAAATTCTCTCATAGGGGATATAAATGCCGATAAACAGATGGTGTTTTCCCATGCAGGGGCTACTAAAACTAAACAGAAATAACCCATAGATAATTGCTAGGGCTCTCACAGGGGCTGACATAGGGAGACCCAACCAAGCGGGTAGCCAAACACAAAAATAGACATCACCAAAAATTGCAGTAAGAAACCCCATAAAAACTCTGAACAAAAATAGACAGACCTAGAGCAGATCAAGGGTTGACCTCTGTGAAATCCTTTTCAGCTTGGTCAACACTCTGCTGAAGGGCATGCTTCACAACGACACTCATGCTTTTGAAAGCGATGATGAAGCTCTGGAGAAACATCTGGGTGAGATGATTGGAGATGCCAGATGTGGGGGCTGAGTCCCCGTTGAGGTCTTTAATCTCTAGAGGAGAATTTTGACTGGATTCCATTTTGGGCTTCTTGGACCTAGAAGACCTATGAACAAGGGTGGCCGCCTCTTCAAATTTAGCTTTACATTTTCCCAAAGAAGGCTTCTTGCTAGTAAAAGGGGTGGGTTTGGATGGGGATGGGGTGGGTTTGGATGGGGAAGGGGTGGATTTCGATGGTAAAGGGGTGGGGACGAGAGGGGAAGGTATGGGATTGGATGGGGAAGGGGATGGTTTGGATGGGGAAACTACAAAAATGCCTTTCCCAGAGGCCGGGGTGTTGGGAAACCTGTTGTTGGCTAAACGCTCACTAGACATAAAGAGAGCAGGGCTTTGGGGGGGTTGGGAGAAGGGGGGAGGATTGCAAGGGGGCAGTCCCAATGGGGGGATTATCTAGAACGTGATAGTAGATAAAAACGAATAGCCCCTGGTGGGTAGGGGGTAATTTTCTTGCGAGCAACGGCTACAAAGAGACGTATGGATCGATAAAGGAACCCATGAATGTTCATGGGTTTGTATCCCCAAACATGGTTGACAAGGGCAAGGTGGAAGCTAGCCATAGGCTTGTTGGGATCATCGTAGGCCAAGTACTGAATGAGGGAAATGACAATAGTGGATAATGAGGAAGGAAGGGACTGACGGTCCAGGGCATGACCATCCCACAATAAGTTATGGTAGTTGGGGAATCCTTCCAATTTAGGTTCCTAGCAGTGTTTGTCACAACAGACAAGACGACCACCAACTGGTAGTTTTGTAATCTCGTCAATCAGCTCTGAAGTGACCTTAAAACATAGGTTATTGAAGCAGACATGGTCGTTCAACCATGTATGGACAAAGTCTTTAGTGGTATTCCTCAGGTCCACAAAATTTCGATAACAGGGTGGTGAGTTGGGTGCCCTGCAGGTAAGTAGACGCCAGAGTGTCCAGTTGGAGAGAGCTCGGTTCAAGGTAGGCCATGGTGGCGGTGGTGGGGATAGGAAGAGAGGTGATGGAGGAGGTCCATAGAATAGACTTACAGAGGGGAGTGTCATGGACTAGGCTAAAGTGGGGAATTAAATAGATCAGGGGAGGCGAGCAACTCATGTCGAGCCTCGCGAAAGGGTGACAGGTGGAGGGGAGGATGCCAAGCCAAGGAGGGCATGGATTGAGGGGAAGCCTAGGTACCATATCCACATGGGCATAGTTGATTACTTGGGCAAGGTCTGCAGACGTGGGCAGGGACATGGAAAGGAAAGGAGGTGCGGCTGAAAACATGGCAATGGGAGTTGGCAAAGAGCGTTGGGATACCATGGATGGAAACTAGCATTTTGAGTTTACATGATGAATTTGATGGATTACGATGGAGCAAAAAATCACCACAGGGTGTTGGAGCACACATCGCAAGGCTCTTGGATGATGGGATGCCTGAAGTAGATCTTGCATAATATTGGAAAAATAAATCATTGGTTAGCATAGATGGATTTGAAGTACCTGTTGTGATTGACCGATGTCACAACTTGGAGGACATCTAGTAGGAATGATTCATACCACACGATGATGGGTGTTTTCCCTAAGCCCATGTTGGCCAATATGTCTGTAAGCCGATTGGATTCCCTGTATGTATGACTGGCTTTCACCTAAAAATGCTGATTTAACAACTTCCTACTTTCTTGGATAAGGGATCTAATGTTCCATAGAGGGGCTTTGTTGAATATTAGGTAACCAATGATATTAAGAGAGTCCCCTTAAATGTGGATCTTTACACATGACCCCTTGATGAGGTGAAGACTTCGCCACAGGGCCCATGCCTCAACCATATTATTGGTTTTATGATGAAGATTCTCTGTAAAAGCCATAACCATCTATCCTTTGTGATCCCTAATCACTCCCCCTGCCCTGGCCAGACCAGGATTCCCTTTATATGCACCATCGAAGTTCAACTTAAACCATCCCTCAGGAGGGGGGATCCAGCATGCTTTGGCCCGGGGATGGGTCAAAGGGGGAATAAGGTGGGAAGGGGGATGTTGAGGGAATTGATGATGTCAGCCTTACTCTTGCTTAAGGGGGATCTAGACCATGGGAGAAGATGGGAGTTTTTAGAAGCGTATGAAATGGATTTAATGGCTATGGAGGTGGAGTTGTAAAAGGTAGTTGAGAAGACCTTACGATTGCATTCGAGCCAAACCTGCCAAATGAAGTGGTGGAGGTAAATTTTCCAAAGGAAAGCTACTTTGGGATTTTTGAAGGGAGCAGGCTATTGGATAAACATGTCTAGGAGGGATTTGGGTTGGGTCTAATGGATTTGAAAGGTGGTGAACATGTGATCTAAGTTGTCCCTAGTGAACTCACACTTTAAAAGGAGGTGGTTAACGGATTTCCAATTGGACAGGTAGAGGTGGCATCTGTTGGGGACAGGGATCCCTCTTTTCATAAGATTATCAGCAGTGAGGACCTTGTTTTGAATGGTTGTCCAAGAAAAGAACCCAATTTTTAGGACAAGGAGCTTAATCCAAGCTAACTTGAACAGAATAGTGGGAACCCAAGATTTGACTAGCATGGAGTGGACATACTTGATTGTGAAATCCCCACTGTCAGTTCCCAACCAAACTGGGTAATCTAGGGAGACTGTGGTAGGGATAATGGTGGTTCTAAGCATTTTGGACAAAATCTTTCTGGCTCACAAGAGGTGTTCGTTGTCTTTTGGTGGAATCTTCCATTTGCCTCTATCCATGTAGTTCTCCACTTTGCTTCCCCATATCCTTTTGATACTTGGTCTAAGTTTGGACACCTCAAGAAGATCCTTAAGGGGTTTGTCTTTCAACCATGTGTCTTCCCAAAATTTAATATATGCGCATGTGCCTAGCTGCCATAATGTCCCTCTCATGATAAGAGGTTTTACTTGGATTACACCCCACAAAAAGGTTGATCCATTGGTAGGGATGTTGTTGTCCATTAGGGGTAAGTTTTTGAGATATTTTCTTTGGATGATAGTGATCCAATCTGCTTTATAGTTGGTGAACAACTTCCATGACTATTTTTATAGTAAGGCAATGTTTATGTTTGCTGATCTTCTCATACCAAGTCCCCCCTGGTCCTTGGGCTGGCATACTTTGTCCCAACTGACAAGGTGGAATTTTCTCGAGTTTTTTGGGCTGGCCCAAATAAACCTTTTTTGAATTTGCTAGATTTTAAAATGAACAAAGGTAGGAGCTTTGAATACTGACATGAAATAGATCTGGATGCTTTGGAGGACTGCCAAGGTGAGTGTTGCTTTGGCTGCTTGGGAAAGGAGGGAGCCCTTCTAGGTAGCAATCTTGCGGTTGATCCACTTTGGATAAATAAGGTTTTTAACTCCAAAGTAATTATTCATTTATTTATTTATTTTTATTTTTGATTAAAAATTTGGGAGAAAAAAGGATTTTAGCTTCAAAGGAATTAATATGAAAATTTATAAATTGCATAAATTAATTTTGATATTCCTAGTCCTATATTATAACACTGTTCATTCCCACAAACTCTTGGAGAGGTGGATTGACATGCAGATGATTCACTTTCTTAGGTTTATCTACTTGATTGGTAGGTGTTGTGTTTACTTAATGTGTGGGTGAGGGATATTGGAAGGATCCTATTGGTTGGTTTTTTAGGTAAATAGGATTACCAATATGAAGCTCTCACCTCTAAATCATATCCTATAATAAATATCTAAAGAGATAACATGTTTGGATATCATGACCTCTTTGTTTTTTTTTTGGTATTGATAAAAGAAAGGGTTGAAGGGCCCCGACCCTTTACACAGAGCTCAAAAGAGATAAAAGAAAAAATAAGAGAAGATAATACAAATGCAAGATAGCCCTATCTTAGTAAAATAAATAAACCTAGGCTAAACATATTGATGGAGAAGGTAAAATAATATTCCTCTCGCTATCCTTCTATTTAACATAGCTGAAGCAGTGTTCAATGCTTTACATAATTGATAAAGAAACCATTGAGAATAATGTAATTTAGGGTACTCAAATCCTTCATCGCATGATCCCAATAAGTATTCTACTTTTCTCTTCCTTCTTTATCTGCTAGCTTAATTATTAATTCTTATAATCTCTTCCAACTCCATGGGGACATATGACTAGACCTTGAAATTCTTAGATTTAACTGCCATATTCACCATTTTATTGACAAATTTGTTTCCCTCTCTATAAATATGTTTAACTTGACTTTCTTCTAGGTTTCCCAAAAAAATCCTCGCATATATAATTATTTGGAAAACACTAGACTTATTTAACTCCTCTTTTTAAAGGGAAGTTATAATATTCTTGAAATCCCCCTCAAGAACAATTCTCCCAAAACCTAAATTCACTGCAATTCGAAGACCTGTAAGCATTGTCCTTGCTTCAACTTAGTGATTTGTGGTAATTCCTAGATGTTAATCATATGTAGCAACTACTTGACCTTTGTCGTTTCTAATGAGGCCCCCACCACTAGCATGACTTGGATTACCTTTTGTAGCTCCATAGAATTTAATTTTTACCCAAACTTTGTGGGGACGTTCCCATCTGGTATCTAGTCTCACCTTATTGATTTTTTCCATATTTAAGATATCTTTTCCTCTAGAGAGGATTGTTGCAATATTTTCCTAGAAAACAATGTTTTAATACAATCCTCCAATAGGGTCTTTTTTATCCTGGCATAAATCCCAATTATTCTTATGGTTTTATTTTTTAACACTCGTCTGTTTCTTTCCAACCATATCCCCTAGAAAATATGTGGAATGCATTTTTTCAAAAAAATACTGCTTCCTAAGTGACACTATTTCCAAATCCTAATTAGAGAAACTGGAATGACCCAAGTAACATTAAATTATCTCAATAACATATTTAGGATATCACAAAAAAATTACAAGTTCCAAATAAGTGGTCCACACACTCATCCTCTTTGTTACATAAGACACAAACATTTGGAACCAGAATCCCTTTTTTGAACATATTGTATTTTGTAAGGATCTTATTGATAATGGAAGTCCAAAAAAATATAGCAACTTTAGGTATGATGTTTAGCTTCCAAATTATTTTAAGCTCTGGTTTTTCTATGGTTACTTTGCCCAAGACTATATATCCATCCTTCACTAAGTACTGGCCTTGCTACTTGCTTCCCCAAATTATCCGATCCTCCTCTAAACATCTACCTAAATAATAACTCCTTAGGAAGTTTTGCAGATCTTTACTCCCAAGCCTTGCATATCTTCTTGTATGATTTTCCACTCCTGAAAATAACCCACCCTATGAATGTAACCATTAATTTTCTTACCATAGGTTTTGGTTAAATGTTCTTTAATATATTTGAACTTTATGTAGTTCACTAAAGGCTCCTATTGAATCCAAGGGTCTTTCCAAAATTTAATTTTGTCTCCCCTGCCTACTCTCCATTTTAGACCTTGCCATAGAACTTTCCTACTTTTGATTATATTTTTCCAAAAAATAGATCCACGTGGAGGATTAGAACAACTGATAAAGTGGTTTCTGCCCTCCAAGTCTTTATTTTGGATAATGCTAGCCCATTTATCTAAGGCTCCAGTGTAAATCCTCCAACCATGTTTACCTAGAAGGGCTCTATTTATATCTCTCAACTTCCTCAAACCAAGACCCCCTTTCTGTAAAGGCTGGAAACAGGTATCCCAGGCTACCAAATATATACATTTTTTGTATTAAGTACCATCCCATAAGAATTTTTTTTGTAGTCTTTCTAAATTCGCTTCCACTTTTCTTGACATCCTTAGGCAAGACATGGAAGAAAAAGGGAGGATTTTAAACATGTGTTTTATGAGTTGTACTTTACTTGTAGAGGATAACAGATATCCCTTCCATCCTTGAAGTTTCCTATTAAATTTAACAATAATTGTATTCCAAAGTTCATATTTCATCTTACCTATAAACAAAGGTAAACCAAGATAGGTGATAGGGAAATTTTCCTCCTTACAGCCCAACACTTTAACTATTTTATCAAAAATCCTACTATTTTCATAATTTATTTTTTGGCCTGTAGTTTTTTCATAAGAATCAATGACTTTTTTAAACTCCAAAGCTTCTTCCTCTGTAGCTTCCCCAAGCAATAAATTATCATCCAAAAACTGTTAATGTGATAAAGCTTCACCAATGGATGAATGTTTTAGACCTTTGATATTACCATCCTTTCTATTTCTTTCCAAAGTTCTTCCTAGGGCATCTACCATAATGATAAAGAGATATGAAGACAACGGATCTCTCTTCTTGATTCCTCTGCTAGAAGGAAATAACCTAGCAAATTGTTCATTGATCAAGGTTGAAAAGCAGGGATTAGAAACACACATACCAATCCATACCCTCCATTTTCACTAAAACACAATTGCTCCATTATTTTACCTAAGAAATACCATGAAACCTTGTCATAGACTTTGTTCATGTCTATCTTAAGGAACATGCCCAACCCATTCCTCCTTTGAAGAGAGTGTGTTGTTGCATAAATGACAATGATGCTTTCAGTAATTTGCTTACCTACCACATAACCTTCTTGATCTTCATTAATTATTTAAGGGATGATGTTTTTCAATCGATTGGCCAAAAATTTTGTAAATTTTTTGTAAATTGTGTTACATAGGCTGATTGGTCTAAAGTCCTATAATTTATCTACCCCATATTTCTTGGGAAATAGTGCAAGGAAGGTATTATTCTATTCTTTCATAAAATTACCAAATTATTGGGCTTATTGGATTGCATTGACTACATCTTCTCTTACAATATCCCAATGATGTTGAAAATACCTGGTGTAAAACCATCTAGCCCCAGAGCCTTGGATGATCCCATAGATAACACAACTCTTTTAAATTCCTCCTTAGAGATTACATTGCATAGATATTTATTCATGCTATCATTAACTCCTTTGGGAATATTGTTAATTATGATTTCTATTTCCATGTTGAACTCTATTTTTTCTTTGCTAAGAAGGTTCTAATAGAAATTAATGGCCAAATTTTTAATATCATTTAAATCCTCATACTTTCTTTCATATTACCCCATAAGGTAGAGGATTTTATTGTTGTTCCTATGTCTCATAGTCGATTTCTATCACCTTACTTGAGACACAAAACTCTTGAATTCTATTTCCAATGAATTTCTTATTGGGCAACAATATTATGATACTCCATAAGGAGTTATTTTTCCTTTTCATGCCACTCTAGTTTTCTAATTTCCATTCCATTTTTTCCTCTATATCTTGGATATCCTTTTTAAGTTGTTTTTTTCTTAAATTGATGTTACCAAAAACCTCTTTATTCCAAATTTTGATTTGATACTTGATGTTCTTTAATTTTTGGGTAACTATGTACATTGCTGATACTTGAACCTCCTCCTCCCACTAAAATTGAATTTTATTTGTAATTTTTGGTGCATATTCCACATGAGATCATACCTAAAGGGTGCTCCTCCCTACTTCCCCTCCTTTTCCATATCCAACAAGAGGGGATTGTGATCTGATCCTATTATGGGCATACATGTAAGTCTATGAATACTATTTATACTTAGTAAAATTCCATAAATAAGAACTCTATCCAAACGCCTTTGAATGTTATTATCCCTCATCATTTTTTTTTTCCATGTAAAATTACCTTTACACATATACAGGTTAATCACCTTATTATTCCAAATAAAATCATTAAAATATTGCATACCTTGAGTGATGTTAATCCTCCCTGCACTTTTATCCTCTATTCTTGAGACTATATTGAAGTCACCCAAAACCATCCAATGTAAATTAATGAAAATACTCCACTAAAAAGATAGCTTATTCCACAAATAGAATCTCTCACGATCATAATTTTGAGCATAAACCCTTGTCATTACCGAACAAAAGTTATTTTTTTGTTCTTCAATTTGACTGTGCAAAATCTCTCTTCTTTATCAATTAAAGTACCCTCAAAATTTATTTTGTCCCAAAATACGCAACTACCTCCAAAAGTACCTTGTGATGGGCTTATGATCCATTCAACATTTGGCCAAACCTCTTTCTGAATAATGTAAAGTTTTTTTCTGTCAATTTTAAATTCTTGAAAACAAACAATATCAGTTTTTACTTCCATGAGTAGATCTCTCACAATTCTTCTTTTCTGAGGGGAATTTAGCCCCCACACATTCCAATAAAGGATTTTCATTTTTTGGTTTTGTTTCATGGGATTTTACCCTTAACCATACATTCTTCATTGGATCTAATTGGTATCCCCTATTCTATGGTATTTTTTTTATTCTTATTTGAGGGGTCTTTCTAGATTTATTTTCCCATAATTACATGTATTCTTTGTATATTTTGTATATTTTCCAGAAGGGTCATTATCTCCCATTTGATTAAATCCTATAGGAGATTATTCTACTTTTGATTGAGCTATTTTACCCAACTCTAGTATTTTGTTGAATCTTGTTTGCATACCCTCCTTATACTGCTTTGAGTTTTCTATTATGCTTAGATCCTTCTGTTCTTCAAATTGTTTAGTTTCATTATTTGAACTTAAAATTTGATCTAATCCTTTCCATCCCTCTATTTATTTTATTTTAAACCCTCAAACTCCTTCAATTTTATCCTTCTCCTATTTTGAGTCCATTTGAGTGAATGGGGTATCCTCTACCATTTTAGCATCATCTACTAATATTACTTCTTCAACTTCTAAATTACCGTATGCATTGTTTGTGCTAATTGCAATCATATTTTACTATTGTGTCTTGGTATATAGATTTATATGATTTTCAATCATATTTATTTTCATCCTATGGTTACCTTCTTCATAAATATTTTCTTTTTCTTGATTGAGACTATTCCCTTGTTGATTAGTGTTATTTCCAAAACAACTCAAGTTTTGTTTCTCATTATGTTCTTCATTTTCTTATTGGTTTAACTTTGTGGGTTTACTTGCATACTCCATTATCTTATCAGGATTCTATTGTTCTTCCTTGTACTGTATAGAACATCCATTATTAATTTTACATTTTGCCTCTTCATTTACCGCCTGGTAAATTTATTGATATTGTTCCTTTTCTTGTGCCCTTTCTTGTGGGTTAGAAGTTTATTTTTCCATGCTTGTAGTCCTATGGTTTATTTGATTCTCTTTTTTTTACCACTTTTTAGTAAATTTGGTTTGTCTTTTTGGATGACATTTCTCCCCCACTTGTCCAAAAACTTTACATCACTTACATTTTACCAAAAAAATTTCATATTCAATATTTTGTCCCCATTCTCGAAGCATTGATTTGATACTCACTTTTTCCACTTTTTCTTGTTCTAGCTTCACGTTAACACATAATATTGCACACAATATTCTTGTTTTATTATGGGTGGGTGGGTCCATGGTTATAAACTATCCAATTTGTGTTTCCAGACACTTAATAATTTGATTATCCCAATATTATATAGGTAAATATGGTAACCTAATCCCGATGGGAACAAAAAATATTCTTCCTTTTGAGGGTTGAAACCTTGATGCCAACATTATAAGAAAACTGGTATTTTACCAAAAGAAACCTTGTAATAAAGCTACCACCAGATCCTCCTCAATATTGAACCAGATTAAGAAGTATCCCTTTGATAGACCAATAACATTCATTGAACCCTTTGATTGAATTTTAGAATGAAGCCATCTCCTAAGCTCATATAAATTTGGTCTGGGCCCTAGAAATTTTCCTACCATGCTAAAATCATTATCCCTAAATATTTTTTTGATTAGGGAGATAGCAATACATACCTTTTCATTTTCATGAGATATAATTGTACCAACTTCTTCTTTAATCACTTCCTTGCTTCCTTTGAGAATCGATGCCCAAGAATCCTTTCCTGATCCTTTCTATAGAATATTTTTTGCATATGGAATTTCATTTTCTACACATCGATCAACATTCCTTAGATCCCTATCTCTCCCATATATATCCCTAATTTCACCATTTTGTCCTAATGAGAGGAATTTTTTATCATTTAATGAATCCATCCAAAACTCTTGGTGTTCATAGCTTGGAAACCATCCAAAACCCTTGATGTTCACAACATAGCCACCATTCAAAATCCTCAGTATTCATAGCTTGACATCCATCCAAACCCTCATTAAATGCTTAAATGACATCTTTGTCAATGATTTTCAATGATAAACAAGGTATATATTTTCTTAGTGTCCCTTTGATCTACACTTATTAGGTTGCAAAGGATAGATCTTAGGAAGATTGATTGCTTGTACCTCATATAGTCGATTAAATATCAACGCTAATGTATCTAAAAAATGGATATATTATCATGGTGGATGACACTATTGGCCTTGTCTTTGATTTTTTTGCGTATGAGTTTGGACTGATTGAGGTTGAGCCTAGTAATTAGGTTGCATTGGTAGTTGCAGTGGTGCAGCCTAGTTTGATGATCTAAGGATACTCAAAACAACTTGATTGACTAGGGCCACTGTTTGTTATGTGTTGCCATATTTAATATTTTTTTTTGGCCATTCCCTTTTGTGGAGTTGAATATCATCCTCCTAGACCTTCATGTCCTCAATAACCTTGGTCTATGCTAAGGCCTCGTCAAATGTTTGATACTATTGTAATTGTAGGAAAAGCGATATTTGCTTTGATAAACTTCTTAAGAACACTCAAGTTAGATTTATTATAGGTAATGTGAAAGGTAATTTTAACATCACCTTCATCCACCTGTTGCCATATTCAATGACTAGCTCATCGTCAAATTGACAAAGGCTAGACAAGTCAGTCAAATTTACTATTTTCTTAGCACTAAAGGAAAAATGTTCCAAAAATGCATTGCCTAATTGCTCAAAGGTGTATATGTTATGGCATGGTAGATGATTATACCATTCCAAAGCACCCCCATCTAATTTTATAAGGAAGGTTCTCAACATCAAGGGGTCATTTTATTTAATATGAAAGCATATATTGATGAAGCTTATCATGTGCTCTTGCGTGTCCTCGTCACCTTTGAACTTTTCAAGTTTAGGCATATTGAAATATGGTATGTATTATGGTGATGTCACTGAAGAATATAGAGACCGATAAATAAGCTGCTTTAGTGTGGGATTTTAATAAACCAAATTTTAAGCTTGCTTTTCTAATGAAATTAGCTGATCAATTAGCAATTTGTATACCTCGAGTGAAATGATATGATCTATCTATTTTCACCCTTGATTAGGTAGAAGGAGTTTATTTTGATGCTGAGGTGGGTGATAAGTATGATTATTAGGTACCTCATCATAAATGGATTTAGGGTAAGTATATACTTATTTCTAATGTTCCCATGGGGAATATTCATATAATTCCTCCTCTTTGTGATCTTGGTAATATTGAGGAGTATGATATTATTGATGCTAACCAGGTAGCAACTCTTGATGTTGAACTTGATTTTGGTATGGTCTATGAAGAAGACTTTGATATTTTATTTTATATATGATGTGTTGTTGCATCCTATAGGTGCTAGGTGTGGGCACTAATTCATGCAATACATTTTATAATTACTCTTATTATATCCTTTTTTGGTATAATATTTGTAGGTGTACTCATTGTGGGTCCACCCATTGTTGATTTAGTTGTTGTTGCTTGTTAACATTTGGCCTAAATACATGATGAAATAATTTAAATACTCACTTGTATGGGGTCTATGTACCCTCATATTTGAAACACAAATGGATTTGTCTTGTATATCCCCTAGTAGGATCCATTCCTTGTTTACCATGATCTCTAAAAGTTGCATTGACCTGATATTTTGGTTTGTGAACGGGCTTTGTATAGTTGGATGATGTAGAGACACAACATGGTTGCACAAAGTACTCTTAATAAGGAGTATAAGGATGACTTGGGTCCTCTTCCTCATCTATGGGGAATGCATGATATTCAGGCTTAGATGTAAGCTTTGCATATTTGGGTTGCATAGAGTCATAACATGCTTGCATGAATTACTCTCTCTAAGGAGTAGGAGTGTGAATTGCTCAATCAAATGGACTGGCTTGCTCATCAAGAATAGGCTATGGTGTATACTCATGTTCATGTTTAGATTTATGTATAGAGTAATATGTAATGTGAACCTATGGTATTGACCTACTAGGACCCTCAGTGGGCATATTATTATTTTTATAAAATTCTATCAAGGTATCCAAGTCAAGAAGGTTTTCTAGAGGACCTGTGGGTGCCTCCTTAAAAGGGATATCTTGAAGGTTTGACCCCTATGGATGGTATTGGTGTTATGATAAAATCTAGGATACCATTGAGGGATTGCCATATCCTTTGGACTGATTTGGATATATTCTTTAGTTATGGAGCCCAATTCTCTCTTTGATTTGGAGGTCTTATTTTCAACTGCACTTGGACCCACTCCACAAAGGGGGGGAGGTGGCAGTGCCCATATTACTTGTGTCACTGTGGGGTGTCTAGGGGGGTAGTGACACAAGTAAGGAGGGTGTTTCCCCCTACACCCCCTTTGTGGAGTTTAGGGGTAGTGCCCTCAAAGCCAAAAATGGGTGTATTTTTTCCATTGTAAATCTAGACCATTCATTATTATATCACAGATTGGATGGTAGGATTTTATGTTGATTACAAAAATAGTAAATAAATAAACAAAGTATACAAGGTGTTTATCTATTTTAAATTTTCTTTGTGAGTGCCTATATTGGTTTGTGTGTTATGATATTTTTTACTGCTATTTTTGTATTTTTTCACATTATTGCCATTTTTTTGTTGAATGATATTTACTTAGTTTAGGATTTCCACCTGTATGCTTTCACACATTGACTTCATGATAAATTACAAGCTATGAAACCCATTGATATTTGGTGATGAAGTCCAAATCTGATGAGGGAGCCCAAGTCCTATCATTCCTCACCTATGATAGATCTTGGATTGGCATTGGCCAAATGTAGGGTACAAAATGACATGTAATCCAATGAGGTAGAGATGAAGCCCACCATCACTGGTCTTGATCAGTGGTTGGGAATAAAATCCAACTCACTAATATTTAAGATATTGCATGGTGTGTGAGGGTTCATTTTAGTTTTATGCAAAAATAAATGCAAGCATAGAGCATTCAATGTATTTTTACTAATGTATAAAAATGACGTTTAGTTTTTAGATTCCTATGTAATAAATGTTTAATTTTAGAAATCTAAGAATGTAGAACCCTAATATGACATCAACATTTTAGCAGACAGTAAGCACACATACCACTCAAAATATATAGATGCCATATCTATGAAGGATGGTCTACAACAAAGACCATATGGCACATGGGCGGTTAGAAATAGGAACATTTTGGCGTAGGGACGACCAAAAACAAAGGTCGTCTAACCCAAGGGTGGTCATAGACAAATTATTTTAAATTGAAAATTCTTATGTATTTTTCCCACTAAAGCATAAATATTCTTAATTTTCTTTACTGAAAGCAGGAACATAGGGACAAAACAACTTACAGGTGAAGCCTTAGTCTAATGAAGGTATCATTTTTTACCTTTCTAAATTTTTCTTTAGGGGTCGTCTCTAGGTAGGATGGTTGCAACTATGGGCCATCCCATGCTAGGACGGTCGAGAATGTTGACCACTTTAGTCTAGGGTGACAGTACCTACAATTCAAAAATTCCAAGAAAATAGGTAATTAGCAATGATATTAAAAAATATGAAAAAAGTCCACACTGTGATTGCCATTGTAGTATGCAAAAATCATACACCTATGTAATTATATGAAATCAAATTGAAAAAAAATCATGTAAGCATCAAGATAATGATAATAAGTAAGAAAATGGTGCCCTTCTCATTAATATTGAATCATGTCCTTCAAAGGAGGTTACAATGATATCCCTTTGAGGGATTTAATACCAATTTGATACAAATTTTACAATAAAGAAATATGGTAGGTGTAACATACAAAATATTTGCAACCCTCAAACTTGGAAGGAGTTTCTTGTGACCTCCACTATGTGGAATAAATATTGATGAATATTTGTACTATATAATCCTTGTTAGGACCTGAGATCTATACACAAAGAAACACAAAAGACATTAATGGAATTTTTAGAGCCTCTCATGATGAGGCTTATATCCATGATAAATAAATGAAAAAAATACTAAAATTTTGTAAAAAATATATGAAAACATAATTAATTTATGCTAGAAATCAAATGACATGTTTTTAAATCTCCTAAAAATAAGAAAACCAGGAAAATGGATCTAGCTAAGAGGCCACCTTTATGCAGAGTGGTTTGGCTTGTTGATCATCCTTGATCAAGGTGGTGACACCTACGGGTCATCTCAGGATGAGACAATTGCTAAGTAGTGAAGGAATTTCTTATATCTAATGTAGGACAATTGTTAGATTGATCTAGATAATTGATGTTCAAGGGTGCACTCTTGAAGAATGACTTAATCGGTATGAATTATCACTAAAATAAGGTTTTTGGATGGCACAAATGATGTGAATGTGATCTTTCAAGCTCCAAGAGAATCCATTGACATGCTTTCCATGGTGAAAGGATGTAAAATATTATTTGAATATCTATGGTGAAAATATATTAGAACTTCATTACTTTGAAGGTTGCACACTCCCCAATCTCTAATCCAAAAATACTTTGTTATGTGAAATTGCTATATTCTAAGGAATTAAAATCCAAATTAGAAATTAAATCCAAGATAATTAATAATAAAAAAGGTTCTTAAATAAGGACAAATTACAAACAAATAATCTTGGAAACCATCTATAGATCCAAGGATTGCTTAAATGATAAAGTAAAGACTAAGAAGAAAATACCTTGTTCTAAAAAACTACAAACACCTAGACCTAGAAAGTATCAATATGAGACGTGCACAAACTCATGGACATTACAAATTATTAAAAAAATAAACAAATACCCTAAAGACTAAATTCTAACAAGCCTAAGCCTAGTGATATGCATATCATTCCTCCCAAAAATAGAAGCACTAGATCCCAATGCTTTTACAATAATTTCAGAGAGAATATATACAAGCACCCAAAAATTAAATACTCCAAAGTGGTTCTGAAAAGAAGAGATATAGATGATGTACAATAGCCCTAAAGAGAGCACCACAACTCCATCAAAGGGAGTAAAAATGAGCAAAATATATTCTCAAAAAGGGTCTATTGAAGAAAACCAATGGGATCTTGGGGTCTATTGCCTTTTGGGTCAACCTCTAGCACATAGGAATGAACACTACTATGCTGAAAAGGGACCTTATCAAAATGTCATTCAATCTTCAAGAAGGTGCAAATATTCACACCAATCATGCTGAACCATAAGCATACACCCAAAACTAAGTACAAATGATCTTGCCAAGCAAGCATCTTGTAACTATAGTCAATGGAGGAAGAGTGGAGTAAAAAGGTATAAGTTTGTTATTGTTTGAAGTGTCAAATATTTATTTTCTTCAAAAATTTGTTATCTGAAGTGTCAAATATCTGTAGCCTTTGAAAGGTTGGTGACCAAAGTGTCAAATATCTATAGTCTTTGGCTCGATGAAAGGCATTAAATGGAGTGATGCCTTCAAAAATTTATAAATGAACTTCAACTCCTACTGAGGGAGTAGTAAAAATTCAAGTGGGATACAATGGATGTAAATAAAAGGATGAAGTGTCGGGTACCACTAAGCTACACTTCATTACAAATCCAAAAAAATTGTAGAATCCCAAAGGGAAGGAGTAATGTGACTCCTCAAAGATCCATAATTGCATATGGATAATAGCTATTAAAAGCTAAAAAGTGGTGTTTAGGCCAATAAAGTCCACAATATAACATGATGCTCTAAATTATGAATGCACAAAATAAGAGTAAAATAGATCTACTCAAGATCCAATGGATGTATAAGCTGATGCAAAATCTTGATGTAGTGATGCCCTAAGAAGTATTGCAAGTCTTGCTGATGAAGACATGAGCTAATTTGAAAAGCTAAAATCCATGAAGAGACAAGCCACTAGGGGCAAAGACAACTCCAATGTGTGGAGTACCCATGTGATATCCATGATCACATAAAGAGGGCCATGGTCAAAAGAAGAGACAATGACAACTCCCAAATTGGAGTACCCGAATTCCCATGATCAAAAAACAACACCTCCTATTGTAGGAGTACCCAAAATCATGATAAAATCTCAAGAGGACCAAGGTCATGAGAAATTTTACTTCCAAAAGTCTTGAAGGATGAAAGTGGATTTAAGGAGTGTCGGGTTCAACCGAAAATGCACTCCATTTTACAAAACTTTGTTTTTGAATAAGGTTTTAACGATCCAAACTTTGGAGTAGCATATATCAAAATAGATCTCTACAAAACATAAAAATTATAAGCCTAATAGAACTAGCTCAAAAAGAGATTTCCAACGACTATATGCAAGCCTATACTTGAAAAAATATTCAACCTCAAAAGTGATAAAAATAATAGGTGTCTTTAGCAGTAAAAGAAAGGATAAATTATCCATTTTACAAAAGACAATATTCACGAGGAATATTCATTGTAATAGATGAGTCTTATTGCCATGAGTTGGTGAGTGGTGGTTCAAATAATCATGCCAAATGGTCAAATGACTAAATCATGTAAGTCAACTATCAAAGAAAATGTGCATGGTAGATCTAGAATACTGCATAGGCTGGAGCACAAAAATAAGCTGGTGATATCAACAAACAAATTAGAAGTTGACAAGATGATCAATATGTCACATGCAGAGACAACCACCTTAGACAATGCAAAGACATTCAACAATCCTACCAATGGATGGAAATCCAGTATGCACATGTATTGTAGACACTAGCTACCATAAAATGTTATCATCACCCTATATGAAAGCTAAAATATCCTCTACCCATGAAATATGGGATAAAATGTGCCATTCACCACAAAAAAATGAATGAACCACCATCAAGAAGTGACCATGTGTTGTGGAGTAAATCATTGGATCTCACCACTAGGCAGCTACCACATTCCAAAATAATATTGGAGGGTGTGTAGGGTTTTTATCATATGATTTGATTGGTTAGATATGTGACCTTAGAATGGATTTAATTTTTGGGTATCATCCAAATTTTGCATCTATGTTCAATCATTACAAATAAGGGTCGATCAGATGATTTGTAAGGCGGATTGGTGCAAACTAGTGAAAACACTAGAGGAAAGCTCCATAACTTGGATGTGCTTGTAGAGGTCATGTATCCTCAATTATAAATTAAAAATGCAGGAGCTTCGAGTAAACATTTCTTAAAGTATTCAAGGGACCAATAAATGGAAACATACATGCATCTACATCAATGAGCGAGATCAAATTTGTGTGTTGTCCTTCAGTACAATCACTTCACAGAATGACCCTTTACAAAATAGTTCTCTTGGGTGCTTCAAAGTGGATAAAAAAAAACCAAAATAGAGAATAATAGTGAAAGAGATCATGATGGAATGAGCCTATATAGTAGATCACACCAAATTCAAAATGGAAGAGCTAGTTAAAAATCTAGATCTAGCATTGGAAATGGTGTAGCTATTTCTGTTTGGCAAGGAACAAGACCCACTCAACAAGTTGTTATAGACATGTGGCCTCACACCATCTCCCACAATGGTGTTCATGTTTCAATAAATTAGGCCAATTCATAAATGGCTGCAATGTTTTGCAGAAAGTCATTCATAGAAAGTTGCATAGCCATCACATCAAGGGATCCATAGATCGTCGACTCAAAATAAAGATGGATAATGCCATGGAATTGGTGATCATGAGAGCAAAATCTAGGATGCAAGGTGGAGCTCCTTTGACAATGTTAAAAGAAAATAAAATGGCCCTCAGATGTGCTGCAATGATGGAACGTGCAATTGCTAGGAAGATTTATTTTTTCAGATCTGGGCCTAAGCAAGTCGAAAGATCCTGTGTGGAGGTACCAAATACATAAGCTTTAGTCACTCAATATCGAACCCTACTATTATTTTTGGATACAAAATATTATCATAAAATATACTTGTAGTTTGCTCATGTGTAAGCAAAGATGGAGGACGATGATGATCCATGGTCATGGCAGATAATGCAAAGCCACATAAAGGGTCATAGGATTATGGTTGACAAGGTGAACAATTTGTAGAAAGTTAGAAACCCTACATCAGTTATGGGAATGGACATTGTGGGTAAATAGTGATAGCTCTTTTCATGGAGGTGATACACAAATTGAGCACTATTGTATGAAAATGGTGCTCATAACTTTACCGATTAGCTGCAAGCAAGAGCCATATATGTTGTGGATATTGATTGGTTCAACATAGGGTCCGTCAGATTCAAAATTTTAGGATATAGATCTATAATAAGTATTCTTATTAGGATGGTGGATTCCATGCAATGGTGATCAACTAAAAGCCATGAGGAGGGTAGGTATCATGGTAACCAACAACAAGATTGGTGAGTAGCTATGTGATCTGCCATAAGACCACAAAAATGCATAAGTAATCCTTCTACCTCCATGATTGGATCTAATGGCTCAGGTCAAGTTGTGGTGGGTATTTCCACTAAGGCACAAGAAGAGCAATAAAAATCTTGCTCAAAAACAAACACCTCTCGATTGGGACCTTTTTGGTGATCCACTAATGTCTAATAATCAAGATAGAGCACTAAATGGTTGGTAGAGATTTAAAACCATTAGAAATATCACTATAAATCCAATAATAAACTATGCGAAGGGAAAACGGAAGTGCAATTTTGTAAAATAAAATTAAAAAAATGTAGAAGAGGTATATTTTCATGAGGGAAATACCCCTTACAAGTCAGGAGCCTTTTAGGATTTGATACCAATAATAAGGAATTAAAATCCAAATCATAAATTAATTCCAAGATAATTAATATTATAAAATAGGTGCTTAAATAAGCACAAATTACAAATGAACAATCCTGGAAATCAGCTATAGATCCAAGGATTGCATAAATGATAAAGTAAAGGCTAAGAAGAAAAGCCCTTATTCTATGAAAGTGCAAACACCTAGACCTAGACAATGTCAACATGAGCTATGCACAAACTCACAGATATTACAAATTATTAAAAATAAACAAAGCCCCTAAAGACTAAGTTCTAACAAGCCTAAGCCTAGTGATATTCATATCACTATATCATTTACAAATAATTTGGCAAAAATTCGTTATAGAATAAAACTAGGGTTTGAATAAATGCAAGCCACATTTAAATGGATTTACTAATGGGAGTCCAAAGCTTGCTGTAGAAGCCAAGAAATTGTTGAAATCAAGAAATCGTTATAAAGAACCATTGTGCTTAGTTGGCACACATAACTGCTCAAATCATTGCTCGATGATCAGGTTTTTGTTATTTTGGGAGTGATCATCCAAGGGTAGGGTGGAAATGACTGCTAACTATCTCAGGGTAGGGTGGCCTCTAGAGGCCATCCTGAGGTAGGATGGTCTAGATTGCAAAAGGCAATTTGCCCCTGCTTGAGTGGTAAAAACTATTATTAAGCCTTAATGTTACCCAAGGTGGGTCATATGGTCTAAAAAGGTGTCCATATATGTAGTATTCTCAATATGACATTTTTTAGGTGTCTACACCTACTATCCATATTTTCTTAGCTCTTTCTAAAGATTTTTCCCCCATCTACTTACATTTATAGCATATGTATTTGTAATAAGGAAAGCCAACTTTCAAGACTTGACCAAGAAAAATTGATAACTAATTTACACTTATAGAGATGGACTCTCCCTCATAAATATTAGATATTCATAGAGTTAAAAATCATCCTAAAGCTCCTTTGGCTCCCTCTTAACAAATCTTACCCTTCTCTTGTATTCCGCTTTGAATATTTTCCTAACTTGCACAAGATAATTTAGTTTCTTGCAATAATACTATTTTGGGTTAGTGGTATTTTAACATGGATCTCACCAATGTTTGTTAAGGGCATTCATTCTTTTAATATTCCATAATATGAATTTTATTTTTTAATTCTTTTAGCGGGTTTCTAACCACTTAAGACTATGGTTGTCTACTTACCATCATTCAAATCCTTCTCTATTTCCTTTAGGCACTTTTACTTCAAATATGACATGCCTTACTTCTTTCCCTCTTCTACTCCTACATCTAGATGTTTCTTATCAATCCTTAAAATTCTTAGGCATGGTACTTTCCTTGAAGACCCTACATCCACTTCTTCTTGATTAACTATACATGACATAACTTCTAGATTTGAATCTTGATGGACCTTCATCTTCTCTACCATTTCTTTCTCTTTTTCTTCCATTTAATCCATATTTTATTTATTTATTTTTGTCACCTCATATCATGGTATCAGAGAGCTTATACTTTGTGGAGCATATTTACTTTCTATGTTTTTAGATTGCTCTCTTAGAATTAGTATTTTACCTCCTTCCATATCCCTTCCCTTTTTATTTTTCCTTACATTAATCAATACCATATTCATTTATTTCTTCCTTATTCTATTCTAGCTCCCTCCTTTTCTCAACTTACTAAATTTAAAACTTTGTACCCTTCTCCTTAGAGATATACTCATTTTTCTTCACACTAGACCTTTTTTCCTTTCTTCATTCTTAATTTGGCTTTATTTGTTATTCCTCCTTTGACTATTTTAGAAATACCTTGCTAGATGACCCATTTTGGTACAAAATTTATATCTAAAATATTTATTCTCATAAATTATGCTTTGATTCCATATCCTCCATCTTGAGACGAAATTGATACCCTCTAGTAGTTTCTATCCTAATCCAATCAGCCTAGGAAAAATACCCTTTTTCTTTCTTTGGTGATAAAATCCACTTTGAGAAAGTACTCAAAAGTGTTTGCTATGATTTCAAAAACTTTCTCCTCAAAAATTCTAGAGGTAAACTAGGAAGTCTTACCCATAGTGGATCTAGATATATCATTTTTATCCTAAGTCTAAATCTAAGAGCCCATTTCTTCAGTTTCTTATGAAAATATTCTTCATTTTTAAAAGACATGAGGAAGAAACATTTTGGAGAAAAGGATAATTCCAAATGACCTTTAACTTTACAATGATTAGCCATCCATTTCCTAATTTTCTACCTTGTTGGTCTTGATCCTATGAACTTTCTAGTAAGAGTTTTATTAAGTTTGTTCTATGCTCTTTC
Organism: Wollemia nobilis; assembly: GCA_028583015.1. Classification (NCBI taxonomy): domain Eukaryota; kingdom Viridiplantae; phylum Streptophyta; class Pinopsida; order Araucariales; family Araucariaceae; genus Wollemia; species Wollemia nobilis. The sequence continues at coordinate 198,849 of JAQPPZ010016936.1, forward strand.
ATAGACTTTGTTAGAAATATTTAGAAATATTCCTCCCTCCTCAATTTTAGAGGATATTAGTAACTATTATTCCTTGTTTTCATCTCCACTTCTCTTTCCTTTCTAATGTTCTACCTATCTTTTACCATCCTTATTTAGGTTGCTACTCTCATACAATACATTTGGTTTCTCCTTTACAATAGAGAAGAGCTACGTGAGATGTGCAACAACCAAACTGTTTGAGGTTTTAAGGTATGATGTTTGGATCATTTGATTTTTGTGAAGCTTGTGTGATGGGAAAAAAAAAATCATTTAATTAAAGTGAATATAGGAGTAAATAAATTTTTGAATTAATACATTCTAATATATGTGGACCAATGGAAGTGGCTTCCATGGGAGGTCCAAATATTTTATCACTTTCATTGATGAATTCTCAAGGAAGCCATGGATATACTTCATGGAATAGAAGAGTAGTACTTTGGATATTTTCAAAGTCTTTGTGGCTGAAGTTGAATTACAAACATGGAAGAAGGTAAAAGTGGTAAGGATTGATAATGGAGGTGAGTATTTCTCCAAGGAGTTTGATGCATTTTTTAGGTTGCATAGTATTACAAGGAAAAAAACTACACCATACTTCCCACAGTAAAATGGTGTTGCAAAACGGTTAGGTAAAACCTTAGTGGAGAAGGCAAAGAGCATGAGAGAGGATGCACACTCAAACAAAATGTTCTGGACTGAAAATTTACATACAATAAATTATGTGAACAATTTATCTTCTAGCTCTATTTTGGATGGAAAGAAACCAGAGGAGGCTTGGAGTGGAAAAAATACCACAACAACACATATAAGAGTCTTTGTATGTGAAGCCTACATGCATGTTTCCAAGTAGAATAGAATAAAAATTGATAACAAGTCAGTGAAATGCATTTTCATTGGGTATAGTGAAGGAATCAAAGGATACAAGCTATGGATCCCATCAGAACATTGCCATGCATATAGTCGAGATATCATATTCAAGTAAAATTTTACTAGTGAAATTCAAGAAAATTTGGATATTCAAGGAAATGAGGAACAACGAGGAATAAATTATGAAATAAAAAATTAGTAGGCTAGAAATTATCAGCAGGTGTTGCCAAATACAAGTGTCACTCTTGTTTCAACTCCATTACGTGAGATGCAATCACTTGTAAGTGGGTCCAATGATGAAATCCAAGTACAATAGCAAGAAGAGATTAATATGGAGAGTAATAAACTTATTCATGATGAGTACAATTGAGGAGTGAGATAGAACTCAAAGGATCAAAGATTAAAAAAAGTAATCAAGTGATAAGGAGGAATCTTCGACAAAGAAGAGCACCTAATAGGTTTGGCTATGAACCAAGTGATTTTAGTTATTTTGAATTATCTTCCATGTGATATGAGAAAATAAGTGATAAAGAGGCTCTTAATAGTGATGAAGAAATTTATTGGAAAAAAGGCTATGGAAGAAGAAATGAGGTCACTTGAACAAAATCAGACTTGGAATTTATAGCCATTTCCTAAGGATAGGAAAGCAGTTGGTTCCAAATAAATTTTAAGAGGAAGTACAAATTTGATGGTTCAATAGAAATATATAATATAAGGCTAGTGTCAAAAGGATATACTCAAGTAGAGGGTATAAACTTGAACGAAACCTTCTCTCATGAAAAAACTTGCTTCAATCAGATTATTATTGTCAATGGCAGTAGCCTATGGTTGGAAAATTGAGCAAATGGATGTGAAGAGAACTTTTATTCATGGAGAGGTCAATGAGGGCATTTATATGGAACAAATGGAAGGTTTTGTATCAATTTGGAGTAGTAATTTGGTGTGCAAGTTGAAGAAATAACTCTATGGATTGAAGCAATCCCTAAGATAATGGTACCACAAGTTTGACAAGCATGTGAATGAGCATGGTTTCACAAGAAATGATGGAGATCACTGCATCTACTTCGTGAAAAAGTTAAATAACTTACTTGTTTTGGTCTTGCATGTTGATGATATTTTTTTTCTTAGTGACTCAAAGGAGTTGGTAAAGAAGAAAAAGTTTGAATTGTCAATAAAATTGAACATGAAAGAGTTGGTTGCATTGCACTATTTTTTGGGAATTGAAGTTAAAAGAGATCACATGACAAGAAGGATTTGGATAAGTCAAATAAAATATAGTGTATCTCCTTGAACTCTTTACAATGGATAAGAGCACTCCTATTAACACTCCATATCAAGTGGAAGTGTCATTTTCAAATGAAATGAGTCAAAATAATAAGCAAGAAGAGGCAAAAATGACACATGTACCATATGCAAGTGCAGTTGGAAAGCTTCTATATGCAATTGCATGTACAAGACCTGATTTATCCCATGTAGTGGGTGTTTTAAGTAGATTCATGTCCAATCCAGGTAAGCAACATTGGGTTGTTGTTAAGAGGATAGTGAGGTATCTACAAGGGACACTAGACTATGTAATATGTTATGGTGCAACTAGAAAGACATAATTACAAGGTTTTGTTGATTTATATTTTGGAGGGGATGTGGATAAGGGTAAGTCCAAAAGTGCATATATCTTCATACTATTTTATGGTGTAGTTAGATGAAGAAGTAAGAAGCAAAAAGTTGTTTCTCGATATACAACATATGATGAGTACATTGTTGTTACAGAGGCATCCAAAGAAGCTATATGAATACATTTATTATGTGAGGATGTGGGATTTGACCAAGGATCAATACCTCTTTTTTGTAATAACTAAAGTATAATTCATTTTCCTATATCCTAAATTTTACTCTAGGACTAAACACATTAGAGTAAGGTTTCACTTTATTAGAGAAGTGGAAGAATATGGAGATATGGAGCTACTCAACTTGATAAAATAAAGGAATTTAGTAGATGCATTGACCAAGCCATTGGATACACAAAAAAATTACTTGGTGCCAAGGCAAGGTAGGCTTACAACCTTGGCCATCGTAGTTTCCAAGTGGGAGATTGTCAATTTAGTGACCACTGCACCATCCAATTGGTGGCCTATGTAGGGATGCAGTGGTAGAGGTCAAAGCCTACCCTTTCAATTTATAGAGCACTGGTCATAGCTCATCATTTTGGTCTACAATGATAGGTTAGATCCCATATTTTGTCTATAGTGGTAGTGGCAATGGTAAAAGGTGTTACACTAGAGAAGGTAGGATGTGAGGTATGCAGTAGTTATCCATGTTTACTTTTAGTGCTTGGTTATAGGTCTGAAAGAGAGGAAATAAAATATCTATTAGCTATTGTTCTCATTCAACCTATTGTAGTTTACAACTGGGTGGTTGTTGTAATAGCCAAGCCCAAATATGGAGATTGCAATATAAATAGTTGTTATATAACAAGTTGAAAGGCAATATTTGGGTAGTGCATTTAAATAGCCCTATTTTTGTAACAAAGCACATAACAATAAAATAAATTGAGTATACTTGTTTATGATTTTTTTCCTTTGTTTATTCCTTTGTTCAAATTGTTATTGTTCCTTCCCTGTTATTTTGGTGTGCATTATTTTTCAGCTATCTGCATATATTTCATTTCTCTATTTCAACTGTTATTGTTATTCAACATAATTTACCAATAAGGTAGACACTTGGCTTTTACTAGCAAGACATTATTAGGCCAAAATTTGGGTAAGTCTACATATGAGAAAGGAATGCTTACTATTTTACATGCAGTCAATCATTGGTGATTTTTTCTTATTGGATAACATTTTTCCATCAATATTGATCATCAAAGTCTCCAATACTTTTTAGAACAATAGGTGGCCACTCCATAATACGAAGATGAAACATTAGAATGACCCTAAGTGTCTTGTGGTTTCATCTAATGTTTCATCTTCGTTCATTGCATCTCATAAAAATAGTAGTATTGCACATAATTCATTGCCATAATAGGGGGGTTGATTTTCATCACTCCTCCCACTCATGCCAAACACATCACATCAAGAACAATTCATACTAAGGGTGTTTAAGGTGTCACACCTTCCCCATCAACCACATCACAAACAGTGATGCAATTTACATATTTTGAAGGTATCATACCATCCCCACATTTGTTAATAACCACACACTTTGGGGGTACTTAAGGTATCGCAGATTCCCCCTAAAAAATAAAAAATCACCAAAGATATAAAAAAATAAGAAAATGATAACAGGTTTAGGGAAATCTAGCATGGCTAACATAGAAGTAGTGGTCATGGCATATTTCAAATCAACAAAAGCCTTTTTGATTGGTTCTAACCACATAAACAAAATTTTACTCAACATGGAGGTCAAGGGAGCTACTATTTTGCTATAATTCTTCACAAAGTTCTTGTAATAGTTCATGAGTCTGAAGAAACCACAAAGTCCCTTTAGGTTACAAGGTTTAGGCCAATATTGGATAGCCTAAATGTTTTTGGGATCAACCTAAACGCCATCCTTAGTGATGATGTGACCCAAGTATTCAACCTCTTATTGGCCACAAGACCATTTGGACAATTTGGCATAAAGTTGATGGTCAGAAAAAAGTTTGACTGTTTGATCTAAGTGCTGAAGATGCTCTTCTTATAATCTCCTATAAATCAATATTTCATAAAAAAGGACTAGAATGAATTTGTGAAGGAAAGGGTGAAAAATGGAATTCATCAAACTCTAAAAGGTAGAAGGTGCACTGGTTAACCTAAATGGAATAACTAGGAACTCATAATGCCCTTCATGAGTTTGAAAAGTTATTTTTGGAATACCCTCATCCTTGATGTGAATTTGATGATATCCTAATAACAAATATAACTTGGAAAAATATTGTGCCCCATGCAACTCATCAAGTAATTCATCAATCATAGGAATTGGAAATTTATCCTTTATAGTGATGTTATTGAGGTCTCGATAATCCATACACAAGTGCCAAGTGCCATAATTTTTACTTACTTATAACATAAGCGAAGAATAGGGACTAATGCTGAAATGAATAATCCCCACAACACGAAGCTCTTGCATTATTTTATCAAATTCTAACTTTTGAGCATAAGCATACTTGTATGGACAAAAATTAGGAGGCAAACTACTTGGAAAAAGTTGTATTGCATGATCATGTGAGCAATGAGGAGGTAGCCCCTTGCATTCATAAAAAACATGAGAATTTTTGTTTAATAATCCTTGTAATTGCAGAGAGTAGTTTTTTTCTTTTTCCTCAGGGCTAGTTATAGCAAAGAGTTGTACCACCACTCCATGGGGGGGAATTTTTAATAACTTATCCATCTTATGAGTAGAAATAAATTGAGTCACACTAAATTTTATGCCATGTAAATATATTTATTCCCCTATTGAATGAATTTCATCCACAAATATGCAAAATCCCATAAAATTGGTCTTAACAAGTGCAACCATTAGGCTCCCAAAACTAAATCACACCCCAAAGGGTAATGCAAACATATCTATCTTGATAGTATAGTCACCAACCTAAATTTTGATATTATGAAATTTTCCTTTGCACTGGAGGGTGCTTCCATTAGAAATCATGACCTCAAAGGTATTACAAGTAGCAATATAACAATTTCCTTGTTTAGCTACATGTGGATAAAAAAGGTTGTGTATTGCTCAAGTCAATAAGAATGATGATCCATTGTCCTTTGAAGTATCCAATAAACTTCATTGTTTGGGGAGTGGAAAATCTGGCTAAGGCATGCACAAACATTTTTGGTTGGGAGTCCTTCGAATCTACTGCTTGATCTGATGTTTCTCCCTCTTGAGGATCTTCCTCGTCCTCTAATGACATTGCAGTTGGTGTTTCATCTAGATCAAGCAAAAACAATTTTTGTTGCACATACTTTATCCCCAAGAATACTTTTCATCAAAATTAAAACATAGCCCTTGTGCCCTTCTACTCTTCATCTCTTCATGAGTCAAATTTTTAATAGTTGAAGATTTAGTGGTAGGATTTATCATCGACTTGGATGGAAAGGATGACCAAACTTGAGAAAATTTAGAGGTGCATCCAATGGCCTTAAAATTGGGACCTTGAGAAAATTTAGCCATATGTATTGCCTGTGGTAATGATTTGGGTCTCATTAGTTTAACATCATCCCTTATGTCATCCTTGAACCCACTCACAAAACAACTTTGGAAATAGTCATCAGTTAGACTAGTAGTATGATTGGCAAGCTTTTCAAATTGAGTTTGATACTCTAGGATGGTGGATGTTTGTTGAAGTTTGAAAAGAGCTCCTATAAAATCTTCAAATTCACTAGGACCAAAGAAAGTGAGTAGACACTTTTCAAAATATTGCCAAGAAAGTTTAGTTTCAGCCTTCCTAAGCCATAAAAACCAATGTTGTGCATTAGATTCAAAATTGAAAGAAGCAGGGTTATGCATAAGGGGTCGGCCCCGAAATCTATTTATAAAATCAAGGCGAATTGTCTTGGAACCCCGATGAAATTTGTAGAAGTATACATGGCGAATTGCATTTATTTGTCTCCAAAAATTTTCAAACCGTGGCGATTTTCATTAATTTGTCTCAAAAAAATTTCAAACCGTGGCAAATTTTTCTGTGTTGGGGGCTATGAATATCGTTTGCAAAATCTAAAAATGTACGACATACTTAAAAGCTTTAGGCCGATATGAAAGACTTTAGGTCGACATGACGACCAATGGCATGTCGATCGGTTGTAGCCATGACGATCGGTTGCAGCCATGACGATCGATTACTAGTTGCAACCATGATGATCGATTGTAGCCATGACGATCGGTTGTAGCCATGATGATCGATTGCAGCCATGACGATTGGTTGTAGCATGATGATCGGATGCATGTCGATCGGTTGCATGCGTGTCGATGTGCTACAATAGTCTCGAGTTCCCATCGGTAGCAATGATGCATCTGTACCACGTGTCATCCATCCATTAAATGATTGCATGTAGAGGACATGTGTCACCCATCCAGGAGCTGATTGCATGCAGAAAAGTCTATATAAAGGGAATTAACAATCATTTTTTTACCTTTTCTATCATCATTTTAACCTTTTTCCTCCCATTTTAAAGCTTTCTTACCCATTTTTCTCTCATTTTAACACTTTCTTACCCCTTTTCCTCTCATTTTAATGCAATATGAACCCTCTTCCTCCACTTTTATCTTGGTTTTAACAATTTACCTTAATTTTTAAGCGGTTTTTAACCATTTTTCTCTCATTTGAAACCTTTTCCACTGTATCTTCTTATCCATACCCGTACACCCTATGGCATCCCCTACAACCCCTGGAATGTTTAAAGTTAATTATAAGAACCTGGTTTACCCCTTGATTTCAAAAATTTTATCAACACCGGGTTACGACATGTCTTGGGTCACGGAATCTGGTCTTCGGGGTCTAGTTTCAATGCCCCATTTTGATACGGACATTAAACTGGTGGAGAGGATCATTGCAACTTATAATATGGATTCGGGTAAGGTAAATCTTGTCATCGACAACAAAAACATCGTTCTTTCTTTCTCAGCCATAGATATCGCTAGATTGACAACATTGCCCCACATTGGTGTTGAGCCTATCACTTCCAAATACCAGTTAACTGATGATGACAAACTCTACTTGGAGACCAACTTCAAAGTGCAGTCAAAATATTTTCAAGGTATAACTATTTTTTTATTTAATTGAATTTAAATTCTTGTCAGTGATTGATCGTACAATTACTAATTTTAGTTTTTTTGCAGTTACGTCCACCAAGTCCAGAAGGGGTTTGACCATACCGGTGATTGAAAATAAATTTCTTTGAGCATGTTGCAAATTCTTCCTTGCTAGACTCATTCTACAAGGAAGGCCGACAAAAATTTCGATGTGGGCCTTAGCGTATTTGGTCCGTTGTATTGGACACCAGAAATTCGACTAGTGCACCTATGTTTCAAATCGGATCAGATTGGAAATAGAGAACGTGAAAACCCACGCTTCACCCTCATCGAAAGTTAGCACATGTAATTATATTATTGCTTTTTTTATGAATCTTTTCATAATTTGCAGAACACTTCAGTACCAACATCTTGGCACTCAACCCTTGTCAATTTAGCCATGACAGAACAACAGGTTCAGGTAATTATTTTTTATATTTTAGTAAATTTTTTTATTTTTCCATTGTTTGTCTTTTTGTAATTTTGACATTTTATACCAAACACAGAAAAATGCATCCTCTTCCTCTTCAAAGCGGGATGTTGTTGTCAGAGGTTATAATCCAGAGGAATCAAGAGACTCCGAAACACCTACGGAGGAAGCAACACCACCGCTAAGGAGAAGATCATCAAGGAAACGTAGAAGATCTATTTCTCCTGATCATCGACAATCTCCACTTGCGGCTGCACGTCCGATGCCAATGGGCGTAGTTACGCATGAGGTTTCATCTTCTAGGAGTAAGTTTTAATTACTACCGAAACAATTTTTTACAATATTTTTACTATTTTTAATTAATTTTGTTTTTTTTAGATGTACAACATGACCACATTCCATTTGCAGCAGCAACTACGCAAGATGTTTTTTCTTCTACCGGTAAGTGTTATAACAAAGTTTGCAACCAATTTTCATAATTTAATTTTATAACTAGTTTTTATTTTCTACCTTCACAAAATTTATAACTAATTTTTATTTTTTATGTTTTAAGGTCCCTTGCAACAATTTCGTCAACAAAATCAACAAATGCCGCCACCTCCTCCACAATGCCCAACTCAAATGCGAGGTCAATGCTTCCTAGTTGGAAAACACTTTCTTCCATCTAGGCCACAGAGAGAAGCAACACAACAAATTTCAGAGAGAGAAGCATCAAAGACTTTTTCCGGTTTCGATCGTATTTTTGTTAATAATTTTACTTTTAAGGATATACCGAAAGCTTCTGGTACTGGGTTGGATGATGTTCCACTTGATAAAGATTACTTTTTGCAAGATAACACACCCACTCAATTTCAACTATCAGAATTGCTTCAAGACAAAGTAAATGAAGGTGCAGAATGTTCAAGCAAATCTCCTCCAAGGGAAAGAAGCACCCATCAGGCTCCTCCTCGACAAGAGGATGAAATAATAAATTTTTTAGAAAAATATTTGGTTTCTGATAATGTTGAATCTACAATTAAGGATTTGCTACTTCCAGATATAACATAAATGAAAAAATGGGAGTATCGGGCTAAGGTGTTGATAAAGGAAATTAATGCCCGATACAATAATTTTTCAAAAAGAGAAAGAAATTTTTTTGTTGTTGAAAATGAACCTGAAAAGATGGAGGCTCTGCTACAACAAGTAAAATCTGGCATTTTGAAGGTGAATACATCATACACAGATGAAATTTTAAAGTTTATGATGAACAAATTGGAGAACATAAACGGTGAGGCCCAAGCTTATTACAATGAATGGGCAAGTGATAAGAAAAAGGTTGTTGTTGTTGTAGCTGCAAAGAATGTTGCTGAGGTTTGACTTAATCACTTTTGTGTTCAAAAATTTGTTGTTCTTTTTTTTAAAATGTAATTATCTTTTCATGTTGATTAACTTTTTTTCCTTTTTGCAGGTAAAGTATGAAAATCTCAAGAAGCAGGTTCAAAACCTGCAAGACTATCTCAGGATGGCAAAGGAGTTCTTAAATGCTTCCATGTCAATGAAAAAAGAGCATAAGAATCAGTTCGACAAAACAACATTTTGTGGAAAATCATTATCCGCAATGGATTGGATCCTGATGTTCTGCTTAAGGAGAAGGGTAAAGAAGTTCAAGGACCAACATCTGAAGATGTTGGCAAAGAAGAAAAGACCCTTCTCGATGGAATGCAAAATGTTGAGATGATCCTTGTCAATTGTGGAGCAATTGATAGTACTATTACCCAGCCCGAGAAAAGAGTCATCGAAATGCAGAATGTGGATGAGGAAAAAGGAGTTGAACAAGGGAAAGATGAGGGAGGGGTCATTGCTATGGAGACTGTGGAAGCCATTGAGAAGGCAAAAGGAGTGGAGGAAGGGGGAAAATATTCTGAAGTGAAAAAATGAATTTTAAAAACAATTTTAAGACATTTCATATGTTTTCATTGGAAAACAAGATACTTGCTTTTATTATTTTACTATTGCACTATTTACATTTATAATTGTGTGTTATTTTCATCTCTTAAGTATTATGGTGTTTCATTTCTTAGCTATAGATTTACATGTTATTCAATGTTATTCATGTTGTGATATAAAAATGAATGGATATATCAATGAATGTTATTCAATGTTATTCAATGGATATATCTATGAATGGGTTTCAATTTTCAGTGCATTCATAGTCATTATAGTTGTATAAAATTGAATATGGTAATTTATATTATGCTATATTGTTTTTATATTTCAGAGTGAGTTTACAATGGTTATATCTATGCATGGGTTTAAATTTTCATTTTCCATATCTAGAGTACTATTCTATATGCTTTTTTCATACATATGTAGAAATTTTTTAGTAGTTATGTATATATACAAGGTTAACTCAATAACAAAGCATAAACCATAAAAAATCTCTATATTTTGTCACATCATCAATGACGATCGACTGCAGACATGTCGATCGGTGGTAGACATGTCGATCGATTGTAGGCATGATGATCGGCTACAGACATGTCGATCAGTGGTAGACATGTTGATTAGTTGTAGGCATGATGATCGACTGCAAACATGTCGATCAACTACAAACATGTCGATCGGTTGTAGATATGATGATTGGCTATAGATATATTGATCGATTGTATATATGATGATAGCTATAGACATATCGATCGATTGTAGATATGTCGATCGATTGAAGGTATGATGATCAGCTACAGACATGATGATCGATTGTAGACATGATGATCAATTGCTGGTATGACGATCGGTTGTTGGCATGATGATCGATTGTAGATATGATGATCGACTATAGACATGTCGATCGATTGTAGACATGTCAATCGATTGTAGACATACCGATCAGTTGTAGGCATGATGATCATCTACAGACATATCGATCGATTGTAGACATGATGATCGACTACAGATATGTCGATCGATTGTAGATATGTCGATCGATTGTAGGCATGATGATCGACTATTGGTATGATGATGGTAGCAGCATTGCATCTATGCCACGTGTCAACCATCTATGAAATGATTACATGTAGAGGCCACGTGTCAACAATCTATGAAATGATTGCATGCAGAGGCCATGTGTCACCCATCCAGAAGTTGATTGTATGGAGAGAAGTCTATATAAAGGGATTAACAATCATTTTTTGCCTATTCTATCATAGTCTTAATCATTTTCTTCCTATTTTAACATATTCTTACCCATTTTCCTCTCATTTTAATGCATTCTTAACCCTCTTCCTCCAGTTTTATCTTAGTTTTAACCTTTTACCATAAGTTTTAAGCCAATTTTAACCCTTTTCCTCCATTTTGAATCCTTTTCTATCAAGTGTCATGTACCATCCTCTATGTCTTCTGATCCATATTCGTACACCCTATGGCATCCCCTGCCACCCCTAAAATGTGTAAAATTAATTTTAAAAACCTGGTTTGCCCCTGATTTCCAAAATTTTATCAACATCGGGTTACGACATGTCGTGGGTCACGACCTCTGGTCTTCGGGGTCTAGTTTCAATGCCGTAGTTTGACATGGAAACAAAACTATTGGAGAAGATCATTGTAGGTTATAATATTTATTCGGGTAAGGTAAATGTTGTCATCGACAACAAAAACATCGTTCTTTCTTTCACAACTGTAGATGTCGCCAGATTGACAACATTGCCCCACGTTGGTGTTGAGCCTATCACTTCCAAATACCAATTAACTAATGAAGACAAACTCTACCTGGAGACCAACTTCAATGTGCAGTTGGAATCTTTTCAAGGTATAACTATTTTTTAATTTAATTGAATTTAAATTCTAGTCACTGGTGTATTACTGATTTTGTTTTTTTTGCAGTTTCATCCACCAAGTCTAGAAGGGGTTTGACCGTACTGGCGATTGAAAATAAATTTCTTCGGGCATGTTGTGAATTCTTCCTTGCCAGACTCATTCTGCAAGGAAGGCCGATAGAAATTCTGATGTGGGCCTTAGCGTATTTGGTCCATTGTCTTTCACACCAGAAATTTGACTGGTCCACCTATGTCTCACATCGGATCAGATTGGAAATAGAGAACGTGATAACCCACGCTTTACCCTCGTCGACAGTTAGCACATGCAATTATATTATTATTTTTTTTATGAATATTTTTATAATTTGCAGAACACTCCAGTACCAACATCTTGGCACTCAATCCTAGACAATGCAGCCATGAGAGAACTGCAAGTTCGAGTAATTTTTTTGTCAATATTTAAATAATTTTTTTTATTTTTCCATTATTTATCTTTTTGTAATTTTGACATTTTATATATACACAAAAAAGGGCATCCTCTTCCTCTTCAAAGCGGGGTGCTACTATCAGAGGTTATAATCCAGAGGAATCAGGAGACTCCAAAACACATACGAAGGAAACACCACTACCTGTATGGAGAAGATCAACAAGGAAACCTAGAACATCTAGTTCTCCTGATCATTGACAACCCCCACCTACGGCTGCATTACGTCCACTGCCAACGGGAAAAGATTCTAGAGCAAGAAATTGAATTTTAAAATTTGATATTTTGAAAGACAATTTTATGACATTTCATATGTTTTCGTATGAAAACAAGATACTTGCTTTTATTATTTTACTTTTAAGAGATACACTTTTATAATTGTGTGTTATTTTCATCTTTTAAGTATTATGGTGTTTCAAATATGCTATGTTGTTTTTATATTTCAATTTTCAAATGAGTTTACGAATGATATATCTATTCATGTGTTTAAATTTGAGTTTATTTATATTCATTCTTGTTCTTGTATAGAAAAGTGTTTTTTCTTTTTTATTATGCTATATTGTTTTTATATTCAATGTTAGTTTACGATGGAGATATTTATGAAAGGGTTAAATTTCAATTTCCATATATTATGCTATGTTGTTTTTATATTTCAATTTTCAAATGAGTTTACGAATGATATATCTATGCATGTGTTTAAATTTCAGTTTATTCATATTCATTCTTGTTGTAGTATAAAAGTGAGTATTTTCATTTCTATTAAGCTATATTGTTTTTATATTTCAAGTGAGTTTACGAAGGATATATCTATGCATGGGTTTCAATTTTTAGTGCATTCATAGTTAGTCATTATAGTTGTATAAAAATGAATATGGTAATTTGTATTATGCTATATTGTTTTTATATTTCGAAGTGAGTTTACGATGGATATATCTATGAATGGGTTTAAATTTTCATTTTCCATATCTAGAGTAATATACTACATGCATTTTTCATACATATGTACATAAATTTTTACTATGCATACAAGGTTTACTCAATGACAAAGCATAAATCATAAAAAATCACTATATTTTGTCATATCATACAACTAATGATACTAATGATACATACATACATTTAAATTCAAAGGAAAAATAACTATTTTTTGTCAACATATACATTTAGTTCAATAACATAGCATCATTACGTATACATGGTTTTCAAATTTTCAACTTACTCAAAGCTATAGCATACATCATAAATTTTGAAAACATAGACAATCCATAACATTAAAAAGCAAACATGCATAATCATTGAAAATTGAATGATTATATGATTTTACAACAAATCAAATACAAAAAATCTTTGATAATATGAAATATTTCAAATCCGAAAAATCACTGATAATATGAATTTATTCAAATCACTAAAATTTTACAAAATGATTTCAAATCCGAAAAAATCTTAGATTATATGAATTTGTCATATAATCATTGCAATTTTTATATTTCTGGAAGGTAATACAAAGCTTTATCAACTTCTCCACAAGAACGCAAAATCTGTGAATTCTACGTTTCCATAATCTCATCATCACTCCTAGATGAATCATTTTTGTCATTATCAACCATATTAGAGAGACCTCTTCTTTCTGCTAGGGACTTCCAATATGTCAACGCTCTATCATAGGGAAAGTTACCCACCTCGTACGATGACACATACATTCTCAAACAATTTTCCAAATTTCTGTCCAACCTATTACGAACTTTTGATTTAACAAAAGTTAATGCACTGAAAACCCTTTCATCTTCAACAGATCCCAAAATCATTGTCTGACATAATTCATATAAAATAAAGTATTCACTCATAGTATCTTGCAAGACACTACTTCGATACAATTTTTTCTAGAAACGCGTGATTGAACCAGTCTCTTGTGGATTTTTGAATTGTGCAATTTGATTATCCATTGTTATTCCAAAATTGGTTGACTGAGATCTCAAAAGATCTTTGTTTAGAATACCATTGATTTCAAAGCCATTTATTTCCACACTTTTAGAGAAATGTGTCATAATATTACCCATATATTTTACAAACAACTCACTTCTACTACTTTGGTCACCACAAGGATTCCAAAAATTAGGATTAACAATAGCCATGGCCTCAAGTGTCTCATCTCTCTTAAAATGATCTCTTATTTCACTTGTTAATGCATTTGCAATTCTTTTCAATTTATTCTTAGTGTTATCCAAAACCTCATCGAATCCGGAATGTGTAACGGGCACTTGTTCAATATCATCTGTCAGAGTATTTAATCACTTTTCAAAATGATATACAAGAATCAACTTTCCATGGATAGCAATACAAATATTGTCATTGATGTTGAACTTTAAAAAGTTGTTCGGTTCATTGACATTAATTAACGTATTCCAACTATCAAACTTGGGATCATCAAAATTTTTTTGGATAAATAAATCCTGTCAATAACCATACATATTTGTTTTCTCATCCTCATGAAATCGACAATATAAATTGCCCTTTCCTGTGCAAGTTTAATCATAGTATTCATTTCTTGTAACATTGGTAGAATACCACATAATGTGAGAAGAGTTTCCAAGTCAATCATACGAAAAAGCAAATATTTTGCCTTGTCAACATCTCTACGATGTGCATACATAAACCCAACCAAGGATTGATATTCTGAAAATACCCTTTTTGTAGGAAGAAACAGTGAAATCCACCTGGTTTCCACATCTTTTAACATTTTTTTGCCTTCAATTACACCTAGAGAAAACTGTTGAAACTCTGCAAACCTTTTTGGACTGCATGAAAAGTATGAGTGTATATCATGGATGAGTTCTTCCACTCTAGCTACATTATCAAAATTGCTCACAATTTTGTATGCAAGATTCATTCGATGAGCCATGCAATGAATAGGAATCACATATGGGGCAATGGAAGTCTGAAGCCTAACACAAAGACCATTCCTTTGTCCTTGCATTGTAGCCGCACCATCAACTCCAACACAAATTAACTTTGTGGCAATTTCCTTTTCATCCATTCCGACAATATCCTTTAAACTGGTTACAACAACATTATAAATGTTTTTCGCATTACAATTTTCAATCATCTTATGTAGTGCTAGTAAATGAGGTTGTCTCAAATGATTTTTGAATGTGTAAACATGTATGCAAATCCAAGATGTGTTGTCAACAGCTGTTACCTCATCAATGGAAAGTGAAATAAATTTGGCTTGTTTCACATTCTCTCTCAGGTCTTCCTTCTCAACCAGTGATAGACATTTTGCCATTTCCCAACCACTTCGATCTGACCAATGTGAACTGGTAAGGTTTTGTACATTGGCTAGTTGAAGTATTTCCTTAAAATCAGCAAAATCAGACATGGGTCGACCTTTTTTAGAATACTGTATACAATAGCAAACTGCAATTTCTTTGAGGCTAATACAGTATTATTAATTTTTTGAAATTGTGCCTCGATTGTTCCACCCTTCTCAATGAGAGTTTGTTTTTGTTTCATTGCTTTTTCATATTCAAGTGCATATCTCACATGCACACATTCTGATGCATCCTTCCACCTATGAGATCTGTTAATTGTTCCATCACTTCGTATTTCTTTGATGTAAACTTTCCCACAATGTTTTTCTATTGTGTCTTTCTTATTTTGCAATAAATGATCCTTTCCTAGCTTCCATGTACAAACAATGCATTTACACACATTCAGTTTCTCATCTCGCTCAATAAAGGGGTATAACCGTGCCCATTCATTTTTAAAATCCCTTCCAATAGTCCATTCGCTTATCTTTTGACGTTTAGATTTTTGACTACAAGATTCCCCAGAGGTCTGAATTTTAATTGTACTATCTTTTTCTTTTTTGGTTGATGTGTCTGAATTTAAAATCTCCTGAAGTGGTTGTTGAATGTCGTTATTAGAAAAATTATCATGTGGTCCCATCTCATCTGCTAGAATATCTTTGAGTGAACGCACATCAAGCTCGACAATGTTTACTGCATTCAATGTTTGGTGTTCTCTATCATTTTTTGTTGTAAAAAAGGTACTATTTTAAAGAATTAACAGAATACAATTTTACAAAGCATTTAAAAAGAGGTAGATAAGCAGAAAACCATTTATCTATTAATAGAGAAAGGTTTTACATTTAAGAAGAACATAAATTTTAAAAAACTAATGGTAAAAAGAAGAACAAAAATTTTAAAAAACTGATGGTAAAAGGTGTTTGTACCTGCAAGTTGTGTAGAATCTATAGAGATTGATGTCTCATTGCATTTTGATATTTGTGTAAAATATTTTAGAATTGTCTTTTTACAAGAAGATTGGCCTTCCTTCTTTCCATATTCAGTAGGTGACATTGTATCTGTAAAGAAAAACCTTCAGATGTTAGGAAATGTATATGAATTTGAAGGAAAATAGTAGACATCCCTCAAGACGAACATATGATCCTAACACACAACATGATAGGGAATACTTATCGACCACAGTTGCAGATAGTGCTTCTACACTGCGTATGAAACATACTCTAAGAGACAAGAAGCAGTCTCTAACAAGAGAAATGATCCTGACACACAACCAGATGACATTGATAGTTGTCTACCACAGTTGCGTATAGTTCACCTACAGTGCCTATGAAACTGTAGAAAAAGATATTTGGACAAAAGAACAATGGAAGAAGAATACTCTACCAATTTTTAGTCATGAATCCTCTACAACCGATACGCTTTTGCCGATAGACACTTCCCTACAATCGATCGGCTTATACCTATCGATAGTCCCTACAATCGATAGACAAATGCCGATCACACATCCCTACAACCGATAAAATGATGTCGATTGAAACCTCTACAACCGAGAGATAAATACTGACAACACTATCGATCGACTATCCCTACAACCGATAGGCTTATGCCGACAACACTACAACCGATCGACTAATATCGATCGACACGGTCCTACAACCGATAGACTAATGTCGATCGACACATCTACAACCTACTGACAAATATCGATAGACAATCCCTACAATCGATAGGTAAACTTTGATCGATAGTCCTCATAACCGATAGATGAATGTCGATCGACACCACTACAACTGATCGACTAATGATGATCGACATGATTCTGCAACCGATCGACTAATGATGATCGACACGGTTCTACAATCGACTGACAGACATGGCTCTACAACCGATCTACTTATGTCGACAAACATGACCCTACAACCTATTCGCTTATCGATACACACTAACCAATCGACTTATCGACACCTCTACAATCGATCAACTTATCGATAGACACAAATCTACAACCGATCTCCTTATGTCGATAGACACAACCCTATAATCGATCAACTTATACCTATAGACATGGCTCTACAATCGATCGACTTACATCGATAGACATGACTCTACAACCGATCTCCTTATATCGATAAACATGACCCTACAACCGATTAGCTTATGTCACAAACATAGCTCTACAACTGATCGACTTACATCGACAGACAGCTCTACAATCGATCTCCTTATACCAATAGACATGACCCTACAATTGATCAACTTATATCGATAGACATGACTCTACAACCGATCGACTTATGCAGACCGACACGACTCTACAATTGATCAACTTATGTCGATAGACATGACTCTACAACCGATCGGCTTATATCGACAAACATGGCTCTGCAATCGATCGACTTATACCGATAGACATGGCTCTGCAACCGATCATCTTACGTCGATCGACACTCCTCTACAACCGATCGATTTATTTTGATAGTCACTCCTCTGCAACCTTCTCAAGTTTTTCATTGTTTCAGAGCTATTTTTGAGTTAGAGTATTTTTTATGTATGTTTATCGGTACCCAGTATAGTATATATACGGGTAGTATATGAGGCGATTTGGGCAGAAAAAATAAAATCATTTATAATTTGAAGGCGATTTGGGTGGGAAATATAAAATCATTTATAATTTGAAGGCGAATTGGGCGAGAAAATCAAAATCATATGTAATTTGAGGTCGACGAATTAAAATAAAGTTAGGTTCATGATTATCAACGATGGGCGAATTTACCCCAAAAAAACTTCCACCCCGTAAATTTCGGGCGAATGGGCCCCAATGAAAGGATCCAAAATTAGCCTTTTCAAAATTTTAAAAATCCTAAATAGAGCCAATTTACGATATTTCGCGCTTGTGCATAACCCTGGAAAGAGGTAATGATCAACCACATGTAGCATGGGATATTATGAAGAGTGAAATATTGCTTGGCCTTACAAATCCACCCCTCAAGGTCTTTTCCATTAAATTTTAGAAAGTCTAATTTTGACAATGTATATCCATTATGATTTGGTACATTTCATTGGCAATGACTTGTACCTATATCTTGTTGATCCTAATGACCAATTGAGTTAGTATGACTATCCAATTATACCTTCAATCCTTTTTGTGCCTCGATAACCATACTCATAGTTCCTTGGAAGGTTTTGATTTGTGGCTTTATATCCTGTAAGCTATGCTTTAGTGAGGACCATATTTTGGTGCCCATGCATCCACTTTTTGAGAAATTTAGTTATCTAGTTCTTGTTGCCAAGTACCAGTAGCCATGTTCTCAAAGTTATATCTTGTAGGCGAAATTTAGTAAAAATAGAAAGTTGGTTTTAGGGTTTAATATTTTTAGTAAGTAGCCTAAAAAATGATTTGGGTGCTATATATCAAAATGATCAACTTGAGAAGGCAATCAAAATGATCTATATACCACAACACTAGTTTTGGACACCTAAATTTATTTTTATTTTTATTTTTATATATTGTTGTTTTGTCGAGTCTACTGGTGTGGTTGATTTTTACATTGAAGTCTTGGTTCAAAATTTGGGTTCTGTGTTGGCCAACCCTTTTTACCTATACCCTATCTGTTCTGACTATTGACCACTCCTGAAACTACATTGTCACCTGCCTAGTCTGACTCTATCACAAATATTTCCTATATGTTTAACTAATAATTATCACAAGTAACTCTTCTGACACTATTAACCTAATGACCTTGTATTGACTGTTATTAGCTATCACAAGTAACTGTTTAGACACTGATAATATAATGACCCTGTACTAACTGATACTAATAGAATTTATTGACTATTATTGTCACTAACCACAAATTTCCTATTTTTTTATATTGTTGTTTTGTCAAGTCTATTTGTGTGGTTGATTTTGTTAGAGTTACCATGCTACAGTAACTATAATTATTACCTCATTTGGTAATTAGTAGATTCTCCTAAGTATATTTTACTTACCACATGGTAGATTTAGATTATTTACTTTTACCTTGAAGATATTCACTATGGAATATCTTGGGGTTAGTAGGTTAGTCATCGTAGTTAATTCAACTACGTTAGTAGGTTAGGATATTTTATTATTTGTTAGCGCTACTTTGTTAGTTGTTAGCATATTAGGGGGAGATATTATTTTATTAATATTCTCACCTATCCTATGGCTATTTTCTAGCCTAGCATTGTATTATAAATATATGATTAATATATATTCTAGAACTAATGGTTTATGCTCTATATTTTTTGAATATTGGTATTAGAGCGGAACTCACCTGGGCAACCCTCGGTGCTAGACAAGGTGACATTTTTGTCACTCCAGGTCTGGACCATGGGGGCTCAAATCTTGAAATGGGACCTCACTAGATAGGACACACATTACAAGGTAGATCTAATGTTATATGACATGGTACACTTTTTGAGGAACTAGAACCTGCTGGTATGGGTACAAAATTTGAGGTCTTAGAGGTCATTTTTTTGGTGGTCTATTTTCTTGATTTGACTAGTTGCAAACCCATAACACCTCACCCGCTGTAGAAAAGACTATCAGATTTGATAGCCACCTATAATTGTTAGACCTTTCAGGCACATGTGGGGTGACCCACATCATAGGGCAGCCCATGTGAGGGTAGGCAACTCGTAGTGGAAGCACAAATGACCCACCACCTCTGCAGGCTGGAGCGGTCCATGATTCATCTATCAAAATCCCAATGTCTGTCTCCTCTATAGAGGACAAATCTACACCACCATACGATAACCTCCTATGAACACATAACCAACTAGAGGGTAGCAGTAATCCCAAACATGAGGACCCCTGACCCCTGTTGTTGCTGGTGGCCCCCTCCATCTGATGGTGACAGGATCTAATTGGGTGATCGGGCCAGATTGGAAATCTAGCATGCACACCCTTTGATCATGCAGGAACTAATTCCAATCAATGATGCAAAGCATGAGATACTTATGTCAACCTGATCGTTGACAACACAGATTCTAAGATCTCCCAAAGCTTTCGATCTGATCGCACGTGCATTTCTACTGGTACGAATCCTGAGAATTAATGATCGATCCTTACTGACATCACCTTGGGCATGAATCTTGAGGTGCTGATGTGGCAAACATATAGAAACACATGGATTGAGGTGAGAGCAGACACATGGTGGCTAAGCTAGCGTACATACATGGCATTGAATGTCAATTGACCTAGATATAGCATGAATCCTGAGGGCCATATGGCATTTGGACATGTGGTAAATCTTGGAGGCTAGTGACGTGGAGGACCCATATTGATGTGGTGTTGTCTAGGTGTATGCGTGGCATATCGTGATTTTCTATCGATGTCAGTAAAAGTATTGTCTTCGATGTTAATTACCTGAAGGCAATCAAAAGATAAAGGGAGCCTTGTTATTTTTTAACTGGTGCAACATTGCTCACATAAGTATTGTGGGATTAATAATCCCAATTTTTTTTTCCTTATGCGTTGAGCGCAAAGGAACAAAGACAAACTTATGGGCTTAAGCTTTTAAGTCAGAAGCTAGTCCGACTAGCTCGAGGAGCCAGAATTGGGTGGACACCCAAGGGGTCACAGGTTTGACTCCCGATGGGGTCAAAAACAAGTTTTTTGCCCAACAAAATTGATATTTCATCAAATAAGGTAAAGCCTTTTTAATTTTTTTACTCTTTTTATTAATAATTTAATATTTTTTATAAAATCATTTTTTTGGTAAATCAAGTGATTTTTCTTATTAAGAAAAAATATTTCATTATTAATTTAATTTATGCTAAACTTAAGTAAATTTATGCACTAAAATTGAAATTAAAAGGTCTTTTTTTTTGCAAAATATAAGAAACAAGTGTTTTTTTGTTTTCTCAAAAAAGGGAGATAAGAGACAAAAAGCAAAGCACTATTTTATTTTTTTTTGCAAATTAGGGAACCTCAAAACTTTCTCAAAAAATTTTCTAATACATTTTTTTTAAGAGAGTTTTTTTGCTCCTAAAAATTTCATGAAAATAGACCTTGGATCCACAAAATAAAACCAAGTCATGTGTCGACTGGTTCTAGAAAGCCTTTCAAATGCGAGTCATGTGTCGAATTAACTTGAAAAGAGTGTGTAACAACCCCACAATTGTTACTACTCATCCACTATTTTTTTTTATACTTGTATCAATCTTTGTCCACCTTTCAATGAGTTAAGAGTATAATAATAAATCTAAGAAAAGGATATCCCAAATGAATAGTAAGTAATCCGAGCCACAAAAGATTAATTTTGAAGTCACATTTAAGTAGAAGCACCAACTTTTACAAGTCATACAAAGCCATTCATAAGTAGGAGCACCAACTCCTACAATTCCATCATGCCATCACCAAATGGTATAAGGATAATACAAAGGCTATGTCCATCATGTCATCACCAAATGGCATGAGGACTTCTTAACGTTTATACCATTATTTTAGGAGAACTATCCCTCACCAAAGGGAATCATCCCCTCCTCTCCATACTATCCATGAAGACTAGTATTTAGGAAAGATCATTAATCTATTATTCCTCGTGAAAACTTACGTATGACTTGGGATATTTGTCTTAAGCATCATTATAAAATTTACTCATTTACAATATGTTGATGGTTTGGTGTTTGTTTATCATTTTCTTGATTGCATTGAGTGTTTGGTTTGCTTATAGTTCCCTTAGAATAATGGTGTAGACATTGTTTTGTCTCTCATTATTATGAAATCTATCCATAAGTTTTCCTTATACACTAATGTAGTCAATAAAAGATAGAAATTATATACATCCATTAATCATCTAAACATTATAAATCTCAATGTCATACATTGGACGAGATATAATATCCAAAGTAAATTCTATTTACTGGATCAATTTCCAATGCATATATCACCTATTTTCTTTTGAGATGAATACTACTTTAAGTAGATGTTCTCTCTAATATACGTAAGCTTATAATCAATTACATCAAATATTACAAATCATGGCTGATTATACAACAATTATTTCAGCCATTCATAATTACAATGAAATTATCTCAAAACAAGCTTAAACATAATGAACAATATAATAGTCTTCAATATTTGTTGTCCGATTCTTCTTTGGAATGTCTTGATTTCTTCATGGTGTGAGAGATGATAGTGAAGGTATCAAGACAAATCAGAAGCAAATATGCCAAATACATTTCAAGAAAACCATACTTAACTTATGCAACCATGCATCAATCATTTGTCAAATGTATATCACATTTCAAAGATATCACCAAGCATGAATTTCCACAATTCATCCATCTTTAATATTTTTCATTATAAGGATTATTTTCTTAATCCCATTCATCATAAAAGTAATTCATTTGTATATCACAAACGTGGAAGAGTCCCATACCTCTTCCAAGGAATAGACACCAATCCATTCCTTCAATTTAGAAGAATTACTTGATATTTTTCTAATTCTTCTTTTTAGTATTCATCATAATACATACAAAATCTATGGTTTCCTTTGATTATACAATTTATTTATCTAATTAATTTCAAACCATTTTTTAATGACATTTGGTTTCCATATAAGAGTATAAGATTAATATTTATAAAGGAAAGATGTGAAAGAAATTAGATGATTCCTTAATATATCTGAAATGCATTTTCTATTTTTGCTCTAATAATATATACATCATTAGGGAAATTCATTTAAAGTAGATTCCATAAACTAATCCATTTTATTATTTAGAATGTAAATATAATGCACTAGAATTTCTGTTTGGTATTTTTTAAACCATGTATATTTATTTGTGAGAGACTCATTTTGATATGCTAAATGTCACTATAATATTTATTTCTAATTTTGAGATTTAATTAAAAGTAATCTCCATAAAGAAGTTCCTTAAAACCAATTCCACAAGGATAAATGATAAATATATAATTATTATAAAGCTAAAGGTTATTCTTTTAAACTGAGGATTGTATTACCCTCTATGGACCCATAAAGACTAAAAACACCAAGGGATGATGGTCTTAATATACAAGCCCTAAAAAAAACCTTCCAAGTTACTCATAATGTCTCCAAAGCCAACTACGACTGATGACGATTCAAAACAAGCTACAAAATTATGCCCAAGCATTACATCCATGGCAGGCTATAGGATAGATCAACAATTTAAAAAAAACTTTACGAAGTATTCGAACAAAGGTAGCCTACTGTAGTCAACAAGGGCATAAACTCAATATTAATTAGTGATTTCCCATGGTAGCATAATCATTGAAGCATGACACTATCAATAGAAGAAAGTGGAACGAAATTCCAACATAGGATTGTACTATTGAAATCCTATATGCCACAGTCTGTATGAATAAGGTTCTACAGATTTAGTAATTATGGTATTAATTCTTCCACGGAGGAGGCTCTGGATGGCATAGCGACTTGATCACTCTTAATGGTATTTGATTAACCCGAAGGTCTACATTATTATACTCCATGTGGTTACACGCCATCCAAATTTAAGCTAGGATAGAAGTATACATAAGTGATAAGTAGTTGTTATATCATCAATTTCTAATGTTTGCAAGTGGAAAAATATCTGTAACCACAACATCGATTGCCTAGTCATGCTGGTGTTCATAATAGAGGGATGCACGTATTATATCTCAAGCACAAATAACACAGGTAACAACATTGAATGTCTTCTGATTTGAAATAGTTTACAATTTCTAAAACAAACACATATAAAGAGATTGATTTGTAATGGAATATACTACGTTGGCACCATTCGAGTCTCTTTAATGATCTAGTTTTAAAATAATATTCTATGAGATAATCACAAAGATTAACAAGTTCACATAAGTCATAGTAAGTGATAAGTTTGATACAACACCATCAAGTAACACTAAATTTTGGTTAACATCAACAAGGTTCGATCTAGGTAGTGACTTCAACCATTGCAGTCATGGTTATAGAGGTAGTGGTTTTGATGACAACAGAGTGGCCGAAGAACTTTAAACAACAAATTGCCACCCGAGATTATGGGTATTGTTTACAAGCTCACAATTATAGTATAGAGGGTCGTATACATTTTGGCAACCAATCAGATTTTAAGGACTTCTATATTGACATGCTATGATTCGGGAAGCTTCTGATAATCATTTTAATACACCAAAATTAAATCAAAATAGTGCAAGGATTCTATTGAAAGGGTAAGGTCTGAATAGTCATAGCTACGAGGTGGACATCCCAATACAAGTGTTAATTCATCACAAACCAATACTATTATGACATATATTAAATGAAAAAGGGTTTCCAACCCGAGTTCTATGGTCACTAATGGCTTGTACAAACCAAGGCTTACGTGGTTAAATAAGTAATCATGTCCCACTATTTATCATTCTTCATCAGAATATTGAAGGAAGGACACACAATATTATATAATAAGATTCACTATAAACAAGTATGGTTTATTTCATTCCATATCAAACAAGCATCAAATTAAACCAAAGTGGAAAGCTCCAACCTGAGATTTCCTGCAAGGTAGCTTCTCGTAGTCTCCTAGAGATTTTTCTTCTCCTTTCTCCTTCTACTCCAGCCCAATCGAACATAGCCCTTTCTCAACCTCTATGGTAGTTTTATAGCTATCTTTTCTCCAAACAAGGAAGATGCTATTTTATTGTCTTTTATTATTTTTCTTCTTCCCCTTTTATTATTTTTCTTCCTCCCCTATGAGCAAGTTTCTAGAAGGGTGTCCCATTTTTCTTGTCTCTACCATCCCTTAAGTCAACTACAACTATTTGACATGTGGGTGGTTTAAAAATGAGACAAAAGAGGAATCTCATCTACCAACTTAACCATTCTAGGGCAGCCAAGTGGAGCAAGAGAAAATCCTTTTAAGTAAATAAAATATTTTTATTATTTTGGTCCAATCATAATTGGACAAATTGGTAGGAGAACAATCTACCTAATTATGGATGCAATTAGATTAAATAAGCATGTTCAAGACAATAAATATTTACTCTAGAAATTACCCAATTTAATAATTTCACAAAATCATAATAAATATTATTAAATTGTATGGCATAAATGCATAAAATATCTCTAAATAATTTGTAAAATGCAAACCATTATTTAATGTGCATTTTCAAGGTAAGATTCAATTATGCCAATCTCATGCAAATTAATTGTGCAATTAATATATATCACACAAATGGCATCCACAAGCAATCGATGCATATGCTCATTATTCCCCATCACCATTTTTCCTTTAAATGGGCGGGTATTTTAGAGTAATTCTCAGGTATCACTACCCATCAGGGAGGAGACTAGTGATGATGGGAACATGAGCCTTACCTGTTGAGTTGTCATTGTCATCATTTCCCTTCTCATCTCTGGTGGTCAATCTTCCACCTATGAGAATACCTGTTCCTGCAATCAAGTAATGCAACGCAACATCATTTTCTCTTGATAGAAATAAACATATTGCAAATATATCAAGCATTAAAATCAGCTATCATTACACAAATAGCATCTTAAAAGAGTTCTTCCAAGGTGGGATGTGACATACTCCCCCCTTAGATTAAACACAATCCTCTGTGTTTTCCTGCAATATTACATAAAAGTCAATAAAACATAGTTTTTGCATAGTCTCCACTTTTCATAAGTGGTATGTAGTTCAACCTGTATTATTACATAACATCATCAAATAAATAAGAAAAGTGTATTTTCATGTCTTCCACTTTTTCCCAAGTGGAGTTCTTATTAGAATACTGGTCCCACTAGACCTTACACTGATCAATATTTCATTTCCTCATTGTCTTGGAATGAAATTCCAAGATCTTCATAGGTCTCACCTCAAAGGTTGTCGGATCTACCATCTATAAATTAGAAACATCTAACACATGATCAGGATCAGCAATATATCTCCTAAGTAGGGATACATGAAAAGTATTATGGATCTTTGATAGGTTAGGTGGTAAGTCAAGCCGATAGGCTACAGGACTTATTTTCTCCACAATATCAAAGGGTCCAACAAATCTAGGATCCAATTTTATTGATTTAATGGCACTCTTCTTAGGTTTAACTCTTAGAAACACTCTGTCACCCACAAAGAATTCCCTAGGTGTTCTTTTCAAATCTGCATAACTCTTCTGTCTATCCGTGGCTTCCTTGAGCCTTTGTCGGATTAGTCCTAGATGCTCTTCCATTATTTTAACCATTTTTGGTCCAATGACAACACGATCCTCTGGATTATCCCATGATAATGGAGTCCTGCACCGTCTGCCATACAAGGCTTCGAAAGGGGCCATATTCAAGGAAGAATGATAGCTATTATTATAAGTAAACTCAACCAGATACAAATAGTCTTCCCAACGAGACTTCTGGTCCATGCAATACATGCGTAACATATCTTCCAGAACTTGGTTAACCCTTTCTATATGTCCATCCATTTTAGGATGATATGCAGAACTGATATTCAAAGTTGTGCCAATTGCATGATGGAGAGCCTTCTAGAACTTAGAAGTAAACCTAGAATCCCTATCAGAGATAATCATCTCCAAAAATCCATACAACCTAAAAATTTCTTTTACAAATCTATTGGCAATGACTACAACATCATCTGTAGTACTTCCTGGTATAAAATGTGCAACTTTGGTAAGTTTATCTACTATAACAAAAATTGCATCATGATGATATTTTGTCTTAGGCAAACCGACAATAAAATCCATTGATATCACCTACCATTTTTGAGTGGGTATATTATGAGAAAATAATTTTCCTATTGGATGCTGATGTTCAACTTTCACCTTCTGACACTACAAACATCGTGCCACAAAATCGATGATATCTTTCTTCATGCCAGACCAGTAAAAGGTCTTTTTCATATTTTCCCTCATCTTGGCTCCTCTGGGATGAGCGGAATAAGGAGAATTATGAGCTTCACACATAATCACTCTCCTTAAATTACCCATTTTAGGTATAACTACTTGATATTTAAAGCATAAAAGTCCATATTTAATGCTATAATCTTGATTTTCATTAAGATTTTGTTCAACTTTATCCCAAATTTCACTACATTTTGGATCTTGGCACTGCATTTTTTTGACTTGCCCCATTAAATCCACATGACTACGAGTCAAAGTGGCTATGTGCTTTCTTCTACTTAAGGCATCAATGACTTTATTTTCCTTTCCTTTGATATACTCAATACCAAAATCATATTTTTCTAAGAATTCTATCCATATTCTTTGTCTAGCATTTAGTAATGGTTGAGTGAAGATATACTTCAAACTTTGGTGATCGGTTCTTAATTCAAATGGTCTACCCACCAAATAGTGTCACCAAATTTTCAAAGCATGTACAACTGTAGCAAGTTCTAAATCATGAGTAGCATAGTTAACTTCGTGCTTTTTGAGTTTTCTAGACTCATATGCTACCACAAAATTATCTTGGGATAGGACTCCTCCAAGTCCTTCCAAAGAGGCATCAATACAAATAGAAAAAATTCCTAAGGGATCCATAATCTTCAATATAGGAGCTGAGGTAAGCTTCTATTTAAGCAAATTGAATGTTGCTTCGCATTTTTTTGTCCATTTAAACTCCTTTCCTTTATTCTGAAGGTTGGTTATTGGATAAGCAATCTTGGAGTAATCTTTTACAAACCTCCTATAATAACCTGACAAACCCATGAAGCTTCTTACTTCTATCACATTTGTTGGAGGTGGCCAATTCAAAATGACTTCTATCTTCTTTGGATCAACTGTGATCCCATATGCTGATATGATATGCCCCAAGTAATGCACTTGTGGGACATAGAATTCACATTTGGACAAATTCCCATAGAGTTGGTTCTTCCTTAAAAGTTCTAGCACTATCCTCAAGTGCTTATCATGTTCCTCTCTATTACGAGAATAAATCAAAATGTCATCCAAGAATATCAACACAAACTGATCCAACTATTTTTTGAACACACTATTCATCAAATTCATGAAAGCTATTGGTGCATTAGTCAATCCAAATGGTAGGACTATGAACTCATAGTGTCCATATCTAGTCTTGAATGCAGTTTTATGTGTGTCTTCTTCTCGGATTCTCAATTGATGATATCCTAATTTTAGATCAATCTTTGTGAAAATGGAGGCATATTTTAATTGATCAAACAAATATTCTATCCTTGGCAACAAATATTTGTTCTTGATAGTTGCCTTGTTTAACATTCTATAATCTATGCACAGCCTTAATGAACCATATTTCTTCTTCACAAATAAAATAGGTGCTCCCCAAGGTGATACACTTGGTTTTATTAACCCTTTCTCTAGCAACTCTTGAAGTTGCACCTTCAATTCCTGCATCTCGATGGGATTCATTCTATAAGGAGCTCTATGGATAGGTTCTGTTCCTGGCATTAACTCTATAGTGAAATCAAATTCACGTTTAGGCAAAAATCCAGGTATTTCATCAACAAATACATCCTGAAATTCTTGCAAAAGTGGAAATTTTCCAATCATTTCTTCCTTTGAAGTTTCCTCTTTTTCCTTGAGTTTAACTACATAAACCAATCCTCCTTTTCTAATAGTTTTCTTCAATTGCATTACTGAAATTAGCATTGGTTGAAATTCTCTTGTTTCACTATACATCCTTTACCTTTCTTTGTCTTCATTGGTAAACTCAATCCATCTCTCTTGGAAATTTACCAAGGCTTCGTGAGCCTTCAACCAATCTATTCCCAAGATGATGTCAAAAGCATGTAGGGGTGCTACATATAAATACCACCTAGTAAAGCCATTGGGTAAGGTAATTTGAGTTGGGGAAAAACATTGATTGACATGATAATTTTACCCTAATCCATACTCAACCTTCCACCCTTGTGCCAAAGATCCTGGCTTTTTTGGCATATCCCTTACTAGGTTACTAGAAATAAAGCTATCAGTAGCCCCACTATCAATTAAAATTTTAACTTCTTTATAAAAAAATTTACCATTTAGGAGTAGAGGTGTAGCTTGTCCCTCCAAGTTTTGCATTGTTGTTGCTGCATAAATCTTGTGATTAGTCTTATTTGTACTAGTGCTTGCACGTTGTGGGAAATTAATGGAAAAATGTGGACCTCCACATTTGAAGCACTTTAACCTTTGATTTGAATCTCCTTCTTGAACCTGCTTTCCTGTATCCACTACTTGTAGTGGAACTGGCTGCTTAGGAGTCTAGAAATATCTATTGTTGTTGTTGGAGTAATTGTGATTTTTATTTTTGTGGTGAAATCCTTTCTTGAAATTATTTTTACCACCATTGTTGTGCTTCTCAAATATTGGATTTCCTTTGTTCTTCTGATTTTATCCATAATCCCACTTCCTATTTTTCTGAAACTTTTATCCCTTGTTTGACCATTTTGTGGAACTATTGTGAGTTTCAGTGGTTGTCTGAGTAGACTTTGTTCTTCGAGCCATATCATATGCTTCTTGTATAGTTTTGTGAATGTGCACACATATCACATCTCTTATCCTAGGCTTTGTTCCTAGGATGAATTTGTGTATCTTCATCTCATTATCCTGGTTGTAGGATGGCACATATTTAAGTAGTCTTAAAAATTGTTCAAAGTATTCCTCCACAGACTTTGATCCTTGTTGAAGTGCAAAAAATTCCTTATATTTATTCAAATAGAATTTCTTTGTAAGGAATCTTTCCTTGAAATCTTCCACAAAAACTTCCCATTTCAACTTGTTAGGTTTGATCTTAAGTCCATATTTATAAGTATTCCACCATGTAATCCTTGTATCTCCCAGATGAGCAAGAGAAAATGTGGTTTTGGTTTTGGAGGAGTAATTTCTCATGGAAAAATGAAGTTCAAGTTCATCTAACCATGATTCAGCTGCATCTTCACCTCCTTTTCTAGTGAATTTAGTAACTTTAATAAAATTTATGTCTTTGTCCATTTCTATCTTTATGCGGGCCTTGTTTTCTCGATCATTGAAATATTTATTTTCCCTATTTTTAGGATCCTCATTCACATCATTAAGATGATTTCCAACTTCTGGACTTTCCATCTCATGGTTGTTGTTGTTGTGTTGTGAACTAATAGTTTGTAAAATCTGATTAATTTGACCCTGCATTATGGAGACCATAGCAGTAAGGTTCTCCATATCTTTGTTTGAGTTCCCAGAACTTTCTCCTACTTGTCTGGGTTCGAAACTATTTGGACTAGTTTGTTGCAAGGTTCCTTTCTTCTTACTTCTCAATCTTGTCGCCATGTTATCCTGAAGTAAAGAGTTGTATTAATTTTCACTCCTTTTCATTATTGAAATTCTAGATAACTAGATTTCATCATAAATTCTCAAGTAATCTATTATTACTAGGTTCATTCCCTAGTTTAGTCCACTAACTCTGGTTGTTGTTCATACACACTTGAAAATAAGGAGTAAGTAAGTCAAAAGACATAGATGTCGAGTAATTTTCCAAAAGAGTCTAAGGTACACCGCTTAAAATCCTTGGATTATGGAGGGTTCACTTAGCTCTTCCACTTTTGAATGACTGTGGATCTATTCATGGGAGAAAGGAACTCAGACATCGGTAATCTCAAGTACTGACCTTGTCCTTACCAAGTGTGCATCATTTAGAGTTATGGAACTTATGTTTTGAGTTTCTCTCATGCTTTGTTTCATGCCCAAATATTTTGCTAACCTAGATCTAACTAGAATCCATTAGTTAGCCTAGGCTCTGATACCAACTATAACAACCCCAATTGTTACTACTCATCCACTAAATTTTTTTTATACCTATATTTATCTTTGTCCACCTTTCAATGAGTTAAGAATATAATAATGATCTAATATGAGGATATCCCAAATGAATAGTAAGTAATCTGAGCCACAAAATATTAATTCAAAGTCACATTTAAGTAGAAGCACCAACTTCTACAATTCATTCAAAGCCATTCATAAGTAGGAGCACCAACTCCTACAATTCCATCATGCCATCACCAAATGGTATGAGGATAATACAATGGCTATGTCCATCATGTCATCACCAAATGGCATGAGGACTTCTCAATGGTTATACCATTATTTTAGGAGAACTATCCCTCACCAAAGGGAATCGTCCCTCCTCCTCTCCATACTATCCATGAAGACTAGTAATTAGGAGAAAATCATTAATCTATTATTCCTCATGAAAAATTACATATGACTTGGGATATTTGTCTTAAGCATCATTATAAAATTTACTCATTTACAAGGTGTTGATGGTTTGGTGATTGTTTATCATTTTCCCAATTGCATTGAGTGTTTGGTTTGCTTATAGTTCCCTTAGACTAATGGTGTAGACATTGATTTGTCTCTTATTGTTATGAAAGCTATCCATAAGTTTTCCTTCTACACTAATGTAGTCAATAAGAGATAGAAATTATATACATCCATTAATCATCTAAAACATTACAAATCTCAATGCCATACATTTGACAAGATATACTAATCAAAGTAATTTCTATTTACTTGATCAAATTCCAATGCATATATCACCTAACATTTAATTGAGGTGAATACTACATTATGAAGACTTTCTCTCTAATATACATAAGATTGTAATCAAAATACATCAAATATTACAAATCATGGCTGATTATACAATAATTATTTCAACCATTCATAATTACAATGAAATTATCATCTACACAAAGGATTAACAAAAAATGATCGAAAGGTGGACGATGGCGGGAGCAAGAGTAGGAGCGGGCATAGGTGCAAGCACGGGAGCAGGGTCGGGAGCGGGTGCAACCTCTGAGTCTGGGCCTGCAGGTTCTGCTGCGGGAACTGGGCCAGACGTGGGGCCCGGGCAGGCAGGTGAGCAGGGTGGGGACGGGATTCTGGGTGCCAGGCCCCTTGGCAGCGTTGATGCGAGTGCAGGGCTTGGGAAAAAACCCCTCGACAAAGGTCAGGGCTCTGGCCCAAGGGGGCCCAAACCCTCTTTCCAGCAGATCCTGTCTGGGGCTAGCGCCCAGCCCCGGGCTCTAGGCTCGGGGCTTTCTCGCAAAGGGACGCACATCTCCATCCAGGACGATGTCTACTCGGCATTTGTGATAGGGTCCTCCTTCTCTTTGGTGGGGAAATTCATAGGAGGGCGCCCGGACATGGAAACCATCCGGCGTTGGGTGGCCTCCAAGTGGAAAATTTTAGGGCACATGCAGCTCGTGGCCCTAACCAAGGGTTTCTTTCTCATCAAGCTCAACAACAGTGATGACTCCAACAGGATCCTCTCTAGCGGGCCCTGGTTCCTAGGGCGCAAAAGCCTCTTCCTCAGGTGCTATGGAGCTGACTTTAACCCCAGCACCCAAAGCATTAATATCGCCCCGATTTGGGTTCGCCTCCCTGAACTCCCCTTTCATTTGTGGCAGGAGGACGTCCTGAGGCTCATTGTGCAAGCAGTTGGTGAACTGGTTGCCTTCGATCCTGCTACCAAGGTAGGGTCCCGCATGGTCCATGCCAGGTTCTGCATCAATGCAAACCTCGAATCCGAACTCCCTTCTACGGTTACTATTTCTTCAGGATCCTTCTTCTAGAGCCAAACCCTGATCTATGAGAATAAACCCACCTTCTGCCCCCTGTGCAGCACACAGGGGCACCTTTCCCACCAATGCCCCTCTTCCAAGAAGGTTGGTGCGTCGCACCCCGAGAACCCCCCTCCTTGACCCGGTAGGGCCCCCTCCCGTGGGCCCCCACGCGGTGATCGCAACACCTCAGAATGGCATGGAAAAGAGACAAAATCTACTGCTACTGAGGAATCCCTGGTGGATCCCAAACGCTCGGGCGCTCAGGCCCAGGTATGTCTTAACCCTGATCCCCCTCTTGTCAGATTTTTAGAACCTCTGAGGTGTGCAGAGGAAATATCCTTCGAGGTCGCCACGACCCCTGTTTCCCAGATAGGCCCGTAGGCCGACCCCGCCCTAGCCCGATCTGAGGAAGCCCCTTCCCTGACTTGCGAGCTGTCAGGGCTCCCCAACCCCCACCCTTCCCCCTCGCCCCTAGTGGGTGGGGTGCCCCTTACCCCCCTCTGGTTCCCCCTGCTCGATCCCCTTCCCCCCTTCCTTCTTTCCCCTCTTCCCACCCTTCCTCAGATTGTAGTTCCGAGAGGTCTGCGAAGGCCGATCCTGGA
This sequence comes from Wollemia nobilis, assembly GCA_028583015.1. Taxonomy (NCBI): domain Eukaryota; kingdom Viridiplantae; phylum Streptophyta; class Pinopsida; order Araucariales; family Araucariaceae; genus Wollemia; species Wollemia nobilis. The sequence goes on from JAQPPZ010016936.1 coordinate 232,649, forward strand.
AGTTCCCAGTCCGAGCCTGAAGAGTTTAGCCCCAAAAAGACCCATAGCTGGAAGTTTACCATCGAATTTGGAAGCAAAAAGAAGAGAGGTCGTCCCACCCTTGGCGACCAACGTAACAAGCTCACTGAGGACGATATTGCTAGCGGCTCCCAGGCGACCCTCCTTGATGATTTCGTGAGTTTTTCGAAAGCTGATTCCCAGAGATCCAAACCCCCCACCCAGGCTGGGAAGGGAGGCAAGAGACTCCCCAAGGGTGTCAAATGAAGCTCATCACCTGGAATGTGAGGGGGCTCAATGGCACCCCCAAGAAAAGGATCCTTGCCCAGCTTTGCAAGGACCACAGGCCGACTATTCTCCTCCTTCAGGAGACCAAACTTGATGATGTGTCCTCCTCGAGGGTCGCCAAAGCTATCTGGAGGAACAATGATTTTTTGTCCACCCCGACCTCGGGCACAGCTGGAGGGCTACTGTGTCTTTGGGACCCATGCTTCTTCGAAGGGAGACTAATTTCGTCATCCCCCAGAATCACCAACATCCTGATCCACTATTTAAAGTCAGGGCAGTCCTGGATTCTGTCCAATGTTTATGCCCCCAACAACCCGAATGGAAGAGTGGCATTATGGAATGAAATCAACATCATGAGGGAGGCATTTGCTCCTCTCCCCTGGATCCTTGTGGGCAACTTCAATAGTCCCCTCTTTCCCTCTGACAAGAGTGGGGGTCTTATGACGACTACTAAAAGTATGGAGGACTTTCGAGCCTTCACTGATTCCAACGAGCTCATGGACGTCCACCTGAAAGGAGCCAAGTACACCTGGACTAACAGAAGAACAGGAGCCCAACTCATTCAGGTCAGACTGGATAGAGTTTTCCTATCCAGGGAAGCCATCCCCTTGTTCGTTGATGCAACCCTATTGGCCCTCCCTAAAGTTGGATCTGATCACAGCCCCCTCCTCCTTGAAGCTGGTAAGCATCCCTCCCATAAGCGCCCCTTCCACTTCGAGTCCATGTGGCTCCACCACTCGGATTTCAGGGCCCAGGTGGCCTGCTGGTGGGATTGCCCAGTCCCAGGGTGCCCTGTCGAGCAAATTTATCAAAAATTGAGACTCCTCAAAGACAAGCTCAAGATCTGGAATAAGGAGGTGTTTGGAAATATCTTCGAGAGCAAAGAAACCCTCAAGAAACAACTAGAATATTTTGATCTCAGATTTTAGGAAGGGTGCCAGGACCCGGGAGCGCGAGAGGAGCGCTCAGTCCTAGCCGAGTATCACAATGTCTTAGCCAGGGAGGAAACCTTCTGGAGGCAAAAGTCGAGGGCCCTATGGTTGGCCGATGGTGATGCCAATACTAAGTTTTTTCACACCTCGACCCTCAAAAATAGGAGCTCAAACAGAATCCCCGAGCTTATCTGCAGTGATGGCAGGGTAACCAAAGAGGAGGAGGATATCAGGGCCGAAGTCGTGGGTTTCTTTCAAGAGCTCCTTGGTGGTGAGCCCCAACCGTCTCCCTTGGCGGTAGAGACCCTACTGGAGCACATTCCCCCTTGGTCCCGACCCATTCAAATGAGATGCTTCTTCGATCCCTCTCGAATGAAGAAATCATCACAACCGTCTTTTCCATGAAAGCATATTTCGCCTCAGGCCCGGATGAGTTTCCTCCCTGGTTTTTCCAATCCTTCTGGGACCTCATTGGCCAGGAAGTGTGTGCGGCCATTCGAGACCTCCAGTTCGCTAGCTCCATCCCTAGAGGCATCAATTCCACCTTCATTGCCCTGATTCCCAAGTCCCAGGTGGCCAGATCCCTAGCCGACTTCCGCCCCATCAGCCTGTGCAACGTCCTCTACAAAATCCTGACCAAGTCCCTGGCATCCAGACTCAAAGACATCCTCCCCCTGATCATCGCCCCCGGCCAGGGAAGCTCTATCAAAGGAAGGCTTATCACAGATGGGGTCATCATCATCCATGAGGTCCTTCACTCAGCCCTCCTTTCCAAGAAGTCGTCCTTCTTGCTCAAACTTGACATGAATAAAGCCTTCGATAGAGTCAACCGGGAGTTCCTCTCCAGCGTCCTCCTCAAGTTTGGGTTCCACCCCTCCTGGGTCAACCTCGTTAATAACTGCGTGTCTTCCCCTTGGTTCTCTGTCTTGATCAATGGCTCCCCGGCTGGATTCTTCCCCAGTTCTAGAGGCCTTCGTCAAGGTGACCCCCTATCCCCGATTCTTTTCATCATCCTGGCTGAGGCCCTGGGCCGCACCTTCTCGAGTGCTGCTTCCTGCGGCCTCATCTCTGGCATCAGGCCTACGCCTGAGTTGCCCCTAGTGTCCCACCAACAATTCGTGGATGACACCATTCTTGCCACCTCCGCGTCGGTCCCTCAAGCCAAGGTCATCAAGCAGATCCTGATCCTGTACGAAGAGGCGGTTGGGCAGAAGATCAACCTCCGTAAAAGCAAAATCTATTTCATTCACACCCCCTGCTAGGCAAGCCCGGATTGGGCGGATCCTGGGCTGCACCCCTGACACCCTTCCCTCCACCTACCTCGGGCTACCCATGTTCACAGGGTTTTCTTCCAAGGCCCTGTGGAGTGGGCTGATCGAGCGGGTCCAATGGAAATTGGCCTCTTGGAAGGGTCACCTCCTCTCCCAGGTGGGCAGGGCCACCCTTACGTCCGTTGTCCTCCAAAGCATTCTGGTGTACTTCATGTCTGTCTTCAAAATCTTGGCCTCGATTGCTGCCCACATTGAGCAAATCCAGAAATGGTTTTTGTGGTCTGGCAGTGAAGACAAGAAGAGGATCCCCCTGGTCTCCTGGGCCCTTGTCTACAGGCCCAAAGAGGAGGGAGGGATCGGGCTCAGGCGGGTTCCCCTCATGAACAAAGCCCTTCTGGCCAAGCAAGCGTGGAAGGTGTTCACGAATGCCCCGGATGAATGGGTCAGTATTATGCGTAGGAAATATCTCCATCAACACCCTTTCCTTAGCAACTTCCAGCCCAGAGATGGATCGACCTTCTGGAAATCCATGACCCTCACAAAGGACATTATTAGGAAAGGGACCCGATGGATCCTTGGTGATGGGGCCAAGATCGACTTCTGGGAGGACAGGTGGATCCAAGATGAGGCCTTGAGTGCTGACAACGACCTCAGAGTCCTTAAACCAGGCCTGACAGCCTCCAAAGGGCCTAATGTGTCAGACTACTTGGTCAAGGATCAAGGGAAAAGCACCTGGGGGCCCATCTCGAACCCTCGTCACCCGCTTCAAGTTGCCAGGCTCCAACGCCTCCTCGAGACTACCATCATCCCTTCTGGCGGGGGGAGGACAGATGTGTCTGGCATGGCACTAGTAGTGGCTACTTCTCGGTCAAATCCGCTTACGCCCTCCAAAGGGACCCAGTGGAGGCTCCTTTCATGGTCAAGCAGGTGTGGGCCAACAAGCTGATCCCCAAGATCAGCTACTTCATGTGGGCAGCCATCCAGAATAAGATCCTTACTATTGAGAATCTGGCCAGGAGGGGCTTCCAAATCCCAAACAGATGCTTCCTTTGTTGTGCTGCCTGGGAATCAACCAACCATCTCTTCCTCACTTGCCCCTTTATCGTAGAGGCTGCGGGCCACCTCCTCACCCTATTTTCCATTCAGTGGGTTCCCCCAGCTCCATCATTGACCTCTTTTCCCAATGGCCCAATCCCTTCGTCCACCCCACCCTCCGCTCCCTCTGGGCGTTCTGCCTTCCCCACCTACTTTGGTAAATTTGGCTTGAGCGTAACGGGTGAGCCTTCTCTTCCCCGGCCCGCAACCCCCAGTCGATGGCGGCCAAGGCGGTGGCCTTTGCCCTTGAGAACTCCCGCTCCCTCCCCCCGAGCGGGCCTCCCTGGAAGGCGAACAAGGCTTCTATCCTCACCAACCTTGGAGTTCAGGCCCCCCCGGCCCCCTCCCCTAGAGCTGCGACCAGGTGGGTCGCCCCTCCTCCCGGGTGGGTCAAACTCAATTTTGACGGTGCCTCCAAGGGCAACCCCGACCCCTCGAGAGCTGGCGGGGCCATCCGGGACCACTCCGGGACCTTGATCTTGGCTTACGTTGAGGCCCTTGGCACGCAAACCAACAACTTCGTGGAAGCAACAACGTTACTCCATGGGGTCCTCGCCCTCCAGAAGGCCCCTAGTAAAGTGATCATCGAGGGTGACTCCCTTAACATCATCAATGCCGCCCTCAACAACGGGGACAACTCATGGCGCATCTACAATATCATCCAAGAGGTTCGGGCCATCCTTTCGGGGCTCCCCCAACATTCCATCCGCCACGTCTACAGAGAAGGAAACAGGGTGGCTGATTTTTTGGCCAATCTCGCAACTTCTTCGAAAGGGCTCAACATCTGGACCAAGGATTTTCCCGTCGGGCTGGTGCAAGCAGCGTCCCAAGACCTCCTCAATGTCGATGCTATTCCAGACACCTAGACTCCTCTGGTGCTGTGCCTGGATGACCTGGCTCCATGTCAGGCGTAATTGCACGTGGGGCGTTGACCTTTCGATGTTTCTCTCCATGGTGGCAGTCCCCAATGACATCCATGATCACGGTCATTTTAGGGTGACCAATAGGCTATGTGCAACGCCAGGTGTCTCCCTCCTCAGCATCCACGTCAAAGGCAGCCCATAAACCTCTTCTTTTTTTAGCATTCCCACTGGGCTCGTAGTCAGCACAGCGTGTGGGCCCGTGCCACCTCAAGTCGAGTGTCGTGCTACTGACTTTATGCCCTGGTATTGGCCTGACCTGGCAGCCCGTGCATGGTGGCCGCCCATGCAAGACCAACCCTCTGTGCCATCTCAGCTGGCGCGCCACGTGGAGTCCATCCCTAGGCCCCTTTCCCCTCACCGCCAAACCTGCCATCCATCCCACTGCCCCTGTCATTCTCCGCTCGTGTCTTCCCCCGCCCTAGACGTCGACTCCCGAGGCATGCGTTCCCTTGCTGCCTCTTCGACTTCCTCCCCGTGCCTTTATATCCCCCTGAGGGTTGTTGCCTTCACCTTCCTTTGCCCCATCCATCCTGTCTTTTCCTGGTGAGCTCCTCCCCCCATTGGCCCCACTTCCTTCTGGCACTTTCTACCCTGGGTGAGCTGCAAATCCACCATGTCAACTCCCAAGGCCATTTACGTCGAGCCCAAGACCCTTTCTCTGACCGAGTCTGCTAGGGTCTTTACTGATGCCAAGGAGTATACCCCCTTTCTGAGCAAATTCGCTAGGCCTGATGAGGATATCACCCAGGGCTTCCTGGACACCTGGGACGAGGGCGAGGTCCAGGTGAAAGGGCTGCATTTTAGAGTCACCAAGGAGTTCCTGTTCGAAGTCACTGGTCTGCATCACGAGGAAAAGGGGAAGTTCATTCATCGAGACAAGCACAATTGGGAGGAGGAGCTCTCCCACTTCCCAAAACAGAATTGGGATAGGATGACTCTGTTCAGAACTGACCTCCCCAAACCATTCGATGAAGCCCTGGTTCCCGTGATGCAATTTATTACTTGCGATGACCCGGACCAAAAGTTGTTCAGTTTCCATCTGAGCTTCGTTAACCACCTTCGCGGTGCCACCTTGCTGAGCACTCCCCATTTTTTGCTTTACTCCCTGGGCCTTGCCATTGATAGAGCCCAAAAAAACCACTCCCGCCCTTCCCACCAAGGACTTATGGTCGTCCTCTACCGCCACGCTTTGGCCCATCAGCCCTCGCTTCAGAGTATTCCCCCTAGCCTCTGTCCTTCCCACTGAGGCTGTCGCCTCCCTTGCTGCTTCTAAGTCCAGAGAGGACATTCCCAGTGACCCTGAAGATTCCCCTCCCCCTAGAGAGCGCAGGCCTACCCAAAAATGCAAGGCATCGTCTCAAGTCCCTGGCGGCGTTTCGACCCCCGATGCTAGCTCTGCAAGAGGGGCGACCCCTGGCGGGAGCAGGTCCTCGGCCAGACTCAAGAAGCCTAAAGTTGATGCCCCAAAAACCATCGAGATCAGTTCGGATTTCGAGAACAAGTTTCGGATCTTTCCGACTAGGATCCTCCTCGACATGGCGATCAACTCGCTCACCTCGGCTGCCAATGCGACTACAACAGCTGTCAATGCCTTCAAGGAGCTCCGACGCAAGCTGGGGGATGGTCCCGATGGTGACGGGAATTAGTTCCCTGGTGCGGGGCCCCCACCCGGAGTTGCCCTGGGAGTCCTCCTCGTGTAGCAGGGCGGGCGGGGATGGTGTGTGGTTTGCCCGGGCCCAGGGTCCCCGACCTGATATGGGCAGAGTTTTGTTTCCAGCCTCTGGCTTCCGTTCGTTTCAGCAAGTGTTTTCTGCAGGTTTGGTCCCAAGGACCTTGGTACCCCTGTTTTTGCCTTGTTTCTTAGAAGGATGGGTTAATTTTGTTCGGGTTGATAACCTGGGGTTGGGTTGCAAGGCCCAGGGTTTTGTTCTAGGAGCACACCCCGATATTTTTTTGGTTTTTTGTTGGTTCAAATCTAAGTTGCGGCTTCTATTGTAAATAAGGTTTTGGGACCCTTCAAAAACCCGTTGTATATAAAATCTGCTACTTATAAAAAAAAATGAAATTATATTAAAACAAGCTTAAAAATAATGAACAGTTTAATAGTCTTCAATATTTGTTGTCCGATTCTTCTTTGGAATGTCTTGATTTCTTCATGGTGTGAGAGATGATAGTGAAGTGATTAGGAAAACTTAGATGCAAATATTCCAAATGCATTTCAAGCAAACCATGCTTAACTTATGCAACCATGCATCAATAATTTATCAAATGTATATCACATTTCAAAGAATATCACCAAGCATTAATTTCCACAAATCATCCATCTTTATTATTTTTCATTATAAGGATTATTTTCTTAATCCCATTCATCATAAAGGTAATTCATTTGTATATCATAAATGAGTCCCATACCTCTTCCAAGGAATAGGTACCAATACATTCCTTCAATTTAGAAGAATTACTTGACATTTTTCTAATTCTTCTTTCTAATATTAATCATAATACATACAAAATCTATGGTTTCCTTTGATTATACAATTTATCTAATTAATTTCAAACCATTTTTTAATGAAATTTGATTTCCATATAAGAGTATAAGACTAATATTTATATGGGAAAGACGTGAAAGAAATTAGATGATTCCTGAATATATCTGAAATGCATTTTCTATTTTTAGCTCTAATAATATATGCATCATTAGGGAAATTCATTAAAAGTAGTTTCCATAAACAAATCCATCTATTCTTTAGAATTTAAATATAATGCACCAGAATCTCTATTTGATAAAATATTGGTATTTTTTTAAACCATGAATATGTATATTTATTTGATATGTTAAAGGTCATTATAATCTTTATTTCTAATTTTGAAATTTAATTAAAAGTAATCTCTATAAAGAAGTTCCTTAAAACCAATTCCACAAGGATAAATATATAATTATTATAAAGCTAAAGGTCATTATTTTAAACTAAGGATTGTATTACCCTCTATGGACCCGTAAAGACTAAAAACATGATTTCTAACCAAGGGGTGATGGTCTTAATATACAAGCCCTAAAAAAAAACCTTCCAAGTTACTCATAATGTCTCCAAAGCCAACTACGACCGATGACGATTCAAAAAAAGCTACAAAATTATGCCCAAGCATTACATTCGTGACAAAACATAATATAGATCAACAATTTCAAAAAAATCATACGAAGTCTTCGAATAAAGGTAGCCTACTGTAGTCAACAAGGGCAGATACTCAAGCTTAATTAGTGATTTCTCGTGGTAGCATAATCATCGAAGCATGACACTATCAATAGAAGAAGGAGTATTAAAGTGGAACAAAATTCCAACATAGGATTGTATTATTGAAATCCTATATGCCACAATCTATGTGACTAAGGTTCTACCGATTTAGTAATTATGGTATTAATTCTTCCACGGAGGAGGCTCTAGATGGCATAGCAACTTGATCGCTCTTAATGAAATTTGATTAACCCAAATGTCTAAGTTATTATACTCCATGTGATTACGTGCCATCCAAATTTAAGCTAGAACAAAAGTATACATAAGTGATAAGTAGTTGTTATATCATCAGTTTCTAATGTTCACAAGTGGATAAAGATCTGTAACCACAATGACGATTGCCTAGTCATGCTGGTGTCCATAATAGAGGGTTGCATAGATTATATCTCAACAAAAAATAGCACAGGTAACAACAATGAATGTCTTCTGATTTGAAATACTTCACAATTTCTAAAACAAATACATATAGAGAGATTGATTTGTAATAGAATATACTACGTTGGCACCATTCGAGTCTTGTTAATGATTGGTTTTAAAATCATATTCTATGAGACGATCACAAAGATTAACAAGTTTACATAAGTCACAGTAGGTGATAATTTCGATACAAAATTGGCTTGACTATGGTCTTAATCATAATGGAGTCCTTTCAGATGGGCGATGTGAAGCATGCACCATCAAGTAACACTAAATTTTGGTTAACATCAACAAGGTTCGATCCAGGAAGCGGATTCAACCATTGCAGTCATGGTTATAGAGGTGGTTTTGATGATGATAGAATGGCTTAAGAACTTTAAACAATAGATTGCCACCCGATATTATGGGTATTGTTTACAAGCCCAAAATTATAGTATAGATGGTCGTATACATTTTGGAAACCAATTGGAGTTTAAGGACTTCTATATTGACATGCTATGATTCGGGAAGCTTTTGATAATCATTTTAATACACAAAAATTAAATTGGAATAGTGCAAGGATTCTATTGAAAGGGTAAGGTCTGAATAGTCGTAGCTATGAGGTGGACATCCCAACACAAGTGTTAATTCATCATAAACCAATACTATTACGACATCTATTAAATGAAAAAGGGTTCCCAAATCGAGTTCTATGGTCACTAATGGCTTGTCCAAACCAAGGCTTACATGGTTAAATAAGTAATCATATCCCACTATTTATCATGCTTCATAAAAATATTGAAGGAAGGACATACAATATTATCTAATAAGATTTGCTATAAATAAGTATGGTTTATTTCATTCCACATCAAACACACATCAAATTAAATCAAAGTGGAAAGCTCCAACCTGAGATTTCCTGCAAGGTATATTCTTGTCTTCTCCTCGATATTTTCCTTCTCCTTTCTCCTTCTACTCCAGGCCAACCTAACATAATCCTTTCTCAACCTCTATGGTAATTTTATAGTTGTCTTTCCTCCAAACAAGGAATATGCTATTTTATTATTTTTTATTTTTTTCCTTCCTTTCCTACGAGCAAGTTTCTAGAATGGTGTCACATTTTTCTTGTTTCCACCTCCCTTAAGTCAACTACTACTTTTTGACATGTGGGTGGTTTGAAAATGAGACAAAAGAGGGATCTCATATACCATCTTAACCATTCTAGGGCAGCCAAGTGGAGTGAGAGAAAATATTTTTAATTAACATATTTTTATTATTTTTGTCCAATCATAATTGGACAAATTGGTAGGAGAACAATCTATCTAATGATGGATGCAATTATATTAAATAAGCATGTTCAAGACAAAAAATATTTACTCTAGAAATTACCCAATTTAATAATTTCACAAAATCATAATAAATATTATTAAATTGTATGGCATAAATGCATAAAATATCTTTAAATAATTTGTAAAATGCAAACCATTATTTAATTTGTATTTTCAAGGTAATATTCAATTATGCCAATCTCATGCAAATTAATTGTGCAATTAATATATATCACACAAACTGCATCTACAAGAAATTTATGCATATGCTCATTATTCCCCATCACCATTTTTCCTTTAAATAGGTAGGTATTTTAGAGTAATTCTCAGGTATCACCGCCCATCACAGAGGAGACTAGTAATGATAGGAACATGAGCCTTACCTGTTGAGTTGTCATTGTCATCATTTCCCTTCTCATATTTGGTGGTCAATCTTCCACCTTCGATAAAAATTGTTCCTGCAATCAAATAATGCAATGCAAAATCATTTTATCTTAATATAAATAAATATATTGTAAATATATAAAGCATTAAAATCAGCTATCATTATACAAATAGCATCTCAAAAGTGTTCTTCCAAGGCAGGATGTGATAGAGTGCTACTTTGTTAATTTTGCAAATCAAAGGGGGGAAGACAAGAAATTGTATTTCTTTGCAAAATTGTAACACAAAGGGGGAGGCACTTGAAAATTAAAACTTGTTTATTTTGCAACACAAAAAGGAAAGGCAATTATTTTTTGCCACATTCTTTGCAAAATTGTAAAACAAGAGGAGAAATTGAATATCAAATTTTTGCACAACACAAATCAAAATTTGGTTGCAAAAATTAGTAATAAGATGCAATTTCAATATTACTTTACTCCTATATTTCAAATTGGAAAATTAGGTACATTTTCGGTTGCATCCATCACCTGAGTGGTAAAATTTTTTGGGCACTCTTTGATTGATTATTCCATTTAATTTCTTGTTTTCTACAATTATAAGTCATCAAAATCAAGAGCACTCAAAACCCCAAATTTCACACTTATTTGTGTAATTGATTTCACAAGTATAAGACAATTTTAAAATTGATATTCTCTCTTTACAACCCTAAATTCACTCTTATTTTTTTGGCTCATTTTTTTCAAACTGATTATCCTTCTTCAAGAGGATTTTCAGGCAGGTGACAGTACATATCAATTAGAGTGAATTCCCTTTAATTTCTTATTTGTTTGGCTTAAATTTTCTCAAACTGATCATCTTTCTTCAAGAGAGTTTTCAGGCAGGTGCCATTAAATATCAATTAAGAATGAAAGAAAGACCATCTTTGGTGCAAATTCTAGAACCTTCATCATGACAACTATCAACAAATACCTAAATGATACACAATTGCTTAAAGTTTCTAACTATTCAGCATGGAAAACCAAGATGAATACAATTCATACTGTAGAGGAAATGTGAGATATCGTGGATGGCACTGATAAATGACCCACATCAATAGGAGCAAATCAGAAAGCATGGGATAAAAAGGATAATCGTCTTCTTAGGTTGATTCTCCTAGCTATTACTGATGAAATCGAGCCTCACATAAGTGAAGCCAAAATTGGTAAAGATGCATAGGATGCATTAAGTACCATTTTTTAAGGCAAGAATCAATTGACTATTCTAAACCTTCAAACTCAAATTCATATACTCCATATGAAGTCAGGAGAAACAGTAGAGCTATTCCTTTGTAGAGTAGCAGAACTAAAGTCAAAGTTGAATGATTTAAAAGCAAAATTAGAAGATATTATCCTGACTTCAATAATATTGAGGGCTCTTCCAGAATCCTACAATATGTTAATAACATCCCTTCATGTATCTCAAAGAACAATAACCTTTGTGGAGTTAGTCAATTTTCTTCAAACCGAGGAAGCAAATCAGCTCCAAAGCGATGAAGTATCAAACAATACACTTTACTTGAACAAATAGGGTGGAAAGAAGAAAGGTAACTTTCAGAAGGGAGGATCATATTAAAAATCATCTTCAAAAGATAAGGGCAAGCAACCTCAATTAGAAAAGAAGTTTTGCACAGATTGTAAAAAGGACAACCATGACACCAATCAATGTTGGTTTAAAAACAAGCAAAACAAAAATGGCAAAGGCACATCACAAAGGTAAAATAGACAACAAAGAGGCCATGTTGCTAGTGAAGTGTATGATTCTTATTCTAATTTAGAAAGAGCACACAAGGTGCTCATGGCTCAAACAAATTTGTAAGGAAAACAAAATTTTCAACCTAGGCAACACCATTCCAACCCTCCTATTTTAGGCTTCATAAATAGCAAATGTTTTTGTTTGAAGTACTTACAATAAAGGGGTGGTTTTACCTCTTTTTAGGCTTCATAAAATAGCAAAATATTTTTGTTTGAAGTACTTGTAATAAAGGGGGGGATTTTATGGTGTAATTTTTAAAATTTGCCGAGGAGGCAATCTTTGTAAAAGCCTTAACAAGCTTCATAAGTTGCATATCGTTTGCACTTAAGGGGGGATAAACATTTCTTTTCTACCTCATAGAATATATATTTTTAAAAAGGTAGGAAGACTTATAAGGGTGTATTTTCGGTAGAGACCGGCACCTTAGTCACACTTCTTGCAAAAATTCCATTACAACATGTTTTGTAACAAGGGGGAAACTTATAAGGGTGCATTTTCAGCAACAACTAACACCTTAGCTACCTTATCAAAACTTTTGTAAAATCATATTGTAAAAGAATGAACCTCGTATGTAGTGATATACTCTATCACACCTAGTGGTTGTAGTGGCTGGTTACCCATGCAATCCGGTTGGATGATAAAATTACAATAAGGATATTCGTTGATGTGAAAAAAAAGTGAGGAATGATCCATTTTTTTCTTAGAGTAGCCAGAGCACTGTGATAGATCCCGAGCTAGATCAAGAGCCCGCATATCAACATATTTTTCATTGTATCGGGGTAGTTATATACATTATCCAAATAATATAATAAGGGGGGATGTTAGAGTTACTATGCTACATTAACTATAATTATTACCTCATTTGGTAATTAGTAGATTATCCTAAGTAGATTTTACTTACCGCATGGTAGATTTAGATTATTTACTTTTACCTTGAAGATATTCACTATGGAATATCTTGGGGTTAGTAGGTTAGTCATCATAGTCAATTCAACTATGTTAGTAGTTTAAGATATTTTATTATTTGATAGTGCTACTTTGTTAGTTAGCATATTAGGTGGAGATATTATTTTATTAATATTCTCACCTATCCTATGGCTATTTTCTAGCCTAGCATTGTATTATATTTATATGATTAATGTCTATTATAGAAATAATGGTTTACGCTTTATACTTTTCTAATAGATTTTTCTTTGGAGTCTTGGTTCAAAAGTTGGGTTCTGTGTTATCCAACCCTTTCTGATATCTACCTTATTTTTTTTGACTACTTACCACACCTAAAATTGCACTATCACCTGACTGATATGAAACTATCATAAATATTCCCTATAAATTTAAATAATAACTGTCAGAGGTAACTATTCTAACACTGTTAACCTGACCACCTTGTACTGACTGTTACTGATTGTCAAAAATATTCTCTATCTATTTTAATTATGACTATCATGGGTAATTTTTCTAACACTAACAATCTAACAACCCTGTATTGACTATTACTGATGTAATTTCTAAACTGTTACTAGCACTGACCCCTGCTATTCTCTATTTTTTATATTGTTGTTTTTCTGAGTCTATTGGTTTGGTAAATTTTTCCTTTGGATTCTTGGTTCAAAAGTTGGATTTTGTGTCAACCAACCCTTTGTGACCTATGCCTTGTATTTTTTGACTACTGATAACTCTTGAAACTACACTATCACTTGCTTGGTCTAAATCTATAACAAATATTCCTTGTTTTTTAAATAATAATTGTCATAGGTAATTGTTCTAACATTATTAACCTGATGACCCTGTACTAACTATTACTGACTATCACAAATATATCCTATCTATTTTAATTTTGACTATTGAAGATAATTTTTCTAGCAATGATAACCTGATGACCTTGTACTAACTGTTACTAACAAAATTTTCTAACTGTTATTGACACTGACTTCCCTGTTCTCTATTTTTGACTCTGGTGGTTTTTTTTCTACCTATTATATTCTTATGTACTATTTGTTTTGACTATTTTGCTTGTAAGAACTCTAAAATAGGGATATCTTCTTCGTATGCTTAATTTATATGACAAGGATATGGTAATAGGTTTAAATTCAAAAAATAGGATGTTTGCTACAGGTTAAAATTTTTGATAGAACCAAGGTATGCCAGGCAAAGGTGCCTGTGATTCCCATAGGCCCTCTCTTATACTATAGTGATAAATGATAGTTCTCAAACCAATTTTTTAGGCCACTATCCAAAGAGGATTTTGCATATACCATTGAACACACTACCTGCCTCTCTGATAGCACGAGAGGGTAGTATTTTTGGATGTTGTCTAGTGTACTATGGATAATACAAGGTTGAAAAGCTTCCTAGAGATAAAGGTTTACTTAATCCTAGGTGATATTTCCTAAATACTCAAAATATGTAGGAGCTTAATTTCATACATATGTGTTGTCTAAGGCATGGGTATTAGAGCCTGATTGCCCCTCACTTCACTAGATGCTTTATGGGCTTTCTAGCTTAGCCAATAACAACACCTCATATACAATATTTTAAAACCCCAACACAGGGTTTCTAACCTACACAACTATTACAAAAAAAATACTGTATTTTTTGCTATTTTTTTAATAAGGAAATTTGGAAAAAATTAAAAACACAAAAATCTTATACCTAACAATCAAAGTGGCAAAAAACATTGCAATTACAATAGAACATGACCCTAGAAAGTGCTCTGATACCACTTGTTAGGAACCTACTATTAAAAATAAACACACTCACACAAATATTGCAAATAAACATAAAGTTCACAATACAACTATGAAATTTAAATGCTAAAAAGAATAATCTCACAAATAACATAGGATAGGCCTCTTCGAGGGGGCAACCTCCTTCAACACTTTCATTTAATTATGCAAAAGGATACTACAATACTACCCCTTGCAGTTTTAAGGATTTCATCAACCACCTAACTTCCAAGGTTGGCTTACATGCAAAATGCCACCCAATCTAGAATCTCCTACCTACAAGTAGTTACATTCTTGATAAAAGTTACATAAAATGGTGCCACTTATCTAGGTGCTTCTAGATCCACAACTATTACAAAATATTATAATGGGTGTTCCCCCATGTTTACAAAACATTAAAAAATATTAATATGGGTGTTCCCCACATTCAACAAGGACTATTACATCATAGTGTTAGGATGGGGTCCTAACAATTAGACAATATATTTATAGATATAAAAACTGGACAACAAATATTTTAGCCATTTACATCGTTGAATTTTATCTTGACAAAATTTAAATTTTAAAAGGTAATTATATGAGTGAGATTTTATCTCTTGATAAAAATGATATCAAGGAGTTGATTTTGGAAACTTAGTAGTTTGAGGAAGATGACAAATATCTTTGATTAAAAAGCAAATGAAATATATCTTTGATAGAAATACAAGTTGGATATGCTTTAATTAACTTGATAACAATGTAATATATATATTTTTTAATGGAAGCGTCCTTGATAAAAGGTACATGTAACTTATTAAAAAAAGGGTAATATGGAGGTGAAACCCAAATTTAATGAAATGTTGAGTGGATATATATGCCTCTTTAAAATTGAAAAAGAGGTAATGTGGAATTTCAATGTGGAGACTCATGCTCAAATCTTATTAGATGTAAAGTGGGGAGTTTTGTACCCTCTTTGAAATTGAAAAAATAGGTAATCTGGAATTTAAATGTAAATACTGACATTCAAACCTTGTTAGATTAAAGTGCTTAAAAATATGAGCTTTCTAATATGATTTTTTATTGTGAAGGTTTATGTTTAAATATTATTAGATGTCAAGTAGTTAAAAATTTAGGTTTTTCAGGTGGGGACTATTGTTTAAATCCAATTAGATGATATGTGTATAGTTATTAAATTTTTATTTTTATAATACTACTTTTTTAATAGGTTATATGGGAATGAAATGCGCCCCACTCAAACTACATCATGACCATGTAGTGGTATAATTATAACTTGGCAATGATGCTTGTATCACCTGCCAAAATTTGAACTTGGATCTCCTCCTTAAAAGTTGAGGTATTTAATTGATTAAGTTTATTTGATAAAATACTAAGGTTCACCTAAGAGATTTGGACCTTGGTCTTAGTTATGGAATTGTAGTAACCCAATTACTACCTTGGGGTATCCGATATTTTGAAGACTTGCAAAACCAATGAACCAGACAACTTAAGCCTCTAGAGAGATAGTTTACAAAGTCAAAGTCAAAGGTGTGATTTGCTTGAAGTGATGTGATTGGCTCTAATGGAGTGAATCACTCCTAAGTAGCAATAAATTGCTTATTGGTAGGTAAAAGTGGGTAAGGACTGCATAGATCCCAAGGAAGATATTTTAAAAATGCTATTTGGCAGGTAGTGGCACCATTAAGCAATTTTAAAGGCTTTTAAGCCATTTAGAAATATATTTAGGAGTATGTAAAATTTGGAGGTGCATCATTTTGCTAAAGTTACCCCTAGAATATTTACTTTTAGTATAAGTAAAAATTTATTGTCCAAGGAAAATCAAGGGTAAATTATTTCTACAAATAGGATCTATTGACTCCAATGTAAATATCTTTTGGTCTTGAGAGAGTTAGAGTTCCACTTTGTGAGTCCCAAATAGGAATTATTTTTGTTTTTTTGAGATAATAAGGAATTTATGAGACTTTTCATTTCCATCAGTGGCATTTTCCTTCTAAAAAATGGAATACATGATGATTATGGCATCACCCTTTTATCCTATTTTTATATAATATTAATTATTTTTGTCGTCTTTGCTTGTCCTCGCTATCGAATGGGATTTGGACTAGATGGTCAGGACTTTTGCACCTTGTGTGAAGTGATACAATAAGATCAATCCTGAGAGCTTAGGTTTTAAATATATTTAGGGCCTCTAAGATTTTTTATAAAGGTTGGCTCCTTTATAAGATTTAACCTTGGGTGCATAGTCCTAGTATAACAACTTAGGGGAAAAGGGTTAAATAAAATGCAAAAAAGTGAAAAATGATAGAAAATAAATCCTAAGCTAATTGAGGTGATGCACAAAGATCAAGATAAGATCCCCCAACACAATATCCCTAGATGTAATGCACTAACATAGTGAACATTTTATCTACTCAACATACATAAGTGTAGATAAACACACATGCACAAAGGAAATAGGACAAGGATAACCAAATACTTGGAACCAAATAGTCAGAGGCCTCTAGTATGTTGCAATATATTACATTATTTGGTACATGACAATGTACCACCATGGGTACATCTATAGATTAGGAAAGAGTGTTTTAGATTAGGTTGAAAGTATTTACTTTATGTAATGTAACATATGTACAAGTGTGCAATGAAATTTTTGCAATGTAAATATGCATAGCTATCCCTATGTACATGTGTCATTATAATAGGAATATAAAGAGTCATAAGAAGAGTGAGGGCAAAGAAACACCATATGAATTGTCACATTCTATCCCATATATGGATGTGCAATTGTAATAGAATATAACATCACAAAGGGAATATCAGGGGATGGGACATCACCCATGAAGCAATGGAAGGTGATGTAATATGATGCATTTGAGGTCTTTTATTTAATAAGAGTTTATTGTATTTTTTAGCATTTACCATTAGCAATATTGTAGTTATTTTATATTGTTAATATAAGCTTATTTACTTAGCATTATTATTTCCTTCATATTGAGTTGAGTATTATTGATTTAGTGGCCATATTATTGAGTGGTTATTCATTAAAAGCTAATAGTGGTATTAGAGCCATGGTAGATCTAGCCACAATAGGTCTAGATAGAAATTGAGAGAGCCACTAGAAACTATTCTAGTTTTCATCATTCATCACCATTATTACATTTTTGCAAAACAGATGTGCCTTTGGACCCGCCACTTGCAAAAGTCATTGGATTTGATATTTTTTGATAGAAGTTATTATATATATTGGAAGGAAGGAAATTTATACTAGTTAAGAAGAGACCAGTAAAGATAAAGAAAATTACCTCTAGAAAGAGAAACCAGAGAAGATAAAGGAAATTACCTCTAGAAAGAGAAAACAGAGAAGATAAAGAAAATTACCTCTAGAAAGGGAATCCAGAGAAGATAAAAGAAAATTAACTCTTGGAAAGAAAACCAAATAAGATAGCATTTCTCACTAGGTTGAAAGGAAACTAGTATAAATTAAAGATTTACCTATTCCAAGAGCAAAACCGAAATAGAAGAAAATTTACAGGTCTTGAAGACAAACCTTGATATTGAAGATTTAGAGACCCTTAGAAGAGCTACTATTGATAAATTTGATTGATTGAAATAATATAGATTCCAAATTATTGATTGTCTATAATATTTCCACAAGGTTGAAGGAACACCTGTGAAGACTAGGATTTAGCATTGATTTGATTCCACTAGTTATAACTAGTGAATATTATTATTTTTGAAACTTTGAATATATTATTGCTACTTAAGTTCTATTGCAAAAAATAGACATTGAAGGAGGTCTAAGAAGAAGGTCTTAATTGAATATTAAGAAGAACCAAGGAGAGGTTCTCATTGCATGATTGTTGATTGAAGAGACCTTACGAGAGGTCATATTGAAGAACTTCCAAGATTGGAAGATTGAATATTGAAGGACTATTGAAAGTCCCATTGTAGATTGAAGTAGTAGATTGAATAATATTGAAGATTGAAATACTATTGAAATTCCTATTGCAGTTTGAATCAACATATTGAAGATTTGAGATAGAAGGGCTATTGAAAGTCCTATTGCAGATGGAAGCAACAAATTAAAGATTGAATATTGAAGATAGAAGGACTATTGAAAGTCCTATTGTAGATTTTGGAGATCCAAAAAGAATCTCATTGAAGAATTTCCCATAGTAGAAAATTGAAGGAACCAAGGTAAGGTTTCATTGAAAAATAGATTTGAATGCTACAGAATTTGAAGACCTAAGATTAGAGGTCTAAAGAAGATTTTGAAGAAGAATAGAAGGCTACAACCTTATTGAAGAATTTGAAGCAACTACCATTGGAGAAGAGTTGAAGTAGAGTTCATGGCAGAATATTGCAAGAAAGAGGATTACCTGACCATAAGATATTGGGAGAATTATAGCCATATGAAAACAAGCCCACAAGGAAATAGGATTTGTCAAGAATTTTGTCAAAATTGGAGATGTTTTTGAAGAACTCAAGATATTCAGATTCTTGAGAGAGAAGACATAGATAGAGGTCATATTTGAAGATAAAATTCAACAAGAAGTTAGAAGAAAGTAAGAATATTGCATAAGCCACAGTTTTGAGAAATTTGGAGATAACCACACAAGTTTTGTAAGTTGATTTGTAAAAGCACAAGTTGCTAATTTTTAGAAGAAAAGTTGAAAGGACAAAGGACTTCAAAATATAGAAGCAGAAAGTTGTATATTAGAAAAGTCTTGACAATAAAGAGAGCAGAAAATTTAAAGGTTAGTAAACTTCATCAAATTATATTTTGGAATAACAATTAGAAGGTATTTAAGTTGCATTTTTGGGCAACATTGTAAGAACAAAATTAGCTGCATTTTAAAGAAGCTTTGGGAAAGATTTGAGATAGCTTTGGACAAAAATGCATAAGGATTAGTAGTAGCACCTATGAAGGAGGTTGATTGTATATTTGGAGTGCATTTGGATAGTGTTTGAAGCTGTAAAAATCAAAGTCAGAAAGCACCTGTTTGAAGGAGAAGAAAGCTCATATTTAAAGGAAAAGCAAGCAAGATTTGAGGTAGCCATTATTACTGCAAATTGAAGGATATACTAATAGCAAATCAAAGGGTAAAAATCTAGCAAATACAAGATAGTAAGCTACGAAGGAATAAGCTACAAAAATGTGTGTAAAATTGATGCCATATAACTTATCATTGCAAAGTTTGTAAAGGAGTTTGTTAAGAGTTTTTAAAGCATCATTTTTTGAAGTTATTTAGAGCTAGCTAAGAGGAAGTGTTTAAGGTACCATTAAGCTCAAAAGGACTGATGAGCACCATAAATGCTTATTTTGTATACATTTTTAAGGGGCATCATTACTAGTTTAATTAGCATGTAAGATGTATTTTTATTTAACTTATGCATATAATTGATAGAAAATCTAGTATTATGCTTGATGGGTATTTTTAGTGGAAACTATGTATAAATGTAGGTTTTGATACTGATATGGTGTTTTCCATTCTACATACCAATTGGAATTTGCATGCTTCTACTTCATTGATTCTAAGGTATATGGAGTAGACGCATTACTCTGGCGCCTTACTTCGATGCCTTACTTTGGTGCCTTACTCCAATGCCTTACTCTGATGCCTTACTTTGGTACCTTACTCTAGCGCCTCACTGGAACCTTACTCCCATACATGGGAGGTGCCTTAATAGTACCTTACTCTCATACATGAGAGGCACCTTACTGGTGCCTTAATCCTATACATGGGAGGCGCCTTACTCCCATACATTGGAGACGCATAATATGACCAAGTCAACATTGACCGGTTGACCAAGGGGCTAAGGAGGTTGTTGCACGTGAAGATAAAGGGAAGATATTTTAATCATGCATTATTATTAGAATAGAATAAAGTATTTTTATTATTAACCAATTGGTCGGTTGACCTTGTAAAGCTCTTAAAACATTATTTTTAGGATGCATTAATTTAGGATTTGTTTGTTACATACACCTAAGGATTTTTATATTTATCCTTTTGGTGAACAAACATACTTTAAAATGGCAAAATAAAATCTGTGTAGAAAACAATTGTAACTAATCATGTTATGTGATTAAAATAGATTTATTTGTTATTGTAACGAGATCTGGCTGTGCTTTATATAAAGACGCAAGCCAGATGAATGGGAGAGAATCAATTTACACATAAGTTATTTTATATTATTTTATGTATAATTTATTAAGAGTGCAATTCCTCTTACTTGCTTAAAGCAAGCTCCATGTGATTAGTCGGGCAAAATATCTGTAGGAGCTTGGGCCCACTCCCTACAGTAGTCCTCCCTTGTTTTATTTCTATATTTATTTTATGTAGATTAGATTTATCACTTTATTTTAATTTAGTTGTGTGTTTATTTATTTTTGCATATTTAATTTCTCGTATGTTTACTTTCAACACATTAATTTTAGTTGTAATTTATTTAATCAAAATTTTGCACTTAGTTTATTTGGTTTGGCTGAAATCAAAATGCACAAACATCCCCACCAAAATAAATAAGGTACAGAAGGATTCATTCCACTACACTACAGACATATATTGCACATGACACTCGTAAGTTTACGAACTTAACAAATTAATAATTTATGGAAGAGAAATTATTATTTTTTGAGACATAATTTTTGCTCACCATTTTGGTGCTGTTTTCGACGAGTGTCAAAACTATAGTGTTATGTTTTACATGTCAGATAAAAAGCCCATTTAAAATTACTTGTAGATCTTCTTCCTAAGAAGTGTGAGTCCACCAAGGGCCTTTTTACAATGCCAAAACAGTTGCTGGCATAGTTAGATCCAAATCCCATAGGCAACAATTTAAATTTACCAGCTTCTTAGGTAAATATGGGAATGAACTCGATGTACCATATTAAGTGTAGAAGTAGGAATAAATTGTGTTGTTGAAAAAATTAGAAAATCAGGCAATGAAGGATTTCCATCATATTTTGAATGGTTTCAAGATATCATAGAAATACACAACCCAAGTCTGATATAGTTGAAAATATTTAGGGATGTATTTTTATACATAAACTATTGGAAAATTATACCTCTAGAAGCTTGGTTTTAACAATTAAAATTTTTTACAGGCTTGACGCTTTGCAACATATTGGCAAAATATTTTAATGATGCAGGAAAAATGATAAATCATAATTTAAAGATAACATCTTATTATGGAGTATGCTCTTCACTTGCGCTTAAGGTGACCTGGTGAATCAGAAACTAGTATTTGGTTTTAATAGACTGCTATACCATGTTTTCTTTAGGTTGCTAACCCAAAAATAGTCATTTGTCAGCCTGCATATTTGGCCATTATGTTGAAAGAGTTTGGTTGTGAGACCATGAAGGAAAATACTCTTCTCATGCTACAATGTATCAAACTAGTTGATCAAGAAGGAGATGATTTTTTTAGGATACTAGTTCAGATATAGGCATGGGTGGACCCTACCTTCATCATTGCCACCAACAACACAATGAACGTTGTTTACAATGTTCATGAAAAAAAAGAAAAAAATAAATAAATATTTTGCTAAAAAGGCTCCAAGATTAAGAGAAATTCAAAAACAAAGTTTTATTTTTGCTACTTGTCAGAAGAGAGTATCCTCTTTCTTGAGGACTAGCTTGGTCTAGAAGGGAAATGAGAAATCTCCAACCGATAGCTAAATAAAACAGGGGAGGAGCTTGGAGTAATCGGATGTCAAATATCTGCAAGAAGGCCACATGGTTCCAGAGTATGATAAATCATATGAATGGAACTCGTAATGGCCATAAATAAATAGCACACAGTGAAAAAATAATGAGGTACAAATATTAATATCTACGATTCATCCAAAGAGTTAGTGCTATTAGAAAAGTCAAAAGCTAGATTAAAATATTTTATACGTGTTGTTGATGAGGAGCTGAGTGTTTCAAAAGTTTGAAGTTGTTGGCTATCATAAATCATTTCATAGTGGTACATGGAACATAATTTTTACACACTAGGCTACGTAGTTACCTAGCTCAATTACAGCCTACACAGCCTCCACTTTTTAATGCATAGTGCCAATATTACAATTTTTACGACAACATTTCATTCTGTTAAAATATGTGGGAAAAGAAAATACAAAGAAGAGATAAAGCCTCACTATGGTGGAAGAGAACGCAAACTTTGCAAATAGATGGTGAGGATTTGAAATCATGGAGAAATCTACTGTCACAGTGCATAGAGTTTATTATTTCTCACAAACAATTTGGTGAAGAAAACGTTCTAGTACACAACACATTCAACCAAATTTCCAAGATGGATCATTGACAATCCTCCAGTTTGGCCACCTAATTTCAAAATAACCATATCACATTGTTGCAGTTGACATTTTATTCTCTAATGCAGATGGTGAGATTTAAAAAATATATATGAGCCAAGATCTGTTCTATCATGGCAGAATACATGAAAAAAAAATTAGTTAGAATTTTATTTTAATGCCTTTAGTTTAGTTTTTTTATGTTTTACAGGGCAACATGAAGTGTGATATAGACAAATAGATGTTAGTGAAGATTTTTTAAAGTGATATTTATATGCGAAGTGACACTGACATGGGGGAGACCCCATACCATACCAATAATTTTTAGGAGTGCCTTAATATTTAGGAAGACACCTTACTCTAGAGGCAAGTGCCTCACTCCCAAGGCAGGTGCCTCACTCCCGAGGTAGGCACCTTACTCTTGAGGTAGGTACCTTACTCCCTTAGGCACCTTACTCAAGCAAACACATTACTCAAGAAGGCACCTTACTCAAGTAGGCACCTTACTCAAGTAGGCACCTTACTCAAGTAGGCGCCAAGCAGGCGCCTTACTCATGTAGGTGCCTTACCTAAGAAGGTGCCTTAGTAAAGTAGGCACCAAGCAAGTGCCTTACACAAGAAGGCACCAAGAAGGTACCTTACTCAAGAAGGCATCAAGTAGGTGCCTTACTCAAGCAGGCGCCTTACTCAAGTAGGCACCAAGTAGGTGCCTTACTTAAGAAGGTGCCTTACTCAAGAAGGCGCATTGCTTCTCAAGTAGCGCCTCAATGTCCATCAATAGAGGCACTTGATCACGATTGAAAAAAAAAGGAAAAGCACCTTGATGTCATGTGTCAAGGGCGCCTTGATTTAAAAAAAAAGGAGCTGCACAGAACATGTCCTGCTTAACATAAAATTTTGTTTACTTTGCAAGAAATCCTGAACTGCATGTAAGCTGTAGGCATCCTAAGAGCTAGGGCCTACCTGGCACGAATTGCACTAAACTACATTTTAGTTTTTCTCAATTTCTTTTGCAAGTGAAATGGCCTGATTGTATGAAAAATAGGCATCTTGGAAGATAAGGCCTAAATTGGCTCAACATCCATGAACCTGCACATTTTTTTAGGAAGGTAGAAACTTGACTGTTTCCATTCGGAGGAGATAGTCCCCATATGGGCATGGATGTGGGTGTTAATTTCCTGCAAAGGGAAGAGGTACCCACCTCTATTTTTGGATGAAGTAGATGCCGATGTAGTACAAAAAAGAAAAAAATGGAGGGCCTAATCAACTCTACAACAACACTATACATGTCAAAAATCTACTAATTTTTCAATAGTGAGAGGGTGCCTTGATGTCCAAGAAGTTGCCTTGATGGCATGCATTCTTGGGTGTCTTAATTAGAGGCACTTAATTTATATTGAGAAGTTAAAAAAAAATAGTCGTGTAGAGAATCTGATGAAAGAAAAGAGTGTTACAAAAGAAATTTGCAGACCCACTTTATACCCAGAAGTGCTCAAAATTCTTCTCCCTAGGATAGGGATACCTGTTGATCAGTGTGGGACCTGATGTTTTGAGGGCTGTAGAATTATTGCACAAAGGGACATGTTAATGGCAATGAGGGCATCACCAATTTAAGTGGGGGAGGATATGGGTGAACCAAAATCTCCTAAAAATAAAATCTTCTGTTAATAGACTCCCAGTTGAAATGCAAATCAGAAACATAGCTTGTACAAGAACATCAACAGAAGAGTGCTCCAGCTGAATCTAAAAAAAAAATGGTAAGTTATGGCTACAATGTTGGACTTGTTAAAGTCCACATCTACATAAGAATACTTCAATGGGTAAAATTGAATACAGTGCAGCCGTATGTGCAACAAAGTTCCCCTATCTATTTTCATCAAGGATATGACACTTGCTTTAATAAAAAAAATTCCCCTATTTTCTAGAAAAGGTGGTGCAGAATAACTGGATTTCATGCTCATGAAAAATAATATCTTCACTGATTAGGGTTGTTGAGATGGAAACCAATTTAGTTTATACTATGTTTTGAGTTGACTAAATTGGTTGTAGTGATGAGACCTTGTGGGTGCAATATGATGAACCACAAACACCATTGCACAATACTACCATCATCAATGCTCAAAGGAAGAACAACAAAGATGATTAGCGATGTGGATGATGAAGGCAGTCAAAAAAATAAATAAATAAATAAAATAAATTCTCTAGATGCACCAACGTCACAATAATCTCATCTTCTAGTACACCACGATTATAGGTAGCATGAAGATATTTTCACACCACCAACATTATACAGATCATAATAAGAAATTCACCCAGGTATGTACTGATTTTTCCATTAATTATGTGTACAATTATTTTAAAAATCATTTCTATGCTAATACCAGTAGATGCCCCCATAAATTCTTTGTCAAAATCTTCCAGCCACATGATATACCTTAGATATGAAAAAATGCATTACCCCAGGAACAATTGAAAAGAAAAAAACTATGGCATTTGCGTGAATAAATTTGGAATTATTTTCATTATTGCATCATGACAATGGATGCCAGCGCACGTAAATGATGCTACTTTGTACCACAAAGGAGGGTCAAACACATTTTAGATGTGGGTAAACGTACCGATAGGTGACCACACTCATTTTAAAATTTGGTCTCACCAAATTTGACCAATGTGCAAAACTAGAAAATGCGGCCCTATGATAGCTACATGAAGGCTCGGATGGGCAATTACATGGTAACATTTATCAAAATCAATGCAGTGTGCTTTTGCTAGTGCCATAGTGCTTAATGAAGAAAAATACAGTGTAGTGGTAATTTGGTCTGAACAGTGTGGTCATGATTTATTCGTTTGCCCATAGTGATCAGTCATGATGTGTTTCTGACTTTCGTTGTTGTTGCAGTACTTCCGTTGGTGCCGTAGTGCTTAATGAATAAAAATAGAGACATTGAAGGCCATTAAAAAAAATTATTATTCCAGGGGGCTTTTGTCATGAGGACATGACAATATTTAGGCACGAGGGGATGATGAGCACCAAAAATGCTCATTTTATATACAATTTTAATGGGTATCGAAAATCCAGTATTATGCTTTACAAGTGTTTTTAGTGGAAATTGTGTATAAATGTAGGTTTTGATACTAATATGGTATTTTCCAGTCTACATCCCAATTGGACCTGGTATGCTTCTACTTCATTGAGTCTAAGGTATATGGAGTAGACGCCTTACTCTGGTGCCTTAGTCCGATGCCTTACTCTGGCACCTTACTCCGGTGTCTTACTCTGGCGCCTTACTACCATACATTGGAGGCACCTTACTGATGCCTTACTCCGTTACATGGGAGGCGCCTTACTGGTGCCTTACTCCCATACATTGGAGACGCATAATATGACCAAGTCAACATTGATCGGTTGACCAAGGGGCTAAGGAGGTTGTTGCACGTGAAGACAAAGGGGAGATATTTTAATCATGCATTATTATTAAAATAGAATAAAGTATTTTTATTATTAACCGATTGGTCGGTTGACCTTGTAAAGCTCTTAAAGAATTATTTTTAGGATGCATTAATTTAGAATTTATTTGTTATGTACACCTAACAATTTTTATATTTATCCTTTTGGTGAACGGACATACTTTAAAATAACAAAATAAAATCTGTGTAGAAACCAATTGTAACTAACCACGTTATGTGATTAAAATAGATTGATTTGTTGTAACGAGATCTGGTTGCACTTTATATAAATATGTAGACCAGATGAATGGGAGAGAATCAACATAAGTTATTTTATATTATTTTTTGTATAATTTATTAAGAGTGCAATTCCTCTTACTTGCTTAAAGCAAGCTCCATGTGATTAGTCGAGCGGACTATCTGCGGGAGCTTGGGCCCACTCCCTGTAGTAGTCCTCCCCTATTTTATTTCTATATTTATTTTCTGTATATTAGATTTATCGCTTTATTTTAATTTAGTTGTGTGTGTTTATTTTTTTGCATATTTAATTTCCCGTACATTTACTTTCAACACTTTAATTTTAGTTGTAATTTATTTATTTAATTATCTGCACTTAGTTTATTTGGTTTGGATGAAATCAAAATGCACAAAAATCTCCCAACAAACTAAATAAGGTACATAAGGATTCATTCCACTGCACTGTAAGCATATACTGTGCATGAGACTCGTAAGTTTACAAACTTACCGGATTGATAATTTATGGAAGAGAAATGATTGTTTTTTGAAACATAATTTCTGCTCACCAAGGACATTATTTCACACCATTGAAATTAGTGAAAGATTGCATATTATAAACAACACGATTATAGTTTATTTGGAGTAATAAGAAGTTGATTATATGCTATTTTTTTAATAGATGAAAAATCAGATTTGCTTAACATTTATTAGTGGGATAAATTTACTCTTATTAGTTTGGAAATCTTCCATATTACTACAACTTTAAATTGAGTTTATAAAAGGAGATATAAGTGAATAGTATATGTTGATTTGTGAGTAAATTTGAAATAAAATTATCCTACTTTAGTGTGGAAGAAAATTTCTAAAAATTACAATAATTTTTTGAAGAGGAAAAGCATATTTTGAAAAGAGTTTAAAAATCCAAGTAGATTTTAGGTGTTTAAAAACATCAGTGGTATAGACAACCATCAAATAAGTGGTGAAAACCACCATCATACATTGCACCATTTGGTAGCAGATTACAGGGGGACAAGTTCTTCATCATACATCCACCCACTTGCAGGAAATAAGCACCAACAAAAGTGCTTAAGGAGAAGGATCCATTAGGCTCAAATTTTAGCTAACCCAAGAATGTCGATAACATCAGCTACAACCTACAAAAGAGATATTACAATAGGGCAGATTACAAAATAAAGAAAATACACGGTGCATTATCAAATAAGAAAAAGAAATTGCCATAGTGATTACCATAGGGCCACCATTGAAGCATACAAGAAGGTCTTTGGTTGAAGCCATCCATGAGAAAGTCCACCATCATCCAAAGGAAGGAGAAACTTCAGCAAGAATATGTTTTCAAGAAGCTAGAATACGTTTTACAAGGAGAAAGAATAATTTTGGGAAGAGCAAAGGCATTCAAAAGCCTTACAATCCATACGTTTGGAAAAATAATGCATGCGCAAAGAGTTGATTACACTTGTCTCTTCCAAAATAAGGGAATATATCCACTTGGCACTAAAGAAAAAAGTTGGTGCATAAGGTTGAACATAACTCTACATGAGAAAAGAGCGCTCAAACATTCAAATATTCTTCATTATTATCCAAGCGCCCAAGAAGACTATGTAACTCCCAAGTTGCAAGGAAAAAGGTGAAAAGTGTCCACTTTATTCTATTCATGAATGTTAGCACCACCAATAAAGGAATAAAAGGATTCAAATAACATCTACACCATGTGGCACACATCCAAAGAAAGGTGAAGCGCTCATATAGCCATAAAGGTATTAATATAGCAATTTTTCCAGCACCTTACATAGCGAAATATAAGATGAGAAGCATTAAATAAGGTCAAATCATATTTTAAGAGTCATACAAAGCATTCCAAACAAATTTGACCACAGAGAAAAGCACCCAACAAGACCAATAAGGAGCGCATGAATAATTGAGGTATTTATCATAGCATTTTACCATATATTAAAGTTTTATATTGATAGGAGGAATAAGAAGGAAATATATTCTTAGGTCAAAGTTTATTAAAATTAAAAGTGGAGTGATAAGCATTTTTATAACCTTAGAAAATCATATTATTATTTTGAAGCCTATAATTATATTTTTGAAAAACATTTTCTGAATTTGAAGGAATTTTATGAATTCAAAGGCTATATTGGAGTTTTATAAAATTGAATACCATATTTTACAAAACCAATTAAATATTTGGAAATTAAATAAGGTTGGAGAAATAAGGATTCTACATCAAATTAGAATTACTAAATATCATGAATATTATTTTCAAAATTTCAAAATTTCTAATTTTGGAGGTATAAGAATTTCTACATAAAAAATAGTTTATGAAATTTAGAATTAAATATTTTATCCACAAATTTGGGACATAAAATGAATCCTACATATTGAAAAGGTTGCATTGAATAGATTAATCTCTAAACTCAAATTTTTAGAGATTTGAAGATTTGTAAAGGGATTGTTGATCAATAATATTGTATGTCAAACCTTAGGGAGATACAAGGGCTTACACAACATATAATTGAAATAAAAATACTTGAAACTTAAGAAATATCATCCTGTTAGGAACCTACTATTGAAATAAAGCTCACACACACAAAATATTGAAAGATAACTAAAATACATGCAATAACAGAATAATACTATGCAGAAAGTAATTATGGAATTGAAACAATCTCACAAATAACTCAGAATCATAGGCCTCTTTGAGGGGGCAACCTCCTTCAATATTTCATTAACTTGCAAAAAGATGATTCGTACATGGATTCATAGATTTTTAAAGAAAGACTTCATGCAAACCCTAACCCTAGGCTCAAGAGTTGGCTTACATGCAAAATGCCACTCAAGCTAGAATCTTCTACCAAATTTTGGTTACAATCTTGATAACGGTTACATCAAATGACCCCACTTGGCTAGGAGCATAACATGCCATGTACATTACAAAATAACATTATATATGGGACCCCCACATTGGAAGTGGGTCATTACATAATAATGAGAGTTACAAAATAATGTTAGGATGGGATCCTAGCATATCCTTCTTCTTCAAAAAGCTTTATCCTCACAGCTGAAGGTGAGGAAATTCGTGCTGGAGCTGATGGAGAGATTCCCATGTAGTATCTTTTGGTTGGAGTCCACACCACTAAACAAGGACTTCAATAATGGTGTAATTGCAAAGAGTGTGAGTCCAACGATCCAATAGTTGTTCAGGTTCAAGCAAGATAGAACCTTAATCATCTAACTTTGGGAGTGCAGATTGAACCTGTACCTGATTTCCCATTACCTTTTTGAGAGCAAAAACATGAAAAATAGGATGGATCTTAGATGTAGGTTGAAGGGCCAATTTGTAGGCTATGGCACCAATCTGCTGTAACACCTGATAGGGCCCATAGTAATTTGCAATAAGCTTGTGGCATCTATGAAGCTGGAGAGACAACTGTGTGTATGGTTGCAAGTGAAGGAAAACCATCTCACCCACATCAAAAATGTGCTCTGAATGATGTTGATCAGCCTATTGGCATATCCGATTATGGGTTGCCTCAAAATTTAGCTTCAGTTGATGGACATCAACATGCTGACTAAGAGTAGTGTCAACTACATGGACCTTGGAGCTACCTGGAATGTAGGAGGAAGACGTCGATGGAGGGCACCCATAAACTGCCTCAAAAGGGGTAATCTTGGTGGTTGTGTGATAGGAAGTGTTGTACCACCACTCGACCAAAAGAAGCCATATCATCTAGTGCATAGGATGATCTGAGAAAAAGCAACAATGGTAGGTTTCCAAATATTTTTTGACAATCTTTGTCTGGCCATCCATTTGTGGATGATACAATGAACTCATCTTGAGCTGAGTCCCCTGCAACTTAAACAATTCTTGCCAGAAGTGACTAGTGAAGGTTGGGTCATGATCAGAACATGATGGAGGAGGGTAGACCATGAAGGTGAAAGATAGAATCCAAGAAAATTTGGGCAACGATGGAGGTTGTGTAAGGATGGGAGAGGGGACAAAAGTGAGCATACTTCAAAATATGATTTACTACCAGGAAGATAATAGATTTGCCTCCCGGCTTAGGTAAGCCTTCAATAAAATCCATAGAAATATTTGTCCATACCTGGTCAATAATGGGCAAGGGTTGAAGAGTTCCTAGAGAACACACTATTTTTGCTTTCATCTGCTAACAGGTATCACAAGCTACCAAAAAATCATGAATATCCTTTTTCATACCCTTCCAAAAAAAAAGTGTGCTTGAGTCGTTCATATGTTTTGAGAAATCCTGAATGTCCAACAAATGGAGTAGCATGCAGTTCTATCATGAGAAATTCCCATAGTGAGGACTTGTGGGGAAAAATAAGGCATTGGTGGTAACACAGATCCTGGCCATCCCAAGTGTAGCTTAAACATGAAGTAGGGTTAATGGATAGGGAAGCAACCAAAGTCTGCAATTCAGAATCCTAAAGTACCTCCTGGTGTAAAGAATCGATCCATTGGGGGATCGACAATGAAATGGCACACAACATACTAAGATTTTCAAATTGATGAGAGAGAGCATCGACCACAATATTCTCCTTATCCTTCTTATAGGTGATATCATAATCATAGCCCATGAGTTTAGAGACCCATTTTTGTTGTTTAGGGGTGGCAACCCATTGCTCCAAAAAGTATTTGAGACTTTGATGATCTGTTTTAATGGAGAAATTATGCTCAATGAGATACGGTCACCAATGGGTTACGATATGCAAAATTGCCATCATCTCCTTGGCATAAGTGGATTTTCCTAAATTATGGCTAGAGAGAGCTTTAGTAGTTAAGGTCAAGGGTCTCCCTTCTTCCATCAACACTACCCCAATACCACAGCCTAAAACATTTCTTTCAATAACAAATGGTTTGGAGAAATTTGGCATGGCCAAGACATGCATAGTGGTCATGGCATGCTTCAATTCTTGGAAAGCCTATTCAACAGGTCCTATCCAAGTAAAAGAGTCCTTATTTAGCATGGAAGTGAGAGGGGCTACACTTTTATCGTAGTTATAAACAAAATTATGGTAGTAACCTGTAAACCCTAAAAATTCTCGAAGACCTTTGAGAGTGTGAGGTTTTGGACATTCATGAACAACTTGGATCTTATTGGGATCAAATTTAATACCCTCCTTAGTGATAATGTGTCCCAAATATTCTACTTCTATCAAACCAAAAGTGTTGGCAATTTTGGGTACTTTGGGTACTTTGCCCTTGCTCAAATGTATAAGTTGTCATTGATGTCAAAAGGCATTTTTGTGTTGATATCAAAAGAGTGTGATGTCAAGAATATCTTGAGAAGCTTCATTGTTAAAGGGTTTTTATTAAAACCATGGTGACAAGGTTAAAGGTTTTTCTTAAAACCATTTGGAATCATTAAGGGTTTTTATTAAAACCAAGCTTAACTTAATGCAAAGGTCCATGTTTATTATTAATAATTAAATTAACTCAAACCTTTGTCAAAGGTCCAAGTTTAATTTATTATTAATAAAATAATAATAATTATTATTTTAATTATTATTATAGGGTCTTTCAACCCTTAAGCGACGAAAGTAAAAGAATTATTTTGCCGATATGATGCCATCATTGGAGGAGCGCCGACGTCAAACTTTATGGAGAAATGGCTATATAAGTGGGGATGTTTTTCCAAAGTGAGGACCACGAATTATTTGACATCTACGATTTACGATTGGCTTTGTATCTTGCGATTTGCGCTTGGCGTCTACGATTTTGCGTTTTCTCTATTCTTTCGAACAACGCTTTGTGTTTTCGATCTTCGATTGACGTCCTTGAAATTGTGCTTGTTTTGTGTTGGAAACCGTGCTTGGCATATTCAAAACTGAGTTTGGGTTGCATCCTTACCTTTATGCTTGATGCCGGTGGATTGGCAATTGCACCTGGACTGCGGTTTTCAGACTATGCTATGAGATGATAAATGCAAGCATTCTGTGAATTATGTTTTGGACAACGCTCACCAGTTTGCATGTGACTTGTGGAAGACATTTACGTTTTCTAGTTTCTTGGCGTCAAAGGAAGATAAAAGAGAGGGCAATGTTGTATTTATTCGTTGGGCACTTGTGACCCAATGGCGGAGGCGTTTAAGCAAAAGCACTACATGGCAGAGGTGCCGAGTTCGATTCTCTTCGTTGGGAATTTCTTTTTAGTCGCGGTGTGCAAAGGATAGTGGCTGTGAATGCGCGGGAGGTATAAGGTTAAGGTATCATATTTGTTTTTGACATTGTTTTATTGATGTTTAATGTTTATGTGGAGTAATAAGGTGTAAAGAGGTTTTACTTTGTATGTATATTGTACTTTGGTGTTTTTACTAAGTTGGAGAAATAAGGTGTTATTTTGGATCTTTATTATTGTGTATTTTTGTATAGTTTCTAACTCTAATTAGTGGCAAATTGAGAGTTAGTGTTGTGACAGATTTTGAGTTCTCCTTCTTCATCAAAGTAAAGGTATGGGAAACTTCTTCCATGTATGTTGTTGATGGTATATTTTTCTGAAATTGAGTTTGGAGTGAAAAGGTTGTCTACTAGGTATCTTTGGTGTAAATCTTATTTTCTAGATATTGAAGATTGTTTATGCATTAAAATCATTGATGAGTGTTTGGGTGAATGCATAATTCTGGTTGAGGAAGAGGAAGCATTTTTGCACTAGGGTTTATGTTAGTAAGTCTTGCTACTTGCATTGAGATGATGAAACCCTTAGTTGGCTATTTTGATATTGATGGATGAGTTGCTTTCATAGAGGTTGTTGTTGATCAAGTTAGTGCTTTACTTGATACATGATATTGGGCTACTCCATTGAGTTGATTTGAACAAGTTATTATTTGCAATTGGTGATATTGTGTTGGTGGCTATTTTGTTCAAATATCCTTGGAGGGAAAAGGATTTCTACTTGTTTCCTTTTCTTGTGATGATTGGTTAATGCTTCAAGGTTGATGTTGAGTTGAATGTGTTGGTGGTCTAAACCTTGTTTGATGAGCATTGTTGTTGAAACTCTAATTGTTGGTAAAAATAATATGAGTATCATTGTTATATGAGATATTGCATGGTTGGCAATTGTTGGGTTGTGTTTCATATTCTTGAGAAAATCATACTACATATATCTTATTCTTTTGAGATTGAGATTGAGTTGAGATTGAGATTGGGAGTTAAGTATAGAACATATTGGGTCTCTAACAATTCTCTTTATGTTTCTATGTGATTTGAGATTGAGATTGGGAGTTAAGTATAGAACATATTGAGTCTCTAACAATTCTCTTTATGCTACTATGAGGTTTATGAATCACATTGTGTCTCTAACAATTCTCTTTGTGGGTTCATGCTAAGCAAGTTTTTCTTGGTGAGCTTACTGAGGTTTTTGGACAGGTTCCGGTGGGGACTTGTGAGCATATTTGGATAGGTCCTAGCAGAGGACTTGTGAGCTGAGTTTTTGAGAGTTCTATCAGAGAACTTGAGGATAGAGGTGCATTAGTTCTTTGAGAAGAACCTGAGGATAGATTTGGCAAGTCTTTGAGAAGGCTTTTGTGCAGAGGATTGATTTTTTCATAGAGTTGGACAGATCTGACAGACAGAGGAAGACTTGTACTAGACCGACTGACTGTTTTTGGTACGAGTAGGCGAGCTACTGTGGACGTGATCATAGAAGGCAGAGGTCTCTTAGGCTAAGCATTGAGGGCAGGAGGTCTTTAGTGGAAAGGAGTTCCACATGCTGGCAAGAGGGAGAGGTAGTTGATCTTCTAAGGGATCATTTCTAGAGCAGAGGGGAAGGTATCTCCTTTGAGTAGAGGCTCATAAATTCAGATTGGGGGAAGGTGTCTCCTTTGAGCCGAGGCTCATAAACATTGTAATTCGAAAGGTTTCCCAAAGAAATTTGAGATAACTTTTAGAGAAAAGTTTTGTGGACGTAGCCCAAGCATTCTGGGTGAACCACGTTAAAATTGGTGTCACTTTGTGGATGATTTTGTGCATTGCTTTGATATTGCTTTGGGTATATTGCTTTACTGTTTTGAAGTATAAAGGAATAAGTAAAAAGAGGTCTTATACTGTTCACCCCCCCTCTTAGTATAAGCTTGTGTTATTCAAAAAGAACACTTGGAATGTTTACCATAGAGTTGATGGTGTGCCAACAGCTAGAGAGTTTGATTCACATGAATAAGATGCTCTTCCCATGAGCGACTATACACCATAATGTCATCAAAGAAGACTAGAATGAATTTTCGAAGGAATGGATGAAAAATGTTGTTCATGAGGCTCTGGAAGGTGGAAAGGGCATTAGTCAAGCCGAATGGAATTAACACAAACTCATAGTGACCTTCATGAGTATGAAAGGCAATTTTGGGTATATCCCCCTCTTTGATCTAGATTTGATGGTACCCCGAGTGAAGGTCAAGTTTGGAAAAAATACATAGTCCCATGAAGTTCATAAAATAATTCATTCACCATAATAATAGGAAACTTATCCTTTATGGTGAGTTTATTGAGCTCTCAATAATCGATACACAACCACCAAGACCCATCTTTCTTGTGTACCAGTAAAACTGGAGAAGAGTAAGGATTTTTGCTTGGTTGAATGACATCGAATTTTAACAATTCTTGTACTAACTTCTTAATTTATGACTTAAGAGCATGAGGATACCTGTATGGTCTAATGTTAGGTGATGCATTACCAGGTAACAAGGGGATAGCATGGTCATGAGAGTGACGAGGTGGTAATTTTGTTGGCTTAGCAAAAATAGAGTTGTGCTTGGTCAAAATAAATTGCAAATTTTCAAGAACATAATCCTCCTCTGAAGGATGTGGTTGGATCATAAAAATCTGAGCTATGACACCTTGAGATGATTTTTTAACAACTTCTCCATTTATTTGGAACTAATAATCTATGAGGACCTTGCTTTTAAGCCATGGAGAGTGTAGGATTGTCCATTCTATGAAAATTGCATCCAAAGCTCACCAAAGTGCCAAGAGATGACTCCCAATGTGCCCAATCATTGAGATCCCAACACAATATCACATCCCCCTAATTGAAGTGCAAACATATATTGTTTGAGCTCATAGTCCCCAACCTTGACCTTAACATTACGATAATTTCCCTTGCAAGGTAAAGTCCCACCATTTTCTACCATAACATCAAAGGAATTACATGTGTGTACATAACAATTTTCCTGCTTGGCTATGGGGGGATCAATAAAATTATGTGTACTGCCAGAATAAATCAAGATGGTAAGTCGCAGGTCCTTGAAATAACCCATAACTTTCATGGTTTGGTGTATAGTAATGCCAACATGAGCATGAATAGAAATTTCAACCTGTGATTCATCTAGATTTTCTTCCTCTGGTTTTGGTGGTTCCTCTGCTAATTTAGTGTCATAACCACTATGGTCGCTGGTTTCAGGCTCATCAACATTGATGAGGAACAATTTATTTTGGGTGCACCTATGTCGGTGAGAAAATTTTTAATCATAATTGTAGCACAACCCTTAGATGCATTGCGCATCCATTTCAGTAGTGGTTAAACATTTAGGTGCAGCAGTGGGCGCAATAGGTTTTTGTTCATGTTGATTGTGGAATATAGGAGGAAAAGAGGGTTTAGCCTGTGGAAATTTAGATATCCGCTTCTGGGCTAAAAATTTGGACTCGACCAAATGAGGCAATAGGATAGCCTACATCATGGATTATGGTTTAAACATTGTGACCTTGGCTTGGAGATCTTCCTGCAACCCACTAACAAAAAAACTCATAAAGAACCCTTCATTCAATCCTGTAGTTTTGTTGGCCAATCTCTCAAATTTTATTTGGTAATCTCGAACTATCGAAGTTTGTTTCAGCTTTGTCAACTGTCCTGTAAAATCATCATACTCACTAGATCCAAAGAGAGTGAGTAATTAGGACTCAAATTCTATCAAGAAGGATCAGGAATAGTTTTCTGCAACCATTGGTACCACTGTAAGGCTTCAGATTCTAAATTGAAAGAAGCCATTTGAACTCGGTATAAATGAAACATCATGGAGTCTAAATAATTGAGCAACATGACATAACCATCCATCAACATCCTTTCCATTGAACTTAGGAAATTCTAGTTTTGGCATCTTGAAGGGAGTATCACAATCAAAGCAAAGGTGAGAGTCATCTATTCCCATTCTTTGATGATACTCAGACTTGCTTGGACCACCTTGTATTTTAGATTCAATATCTGCTATGTGTTCTTCTAGGCAAATTCTGGAGGTATCTTGGTCAACTCTGAAAGTTTAAAATTTTGTCATAAAGTGTTTAGTTGTTTTTTGCAATCCAATAACAACACTTAGTAGGGTATCCAATGCTGAAGCAGTATTTTGTTCTACCTCTTATTGATGTCCACGAGTACCACTTGCCATTTGAGATAGCCTTAAAATTTTTTACTGAATTACTAAAAATAGAAGTGTGATTTCTAGAGTTACTATTTTTAGTAAGGGTCCAAGTGTGATCCTAACACATCCTTAGTCTATCTCTCACAACTAAGGAAGTACCTTTTAAAATTGATAGTTTCTTGATAAATTCAACTAGGGAGTCATAAGGAAGTCTACTCCAAAGGTTACATCAACATTATTTGATCACTTAAATTAGAGTACAAGGGAACATTAGTCTATCAAGACTAAAATAAGAAAGAGAAAATGTCTACATCAAATAATACAGTAAATAATGATGTGGAAAATATCATTAGAAAAGAAAGAGTAAATGTCATAAATAATGGGGATTAAGAACTCACTCACAAAAGGAAACTTAGATCTTACTTCAAAATTGTTCTATAGTGAAGCTTTAGAAGAAGACTTCGTAATCCTGGAATACTATATTCATGCTAGAATCATTGAAAATTTTGATCAAATAAAAGATAAAATTACCCTTCCACTAGACATTGAAAGTGTATTATATATGGGTTTATGCATACTTCAATATTACAAACAGAAGGATACAAAGCAACAAGAATTGCTTGGATCACTTAAAGCAAAAATTAGAATAGATGAATCTTTCTTAGAAAATATATTTTCATCATCATGCAGTATTGATACTTCAAGTTCCTCTATTTCAAAGTCATATCATGATGCTCTAAGCAATTGTACAGATGATACTATACTAACAAAGAAATGCAATGAAAAGAGCAAGGACAAAGAGAAAGTCATCTTGCAAGAATCTGAAGATAGCATGACTATGAAGACCATCACCGATAATGAAGAAGAACCTGACAGAGAAGGCATACAATGCAAAATTAATTGAAGATAAAAGAAGAAGAAGATCCATATTGAAGACCAAATTTCTCAAGAACCAAATAATGTAATACAGGGGTGTTGGAACATATTACATTATTTGGTACATGACAATGTACCACCATGGGTACATCTATATATTAGGAAAGAGTATCTTAGATTAGGTTGAAATATTTACTTTATGCAATGTAATAAATGCACAAGTGTGCAATGATATTTTGGCAATGTAAATGTGCATAGATGTCCCTATGTACATGTGTCATTAGAATAGAAATATGAAGAGTCATAGGAAGAGTGAGGTCCAAGAGACACCATATGAAGAGTCACATTCCATCCTATATATGGTTGTGCAATTGTAATAGAATATATCATCACAAAGGGAAGATCAGGAGATGGGACATCACCCATGAAGTAATGGAAGGTGATGTAATATGATGTGTTTGAGGTCTTTTATTCAATAAGATTTTATTGTATATTTCAACATTTGCCATTAGCAATATTGGAGTTATTTCATATTATGAATATAAGCTTATTTGCTTAGCATTATTATTTTCTTCATATTGAGTTGAGTATTATTGATTTAGTGGCCATATTATTGAGTGGTTATTCATTAAAAGCTAACATAGTATGTATATATGAATAATATATTACAAAATTATGCCATAAAAAAGGGATCGAGGCCATACCTATACGCCTATAAAGAAATACGAGTATTGCTATACAAGGGAAAATGAAGAGAAAGTTATACAACTCATTAATCCTTTACAATCACTAACTAGCTACTATTTATAGATTACAAGGAGCAGGTTCTTCAAATCTCATACAAATATTTCAATATGATTGTTGTTATGGATGTTGGGTTATATATTCATTTAAGTTATTGGTTTCCCTGAGGTCTCTACATTTGGAATCATAAATGCTAAATGGTTTGTCTTTGGATGAGTAGCTATCACCATTATTGTCATCTACTTATTTTAGGGATTCTCATAATTTGGGTGTGAGACTTTTTGTAATTAATTCTCTATATTTAGGGATTGATTCTATTGTGGCTCTCATGTTTCCTTTAATCTATCCTTTCAATGAGATATATTATTATCTTTTGCAAGAAAGGTTTGTACTTCCTAGAATACCACATACCTTAGCACAATGTATAGGGTCTGAGATCACAACCCTAAATGGGTGGTATGGAGGGGTAGAGACCCTCCATGTAGGGTTTGAGGACATGAGCCCTTTGAAGAAAAATTTAGTCTCCTAAATTTTTGGAGTATGTTTTTTTTAATATATTGGAGGAAGGGGTTTTGAAAGGGTCCTTGAACCTTTACAAAATGAAAATATATTTGAAGAGGATCATACAATAAAAGCTCCTAAGGGGGAGAAGAGAAGAAGAAGAGGAAACTAAAAATAGAAAGGAAACCAAAAATAGAGAGATACCTCAAGACTAACAAAATAGGGGGATCTCTGAATAAACCAAAGAAACCTAAAACCAGAAGAAAAAATCTAGAGAAGACCAAGAATGATAGATATCAGGAGTAAGAGAGGGGTCCAATTCTATATTAATCAACATCCAAAGTAGTAGGGGAGTCCATCAGTTCCTCAAGATCATATTTTCTAAGATTTTCTTTAATTTGTTGAGGAGGGTGACGACTTGTTGCACAAGGATTGTGTTAATGCTTGTAGCTCTAGACAGGGCTTCAAGAATATCATCTAGATGACCCTTCTTGATAATAATTGGAAAGAAAGAGATATGAAGAGAATACTTTGATGACACAGGAGAATTACTCAGGGTGACCATGTGAGATTTTGAGGTAGATCACAATAAGATATGATAATCAAAAGATGCTAAAATATGAAATAAAGTAAACTCACTAGATTTTTGAAGTATGCTATAAATAGAAATATCAAAAATGGATACAATATTGCTATGGAGGAAATGGACACTCCATGCAAGAAGCTACAAAACCATAATGTGCTCCATCACTAATGGAGTCACCTAATACTACTACTACTACTACCTACTGACTTTCTTATCAAACTCTTACAATGAGGGCTTCTTATAGTGGAAAATAGATTGCTTGCCCAACACTCTAACTAGTTGTACAAGGGACACATTGCACTTTTACAATTTGCACATTGGCACTTGTGCATTTATTACATTTCATGAAGTAACTAGATAACTTCCCATAAAGCAATCTAATGTCCTAAGTATGTACCTAGGAAGGTACATTTACATGATCAAAATGATGTAATAGACTCTAAATCTAACATACCACCTTTTTGGATGGAGTTCAATGAGGGGTATATATTATCTTGGCTTTCTAAGCCAAAGGGGGAGATTTCACCACTGCATCCAAGTTGGTTGGGATAAATATGAGTGGGGGAAGTTTTCATTTTCCTAGCCTTGGATTTAATATGAACATATTATCTTTGGGCCTCAGATTTATACTTGGGAGGGTCATCTTCAATATTGGGCTCAAGCACAAGAGAACTATTGACTTTCTGAGTAGAGGGTCCTAATTTGACCTCGATAGCTATCTCAGGTTGGAAAATAAGGAGAATAATAGGAGTCATTCATTCTAATGCAATAAGGTAGACACTTGGCTTTTACTAGCAAGACATTATTAGGCCAAAATTTGGGTAAGTCTACATATGAGAAAGGAATGCTTACTATTTTACATGCAGTCAATCATTGGTGATTTTTTCTTATTGGATAACATTTTTCCATCAATATTGATCATCAAAGTCTCCAATACTTTTTAGAACAATAGGTGGCCACTCCATAACAACAAAAGTGGATTTCCAAATTGTTGGGCTATGACTATGATATTACATATAAGAAGGGTAAGGAAAATGTGGTGGTAGATGCTTTGTCTCGATTACATGAAGAACAAGTTATGCTCCATGTTATCTCCATACCACATCCTCAATGGATTCATCAACTACGTAAGAAACTACTCAATGATTCCTTTTTGGAAACTCTCATTTGCCAATTTTTAGCATATCCTCAATCATGTCCTAGGTATACTTGGGACGGCCACGATTTGTGGTACTATAATCATATTTTTGTACCCACTCAATCACTGATAAATGAACCCATTCTTTAAAAAATACATATTTTCCCAATTGTTGGTCATTCAGGGTTCCTCAAGACTTATACCAAGGCCAAGTGTACCTTTTTTGTGAGGCATGAAAAAATATATTCATACATTTGTGGCTGAATGTGATCATTGCCAACGTAGGAAATGCGAAACTCTGAGTTCTCCTAGTCCCTTAAGTCCTTGCTAATTTTGGTGTAAGTTTGGACGGATATTTTTATGGAATTCATTGAAGGGTTACCTAAATCCAGCTGCAAATCAGTTATTTTGGTGATAGTGGATTGTCTTTCAAAGTATGCTCATTTATGTTCCCTATCCCACCCATATACCACCTCCATTATCGTTCAAATTTTCCTCGACTCTATCTTTCACCTCCATGGAATACCAAAATCCATTTTCTCTAATAGGAAACATACCTTTACTAGTTGATTTTAGCAAGCAAGAATTATTAAATTTGCAAGGAACACAACTCAATATGAGTTCAGCCTATCATCCCCAAACTGATGGTAAAACCAAAATTGTGAATAAATGCTTTAGAAATATACCTTCTATGCTTCACCTCTAAACATCCTACATATTGGATCAAGTGTCTTCCTTTGGTTGAATGGTGGTATAACACCACTTATTACACTACCACTAAGGTGACTCCTTTTAAAGCATTCTATGGTCAGCCTCCACCAATACCCACTTCTTACATACCCGATAGTCCCAAGGTTCAAGCTATGGATTCCACTCTCTACCAGCATGATTCCATTCTTTGCCAACATAATATCAATATAGACGTGGCTCAAAACCATATGAAATAGTAAACTGATAAACACCATACCAAATGTAGTTTTGCCATTGGTGATATGGTTTTCCTTCACTTGTAGTTGCACAAATAATCCTTTCTCCAACTTCAAGGTTGTCAAAAACTTGCCACCAAATACTATGGTCCTTATCAGGTTTTGCAAAGGATCGGGCCAATAACATACAAACTAGCCCTTCTGACTAGATTCAAACTTCATCCAGTCTTCCATATCTTATCTCTCAAGCAAGTTATTGGCAACAAGGTGCAAGTGTAATCTACACTTCTAGAGTTGGCTAAGGAAGGTTCCATCATTCTTGAACCTGAATGCATTCTAGACCATCGCTCCCGTAACCTTTGTCGACGTGTTATTATTGATGTTTTAGTTCAATGGTGTGATTTACAATCGAAATATGCAACGTGGGTTCCCCTTCAAAAACTCCAGCAACAATTTCCTCATCTTCAACTTTGAGGACAAATATTTTCGAAGGGGAAGGGTATGTTAGGACCCCATCCTAACACTATGATGTAATAGTCCTTGTTGAACATGGGGAACACCCATGTTAATATTTTGTAATGTTTTGTAAACATGTGGGAACACCCATGATAATTTTTTGTAATATTTTATAATAGTTGTGGATCTAGAAGTGCCTAGACAAGTGGTGCCATTATATGTAACTGTTATCAAGAATGTAATTATTTGTAGGTAAGAGATTCTATCCCAGGTGGAATTTTGCATGTAATCCAACCTTGGAAGTTAGGTGATTTATGAAATACTTA
The DNA here is from genome assembly GCA_028583015.1 of Wollemia nobilis. Taxonomy (NCBI): domain Eukaryota; kingdom Viridiplantae; phylum Streptophyta; class Pinopsida; order Araucariales; family Araucariaceae; genus Wollemia; species Wollemia nobilis. The sequence continues at coordinate 274,988 of JAQPPZ010016936.1, forward strand.
AAATTATGAGGAGTAGTATTGTATGTATCTTTTTACATAATTGAATGAAAGCATTGAAGGAGGTTTCCCCCTCAAAGAGGATTGTGATTCTATGTTATTTGTGAGATTGTTCTTTTCTGCATTTAAATTTTATAGTTGTGTTATGATTTTTATGTTTATTTTTAATATTTGTGTGAGTGTGTTTATTTTTAATAGTAGGTTCATAACACTAATTTTCATATCTATAATATAGTCTATAACAAATTGACAATTTCTTAATACATTTTTTTAGGGTTCTTGTTCATGCCCCTAATATTCTAAGATATTAGTTTCATTATGATTTTTGTTTTTAGGTTTACCTGCAATCTTGTTAAAACTTGCAATATTTTATTTTGTTTTCCCATGTTAGTATCCCTCTAAGATTCCTTTTCTCTTTTTTCTTGCTTCTTCAATATCCCTCTGAGTTTCTTTTTCTCTTTGTTTTTGTTTCTTAGGTCTTCCTCTCTTTTTTTCCATCCTACTAACACTTTTATCTTTAAAAATCTCTTCAATATTCTAACACTACTCATAGTAAGACTTATTATCTATAGGTTTGCTCTAAAGGATCCAAAGTGCAAGGAATAACCTCAAAATCACATCCTTCTTTATGTTTCCCTGGAAACCTAAAGTGCAAGGAAGCTCTTCCATAGCAATTACCTTCTTATAGTACCCTAAATATCCTAAATTACTAAGCATTTTCTCCATCCTCATTTATATATTATACCACTCTTAAAACCCTAAAGTGCAAGGGATAACCTCTACACCACTTTCACTTTTATTATAAGGAGAGGATTCTATACTACTCAAGGAAAATGAAGATGATTTACCTAGAATAAACTTGACCTCTTCTATTGTCTTTGTTTTAGTATTTTCCTCCACATATTTCTTTGCACCTTTAATTCCTTCTAAACTTGAACTTACACATTGTACTTTCTCATCCCTTATATCCTTCTTTATTTCTTCTAACGATTGATCCAAGTGAGCTATGGTGGCCTTTGCCATATGATATTGTAGATAGGATTTATTTACCTCTTATTTTAGAGTGGAATATCCTTGATTTGATCTAGCTTCTATTACAATATGATTTTCTTACCTCGTCTTAAATTTTATTTCATGATCAAAATTTGGTGTCTCTTTCTTCATAGTTTTCACTTTGCAATCTATTGCCATGTGTCTAGTCTCATAACAATTGTGGCATTGAAATGTGATATTTTTATAATCCATTTATTGATCATATTCTCTTGATTCAAATTTAAAATTAATGTATTATAGAAAAGGTTTTGAAATATCCATAGAAACATATATTCGGGTATATATAACATGTTTTTGCTTCTTAATAGTTAGCCCCTCCTTGATGAATTCCATAGGGTATTTCTAATATTCTTAAAAATTCCTTATTGATAAGTCAATATGGAAGTCCCAAAGGCCTAAACCACACTGAAAGTTTCTTAATAATTTTTATCTCAACAAAAAAATTCACTCTATGGTCTTAAATAAAGGGCATCTCTTCCCCTAACCCATGGGCCATGACCCATTATTTAATCACTGAATTTTGATTTGAAAAAGACAATGAGGAAAAAACCTTTAGGAAGAAAACTTACAAAGTAATTTGAATTCAATCTCCACTTCCACTTGATGCAATTTTAAATATTTAAAAACCTTGGCTAGTATCCATGGAACTTAGATATTAACCCTCTACTTTTAAGAACCATAATATCATGCTCAATCATATCATTCTTGATAATTGCTTTTGGTATAAAATCTACTACCTAGATAAAACTTTTCAAATATTCAATATTCTACTTATTTCCAACTTGGGCATCCATACTTCCAATTATAACAACCCAATTTCTAGCTAGGGCATCTTGACTTTTGATTACCAACTTGGGCATCCATACTTCCAATTACAACAACCCTATTTCTAGCTAGGGCATCTTGAATTCTGATTATGGCTTTAAAATATGACTTGTCTTTCATACTACTTAGTGGGACTCATTGTTCATACTTTTTCCAACTTGCACTTGCTTTTGGCTTACACTCCCTCGTGGCTCTCACTCGCTTCCAACTTACACTTCCTTTTGGGTAGGATATTACCTCTTTTTTATTTTTTTATTTTTTTGCTGGATAATAAGGGGTTATACTCAGGTCCAACACCCTTGATAAATTACATCTCTCTTATTTAGAAATTGAGATTTTACAAATATATACACTTCTCATATCAATTAAGATTCTATAGCTAGAAACCTACATCATTTTACATTAAATATTTTAATTCTTGATTTTTATTTTTTGTATCTTTTCATATTGTTGTATGAATATAATTAATCTAAAATTTAGCAAATTTCTAGACATTTTCCTATAGCAGCCTTCACAATTCCAAAACTTCACCTCTACTATCTATGCCTTGCATCTTAGCAGGGTAATATTTCCAAAACATCACACTATAATATTCTGCTTTACTACATATGGATTGATAGTTTCCTTCCTAAAACACAAGTGCAACCACAAAGTCTAAAAGAAAATGCATTATTGCTACAAAATAAAGTAGATAATACCTATGGAAAACATTAAATTAAATCTTAATCATAACTTGATTTAGGCAGTTAAAATTTTGTTTTCAAATTCAACTAAACTTTCTATTTCCTTTAACCATGGAAAGGATAATTTATCTTCACGATCCTCAATCAAAACTCATCTATTGGCTAGCTATCTGCATATTTGTTTCCTTCCCTTAATATATGTGTAAACCTGATTTCTTCAAAATCTTTAGCAAGATCTTGAATTTCCATAATTATCTCTTGTATGTTTCATGGAGTCTTTGCTTTCCTCAAAATTGCATTAATTACTATGAGAGAATCACCTTCCATCCATACTCTATTCCAATTCATTTGTTTACATATTTTTAACCCTTCTAAAACTGCCTGAGCTTCAGCTTCATTATTTGTCTTAAATCCACTATTGAAAGCATAATGAAATAAAATATCTCCTCTATTATTTCTAATTGTTCCTCATCCTCTTGCTAGTCCTGGATTTCCTTTAGATGCTCCATCAAAAGTTAATTTAACCCACTCCACATCTGGTGGTTTCTACTTTATATTATTTACCTTCTTTTTGCTTCTCTTGTTGTAGATTAAAAATACACGCCAAACAAAAATAAATAAAATCACAATGACAGAGTACAGAATAGTTGCACAAAACAAACGATTTCTATTAATCGATGGAGTTTAAAAACTCCTTTTTGAATACAAGCGGGCTCGTAACCCTTTATTTGTGATACACGATTACAAGTTATGCTAGGGTTCTCCGAAACCCTAGCTGGCACAAATGGTGGCGCTTCCGAAGAACGTATCTTCAATCCCAACAGAGTGAGTGGGCTTTGTTGTATCCCTTGCTTGGACCACTCCAGCTTAATCAGCTGCCATCAATAAACCGGATCTGCTGTCAAAAACCTGCACACATTAACACTATCAAGGAGTTAGAAATTAATAAGAGGGCTCCACTGTGTGAGCCCTCGAAAACAATCTAAAACCCTAGAAAAATGAAATGCAAGAATTCAATAACAGATCAATAAAATAAAAGAAGTTACTTGCTTTAAACTAATTTATACCTGTTCTCTGTTAACGCAGCTAGACCAGGCGACACCTGGAAGTAATGTTGTTGTCAGAATAGGCTGCGGAAGGCGCCCTGGTGCACTCGCCGAACGCCCGCGTGCTTCTGGATTAAGGTTTCAGACGTCGGTCTGAGTCTGTGGCTGTGGGTAAATGCCCGCGGGCACTTGGTAAACGCCCGTGGGCACTTGGTGAAGGGGTAAACGCCCGCGGGCACTTGCGACAGGAATGGGAGATTCTGCAGAATGTTGCAGAAGGAATGGCGACGAAAGCGGCGACGAAGCGGCGATGGATGCGGCGAAAGGGTAGCGGAGGGAAGAGAGGAGAAATAGAAGAGATAGGTGAAAGATAGAAGATAGAAAATAGAGATAGAAGTAGCAAAAGACATAGGGTTTGAGCCATCAAAGTGACTCAATTTATAATCCACTCTTAGGGCACACTTTAGGGTTTTAACGACACTTTGAACGTGTGGCTAAGATTAAAGTGGATCCAAGGGTAGAGAATAAATCTTGGTTGTGAAATGGATTAAGATGGATGGACGGATGAGATTAAATGAAGGATGGACGGCTCAGATTAAATCACTTAAACTATTATTTAAATATATATATTAAAATATTAAAATATTAAAAATATATATATATAAATATTAATTTAAATAAATTTGGGGATGAAAAATGGCGGGAAAGGTGAAATTGGGCCAAATAATGGCGGGAAAGTGTGGATTTGGGCCAAATAATGGCGGGAAGGTGGATGACCGACACGTGGCCGACGAGGAAGGTATAGATGACTTGCAAGTGGCTGGATTTTGGTGTCTACGAGATGCCCCTTTTGAGCTGCTTTGTGTGAAGACACAATGCAGCACAAAAACTTAGGACACTCGAAAAGTTGGATCGGACGCAACTCTCTCTCAAGACTAAAGCACAACTTTGAAGACCAAAGAATAAAAGAATATTTAAAATTTATCGACTTACCCCCTCAATTGGCGAGCGAGAATGGTTCTCACGAGCCAATTGGAAGAAATTCGGAAGAAAATGAACCGTTTTTGCCCCAACGGTGAAAAAGGGGTTGGTGTATGAACCATCTGTTTATGTCCCAACAGAAAAGGGGTTGGTGTACAAACCAGAAAAGAATATGATTGAAGACGATATGAGTGATGTGAAAGATGAACCGTTTTCTGCCCCAACGGTTAGAAAGGGATTTTTGCCAAATTTTAAATTCCATGATCATGTAAGATGAATTCTACTATTAGGAAAGTTAAAAATTGATAACGGATGCCCCAACTCCCGTGGGTGAATCCATACTGTTGATGAAATTGCCTTGTTGGTGCCATTGATATGCAGAGATGCAATATGAAAGAGTCCAAAACTTCAGAGATGCTCCTAGTGACTGTATGGATAATTCCTCGGGTCGAAACCAATCAACCTAGGTAGCCTTAATCTCTAGCAAGACTCAAAATAATGATGATATTGAAGATTGTCCACGTTTAAGGCCCCATGAACTAGGCCATCAATGACAACTGTTGAGCAAATTAATCTTGGTATGAGGTCACTTGAAAAGTAGGATACCCAAAATTGATTTCCAATTTTCAAACAGTGAAATAATTGATGATGATAAATGGTAAGTGTCCTTATGGTGGTTTAATCCTCTTACCGAATTGCATGGATGCAAATCACTGCAATCGCCAAGGTGATAGAATATACCACTAGATACGAGGTTTACTTTAATTTAATTTGGCAAAAATATGCATGATGAAAGAAGAATGAATGAAATTGACGATAGATCAGAAGAATTGATGAATGTTGTTAATTTTGTGAAGGTTTTGAATGTTTTTAACCCAATTTGTAAATCAATGATGAATGATGCGCTTTTTGAGCAAAATGACAAAATTTGTTTCCAAAACTGTTGTAACCTTCACAAAATGTTTTATTATGATAAGAAGAATGGATGGATGCAATTTGATGAAATTTGGAGGAGGTAAGCTTCAATTTTGTAAGTTTTGTTCTTTTATTCAATACTGACACCAAACGCCGGTATGCATTTGGAGGTGGCAGAAACGCCCGTCGGTGTTTGAATGCATCATGAAATGCCCCACTATGTCTGAATGCGCCATGAAATGCCCCACTGCGTTTCAGGGCGCCAAAACCAGCTATTTAAACAGTTTCAGCGAGAATTTCGCTCATTTGTGCGTTCGAGCTTGAGAGAAGTGCGTCTGAGGGAGTGGAATGAAGTGAAGTGAAGTGAAAGGTTGTGTGGGAGAGTGAAGCACGCGGGAGCTATGGCGGAGATGGGAGCGGACGCGCCAGTGCAGCCAGCTGAGGTATTTGTTTATTTAAGCAAGTACTTTTATTTGTTTTTTTTTTTTTTTTTTTGGAAAAAAAAATTTGTAACCAATTTTTGTTTTGTTGTTTTGCAGCTTAGGGTGTTAGAGGCACGACACCGATTCTCCCCTATCATTCCGGGGATGAGGAGGTCATTGTCCCAGGAAGACTGGGAGATATTGGAGGCAATGAGGGCTAGCGGAGGCAGCCCGGTTGGAGGTAGTTCGGGCAGATGAGGGGTACCTCTCGGCTTTGGCCGAGAGGTGGGATCCAGATCGGGGGACGTTCCGGCTCCCGAGCTGGAGAGATGACGGTGACGCTTGAGGATGTATACCGCATCCTCAAGGTGCCCGTGGAGGGGGCGCGGGTGGAGGTTGGACGAGATAGGGCCACGGAGATGGCCAAGTTGTTTGGGGATGACCGGAGGGAGATCCGGACGGAGAGCGGGGGATTCCTTACTTGGCCATGTATACGGCCAAGGAGTTGGTAGCGGTGGAGGCTCGGATGATGTTCGTATTGGCCAACATTGTGGCCCCGAACAGCATCGGGTGCGAGGTTTCCATGGAACTCGATGGGTGTAGTGAGAGAGATGCTCACTAATAGGGTAGTGTATGCCCGGGCGCCCGCTTTATTGGCACAGGTGTACCGGGAGTTGTATGAGGTTCGGAGACGGGGCCGGAAGGGCCTAGGCTACGGTTTGGTTCTCCAGTGCTTGGGTCGGGAGCACTTAGAGTGGCCCGACCGGAGGGGTTGCCATGTGCTTACTGGGACATGAGCCAGGCTTATGGTAGGAGATGGCCAGTGGCGGAGGAGAGATAGCCGAGCCGCCCCGTGAGATCGGGGCAATGGTATAGGAGTTTATGGGCAGACTTGACAGATGCCCAAGTCATTTGGAGGCCCTGGTGGGAGGTGAGGTGGATCGGTGATGGATAGAATCTGATACGGGTGCGACAGAGCTAGATGGGTAGTGGGTCGGGGCCACAGCGAGGCGAAGTACATACAGATGTCTCGAGTGCTCTGCCAGGTCGGATTGAGACAAGATGTCCCCGGTGAGCCAGTGCGCTACTAGAGGCACAGATCAGAGGGGGATTTGTCATGTGCCGAGCCATGGAGGGAGGCGACAGAGGACGATGAGGACATGGAGATCCTCGACGTGGATGACGTCGGGGTAACAGCTGAGTATGCAGCATGGATGGCCGCAGAGCCGAGGTGGGAGCCACCATTGGTGGTTGTTGGAGCTGGAGAGGACGAGGGAACCGCAGAGGTTCCCAAGCGCAGGGAGGGTCCCCGCCTTCGATCTGACAGTCGAAGGCGAAAGGGGAAGATGGCACGGTAGGCACCGGGGAGCGGAGATGACGAGGAGGATGATGGCGAGGGCCTAGGAGAGGCCACAGGAGAGACTAGGGAGGTACCCCCTAGCGGGCACGAGGATGATCTGGCGTAGGCTAGCAGTAGATAGCAGAGCGCGATGCTATGCTAGCTGTCCAGGATGAGAGGATAGCTCGGTTGGAGCAACAAGTTGTAGAGCGGGATGCCCTGATAGCTGTTCAGCAGGGGAGGATGGCCCAGATGTAGGCGAACTTGGATGGAGCGACTAGGGTGCCCCGGGATGACGAGGGTGACGAGACTCCGGGCAGAGCTAGCGGAGCGGAGAGCGACGACATGGGATAGACATATCTAGACTTAGGTCTAGGACTCGTTATATTGAGGCTCCGGAGGACACATTGTTTAGACATCACATTGTGTTGCCTGATCCTCCATCCTCCTCTGTCTCTAGGCGTAGTGAGTCTAGGCACACCACTAGGTCTAGGGCTCCTACTAGGTCACAGGGATCCTCTTTTGATGGTTAGCTTAGTGCTTAGATGCACTCTTTATGAGCCTTGGTGCTCTATTGTATATTGTAGCCTTTTGGCATTCACTGTACGTTTTGATCTTTATACAAATATATATACATGGCTTTTATTTTTAGTGTTTTACTTTCTTTTGTGTGAATGCCTATGTTTTTGTGATGCATGTTTTTATATGTTTTAATGTTTGATGCATATGTGATGGAATGGAATGCAAAGTTATAGATGATTAATGCGAGACTAAGTAAATGAAATATGCACTAAGAAGCACTCATACTTTTAGATAGTTAGATTTAGCCAATCTGTTATCATAATTGTTTAATCGGGGGCACCGAACTTGGTGGCTTGTGAATGGATGACGTATGGAATGACATGAATATGGAAGAAGATATGGAGGTTGATATGGAAGAAGATATGGAGGAAGACTGTTTTACAAAGACTCAAACATGCTAGTGGTATCAAACAAACTTACTAATACTGCCTAATTCAACTAGGACCAAATGTGTGTGCATGTGAGTTCATTAACCAAATCAGAAGCATGGTAGTGACTCTAGGCAATCAAAAACCTGTGTGTGTGCAAGTGTGTTCATTAACCTCATCTTGCATAAATTAGGTAACCCTGTTATGGAGAAGACCCCGAAGCTAGTTTGTCCGTATGAGCATTCGGGAGGTCTCTCTTTGAGGAGAGACATGTCGCCACGCAATGAGTATACTCCACTTGCCAGTCAAGCGTCTATAGCCCCGGTGAAGGTTAACTCCATAGTCCATGTTGTTTTTGACCTTTGTAAGCCTTGGGGATGACTACCTATCCGTCTTATTGGACAAGTAGTACGATCCTTACAACTTATTTGGGATCAGTGGTGTGTGAAAAATGTTCATTTCCTTAGAGCTTTGGGGAATCGGATTCTCAACCGAAGTATGATGAGAATTTTACCCTATCCTTACTACTCTTTTTATATTTATATTTTGTTAGTTGCTTGTGATAGTGGTAAGAACCACTATTTTATGGACTATGTTTGCATGATAGGACAAACGAGGATTACCCTTTTCACTTCAAGGCACAACCCAAGGATGGTGTTATCTCTCTTTGACACAAGATGTTTTTAAGATGTGAAAATGTGATAGGTTCAAGACCGCTTTTGAAATCATTTCCCAATACTCAAGATTTTATTTAGTGTCATTTGTGATATGGCCCTAGAGAATTTTGACATGCATTTCAAAGTTTGCTTAAAACACTAGGAATGGCTGAGTGACTGAAAACATTTTGGCAATGTAAATATGTGCAAATGGAAAATGGGTGTACGAATGACAATTCGGTTTGATGGATTTTATGAAGGTGCCCCTGATTAAGGCAACATGACTTTTGCTTGACCAAATTTTATATCCAAAAGATAGAATGGTCTCTAACATGATATGCAACTATGGCTGAAAATGAAATGTTATGGTTTTCAATGAGATGTATGCATATGAAATGCAATGTTTTTGAATGAGATGTATGCAACTAACAATGAAATGCAAATTCTTTTTATTTTATTTGTTTTTTTTTTTTTTGTTGTACAAGCCATGTATATATGTACATATAAAATTCAAACTATGCGTAGAATGCTCTTAAGTGTATAACGACCTTGCTCTCGTCTATGTCTTCCTGGAAGACTTCTGGCTTAGAAGATGAAGGTGAATGTGGAGGTGAAGGAGGAATGTAGTTGGCGGAAGCCTTTAACAATTCCTCGGAAAGGATGAACTCTGAAATAGATGGAGGGGATGAAATCCAATCCATGTCAATCAGGCTTGGGTTGATCGAGATTGGCTTATCCGGATCATATGGATTATGGAGTTGGGTGAATAAGTCTTCAAAATTCATTGTCGACTTATGGAAGAAAGGATGGGCGGAATGGAAGGAAAAACCGGTGAAGACCTCGGAAGACCTGAAGTGCAAAACAACATAGTTTTTCAATTTTTTTTTTTTTTTTAGTTTGAGTTTTTTTTTTTTTTTTTTTTTGTAGTGGTGAAAACCACTATTACACACATACATAAAGCAATAAAAGATTTTTTTTTTTTTTTTGGAATTTTTTGATATATTTTTTTTTTTTGGTAGTGGTGAAAACCACTATTTTAGTATATACATATAATACGGGTTTGGATTATGGCTTATGGATGTAGCGGAGGGGGTGGTTCACCTCGTTCTTGTGGAAGAAGCAAGCGAAAGATGGCCTCTTGGAGAGGGAACAATTGGAGATAAAACTCGTCTTGTTTAGTGAGGGGAATAATGGGCGCCGACTCTTCTTCAGATTCATCAGCATTTGACATGACGTCAAATTCTTCATAGACTTCATCTTCGGATTCATCGGGGTGGAGGATTTCTTCTTTTGAATTAAGATTAATGCTTTGAAAAGCTTGCTCAAAAGAAGAAAGGGATGAAAGTGGTTGGGAAGACACTACATTTGTCTCCAAAGGAGGACAATTGAGCATCTGGGAAGATGTTGGAGTTGAAACCGGGTGAGCGGATACGACATTAGCCTCAAAGATGGGGCTAGTGTAGACCTGAGTGAAACCAACGGGTAGGGTTGATGCAATATCCTGCTAAAAAATAGAATCTTGCATAGGGGAATCTTGGATTGGCTCAAGGACATAGCCAGTGCCATCTCTTAAGTGAGTTTGCACTTGGGCCATATCAATGTGGATAATATGAGAGGAATTGTCTTCCTCCATGGGCATGGCCATGTGGTAGATGGCAGAAGGACGTGAAAGACCTGCAGGCGAACCTGCCTGAAATTCACTAGGATAAGTGACCATGTTGGTGGTGGGGATATTCTGTGAATTATTCATTTGATTATTTAGATTTAACACTTTAGATTGATTCCTTGTTAAGACCATGAAGCAATAAATCTAAACAAATTCAGAAAAGAAGAATGCAAAACTCGAATGATAAATTTACACTAAAGAAATTATCAGAAAACAGTCACAACCTAGGTTTCAACCAATGTGTCTTACCTTGCGGTTAATTAATTATTTTCTGATCTTAATCTGTAGTAAATTTTAAGTGTCCGGTTTATGAGTTTTGCATGTGATCTAATCTTGAATTATTCACAAAAAAAGGTAAAAACTATGGCTAGGAAAGGACAACGAGATTCTTACTGGTGATGAAATCCAACAAGTTTGCTCGGGGGTGACCTATGGTGTCTAAGGCAGAAGTTTAATGGATGGAGATGAATTCCACCGTCACTAAACTTCAAGCAATACCTGGTGATGAAATCCAGATATTACTGTTTTAAATGCAATATGAAAATGCAATGAATTTTTTTTTTAAATGTTTTAGTTATCTAATGTGTACATACAAAGCTATAAATCAAAAGTTCTAATGATCTAAGCAAGAGGCTACTGAAAACATGCCATTTCCTCTGAAGAAGTGAAGTACACCGTTTAAAACCCCCTGCCTACCAATGATATCGGATATCAAAGGAGCAACCGGAAGGTTCGTCCACTTCTCTGCCTGGAATCACCCAATGGCAGGAGTACTATTGACATCCAATCAATAGTCCTACTTAGATAATTAAAACAAATAATTCGTAGCTATTCTAATATGCAACTAGGTATGCAAAAATTTTTTTTTTTTAATGCAAGCAACAATCAATAATGCAATGCAAAGAAAAATGTAATTAAAAATAACTGTTCTTTTTTCAGATTACTTAGTTTTTGTTCATTTTAAAGTAATGATCCGAAAAAGAAACAAAATATGGCAGAAAAACCAAAAACGTAAAAAGTACAACACTTACTTGGAAGCCTACGCTTTTTTGTAAAACTGACTTCAAACGCCCACGGGAGTCTGCACAGGCTGAAACGCACCTCTGCATTTCGTATTGGACTTCCAGACGCCCCTCTGCATCTGCTGCGTTTTTGCAAGCTCAGAAACCCTAGTTCGCTGGAACAGCGAATTTCACGATTTCTGGAACCTGCAAAATAAAACAGAAAACAAGAACAGATTAGTAAAGCAAGTATTAAAAATATGAAACCCTAGGGGGTCCCACCGTGATCGCCATTTGTAGATTAAAAATACACGCCAAACAAAAATAAATAAAATCACAATGACAGAGTACAGAATAGTTGCACAAAACAAACGATTTCTATTAATCGATGGAGTTTAAAAACTCCTTTTTGAATACAACTGGGCCTGTAACCCTTTATTTGTGATACACAGTTACAAGTTATGCTAGGGTTCTCCGAAACCCTAGCTGGCACAAATGGTGGCGCTTCCGAAGAATGTATCTTCAATCCCAACAGAGTGAGTGGGCTTTGTTGTATCCCTTGCTTGGACCACTCCGACTTAATCAGCTGCCATCAATAAACCGGATCTGTTGTCAAAAACTTGCACACATTAACACTATCAAGGAGTTAGAAATTAATAAGAGGGCTCCATTGTGTGAGCCCTCGAAAACAATCTAAAACCCTAGAAAAACGAAATGCAATAATTCAATAACAGATCAATAAAAGAAAAGAAGTTACTTGCTTTAAACTAATTTATACTGTTCTCTGTTAACGCGGCTAGACCAGGCGACACCGGAAGTAATGTGGTTGTCAAATCGGCTGCGGAAGGCGCCCTGGTGCACTCGCTGAACGCCCGCGTGCTTCTGGATTAAGGTTTCAGACGTCGGTCTGAGTCTGTGGCTGTGGGTAAACGCCCGCGGGCACTTGGTAAACGCCCGTGGGCACTTGGTAAACGCCCGTGGGCACTTGGTAAAGGGTAAACGCCCGCGGGCACTTGCGACAAGAATGGGGGATTCTGCAGAATGCTGCAGAAGAGATGGCGGCGAAAGTAGCGACGAAAGCGGCGATGGATGCGGCGAAAGAGGGAGAGGAGGTGAAGAAATGGATGAAATAGAAGAGATAGATCCAGAAGATAGCAAAGATAGCAAAGATAGAAGTAGCAAAAGACATAGGGTTTGAGCCATCAAAGTGACTCAATTTATAATCCACTCTTAGGGCACACTTTAGGGTTTTAACGACACTTTGAACGTGTGGCTAAGATTAAAGTGGATCCAAGGGTAGAGAATAAATCTTGGTTGTGAAATGGATTAAGATGGATGGACGGATGAGATTAAATGAAGGATGGACGGCTCGGATTAAATCACTTAAACTATTATTTAAATATATATATTAAAATATTAAAATATATATATATAAATATTAATTTAAATAAATTTGGGGATGAAAAATGGCGGGAAAGGTGAAATTGGGCCAAATAATGGCGGGAAAGTGTGGATTTGGGCCAAATAATGGCGGGAAGGTGGATGACCGACACGTGGCTGACAGGAAGGTATAGATGACTTGCAAGTGGCTGGATTTTGGTGTCTACACTTGTATCCAACATCATAATTCCATTTAATGGCATGACTCCATGTATTAAGTCTCTCTGCTTCCAAATTAGGAAATAGGTGAGTTGATAAGGTTGGTTTAGACTCCTTTATGGCTAAACATATCTTATTTTTAATTACCTCTAAATTGCTTTCCTTTCCTTTAAATATTCTTTTATTCCTTTCTAGCCATATAGTCCAAAGTATTGTATCTTTTGATATATCCCATATTGTCTATAAAGCCTCATTTTTATAAGTGCTCTGCCATTGCTTTAACCAATATTCAATTTTGTTATTCATCACCATGCATTTACCAAACATATTAAGAATCCAACCATAGATTCCAAAATACTAAGCAATGTCCCAAGAGATGGTCTATACTCTCCTCCTTATTATAGAAAACACATTGAAAGGGGCCATGAAAACCCCTTTTCATAAGGTTATCCCAGGATAAAATTCTTCTATGACCTACTAGCCAAACAAACATTTTAACTTTAGGAATGCCTAGACTATCCCAAATAGCTCTCCATAGTCTAGTGACATTATTATTTTTTTGGTGTTGAACATTATATCCACTTCTTGTTGTGTATTCTTCCGAGCTATTCAAATCCTAAATCAATTTATCCTTGGCTTCCCTCAAAATAATCACAGTTGTTATCTTTCTACTCAATTTCCTCCTAGCATCAATGTCTTGTATACTTGTAAAAAAACTTCTTTCCATTTGTATCTTCCTTATCAATCCTTGTACAAAATGTTTGAAACCCTATCACCATATTTTTATTAAAGCAATCTCATCCAAGGTTTCAAAATTGGATCTAAATTGAGTAGTCTTTTATTACACCAAGTATCCATCCAAATAGAAATTTTTCTCCAGTTCCCACCACCCATATTAAACCTTTAATCGTAAGATCAATAGACTTTTTTAAACCATTCCAAAGAGTAGAACCATTTGGTAGAGAGAATACAGTAAATATTAAACTTGGTTCATTGGGATCAACATACTTAGAAGAATTATTGCCCATTGTCTTTGACTCTCTTTGTACAATCTCTAGATAAATTTTCCCCTAAGAGCTAAGTTTGCATTTGTAATAACTCTTAAACCAAGACCTCCCCTATTTTTATCATCACACAACTTGTTCCATTTCACCAAAGAAAATTTCCTTTTATCATGTAAACCTAACCATAAAAAGGAGCATAATATAGATTAAACATTTTTCAAGTGATTTCGGCATAGAATACAATGACATATAATATATTGGAATGGCTTGTAAGACTGACTTAATTAATTGCACTCTTCCTACTAATGATAACCATCTACCTTTCCAAGCTAAAATTTTATTCTAAAATTTACTAATAACTGGATTCCATAAATATATCCTCATTCTCCCCTCAAATAAAGGCATCCCTAGATAAGTTGTTGGTAAATTTACCTCCTCAATTCAAAGTAACCTACAAATGCTTACTTTGATATTAGCAGGAGGGTTAAAAAAGTAAATCTTAGATTTAGTCCTATTAACTTTTTGCCCTTAAGCTCTTTCATACTATTTTAAAAATTTATTCAAAGCTCTAGCCTCATTTATCCTTGCCCTTCCAAAAAGGGTTGTATCATCTACAAATTGTTGATGGGTGATGTTATTGATGTTATTATTAACCTTAAGTCTACTTATAAGACCATCTTTGTAAGACTTCTTTAAGTTCCTACCCAAAACTTCTGCCATAATAATGAACAAATAAGGAGATATAGGATATCCTTTTCTAAGGCCTCTCTTGGCTTTAAAATATTCTATCACTAACCCATTGACTAACACTACATAAGAAATTGTAGAGACACAAGCTTTAATTCTTCTAACCCATTTCTTTCCAAAACTAAACTTATCTAAAACTACAAAAAGAAAAATCATTTAACCCTATCATAGGCTTTACTCATATCAAGTTTTAAGATCATTGCTTTCTCTTTTCTTGAAGTTGTTGAATGTATAACTTTATGAGCTACTATGATCCCATCCAAAATTTATCTCCCTTTCACAAATCCTCCTTGCTCTTCTAAAATAATTTTGTCTAACAATGGTCTTAATCTATTCACCATAACTTTGAAAATAATCTTATATGCCATATTACATAGGTTTATGGGTCTAAAAGAATCAAACAATTCAACATCCTTATTTTTTGGAATTAGGGTAAGATATGTTGCATTTATTTTATAAGGTATGAATTGTTTTACCCTAGACTGTTCCACTGTCACCAATAAATAATCCTTCGCTATATCCCAATTATTTTAGTAAAAAGTTGTAGAGAGCCCATATGGACCTGGGGATTTATCCTTATTAAAAGAGAAAAGAGCTAAATGAACTTCTTCTAGAGTAATAGGCTCCATCGGTTACCTATTATATTCATTCATTATAACTGAAAGAACATCTTGAAGAAGTTTATCATTAAGAACTACGGTCTCCTCTAAACCTCGAATATTTTGATAAAATGACTTTACCTCTTTTCTAATTTCGCTTTGATCTTCAATAAAAACCCCTTCTATTGATTTAATTCTACTAATTTTGGAAGTTGATCTTTGTACTCTAACCCTCCTATGAAAAAACTTTGTATTTTTATCACCTTCTTTTAACCAAGTCTGTCTTGATTTTAATCTCCAGATTTTCTCTTTCTTACTCAAAATATTTATGATATTCATTAAGTAACTTCCTTTCCTCTGAGTTTGAATTATTATCATCACCCTTTTGGAATTTTGAAAGTTTATGTTTATTTCTTCTTTTTTCTCAAAAATATTTCCAAAGGTGTTCTTGTTCCATTATTTTAATCTATATGTCATAGCTTTAATTCGATTTGGAAGAGTGTACAACCCACAATTACCTAAATAATTACACGTTTGAGCTATCATAAAATGATGGTCTTCCTACATCTGCTCATATTTAAAATATGATATTTTTTTAATTCACTTACCACAACTTTAACTCTTATTGGCCAGTGATATGAACCAATCCTTTTTAAGGTATTAATTTTATCACAAGTTCCTTCATCTAGACAATGATCCGATAGAATGCATATGTCTAATTTTTTTGCTATTAGGTTCTAGCCTCTCTTGTTTTTGGTCCAAGTATAGTTATCTTCTTCAAACTCAACTTCCCATAGATTATTGTTTTGAATAAAAGCTGAGAAATATTTCATACTTTGGGTCAATTTTGTAATTCCCCCAAATTTTCATCTAGCTTGGTTATGGCATTAAAATATCCAATGGTCATGAATCGAGTTTCTTGGTATTTACTTATCATAAAGGCTTCAATCCCACTCCAAACATCTAATCTAATTTATTGATTTGTAGGTACAAAGACATTGATAAGGATGAAACAAATATCTACAAAGTAGCAAGTGACTAAAGAGGCTATCCAATGCCTAGTTTTATGAATGGTTACACAAGAGGTTCTAAAAGGATTCCAACAAGTTAGAATTATCCCTTCTGCTCCTTCAGAATTCATAGCATCCCATTCACAACTTGCCCATACTACTTTCATATTTTTTGAAACTTTTTCTTTTTTCATTTTAGTTTCTTGGATATAGAGAATATTAGGATTATTACTTAAACATAGGTCCATAATACACCTTTGCTTTAAGGGGTCATTAGCACCCCTTATATTCTGTGAGATGATAATCATGTCTCATTAGGGACTTTTTGCCCCTCCTGCGTATTACCAATATCATTTTGTTGTTTGGTAAAGAGAAGTTCAACCAACTTAATTTGTGTTCCTTTCTCTATGTTTGCTCTTGCTTCCCTGGATCTTGCTTGATAATTTGAGGGTTTTCCTATTTTTGCCTTGCCTATATCAAGAGTAGGTCTTATTATTCTATTCCTCAATATTATTTTATAATTTTTTTTCATCACATTTATCCTCTCCTAGCTCTATTATAAAATATTTTGACTTGTCATGCTCATTTTCTGGTATTTCCTTATTAATGGCAGAAGTATTAATTTCTAAAACTACATTTTTTTTACCAATTATTTTCTCTAGAATGGTGCATGGAACTTCAAGAGAGTCTTAAAAATCTGATGAGACACATTCCTAAGGTTCATCAAGAATGTTCTTCCTTAAATTAGGATCATTCTAAATAGACGATTCCTTGTTAATATGTTGAAATTTGTGTATTGTGTCTTCTAATTTTTTATCTAATTTTTCTTCATAGGCTAAGGCCTCAAAAGAGTTGGTATTTCTTATAATATCCTTCCTTATTAGTCTCCACTATGTATTTTCTTTTATTTTTCTAGATCTATATTTTGGAAGTTTAAAACCATCTTCATCCATAACCATTTGTAAGTTTTTCTTATGATTTTCTACAAATGATTCTGCTATGCTCTTCTTAGGGCATGATCTCTCAATATGCCCCACCTCATGACATATTCTACATCTAAAATATGTGTTTTCATAATATATAGTTTGGATCCACATCTTATCCCCATGCTTAAGAATAATTGATTCTGGTAAGGCTTTACTTATATCAATCATGACTAATATTTGATCATAAATAGCCTGAAAACCATCTTTTGTCATATTTGAAATCTCAAGGAATTATCCTAGAGTGTTGCCTATTACCTTGAAGGTATTTATTTCCTAAATTTTAATGGGTAACCCAAACATCCTAACCAATACTAGTACTAAGGATAGATTTACATTTTTAGGTGAAAAACCTTCATACCAGCGGGTAAGGAAGAGTCCTACTCTTCCCATAAACCAAGGATCCCCTTTTAGGATTCTTTCTCTTTCTTCCCTAGAATCAAAAATGGCTAGGAAGAAACCTTTGGGAAGAAATGATAGAATCACTCTTAGAGACTTTCAACTCCTATAAATCCATTTTTTGAAGGCTGAAGTCCTTGACCAATACCCATTAAATTTACCAAAATATACCCTATCTTGGAGCAACGAGGATCTCTCTGAGGTACGCTCACTAACCTCTACCACTAGAGATAATTCTAAGGATTTAACTATAAATAATTCCATGGAAAGGAAACTAAAACTCAAAATCTATTGAAATTTATCTGAATGTCCTATAGCAAATATAATATTTGATAAAAACTTTATAAATTTTTCATGCACAATTTCTAATATAAAGAAATGGAAAAAAACTTAGCTAAAAATTCTTTGTCTAGATAGAATGTCTTACCTTTCTGAATTTCTATCCCTTCATTGCTCATCTCATTGTTCGAACCCTAGATGGAAAATATTTACAATTTCATTTTTTGCAACTTGAAAAATCGTCACTACGCTTGTTCTGAATGGTTGACTTCACGGGATCATATCTCCCTCATTATTGCTTGGATTATTTTATATGACCACTCATTTTAAAGCTATTCAAATTCTGCACAAGTTGGTCCAATAATTAGTGAAATCGGATAACTCTTCATGAAGATGTGGCTCCTAAAATATGAGATGTTTTTAGAAAAAAAAACCCTAATCCTTCGCACTTCACGACCTATATTTTTTTTTTTAATTTTAAAAGAACATAAACTTTTATTACCTAGATTAAACTTACCATATATTCAATCTTCTACTTATTTCCAACTTGGGCATCCATATATAACAACAAGATTTCTATCTAGGGCATCCTGACTTTTGATTAAGGCTTTCAAGTATGACTTGCCCTCCATACTACCCAATGGGGTTTTCTACTCATGTCCCTCCAACTTGCACTTACTCTTGGCTTACACTCCCTCAGGGATCTCACTTGCTCCTTTATGGGTAGGATATCACTTATTTTTTAAATTTAAAGAATATAAAATTTTATTTAACATGTTATTATATTATAGATGTTTCTAAGGAAACCTCACAACCACTTAAACTACATTCAATAATATTATTTATTTTTAGTCTTAAAATTTGATATTATCCCTTTTTCAATTTCAAAGAGTATATAAAACTTCATTAAACATTTAATTGCATTACATTTGAGTTTCTACCTTCCCATTATGTCTTTTTAAATTAAAGAAAAATATATATACTCAAAATTTAATATTTCATATTACTATAGATGTTCTTGGGCAAATATCACAACCACTTTTAACTAAGTTATACTACATTATTTACTTTGAGGCCTAAATTTAACATTATTATGATATTTTAAGTATTGACTTTAAAAATTGTAGCACCCTAAAATTGGCACAGTTAAACCCTAGTAAAAGATAAAAATTCAAATTTTAACCTCAAACTGCCCGTTAACCACCTGTTACCCGCTTTCCCCATTTTTCATGCCATTTTTAGGATTTGTTTTGACCGTTGGACAATATCATCGCAGATTAGACGAAATCATCCCAGATCTGACGAATTCGTCTGGAATAGAACGTCCAGACGATTTCGTCCCAAAACCAAATTTTCATAATTAGCTTTTGTTTCAACAGCCTCTCCAACTTGGGCAGAAGCACGTCTGCGTAGTTGGAGATTCCCCCGTTGGAGATCTCCTAGATTGGGATGATCCCCAACCTCCTAACCTCTCCCTAATCCTATATAAACTAAGATTTTCTTAGTTTATCCCCCTGACTCTCTGCCTGAAACTCTGCTTAAACCCCCTGCACTTCCACGCATCTTAGAGCATTCCCACACCATCATTTGCATTCTGTATTTCATGTTTTCTTGCAGGAACTTTACTATTTTTCAGTCGAAGCTAGCTCGGATCATCGCAAGCGATTCCATACTATTTTGGATGATCTTGTCAAGGAGCGCAGATGATCTCGTACGATTGGAGGCGATCCTGACTGTAATCCGGATTGGGGGCAATCAGAGCCTAGAGTTTGCATTTCCTTAGTTTTTTATTTGCATTTTCCTATTATATTTATGTGCTATCTTAAATTATTATATTTATGCATCTTGGAGTTCACCTCATTTAGCATAACCGCATGATAAAGTTAAGATCAATCATTAAATCTACTGCATTTTCCTTATTTTGTTATTTGAATCCATGATTTAGGCATGTTTGTTGTTATTGCTATCATTTTCCTTTGCTTCTGCAGTTGCATATTTGGTATTTTGTATCTATTTCTGTGATTGCAGGTTTATGATGAATTCGTCTCATGAATTCATCAGATTTTAGACGATTCTGTCTGATCTCAGATGACCGTCTATGATTTGAGATGATCCTATGAAATATCAGACGATTACATACGAATTGAGGCGATCTGGACTGTTACAAAACTCAGAATCTTCATCAGACATCCGAAATCAGGTATGTTATGTTCTAGCTAGCATATTCTCTGTGGTCAGCATTCATTCCTATTTTTTGTATTCATTTAAATCAGCATTGGCATATAGAATAGTTTAGATTCATCTTGGCCAAACCTAGGAGTTGAATGATTAAAGTGCAAAATGAATACATCAAACTCACTATCAACCTAGGCGTGGAAACTGCCACTCAAAAGTTTCCTGGTGAACCCACCATCCATCGAAAATTCACCCTTATACCCCTCCCCCGAGAGGCGGGACCTTCAAAGGGCCTCTCAGTCCGAGGTATTGTCCCATATTTCTTGCATCCTCCTTCCGGGCATGGATCCTATAGCCTGAGGGTAAGGATGCGAAAAATTTGGAGTGATACATTTTGGTGAACCCGACGTGAAAACTAAACAACCTTTTGAAAACAATCCAAAAAAATAAAAAAATAAAAACATAAATGCATTTAGAATCAATGATTGCATATTATATTTAGATGGTAGATTATAATAAAAGACGAGTTGTCACCATTAATGTTGAAAATCAATTAGCAGCCATAGAGATTAATTCTTTACTTAGAGTAGCTCCAACATATAGAGTCCCACCTTTATGGGACGAGCTTAATAGGAGATTGAATCTCATTTCATCTAGAGCAACCAAACTTAGGCAAATCAAGAGGTTTGTCCTAGATAGAATCCTGGATCCCGATCAAGTGACTTTGTATCATGAGCTTCAGAGAGCTTGCCATAGGTGGTTAGTAGATAAAAGAGCCCTTGTGTCTTCTGAATTGTATACCTTTGAGGAATACCTCGATAATGCAGTTATAGTACATAAATTTCTGTCTCGTATAGAGGACCAAGAGGTCGTTCTTACGGATAGACAAAGATGGAATAGAGTTCCTAGAGCTGTGTTATATCGAGAGTATTGCCATGAGATTTATTTTTACAAGACAGAGTCTGAAACAGATAATATCACTATAGCACACTTTATCAAGTTCTTGAAAAACCATTTCCAATTTGAAGAGGAGCATTTCATGACTCCTGATGAACTTGATCCTATCAATGATATCTATAAACTATTTATAGAAAACTAAGCTATTCTTTTATTATTGTTATTTCTTGCATTCAGTGTGTTGTTTGTTGTCTTTGTAAACATAAAAAAAAAAATATAATATATATATAAATAAAAAATAAAAACAAAACAAAATCATAACAAAAATCAAAACATTTTATTTTTAAGCATTATAGTAGGTATATAATTAAAATATATACCTCCCAAATCTGTTGCAAATATATTACTATATATTTGTTAAAATCTAAATTTAGACATAATGACTAGACTCAGGAATGGAAAACAAACGGAAGTAGAAGAAGATTGGTTAAGAAAACCAGAAAATAACCCAGATGTCCTTCCTGAAGACCCAATTCAGGAAGAAGGAACCTTCGACCAACAAGAAGAAGAATTTGTTGTAGGAAATGAACAAAAATAAAATGATAGAGAGGAAGGATCCTCATCCCCTAAAATATCTCCAGAAGGAGCTGTTACTTTTGAGAACATGGAACATTTTTGGAAGTTCCTCAATACTAATATTGGTACTCTTAATAGAGCAGTCCATATGGACAAAGATCAAATTAGTGACACTCAAGCAACCCTAGAAGACATATATCACACACGCACTAATCCCTTGTCCTTCGTTGATCAAGAAAGTGATCAAGCTGGACCGTCCAATTTGGACATGGCTGCTATAATTCAAAACACGCAACAACAACAGGTTACCCAACCACCTAGAGTGCTTGTTACTAAGCCTAGGGTTATTCCCACACAAAAGAAACCTTCATTCACTGCTCTATTTCGCCAAGCTATTGATCAATATACCTCAAATCAACAAAAGCCTAAAACAAAACCAAATACCAATTTCCAACAATCTGGGATACAACATAATGCTACAACAAATCTTCTTCATAATACTCTTCCTACCAACCATTTGCATAACAACAATATAGCATCTAATCCTTACATCATGCCATCCTACGCTCACAAATCTCATACTCATGTACCACCAAACCAATATGGTGGACAAACTGGTAATCTGGAAGCCATGGTGAAACAGTTAGTCTCTCGCATGGACCAGATAGATCCCTACCGTCCCTCGTACAATTATCGAGAGATGTGTAGTCAGCCTCTAGATCCTATAGTTGTAGCACAACCATATCCCAAACACTTTCCTATGCCTGTCCTACCTATATACAAAGGAACCGAAGATCCCATAGAGCATCTTCGTATGTTTAGGATAGCATGTCATGATATATCACATGATGACTTGTTATTACTAAAAATGTTCCCAAAAAGTTTAGGAGGGATGGCATTGGAGTGGTATTATCAACTACCCACTCATTCTTTGAGGAATTTCGAAGAAACCGCCGAATATTTTGTGCATCAATTTAGTGCCTATATCGAAAGGCATGTAACCATTAAATATTTGTACAACCTAAAACAAGACAAAGATGAGTGTTTTGCTGACTTCTTAGCTCGATGGAGGTAGTTGATAGGAAAATTACACTTTGTGTTACCTTATCGAGAAATGTTGGATATTTTTATCAATAATTTACAAGAACAACTATCCTATGAATTATCAACTGCTACCTTGACCACCTTCGATCAAGCTATAGATTTAGCTCGAAGGGTGGAAGATGCTCTCATTAGAAGAGGTCACCTCAAAAAGAAAGATGATGAGAAAACATCCAAAAATCAATATAAAAATAAACAAGTTGTGGGTGATGGAGTCACTGATAGCAAAAACATTGCCAATGTGAATACTGTGAAAACAACAGAGAAGTTTATACTAAAACCTCCTGATAAACCACCCCGAGAATTTACTAGGTTAAATCAACCTTTATCAACCATTCTCCCACAATTACTAGCACGAGGATTGATCCAATTACCAAATATCCGGGAACCTGATCCAACTATACCCGGATATAGAGCTGATTTACATTGTGATTTCCATAGAGGACCTGGACATGCTACCAACTCTTGTAAAAGATTAAAACATAAAATACAAGACTTGATTGATAACAATGAGATGGAGGTGCAAGCCTTTCAACCTAAACAAAATCCTCCTAATAATGCTCAAAAGAACATCCCTCAAAGTCAGAATCAGAATGCCAATCAATCATTGGACATATTTCAACATCCTTTACCAAAGCATGGTAAAGAGGTGGCTAATCAAATTGAGCATCATAATGTTCCCCCTCCTACCCGATATGTAGGAGCCATTAGTGGGCATTTACCTATTCATGATTTAGAAATATTTG
Organism: Wollemia nobilis; assembly: GCA_028583015.1. Classification (NCBI taxonomy): domain Eukaryota; kingdom Viridiplantae; phylum Streptophyta; class Pinopsida; order Araucariales; family Araucariaceae; genus Wollemia; species Wollemia nobilis. Next base: position 298,637 of record JAQPPZ010016936.1, read on the forward strand.
ACACAACTTTATCCATGGTCGAGACCTCTATATAATATTCGAACACCTGATCTTAGTGATGTAGAATATGATACTGAAAGTGACATGGAAATCACCTCAAATCAATCGAATAGTTCTGAAGATGAATCAGATCCTATTCAACCCATCACAAATTCTATGGTTCCGGAAGAACCATTTCCTAGAAGAGTTACTACTCGACCATCTTCTCATCAGTTACTTTCTAATGAACAAGCTATAAACGCTAGACCGAGACCAATTCATCATCCTCAAAATAATATTGTAGGAACCATCGGAGCCGTTACCAGACAACAGGCTCAAAACTCTCAATAGGATCAAACTTAGAATGATGGATCAGCTCCATTTGTTTTGAAAAATCCCAATAAAGGGAATTATGCGCCTAATGTTCAACATAAGCCTCCCTATAATATTAATGAACAATTATCAAATACTACGACTAGAATTTCCCTTTTGGACCTCTTAAGATCTTCTCCTACCCATAGGAATGAATTAATGCTCACATTAAGCCAAATGATGGTACCACAAAATATTCAACCTGAAGCCATGTCCAATACTATCATAACTCGAGAAGTCGATTGTATTGACTTCCGAGATAGAGATATCCCACAACATAGTCTACATAAGGATAACCCCTTATATATTACTGCCCTAATTGGGGATGTAGCAGTTAAACGAGTCTTGATTGATAATGGTTCATCTTTAAACATATGCACTTTTGACTTCTACCAAATATTTGGGTTTAGAAGTGATGAAATGAAAAGAACTGATATGATTATAAAAGCCTTCAATGATGAAACACAAGAAACGTGTGGAGTTATTACTATACCCTTGCAAGTTGGTCCTAGAACCTTAGATACGACCGTGTTTATTGTACATTGCCCTGCATCGTACAATATACTTTTGGGTCACCCTTGGATCAACGCGATGCGAGCGGTTCCATCCACTTTACATCAGTGTGTTAAATTCGAATTTAAAAATCAGTTGGTTACCATTCATGGTGATCCTAGACCCTTTGATATGTGTGCTTTGGCAGAACCTGTTGGAGTTCAATTTTGCCCTGCCCTATCATCCACACATCCTAATTCTCATCATCCACCCAAACGTGTGAAACACACACCCATAACATCATCTACTCTTTCAACTACACCTCTACCATCTTCTGAACAAACCACATTAGGACCTCGAAAAGATCCTAAAACTACAACCAATGCTTCTTGTTGTACTCCTATAACTTCCATACCTATAGACTCATCCATCGATATCCCTATAACATCTACATCCACTACAGGCATCCTTTCCACATCCAACGATGTAGGAAATGTCCCTTCTACCTCTTATGCTCTTACTGATGAGCTCTTACCCGATTTATCTAAAATTCTTATATCAGAAGAAACCAACACTGCCATACAAGCTTCCCTTATTTTAAATAAACTCCCACCCTCTCCTCATACCTTGGGCCTCCCACAGCCTATGGGGAGTATCTACCAAGTCGGGAGTTGTGCTTTTATTTATAAGGGATATGATTGGGGAAGAATACCTAGAAACATCAAGACACATTGTGATGGATATGCTAGATGCTATTTTGCTAATGAGTATGTTAAAGCTAAACCTATAATGCTTAAATTGGGCTATAAAGGGAAAGGTTTGGGACCTTCCCAAAATGGCATGAAAGAACCTTTTGAGGTTGAACCATGGCCTACCCGATGTGGTGTGGGCCTATTTCCTAGTAAAGGTCAACCCTTCCCATTTGAGGAGGATGACCATCTTACATGTTACCAAGATTATCTGGATAAACAAGATTCTTTGCATTCAAAGAATAATCCCTTTACTTGTAATATGCTATCCATCGCCTACCCTGAGATGATTGCTGAATCCGACGATGAGTTGGAAGGGGATATCTTTCATGATGTCTCCATTGATGAATTGTTATATAACGAATTTTATTTTGATGGCTCTATACCTAGTATAGCCCAACTTGAGGCCTCGACTCCTCAAGATGAATTATCCAAGCTAACCTTGGAAGAATTACAAGAATTAGGTGTTTCACCCACCCCACCTAATTTTGAGAGAGATCTACATATGGAAGTAGAAAACATCATAAAAATTAACATTGGAACCAAAGACAACCCTCACATAATCAACATTGGATCAGAATTGAGTCAGGAAAAACAAGATAAATATATTGCATTCCTTAAACAATATGAAGACATCTTTGCTTGGACATATGAAGATATGCCAGGATTAGACCCTTCGTAGTTATGCATCACCTAGTAGTCCATCCAGATGCTAAACCTGTTAAACAAAAACTTAGAAAAATGCATCCTAAAGTGGCCTTACTAGTCAAAGGGGAATTAGAAAAACTCTTAAATGTTATTTTTATACAAGCCATTGATTATGCTGAATGGATTTCAAATGTAGTTCCAGTAACTAAGAAAGAAGCCACTAAAGTTAGGGTTTGCACAGACTTCAGAGATATTAATGTTGCATGCCCTAAAGATGATTTTCCTCTTCCCAACATGGATCAGATCATTGACTTTACTATTGGAAGTGGAATGATATCCCTAATGGATGGATTTTCTGGTTATAATCAGATCAGGATAGCTCCTGAAGATCAGGCTAAAACAACCTTTATTACCCCTTGGGGAACCTTTTGTTGGAAAGTGATGCCATTTGGTTTAAAGAATGCGGGTGCAACCTATCAACGAGCCATGACTTATATCTTTCATGATATGATGCATGATATTCTACATGATTATGTAGATGATATTATAGCTCGTTCTATCAAAGAAGATGATCATTTAAATGACTTGAGAAAAGTATTTGATCGGTTAAGGGAATATCTTATCCGACTAAATCCAGCCAAATGCATATTCGGAGTTAAGTCCGATAAATTATTGGGGGTTATAGTTTCTTTACGTGGCATTGAAATTGACCCTCTCAAGATCACGGCTATCACTGATATGCCCGCACCCACAAATATATTAGAATTACAAAGTTTACAAGGTAAGCTTCAAGCTATTCGCCGCTTCATCGACAAGTTGGCAGACAAAACCGGACCCTTTCTTAAGCTTCTTAAGAAATATGTCTCTTTTCATTGGGACGACGAATGCCAGGAAGCATTTGAACTCCTTAAGCAATATCTCCTTAAACCACCGGTGCTTTCACCACCTAGATCTGATCGTCCATTTATTTTGTACATTTTTGCTTTCGATTTTGCCTTAGGAGCTATGTTAGCTCAACTTGACGATGAGAAGAAAGAACATGCTAATTATTACATCAGCAGAACCTTAATCAGTTATGAAACTCGCTATACCATATTAGAGAAGTTATGTCTAGCAGTTGTATTTTCTACACAAAAACTATGACATTATATGCTCAGTCAGAAAACGTATGTTATTGCCAAATTCGACCCTTTGCGATATCTCATGAGTCGACCGTACTTATCTGGTCGCACAGCCAAGTGGGTTCTTGCGCTAAGCGAGTTTGAACTCACGTTTATAGGACAAAAGTCTGTTAAGGGTCAAATCATAGCAGATCAATTAGCTGTTGCACCCTTAGAGTCTACCCATCCCCTCATCATTGAGTTTCTCGATGAATGCCTTAAATTAGAGGCAGACCATCCTGAGCAATGGTCCCTATACTTTGATGGAGCCCGATGTATGAGTGGGGCTGGTGCAGGTATTATTTTAATATCTCCACAAAAACACCTTATACCTCTGTCCTTCAAATTAACATTTGCTTGCACCAATAACACTGCTGAATATGAAGCTCTTCTCCTTGGATTACGAGCTGCTTTGGCACTAAAAATTAAAAATTTATTGGTTTTCGATGATTCTCAACTTGTCATAAATCAAATCAATGATGTTTATCAGACCAGAGATGATAAATTACGCCCATACAAAGCATATGTTTTACAATTATTATCCTTGTTTGATCAAGTTACCTTGGAAGCTATTCCTCGAACTAGCAATCGTGCGGCTGACGCTATGGCTGCAGTTGCATCTCTTTTGCCCTTGGAGTTAGATGATGAATATGCTACCATCATTATTCATCGACTCTAGGAACCCGCTTCAAGAAAATCATGCCTAGAACCTTTGGATGTGTTTCTAATCAACGAAACTACTCCTGAACCATGGTACACCGATATATTTAATTTTCTCCAAAATGGGACCTTCCCTGATGGTTGTCCTAGTAACCAAGCAGGTTATTACGTAGACGAGCAAGTCGCTTCGTGATTATTGGTAATACCTTGTATAGGAGATCTTTTGAAGGCATATTACTGAGATGTTTGAATCTAGAAGAATCTAGATCAGCTTTGAATGAAGCCCACAATGGATCTTGTGGGGGACATTTTAGTGGTAGCGCCATTGCTAAGAAACTCCTTCGGATAGGATATTTTTGGCCTACCATGGAGACTGATGCACATAATTATGTGCGACATTGCGACAAATTCCAGAAACATGCTGACCTTGTCCATGCGCCTGCACAAGAACTGCAGGCTATTTCATCTCCTTGGCCCTTTTCAAAATGGGGCTTAGACATCATTGGAAAAATCAACCCTGTGTCATCCGATGGACACAAATTCATCATAACCGCCACCGAGTATTTCACGAAGTGGGTTGAAGCTATGCCATTAGCTTCTTGCACTAGAACCCAAGTTTCCAAGTTTATCTTTAATCAAATTATTTGTAGGTTCGAAATTCCTGCAAATCTCATCTCAGATAATGGAACTTGTTTCAAAAATAAAGATGTCAAAAAATTATGTCAAAAATATAAAATTCAACATCGTTGGTCCACTCCCTATTATCCTCGGGGTAATGGCCAAGCAGAAGCATCTAATAAAACATTAATCAAAATCCTCAAAAAATTGGTCAATAAATCTGGTCGAGATTGGCACATCCAATTATATCCTGCTTTGTGGGCTTATCGAACTAGCGTTCGCACCCCCACTGGAACTTCACCTTTTGTTTTGGTTTATGGTGTTGAAGTCGTTTTTCCCTTTGAATTAGAAGTTCCTTCTTTAGCTCTACTACTTCAAGATATTGAAGTAGGAGATGAATATCATGCTGGCAGACTTAGTCAGCTGGAACTCCTAGATGAAAAGCGCATCAATGCTTTGGAGCATCTCCGTGCCTACCAAAACAAGCTTAAACGAGCATATCTCAAGAAAGTTCATCATCGATCCTTTGAGATCGGTGACCTTGTCTTAAAAGAAAATAAAAAAAATACTAATGCAACTAAAGACCTTAAAGGTAAATTTGAGCCCAACTGGCTCGGACCATATGTCATCACTGCTAAATTTGGATCGGGCGCATATCGATTAGCTACCTTAGACGGTAAAGATCTTAAAGAACCTATGAACATTATGCATCTTAAGCGTTATTATGCATAACATTGGGTCATTTCATCATTTGTATATATTGTATTTTTGCATATTGTTTCATTTTTGCCATTTCTATCAACATCTTGTAATTCATCAATCAAAATCAAAATATAAAACTATAAAACATCAAAATCAAAATCTTCAAACACATATTTTATTTTCGTACTTGTCAATTCTTGAAGTATTGCAGTTATATTTTCAATTATTTTGGATAAATTAGCATTTATTTGGAATCCCGCACTTTCACATTCACATGAATAAATATCTTGATTTTATTTTGTATGATTCTTAATCTCTCTTATATCAAAGTCCACAGTTGAATTAAATAAAGTTTTGAGCATAGAGAATTGATCTTGTTATTTACTTGAACCAAGTACATCTCTTCACATTAAAATGATTTCATTGCAAATTCGATATGATGCTACATAGTAGAAATGGTTTCTTGAGCGAAAAGTTTCCCCTGCTATCCTATCATGCACATGGTCTAGAATCTTTGAGAATTGACAAAAGGACAAGCTCACCCCTACCCAGAATAAAAATCCCTTGCTCTACAACCAATCCGAGCAAGTATCCCTAGCATAGGAAGAAAAAGAAAAGTCAAAGAAAATGAGAAAAAGAAAAATATTATTTTGTACCATCGCAGCAATATTTCAGCATTATCTCAATTCCAAGCAAAAATACAAAAAAAAAAAAAAAGAAAAGCAAAAGTGAAAAGAAAAAGCAAAAAGCAATAAAATCCCTTTCCCTACCCCTTGAAAAGAAAAGAAGGGTGAATGAGCTTGAATCCCCGGAATTCTCAATTATTCAAAAACTGTGAGGTAAGCCCCATAACAGGTGGTTTGTGCCCAACCCGCTTGGCCTTGGGTAATCCCTAGCATGGTGATATGTCTGTCACATTAGCGACCTTCTTTTGTAGAGACCTATGTCGGCTTATGGATTAGCTAGCTCTTGATAACCTAACTTACACAGTATTCTGGTATGGTTACATGCATATAAATCATGGTCAACGAACATTCATTTGGTTAATTCAAATTACTTGTATCAAATTATCTTGCTCAAAATTGATGAATGAACAATACAATTGCACACACATTTGTATTTGAGAGATTTTGTATCATTATGATAAATCAAGGTCGGCAATGAACTCACATATGCACATGAGGGTTCCTTATAAATCTACATTTTTCTTTGAGATAATTTAAAATATTTTTGCAACTCTTTTGGAATAAATTTTATTCTTATTTTAGAACATCTGTTTAGTATAAACACAATTACATACATTGTTTTCAAAAATCCAAAATTATTTTACACAACCTATTACAAAATCACAAAATGATTTCAAGTTTATATTATTATTTTTCTGTTTATCAAAAATCAAAAATCAATCATGCAATAAAACCAAAATATCAAATTCTCTTTGGATTTCGCGATGATGGTATAAGTCTATACCTATAATTCTATGCCTAGCGCAAACCATTGTTCTAATTTTATTTTCCATTTATTTTAAAACAAATTCATAAAAACATATGACTTGCATCATTATGTTACACAATTATGCTTTAAAACAAACGAACACTTATTATATTTCATGTCATTATGTCAACATTCAATTTTGCAATGATGGTATAGTTCCTAGGAACTTATGCAAAAAATTTTATCACACTTAGGAATTTATGCCTAGCAAAAATCATATTTCTTTTATATGTCATGCATAATATTTTTATGAAAATCTGAAAACAAATCATCACCATCATCATTTTCATCACCACAACACAAAGTCTTAAGAAAGTCTCTTAAGCACTCTTTTACTTTTAACAATATTTCTATCCTGGGATTAGCTTGACGACCTAGTGAGCGGCGACTCCATGAAATGGTCTATAACAACGACAATGTCCTTTGAAATTATTGTTAGAAGTCCTTTTTATTTTTTCAAATTACACCAAAACAACCAATTTATTTACATCAGATTATTTCATTTAAATTTTACAGCATGACATACAACATTATAATATTTCTAAAAATGACATAATTACATGAATCATCAATCAACAAACAAACAAATTCAAACATTGAAGCATCATAAAAACATATACACAAGTTATATCACAAAAAGATCATATATATATATCAAAAATATCTGTACATCATATCACAACTGGACTGGTATGCCACAATCTATATCCTGGCATACTCAATCCTCTCAAAGATATATATACAATCCATCTGTAGCAGCTATCCTTGAGAAGCCCTCGAGCTCTCAGCCTCATCTACTCCCCCGCCCTGACGTGGAGGAGGTGGTCCCATAGAGGTCCGGGCTATGTCTCGGGTCCTCGTCGTCGATCGTGAGGATGTCCTCGATGATCCCATCATGACCGGCTCTGCAATAGGGGCTGGCAGTGGTACCCTCTGGTTCTCTAGAACCATGTGATAGTATAGCCCCTGGTAGAATGCGGTCTGAGCAATAGACCACGCCAGATCCCGAGTGCTCGCTCCTCCACCCCGAGCTCTGAGCCATGTAGCCTCATCTTGCAGCATCTGCACTTGAGCTCGGAGGCGGGCAACCTCAGCCCGGAGAGCCACCGTCTCGTTGCTCTCCCCTACCTCGACACCCTTGCCCTTATCGGGCGATGGTGGTCTCTCCACCTGCTGAGGAGGCAGTCCCTCCTCCCTAGCTGTTGTGGTCTCTAGGGAGCCCGTGCCATCCTCTGGCATCTCTCCTACGGAGACCGTCGTTGCTCTCCCCCATCGTGACCCCGCGCTGCCTCAATCATAGCCTGGCACCGCCTCCCCATCCGTCGCACAACCATGGCATGCACTGGACCCTGTGCCCTCGTCATCCGAGGAGGGCGGATGCCTATGTACCAGGCATCATATCCATCAGTCACCCCAACGTCGTCACCATCCACTGGCTGGATGGGGGCATCGTCAACGTCCTGGCTCCAGAACCGCTGCATGTCTGGAGCCCCGCTCAGCGTAGTACTATCCCAAACAGTCCGAGAGTACTCATAATCCCTGAGAGAAGGGATCCCCTACTGAAGACCGAACTACCATAGTACCCGATCATAGCGGTGGAGCTCTACCTCTCCCCCCCCCCCCCCCCCCCCCCCCCCCCTCCCCTCCACCCCAAGGGCCCCCCCCCCCCCCCCCCCCCCCCCGCCCCGGGTGATCCGGTCGGGGGATGAGGTCGTCCAGCAACCTCCGTGACATCGAAAGATCTATCCGCCACTGTGACCCCCTCTGTAGCCACCAGTAGAAAACCCGGGGCCTCTCCCGGTCAACCCCTACCAATGGGAGCCCTATCGGCCTTCGCACCACAATGTGCTTCCAGCACCAAACCTGTAGCAGTGATGTCAAGACCAGACATCGACCTCCCTTGTATACGACCCCATGCAGGATCCTATACAAGCGACACAGTACAAAGCTGCCCCATGTAAACCTGTACCCGTGGTCTCTCATGTCACAAACTATGTCTGAGAGCACCCACGGTAGTCTGCACCCACTCTGGTGGCATAGCAGTAAGCCACCTACTACTCCTGCCAAAACCCGAGTCAACCTAGATGCCCCAGGCATCTACCTCAGAGACTCGATGTTCACCCCGCCCTTCTCTAGGGCAAAGCTCGGGTCTCCTATCAATCTCATCATAGCCTGGCCCTGATTGGCCGTAGGCGTCATCAACCATCCTTGTATGGGGATCCTCATGATCCTCCATACGTCCTCTAGAGTGGGAGCCATCTCCCCTGTCGATAGCCAAAAATAGGATGACCCCGGATACCACCTCTCTGCTAGGGTTGTCAGTAGCCCCATATCCGTCGGTACTTGTGGCATCTCTGCCACATGCCGTAGCCCGACCTGTGCTAGTTGGTCATGCTCTACCTGGTCGAGAGCGGCCAAGTCGTCTCTCAGCCCATCGTATTTCCATTCCTGGCTCTTTAGTAATCCTTTCTGCAAAACAAACAATAAAACAACAAAATTTATTAATAAATCAATCATTGCAATCAAATTAAACACATTTTAAATCAAGTTTAAAGATGATATCGTCTACCATTGGATGATATCGTCCCAAATTGGTCAAAATCATCTTCGATTTCGCAACTTGGGGATCGCCCCTTGTTGGACGAGATCGCCCCTAGTTCACCGATTTTGCCCTCGGATGAAATCGATGATTTAGGGACGATTTCGATGAAATAGGGACGATTTCGTCCCGACGTCGTCGACGGCCTAAAAACGGCCGCGATGCCCCAAACAATCAAAATTTAAATCCAAAAATTGTACAAAGTTAATTCAAACCTAATCTACTAGGATTAGATCCTTACCCATAGCCCGCGCCGGACCTCTGTCGCTCTATGCGCTGTCTCCACCATTTTTCTCTCTACAGAGATCTGGAACAGTAAAAATGAATAGTAAAAAATGAATTAGGGTTTTCCCTATTTTTCTTAATTTTATTCAAACCCAACAACATTTTAATTTTGCTTTTCCGCATTTTTTTCCTCAAAACGTTCGATTTGGGTAAAAACACGGAGGGGGCACCATAGCCAGCAGTCGTACGATTCGACCTAGAATCGTCGTCTAAAAAATTGAGTACATTTTTGCTTTCTCGTAAAATGGGAAAAACTCGTCTTTAACGCATTTTCTTCAAAAAATTCGCTAAAGAGGGGGCAAAATGTAGCACCCTAAAATTGGCACAGTTAAACCCTAGTAAAAGATAAAAATTCAAATTTTAACCTCAAACTGCCCGTTAACCGCTTGTTACCCACTTTCCCCATTTTTCATGCCATTTTTAGGATTTGTTTTGACCGTTGGACAATATCGTCGCAGATTAGACGAAATCATCCCAGATCTGACGAATTCGTCCAGGAACGGAATGTCCGAGACGATTTTGTCCCAAAACCAAATTTTCATAATTAGCTTCTGTTTCAACAGCCTCTCCAACTTGGGCAAAAGCGCGTCTGCACAATTGGAGATTCCCCCGTTGGAGATCTCCCAGATTGGGATGATCCCCAACCTCCTAACCTCTCCCTAATCCTATATAAACTAAGATTTTCTCAGTTTATCCCCCTGACTCTCTGCCTGAAACTCTGCTTAAACCCCCTGCACTTCCACGCATCTTAGAGCATTCCCACACCATCATTTGCATTCTGTATTTCATGTTTTCTTGCAGGAACTTTACTATTTTTCAGTCGAAGCTAGCTCGGATCATCGCAAGCGATTCCATACTATTTCGGATGATCTTGTCAAGGAGCGCAGACGATCTCGTACGATTGGAGGCGATCCTGACTGTAATCCGGATTGGGGGCAATCAGAGCCCAGAGTTTGCATTTCCTTAGTTTTTTATTTGCATTTTCCTATTATATTTCTATGCTATCTTAAATTATTATATTTATGCATCTTGGAGTTCACCTCATTTAGCATAACCGCATGATAAAGTTAAGATCAATCATTAAATCTACTGCATTTTCCTTATTTTGTTATTTGAATCCATGATTTAGGCATGTTTGTTGTTATTGCTATCATTTTCCTTTGCTTCTGCAGTTGCATATTTGGTATTTTGTATCTATTTCTATGATTGCAGGTTTATGACGAATTCGTCTCACGAATTCGTCAGATTTTAGATGATTCTGTTTGATCTCAGATGACCGTCTACGATTTGAGATGATCCTGTGAAATATCAGACGATTACGTACGAATTGAGGCGATCTGGACTATTACAAAACTCAGAATCTTCATCAGACATCCGAAATCAGGTATGTTATGTTCTAGCTAGCATATTCTCTATGGTCAGCATTCATTCCTATTTTTTGTATTCATTTAAATCAGCATTGGCATATAGAATAGTTTAGATTCATCTTGGCCAAACCTAGGAGTTGAATGATTAAAGTGCAAAATGAATACATCAAACTCACTATCAACCTAGGCATGGAAACTGCCACTCAAAAGTTTCTCGGTGAACCCACCATCCATCGAAAATTCACCCTTATACCCCTCCCCCGAGAGGCGGGACCTTCAAAGGGCCTCTCAGTCCGAGGTATTGTCCCATATTTCTTGCATCCTCCTTCCGGGCACGGATCCTATAGCCTGAGGGTAAGGATGCAAAAAATTTGGAGCGATACAAAAATAAATAAATAAAGTGATAATAATTATTTATTTTTTATTATAACTTTTTGTTATACACGAAAATCAATAATGGATTAGCTACAGGATCTTTATATTCTTCCATATCCTTGATGGATGCTTTCAAATTAAGCAAAAACATCAATAGCAAGAATTATTTATTTGTGATTTAATTAAATAATATGAAGCAAGAACATATGTTTTTTCGGTAACTTATTGAGTTTTTTAAAAGCAAGCAACTGTACAAGGGTTTCATCTATGTTGAGTGCAAGTGGCTCCAGAGGTTGTTCTTCAGGGTCTTCAGGCTAATGACCAATATTTTTGTGGTTTTTATCAAGGTTGTCGTAGGAGGTGTTGCAGGAGACCCAATATGGGTTAGAAATATATCTTTCAACATATATTCATGTTGCAAATTTGATTGACAACAGCTTCCAATTTGCTGCACAAAACAAAATTAAAAATCATACCTTTTCTCAATGTCCAAGTCATATATTAAAGAGATCTCAAAACAAGTTTCAAGCAGTTGATAAAAAATGGTTCAGATCTCAAGTGAATCCAGCGCTAAGGAGCACCCCCAAAACAAATCCATTGTGGAAACCCCTTTCAAGAGAAAGGATTTTAAAGACTTAGCCCCCAAAATAAATTTTAATGATGCCCTTAGTGGTGGACAACCTCAGCCTAATGCTAACATTAATACTAGGGTTTCTCATAAACCTCTGAGAACACATAAAATTGATCATAGGAAAACTGAGTCGAGATGTCTCAAGGAAGCTGATGGAACTTTGAATGTTAAGGTAGATGTGGGTGTCATTCAGACTAGCATAGAAGATCTAGAAAAAAAGAACTAATTTATTGTTTCTTGGGTTTTTGTTCGAGCCTATCTGCTTTCAAATTTTGGGCTACAAAAAACTAGAAAATAAAAGGTGAGTTACAAATCTCTATTTATCCAAATGGTTATTTTCTTTTTTTATTTTCTAATAATGAAGATAGAGATAAAATATTTCAAGGGTGTCCCTTGTTCTTTGGAAGGGCAAGGCTTTTCATGAAGCCTTGGAATGCTAAATTTAAAGCCAAAAAAGAGATGCCTTCTACAGGTCCCGTGTGGGTTAGACTCTTTGGCCTCCCAATTGAATTCTGGAATTTGGTTGTTTTTTCTTCAATTGGAAACTCTTTGGGAAATTTTATGATAATTGTTTATTGTACTAAAAATATGAACATATTATTTAAGCTCGGATTTGTGTTTTAATGGATTTTGAAAAACCCCTACTTAAAATATCTCATTAAAATTTGGGGAGGACACTTAGGAGCAAGTGGTGGACTGTGAGAATATTCCTTTTCATTGCATAATTTGCCATGAATATGGTCATTTGGCTAGTGTTTGCCCAAATAAAATATCATATCAAAATAAAGAGGATAAAAACTTAGAAGGTTTCCAAATGCCTAAAAAGAACACTCAGGAAAACTAGTTATGAAGGATCAATCAAAGTTATCAACTAATATGTTTGAAATTCTTTCCACAAATGATGTCCCAAGTGAGGAAGAGGAAACAATGGAAACAAAAATATTTAAAAAATAATTTAAAAATGTATGGAAGGACTCAAGGACAAACTAGCAAATTAAAGGTTTTCAATAATAAAAAAAGGAAGAAATATACACAAGAAAAACAATATTCTAAATGTTGAGACTTCAAATAATATAGGTCCTAAGATAGACTTTGTTGAAAATTATAGTAAAACTTTGGATTTTTACATGCATTATTTGAGGTTATAAGCCATCCTAGATTCAATTAGGGTAAGTCAAGAAACAGGGAAAAAAACTAAAGATGGATTCCAACCAAAATGCAGGTCACAAGATCAATCAACATCATATGGTAAAAGAAGGTGAAAAGCTTATAGAGGAAGGTAAGATTAATGCTCCAATTTTTTTAGCCCTAGTATTAATGAATATCATCACTTGGAATATTAGAGGACTCAAAGGGAGTCTTTTAAAACAAAATAAAATTAGAAGAATGATTCAGACAAACCATTCACATCTTGTTTTCTTCAAGAAACGAAGATGTCAATAGAGTAAATGGATTCAATTGCTAGAAAAATTTGACCAGTTGGAAAAGTTACTTCCCTTAGTTCCCAGGAAACTTCTAGTAGCATTGCTTACCTTTGGGACCCAAAAGAGGTATTTATTCACCATATGGTTGGTAGCTAGGGTATTTTGGCTATAGCTATTCAAAGTAGACATTCTAACCAAATTATGTTTTGCATAACTATTTATACTCCAGCTACTTTATAGGAAAAGAAAAGACAATGGAAGGATATAACTTATATTATCTCTTATTTTCCTAAATCTTGGATCTTTATCGGAGGAGATTTCAATATTAACCTCTCTCTACATGAGAAAATGGGGGGAAATAGAAATTTAGACAATAGCACTGATCGCATGAGTGAATATAACAAATCTTCATCTTGTGGATATCCAACTAGATAATGGCCTTATGACTTGGTCTAACATAATACAAGGCTTAGCTTATATCATGGAGAGATTTGATAGGTTCTTGTTCTCTGAAAATTTCTTAATCCATGGTCACATTCCTAAGGTGAAGACTCTTAACAATGCTGGTTTAGATCACTGGCCAGTCATGGTGGAAATTTGAAAAACCAATGTGAGTTTCTTGCCTTTTCAATTTTAGTTAATGTGGCTTAGAGACAGTTCCTTTAGACCTAGAGTGCAACAACGGTGGAAGGAAGGTAAACCAAGGTATGGGACTAAGATTTTTTGTTTTACCAAAAGGTTGCAATATATTAAATCCAAAATCAATATTTGGAACTAGAAGGAGTTTGGAGATGTTTGGCAAAAAAAACATAAAGTTATTGCTCAACTTGAAATTTTGAATAAGAAAATTTGTTTAGATGGCCTCATAGAGAGTAGAAGTACAAATGAAATTAGACTCGCATCTCAGTTAGAGGAATGGAAAAAAAAAGAACTCTTATGGAAGCAAAAATCTAGGATCCAATGGCTCAAATGAGGAGATCAAAACACATATTTCTTCCACAAATCTCTTTTAGCTTGAATATCTCACGACTTTATTTTTTTCTTAAAATCTAATTCTAGAGATGTTATCTACACTTGGAATAGCATGAACTTTGTTATTTTCAATTACTTTTTCAATCTTTTTGCTGCTACACCTCTTGACTCAGCTTCTCAATAGTATATTCTTCAAGTGATCCCTACTCTTATCACTTCTAAGGAGAACTCTATTTTAACTATGCCAGTTACTATCAATGAGCTTCAACAAGTGGTTTTTAAAATGTAAAAAGGAAAAATCGTAGGTCATTATTTTTCTATTGAGTTTTATCAAGAATTTTGGGATATCCTTCATGCTGATTTGTTAGAGATGGTGGAAGAATCTAGGAAAGCCAAAGATATTTTGAAGGTTATCAATAAAAATTATATTGCTCTTGTCCCAAAAGCTCAAGAGGCAAATCATATCCCAGCTTTTAGACATATAGTTTTATGTAATGTTCTTCTCAAAATTATTACAAAGATTGTGGTAGAAAGACTAAAGCCTCTTTGGCATAATATTATTTCCCTTGAACAAGGGTGTTATGTGGAAGGGCATAAAATAGTGGATGAGATAGTTCTTTCTCAAGAAGCCATGCATTCCATAGAAATGCAAAAATATCCATCTATATTCATTCTTTTATACTTATTTAAAGCTTATGATAGAGTGGATTGACACTTCCTTATCAAATTTTTAAGGTAATTTGGCTTCTCTCAGGATTGTATGAACTGGATTATGGAATGTATCTCTTCGGTATCCTACTCTATTCTTATTAATGGTAGGCCTTCTCAATTGTTCCCTGCTTCCAAAGGTATTAGGCAAGGTGACCCCCTCTCCCCTTATTTATTCATCATTCTTGTTGAATGCTTGGGCAAGACTATAAACCAAAAATAGAGAAAATAGAACCCTTGAGAGAGTAACCATTGCTCATGGAGCTAGGTCTATTTCTCATCTTCAATTTGTTGATGACTCTACTTTGTTAGGTAAAGCTACAATTGAGGAAGCTTCTAAAATTAAGCAAATCATTAGCTATTTTATAATGCTACTAAACAATTTATCAATGAAGATAAATCTAAAGTCACTTTCTTTCACTAATCTCCTAGAAAGGAATATGTGGTCTTGGATAAATTAATATATAAGAAGACCTCCCTTTCAATCATTTATTTAGGTATTCCTCTCAATATTCAAACACAAAAAATTACTGGAATTGGTTGTTGGATAGAGTTAAGAAGAAAATTGGTAAGTCGACCAATAGATGGCTTTCATTTGGGGATAGAATTACCTTGGTAAAATTAGCCCTTAAAGCTATACCTATTTATGCTTTTGTTGTGTTGAATATCTCAAAGAATATTCTTTGAGAACTGGATCAAATCAATCATCGGTTCCTCTTGAGTGGTACTAAGGAGAAAAGAAAATGGGCCTTGGTGAAATGGGTACTTTATGCCTCCCCAAGAATGAAGGGGGGTTAGGTTTCCAGTATGTTATAAATAATAATAAGGCTTTAGCTACTTAACTATATTGGAGGATTTTGCATAACCCCAATGCTCTTTGGGCCAAGAATATATGTGCTAAATATACTGAGAACAAAAGTCCTGATGTCATGACCCTCCTCAAAACATGTTTCATGATGTTGTTATATATATATGGAGCACATTTTTTAATTATTATTATTATGCTTTATCATTCTTGGATATGGTACTATTGATGGTCTATGTTTCGTAGGTATAGGTCCTTAAGAAATAAAATTGAAAATGATGGCGGTGTAAAATTTTACTGCGATGGTGTATTCGCCTTTGCAATGATGGAATAATCCCTAGCTACGAAACACTCACCAGTGGCTCCTGGGTACATTGAAGCCCATGTAGATGCATTCATATAAGTGTGTTCATATTAATGCATGGTTAGTTTATTTATTTGTTTATTTCATTGTAGGTTGATTTGATAATTTAATTAATCTATTTATTTATCTTATTTATCTATTTAAGAAAATAAAATAGAAAAAGGACTTTTAATTAAAAATTAATTGGTGAATTATTAACTACCCTTGCTTCCTTTGAATATTTATTGAATGTATTACATATGCATTTCACAACACATTTGGTGGATAAAGGAATTTTAGGAATTTTAAAGTTTATATTTAAACAAATAGGGTAAAAGTATTAACTACCACCTGGTGAAAGCAAGACCATAGTGAGGTGGCCAATTGCATTCATTGTTGGCAATTTTGGGTTTGAGATCCTAGCTTCTTGTCTATGAGTTGTCATTGATGTCAAAAGGAAATGACATTAATGTTAAGAGGATGTGTTGGCTTCAAAGGTGGAAGATTCCAAGAGAATCTTTTTAAGAGAATCCGGAGAGATTCCATTGGCAATGGTTTTTATTAAAACCAATGGAGGTTCTCTTTATTATTTATTTAATTATTATTTAAAACCCTTCAAGGTTTTAATTAATTAATTATTTAATTAATTAAGGGAGAAATTATTTTTAATTTATTAAAAATACTTTAAGGGTTTTTAAACCCTTTAGAAAGCAAATTTCGATTAAATTCGAAATTACTTTTCTTTGCAGCCGACGTGTTCTAAAGTCCACGTATGGACTATAAATATGAGAAGGTTCCTAAGGTTAAACCCTCTTGGAAAATCGAAGGCAATTAATTGGTTTGGCTGCGATCGAATGTTCTATTTACGCTGCGAAAGAGGAGAGCTCGTGGTTTGAAAAGCTTTCGGAAAGCTTGACCGTTTATGTGGAAGGAAGTCCGTCTTGGACTTCGTAAGCCCCTTGTGGGCTAGTGGCAGCGAAGGCTGCGTTTGGGCCTTGCGTAGGCGGAGGTCTGCGTTTCGATCCCCGCGGAGGGAGCTGTGCATGGATTAGTCACGTTTTTATTAAAACGTGTTTTGTGCCGCGAATTTCGGATTCTTCAAGGGCAGCCATTATAAGGTGTGATTATTTTCTTGATATGATTTTTGGCATTGTTTAGCATTGTTTAAAAGACATAGGAGAAATAAGGGGATATTTCTTTGGTTGTATTTTTGAGATTAGTCTTTTGCTATGCTAAATTTAAAAATGGAGATATAAGGTGTAAGTTTTGGTTGTTGTGTTTTTGGCTTCTTTGGTGGTTGTTTTTAAAGAAGAGGAGCTAAAAGGTGTATTAAGGAAAGTTTTTATATATGCTCATTTATCTTGGTTCTAACCCTAACTTGGTTGGAAGTTTGAGGGTTGTGTGTGGTGACAGCTTTAAGGATCAATTTTCTTCTACTCCAAAAAGGTATGGGCACATTTTCCTTATGAGTATGATTGGTGTATGTTTTTCTGAAATAAGGTTGGAGTGAAAAGGTTTTCAACTAGGTTTCCTTTGGTTGGGTGTAAATCCTATTTTCTGGTTTGTTGAAGACTACTTATGCATTGTTATCCTTAAGGAGAGTTTTTGGTGAATGCATAATTTTTGGTTTGAGATAGTGGAAGCTTTGTGCACTAGGGTTTATATTTGTGAGTCTAGCTACTTGCATTGAGTTGGTGGAACCCTTGGTTGGCTGTTTTGAGTTTGATGGTTGAGTTGCTTCCATAGAGGTTGTTTGATCAAGTTATTGCTTTACTTGATTCATGATATTGGGCTTACTCCATTGAGTTGATTTGAGCAAGTTATTCTTTGCATTTGGTGATATTGTGTTGGTGGCTGTTTTGTTCAAATATCTTTGGAGGGAAAAGGATTTCTACTTGTTTCCTTTTCTTGTGATGATTGGTTGAATGCTTCAAGGTTGATGTTGAGTTGAATGGTGTTGGTTGACTAAACCTTGTTTGATGAGCATTGTTGTTGAAACCCTAATTGATGGTGAAAAGAACATGAGTATCATTGTTATGTGATTCTTTGCATAGTTGGCAATTGTTGGGGTTTCATGTTCTTGAAAGAAAACATTCTATCCTATCCATTTCAGATATTGAGTTGAGTTTTCAGATTTGAGATTGAGATTGAGTTGAGTTGATTTGAGTTGAGTTTTGAGATTGGGATTTGAGTATAGAACATATTGAGTCTCTAACAATTCTCTTTATGCTTCTATGAGTTTGACAAATCACATTGGGTCTCTAACAATTCACTTTGTGATTTCCTACTAAGAAAGTTTTTCTTGGTGAGCTTGCTGAGTTTTTGGACAGGTTCCGGTGGGGACTTGTGAGCAGTTTTGGACAAGTTTCGATGGGGACTTGTGAGCAGATTTGGACAGGTCCTAGCAGAGGACTTGTGAGCTGAGTTTGATAGTTCTATCAGAGAACTTGAGGACAGAGGTGCATTGGTTCTATGAGAAGAACCTGAGGACAGTTGGCAAGTCTTTGAGAAGGCTTGTATGTAGAGGATTGATTTGTTCAAGAGTTGGACAGATCCGACAGACGAGAGGAAGACTTGTACTAGACCGACTGACTATGTTTGGTACGAGTTCGTTGAGCTACTGTGGACGTGATCATAGAAGGCGAAGGTCTCTTAGGCTAAGCATTGAGGACAGGAGGTCTTCGATGGAAAGGAGTTCCACGTGCTTGGCAAGAGGTAGAGGGAGTTGATCTTCGAGGGATCATTTCCAGAGCGAGAGGGAAGGTATCTCCTTTGAGCGAGAGGCTCATAAATTTTGATTGGGGGAAGGTATCTCCTTTGAGCGAGAGGCTCATAAATTCTGATTGGGGGAAGGTATCTCCTTTGGGCCGAGGCTCATAAACATTGTAATTGGGAAGGATTCCCAAAGAACTTTGAGATAACTTTTAGAGAAAAGTTTTGTGGACGTAGCCCAACCATTATAGGTGAACCACGTTAAAATTGGTGTCACTTTGTGGATGATATTGTGCATTGCTTTGATATTGCTTTGGGTATATTGCTTTACTTATTTTGAAGTATAAAGGAAAAAGTAAAAAGAGGTCTTATCTTGTTCACCCCCCTCTCAGTATAAGCTTGTGTTCTTCAATTGGTATCGGAGCCGGTGCCTTCAAAAAGTTTAACAACTTGAAGGAAAAGCTAGTAAAGAACACAATGGATCATTCAAGTGGCAATGCAACACCTATTCTTGATGGGTCAGATTTTGGTCTTTGGAGTGCAAGGATGAAGGTTCATCTAATGGCACTTGGGAATGAGGTATGGGAAGTGATTGAAGATGAGTACACTATTCCTGAACATGGTCCTAATACTAAAGAAGAAAGGCTCCTACATCACAACAATTCAAAAGCAATGAATGCAATCCTGAAAGGCTTACAGAAAGCAAGATCTCACCAAAGTGATTCACTGCAAGACAACTAGTGAAATGTGGAATCGGTTGAAGGTGGTTCATACAGGTGATACAAATGTCGGAAAGGCCAAGTTGAGACACTTCAAAGGTATGTTTGAACAACTCAAGATGAATGATGATGAAAATATTAGTGACTACATGCTTCGTATGGATGAGGTTGTTAACTCCATGAAAGACTTAGGTCTTGAGCTTGCTGAAAATGATGTTTGTGATAAGATTTTAAGATCTCTTCCTAATAGATTTAGTGAAAATATTTCTGCTATTGAGGAAGCTAAAGATTTGGATAAGTTGAAAAAGGATGAGCTCCATAGTATACTTGCAGCATTTGAGTTGAGAACTCAAGTGAAGGTTGATGTCAAGAAAGAGGCGACTTTCAAGGCTACCAAGAATTCCAAGGGTAAACAGACTTCAAGATAGTGATGAGTCTTCTAGTGATGAAGAGGCATATTACAGCAAGAAAGGCAAGTTCTCTAGAAAGCACAAAAGTATGAAAAATATAAGATGTTTCAATTGTGGAAAGTTTGGTCATTATGCTACTGATTGTATTATTCCCAAGAATGAAAGTGATGAAGATAAACAGGATTCTAAGAGCAAGGATTTTGAAAAGCACAAGCATCACGGGAAAAACAAAGATGAGCACAACAATCAAGGAAAGAGGTATTCTCACAAGCACAAGAAGAGTTTCTACCTAGACAAAGCAAGTAAGTGTTCTAGTAGTGATAGTGAAAGTTCTTCAAGTGATAATGAAAATGAGATGTTGTTCATATCGGAAAAAGAGGAAGAACCGAAACATAGATTCATTATCATGAAATGTCTTAGATGTGGAAATTTTGGTCACCTTGAGGATGATTGCACAAATAATGATTTGGTTTCTAGTATGTATGAGGATGCTTCAGAAAACTATAAGGAAGATGCATGTATGGTCTTTGAAAAGGGTAGCACCTCTAGTGATAAGAAATCTGAAAAAGGCTTTGATGATTCAAAAAGCAAACAAATAAAGGATCTTGAAAGTGAACTTATTAGTGCTCTTAGTGTTTTGGAAAAGGAAAGAAAGAAGAATGCTAGACTCAAGGATAAGTTAGATGAATGTTGTATGGAGAGAGATGATCTTATAGAAAGTCTTGACTTCTCTATAGCTAAGACACAAGAACTCAAGGATGAGTTAGAGTCTAAGGTTCTTGAGTATAATGAGTTAGAACAGAAAATGGCTTCTTTGAAAGAGGAAACTAAAGAGTACAAGGATAAGCTTTACAGGTTTCAAGATAGCTCCAAAAAGGTTAAGTCACTCATCAAAGGTCAAAGAAAGACAACAGATAAAACAGGCCTTGGTTTTGTTAAGCCACACAAGGAACAAGTTGGAGAGTCTAGTAAGAGACTCCAAAAAGAAGAGAGTTTGATGAGGAGAGTATTTCAGAGAAAGAGTCCTTGAGTGATAGATGCACAGAAACAGAAAATAGGAAACAGAAAAAGGGGAGAAAGTTTACAGGACCTAGAAGGTCATTTACGAGGAAAGTTTAATGGCGAGATGTTTTGCTTGTCACGGGTTTGGTCACATGGCTTCACATTGCATGACTCAAGTAAGGAAGGTAAATGACAGTTTCAGAGGTGGTAATTTCTTTCAAGGGTATTGCTACTCTTGTAAACAGTTTGGGCATAAGGCAATTTTTTGCAAGGCTAATAACAGGAACAGGGTTAGTCAGAATAGGTGGATTCAAAGAATAGGTATGCCTAAAAGAAATAACATTGTTACTTGTTATAAGTGCAACAATGAAGGTCACACGACTAGACAGTGTAGAGCTGAACTTCCAAGGTACAGGAACAGGAACAGTGGTATGAACAGGTCCAAGGATCAAGGCATGGATAAGAACAGGAATGATAACAGGAACAGGAACAGTGACAGGAACAGGAACAGGAATATGGACAAGGAGAACAAGAGAAGACATGGTAAGGCAGCTATAGACACTGATGATGATCAGTGCCTGTTGGGAGTTTTACTCCCACCCCAAAATTAAACACCTCAATAGGAGGTGGGGGAGGGACTAAGCTAAGAGGCTCATTCTTAGTCCCAAGCCCCAAAGGTGACCCTTTGCCATTGATGACAAAGGGGGAGAGATATGAGTAAGGGGGAGAGCCTCAAGACAGGGGGAGTTGTTTATGTTGAGTTTATGTGTTGTTGAGAAGCATGGTTTGCCATCAATGACAAAGGGGGAGATTGTTGGCAATTTTGGGTTTGAGATCCTAGCTTCTTGTCTATGAGTTGTCATTGATGTCAAAAGGAAATGACATTAATGTTAAGAGGATGTGTTGGCTTCAAAGGTGGAAGATTCCAAGAGAATATTTTTAAGAGAATCCGGAGAGATTCCATTGGCAATGGTTTTTATTAAAACCAATGGAGGTTCTCTTTATTATTTATTTAATTATTATTTAAAACCCTTCAAGGTTTTAATTAATTAATTATTTAATTAATTAAGGGAGAAATTATTTTTAATTTATTAAAAATACTTTAAGGGTTTTTAAACCCTTTAGAAAGCAAATTTCGATTAAATTCGAAATTACTTTTCTTTGCGACCGACGTGTTCTAAAGTCCACGTATGGACTATAAATATGAGAAGGTTCCTAAGGTTAAACCCTCTTGGAAAATCGAAGGCAATTAATTGGTTTGGCTGCGATCGAATGTTCTATTTATGCTGCGAAAGAGGAGAGCTCGTGGTTTGAAAAGCTTTCGGAAAGCTTGACCGTTTATGTGGAAGGAAGTCCGTCTTGGACTTCGTAAGCCCCTTGTGGGCTAGTGGCAGCGAAGGCTGCGTTTGGGCCTTGCGTAGGCGGAGGTCTGCGTTTCGATCCCCATGGAGGGAGCTGTGCATGGATTAGTCACGTTTTTATTAAAACGTGTTTTGTGCCGCGAATTTCGGATTCTTCAAGGGCAGCCATTATAAGGTGTGATTATTTTCTTGATATGATTTTTGGCATTGTTTAGCATTGTTTAAAAGACATAGGAGAAATAAGGGGATATTTCTTTGGTTGTATTTTTGAGATTAGTCTTTTGCTATGCTAAATTTAAAAATGGAGATATAAGGTGTAAGTTTTGGTTGTTGTGTTTTTGGCTTCTTTGGTGGTTGTTTTTAAAGAAGAGGAGCTAAAAGGTGTATTAAGGAAAGTTTTTATATATGCTCATTTATCTTGGTTCTAACCCTAACTTGGTTGGAAGTTTGAGGGTTGTGTGTGGTGACAGATTTAAGGATCAATTTTCTTCTACTCCAAAAAGGTATGGGCACATTTTCCTTATGAGTATGATTGGTGTATGTTTTTCTGAAATAAGGTTGGAGTGAAAAGGTTTTCAACTAGGTTTCCTTTGGTTGGGTGTAAATCCTATTTTCTGGTTTGTTGAAGACTACTTATGCATTGTTATCCTTAAGGAGAGTTTTTGGTGAATGCATAATTTTTGGTTTGAGATAGTGGAAGCTTTGTGCACTAGGGTTTATATTTGTGAGTCTAGCTACTTGCATTGAGTTGGTGGAACCCTTGGTTGGCTGTTTTGAGTTTGATGGTTGAGTTGCTTCCATAGAGGTTGTTTGATCAAGTTATTGCTTTACTTGATTCATGATATTGGGCTTACTCCATTGAGTTGATTTGAGCAAGTTATTCTTTGCATTTGGTGATATTGTGTTGGTGGCTGTTTTGTTCAAATATCTTTGGAGGGAAAAGGATTTCTACTTGTTTCCTTTTCTTGTGATGATTGGTTGAATGCTTCAAGGTTGATGTTGAGTTGAATGGTGTTGGTTGACTAAACCTTGTTTGATGAGCATTGTTGTTGAAACCCTAATTGATGGTGAAAAGAACATGAGTATCATTGTTATGTGATTCTTTGCATAGTTGGCAATTGTTGGGGTTTCATGTTCTTGAAAGAAAACATTCTATCCTATCCATTTCAGATATTGAGTTGAGTTTTCAGATTTGAGATTGAGATTGAGCTGAGTTGATTTGAGTTGAGTTTTGAGATTGGGATTTGAGTATAGAACATATTGAGTCTCTAACAATTCTCTTTATGCTTCTATGAGTTTGACAAATCACATTGGGTCTCTAACAATTCACTTTGTGATTTCCTACTAAGAAAGTTTTTCTTGGTGAGCTTGTTGAGTTTTTGGACGAGGTTCCGGTGGGGACTTGTGAGCGGTTTTGGACGGGTTTCGGTGGGGACTTGTGAGCAGATTTGGACGGGTCCTAGCAGAGGACTTGTGAGCTGAGTTTGATAGTTCTATCGAGAGAACTTGAGGACAGAGGTGCATTGGTTCTATGAGAAGAACCCGAGGACAGTTGGCAAGTCTTTGAGAAGGCTTGTATGCAGAGGATTGATTTGTTCAAGAGTTGGACAGATCCGACGGACAGAGGAAGACTTGTACTAGACCGGTTGACTATGTTTGGTACAGAGTTCTTTGAGCTGCTGTGGACGTGATCATAGAAGGCGAAGGTCTCTTAGGCTAAGCATTGAGGACAGGAGGTCTTCGGTGGAAAGGAGTTCCACGTGCTGGCAAGAGGTAGAGGCGGTTGATCTTCCGAGGGATCATTTCCGAGCAGAGGGGAAGGTATCTCCTTTGAGCAGAGGCTCATAAATTCCGATTGGGGGAAGGTATCTCCTTTGAGCGAGAGGCTCATAAATTCTGATTGGGGGAAGGTATCTCCTTTGGGCCGAGGCTCATAAACATTGTAATTGGGAAGGATTCCCAAAGAACTTTGAGATAACTTTTAGAGAAAAGTTTTGTGGACGTAGCCTAGCCATTATGGGTGAACCACGTTAAAATTGGTGTCACTTTGTGGATGATATTGTGCATTGCTTTGATATTGCTTTGGGTATATTGCTTTACTATTTTGAAGTATAAAGGAAAAATTAAAAAGAGGTCTTATACTGTTCACCCCCCCCTCTCAGTATAAGCTTGTGTTCTTCATGCATCTCCTCCTCTGCAAGTGTGGTTCCATTTTATTTATAAAAAAAGTTAATTAGGAATCTTGAGCTTATGTTATCTTTGGAAAATCACTGGAAGGAGAGCAAAAGCAAGTGGACTTCAATAATCGAGGAACTAGGTTGGCCTTTTATACATATATATTATTGTTTTAGTTGAATGCTCATAATATTTTTTTATAAAGGAACTGTTGAAATGTTTTACGTTCCACTTGACAATGTTTTGTAAAAAAAAAGCATAGTAGTTAAATTGATATGCTCGGGTGATTCAGTCTATTACTATTTAGCCAAATGAGATATGAATAAGTTTGAAAATGTGTAGCAGTCAATTTGAAATGCTTTGATCTTTTAGTCTTTCAACGTTTGAAATAGGTTAAAGTTTGTTATTTTCAACGTTCACCGAATTCCATCTATAGAATTTTTGTTTGGGTGTTTGAAATTGTGCTCATATTTTCCAACCTTGAGAACAAAACTATGCCTATTTTTTTGTTTCCTATCGGTATATTTATGTTAAATAAATGTGCTATTATTTTTCATTTTATTTTAATGAACTGATTTGGGTGGCTATGGTTGTGAACGCCTACTAAATAGTGTACCAGATATATGGGTGAAATTGATTGTTGTGCTTGTCACAATCTTTAACTCTGGTTGTCTTTTCTCATATCAATTATCTTTGTCTGTGAATGGTGAGTTTGAAACTTTAGTCACATGTTATGATGATATGATAATGTGTTTATATATGTGTGTGTGTGTGTGTGTGTGTGTGTGTGTGTGTGTGTGTGTGTGTGTGAATTAAAATACGTAGGATTATTAACATTTTTAAAAGAGTTTAAATGAAATTCGTTTGTTGTTTGCAAAACATGTAATACAATTAGGATGCACTTTTAGAATAAGTTTCCTTTACAATTGCATGGGATTGTGAAATATGCATACATGTGGAATCATGTTCAGAGTGATAATAAAATGAAATAATAGAATTCTATGATAAGGTTCTTTTGACTATGTACATTTAAAAAAATAATAATAAAGTGAAATGTCATCCATTGTTTGCAAAACATATAATACAATTAGTATGCACTTTCAGGATAAGCTTATTGCATGGAATTGTGAAATATGCATTCATGTGGAATCTCATTGAATAAAATGAAATTGTAGAATTAATTTAGGAAATGCATCCGTTTAGAATCATTGAGCCATTTTGATCCCACCATGCCAATTGGAATGTAAGAAAAAAGGAAAGAGAGAATCTAGACATTCTAGAAGGGGGATTTTTGGTGTTTTTGAATGGAGCACCCGTTATTAAATATGGTTATTTCTTCCAAGTGATATGGGGAAGAAATTGGCCCCAATCGAGTCGTCTCTTTATGTATTTAAGAACTTAAATATCATGATTGATCTTTGAAACATATATTATTGTGGTTCATTGGCTGTAATGAACAAATCAAATATTAGGAGGTGTCATTGTTATTAATTTGGTTTCTATGTGTCTTTTATTTGTTTTAAATATTATATATATATATATATATATATATATATATATATATATATATATAGCTTTGATTGTGTGATGGCAGCATAATCTCACTTGTTAACTTAGCTTTCAAATAATGATGGGCCACGAATTGATGAAGAGAAATAAAGAGCCCCAATAAACTAAAACTAAAAAAATAGTAATTGCAAAATCAAAGGAAGAAGATAGCATATTCACACATTACATAATATTTATCCTAGAAACCCTCAACCGGGAAAAACCAACACAGTATTATATTATTATTGCATTAACTTGATCGTCTCTAATACAATAATATTCTCCTTCTGTCTCTCTTCAAACCATAATGCAAGTGCAATATATATAACAAAGGCACATGCACGGATTTTACAATATCATGGGTGAAAAAGCAAGGGTTCAAATATAGTAACCCTAAAAGCCCATATGGGTCTAAATATAACTTTAAAAATCCTAAAAATTTGGTCAGGGACTGCCACCCTCGGACCTCGGTGAGTATATCGTACACAGTTTCCAGTACCTTTTAGTGTTAACCCCACCAAAATAACATGAAAAATATTCAACATATTTCCAACAATTGATAGGTCAGATAAATTTTTTTATAATAGTTATTACTCACCTTTTGAAATATGTTAAAGCACTTAAAAATTGAAGGTATGTGACATAGTAAACAGTGTAGTTGAATATCAAAGAAAGTTAGCTTTGAAATTGATTTTAGCAGTATCTCTTACATTATTATCGTTCTTTTAAATATTTACTTTAGAACCTTTTATTCTTTCCATACAAGTATAAAATATAATGGTTTTCAAGACTATATTTTAGATCCTTGGAATACAGTATTTGTTGAAATGCAATATTGGCATGTCCGATGATGATTACGTTCCTGTTTAGTTACTATATCTTCCATTAAGAATGCTTGTAATACTGTAAAATTATGTTTTATCATACATACGCTATTTCACTGGTAGTAATTTATTTTATTTGTTTTATAATATGATGATTTAAATTTTCTTTAAAATATACCTTGAGCTTTTATTTAAACATATTTTATTAATAAGAAGTGCTATGATTCACACCTTGAAGGGTGTGAATATGAACGAAAGCATTCCTTGAAAAATATGGTATCCTTCAAAAATTAAGTAGACAAGGAGCAATAGATGCAAGGCACGCAGGGACCATGAAAAGAGGTAGGGTAAAAGTAGTAATGGTTTAAACTTTAAAATGCACAACCATTTCACTCCTTGGTAAGCATTAAAGTTGAAGCATATGTAATTCACCATTTGCCATAAAATTAGAAGAGGAAGCAAGTTTCGAGTTCAAAATGATGAAGACAAAGGACTCTTGTGCTAAAGAAACAACAAAAGTACCCATACCCACATATTCTTCCAACATCAAGGTTCTGACTGATATAGTTGAGGACTAATCTGACCCTGAAATTTGTAAAGGAGCCAAGAAATTGAGAACAAATGTCTATGAGTGTTTCAAAGTTAGTAGGCCTTCAAGCTTTGAAGTGCAAATATGGACCAGTTTCTTGGTGCAGTACATGGCGATTGAAGTACACTTGTGTTACCTAATTGCCCAAAAAGTCAGATCTTGGGATGGGAAATTCATAATAAAAATTGATGGTCTCAGTATTAAAATAATGTTGTTGTTACCAGAAGGCCAAATTCACATTAATGAGGAGGAAGAGAGGGGAAATTTTGAGAAGCTTCTGCTGAACAAAAAAATGGTCTTCTTAAGGTCAGAATATGAAAGGGTAGGACGAAATGACCCAGCCCTATAAAAGGTTTATTTCCCTTGATTTATTTGATGAAAGTGCAAGGGACACACCGAGTTTGATGGCCTTCCTCTTGGGTAGGGAACATGATAAAATTATTAGTACAACTCAATTGGGTATTTTGCATAGAATGAAGCAGAGGTTAGGAACTCTATATTTCGTCGAGCTAATAGTGGAGCAAATTAGAGAAGGCCTAGGATATTTTTGGCCAACATAAACATTTAGGTACTCATCATTTTTGGTATATCTTATTTTGCATTAACATTCAACATTTTCCCTAAATTATGAATGAAATTGAAGGATTTAAAATAAAATTACATGGTATTCTATAATTGGGCCAAGGATGTAAGGAAGGGGTCTTCCTACTATATTTTTGTTGATTATTTTTCTACCCCCATCATTCCTTAATAAAGGGGTCTCAAGTTGCCAAGATTTCAAAAGAGTGTAAAAATATTTTAGAAGGTATAGTCTCGGGAGACTGGTTTTTTGCTGAAGAAGGAACCTTAATTAGAATGCATGGTTACGGTTATCCGATTTATCTTCTTTCGGTATGTGTTATTGATTAGTTATTTGCCTTAGAATTTTTTAGGCAAATTGACACTTTGGATTTTAAACATGGTAGTGGTAAGCAAAACGTATCATACGATCTGTAGCCTCTTAATTTGGGGGGTATAATTGTACACAAAAAAAGAGGAGCCTCCCTGGCGAAAGAAAAATTGAAAAATCTAGGTATTGAATTAATAAATGACAAATGGGAATATGACCCTGAATAAAAAGCCGTTGCATACCTAAAAGGTATAAAGGGGCAAAATTTCATTCATGATTAGAGGCCTGAGATTGAGAGGTTTAGGAGTCCCAAAGATGAAACAACAACTCACCCTCTTAGTGAACTGACCAAACCTCCACCTACCTTGAAATCCTATGAATATTTTTATGAAATAAAGGGTGCTTTCGGTCCATGTACAAGGTAAAATAGGAATACATAGAAGAACTAAGGATTCGACATTGGAATATTTCCAAAATAGAGGTATGGTAGAGGATGAGACAATTGAGTGGATAGAAAGAAGCCAAGCTCGACTCATTAAAATAAGATGTAATATTCAACAAATTATACAATGAAGAACATACATATGTTGAAAGCTCTGCAACCATGGAATCTAGTGAAGAATGGGTGATTAGTGAAACACACCAGAAAACAAGGGAAGCAAGGATGAAACAAAAATAAATTTTAGAATTATTGTCCGACCCTCTAGGAGAAGGTGCAAGTCCTCCTGCTCACCAAAATAAAGCAACAACACCTTCACCAACCCAATGATAGGCTTTGCCTAGGTCACCTATACAAAAGACCCAAAAGAAAAGAGGCCAAAGGGAGGAATGTCCAGATAGTGTTGAAAAGAGGAAGAAAATAAATCATGGTTAAACAATGAAATAAATAGGTAGTAGTAAAATATAAATGTCAAGCCACCCTTCCCTCCATGCATCCAAGGAAAAACTTCAAAAATTTGGAGAAATGACTCCTCTGGAAAAGGCCCAAGATTCATTGGCTAGGCAAACTACATTGCCACCAATGCATTCAATTACCTACCCCAATTATGAAGAGGGGTGGATATTGCCTTATTGTAGAATTTCCCCTCTGGCCTTAGCCCTAGCTATGCCAATGACCCACAATGCAACTATTGTTGGTCACGAATCTTCCCTAGGAAAGGATTTGGTTTGTTTACGTGCCCTAGACCCAGCTAATACTTGAAATACCGAAAGAAAGGAATGCCTTCCGTGCCAATATCTAGAGAGGGTTGGCTCCCTTACTACACTAAATTGGGGTTTTAGATTAAAGAACTGGAAAGAAATTAGGAAATTGTTGAAAGAGACAAAATAACTAAAAGAAATAGGGGAAATGGCTACAAGGCAGGAGAATTCGAGGGGAAGAACAGGCAGCACAATCACTTATCTCTACTCGAACTAGCAACAATCAATACGAAGAATGAAACAAAAACTAACACTAAAATTCCTCTGACATGTATCCTTTAGAATAATTCTAGCTTTTGTTCTTTACCATACGCTTAAATCCATATTTTAAAATTACAACAATCACAAAAAGAAACGAAATTAACAGAAATGGCAATAGAAGGTGACATACACAGAAGAAATCTAGAATTAGATCCAAAAGCCTTTAGTATTGATGTAGAGCTTAAGTACAATAGTTCTCTATAAGAGCGTTCCCCCCTTATTACATTGCATTGAACTAGTTTTTATAGAGGGTTTTTACCTCTGAAACATTAATGACACCCTAAAATCGCTAGGGTAGTTGATATTTGACCCTTGTCAGGCAATAGTGCATTTATGGAGTGTGGCTCCCTCGTACGAGTAGTTATGAGGTGTGGCTTCGGACAAGTTTCATCATTGGGACTAATTGTCTCATTACTACAGTTGATGAAGTCTACCCTCACAGGCATTCTTGGACCTGATAGCATCATCTTGATGGGATGGGGAGAATACCAAAATCTACACGTCATAAAGTCTCCTTAAATTTGTACCTATTTTCCTTTGTCTCTAAAAATGCACCCTCTAGACGCAACCCCAATGCTGAGAAGAGCTTCAAAGAGGTTTCACTGGAAACCTGAACCTCAAATGTTATCACTGAGTTCAAAATAGACTTTTGCTCTTGGTAATGCATGACAGGGAGTTTCGCTCAATATTAGCCCAAAATGGACTTTCACTGGGAGTGTCGAGCGAAACACGATGCGACCTGGTTGACTTCTACCTTAGCCTTTCACTAAAAGTAGTTTCCAAAATTAGCTTTCACCTCAGCTAAGTCTGAAATGGACTTTTGCTAGGATTTGGCATCCTTTAAGAGCTTTCACCTCGGCTAAATCCGAAATGGACTTTCACTTTGGCTAGTGCCCAAAATAATCCTTCACTCCAGTTAAGTCTAAAATGGACTTTTGTTGGAGGTAACGCCCGAAAGGAGTTTTCAATAATATTGCGAGCAAAAGCTGATTTGACCCTATTGACCTTTTCTCTTCACCCAAGTTGGGACCCAAAAAGGACTTTCATTGGGCTAGCACGGGAACATGGGTTTGAACTTTGCTAACTTTTATTGTCTCTCTTCTGCCTGAAATGTGTTTTCATAAGAGGCAGGATCCAAAACTAGGTTGCGTGCTCTCCTAGGGGTAAAAATGTCTAGCTTGCACCTTAGCAAATTTTATTATTTTTAGGCATGAAGTATGCTCTCATTCTAGCACATAGGTGAAGTTGTCTTTCACCTTTCCCCTAAGTGAAACCTCCTGTCGCTTTGATTTGTGAGCGATATTTAAACTTGGAGTGAAACCTTACCCGAGGCTACCCCAAAATGGGATCATGCTCATAAAATATGAGTGAAAGGGATTTATCCCTAAAAAAGTAAGATCAGCCTTTGCGCCATGGAAGCACTGGGGAGGTGCAGCAGCAAACTTTCAAAATTTGGATAGCAAAAACATCGCAGCAATGAGAACTCAAAATTTTATACCTGGTGATACTTCTTTAGACAAAATGTGGCAAAAAAGCCAACATTCTTGGCGGGTCACGGGGTATTGAGCTCACCTCAATGCAAATACCCCAAGCCTTATCCATTGGGCTCAGATTCATTATCGATCCTCTCCTCTAACTGCCTGCTACTGACTAAGGGGCCTTCTTCAAACCTCTCCCCCTCCTTTTCTTCTTCTTCATCATGCTCTTGGTCTCTATCTCCTTCTTCATTATCAGGTTCTTGGGCTAGATCTAGGGGAGTGAGGCGTGCCCAAATGCATTCATAGGTGGTTTGAACCTGGGTCTAAGCTTCTTCCTAGAATGACTCATAGTCATGGAGTTCTTTCATCGGATACTTGAAGCTTTTGATTTGGTTTATATCCGCATAGTTAGCCCTTTAGCTAAGATTTACCAGATAAGCTTCAATCTGACAGAACCTTGTTATCATTTGTATCACCTGTGATTCCATGATAGGGTCTATCCAACTATCAAATTCAATAGTATCCCCTTCAAAATTAATCCATGCTAGCTTCAACTCATCCTTGGGTAGAAGATTTTCGTCGTCATCCGTGAATCTGGGGAAGCCGAGCTATGTGAGGGTTTGGAAATACGCTAGGGAGGTCCTATTTTCTTGCTCGAAGGCATTTAACAGTCTCTTGGCCTTCCTGAATCTTTTTAGCTTAGCAAATAAAGCTCGAAGAGTCGTCATTGTAATAGCCCATTATTGAACAATTTGTCTTTTTGAAGGCACTTCAAGATCCATGTGTTCAAGTGTTTGCACTTCTATCACCAGATTGAGCTAGCGCTCTATGTTACGCTCAACCTCCTCCACCATGGGTCTGCCCTGGGATGCTGCTTGCTTGACTTCCCAAATGAACATGAGGATAGACAAGGCTTTCAATGCCCTAGGTCAAAAATTCTCAAACAAATAAGAGTGAATCTCCTTAACCTGGTCTTTTGTGAAGACCTCCATCTGCACTTCTCTCTCTGTGAATTGTTCCTATAATTTTTGGACCTGGGCATCCAATTTCTTTACCCTGTATTCTTCTTCTTGATGCACTTTGATATGGCGTTCAGTCGCACTCTTGTGCTCACTTACTTCTTGCTCCAAGAGGGTCATGCACTACTGCAACTGCTCTTATTCATATTGTGCATCCTCTAGTTGGACCCTGGTTTTCACCAAGGCTTCATCCAATTCAATATTTTTGGCTTCTGCCTTGAAGTAGCACTCCTTAATATATTTCCCATGCAATTAGATGGAGCCCATATTAACCTGTATAGTTATCATATCTTTCGCTATGTTGATTATCTTCAAGTATTTGACAATATGGTGATAGTAGTCTGAGGGTGTCATCTCCTACAAGGGCTTCTAAAACTTAGGAACTTTTTTCACTTTGTGAAGCTCTATCTTCTGAGGGTTAAAAGTAGTGTGTTTTTCAATTCCAATGAGGGCCTGTGTGCTCTTCCTTCTGATGTCCTTGAGCCATTTGGATGAGTTTTTTTATGCTTGTTGCAATCTCTCTGCTATCAGGCACTCCTCTAGCACCTCAAGCTCTATTTCCAAGGGCTCTGGTTCTCCAAAGATAGGTGAGAAAAGAAATAGGTCTCATTGAGGGAGGGTTTCGGAAGACATGACAAGGGCAGTGGAGATAAGGACCTCAATGACTCTTGGGGGTGCAGGGATTTGGATGACTATGGGTGAAACACTAGGGTCTAGAAGTGAAACACCATCAATGACCTCTAAAATAGACAAAGGACTGGGGGGTGATGATGGACTTTGATTAATTATTCCTAGTTTGAATAATGCAGAGGCTACGAATGCATTTGTAATAGAAGCGTAGGAACTGAAAGCTTGTTGGGCCAATTGGGAAGATGTGGGGAGTAGGGTCTCTATGACCAACGGTTGAGATACCAAGAGGGGAAAAGTTGTCATGGGTTCACTACCCAAAGTCATGGTGGATACTATGGTTTCATCACCCAAAGATATTGCAACCAAAGGCTCAGAGGAGGGGAGAGGGGAGAGAGCGCGTACCTGCGTGCACCATTGCAAGAGTTATCGTAGTAAAGTGTTGAGTACTAGGGTTCTGGCTTGTCCTCCCTTCCTTTGAATCTAGTGTATTTCCTCTTGAGGTGTAATGGAGGGTGTAGTTGCACTCGCATCCGTAGTAGTAGGAACTTTAGGATGGTTTTTGTCGAATGGTTGGGTTGGTCTGGTCCAAGATATTATCACCTTTGGTGGAAGCATTTGTGTTGCCCTAGCTGGCCTCTTCATTAGCTTATCCTACTTTTTAATGGGTGATTGCATGCTATTCTCAGTAGCATAGCTAGATACTACACCTTATTTAGCTAACTGCTCCTATCGCTTGGATACGTCCTCTATTCTCTCGGGGCTTTGAGTGCTCTAAGGTACGATTTTTGTGAATAGGACCAACTGATACATGTTGTAGTTTGCATCATAGATTTTAGAAAATTAGGCATCGATCATGAGGGACCCTTTAGATGCTTCCTTATTTTTTTGAACCCTCATAACCCACCATTTTGAAACTTTCTCCTCAAACCAACCTCGTAACTTGTCCTCCATATTCTTAAAGAAATCAGGATTAGGGTCATGCACCGGGTTTTGATATGGGTTGTATTCTGCCTCCATGGTGTAGAAATCATGCCATGGTGGAAGCAATTGCATCCTCTCTAAGTGCCACTCGAGATCATGCCCTGATGGTTTATTGCACTACTTTTCAATCTCTAGGCGAGTGCAATTGTGGAAGTTTTTTGCCTCGATGAATTCTCTGAAGAAATCTAGGGGATTGTATTTCCAATGTTGGGGGATCTCTATCAAGCCAAATTCTTTTGGTGTTGCCTCAAGGAATTCATTATGCATGATGACAAAGACCTCAATGTTGTCCCACTTAAAAGGGAAGGCACACATGTGCGGCCATCTCCTCCCATGGCCATAGGTATCATCCGCGAAGTTTCTCTGCTAAGCAACCTCTAGAGCGAATAGATATTTGGTGTTGTAATAAGGCAGTAAAAAGGGGTTGCCAGTGAACCCAAATATTTTGATTACAAAACCCTACATGATTTGGTAAATTTCACCTAGCTTGTCTCACACCACACTATCTCTCATTACCTTGGGAACGTGGTGGCAAGCACCATAGATAACTTCTAGGGCAGGGCCAAGGAATACTTGGTTGAAATTGTAGTAGGATTCTCTTTTCGAAAGAACTTGAGTCCACTGGTACATTGACAACCTTTTTCCCTCCTGATTGGTACGGTTGTTGGAGATGAAAGTGAACTTGTTGTGCATGTGATAAAATAAAATCCACGTTAGGAAGGAATAGGACCTAAAATATAAATCTCTCCCTTTTTGCAGGTCAATTAATTGGGTATGCAAAATACGAGCTACCGAGTCTACCCAGTCAAAGAACACGGGCTTTGTCTTTGGCCCCATAGGATACAACTTTTTTCAACTAATTTTGACATAGAATACAATGACATATAATATGTCGGAATGGCTTGTAAGATTGACTTAATTAACTGCACTCTTCCTACTAATGATAATCATCTACCTTTTCAAGCTGTAATTTTATTCTAAACTTTACTAATAACTGGATTCCATAAATCTATCCTCATTCTCCCCTCAAATAAAGGCATCCAAAGATAATTTGTTAGTAAATTTACCTCCTCCATTCGAAGCAACTTGCAAATGCTTGCTTTAATATTAGCAGGAGTGTTAAGAAAGTAAATCTGATATTTACTCCTATTAGCTTTTTGCCCTGAAGCTCTTTCATACTCTTTTAAAAATTTATTCAAAGCTCTGGCCTCATTTATCCTTGTGCTTCCAAAAAGGGTTTTATCATATACAAATTGTTGATGGGTTATGTTATCGATGTTATTACTAACCTTAAGTCCACTTATAAGCCCATATTTATAAGCCTTCTTTAAGTTCCTACTCAAAACTTCTACCATAATAATGAATAAATAAGGAGATAGAGGATCTCCTTATCTGAGGCCTCTCTTGGCTTTAAAATATTTTGTCACTAACTCATTCACCATTATTAAATAAGAAACTATAGAGATACAAGATTTAATCCATCTAACCCATTTCTTCCCAAAACCAAACTTGTCTAAAATTACAAAAATAAAATCCCATTTAACCTTATCATAGGCTTTACTCATATCAAGTTTTAAGATCATTGCTTTCTCTTCTATTGAAGCTACTGAATGTATAAATTCATGAGCTACTATGATCCGATCAAGAATTTGTCTCCCTTTCACAAATCCTTCTTGATCTTCTAAAATGATTTTGTCTAACAATGGCTTTAATCTATTCGCCATCACTTTGAAAATAATCTTATATGCCATATTACATAGGCTAATGGGTCTAAAAGAATCAAACAATTCAACATCCTTCTTTTTTGGAATTAGGGTAAGATATGTTGCATTTATTTTATAAGGTATGAATTGTTTTACCCTATACTGTTCCACTACCACCAATACAAAATCCTTCATATATCCCAATTATGTTGGTAAAAAATTACAGAGAGCCCATCTGGACCTAGGTATTTCTCCTTATTAAAAGAGAAAAGAGCTAAATGAACTTCTTCTATAGTAATAGGCTCCATCTTCATTCGTTATAACTGAAGGAACATCTTGAAGAAGTTTATCATTAAGAATTGCGGTCTCCTTTGAACCTAGAATATTCTGATAAAACAACCTTACCTCTTTTTTAATTTTGCTTTGATCTTCAATCCAAACCCCTTCTATTAATTTAATTCTACTAATTTTGGAATTTTATCTTTGTACTATAGCCATCCTATGAAAAAACTTTGTATTTTTATCACCTTATTTTAACCAAGTTTGTCTTGATTTTAATCTCCATAATTTCTCTTCCTTACACAAAATATTATGGTATTCACTAAGCAACTCCCTTTCCTTTGTGCTTGGATTGTTATCATCACCTTTTTGCAATTTTGAAAGTTCTTTTAGTTATTTTTTCTCAAAAAAATTTCCAAAGGTGTTCTTGTTTCATTCTTTTAATCTATATTGCATAGCTTTAATTTGGTTTAGAAGGGCATACAACCCACCGTTACCTAAATAATTCCATGTTTGAGCTATTATATCAACAAATTGAGGATGGTCTTCCCACATCTGCTCGTATTTAAAATATGATATTTTTTGAATTCACTTACCACCATTTTAACTCTTATTGGCCAGTGATCTGAACCAATCCTTATATAGGTATTAATTTTAGCACAAGTTCCTTCATCTACCCAATGATCTGAGAGAATGGATCTGTCTAATTTTTTTGCTATTATATTATGGCCTCTACTATTTTTGGTCCAAGTATAGTTATCTTCTTCAAACTCAACTTCCAATAGATTATTATTTTGAATAAAAGCTAAGAAATCTTTCATACTTTGGGTCAATTTCCTAATTCCCCCAAATTTTTCATCTAGCTTGGTTATGGCATTAAAATCTTCAATGATCATGAATCGGGTTTCTTGGTCTTTACTTCTCATAAAGGCTTCAATCCCACTCCAAAATTCTAATCTACCTAAGTTGTAGGTCCATAGACATTGATAAGGATGAAACAAATATCTGCAAAGTAGCGACTAAATAAGCTATCCAATACCTTGTTTTATGAATGGTTACACAAGAGGTTCTAGAAGGATTCCAACAAGTTAGAATTCCCCATGTCGCTCCTTCAGAATACATAGTATCCCATTCACATCTTGCCCATACTACTTTCATAGTTTTTGAATTTTTATTTGTCATTTTAGTTTCTTGGATACAGAGAATATTAGGATTAAAACTTAATCATAGGTCCCTAATACACCTCTGCTTTAAGGGGGTATTAGCACCCCTTATATTTCATGAGATGATAATCATGTCTCATTAGGGGCTTTTGGTCCCTCCTGTGTATTACCAATATTATTTATTTTTTTGTAAAGAGAAGTTCAACCAACTTAGTTTGTGTTCCTTTCTCTATGTTTGTTCTTGCTTCCCTGGATCTTGCTTGATAATTTAAGGGTTTTCCTCTTTTTGTCTTGTCTATATCAAGAGTATGTCTTATTATTCTATTCCTCAATATTATTTCACAATTTTTTCATCATATTTATCCTTTCCTTGCTCTATTATATAATTTTTTGACTTGTCCTGCTCATTTCCTGGTATTTCTTTATTAATGGTAGAGGTATTAACTTCTAAAACTGCATTATATTTACCAATTATTTTCTCTTGAATGGTGCATGAAACTTCAAGAGAATCTTCAAAATCTGATGAGACACATTCCTTAGGTTCATTGAGAATATTCTTCCTTAAATTAGGATCATTATGAATAGACAATTCCTTTTTAATATACTTTTTCTTCATAGGCTAAAGCCTCAAAAGAGTTGGTATTTCTTCCAATATCCTTCCTTATTGGTCTCCATTGTTTATTTTATTTTCTTTTTCTAGATTTATTTTTTGGAAGTTGAAAACCTTCTTCATCCATAATTATTTGTAAGTTTCTCTTACGATTTTTCACAAATGATTCTTTTGGGATCTTATTAGGGCATGATCTCTCAATATGCCCCACCTCATGATATATTCTACATCTAAAAGATATGTTTTCATAATCTATAGTTTTGGTCCACATATTATCCCCATACTTAAGAATGATCAATTCTGGTAAAGTTTTACTTATATCAATAATGACTAATATTTGAGCATAAATAGCCAAAAAACCATCTTTTATCATATCTAAAATCTCAAGGAATTCTCCTAGAGTGTTGCCTATTGCCTTGAAGGTATTTATTTTCCAAAATTCAATGGGTAACCCAAAAATACTAATCCAGACTAGTACTAGGGATAGATTTACATTTTTAGGTGAAAAGCCTTCATACCAACGAGTAAGGAAGACTCCTGCTCTTCCCATAAACCAAGGACCCCCTTTTAAGATTCTTTCTCTTTCTTCCCTAGATAAAAATATGGCTAGGAATAAACCTTTGGGAAGAAATGATAAAATCACTCTTGGAGACTTCCAAATTCTATCAATCCATTTTCTTAAGGCTGAAGCCCCTAACCAATACCCATTAAATTTACCAAAAACTACCCTATCTTGGAGCGACTAGGATCTCTCTGAGGTGCACTCACTAACTTCTACCAAAAAGTGGAGCTCACTTAAATAAGGATATAGATTGGTGCTAATCAATAAATAAGGAAATCGGGTCGATCTCCTTATATATAGTTGGACCAAAAAAAAGCGGTTTGTGATTGACGAGGTAGCCTTTTAATGGCTAGGCTATTTAATGGAATGGCGGGGCTAGGCTATTTAATGGAATGGCTAGGCTATTCAAAGGGCACTCTTAAGGGAGAGGGCTACCTTTACCTCTCCCTCTACCTCTGCCTCTACCAAAGGTGATGGGGCACTGCACCGACAAGGCATTTGACTGTGATATTCTGCTTTTTTTAGGGGCCGGAGTGTAGAGAAGGGCAGGGCGTTCTCCCGGAAGGTTTTTTCCAATTCGACCTGTTTAAGAGCTTCTATTAAAGGCTTGAGTGATCGGCTTTTGAAAGATGATTCTAAGGATTTAACTATAAATCGGTCAATGGAAAGGAAACTAAAACTCAAAATCTATTGAAATTTATTTGAATGTCCTATAGCAAATATAATATTTGATAAAAACTTTATAAAATTTTCATGCACAATTTCTAAGATAAAGAAAGGGAAAAAAACTTAGCTAAAAAATTCTTTGTCCAGATAGAATATCTTGCCTCCTTGAAGTCCTACCCCTCTATTTCTCTTCCTATTATTCGAACCCTAGCTGGAAAATATTTGCAATTTTATTTTTTACGACTTGAAAATTCATCACTACCCTTGTTCCAAATGGTTGAATTCATAGGGTTGTATCTCACTCAATATTGATCAAATTTTTGGATATGACCACTCATTTTAAAGCTATTCAAATTTTCACAAGTTGGTCCAAGAATCAGCTGAATCGAATAACTCTTCGCAAAGATATGGCTCCTAAAAGATGAGATATTTTTCACAAAAAATCTTAATCCTTCACACTTCATGACCTATACCTCTTTTTTAATTTTAAAATAACATAAATTTTTATTACCTGGATCAAACTTGTCGTATATTCAGTCTTCTATTTATTTCCAACTTGGGCATCCATATATAACAACCCGATTTCTAGCTAGGGCATCCTGACTTTTGATTAAGGCTTTCAAATATGACTTGCCCTCCATACTACCTAATGGGGCTTGCTACTCCTGTCCCTCCAACTTGCACTTGCTCTTGGTTTACACTCCTACAGGGGTATCACTTACTCCCAACTTACACTCCTTTCTGGGTAGGATATTACTTATTTTTTAATTTTAAATAATATAAAATTGTATTTAACATATTATATTATAGATGTGTCTAAGGAAACCTCACAACCACTTAAACTACATTCAATAATATTATTCATTTTAGTCTTAAAAGTTGATATTATCCCTTTTTAAATTTTGAAGAGTATATAAAACTTCATTAAACATTTAATTGCATTACATTTGAGTTTCTACCTTCTGATAACCTATTTTTAAATTAAAGAAAAAAACATATACTCAAAATTTAATATTTCATATTTTTTTTGGCAAGTTAACAAAATTATATTAAGAAGAGCATTTGAAAGGCGCCCTAACGCCTTGGTACAAAAGCTGCATCTAAGGATGCTGGAGCCAAATAAAAATAATTACATCCGAACTAAGCATAATCCTTACAACTACAAAAAGAAACATCCAAAAGCACCGGAAAGGAACTAAACATTCCAACACATCAAAAAAAATAGACTAAGAAAATCCCCGAAGGAATTACTTGGTTGTTGAATCCTTGGTGTCATCCTTTTCATTTTCCTTGGGGACTTCCTTGAAGGCTTCCTTCATGAATTCCACCACCTCATCCTCCTTGTTGTTGACTCCAACGCTGGCTCCTACAGTTTTCCCTTTGGACTGGTCCTCAGGGTAGTTAGTGCAGAAGAATAGTAGATGGAGAGTGTTTCTGTGTTCCTTCATTTGAGCAATGGCAACAGTGCTCAAGGCCAATTATAGATGTTCTTGGGCAAATATCACAACCACTTTTAACTAAGTTGCACTACATTATTTACTCTGAGGCCTAAGGTTAACATTGTTATGATATTTTAAGTATTGACTTTTAAAAAAAATTAAAGTGATAATAATTATATATTTATTTATTATAACTTTTTGTTATACACGAAAATCAACAATGGATTAGCTATAGGATCTTTATATTCTTCCATATCCTTGATGGATGCTTTCAAATTAAGAAAAAATATCAATAGCAAGAATTATTTATTTGTGATTTAATTAAATAATATGAAGCGAGAACATGTTTTTTTGGAAACTTATTGAGTTTTTTGAAAGCGAGCGATTGTTCACGGGTTTCATCTATGTTAAGTGCAAGTGGTTCCATAGGTTTTTCTTTGGGGCCTTCGAGCTCTAACAACCAATATTTTTATGGTTTTTGCTCAAGATTGTAGTAGGAGATGTTACAGGGGATCCAATATGGGTTAGAAATACATCTTTCAATAGATCTTCATGTTGCAAACTTGATTGACGATGACTTCCAATTTGCTGCACAAAATAAAAGTAAAAAACATACCTTTTCTCAATGTCCAATTCATGGATTAAAGATATCTCGAAACAAGTTTCAAGCAGCTAATAAAAAAATGGTTTATATCTCAAGTGAATCCAGTGCTAAGGAGCACTTCCAAAACAAATCTATTGTCTAAACCCCTTTCAAGAGCAATAATTTCAAATACTCAACCCCAAAAATAAATTTTAGGGATGCCCTTCATGGTGGACAACCTCAGCCTAATGCTAACATTAATATTAGGGTTTCTCGTAAACCTTTGAGAATGCATAAGATTGATACTAGGAAAATTGAGTTGGGATGTCTCAAGGCAGTTGATATAACTCTGATTATTAAGTTAGATATGGGTATCATTCATAATAGCATAGAATATCTATAAAAAAATAGAAATAATTTATTGTTACTTGGGTTTTCATTCGAGCCTATCTACTTTCAAAGTTTGGGCTACAAAAAACTAGAAAATAAAAGGTGAGTTACAAATCTCTATTTATCCAAATGGTTATTTTCTTGTTTTATTTGCTAATAATTAAGATAGAGAGAAAAATTTCAAGGGGGTCCCTGGCTTTTTGGAAGAGTAGGGTTTTTCATGAAGCCTTGGTATGCTAAATTTAAAGCCAAAGAAGAGATGCCTTCTACAGGTCCTGTGTGGGTTAAACTCTTTGGCCTCCCAATTGAATTCTATAATTTGATTGTTTTTCTTCAATTGGAAACTCTTTGGGAACTATTATGATGACTGTTGATCGTACTCAAAAATTTAAACATATTATTTATGCTTGAATTTGTCTTTTAATGGATTTTGACAAACCCTTACTTGAAAAGATCTCATTACAATTTGGGGAAGACACTTAGGAGCAAGTGGTGGACTATGAGAAAATTCCTTTTCTTTGCAGAATTTACCATGAATATGGTCATTTGGCTAGTGTTTTCTCAAATAAAATTCTAGATCAAAAGAAAAAGG
This sequence comes from Wollemia nobilis, assembly GCA_028583015.1. Lineage (NCBI taxonomy): Eukaryota > Viridiplantae > Streptophyta > Pinopsida > Araucariales > Araucariaceae > Wollemia > Wollemia nobilis. Next base: position 340,805 of record JAQPPZ010016936.1, read on the forward strand.
ATACAAACTTAGCAGGTTTCCAAATGCCTATGAAGAACACTCAGAAAAACCAATTATGAAGGATCAATCAAAGTTGTCAGCTAATATGTTTGAAATTCTTTCCACCAATGATGTCCCAGGTGAGGAAGAGGAAAAAATGGAAACAAAAGTCTTAGAAACACAATTTAAAGATCCAGGGAAGGACTCAAGGACAAACTAGAAAATTAAATATTTTCAACAAGAAAAAATGAGGAAATATACACAAGAAAAATAATATTTTAAATGTTGAGACTTCAAATAATATAGGTCTTAAGATAGACTCTATTGAACCTTACAATAAAACTTTGGCTTTGTACACTCATTCTTCGAGGTTAGAATCCATCCTAGATTCAATTGGGGTGAGTCAAGAAATAGGGAAAAAAACTAAATATGAATTTTAACCAAAAGGTAGGTCACAAGACCAATCAACATCATATGGTAAAATAAGGTGAAAAACTTATAGAGGAAGGTAATATTAATGCCCTTACCAATTTTTGTAGCCTTGGTATTAATGAAGATCATCACTTGGAATATTATAGGACTCAAAGGGAGTCTTTCAAAACAAAATGAAATTAGAAGAATGATTCAGACAAGCCATCCACGCCTTGTTTTTCTTCAAGAAATGAAGATGACAATAGAGTAAATGGATTCAATAGCTAGTAAAATCCGACCAATTGAAAAAGTTGCTTTCCTTAGTTCCTAGGAAACTTCTAGTGGCATTTCTTGCCTTTGGGACCCAAAAGAGGTATTTATTCACCATATGGTTGGTAACTAGGGTATTTTGACTATAGCTATTCAAAGTAGACATTCTAACCAAATTATTTTTTGCATAACTGTTTATGCTCCGACTACTTTGGAGGAAAAGAGAAAAAAATGGAAGAATATAACTTATATTATCTCTTATTTTCCTAAAGCTTGGATCTTTATCGAAGGAGATTTCAATATCATCCTCTCTTTAGATGAGAAAATAGAGGGAAATAGAAATTTGGACCAAAGCACTGACCTCTTGAGTGAATACATAAAACCTTCATCTTGTGGACATCCAACCAGATAATGGCCTTATGACTTGGTCTAATAGAAGTCAAGGCTTAGCTTGTATCATGGAGAGATTTGATAGGTTCTTGTTCTCTAACAATTTATTAATCCATGGTCACATTCCTAAGGTGAATACTCTTAACAATGTTGGTTTGGATCATTGGCTAGTCATGGTGGAAATTTGGAAAACCAATGTGAGTTTCTTGCCTTTTCAATTTTAGTTAATGTGTCTTAGAGACAATTCCTTCAAACCTAGAGTGCAACAATGGTGGAAGGAAGGTAAACCAATGTATGGGACTAAGATGTTTTGTTTTGTCAAAAGGTTGCAATATATTAAATCCAAAATCAATATTTAAAACTAGGAGTTTGGAGATGTCTAGAAAAAAAAACATAAAGTTATTGCTCAACTTGAAAATTTCAATATGAAAATTTGTTTAAATGACCTTACAGAGAGTAGAAGTACAAATGAAATTAGACTCACAACTTAGTTAGAGGAATGGGAAACAAAAGAGAAGAACTATTATGGAAGCAAAAATCTAGGATCCAATGGCTTAAAGGAGATCAAAACACAAATTTCTTCCATAGATCTCTTTTAGCTCGAAGATCTCACAACTTTATTTCTTTCTTAAAATCTGATTTCTAGAGATATTATCTATACAACATGAACTCTATTGTTGTCAATTACTTTTTCAATATTTTTGTTGTTACACCTCTTGAATCGGCTTCTCAATAGAAAACTATTCAAGTGGTCCCTACTTTTATCACTTCTAAGGAGAACTTTGTTTTGACTACTCCAGTTACTATTAATGAGATTAAACAAGTGGTTTTTAAAATACAAAAAGAAAAAACCCCAGGTCTTGATTGTTTCTATCAAGAGTTTTGGGAAATCCTTAATGCTAATTTATTAGAGGTGGTGGAAGAAGCCAAGAAAGCCAAAGATATTTTGAAGGTTATCAATAAAACTTATATTGCCCTTGTCCCAAAAGCTCAAGAGACAGATCATATCTCATATTTTAGACCTATAACTTTATGTAATGTTCTTCTCAAAATCATTACAAATATCATGGCAAAAATATTAAAGTTTCTTTTGTATAATATTATTTCCCCTAAACATGGGGGTTATGAGAAAGAACATCAAATAGTGGATGAGATAGTTCTTGCTTAGGAAGCCATCCATTCCATGGAAATGCAAAAATCTCCATCTATGTTCATTCGTTTATACTTATCTAAAGCTTATGATAGAGTGGATTGGCACTTCCTTATCAAAATTTTAAGGTAATTTGGCTTCTCTCAGGATTGGATGGACTAGATTGGAATGTATCTATTCGGTATCCTACTCTATTATTATTAATGGCAGACCTTCTCAATTGTTCCTTGCTTCCAAAGGTATTAGGCAAGGTAACCCCCTCTCCCCCTATTTATTCATCATTCTTTTTTAATGCTTGGGCAAGACTATAACCAAAAACAGAGAAAATAGAACCCTTCAGGGAGTAATCATTGCTCATGGAGCTAGGTCTATTTCTCATCTTCAATTTGTTGATGACTCTACTTTGTTAGATAAAGCTACAGTTAAGGAAGCTTCTAAAATAAAGCAAATTATTAGCTATTTTTCTAATATTACTGGGTAATTGATAAATGAAGACAAATCTAAAGTTATTTTCTTTCACTACTCTCCTATACAAGAATCCATGGTCTTGGATAAATTAATATATAATAAGACCTCTCTTGCAATCACTTATTTAGGCATTGCTCTCAATATTCAATGAAAAAAAATTGGAATTGGTTGTTGGACAGAGTTAAGAAGAAAATTGGTAAGCAAACCAATAGGTGGCTTTCAATTCAGGGTAAAATTACCTTGGTAAAATTAACCCTTCAGACTATACCTATTTATGTTTTTGTTGTGTTGAATATCCCAAAGGTTGTTCTTTGAGAATTGGATCAAATAAATCATCGGTTCCTCTGGAGTGGTACTAAGGAGAAAAATAAAATGGGCCTTGGTGAAATGGGATACTTTATGCCTCCCCAAGAATGAAGGGGGGTTAGGTTTTCGATATGCTATTAATAATAATAAGGCTTTAGCTGCTAAACTGTATTGGAGGATTTTGCATAACCCCAATGCTCTTTGGACCAAGAATCTTCGTGCTAAATATGCTGAGAACAAAAGTCTTGATGTCATGACCCTCCTCAAAACATGTTTCATGATGTTGCTAAATGTATGTGTATATATATATTGAAAACATTTTTTAATTATTATGATTCTGCTTTATCATTCTTGGATATGGTATTGTTGATGGTCTCTCCTTCGTAGGTACAGGTCCTCAAGAAATAAAATGGAAGATGATGGTGGTGTAAAATTTCACTCGCGATGGTGTATTCGCCTTTGCAAGGGTGGAATAATCCCTAGCTACAAAACACTCACCAATGGCTCCTAGGTACATGGAAGCTCATGTAGATGCATTCATATAACTGCATTTATATTGATGCATGGTTAGTTTATTTGTTTTTTTTTTTTTATTGTAGGTTGATTTGATAATTTAACTAATCTATTTATTTATCTTATTTATGTATTTAAGAAAATAAAATAGAAAAGGGAATTTTGATTAAAAATAAATTGGTGAATTATTAACGACCCTTGCTTCCTTTGAATAGTTCTTGAATGTTTTTAAATATGCATTTCACATAATATTTTGTGGATAAAGGAATTTAAAGTTTATATTTAAACAAATAGGGGAAAAGTATTAACTACCACCTAGCGAAAGCAAGACCATAGTGAGGTGACCAATTAAAATACCTCCCCCTCTACATGTGTGGTTTCGTTTTCTTTATAAAAAAAGTTAATTAGGAAGCTTGAGCTTATGTTATCTTTGGAAAAGCATTGGAAGGGGAGAAAAAGCAAGTGGACTTCAGTAATCGAGGAACTAAGTTGACCCTTTATACATATAGATTCTTGTTTTAGTTGAATGCCCCCAAGTTTGTTTTATAAAGGAACTTTTGAAATGTTTTACGTTCCACTTGATAATGTTTTGTTAATAGGAGAAAGTGTAGCAGTTAAATTGATATGCTCAGGTGATTCGGCCTATTACTATTTAGCCAAATAAAATATGAATAAGTTTAAAAACGCGTGGCAGTCAATTTGAGATGCTTTGGTATTTCAGTATTTCAATGCTTGAAATAGGTTAAAGTTTGGCATTTTCAACGTTCACCGAATTTCATCTATTGAAATATATTTGGGTTTCTACATTTGTGCTTATATTTTTCAACCTCGAGAACAAAACTATGTCTATTTTCTGATTGCCTATTGGTATATTTTATGTTAAAGAAATGTGCTATTATTTTTATTTTATTTTAATGAACCGATTTGGGTGGCTATGGTTGTGAACACCCAGTTAATAGTGTACCGGATATATGGGTAAAATTTATTATTGTGCTTGTCACAATCTTTAACCCTGGTTATATTTTCTCATATCAATTATCTTTGTCTGTGAATGGCGAGTTCGAAACTTTGGTCGACTGTAATGACGATATGCTAATGTGTTTTAATATATGTATTAAATACTTTGGGTTATGAACATTTTAAAAAGATTTTAAATAAAATGTTGTTCGTTGTTTGCAAAACATGTAATACAGTTAGTATGCACTTTTAGGATAAGCTTCCTTTACAATTTCATGGGACTGTGAAATATGCATACATGTGGAATCATGTTCAGAGTGATAATAAAAGGAAATAATAGAATCCAATGATAAGGTTTTTTTACTATTTACATTTAAAATAATAATAATTAAGCAAAATGATGTTCGTTGTTTGCAAAACATATAATACAATTAGTATGCACTTTTAGGATAAGCTTCTTGCATGGAATTGTGAAATATGCATTCGTGTGGAATCTCATTCAATAAAATAAAATAATAAAATTCATAGGAAATGCATCCATTTAGAATGCATTGAGTCATTCTGATCCCACCATGCCAACTGGAACATAAGGATAAAGGAAAGAAAGAATCTAGACGTGCCAGAAGGGGGATTGTTGGTGTTTTTGAATGGAGCACCCGATATTAAATTTGGTTAAATCTTCCAAGTGATATGGGGAAGAACTTGGCCCCAATCGAGTTGTCTCTTTATGTATTTAAGAACTTAAATATCATGATTGATCTTTGAAACATATATTACTATGGTTCATTGGATGTAATGAACAATTCAATTATTAGAAAATATCATTGTTATTAATTTGGTCTATATCCATCTTTTATTTTTTTTTAAATATATATATATGTAGACACCAAAACAACACCAATCCGATTATGTGGCTACAAGCACTGACCGAGTTGGCATACATAGCCCCTAGGGCAGCCCCTAGAGGTTAAAAAGTGGTCCTAACCACTCCCAAATCAGTTTTGGAAGGTCAGAGGTCAATTTGGCACCTTTTAAGCACTTTGCTCCCTACTCGTCCCACCCCGGGATGATTAGCAGCAATCGTCCCAGGGTGGGACGAGTAGCAGGTTTGATTGGAAAAAGTCAAACCTCGATAGATCCGCCACTTAACTGCGCCTTCAGAGCATGCAATTGTGAGGAACGGTTTCAAATCTGAGAGAGGGACTTCAGTCAAGCATGCCCTGATCATGGAGGCCTCATGCAAGGAGACTCTAAATCAGGGAGGAATCTTCTCTCCCAAAAAAGGCATGGCAAGCCAAGTGGCGCCCTCGCATGCGCATTCAAAGAGAGAGACCCTAGGTCTATAAAAGGGTGAGCCTCCTCACCCCAAAAAGAAGAGAGCTGGAGCATTTGGAGCAATGGAGTGCTGCCAAATTGTACCCCCATTCCCCTTTGTGCTTCCTACATCCATAATTTCTCTTTTGGAAGAGAGGTTATCGGGTGAACACTAGGAACGCAATCCTGACCCAAAACCCAAGAAATCAGCCATAATCCCACACAAAATTCATTGAAACAACCCCTAGGAGGTTTTGGACCCATCCCAAGTGGATTGGTGTCAAAACCAGACCCCAAACGGTGGGCGTCCTGCCCCCGGGCGCCCCCCAAACTATTGCAGTCCTAATCGTCCCACCCCGGAGTGATTAGAAATCCATGAAGAATTTCTCTACTATTATTTTTGCATTATGTTCTATTTGGTTTACTTATTGCTTTGTTCAAGTTTCATTGCATTTGACCTAATTTGACCGTGTTTTTATCATTTTACGCGTTTACTAACATACAGGAGCGCTTTCAGATACGGGACAATCTAGGAAGAATATGCCAAATATGACCTTCTAGGTCATCCCAAAATGCCCCTTTTAGCCTAACCCCAAGTTTTCAAGAGTTTTGGAGGCCTCTAGGTAGGACATTTGCAAGGTTGCTTTTGCATGTTTTATGATAGTCCTAATCGTCCCACCCTGGAGCGATTAGAAATCCATGCATGATTTCCTAACTGTTCCTTTTGCAATGTGTCTCTGATGTTGTTTCTATGCTTCTATCAAATTTTGAATTCATTATGACATGTTCTGACCATCATTTTGCTATTTTATGTATTCACTAGCCGGAGGCCCTAGGGATTGCATGTTTTTCCCTCTATCCGCATATGCTATTAACTATTTGCTATTTATCTGAGCATAGGATCTCACTGATAGGAACACCAGAGGGGCAGCAAGGAACACATGAACACATGGATGCAAGCGGTGACAACCTTTGGCCCGCCCATTTCGAATGTGAGGCACGCGGAAGACACTGGAAGCGTACCATCCATTGATGTAACGAACTGTATCAAACGTTCTGAGCCCTAAAGGGGGGATGTATTGTAACCAAATTGAAAGCAACATTAATAAAAGAGGCCCCACTTTGTCTTTTTTTCTTACATCTCGTCTATGCGTCGTTTCCTTCGTGCATTGCTTTCTCGCATTCGTAGGACTTAGCATTATTTTATATCAATTTTGTTTGCACCATCTGGTCTGGCACGCCGTCACCCCGCATTCAGATTTCAGTGGTGATCATGGTGGGACCCTATCCCCTACTATTGGGATCAAGTTTTTGATCAAAATTTTGTGTTTTTCTTGCAGTGTGTTACTCATTCGGGCACTGGACTGCTACTCGTGCCACCCTGTGACGAATACAGACTTGGAATTCATGCCACCCGGATGAATACAAATTTGTCTCACCCTAGGATGAATACAGACCTACTATTCATCCCACCCTAGGATGATTAGAGCTCTGTGCATTTTCTGAGCAGAAACTCAGAGGCATCTGGTTGGGACAGAGAAGAGGTAGGTTTTCTGGACATCCTCTGTGTTTTTTTGTTTCTGTCTCTACAATTTTTTTGTTTTCTTTGCTTGCATAGGGAATTTTGCTGCATGTTTTCTTTCTTTGCACAAGTAAAAGGAACCACACACACCACGTAATAATATTAACATCAAGGAGTTGGTCTTAAAACCCCAACACTTGATCAAGACCAACGGTGGATTTCATCACCACCTTGGCTTGGATTTTGCATACATAACCCTGATCACGACTGTTGCTAGACGTAAATCCTGATGAAAGCTGACCAAGTGTAGCGGGGGTGATTCCCAATGCATGAGGATAAGTCTTCTATGGTAGGTGTCAAAAATAGAGTGATTCCCCTTTCGTACCGCCTATGTTCCACGTATTGTTCTGCTCTCGCGTACCAATAGTTTCCCTCACGTAAGGGCGGGTATATTGAGAGGTTCGGTATAATGGCCTGGCAAGTGGTATATTGAAGGGGTGACCATTTTGGAGATATAAGAGCCCTCATCATGCATGAATAACAAAATTTTCTTTACACGGTTTGCACAACAAAAATCAAAACACACTGAACCAGATTTAGGACACACATTTAATCTATAAACGAGATAATCATTTCTTTGTTTGTGTGGTCCCTTTTGTTTGGTGTAGCATAAAAAATCATAAAGGAGATAAAAACATACATATCTTGTAGAGAACCACCACCATGGTGTATACCCGTAGCCAAGCCCAATCACGGGCAGAAGCTATGAAAAGTGTACAAGGAGGCACCAGTCGCCTCCGTTATAGCCCCAAGGACTTGGTTATACCACCTTGGTAGCCTGACCCACAACATGGTCCACACTATGCCACTACAGAAAAGGACTATAGAGGCACCCCTTTGGGGGCACTCCCATTCAACACAGACCCTTTCAAGAGGAGTACATACATGGGAAGGCTCCCTTAGATGCTCATTATGAGTGGCCACTGTGCGATGAAGCGCTAGAGCAGCATAGGGTTCACAAGGAGGGACCACATGATTATATCATCCCCCCTCTACCCCTCATTACTGTTAGAACTAATAGACCAAATCTAGAGTGCAAGGCTCTTCAGACAGGGTGAGCCAACTCCGCCCGTCCCTTTCACATGTACGAAAGGGAGCACGAGGAAAACTAGTACATTCCTCAAGAGCAATACACCGCATGGGAGCAATGCGCCTCCGCACCTGCTAATTATCAAGATCACCTATTGAGGCCAGAGCCTCAGGTGAATGCCGCTAACCTCGACAGAGGAAAGTGACCCATAGAGATCTCGGATCACCATGACCGAGATAGACATGTAGGGGAGGCATCTAGGCCTCCTAAACATAGGACGATGGAACAAATTGACTTGGCATTTGCCAAACATGCCACCCGCCAAGCGCAAATCACGTAGCTTAGGCAAGATCAGCAATAGTTAGAGCAACTGTATCATCTTAACAAAGAGCGCATTCGATGCCAGACAGATGAATTGCTCTAGAACAATATGCATGAGAGGATTCCAACCCCTCGCATGCATAGGACAGAGATTTATGAGAGGCACAACCCCTTAGTGCGAGACAGGTCTCCACGACCTTATCAAGTGTTGCCTCCAAGACCTCCGAGACCTGAGCGGGAGGCCACCCCTAGAACCAATGATGGGCGCCTTCCTCGGGCACCCGTCCATGTTTATAGGTCATGCCCAAAAACTCCTCAAGAAGCCTATGAGGAATTTGAGCAAGAAGAAGAGCAGGCTGAAACACCCTACCAAGGCAGGGGGCGCTACCCGGCTACCCCTCCATAGGCCTCAAGTTCCTCGCAATGCACAATGGGAACAAACCAAAGAAGAGGAAATCAAATCCTCTGATGCATACAAAGCACTGCTAGAATGCTTAGAGTCTATGGAGACCAAGACTTCAGGGCCCCAAAAGCCCACCTTACGCCAGCTCCGTAGTCACCCTGTGCATCCTTCAGTTCCGGCACCCCCATACCCCGACCACTTCAAAATGCCTCAATTGGCAATTTTTAGAGGGGATGAGGATGCCCAAGAGCACGTAACAAGATTCCTGAGTCAATGCTTTGGCATTCAGGACAATGATGCATTGCTTCTGAGAACGTTTATAACCACGTTCGTAGGTCCTGCCTCGGACTGGTTTACCCAATTGCCGAAGCATAGCATCAACAATCTAGACCAGCTAGTGGACGCGTTCCTTGAACGTTTTGCCTTCAACACCAAGAAGAAGGCATCCTTAAGTGACCTAGCTGGCCTTAAGTAGTATGATGATGAGACCATAGCCGCTTATGGGAATCGATGGAGGACATTGCTTTCAAAGCTACCCTACCTCCCTCCCATGGCCGACATGACTCAGATGTTTTCAAAGAGTTGCATAAGGTCGATCTCCATGCTATTGCAGCTACAACAATATGCCACCCTAGAAGAAGCCCTGGCGCAAGCCAAGATAATTGAGGAGATCAAAATTCAAGACGGTGAGATTGCCAAGCCGCGCAAGAAAGAGTGGACCAAAAATGCCAAAACTGGGCCCATGCAACCGAAACCCACCATGGTCAATCAAGTTGCCATAACTGTACCACCGCCTGCACAAATGACACAACCCCCAAAGGCTAATTATCAAGTAGTTCCTCTTGCTAACTATGAAAAGGAAAACCATAAGCAAGAGCAAAATTAGCAACGTCGCCCTAAGCGACAATTCACACAATTCATAGAGTCTAGAGACTCCTTGTTTGACCGCTTGTTCATGGAAAACCTGATAAACTTGCCGAAAACTCGACCCATAGACCCCAACGTGCCAAAACCCAAGGGCTATAGGGAAGATTTATATTGTAGATTCCATCGACAGAAAGGACATGACATCTTCACTTGTTGGAAATTCAAAAACTTGGTGCAAGACTTGATAGACAACAAAACGCTCATGGTGGATAATCCCGTAGCGCTGAGCAACCAACAGATGGACGTCTTCAAAGACCCCTTACCTACCCATGACGCATAGGCAAAGACTATACAAGTGAATGAGGTGACACAAAACTGCCCCATGCAAGGGTACGTAGGGATGATAAGCATCGTGACACGGAACAAAAGATACCCAAACACGGCTGCACCCTTGTAGCTACAGGAGATGTTCCATCAATGTCACAACCTCCACAACACCCTACGCAACCTCCCTCACCTAGACCAGTGGCCATGATTCGGACTAAGCTTACTCAGAGTTTAAGGACCACGTCGGCTAGGCTCTCCATCTATGAGCTCATCCAACAATCACCGCCCCATCGGGAGGCTCTGATGGAGATACTCAAAGCCATTGAGCTACAGCCCCAAGAACCCAATTCTTTCAACAACTTTGTGGGACATGTGAGACAATGCACCGAACCGGTCATAACCTTCAGGGAAGACGAACTAAAATTGGTGACTAGTGATATGGTGGATCCACCCCTGCACGTCATCGCATGGGTCAACGAGATTCCATTCAAGAGGGTGTTGGTGGACACTGGCTCGTCCAACAACATAATCATGACTATGGCATTAAAACATCTTAAGCTGCTAGCATCCCACATTGTGGCGTCCACCTACACTCTTCGAGCATTCAACGACGCGTTATGCTCGATGGTTGGCACAATTGTCCTACCCATCCAAGTAGGACAAAAGACCATTCCTACGTTGTGTCACATCCTTGAGGGTGAGATGGCCTACAATATCTTGCTAGGCCGGCCTTGGATCAGGGACATGAAGTGTGTCCCTTCGATAGCCCATCAATGCCTCAAGTACACATATGAAGGGCAAGTACATGTAGTCCCAATAGACTTAGAGCCCTTCAAGTTTTGCAATGCGGTGCAGCTGATGCCACAATCGACCCTCCCATCGACACATTTGGACTTTCAATTGAATCCATCCACTCAGGGTCCGATTCTGCCTACATCCCCACTGTTGAGTCCCTCAAGTAACCGACCTAGCCCATCTTCATCGTCTGTCCCTTCACCAACAATGCCACCTATGGTGGCCACATCGAAGGACAATGGGAAGAAGCCCCTAGAGGAGGCACCACCATTAGTCTCAACCATATCTAACGAAGAGGTGCCTAGCCGAATGGAAGTCGAGACACCTGATTCACCCAACATGGAGTGGACTCAGGGAGAACTCCCATTCCCTCCCCCTCAACCGTCGATGATTACCATTGAAATGGCCAATACGGGCCTAGGGGAGTACCTAGTGCAGAACATAGTGGCAACACCCACACTCGAATCCATGCAAGACATGGGGAGACCTCGCCTCCCCATCGACACTATCTTCCCTTTAGGTTACCCACCAAATCAGACAAACTTTGTATATGGGGGCCTCGAGAACGGCCTGGAACCCTACCTACAAGAGGAAGAGGATGAAGAGCCATTTGCTGAGAATGTTGACTATCTATCCAACCCGGACTTCGCCTTGAAATACCTTAACCAATGTAATTGGCATGGATATGGATTGGGCAGATATGAACAAGGAATGCGCGTTCTTTGTCAACCAAGATACCAGATGCCATATGATAAATCAGGAGTAGGGTTCAACCACCCTTTGCCCCTCGACATCTTGGTAGAAACCATGCAAGGCCTAGGGCTAGGCAACAAGGATGGGTTGGCACAAGATCCATATGCCAATCCCAACACAACATACACAATGGGGGACTATCTCCCATGGTTAACAACAAACCTTGTTGACCTCAACAACTCCTTCCCCTTTGATCGAGAAAGGGGAAAGTTCAAGGGCTAACCTCCAAGAGGGATATGAACAAGATCAAGGAGAGTCTTCTGAAGATGAGTCAGCTTATGAGGTAGCACCTTGGGACCCTTTTGAGTCCGATAGCAATCACTCGCAAGTGACGCCCATCGATGACTATCAAGAGAACTTCGTGGCAATGTTCCCCTTGAATGCTCCAATCGAGCAATTGCCACCTCAAGAGAATCCAGCCCTCTCGTAGAGAGCGGAACAACCCGGATGGGACCAAATCAACTTGCTCGAACAAAATGAGCCTCCCATGCCGGCCATAAGGCCAAGTGATCAAGAAACGCCTAGTGGGAGGCTATACCAACAAGAAGAGCACATAGTTGTCGGAGCTAATGAAGGCCTATGGATCTTCGATAGCGACTATGAGGATGAGACTGAGATGGCATATCTCAACCATATGAGGCAACAAGAATACCCCATAGACATCGATGGTATGTTCGAACAACTAAATATGGGACCAAGGCATAGGTGGCATTTAAATCAAGAATAGTTAAACCAAGTGCTTCATCCACCACTTCAGGCATACAGAGAGCACCTCCCACCTAGAGACCCTATAGGGCCACCAGTGCCAAGGGCAGACCCTATCCTTCTATCCACGCATAGGGCCGATCCTTTTGTGCCAGTACCCACAGAGCCAGATCCGGGGTGCAAGGATCACCAAGGATGTCCGAGTCAACACCCACGTGGTAATGGAGACCAAATTCATTCCATCAACATGATCTCCATTGATTTAACCACCCCCATCCACAACCCAGCCGATCCAACATGACCATTGTATCTAGACCTAGATGCCATAGCCTGGGATCATGCTGACTCACCACCATCCCCATCAGAGTACTGGCCTTGCGATGGGATGTTCCATTTCACCCCAGGACAGACTCAGGATATCTTCCATGCTGAAGAGGAACCCGACGTTCCCAACGTAGATCTAAATTCAGCGAATGATATCCACCTGATCCCAACTCCACACCAGTTGGAGGATGGATCCCACATGTCAATCGAAGAGACGATTGACGTAGACATCGGTTCTGATCCAATGAATCCACAAATCATCAAGCTGGGGGTAAGTCTATCCCCCGAAGAGCAAGCCGATTACATTGCCCTTCTCAAAGAGAAGAAGGAGGTTTTTGCATGGTCCTACAAAGACATGTCGGGGCTAGACCCATAGCTAGTCATGCATAATTTAACGCTTGATCCGACAGTCAAGCCAATCAAGCAAAAGCTACGTAAGATGCACCCAACAGTGGCCTTAATGGTCAAATACGAGCTACAAAAGTTGTTGGATGCATAGTTTGTCATCTGCATGGATTACCCACCATGGTTGTCCAACATGGTACCCATCAAGAAGCCGGATGGGAGGATTCGCATATGCACCAATTTTTGAGATTTAAACAAAGCGAGTCCCAAGGATGATTTCCCCTTGCCTAGCATCGACGCATTGGTAGACGCTACAATAGGCCACGAAATGCTTTCCCTCATGGATGGTTTCTCGGGATACAACCAGATTCGTATCAATCCCGATGATCAACTAAAAATGGCGTTCACGATGCCTTGGGGGACATTTTGTTATAAGGTCATGCCCTTTGGCCTTAAAAATGCTGGCGCCACCTACCAACGCGCTATGACATACATCTTCCATGATCACATGCATAAAACTTTGGAAGATTATATGGATGATTTGTTGGCCAAATCTCTTTTGCGCCAAAATCATCTCGATGACTTACGCAAGATCCTTGATCGCCTCATCGAACACAAAGTTAGGCTAAACCCCAAGAAGTGCGTATTTGGCATCACATCTAGAAAACTCTTGGGTTTCATAGTCTCAAAATGAGGCATCGAGGTAGATCCAAACAAAGTCAAGGCAATCCTTGAGATGCTTCCCCCAACCACCATCAGGCAGCTAAGAAGCTTGCAGGGTAAGGTCGCGTCGATCAAGCGCTTCATAGCGTAGTTATCTGACAAGTGCCGACCCATGAATAAATTATTACACAAGGGGGTAGCATTTCATTGGGATGACGAGTGCCAATCAGCCTTCGACGACATCAAACAATACTTGGCTTCACCGCCAGTATTGGCACCACCTAGACCAGGAGTGTCATTCTACTTATACATCTCAGCTATCGAGGTGGCACTAGGCGCCATGCTAGCCTAAAAAAATGAATTACATAAAGAACAAGCTAATTACTATCTTAGCCGCACCCTGGTCAGTTATGAACTTAACTATGCATACGTTGAGAAGCTATGCTTGGCGGTGGTATTTGCCACCAAAAAGCTATGCCATTACATGCTGAGCAATACGACGTATGTTGTGTCTAAGGAGAATCCATTGTGGTACATGATGAGTCATACTTATCATAGTAGTCGCACGGCAAAATGGATCATGTTGTTGATGGAGTTTGACATCGAATTCATTGGACAAAAGTCCATCAAAGGTCAAGTCATCACCGATCAACTAGCAGAGGCTCCTCTCGAAGATGATCAGCCTCTGACCGTAGAGCTACCCGATGATGGGGTCTTCCATGTCTCAGAATCGCCAGATTCTGAAGAGCCTGAGTCACAGGCCGACATAACCTTATTCTTTGATGGTTCTAAATGTGAGCAAGGGGGTGGCATGAGAATCATATTTTTCACACCGCAAGGGGCTCCAATGCCTTTATCATTTAAACTTGATTTCCCATGCACCAATAACAATGCTGAATACGAAGCCTTGCTCATAGGTCTTCAGACAACCATCACCATGAACATCAAATGCTTGAATATCTTTGGTGATTCACTGTTAATTGTCAACCAAGTGAAAGGGGTATTCCAATGCAAATGCCTAGTTCTATAGGCCTACAAAGCCCTTGTGGATAAATTCCTGGCAAAGCTTGAATGGTACGACATCGAGGCACTCCCTCGATCATCGAATCATTTTGTGGACACTATGGCCTCCTTGGGGTCACTAATCCCGCAAGACCCTTCTGGTGAGATGACAACCATTCAAGTCAAAACATTATCGCAATCCATGATGGAGCGTGCAAGCTCTGACATAACGCCAGGAATCCACCTGATCCAGATTGAACCATCTCAGGATAGGTTCTCTCGAATCCATGATAGTCTGAATCATGCCAACTGGGGGTCCTTGTTCTCCCCAACCCCTCTTAATAGCAACACAACGCTATTTCTACAAGTTCTTTCCCACTCAACTTTTGCTAGGGATGAACTTCAAGAGGGATCGGCCATTCATACCATCGAGGTTTCTGATCAGCAGGATTGGTACACACCCATAAGAGACTATCTCAAGTTAGGTAGCCTCCCACTTGGATTGTCGCACGCCATGAAAAGATCATTCAAATAGAAAGTGGCAAAACATGTCTTGCTAGGAGACATTTTGTACCATCGGAGCTACGAAGGGATCCTCCTCCATTGCTTGGACCAGCAGGAGTCCACTTGGGCGATCACCCAAGCGCACGATGGTACATGCGGTGGCCACTTCAGCGGTATGGCCATCGCAAGTGCATTCTTCGCATGGGCTATTATTGGCCATCTTTAGAGCGAGATTGTTGTGCATATGTGCGAAAGTGCATGAAGTGTCAACACCATGCTAACTTGACACACGTACCTTCTCAGGCCTTGCAACCGATCCAATCGGCTTGGCCATTTTCATAGTGGGGCCTAGATCTCATCGAAAAGATCTCCCCTACATCGTCAAGTCATCACACGTTCATCATAACGGCCATAGAGTACTTCACCAAGTGGGTGGAAGCAATTTCGCTTACCTCTACGACTGGGCCCCGCATTGTGGAGTTTATTTTACATAACATCATATGTCATTTTGGTATTCCATCCAAGATCATCTCGGATAATGGGACGTCATTTAAGAACAAATATGTGCGTGCTTTGACAACAAAGTACAAAATTTAGCATAGTTTTTGACACCCTATTATCCGTAGGCAAATGGGCAAGCAGAGGCGTCAAACAAAATGCTAGTCGCCATCCTTAAAAATATGGTCATAGATAATCATAAGGATTGGCACATCCAAATACCACTTGCCCTATGGGCTTATCGCACTAGCATTCGGACGCCCACTAGGGCCACTCCATTTTCGCTGGTGTATGGCTCCGAGGCAGTCATGCCTCTCGAGTTGGAAATACCTTCCCTATGCATATCAATGCAAGAGTTCATCGATGATGACACTGCATGGCAGGCCCGATTAGACCAGCTTACGTTGCTCGATGAACGATGCATCAATGCTCTCGAGCATTTACGTATCTATCAAGAGTGACTTAAGAAAGCATATAACATGAAAGTTCACCTGAGGGACTTTCAGGTTGGTGACCTGGTCTTAAAAGAGAACCAACAAAATTCTAACTTGCCGCCCCATTTAAGGGACAAGTTCATGGCAAATTGGTTAGGTCCTTATGTAATCGATAGTAAAATAGGACCTAGAACATACCGGCTCACCTCTCTTGAAGGAATCAAGGAACTAGAACCCTTGAACATCAGTCATTTGAGGCCATTCCACATTTAGAGAGCCATAGCCCACCCCAAAAGCTCCAAGGATTCCCACAATCGCTTGGTCAACCCAAAATGCCCCAAAGGTATCCATAATCCCTTTGGTCAAACCAAAAGCTCCAAGGATTCCCACAATCGCTTGGTCAACCCTAAAATGCCCCAAAGGTATCCATAATCCCTTTGGTCAAACCAAAAGCTCCAAGGATTCCCACAATCGCTTGGTCAACCCTAAAATGCCCCAAAGGTATCCATAATCCCTTTGGTCAAACCAAAATCTCCAAGGATTCCCACAATCGCTTGGTCAACCTAAAATGCCCCAAAGGTATCCATAATCCCTTTGGTCAAAACTCCAAGGATCCAACAATCACTTGGTCCACATTACAAAAAACGAATATTCAAAAAACAAAAGATAATCAAAAATAACAAAAAAATTGCATCTCACTTTCATGCATATTCTTAAACAATCAAAACACAAAAAGAAAAGAAAACTGCATTAGGCATCGCATACATACATTGCATATTTGCTGGTCATACATGTCAAAAGCACCATAGACTGTAATTACTCGGCAATTCCATCATTTTCCAAATTCAATCCATTTTGTAAAAAGATCCATCAAAAATAACACCCTTTGCATTTTTGCCATATCATAGTCAGTTGTCTGCTAATGTCTTTAGGGTTTTTCGTCATTCACTTTCTTTAGATTTCTAGTCAAATGTTGTACGAAGTCAGACCGATTTTTACAAGGTAGAGTTTTACTTGGATCACGCCTTGTTACATAGCATCCCAACACAAGCTTAAAACACATAAAAATTCCCAAGTTGTGTGAATGCAAGACGAAACCTACAAAGCAGTCTAGGGTACCATAGGTGAAAGGTTATCCTGCTCATCCCCCATGCGAATGGTTCAAGAATGCTGAGAATTGACAAAAGGACAAGCTCTTCCCCATCCAATTCCCCATAATAAATAGTGGTTTTCACCACTATCAAAAATCCCAAACACCTTTGGTCCCCAAAGTCGTAAGGATTCGTACTACACCCCTGAGAAGGATGGGTAGTCATCCCCAAGGCCTAAAGGATCAATGCCATTCACAAGAAAAATCCCAAAAGTCCACTCCAAACACCTTTGATCCCCAAAGTCATAAGGATTCATACTACACCCCCTGAGAAGGATGGGTAGTCATCCCCAAGGCCTAAAAGGATCAATGCCATTCCAAAGCAAAATTCCCAACCACCTTTGAGCCCCAAAGTCGTAAGGATTCGTACTACACGTCCCTGAACAGGATGGGTAGTCATCCCCAAGGCCAAAAGGATCAATGCCATTCACAAGCCAAAAACCCACGAGCTCAACTTGGAAATAATAATAACAATGGTTATCACCACTACTCAAACCCCTTGCTCAAGAAAAAAACAAAAGAGAAAAATAAACAATGATTTTCATCACTATGTATGAGAGCAAGTATCCCAACAAGTTGAGCAACCGAAAGACGCCTGAGCTTGAATCCCTAGAATTCTCAGCATTTGAAGAACCATTTAGGTGATCCTCATTACGGGTTTGGTGGATAGCCTACCTGGCAATGGCGGTATCCTAAACGCATGACGATATGTCTATCACATTAGCTTTGCGTGTGTGTAGACCAATGTTTGCATGTGGATGAGCTAGCTTATGGTATTCTAGATTGCGCCATAGATTAATCTTACTAAATACAACAAAGGAGTTAGTGGAGCTAATTAGGTGATCCTCAGTACAGGTTTGGTGGACAGCCTACCTGGCACTAGCGGTATCCTTACGAATACCACATAAACGAACTCAATCGCACACACAAGGATGTGAAATAACTTGGTCAAACTCAAGTCTGATTCGTACCTTGTTCGAAAGTCTTGTAAGATAATGTACAGTCTTGATTAGTTAGTTAAAGCAGTTGAGTCTCGAAAAACCTTAACTACATTTTAAAACAATTGTCGTACATTTCATTATCACCATCGAAAATAACAAAACAAAAATTACAAATACAAAGTTATTTCATAAAGCAATCACATAGTACAGAAAGCCAGTTAATCTTGTACAGTCTATGGTGCCACCACCTGCATACCAACAAATCATTCCATCCATTCCATATGCATACATCCATATCATATAGCTAACATCATCCGTAGTCATAATAACATATGCATACATAAACATAAATAAATGTGCATAAAAAGAACAATAAACCATAACAAGTAAATAATCCAAAAAGAGAGTCATGTATATATTAAGTCAAAAATGCCCTCAAGCTACAATAAAATGGTCCTCTGACCTCACAAAAAATCAAAAACTCAAAATCCCCAAAGCCTAGGGAGTCGGCCACCATGATCACGTAAGATCGGTGCGACTGGAACTACCCCCAATGGTGTGGGTCCTATGGGACCTCTCAGGGCGACTGCTACCAGCCCTCGCATCATGCCCACTAACGCTACCCTCACCCACCCACCTACGATGAGAGGATGCAGACCGCTCAGTCTCACTGCCTCTCGTACGGCATGATGATCCACCTCCAGTGAGCTCAGGTAATTGTCCACCGAGGCGGATAATCTCGGCCTCCAACTCCACCCGACATCGACCCCACTCCACATCCCGCTGATGGTACGCAGCCAATGCGTCATCCCACTACGCCAACTGAGCCCACGGGAGATCCCTCTCGACTCTGTGCTCCTCATCCCATCTCCATAGTAGATCCTCCAATCATGTTATCTCAGCATGAAACCTAGCCTCCATATCCCCTGGGACTGCTTGAGGCATGGGCATCTCCGAGATGGCATGCTGCTCCGACACCCACTGCTCTGGGATGTCCTATGTATCCGATTGCTTCGAAACCCCTAAATCATCCCTAATCAAGTCATCTACCTCCACCATATCCGCATCATCGAGCGGAGCCCCCCAACCCTCCATCGGTGCCTCCGCACCCCCATCGCCTACTGCTGCCGCATTCGGACCTCCTAGAGGCCCCTCACCCCACCATCGCAGCATCGTCCACCACTGGTCATACTCTGTAGTCACCCCGACATTGTCCACGTTGGGGACATCAATCACTGCATCAGACTCCTCGCCCAACGGCTCAATAATCGGCCAAGCTAGAGTCCTCTCGTCGCCCCGACGTCGATAGATCAAGGGCTCACCAGGAAATCCCTGGCGCACCCCAAACTATCGAGTCACCCAGACGTACGGGAAGTACTCCTACTCTATCCCATGTCGCTCGATCAACCATCTCCCCCTACGCACCCATCGAAGCCACTCTCCAGCCTCAGGCTAGGCTGGACAGTCCCGGTATGGCCGCTAGAACACCTCCCCTGGAGCAAGACGAGAGAAGGCATCAGTATAGTGCCCTACGACACCTGCCCACCGTCGACTCTACCCATGCTCCTCCGACCTCCACCATAGAGCAGCATACCCAATCTCCCTATCCACCATCTCACCCCGAGTGGTCCAAGGCAACCCCTATGGCCGCTCCACAGCTATGTGCTGCCACCCCCAACACTGCAAAAGATAGCTGCACCCGATCCCCTTTCGCCTTCGATAGCGGATCTCGTACAACTCATCGTAAAGCTGTGCCAATAGTGTCTGACCCCACCTCATAATAAGTGGCACTTGTCGGACACTCCACCAGTCTGAACACCACCTCAAGTAGGTTCCAAGGGAACCTCACACCTGAGGAGTCAGGAAGCAGCATGTTGGAGATGAGGGTCATGAGCAATGCATGCCTCACCCCCAAAATGCCCTTCTCTAGCCACCACCGCACCAGAATCTCGCCAATCAGGCAGTCCGCCTCCGCCCTCTCCACAGCCCTATCCACCCCCATCTTCATCGCCTGCCCAAAGCATCGTGTCAATACCATCGTCCACTGATCACGGGGAGTCATCCGAATGGGCAATCCATCTATCGAAATCTGCAAATCTGATACACGTCCTCCAAAGTAACCATCATCTCCCCTATTGGGAGATGAAAGGTGTTGGTGCAGGGATCCCACAAATTGATCAAGGCAGTCAGATATGCCCGATCCCCCACCACAGGCTCCAAACGTGTCACCTGCTTGAGCCCAAGGGCATCAAGCCACTCCCAATCCACAATCAGCGCCTCCCGGGCATCAGAGAACACAGTCGACTAGCGGTGCCGACTCCTAACAACCTGCAAAACACAAACACAATAAAACAAAAAACAAATTAGGGTTTCAACCTTAATTTAAACAAAAACATTCAAATAAATTGTATAGACGAAAAACAAAAAATAGAAAAACAAAAGTACAAAACTATACAGCCGAAGTACAGATCAATCAAATAAACTGTACAATCAAGAACACAAAATGCAATAAAACAAATTCATCCTAGGGTTTCAACCTTAGTATGAACAAAAACTCAAACAAAACTAAAACTCATACTAGGTTTTACAAGCACAAAGTATGAACAAAAAAACAAACAAAACAAAACAAATCATACTAGGGTTTTTAACCTTAATGTGAACTACAAAACAAATTAAAACAATAAAACAAATTCATACTAGGTTTTTAACCTTAATGTGAACAAAACAAATTCCTTACAGGTTTTACCTTAAAAAAACAAAAAAACAAAATCAACCTAGGGTTTTTAACCTTAAGTGTGAACAAAAAATCAAACAAAACAAACAAAATCAACCTAGGGTTTCAACCTTAAGGTGAACAAAAAAAAAAAAAAAAAAAAACATAATACAACACAAAAATTAATACTAGGGTTTCGATCTTAATATTAACACAAAATAAAAAAAAAAAAAAAAAAAAAAAAAAATTATGTGCAAGTTTTTTAACTTCATATAAAGCAAAAACAAATAACAAGAAGAAGGAAGGAACATCGTACCGGTCTCGCTTCGGCTCCTCCACTCGAAGATCCGGTTCTTGCACTCATGGTGTCCACAAAATTTTGACAGCGCTCCGCTACGCAAACTCGCACTCCTCCCCACAGCTCCAAAACACCAAGAAAAAAATGTTGCAAATGAGCCCAAAACCAAGATTTGGTCTTTTTATAGGCTGTTGGGCCTGTAATCGTTCCACCCTAGGATGAGCACTCTAGTTAGCGCTCATCCCACCCTGGGACGATTACCAAATTGCTATTCATCCCACCCTGGGACGATTACAGAGCAGAAAATAAAGCAACAAAAACAGAATCCAAAAAATGCACCAAAAACAACAATAAAGCTGCCAAACAAAGGTGCCCTTGCACCTGATATTATTGGCATGAAATACCAATGTCAGGGTCACAAATTATCACTATCCTACTCCCTAAGAAGGCTACCATAACCCTCCTCTCGCAAAAATTAATTTTCAAAAATTTCACCCACCCCAAGGCCACACAAAAAGGGGCCAAACCCACACTCAAAAAAGACAATAACTCTCGAATAAAGGTGCCTTTGCACCCACATTCTCTGGCATGAAACACCAACGTCGGGACCACAAATTATCACTATCCTACTCCCTAAGAAGGCTACCATAGCCGGACCGCTCCACGGGAGGACGGATTTTTGATAATTTCAACCCCAATAGGCGTCAACAAAAAGGGTCAAAACCCACCAAAAATAGGTCCGATTGCTAGAAAACTGCAAAGCGTTCAATGGAAAACAACTGAAGGCACCCTTAAAAATGTCATCTTGGGTCAAGCGACTCATCACTTTTCTCATTTTTGGTCATTCCCTCATCGATTCGTCGCTTGAGGGGGTAGTCACACTTAGTCACCAAATCAACAAATACACACCCAATCAAGGAAATGGCATGCATTCAAAGAATCATTGACAAAGACAATCACGCCCTTGCTTGGGGCAGCAAACAAGCAATAATCACAAGTTGATCAAACACTTGGCATTCTAGAATCATGAAGTCAAGATTCCCGCAGACCAAAGTCATTCAGTAACACCTCACCAAAAAGGTTAACACTTGAAGTAAGCTCCTTAGCTCGTCGAAGCAAGGATTCAAGAATGCGTGCCCTTTCCATACTTGGGGCATCAAAATTTGGTTAGGTTACTGAGAAACCCTAATCATTAAGTGCTTTGGTTATCTATTTTTGCTCAGCACTACGCCACGCATAGCGCATCCCAAAAAGGGGCATCTATAGACACCAAAATAACACCAATCCGATTATGTGGCTACAAGCACTGATCGAATTGGCATACATAGCCCCTAGGGCAGCCTCCAGAGGTTAAACAATGGTCCTAACCACTCCCAAATCAGTTTTGGAAGGTCAGAGGTCAATTTGGCACCTTTTAAGCACTTTGCTCCCTACTCGTCCCACCCCGGGACGATTAGCAACAATCGTCCCAGGGTGGGACGAGTAGCAAGTTTGACTGGCAAAAAGTCAAACCTCGATAGATCCGCCACTTAACTGTGCCTTCAGAGCATGCAATTGCGAGGAACGGTTTCAAATCTGAGAGAGGGACTTCAGTCAAGCATGCCCTGATCATGGAGGCCTCATGCAAGGAGACTCTAAATCGGGGAGGAATCTTCTCTCCCAAAAAAGGCATGGCAAGCCAAGTGGCGCCCTCGCATGCGCATTCAAAGAGAGAGACCCTAGGTCTATAAAAGGGTGAGCCTCCTCACCCCAAAAAAAAGAGAGCTGGAGCATTTGGAGCAACGGAGTGCTGCCAAATTGTACCCACATTCCCCTTTGTGCTTCTTACATCCCTAATTTCTCTTTTGGAAGAGAGGTTATCGGGTGAACACTAGGAACGCAATCCCGACCCAAAACCCAAGCAATCAGCCACAATCCCACACCAAATTCGTCGACACAACCCCCTAGGAGGTTTTGGACCCATCCCAAGTGGATTGGTGTCAAAACCAGACCCCAAACGACGGGCGTCCTGCCCCCGGGCGCCCCCCAAACTACTGCAGTCCTAATCGTCCCACCCCGGAGTGATTAGAAATCCATGAAGAATTTCTCTACTATTATTTTTGCATTATGTTCTATTTGGTTTACTTATGCTGTTGTTCAAGTTTCATTGCATTCTGACCTGTTTTGACCGTGTTTTTATCATTTTACGTGTTTACTAACATACAAGGAGCGCTTTCGGATACGGGACAATCTGGGTAGAATCTGCCAAATCTGACCTTCTGGGTCATCCCAAAATGCCCCTTTTAGCCTAACCCCAAGTTTGTAGGAGTTTTGGAGGCCTCTGGGCTGGACATTTGCAAGGTTGCTTTTGCATGTTTTATGACAGTCCTAATCGTCCCACCCCGGAGCGATTAGAAATCCATGCATGATTTCCTGACTGTTCTTTTTGCAATGTGTCTCTGATGATGTTTCTATGCTTCTATCAAATTTTGAATTCATTATGACATGTTTTGACCATCGTTTTGCTATTTTATGTATTCACTAGCCGGAGGCCCTAGGGATTGCATGTTTTTCCCTCTATCCGCATATGCTATTAACTGTTTGCTATTTCTCTGAGCATAGGATCTCACCAATAGGAACACCGGAGGGGCAGCAAGGAACACACGAACACATGGACGCAAGCGGCGGCAACCTTTGGCCCGCCCATTTCGAATGTGAGGCACGCGGAAGACACTGGAAGCGTACCATCCGTTGATGTAACGAACTGTATCAAACGTTCTGAGCCCTAAAGGGGGGACGTATTGTAACCAAATTGAAAGCAACATTAATAAAAGAGGCCCCGCTTTGTCTTTGTTTGCTTACATCTCGTCTATGCGTCGTTTCCTTCGTGCATTGCTTTCTCGCATTCGTAGGACTTAGCATTGTTTTATATCAATTTCGTTTGCACCATCTGGTCTGGCACGCCGTCACCCTACGTTCGGATTTCAATATATATATATATATCTCTTTGATAGTGTGATGGCAGCATAATCTCACTTGTTAACTTAGCTTTCAAATAACGATGGGCCATGTGTTGATAGGTCGGGTAAAGTTTTTTTATTACAGTTATTACTCACATTTTGAAAGATGTTAAAGCACTTAAAAATTGAAGGTATGTGACATAGTAAAGAGTGTAGTTGGATATCAAATAAAGTTAGCTTTGAAATTGACTTTAGCATTATCTCTTACATTGTTATCGTTCTTTTAAAGATTTACTTTAGAACATTTTATTTATTCCATAAAAGTAGAAAATATAATGGTGTTCAAGACTATATTTTAGACCCCTGGAATACAATATTGGCTGAAATGCAGTATTGGCAAGTTCGATGATGATTACGTTCCTTTTTAGTTATTATATCTTCTATTAAGCATGTTTGTAATACTGTAAAATTATGTTATATCATGCATCTACCATTTCATTGGTAGTATTTTATTTTATTTATTTTATAATACAATGATTTAAATTTTCTTTAATATACCCTGAGCTTTTAGTTAAACATATTTCATTAATAGGAAGTGCTATGATTATCATTTGGTTATACTTTAATTAAAAGCTTCTCATATAAATTATAATTTACTTTTATGTCAAAAGAAAGCATTGTGGTTTCGTTTATAAAGTGTATTTCACTTTTAGTTAAAAAAATAAGGACATAGCTTATTACTATGTTAAAGTTGTTATGTTAAATTTAATAACTTTCACAGCGTGGGCGAGTGTGTGAGGGGGTGGGTGTGTGGTGGCTGTGTTAAATTTCCTATTGATAAGTATAGCTCTCAACTTTAGGAGGGGTCATGGTTGGGAGGAGACTACTCAGCCCTGTACGTCGGTCATAGGGGTTTCTCACAATAACCAAATCCAAAAAAAGTTAATAACTTAAATTAGATTATTTTACCTTTATATCGCCTTGATAGAGAATAATTATAATTTATTTTTACATCTAAGTTATTGACTTAAATTATATTATTTAAGATAAATATTATGTCTAAGGGACATGAAGAGTCTTCCTCTATAGATAATAAAATAGTTAATATTTATCAAGTGGCATTAGCTCAATTGGTTAGATTCCTCAACATTTCAAAGAGGAGACCCAGGTTCAAATCTTGCCAAATGATACATGGATAATATCCAAGTTTTGTTGTAATATCACTATGTGGTGATGTTGTAATATGAGTGGGGCCCGTTTCAATCCCATATAATCCATTGAAAAAAAATAGTTAATATTTAAAATATATTATTAATATTATTTGGATCAATAATATTATAAGAGTTCAGTCTCTAAATAAGTATATAACTTCTTTATTAAATAATTTAAAGTCTCTTGAAAATATTAACCCTAGAAGCCTTCAAGATAATATTTCAAAATAGGAACCTTATTTTAACTATTAAACTTAACCTTGAACTTAGTTATTGATAAAGTCTTAACCTTGAACTTGCTTAATTGTCGAATCATCTTGGAGGATGAATGACCATAGAAATAAAGTCATCAAATACCATTAAATTGCAGAGGATGAATGACCATAGAAACCAAGTCACCCAATACCATTGAATTAAGTGAATGCAATCAATGGAAGTTCGTGAATGATAGCTAAAGATGGACAGTATAGGATATTCTTCTAGGTAATTGTACGAACAATACGGTGGTGGCCCTTATATAAAATTGTCAAATAGGGAATCTTGGTGAGAGAAATATGACTCTAAGATAAGATTTTGCGGCGACATGGTATGGGACATTCACCATAATATTTCAACTTTATCTAAGAAACCATGATCAGTGCTAGGATAATGGCATGACCTTAATTACCCACGATGAGGTGAATAGCAATTAAGCACCATAGCATCTACGCTAAAAGCCTTGCATGTTTGGCAACAGATGAGTTAACATATACTCAATATTTCACATAACATGTTAAGGATGGGAGTTAAGCATCCACCCTCTAGGTGTTATGGGCCCTAGAGGATAACCCATGCCATGATTTTGGATTCACCATAGCAGAGGGTGAGAAGGATAGAATCACTAAAGGCACTTCCTACGGGACCCGACCAGTATTGTCCACTTGGGAGCCTGCCTACAGTGATCATAATCCTAAAAATAACATTCAATACTATGTACCAATTACTAATGGGCACAATAGTAAACTTTAAAAATGAAAAAAAATTACCCCTGTCTAACCATCTTCCTTGTTTTCCAAAACTATAAGTGAGATTAAGTTGTTACAACAAGTGTGTATTTGACTAGGTTGTTACAGTTGGTATTAGGGCCTAGGTTGTAATATTCCTTGGTCATAGGGCCTAAGAACTTCCATAAATGAAATCTGACCTTTTACCCTAAGCAAACCAAAGAACAATACATAACTCTTTTGCAAAGAGACTTAATTTTTTAGGAACATTAAGTTGATAAAACACATATTGGACACTGTTTTGACTAATCAATTAAGGAATAAAATCCTATAGGGAATAGTCTTTTTTTTTAAAATAGAAACTTGACGTAGACTCTTGTTATGAATTGGAGGAAATGCAAGACCTCACAACTATAGTTAAATTATTTCAAGGACAAATGAAACAACTTATAACTATAATTAAGTTGCTCGCAAATAAAATAGAGCAACAACAAGAGATAATGGAAGCACTTATTGATCAGAAACCCAAAAGGAAGAAGAGTAAGGGAAATCTAATAATAAGATCTACAAATAAAGAAAATAAAAATAATTTAAATCTTTTTCCTTAGAAAATAAGTAGGCAAGATCATGAAGTGGATATTGGTAAAAATAAATAAGGAAAGCCTCGAGCGTAGAGGATGGGTTGTTTCATTTGTGGAGAACCAAATAATGTCAATAAGTGTCCTCTAATAATAGATCGAAGAAAAAAAACAAAAAATCAACCTTATGTGACAACTAAAAATACAAGTATGGATATACAAGTCACAACTGAAGATTTGAATCCTGATGAACAAGCCACCTTTATACCTTGAAAGGTAAAAATGTTTTGATCGATAGTAGTGTAACAAATAGTTTTATTTCTTCAAAATTAGTCAGGGATATACTGGTAAGACCTAAATTTTTGGAAAATAGGTGGAAGGTAGAGTATGGGTTAGGACAAACCTTTTCTGTTAACTAATGTCTATTCGATACTCTCATATCTCTACCTAGTGGCAGAATAGATTGATATTTGTATGTTACTATCTTACATTTGTTTGATATTGTCCTTGGAATAGATTGGCTAAAAGCTCATAAAGCCCTTATTGATTTTCAAGAAAGGTGGGTGGAATTCACTAAAGGACCTAATCAACGAATAAGAATCCACTGTGATCGAGGTACTTTTTGACCACATCTATTGTTTGCATTACAACTTAAGAAAGCAACCAAAAGACATGGGTAGTTTATGTAGTCAAAATAAACAAACATGTAGAGAATAAAGATAATATATAACTTTTTAAGAAGTTTCCTATGTTGGAACAGTTTAAGGATGTTTTTACTTAATACTTGCTTGGACTTCCTCCACAATGAGAGTTTGATTTTTCTATCAAACTCATACCTAGAACTGAACCCATTGCTATATCACCCTATCAGATGACTCTAATTGAGCTACAATAATTAAAAGTGCAACTTCAAGATTTGCTTGAAAAGGGTTTAATTAAGCCAAGTGTGTCACCTTGGGGAGCCCCTATGTTGTTCGTGAAGAAGGACGAATCCTTAAATCTATGTATTAATTACAAAATGCTCAATAAGGTAACTATCAATAATAGATACTCCTTTTCTAGAATTGAAAATTTGTTTGACCAACTGAAAGGAGCTACTATCTTCTCAAAATTGATCTCAGATCTGGTTACCACCAATTAAGAATCAAGGAAGAAGATACCCATAAAACAACTTTTAGGACAAGGTATGGACATTACGAATTCACAGTTTTACCATTTGGGTTAACAAATGCCCTGACAACTTTTATGAATCTTATGAATATTGTCTTTCGTGAACAACTAGACTATTTTGTGCTCATATTTCTGGATGATATCTTGATCTACTCACTCATTAAGAAAGAACATGATCAACATATGAGAATTGTGTTAGAAATATTGAGGAAGAATTAGCTTTATGGAAAACTTTCTAGACATGAATTTTACACCCCACAGGTCCAGTATTTAAGGCATGTCATATCTATTGATGTAATTGTTATCAATACTAAGAATATCAAAGCTATAATCAATTGGCCTCTACCCACTAATGTGTTAGAAGTACACAATTTTATGGTAATGGTAAGATATTATAGATGTTTTGTAAAGAATTTCTCAAAGATTGCTTGTCCAATTACTAATTTACAAAGGAAAGGAAAAGCTTTCAAATGGACATAGCAATGTGAAGGAGCTTTCAAAATACTTAAGGAAAGGTTGACAATTGCCCCGATTTTGAAAATAGATGGCCTCTCAAAAATATTTACAGTATGCACTAATGCCTCTATTGAAGGATTGGGATGAATTCTAGCCCAAAATGAAGCAATCATAGCTTACAAGTCTCCAAAGCTTAAAAAGCATGAGCTCAACTATGCTACTTATGATTTGGAGTTAGCAACTATTATTCATGCAATTAAAATTTGAAGGCATTGTCTATTGGAGAAACATTTTGAATTAAAGATAGATCATCAAATTTTGAAGTACATTTTCACCCTACCTCTTCCAATTTCAAGACAATATTGGTGGATGGAATTCCTAGCTGAATACAACTTTGGAATTGAATACATTAAGGGGAAAGAGAATAATATAGTTTATGCCTTAATTCGAAGAAAGCACATAGCTACTATGTCCAAATGTCACATAGATTTGTTTTATAGGATTGGAGAACAACAACAGGGTGACAACTATTGTGGCAAATGTCAGGTATGGTTGAGTTAGAACCTAAGAAGAGCAAGGACTTCGATATTAAGAATGATTTATTGTTCTTTACAGATAGGATTGTTATTTCGTAGGTAGGAGGGTTAATAAAACTTATTTTACAAGAAGCCCATTGTACTATTATGTACATCTTAGAGGGGATAAAATAAGAGAAATTTGTTTGGGTGTTTGTAGTTGTGCTCATATTTTCCAACCTTGAGAACGAAACTATATTTGTTTTCTGGTTGCCTACTGATATATTTTATG
The DNA here is from genome assembly GCA_028583015.1 of Wollemia nobilis. Taxonomy (NCBI): domain Eukaryota; kingdom Viridiplantae; phylum Streptophyta; class Pinopsida; order Araucariales; family Araucariaceae; genus Wollemia; species Wollemia nobilis. The sequence continues at coordinate 370,362 of JAQPPZ010016936.1, forward strand.
TTAAGGAAATGTGCTATTATTTTTCATTTTATTTTAATGAACCGGTTGGGTGGCTATGGTTGTGAACACCTAGTTAATAATGTACCATATATATGGGCAAAATTGATTGTTGTACTTGTCACAATCTTTAACCTTGGTTATCTTTTCTCATAACAATTATCTTTGTTTGTGAATGGCAAGTTTGAAACTTTGGTCGATTGTTATGACAATATGCTAATGTGTTTTAATATATGTATTAAAATACTTTGGGTTATGAATATTTTAAAAAGAGTTTAAATGAAATATCGTTCGTTGTTTGCAAAACATGTAATACAATTAGTATGCACTTTTAGGATAAGCTTCCTTTACAATTGCATGGGATTGTGAAATATGCATACATGTGGAATCATGTTCAGAGTAATAATAAAAGGAAATAATAGAATTTAATGATAAGGTTCTTTTTACTATGTACATTTAAAAAAGTAATAATTAAGCGAAATGACGTTTGTTGTTTGTAAAACATATAATACAATTAGTATGCACTTTTAGGATAAGCCTCTTGCATTGAATTATAAAATATGCATTCATGTGGAATCTCATTCAATAAAATCAAATAATATAATTAATTTAGGAAATGCATCCATTTAGAATGCATTGAGCCATTCTGATCCCACCATGCCAACCAAAACATAAGGAAAAAGGAAAAAGAGAATCTAGATGTGCCAGAAGGGGGATTGCTAGTGTTTTCGAATGGAGCACCCGGTATTAAATCTGCTTAAATATTCCAAGTGATATGGGGAAGATATTGGCCCCAATCAAGTCGTCTCTTTATGTATTTAAGAACTTATATATCATGACTAATATTTGAAATATATATTACTATGGTTCATTGGTTGTAGTGAACAATTCAATTATTGGGAAGTGTCACTGTTATGAATTTGGTCTATATGCATCTTTTATTTGTTTTAAAATAAATATATATATCTTTGATAGTGTGATGCTAACATAATCTCACTTGTTAACTTAGCTTTCAAATAATGATGGGCTACGAATTGATATTCTGGATAAATTTTTTTATAATAGTTATTATTCACCTTTCGAAAGATGTTAAACACTTAAAAATTGAAGGTATGTGACATAGTAAACAATATAGTTAAATATCAAAGAAAGTTAGCTTTTAAATTGACTTTAGCAATATCTCTTACATTGCTATCTTTTTTTTTAAGATTTACTTTAGAACCTTTTATTCATTCCATACAAGTATAAAATATAATGGTGTTCAAGACTATATTTTAGACCCTTGGGATATAGTATTGGCATGTCTTATGATGATTACGTTCCTATTTAGTTAGTATATCTTCCATTAAGCATATTTGTAATATTGTAAAATTATGTTTTGCTAGGCATCTGCCATTTCATTGGTAGCATTTTATTTTATTTTATTTTTATTTTTTAAAGAAAATTTAAATCATCATATTATAAAATAAAATTTTATTTTATTTATTTTATAATATGATGATTTAAATTTTCTTTAAATAACGCCCTGAGATTTTAATGAAAAGCTTCTCATATAAAGTATAATTTACTTTTTTGTCAAAAGAAAAACTCGTCACTAATGCCAATGCAGCAAAAACTTGTGCCAAAGGGAAAGATTTTGAAGATAGAAATAATGGATCGTTGGTCGAGGAGCCTAGAGAGGCGATACCCACCCCCCTTACACACCTTTGATCAAGTGTGCGTACATCTAGCATCATTATCAACAGCTTCTCATGATCGCTGCCACCTTGGCAGTACTCCCCACTCCACCCAATGATACTGTCATAAACCTTTTTGGAAGGCGGTCCACACCAAACCCACCTCAAGAGGATGATGTCAAGACAAAGAAACAATGGGGCACGTGGCACGAGCTGGAAGCCACCTCCGAGCGCCTTCCCTTTATGCTTATGTGTCTTCATGAGGAAACTCTGATCTGGCCATCTTCTCCACCTCATCCGAAAAGGATGACCTCCATACTACCAACACAGAGGTCAAAAGACCTTTATTAGCCATGTAATCTGCCAGCCTGTTACCCTCCCGGTAGATGTGATTGATTTGGGCATCGGTCCATCTAGATAGGAGGATCCTTGCCTCAGAGACAATATTGAAAACTTTCCATGAAGGATCTTTGCCATTCGACAGATACCTTATGATATTCAGAGAGTCACCTTCGATGACCAAAGGGCGAGGATCCTCTGAGAGGAGCTGAAGCCCTCTGAGGACACCCTTGGCCTCCGCACTATGATTAGATTGGATACCCAGGTTCTCATAGAAGGTGAGGACAATCCTCCCCCTGTGATCTCTGACCACCCCTCCTGCAACTGCTGGCCCCGGGTTGCCACGAGCAGTGCCATCAAAGTTCAACTTAAGCCAACCCTCCAGGGGGTTTCTCCATTTGACCTTGAGCCTGGGCGAAAAGATGTTAGGGTGGTCTGGATCCTCCTTGAGGTTCATCCTTTTGAACATAGTTTCCTCCGACCGGATCCTAGGGAGGGGACTAGGAGTGAATTTTGAATTTTCTACTGCAAAGGCAAGAGCTCTGAAGGCTGTGGAAGGGGGGTCTCTTGGAGGATTACCGAAGACTCTTCCATTCCTCTCCAGCCAAATCTGCCAAAGGATGTGATGGAAGGATGCATCGAAAAGGAACCGGAGCTTAGGATTTCTGAACGGGTTTGGCCATTGAGCAAAGGCTTCCTTGATTGTCCTGGGAGGGCTCCAGGGGACCTGAAAGGAGGAGAGGATCACGCCGAACACCATGGTGGTGAACGGGCAGTGAAGGAAGAGATGATCTATGGATTCGCAATCTGCCATGCACAAATAACACCTACTAGGGAAGGCAAACCCTCTTTTGTGGAGGTTGTCCATGGTTAGAGCTTTATTCTAAAAAACAATCCAAGCAAAGAAATTTACCTTCGGGATCACTCCTTTTCGCCAGACTATCTGCCATGGGAAATCCCCCTCAGCCTCCTTGGAAAGGATCTCGTAGGCTGTCCTAACCGAGAAGACGCCAGTGTCAGTGCCCATCCAGATCATCTTGTCGGGTCTTCTGGCAGTCGGGATGGTAATGCCCTGGAGGATCTTATCTAGAGAGGAGACTTCAGCTTCACGACCGGTGAGGGTCGGGATGTTCCACTGAGGGCTGCCATCCTTCCTCACAATGTAGTCTTCTACCTTCTGCTGGGAGTTTGGGTCCACCAAGGATTTGAGGAGGGAAAGTTCAGCCTTCTGAGATAGAGGATCTTCTTCGGCCCATCTGTCCTTCCAGAAGTTGATTGTCTGCCCATCTCCTAAAATCCATCGGACTCCCTTGCTGAGCAGCTGCCTGGCTTGGAGGACTGCTTTCTAGAAAGTGGATCCGTCGGAGGGGGCCTCAGCATCCAGGAAGGAGCAGTTGGTGAGGTATTTCTTCTTGATGATTTTGACCCACTCCACAGGCTCGTTGGTCAGGATCCTCCAAGCATGCTTGGCCACGAGGGCCAGGTTCATCAGACTAGTTCTCCTTAGCCCAAGCCCACCTTGGTCTTTGCTTTTACACACCTTGTCCCATGCCACCAAAGGGATCCTAGATTTATCTTCGTTCCCAGACCACAGAAAGTTCCTCTGAATCTGTTCGATCTTGCGGTGGACAGACATTGGGAGGCTGAAGACTGACATGAAGTAGGTCGGGATCCCTTGGAGGTAAGCTTTGGTGAGGGTAGCCTTGCCTACCTGGGATAGAAACTTGCCTTTCCAAGAGGCCAGCTTCCTATGAATTCGCTCCACCACCATATTCCACATGTTGTCCTTGGCCCTGCCACTGCAGAAGAGGGGGAGCCCGAGGTAGGTGGTAGGGAGGGATTCGATCATGCATCCCAGGATTCTGGCAATGCGGATCTGCCACCCCTGGGGAGTATTCAGGAAGAAAATCTTGCTCTTGGTGTAGTTTACTTTCTGGCCCGTAGCTCGCTCGTAAAGGGAGAGGATCCTCTTGATGTGTCTGGCCTGGGCCACAGAGGTGATAGTAGACAAGAGGGTGTCATCCACAAACTATTGGTGGGTGACTGCTTCCACTCCAGAGGTGGGGATGATGCCCGAAATCCTCTATCTCTGGAGGCTCTCCTTGAGGGTTCTACCCAGAACCTCTGCCAGGATGATGAAGAGAATGGGGGACAGGGGGTCTCCTTGCCTGAGCCCTCTGGCACTCTGGAAGTAGCCTACGGGGGACCCATTGATTAGGATAGAGAAGTAAGGGGTGGATATGCAGCTTTGGACGAGGTCGATCCAAGAGGGAGGGAAACCAAACTTCAGGAGAACAACGTAGAGGAAACCCCTATCCACCCTGTCGAAGGCTTTGTTCATGTCAAGCTTGAGAAAGAGGGCAGCCTTATTAGACAAGGACGCAGAGTGGAGAGTCTCATGGATAGAAATGACACCATCAAGGATGTTTTTGCCTTTCACAGAGCTGCCTTGGCAAGGGTCAATGAGCAAGGGCAAGATGGGCTTCAGCCTGTTAGCTAAGACTTTGGTCAGGATCTTGTAGAAAACATTGCAAAGGCTGATGGGTCTATAGTCCGAGAAGGTCCTGCAGGCAGAGGTTTTCAGAATAAGAGCTAAGAAGGTGGCGTTCAGACTGGGGTGGATGGATCCAGAGGCTTGGATCTCATGAATGGCATCACAAACATCATTCCCCACAACCTCCCACATGGTCTAGAAAAAGCGAGGAGGAAACCCATCTAGACCCGGGGTTTTGTCAGGTTGCATAGAAAACAAGGCCTCCTTGATCTCGAAAGAAGAAAAAGGATCCAGGAGCCTGAGGCTAGCCTCCTGGGGTACCAGAGAGGGGATTTTCGCCAAAATATCTCTTTGGGCCTGTAAGTCACTTTCGGGGGAGGATCCCAACAAATCCTGAAAGAAGCCCACCGCTTCAGTTCTTATCTCAGCAATGTCCTTGGTAGCCGTACCATCACTTCACCAAATTTCCCTGATTTTGTTGGAACCTCTATGCCGGAGGGTAGAAGCATGAAAAAACCCGGTGTTGGAGTCTCCTTCCTTCAGCCATAGATCTCTAGATTTCTGTCTCCAGAAGGTCTCTTCCCTGGCCAGGATAGTGTGAAAGTCTGCCAGGAGGATTCTCTCTTCGTTTCTATCAGATTCGTTGAAGACACCTGCCTCCAACCTTCTTTCCAAGTTTTTGAGGCTTTCGGATATGGCTTTCTTGGATTCGAAGATGTTGTCGAAGACCTCCTTATTCCAGATCTTGAGGTTTTCTTTGACAGATTTAAGCTTCAGGGCTAGGCATTTTGAGGCGGATCCTTTTGCCTCCTGCTTCCACCATCCCGCTACCTGCGCTCTAAAATATTTATGATGGGTCCACATGGATTCGAACCTAAAGGGTGTTTTGAAACTAGGCCCTTCACCCGATTCAAGAAGGATGGGGTTGTGGTCTGATCCGATCCTGGGAAGAGCTAGGAGGGTCGCATCCCCCAAGAAGGGAATAGCCTCCTGGGAGATAAGGAACCTGTCTAGCTTGACCTGGATAAGCCCACTCCCTGTTCTCCTGTTGCTCCAGGTAAAAGAGGAACCTTTGAGCTCTATGTCAACTAGCTCGTTGGTGTCGACAAAATCTCTGAAGTCTTCTATGCTTCTGGAACCAATATCAGATCCTCCCTTTTTTTGGAAGGATGTAAAGGGCAGTTGAAGTCCCCCCTATTATCCAGGGGAGGGCATTGAAATTCCTTCGCATCTGGGTGATGGTCTTCCACATCTCAGCCCTCTCAATGACCGAGTTGGGGGCGTAGATGTTGGACAGGATCCACGACCGATTGCCTGTCTTAGAATGAAAGAGGATATTGAGAATCCTGCTGGATGAAGAAAGCAGACTTCCTTCTACAAGGGTCGGGTCCCATAAGACCATGAGCCCACCTGAAGATCCTTGAGCTGGACTGAACAGGAGCTCTGCTTTGGCCCAGATAGCTTTCGCTACTTTTTTAGTAGAGACCACATCAACCTTGGTCTCTTGGAGGATAAGGATAGAGGGATTTGATCATTTTTGGAGGTCCGCAACCATCCTCTGCTTGGCTGCTCTGGTCAGTCCTCTCACATTCCATGAGAGAACCTTCATCTTGATGATTTGGAGGTTTTCTTGCCTCCCTTCACCATCTGGAAGGGGGGTTTGGTTCCTTGTGCTTCGTCCCACTGAGTGTCCGAATCATCCGAAAACAACAACAGTTGGGTCCCATTCGCCACATCCTCCGCTGTTTCTTTGTCTCTCTGATCTTTGCCAGGAGGTCTTCCTCTTTTCCTCTCATTGCCAAAATCCATCGATTGTTTCCTGCTTCTGGTGTTCCTAGGGCTGACCCTTCCTGATAGGGAGGATCCCCTTTTTTCATGATGATGAGAAGGAAACTCCCCCTTTTCTGGATGGGGTGAGGTTTTCTTATTGCCTAGCAAATAATCTTCCATGAGGGATTGCGGGGAGTTAGTGACGGGAGAGATTTGTACCTAGGAATTCGGTTCCTCTGCTTCATATTGGGGTGGAAGGCTTGAACCCGCCTCTCGGTGCTCCTTTTCCTGAAGGGAGTTTCCTCCTTGCTGTGAACCTTGCTTCGGCTGCTTGACAGACCCGTCCTGTTCCTCCTCTTGAGCTTGTTGTCTGCCCGAGTCAGGTTTGGGCTTCATCGAGAGTTGGTCAATGGGAGGAGGATTCCTCTTATGTTTCTCCCCCATCGCCAGCTATGAGTCTCGAGGGTATGTGGATCCTTTGGTCAGCTCCTCCGCTCGTTGGCCCCTGGCAGCTGGACACTGAGTCTGGAGGTGCCCCTGAGTGCGGTAGTGAGAACAAAAGGTGGGTCTGTTCTCATACTCGATGGCCTGTCTCTTGATGAAGGTTGATCCTGACCGTAGGTTGATGAAGGAGGGGAGCTCGGAGTCCAGGTCCGCTAGCACACAGAACCGAGCCTGGGTCAGTCTGGACCGGGCTTTAGTGGGGGGATCAATGGAGACCAATTCTCCAATGGACCGTGCTATCCCTCTGATAACATTTTCATGCCAGCAGTGAAGAGGAAGGCTGGGAAGCCTTACCCAAATCGGAGCAATGTTGATGTTTTGGGTATCCGGGTTGAAGTCGTTTCCCCACTTTCGAAGAAAGAGGCTCCTGCGCCCCAGGAACCATGGTCCTCCCGCCAAGATTTTGCAGTAATCCTCCCGGTTGTTCAGGATGATGGCAAAGAAACCCCGGGTTAGTGCCGCAATCTCCATGTTTCCAGAGATTCGCCACTTGGAGAGAGCCCATTTGCGGATGGATTCCATGTCTGGGCGTCCTCCTATGAACTTGCCAATTAGGGTAAACTTTTCGAATTCCAGAAAACTATTCAGGACCTCGTCGGGGATGTCCAAATCCTCGCCAGATGGAAATAGTTCCTGGGTAAAGCAGTTGTCTGGGGTTGCATGGCTCGCCACCATGTGGGCATAGGATCCTCTCGCATTAGGGTTGGGGGCCCCCCTTTGGCCTCCTTTGTCCGGGGGGTCCTTGTCTTTCTTCTCCGATCCGTCCTGTTGACCTTCTGCTGTCGGGTGCACTGATTCATCCCCGCTGGATCCCCTTCGACCTCCGTCCGCCTCGCTGGTATTCCTGCCTCCTATCGACGGGACGGATCCTTTCCCGCATTCCGCCGCGCGGATCCTCTCGCTGGATCCTCCTTCGCTCTCCTTCATTGTTCCGCTTGGTCTCACTTCTTGTTAACACCTATGTATTTTGTTAAAGTTTTTGATCTTCGATAGAAAATATATATTTTACTTTATGTTAAAGTTAATAACTTAAATTAGATTATTTTTTTATATTATTTTGATAGAGAATAATTATAATTTACTTTTACGTCTAAGTTATTGACTTAAATTAGATTATTTAAGATAAATATTATGTCGAAGGGACATGAAGAGTCTTACCCTATAGATAATAAAATAGTTAATATTTAAAATATAATATTAATATTATTTGGATCAATAATGTTATAAGAGTCCAGTCTCTAGATAAGTATATAACATCTTTATTAAATAATTTAAATTCTTTTGAAAATATTAACCCTAGAAACCTTCAAGATAAATTTCAAAATACGAACCTTATTTTAACTATTAAACTTAACCTTGTGTACTATCCAAAAAAGGCTCACACCTATCTGTTCCTATTGCAAGAATTGAAAGATACACAAAATGCATACAAGAACGAGAAATTGACAAAAAATTAACAATGAGAAACACACTTTATTCCATTATATTTGAATCCAAATTCAAATTACAAGTACATCCCTCTTAGGGATAATCACTTTGATACAATTGTTACAATAGGAATGTATTGCTTCCCCCGCAAGGGTAGGTGTGATTTCCAAATGCCTTTCAGGAAGACACGAACTGATCTAGGGTGTCGATGACCCTCTTCTCCACGATTAGAGGTATTTATTGCCTTACATCCCAAAACCCTCTTATTCATGCATGCAATAAACAACAAGAAACATTAATAGCAAAGGAGGTCTCTCTTGATGAGGCTTTTAAAGGGTGCTTGTATGAAAGATAACATGATAATCAAGAAATCAAGAAAGTGATTCAATGCATGTAAATTGATCTAAATCGTGATGATATACCATTAGAAATATAAAATAAACTAAGATGAATCTATCTAACCTCCTAATTAACCAATTAAAGACATGAAAGCATGAAAAATATTTGTTATACCTACACTACAACAATGAAGGGAGATTGCAATTAACTCCTAATATGTCGATCAAATATCTCTAGAATATTGAATTAAACCTACAACATGATTAATCTAACCTATTTAAATAGACTACAAAGCAAAGAACAAGGAAATCAGGGATCACCTACTGATCGTGAATCCTTCAAGCGATGGGTACTATTCACTGTGGCTGATAGTCGCGACTGAGCCTGAAGTAAGTTTACCCTCCAAATTAGGGCCAATTCTCTTATTCTCCTTGCCAAATTGATGGTCAAGGGTCACCTTTATGTCCTCTAACATATTTGGCGGTTGAATTGCTCAATGAGTGCATGGATTGTACGGATTAGCATTTCTTAGCTCTCCTATCCTCCTAGGACCTCCATGGCAATATGATCTCCAATTGGGTAGCAAAAGTATTCCTATCAATGCATGTGAATGAGTATGCAATTTGATAGGGCTTCGCTGCTCAATTAATTATACTTCTCTCTCTTTTTCCCAATTTAGAGGGGGATTATATATCAAATTCCAAGGGCTAGGGGTAGCTTCATGAGGAAGCTAAGATCAAGATTGGGGGAGCGTTGGATGGAAGGATCCAGAACCTTCCTCACTCAAACTACTCCAATCCATAACCAATTGGCCATTGCAACCAATTTTGGGTCGGATGAAGGCCAACTATCTCTGAGTCTTGATCGCGATTGATAGGCGTGGTCAACACTGCTAACCGTGGGTGTCAGCAGCGGCTAGCACTGACTAGGCAAAGGTGCCCAAATGAGTGGTAAAAACCATTGCTATACCTTAGAATCTGTCCAAGGTCTTCCATATGGTCTTCTAGCATGTCCCATATGAGTAGTCACCTTGGCATGACGCATTTTAGGTGTCTACACCTAGAACTCCTTATTGATAAAGTCTTAACTTTGAACTTGCTTATTGGTCAAATCATCGAGGAGGATGAATGACCATGGAAACCAAGTCACCCAATACCATTGAGTTGCAGAGAATGAATGACCATAGAAACCAAGTCATCCAATACCATTGAATTGCATGAATGCAATCAATGGAAGTTCGTGAATAATCGCTAAAGATGGATGGCATGGGACGTCCTTCTAGGTCATTGTACGAGGAATATAGTGGTGGACCTTATATAAAGTTATCAAATAGGGAATCTTGGTGAGATAAATATAACTCTAAGATAAGATTTTGTGGTGGCATGGTATGGGACATCCACTATAATATTTCAACTTTATCTAAGAAACCATGATCAATGCCAAGAGAATGGCATGACCTTAATTTCCCATGGTGAGGTGAATAAAAATTAAGCACCATAGCATCTACTCTAAAAGTCTTACATGTTTGGCAACATATGAGTTAAGATATACTCAGGGTTTCACATAAAATGTTAAGGTTGGGAGTTAAGCATCCACCCTCTGGTGTTATGGGCCCTAAAGGATAACCCATGTCATGATTTTGGATTCACCAAAGCAAAGGGTGAGAATGATAGAATCACTAAAGGAACTTCCTACGAGAATAGACCAGTCTCATCCACTTGGGATCCCGACTACAATTGCCATAATCCCAAAAGTGGTATTCAATGCTATGTACTAATTCATAATGTAGCTAATATCTAATGCATTTTTGAAGTGCTCTTTTGATTTTTTTGAAATTTTTGATCATATTTTTGCATGTTTTTGCATTTTGATGAGATTTTATGATTTGTTTGTCATTTTTTAGTTATTTTTAATTGTTTTTCATTTTTACTTTATTGTTGTCACTCAGGCCTTGACTAATAGAGTGAGGGAGACCGATCTCCTTCGCAACCTGCACCACACTCTTACTGATGTGGAGTGGGGTTGGTTTGCTATGGTGGGGTTTGGTTACGTCTTGGACCTCCCCACCATCAGAGTTGACCAGTCCTACCTGACTGCTTTGGCCCATCGTTGGGATGCACGGACCAACACATTTCACCTACCGATGGGTGAAATGATAGTGACTTTGGAGGATGTCTACCGCATCTTCCGCCTACCTATTGATGGTGAGGCCATCACCTCCTCTCCTACCATGGTGAGGAAGGATGTTTTTGATGCTATCTTTGGCCAGTGGAGCCACGACGCATAGGGTCGCATCGACCATGGAGGCATCCACATCCAGGAGTGGTTCCAGGCCAGCTTCTTCTCATAGAGGGAGGCTGTGTTTATGCATCTTGATCATTCAGATAGTCCTCCCAGACTCCTCAGGTGTGAGGTTCCCTAGAACCTCTTGGCTAGGACCAGAGAGGTGATGGTGAGTTCGATCGAGCGACCTCTCATTCTAGCGTGGGGGAGCACTCTACTAGCACAGCTCTACCATGAGTTGTATCAGATCATGCATCGTAGTAGAGTGGGCATCGATTGCAGCATCCTTCTATAGATTTGGGGTTGGCAGCACATTCTGATAGAGCACCCCATTGACTTACCCTTGGAGATCACTACCATTCCTACCGAGCGATAGTGCTACACAACCTGCTGGCCCTGGGAGCAGGAGGGCTTCAGGAGTAGGTCTCATGCAGGAGACCTAGATCACTACATTGGTCACTTTGCATAGCTTCACCCCGAGCAGATATGGTGGTGACCCTACATGGACTGCCCACCCTGGATAGAGGTAGACAGATACCTGTGTCGAGCATGTAGAGATAGGTGGATCATCGATCGAAAGGTCGATATATATGAGTACCAGTTCTACTCTCACATCTTGAGGTAGTTTGGGATTCGTTAGGATGTCCCAGATATGCCTACCATCTATAGATGCCTGGTCCTAGAGAGGGACCTGACCTGGCCCTAGGTGACTCCACTGGGGGATGATGATGATGACTTTCAAGAGTCGGGCCTGGCAGATGTAGGCACTACTATAGATTATGATGGCTGGTGGTCAGACTTCCAGTGGCATGGAGAGGGTCCTCTAGGCTGACCAGCTGATGGGTTCATAGTAGAGGGCAGAGGGCGTAGAGGTGGATCCTCATGGGCATAGGACCCACCAGAGGATAGAGGGCACATGGGGCATAGGGGCCATAGAGGAGGGCCCATAGGTAGAGGCAGAGGAGGAGGCCTCCAAGGAGGGTGAGGCACCTCCGGATAGTGAGGTAGGGTAGCTGAGAGCACAGGTTGTTGACCTCTAGAGCCAGGTGGGGAGACTCTACACCCAACTCCTACACAGGGACACTTCGATCACCACTCTAGAGGTGAAGCTAGCTCATGGTCAAAGGTAGTGGCACAGATACGAGGAGGAGAGGACAGCTCTCCAAGCACAGGTGACCACAATAGATACTCAGATTAGGTAGCTCACTAGCGAGCATGATCTATCGTAGGCACAACTAGGTGTAGTGACCCTGGAGCGAGACCTACTCAGGGTGGCGAGGGGAGATCCCTCATCCTCATAGGCTATCATGGCACCTCCTGTGGTACCATCTACTTCAATGCCAATAGGTTTTGATCCTATGGTAGAGATCAGGAGGCTATGTACCCTCATGGAGGAGGGTAATGAGTAGCACACAATGGATGTAGCCCACAATGCCCAACTGGAGGGCATCATCAGGTTGCTAGGTGGGTAGGTTCTAGAGAGGACCACTACCATAGGGTCACACCAGACCAGGACCAGGGAGACAGGTAGTCGTCAGCTAGCTCTAGCCACAGGATGCACAGGTCTAATAGGACTCATGGTACCAGCTCATGGAGGAGCCACAGGGATGGTGGAGGCGATGGTGGTGCCTCACAGACTGGGGGTGCAGGCCCTATCTAGTACTGATCTTAGAGATGTTATTGTACCATTTTTGAGTGTAAGGTCGAGGACCTACACATATGTAGCCTACGGGTATTTTGATTGTACCCCACTATGATGTACATTTGACACATATATATATATGATATGACATTTCATCTCGTTACATGTGTACTTTATTTTTGGTATTTTATGTTTTATGTTATGCATATGGATGCAATGCGTTATTGATTAGATGTTATATGATGTGATGTATGGATGACATGCACTAGATAGCTATGCGATAGATGATTAGATGCTATGAGTTATGTATGCAGATGTACTACTTATGATGGATGCATTATGAATGCCATATTTTGATGTTACATGCATGTATACTTTGCTTTACTTGTATGCATTTAGTTTATACTGCTATGACATAATTTATGCCATGTATGTACTGCATGTATTTCTTTGTTTCTTTGATAATGTGTTTGTAAAATGGACATGTATGCTTTAATCACTTAAAACATAATGTATGCAATATGAGTTTTAATCAATCTAATGGATGACACCACAGAATGTATAACAATCATGGATTGTAGTTGCTTTATCTCTTTGTGAAAGATAGTACACCCATATGTGAGATGCAATTATTTATTGTTTTCTGTTCATAAGCTTTTGTAAATTAAAAGAATATGGATAACATAGTCAGTGGCCATCTAAACATCATTTCTGACATCCATCCGATATCTAACATATATTACAAATAATTCTAATAAACAAACTCTCATAAAAGAAATTGATGTTTTGATGATTGCATTAAAAATTGGTTGTTGCTATTTGGGAATTTTTGAGGTTTTCCATGAGACTCAAACACCCTAGTTGACTTATCAAAAGTTGTATACTAACCATACTAGACTTCTGAAACATAAGGCTTTCGCTAGGATAGGCCCTAACTATTCATTATCCCTATGTGTGCAAATGAGTATATTTAGATAAGGCATAAGCATACCCCGATGTCAGTGGGATTCTTTCAGCCCATTGCTAAGATTGGGGGTCCGCAAATGTTTATCCAATCCTAGGTTTAGATTTTAGTTGGACTAGACCACTAGGCGATACAGGACACCTGAAGCTAGCTCTTCCACATTCAAACATTGGTCTGCACAAAAGTAGGATGCTATTGTATCAGACATATCATCATGCGTAAGGTACAATAGTGCTGGAAATTCCAGGGATTCAAGTTCGCTCCCTTCTTTTCTTCAATTTTTTGGGATACTTGCTCATATAAAGTGATAAAAATCACTATTTATTTTGTACTATAGTGCAATTCCTTTTTATTTTTACTTTTTTTTTTTTTTTTTTTCTTGAGCAAGGGATTTGATACTGATTTTACTTTCTTTGTACAATTTTATCTTCATTTGACTTGACTTTCTGGGATTTACATTTGATAATTTGCTTCAGAAACTTCCTTTGGGGATTTTGCTTTGGGAATATTTCTAGGATATCGATCTTATGATATCAATATGGGATATCAATTCTGGGATGTCGATCTATGATATCGATCTAGGGTATCAATCTGGAGGATTGATCTGGGATATTGCTCATTTTAATGTAAGCAAGGGATTCTGGGTAGGGAATAAACTTATCCTTTTTCCAATTGCCAACATTTCCCATATCATCCGCACAGAGGGATAAGCAAGAATAAACTTTTCGCCTCAGGATACCTGGTCCTGCTTCATAGCTTTCATCTTCCCCTAGTCCTTATTAGGATTGTTTAATTTGTTGATTAGTGATAGAATTCTGATATGCTAAGGGCTATACTAACTAGACCTCAACTACAAAAGCAAAGCAAGCTTTCTATCAACTCTTGAGAAGACCTCTAGGTATGGTTGAATGACCAAAAACCCTAGTATATTCTTCATAGCAACAATTGGGGTTGTGTTGAAAAACACAATTACTCACAAGGGTGATAAATGGATGAAAAATATAGTGCATAGATGCATGATTGAAACACAAATGTGGTGTCATTTGTAAGATTGTAAACACAATTTATTCTAATGCAAGTGCGATGGATGAATATGCCTAATGCAATGCAAAGGTGAAATGCATGTGGAAAATGAGATGCATGATGCAAAATGCAATGCAATGATGCAAATGAAATGTAAATGTTTTTTATTTTTGATATTTTTCCAATTTTTTATGGATTTTAACATTTGGTTTGACCAAAGAGCTTACAAACACCTTTGGAGCCTTTTAGGATTACCAAGTTTTTTTATTTTTTTTTTTGTTTTTTAAACCCTTGGAGCCTTTTGGGATTGACCAAGCGGCTTTTGAGAAACCCTTGGAGCCTTTTGGGATTGACCAAGCGGTTTTGAGAAACCCTTGGAGCCTTTTGGAATTGACCAAAGGGCTTACAGATGCCTTTGGATCCTTTTTTTTTTTGATTTTTAGGATTTAGGCATAAAACGCTTTAAGATGAAGGATATTGAGAGGTTCAAGCTCTTCAACTCCTCCAAGCGATGTCAAGTGATATGTCCCAGGTCCAATCTTCTATGAGATCATATAAGGACCTAACTAGTTAGCCATGAATTTGTCTCACATTTTTGGTGGTAAATTTGAGTTCTGTTGGTTCTCTTTCAGCACAAGATCACCAACCTCAAAGTCTCTCAGATGGACTTTGCTATTGTAAGCTCATTTTAAGTGCTCTTGATAAACATAGAGGTGCTCAAGGGCATTCACGTGATGTTCATCAAGTAGCATCAATTGATCTAGGTGAGCTTGTCATGCGGTGTCATCATCAATGAACTCTTTCAATGTGATGCGCAACATTGGAATTTCCAACTCTAAGGGCATAATGGCCTCAATGCCATATACTAATGAAAATGGAGTTGCCCCAATGGGTGTCCGAATACTAGTCCTGTAAGCCCATAATGCAAGGGGTAGTTGGATGTGCCAATATTTGTGGTGCTCTTGTACCATATTTTTCAAGATGGAGACCATTATCTTATTTGAAGCTTCAGCTTATCCATTTGCTTGTAGATAATATGGAGTCGCAAAACTATGTTTGATTCTATACTTAGACGTCAAAGCTCTCATAATTTTGTTCTTAAATGATGTTCCATTATCCGAAACTATCTTGGATGGTATCCCAAAATGACTTATGATATTGGTGAGTATAAACTCAACAATACGTGCTCTAGTTGTCATTGTTAAGGGAATGGCTTCCACCCACTTAGTAAAATACTCAGTAGCCATGATAATAAAAGTATGTCGACCCGATGATGGAGGAGAGATCTTACCAATGAGATCAAATCCCCACTGAGCAAATGGCCAAGCCGCTTGAATGGGTTGTAAGGCCTATGATGGCAAGTGCATAAGATTAGCATGATGCTGACATTTAACGCATTTCCTGACATACACATTGCAATCCTTCTCCATAGTGGGCCAATAATAACCCATGCGAAGGATGCACTTGATGATAGCCATGCCACTGAAATGGCCACCGCACGTACCATCATGAGCTTGCAAAATTGCCCAAGATGACTCTTGGGGCTCAAGACAATGAAGGAGAACTCCATCATAGCTTCTACGGTATAGGATGTCTGCTAACAAGACATACTTTATCACTTTCTATTTAAATGTGCATTTTGTGGCACATGATAATCCCTGAGGGATTACACCAAGTCTAAGGAAGTCATGTATCTATGATATCCAATTATGATAAGCTTCAACTTCGACTGACAAGACAACATGTTCCCCCTATGGTTCTACATTGGCAAATGCAGACTGGAAAACAACCTTGTGGTGAATGGTAATACCACTCCCCGTCGGATCCTATGAGATCAAAGACCCCTAAGATGCTCTCTTGAGAAAGTCTCTAGCTCTGTAGAACCATTCATGATTTGGTTCTACATGAATCATGTTGATTGACTCTTTGTTATCCAATGCTTCATGTTGCACAATAGAGTGTGACAATATTTTTACATGGATGGTAGTGAAATCGATAGATGGATTCTGAGGGATTAGAGATCCCAAAGATGCCATTGTGTCTACAAATCTATTGGATGAATGAGGGATTGCCTCGATGTCATACCATTCCAATCGAGCTAGATAAATGTCAACAAGATCCTTGTAAGCTTTCAATACCGGACATCGACATTGAAATAATCCCTTAACTTGGTTCACAATGAGAAGGGAATCACCAAAGATATTTAACCTTTTTATCTTCATGGTGATAGCTATTTGGAGACCCAAAATTAGGGCTTCATATTCAACATTATTGTTAGTGCAAGGAAAGTCTAACTTGAATGACAAGGGCATTGGAGCTCCTTGTGGCGTGAACAACACTATTCCTGCACCACCCCCTTGCTCACACTTCGAACCATCGAAGAACAAGGTCATATCGACTTTGTTATCCGGTTCTTCAAGTTTGGGTGCTTCTGATAAGGCAAATACTGCATCATCAGGAAGCTCTATGGTGAGGGGCCTACTATTTTTGAGAGGCACCTCAACCAGTTGATCTGCTATGACTTATCCCTTAATGGAATTTTGGCTTATGAATTCCAGATCAAATTCTATCAATAGCATGATCCACTTCATAGTACGTGTATTATGATATGTCTTGCTCATCATATACTGCAAAGGATTTTGTTTGGATATGACATATGTCGTATGACTCAACATATAGTGTCACAATTTCTTTGTAGCGAACACTACTGCTAAACATAACTTTTCCACATATGCATATCCTAGCTCATAACTCACCAAGGTTTGACTAATATAATATATGGCCTACTCTTTATCTTGCACATTCTTTTGGGCTAACATGGTTCCCAGTGCAAAGTCGGTTGTCGATATATATAGCAAAAATGGCACATCTGGCCTTGGTGGAGCTAGCACTGGCGACGTTGCTAGGTATTGCTTAATCTCAGCAAAGGTTGCTCGATAGTCCTCATCCCAATTGAATGGGACCCCCTTGTGTAGTAGTCGATTCATGGGTCGACATTTATCCGATAATTGTGTGATAAATCACTTTATGGATGCTACTTTGCCCTGTAGGCTTCTTAATTCTTTGATGTTTGTGGGGGACGCATTTCTAAAATAGCCTTGACCTTTGTTGGGTCAACTTCGATGCCTCATTTTGAAATGATGAATCCTAAGAGCTTTCTTGAAGTTATGCCAAATACGCACTTCTTAGGATTCAACCTGACATTATGCTCTATCAGGTGATCGAAGACCTTCTTCAAGACCTCCGCATGCTCAGAATGCAATAATGACTTTGCCAACAAGTCATCAATGTAATCCTCTAGGATCTTATGCATATAGTCATGAAAAATATATGTCATAGCCCGCTGATATGTGGCACCAACATTCTTAAGGCTGAATGGCATAAATTTATAGCAAAATGTCCCCCATGGCATTATAAACATGGTTTTATGTTGGTCTTCGAGCTTAATCCGAATTTGATTGTAACCAGAAAAACCATCCATTAAGGAGAGCATTTCATGACCTGTAGTGGCATCTACAAGAGCATCAATATTCGACAATGGAAATGAATCCTTTGGTGTTGCCTTATTTAGGTCTCTAAAATCCGTACAAATATGGATCCTTCCATCAGGTTTTCCTACAGGCACCATATTGGATACCCATTCTGGATAGTCGATGGAGATGACAAACTCTACATCCAACAACTTTTGCAACTCATCCTTAACCATTAAGGCTACTGTTGGATGCATCTTCCTGAGTTTCTGCTTGACTGGCTTCTTTGATAGATCTAGCGAAAGGTTATGAGTAACCAATTTTGGATCTAGACCCGACATATCTTTGTAAGTCCAAGCAAAGAGATCAGGTCTCTCTCAGTAGAGGGATGAGGTTGGCATGCTCATCAGGAGTCAAAGTCTCCCCAAATTTAACCTTCCTTGGATTGGTGGGATCATTACTGATATCCACTTCGAAGGTTTCCTCTACTGACATATGGGATCCCTCCTCAAGATGATGAGGCATAGGGATCAAGTGGATGTCATCTACTGGGTTTATAGGTTCCTCATTGGAAGCATCCTCAACATGATAGACATCATGTGCACAGCCTAGTGCAAAATGGAAAGGTTGCAACATTTCTTCATTAGGGAAGAAATATTTAGGCTCTAGTGGTGAATCAACATGATCCCAATCAATAGCATCTACATTTAGAGGCAACGGTTTGGATGGATCGGCTGGATTATGGAGTGGAGTGGTCAAATCAATGGAGATCATGTTGATGGAATGGATCATATCTCCAAGACCACGTGCAAGTGACTCAACATTAGCAAAACTTCCATCCCCGAGATGTGGTTCTAGGGGTATGGGGATCTCTAGATCCGATCCATGAATAGACTATCGGATGGGATCATTGGGCTCAAGGAGCTCCATGTACGTTGGTGGATCGGGAAACACCATATGATAAATCACATTAAGATTCGATGGTCTCCCTCTAAGGCGAGGATGGAGATTGATCTCTCTATACATATCCTCAGTAGTATAAGGTGCATTACGATAGCGTAAGTAGGGAGGTCCTAAATAGGCTCTCTCTATCTCATCTTCATCATCACTATCATAATATAAACCTTCACCTCTACCTAATAGAATCGGGTGATGCTCTGAATAAGGCCTCATGTAGGCTATCTCTTGATAGCCATCATCATTATCGAGAGGCTCTTCACTCATGTTCATTGATTCCAGAGGTAAAATATGATGCAAGAGTGTAGGGCCCAAATAGGCCAACTCAATTTCATCCTCAGATTACTCATTGTTTGAGGATAACTCAACATCATCTATTCTAAAATCATAGTCTGGTCCATCACTTTCGATGATGGATACTGCATGAACATCCTCAGAAGCAACTTCTGATTCAGTACTCTATAGCTATGTCTAGATTCTGGAAATGCATACCAATATCATCGATAGCTCCATGAATTTGATTATCCAAGTTGGCTCTTGGAATGGGTTCTGGGCCGGTCTCCACCAAGATGTTCGCATGATATCTCTCGGGTGGCTCTATAGTGACATAAGTCACTAATCGATTATCCCTCTAAAATGTAGAAGGATTAGGGTGATATGGATTGAAGTCAACTTCACCCCCCAGACTGAGGTACAGGTGGTCTAAAGATGCCATGAGGAGTTCAGCCTATCCTCCACTATAGAATCCCAACCCGAACCTATCAGTAGGTAACTGATACTGTGGTTCTATAGGCTTCTTACGCCCCTGCTCGAATAGTCCGAGACCATAACCATGCCAATGGTAATGCTCGAAGTATCACATGGCATAGTCTAGGTTAGAAAGATAATGAACATTCATGGTGAATGGTTCATTATCATCCTCATCCATGGGTGTGGAAGATGCAAACTGGTCTAGCCCTCCATAGATGAAGTTGGTTTGGTTAGGTGGTACCCCCAATGGTTCCACCATCCCTATGGGAAGGCGATGGGCTCATGGTCAGCCCATGTCCTATGCAGTCTCGATAATCGGTGTGAACATCACATTCTACATAATGTATTCCCCTAATCTAGGATTAACCAAATGGATGGTCACCTACGGTGCAGATGACCCTACTGAAGACGCAGGTGAAGCAGGTTGAAGTGCCTCTTCGACTCCTCCTTGAATTTCCTCTACTTCCATGGGAGTAGGGGCTTCAATGATGACTAGCTTGGGCATTTGCTTTATCTTCTTTTCGCCCACCTTTTCTTTCAACTTCCTATCATCCCGTTGTATCATAGATGCAGTCGGTCTAATAGAAGTAGTTGTCGTGTGCTCCGATCATTGAGATACGGATGTTGTAGGTCTAGCACACACTTCTTTGATTTTACCTCCTAGATCTTTGATTGGTGATGTTGGTCGCACATCTAGGTGCATTGAGGGGAGCATAAATTCCCTGAAAAATCTGCTAGATTCATGTATTTAAAGGGTTCTTCATCCGAAGGCACCACGTGAACCTGTCCCTCATGAATGTATTTGATACATTGATGTAAAATAGAAGGGACACAATGCATCTCTCTGATCCAAGGCCTCCCTAGAAGTATGTTATATTGCATAGCACCTTCGATTACGTGACACATCACCGGGATGGTCTTCAGCCCCACCTGGATAGGTAAGACTATAGTACCGACCGTTGAGCATAAGGCATCATTGAAAGCTCTCAACTTGAAGGTAGAAGGGATGATATGCATCTTGGGTAACTTCAAGTGAGTTAACGCCTTGGTAGTTATGATATTGATTGATGACCCCATGTCAATCAAAACCCACTTGAATGGTTTGTGATTCACACATGCAATGATATGCAGTGATGGGTCTGCTATAATAGTGGAAACCATCTTGACTTCGTGGTCATGAAATTGAATGACCGGTTCCTGACACTATTGCACATGCCCCACGAAGTGTGTAAATGCTTTGGGATCCTGAGGCTGCACTTCTATGGACCTTAAGATGTCCATGAGCATCTCCCTATGCTTAGGAGACTACTGAATTAGCTCATAAATTGACAACTTTACTAGAGTTATCTGTAGGTTTTGGACCAACCTACTCCTGATGGTCACCACCGGTCTAGTTGGTGGGCCGGGCACATGTTGGGCTGGCCTTGGAGGAGGCGCAACTTGGACTCTAATAGGCACTGGAGGTTGATTCGGTCATTCATACCTCATGTTTCTTGTGACAATGTTGACCATTCCGATGAACCCCTGGGTTGGTGGTTCGATGCGTACTTGGTTGACTTGGCCAACATTATTCTTTGGTGCCTCATGATTTGGTAGAGGATTTTTGTAAATCCCCATATTTTGATTGTCAGGTGCTTGTGGGTTGTCGACAAGAAGCGTACCTCTTTCGATCATATTTTGCACAAGATGTTTGAAAGACCAACATACCTCGATGTCATGGCCTTTCGATCGATGAAAGATGCAATATTGATCATCCTTGTAGCCCTTAGGCTTAGGCTGATTTGGGTCCATTAACTTGACTTCGGGTAAGTTTATAGCCTTCGCCTCGCATAACTGATGAAAAATCAAAGCCAAGGACTCCGATAACTGAGTGAATATGCGAGGTGGGCGTTGTTCCTTATTTTTACCCTTATAATTGTTGTTGCGTTGCTCATATTGCATAGGAGGAGGTTGGGCTTGATAGTTTCATTGTTGTTGCCCCTTATCCCCTTTTTGAAGGTTCAACACCACCTGATTAACATGGGCCGGCTTGGCCTATTGTCTCTCAGTGCTTTTCTTGTGCCCCTCCTTCTTATTCCTGAGCTTCAAGTTACCCTCCTATAACTTGATGTCCTCTATCACCTTGGCTTGCGCCAAAGCCTCTTCGAATGTCTGGTATTGCTGCAACTGTAGCAATAACGAAATGTGTTTGGCACAACTCTTCATGAACATTCATATTAATTCAGAGGATGGGATGGAGAATGGTAGCTTTGCCATCATTTTCCTCCATCATTTTCCATAATCCATCACTGGCTCATCGTCATGTTGCGTTAGAGTGGCCAGGTCGGATAAGTTTACCTTCTTCTTGACGTCGAAGGAGAAGCGTTCAAGAAATGCATCAGCTAGTTGTTTGAAACTAGTGATGTTGTGCCTCTTTAATTGGTTGAACCACTCTCGAGCTGGGCCTGAGAGGGTCATGATGAAGGTGCATAGGAGCAAAGCATCATTGCTCTCAATATGAAAGCACATATCTAGAAAACTAGTCACGTGCTCCTGTGCGTCTTCCTCTCCTTGAAACTTTTCTAGTCTAGGCATCTTGAAATGCTCAGGATATGTTGGAATAGGCACTGACGTGCATAGAGGTTCATTATGAATTTTGTTCAAGGTAGGCTTCTGATAAGTCATTCCTTGCTTCTCTATGGCTTGGACCTTCTCTGCTAAGGTCTTGTAGGCTTGCGAGGAAAGAAACTCCTCTTCTCGAGATTGCCTTGGAGGCACCCTCGGAGGTAGATTCTTCCTCGATCGAGGTGGGGGACTAGGCTCACCCTCCTCCTCAAATTGGGAGATTTTAGGATATTCTTGTTCTAATTCCTCTCCCACTTCATTCTCATACTACCTATGCTCATGTTGTTTAAATACTAGATATCGATCTCTATGCTGAGTCATATGGTGAGTATGTGTGTCTATGTTCTCAGGGTGTAACTCAGGCTATGAAGCCACTCGTCTATCGACACGCTCCCTAATCTCACTATGAGGAGGTAAACCGATGCTAGCCAATCGATCCTCTCTCTCTACATGCTCCTTTGATCGAGGATGCATTGTTCATGCATGCGTTGTTCATATAATTTATATCTTATGAACCTCTACCTCTGAGAATTCTCATTTTTGAGGCGCTCTTTCTCTGCATGAACATCCTCCAATTGATCTTGGAGAATCTATCATCTCTACTCTGACATCAGTCTATGAGCTCTATCAACATGATCGACCATCTGAGGCCTCTGAGGAGTGTGCTCTATTCGAGCGACTTTATGGGTATGTCCTCCAATGGACTGATTTACCACACTCTTACCTCAGTCTATAAAGATGACATTCATGTCAGGTTATCTCCTATACTCAGTGCCTGCATGCGATGTAGGAGCACGCATGTCTCGAGAATGCTTGGAGCACTCTCCATGTTCTTAGGTGGTCCTAATGGTGCTTGCGCTACACTCACTCATAGGTCGAGAGGGTGCAGGCGTAGGCTTATATCCTAGATGCCCTAGGACTCTATCTAGACCATCCAACTATTTGCTATGCCATGGCTCATGAGGTGGTGTACCATTTGCTCCCACTTTGGATATATCTATGGTGAACTTGGTAGGTTCACCCCTATAGGGAGTCTGTGTGGGCCTATGCTCGGAAGCAGCCCTCTCGGTTCACCCCTGAATGGGTGGATCTTGGACATGTCTACACTCTGATGGTGGAGGTCATGAGCCTCCCTTAGATACAGGTCGAAGGGGTACCAATCTGGATCCCTCGATGACATATTCTTTAGTTGAACCCATGGATGCCCATGAAATGTGGTCATGATAAATGCTAC
Organism: Wollemia nobilis; assembly: GCA_028583015.1. Classification (NCBI taxonomy): domain Eukaryota; kingdom Viridiplantae; phylum Streptophyta; class Pinopsida; order Araucariales; family Araucariaceae; genus Wollemia; species Wollemia nobilis. The sequence continues at coordinate 393,836 of JAQPPZ010016936.1, forward strand.
CATGTGTGAAACCCCCATGCTAGGAAGTCCCATGCTCTGATCTGTGTCTAGAGGGATGTCTAGTACTTCCTCTAATTAGGGTATTCTCAATGGAATCCCCTCATGTGGAATTATCCCCTCTAATACTCGTTGAACGACGTCCAAGAGGATTAAGTGATTGAGGGTGTTCCACATCATGTTGTGCACTAGGTGGAGCTTGGGCTTCGATCTTGGGTCTATGCCCGGATCGGCCTCTCTATGTTTGCACCATTATGTATCCTATGTCTAGATTTAACTTTTATTAGCATGCAAAGAATACAATGATGATTATCTCCTTTTACAGTTTTAAAATGAGCCCTAAACTATTTGATGTGTTTTCAATTTGTTGTATCAGTAAAGTAACTCTTGTCATGTTTTGCAATACGTTGATGATTTTCTCAATTGTTTAATGGCTTTCACCTGTATGCTCATAGCTCGACAACTTGGTGATGAACTCTAAGCCACGTAATCCCCCAAAATGTGGTGATGAGGTCCACACCCAGGCAGGGAGCACAGGTCCTCCCAGATCCTCACCCAATCTCACCCAGTCAATGTTATACCCTCGAAGAGAAGTACATGCAAATTTTTTAGGCTACGGATGGTTCTTGGATCTGGTATTGGTCTAGTAACAAGAAGGTATGAGGGAGTTGGGCCAACGGATGGAAATCACCTCCACCATCATTGAAACCCTACTAGTGGTTGGATGTGACTCCCAACTCACTAGCGTTTACTGTGAAACATGGTGTGTGTGGTTCCTTTTAATTTGCATGAAAATAAAGATGCATAATACAACATTCAAATGATTCTTTCTATATGCAATACAAAAAAAAGAATGTTTCAAATTAAGAAAGCATGCATGATTAATTTTACATGATATCTTGACAATGCATACTAATGATGGTATGGCCACTGATCGGGCCTCAAGCAAGCAAAACTAACATACAAGAGGGGCCTAGATCATTGGATACTAGGGTGGACTGCACTCAGAGGTCCATTGTTCCTAGCAATGACTAGTAGATCCTAATCAAAAGACCTAAGGACTCAATGCATTTAACATTCCTTCATTGCCTTCCCTAATTATGCTAGCATTTTGTGCATTCTAGAAAAATACAGATAGAGAACAAAAAAAATAGAATGATAGTGGGACCTACCTCAGATCCTCATTCGATTAAGCTTTTTCTCCCTACAGTATGATTTATCATATTTTGACCATGGCTCTGTGGCGCGGTGACCACTGTTGCCCGTGGATGTCAACCGCGATGACAAATTTTGACCATGATTGTCAACCGTGGTGAGCACCTATCATAAAAAACAATAGAAGTCAGAAATTTGAGGCATGAAATATGGAGTTCCACCATGATCACCTTCTATACTATCCAAAAAGGCTCACACCTATCGGTTCCTATTGCAAGAATTGAAAGATACACAAAATGCATACAAGAACGAGAAATTGACAACAAATTAACAATGAGAAATATGCTTTATTCCATTATATTCGAAGCCAAAGTCAAATTACAAGTACATCCCTCTTAGGGATAATCATTTTGATACAATCATTACAATAGGATGTAATGTTTCCCTCTCAAGGGTAGGTGTGATTTCCAAATGCCTTTCAGGATGACACGAACTGCTCTAGGGTGTCGATGACCCTCTTCTCCATGATTAGAGGTATTTGTTGCCTTGCATCCCAAAACCCTGTTAGTCCTGCATGCAATAAACAACAAGAAACATTAATAGCAAAGGAGGCCTCTCTTGATGAGGCTTTTAAAGGGTGCTTGTATAAAAGATAACATGATAATCAAGAAATCAAGAAAGTGATTCAATGCATGTAAATTGATCTAAATCATGATGATATACCATTAGAAACATGAAAGAAACTAAGATGAATCTATCTAAGCTCCTAATTAACCAATTGAAGACATGAAAGCATGAAAAATATTCATTATGCCTACACTACAACAATGAAGGGAAATTGCAATTAACTCCTAATATGTCGGTCAAATATCTCTAGAATACTGAATTAAACCTACAACATGATTAATCTAACCTAGTTAAATAGACTGCAAAGCAAAGAACAAGGAAATCAGGGATCACCTGCTGACCACGGGTCCTTCAAGCGGTGGGCACTGTTCACCATGGCTGACAGTCATGGCTGAGCTTAAAGTAAGTTTACCCTCCAAATCAAGGCCAATTCTCTGATTCTCCTTGCCAAATTGATGGTCAAGGGTCACCTCTATGTCCTCTGATATATTTGGTGGTTGAATTGCTCAGTGAGTGCATGGATTGCATGGATTAGCATTTCTTGGCTCTCCTATCCTCCTAGGACCTCCATGGCAATGTGATCTCCAATTGGGTAGCAAAAGTATTCCTATCAATGCATGTGAATGAGTATGCAATTCGATAGGGCTTCACTGCTCAATTGATTATACTTCTCTCTCTTTTCCCCAATTCGGAGGGGGATTATATAGCAATTGCCAAGGGCTAGGGGTAGCTTCATGAGGAAGCTAAGATCAATATTGGGTGGTTGAGCTTGTTGGATGGAAGGATCCAGAACCTTCCTCACTCAAACCACTCCAATCCGCAACCAATTGGCCATTGCAACCGATTTTGGGTCGGATGAAGGCCAACTGACTCTGAGTCCTGACCACGGTTGATAGGCGTGGTCAGCACTGCTAACCATGGGTGTCAGCAATGGCTAGCACTGACTAGGCAAAGGTGCCCAAATGAGTGGTAAAAACCACTGCTATACCTTGGAATCTATCCAAGGTCTTCCATATGGTCTTCTAGCATGTCCCATATGAGTAGTCGCCTCGGCATGACGCGTTTTAGGTGTCTACACCTTGAACTTAGTTATTGATAAAGTCTTAACCTTGAACTTGCTTATTGTTCAAATCATCAGGTAGGATAAATGACCATAGAAACCAAGTCATCCAATACCATTGAGTTGCAGAGGATGAATGACCATAGAAACCAAGTCATCCAATACCATTGAATTGCATGAATGCAATCAATGGAAGTTCGTGAATAATCGCTAAATATGGATGGTATGGGATGTCCTTCTAGGCTGTTGTACGAGCAATACAATGGTGGACCTTATATAAAGTTATCAAATAGGGAATCTTGGTGAAAGAAATATAACTCTAAGATAATATTTCGTAATGGCATGGTATGGGATATCCACTGGAATATTTTAACTTTATCTAAGAAACCATGATCAATGCCAGGAGAATGGCATGACCTTAATTGCCCATGGTGAGGTGAATAAAAATTAAGCACCATAGCATTTACACTAAAATCCTTACATGTTTGGCAACATATGAGTTAAGATATACTCAAGGTTCCACATAACATGTTAAGGAAGGGAGTTATGCATCCACCCTCTAGGTGTTATGGGCCCTAAAGGATAACCCATGTCATGATTTTGGATTCACCAGAGCAGAGGGTGAGAATGATAGAATCACTAAAGGCACTTCCTACAAGACCTGACCAGTCTCATCCACTTTGGAGCCCCACTATAGTTGTCATAATCCCAAAAGTGGTATTCAATGCTATGTACTGATTACTAATGGGCGCAAAAAAAAAATTACCCCTATCTAACCATATTTCTTGTTTCCAAAAACTATAAGTGAGATTAAGTTGTTACAACCAATGTCTGTTTGACTAGGTTGCTACTATTGTTTTGATACCAGGAAGCCCGACTACAACGGTCATAATCCCAAAAGTGGTATTCAATGTTATGTACTAATTACTAATGGGTGCAAAAGTAAACTTTGAAAACGAAAAAAAAAATTAACCCTATCTAACCATCTTCCTTGTTTCCCAAAATTATAAGTGAGATTAAGTTGTTACAACCAGTGTGTGTTTGATTGGATTGCTACACTTGAAGATCTTGTTCGATATCAATTGCCTACCAAAGGTTCTCCCATTTTAGCTGTTCTTAAGACTAGTGAGGATTTGATTAAGCAAAAGTTATTTTAGATCATTCATAATGGTCAACAGATAATTTTTTAGAACAAATTCTTGGGATGATCACCAGTCTTTGATAACTCAGTGTCCTGATTGGAGGTCTTGGATTGAAGAGCTTCATCGAGCTAACTGTATAAAGGTTGCTAATTCTTGTTGGTACCATATTGGTAATTCAAAGGTTGGTAGATATTGTATCCCTATTGAGGACTAACTTATTCAAATGCCATAAAGGTAAAGAAAAGACATCCAAAGCATCCTTCATATGAGATCCTCTCTTGGTACCATGATAAAGACTATTTTGGATGGAACAACACTACCAAGGGTGAGTATTCAGTTGCTCAAGGTTATTTTACCTTATGCCATAATGATCCCAATAAATCATATGACATATTTAATTAGTTGTGGGCTTAAAATCTTTGGCCTTAGGGGAGGTTCTTTACTTGGCTTTTATTGCATCGCAGGTTGCTTACTAGTGAGTAACTTAAGAAACATGGTTTTCATGGCCCGTTTAGATGTGAGATGTGTGAAGAGAATGTGGAAACTCTAAAATATATTTTTATTGAGTGTACCTTAGCTTCTACGCTATGGAGGAGAATGACCATCTTACTTGGCTTATAGTGGTCTATTTTTTTACTTTTGAACAACTTTGGAGGGATTGGCCTAATCAAGAGGGTGTTGATCATTTTATTAGGCAACTAGTTTGGATGGGTTCTACCATTCTACCTTGGAATATATGGAAGGAAAGAAACAACCAAATTTTCAATCAAAAAAGGAAGGCCATTTACTATATATGGAAAAATACCATTGCCAACATAGTTGAATCAATCCAACAACTCCTTAAACATCCTCATAACTCCCACCAAATATGGATCAAGTGATGCAAATATTGAAGATTAACTCTTTTAAGGGCAACTAGCTTAAAGGGAATGCGAGTAATCAAAATATGGATAGAAAAAGAAATTGGCAACCTCATCCTAAGGATTTTGGAAAAGTCAATATCGATGGAGCCTCTAGAGGGAACCCTAGAAAAGCTAGTGTGGGAGGAACTGGTAGACTTTTATATGGTTCCCTGGTTTTCACTTTTGCTAAGAATTTGGGTATCCTTTCCAATAACCTTGTTGAGGGGTATGGTATCCTCAGAGGCCTTCGAGATTCTACTAAGGTCGAATAGAAAAAGGTGTTGGTTGAATCTGACTCTCAAATCATGATTTAGTCCATTGAAGACCTAAGAATCATAAGGTTAATTGGAGAATAAAAAGAATTGTTGAGAAGATTTAATTAATCCAAATGGACTTTTTGAAAGTTGAATACAATCATGTGATCAAATAACAGAACATGAGTGTTGATGCTTTAGCTAATTGGGCTTTGGACAAAGGTGATCTTACTTACTACAGCCAATCTCCCATATGGTGGGATTTGAAAATAAGGGAAGTTATTATTTCTATCCTTTCTTTGGATGACTCTAGTACTAAAGGTACCTAGTTCCTTTTTTCTTTGTTTTTGTTTCTCTTTGGTTTGGTCATGATATTTTAGTTCCCTTGCTCAAGTTGATCATTCTTTTGTTTTCTTTGTTGAATGTTGCTTGAATAGCCTTTTGGCCTAGAAAGGCCAAAGTTGTTTTTTGTTTTTTTCTTCTTTCTTTCTTTTTAGTTTTTTGGTGTGTGTTGTATTGTATTGTTCTTGTTCTATTTTATTTTTGTGTGGTTTTTGGTGTTGTTTTTGTTTTTGTATTTTTTTGTGTGTGTGTGTGTTTTTGTTGTTGTTTTGTTTATGTTGTTTCTATGGTTTTTTTGTGTGTTTTGTGTTTTGTTGTTTTGTGTTTTTTTGTTGTCTTTTGTTGTTTTTGTGTTTTTATTTTTTAATTTTGTTTATTGTTGTTGTTGTGTTTGTTTATTTGTATTTTTTTTGTTTTAGGTATGCTTTTTGAGTCTGTAAAGGGGCAGGCCATGTGCGAGCTCTAGGTGTTTTTGGCGGAATAGATACCCTTGCCTACTCGGGACTTACCCGAAAGTGGCATCCCAATTGGGGTGTTTTCCAAAAAAAAATATGGCAATGTTTCCATCATATTATCCATATGGACATTGTTTGATTCCAAAAAGCTACCATTGTACCCTCGTCCCACCTCAAGTAAACTTTCTTTTTGTTGCGTACCACATCCCACATCAGGTAAACTTTCTTTTTGTTGCGTAGGAAACTTTTATAAATCATAGCTAGTTGGTAAAGACGAAGTCAATAGCACCTAATCTAGAATTCAGATAGCCCATCAACAAGCACTTGACTCTTACCAACCAACCTATCCATTTCGAATAAAATTTTAGGTAAAACATAGGTTTTGAAAGGGTTCGACCCTTTGTCTGGTTTTAATTTGAGGTCTTCTAAATAAAAAACCCAAAAAAACCAATGAAACTAAATTTAATAATAATTTTATTATTAAATGATATTAGTTCAACTACAAAAAATCCTCAACATTCACTATATAATATTCACATTTATGTTTTAAAAATAAATAAATTATATATATATATATATATTCAAAGAAAAAAATTAATAATAACGAGGATGCTACATGTGCCTTTTATCGAGGATGCTTCCATTAAAAAACAAAACATTACATTTTTATCAAGTTAATTAAAGCACATCCAACTTACCTTTCTATCAAAGATTTTTTTCATTTGCTTTTTAATCAAAGATATTTGTCATCTTCCTCAAACTACTAAGTTTCCACAATCAAATCCTTGATATTATTTTTATTAAGAGATAAAATCTCACTCATACAATTGCCTTTTGAAATTTAAATTTTATCAAGATAAAATTCAACGTTGTGAATGGCTAAAATATTTGTTGTCCAATTTTCATATCTATAAATATATTGTCTAATTGTTAGGACCCCATCCTAACATTATGATGTAATAGTCCTTGTTGAATGTGGGGAACACCCATGTTAATATTTTGTAATGTTTTGTAAACGTGGGGGAACACCCATGATAATATTTTGTAATAGTTGTGGATCTAGAAGCGCCTAGACAAGTGGCACCATTTTATGTAACTATTATCAAGAATGTAACTGCTTGTAGGTAGGAGATTCTAGCCCGGGTGGCATTTTGCATGTAAGCCAACCTTGGGAGTTAGGTGGTTGATGAAATCCTTAAAACTATGAGGGAAAATATTATATGTATATTTTTGCATAATTGAATGAAAGCATTGAAGGAGGTTGCCCCCTTGAAGAGGCCTATGATTTTGTGTTATTTGTGAGATTGTTCTTTTCTACATTTAAATTTCATAGTTATGTTATGCGCTTTATGTTTATTTGTAATATTTATATATGTGTGTTTATTTTTAATAGTAGGTTCCTAACAAGTGGTATCATAGTGCTTTCCAAGGTCGTGTTCTACTGCAGTTGTGACCATTTTTGCCATTTCTATTGTTAGGTATAAGATTTTTGTGTTTTTATTTTTTGCTAGATTTCCTTATAAAAAGAATAGCAAAAATATATAGTCATTATTTTTCTATAATAGTTGTGTAGGTTATAAACCCTGTGTTGGGGTTTTAAAGTATCGTAGAGGATGTGTCATTATTGGCTAAGCTAGATAGCCCATAAAGTGTCTAGTGAAGTGAGGGGCAATCATGCTCTAATATCCAGGCCTTAGATAACACCTACGTACAAAATTGATCTTCCATGTATCTTCGAGTATTTAGAGAGACCACCTAAGATTAAATAATCCTTTATCTCTAGGAAGCTTTTTGGCCTTGTATTATCCATAGTACATTGGATACAACATCCAAAAACATTACCCTCTTGTACTGTCAGAGAGGTAGGTAGTGTGTTTAAGGGTATGTGTGAAATCCTCCTTGGGTATTGGCCTAAAATATTGGTTCGAACACTATCGTTTGTCACTACAATATAACCGAGGACCTATGGATATTACATACACCTTTACCTAGCATACCATGATTCTATCAAAAAATTTAACCTACAATAAACAACCTATTCTATGAATTTTAAACCTATTGCCATATTCTGATCACAAAAATTGAGCATACGGAGAAGATATCCCTATTCTAGAGTATATACATAAATAAATAGTCAAAACAAATAATACATAAAGAATATAATAGGCAGACAAAAAAACACTAGAGTCAAAAATAGGGAACAAGGGGGTCAGTGTCAACAACAATCAGGAAATTTTATCAGTAACAATTAGTACAAGGTCGTTAGGTTTTCAATGTCATAATAGTTACTTATGATAGTCAGAATTAAAAAATATAGGAAATATTTATGACAATCACTAACAATCAGTATATGATCATCATGTTAACAGTGTTAGAACAATTATCTATGATAATCATTATTTAAACAAACAAGGAATATTTGTGATATAGTCAGACCAAGCAGGTGATAGTGTAGTGTCAAGAGTGGTCAATAGTCAAAACAAACAAGGCAAAGGTTAGAAAGGGTTGGCTAACACAAAATCCAACTTTTGAATCAAATACTCCAAAGGAAAAATCGACCACACCAATAGACTCGACAAAGCAACAATATAAAAAATAGGGAACATGAGGGGCCAATGCTAGTAACAGTTAAGAAATTCCATCAGTAATAGTTAGTATAGAGTCGTTATATTGTCAATGTTAGAACAATTACTTGTAACAGTCAAAATTAAAACAGATAGGGAATTTATGTGATAGTCAGTAACAGTCAGTACATGGTCGTCTGGTTAACAATGTTAGAATAGTTACCTATGACAATCATTATTTAAATTGATAGGGAATATTTGTGATAGAGTCAGACCAAGTAGGTGACAATGCAATGTTAGGAGTGGTTAGTAGTCCTAACAAATAGGGTAGAGTTTAGAAAGGGTTGGTTGGCACAAAACTCAACTTTTGGAATAAGATTCTAGAGGAAAAATCGACCACACCAGTAGACTTGACAAAACAACAATATAAAAAATAGGGAACAAGGGGGTCAGTGCTAGTAATAGTCAACATATTTTTTTAGTAAAGGTTAGTACAAGTTTGTTATATTGTTAGTCTCAGAATAGTTACTTGTGATAGTTAGTAACAATCAATACAAGGTTATTAGGTTAACAATGTTAGAACAATTACCTATGATGATTATTATTTAAATAAATAGGGAATATCTATGACAAAGTCAGACCAAGTAGATGACAATGTAGTGTTAGAAGTGATCAGTAGTTAGAACATATAGGGTAGAGGTCAAAAAGGGTTGGCCGACATAGAACCCAACTTTTGAACCAAGACTCCAAAGGAAAAATCGACCACACTAGTAGACTCAACAAAACAACAATATATATATAAAAAAGTTTGGGGGTGTCCAAAACTAGTGTTGTGGTATATAGCTCATTGTGATCATCTTCTCGAGTTAATCATTTTGATATATAGCACCCAAATCATTTTTGGGCTACTTACTAAAAATAGTAAACCCTAAAACCACCTTTCTATTTTTAGTAAATCTCACCAACAGGACATAACTCTAAGAACATGGCTACTGGTACTCGACAACAAGAACTAGATAACCAAATTTCTCAAAAAGTGGATGCTATGGGCACCAAAATATGGTCCTCAACCATAGCTTAGAGGATATAAAGTCCCAAATCAAAACCTTCCATGAAACTATGAGTGTGGTTATCGAGGCAAATAAAGAACTGAAGGTAAGCTTGGATAGTTGTATTGACTCCATTTATCATCATGATCAACAACATAAAGGTACAAGTCATCACCAACAAAATGTACCAGATCATAATGGATATAAATTGCCAAAATTAGACTTTCCAAAATTTGATGGAAAATATCTTGAGGGGTGGATTTGTAAGGTTGAACAATATTTCACTCTTCATAATGTCCCATGCTACATGTGGTTGACCATTGCCTCTTTCAATTTTGAATCTGATGCACTACATTGGTTTCTATGGCTTAGGAAGGCTGAAACTGAACTTTCTTGGCAAGATTTTGAATGTCTACTCACTCACTTTGGTCCTAGTGAGTTTGAAGATTTTATAGGAGCTCTTTTCAAACTTAGACAAACATCCATCGTTCGAGAGTATCAAACTCAATTTGAAAAGCTTGCCAATCATACTACTGGTCTAACTATCGACTCTTTCCAAAGTTGTTTTGTGAGTGGGTTGAAGGATGACATTAGGGCTGAGGTTAAACTATTGAGACCCCAATCATTACCATAGGCAATACAATTGGCTAAATTGGTTGAAGAAAAATTTAAGGCCCTAGGATGCACCTCTAAATTTCCTCAATCTCGACCATCCTTTCCATCCAAGCCGATGACAAGTCCTACCACTAAATCTCCAACTATTAAAAAATTGACTCATGAAGAGATGGAGAGTAGAAGGGCACAAGGGCTATGTTTTAATTGTGATGAAAAGTATTCTTGAGGGCATAAGTGTGTGCAAAAAAATTTATTTTTGCTCGATCTAGATGAAACACCAACCGTAGAATCATTAGAGGACGAGGAGGATCCTCAAGAGGGGGAAACATCAGATCAAGCAGCAAATTCAAAGGACTCCCAACTAAAAATCTTTGTGCATGCCTTAGCTAGAGTTTCCACTCCCCAAACAATGAAGGTGATTGGCTACTTCAAAGGACAATGGGTCATCATTCTTATCGACTCGAGCAATACACATAACTTTATTGATCCACGTGTAGCCAAACAAGGAAATTGTTACATTACTACATGTAATTCCTTTGAGGTCATGATTGCTAATGGAGGCACCCTTCCATGCAAAGGAAAATGTTGTAATGTCAAACTTTAGGTTGGGGACTATAATATCAAGACAAACATGTTTGCATTACCCCTTGGGGGTGTGATATAGTTTTGGGAGCCCAATGGTTGCGCATGTTAGGATCAATTTTGTGGGATTTTGTAGAGTTGTGGATGAAATTCAGTCAAGAGGGGAAGGAATATACTTTACATGGCATGAAAGCTAGTGCGACTTAGTTTATTTCTACTCATAATATGGAAAAGTTGTTAAAAAGTCCTCCCATGGAGTGGTGGCACAACTCTTTGCTATAACTAGCCCTGAGGAAAAAGAACAAAACTATTCTCTACAATTACAAGGATTATTAAACAAATATGCTCACATTTTTTAGGAACCCAAGGGGCTACCTCCTCATCACTCACATGACCATGCAATACAACTTTTTCTTGGTAGTCTTCCTCCTAATGTCCGTCCATACAGGTATGCTTATGCTCAAAAGTCAAAAATTGAGAAAATAGTGCAAGAGCTTCGTGTTGTGGGGATTATCCATTCCAATATTAGTCCCTACTCTTCACCCATGTTATTAGTAAGGAAAAAGGATGGCACTTGGCGCTTGTGTGTGGATTATCGAGACCTCAATAAAATCACTATCAAGGATAAATTTCCAATTCCTATGATTGATGAACTACTTGATGAGTTGCATGGGGCCCAATATTTTTCCAAGTTGGATTTGCGGTCAGGATATCATCAAATTCGCATCAAGGATGAGGATATTCCAAAATATCTTTTTAAACTTATGAAGGGCATTATGAGTTCCTAGTTATGCCATTTGGGTTAACCAATGCACCTTCTACCTTTTAGAGTCTTATGAATTCTATTTTTTGCCCTTTCCTTCACAAATTCATTCTAGTATTTTTTATGACATATTGATTTACAACCATTCATGGGAAGAGCATCTTCAACACTTAGATCAAACACTCAAACTTTTGTTTGACCATCAACTTTATGCCAATATGTCCAAATGCTCTTTCAGCCAACAAGAGGTTGAATACTTGGGTCACATTGTCACTAAGGATGGCATTCAGGTTGATCCCAAAAAAAATTAGGCTATCCAAGATTGGCCTAAACCTCATACCCTAAAGGGACTTCATGGTTTCTTGGGACTCACAGGCTATTATAGGAAATTTGTGAAGAATTATGGCAAGATAGCAACCCCCTTGACCGCCATGTTGAGGAAGAATTTGTTTATGTGGTCAGAACCAACCGAAAAGGCTTTTGTTGATTTGAAGTATGCCATGACCACTACTCTTGTGTTAGCAATGCCAAATTTCTCTAAACCTTTTATCATTGAAAGTGATGCTTCGAGCACTGGCATTGGGATCGTTCTAATGCAAGAAGGTAGACCCTTGGATTTTACTAGCAAGGCACTATTAGGCCAAAATTTGGGTAAGTCTACCTATGAGAAATAAATGCTTGCCATTTTACATGCAATCAATAATTGGCGACCGTATCTTATTGGGTGATATTTTTCCATCAAGATTGATCATCAGAGTCTCAAATACTTTTTAGAACAATGGGTGGCCACTCAAGAACAACAAAAGTGGGTTTCCAAATTGTTGGGCTATGACTATGATATCACATATAAGAAGGGTAAGGAAAATGTGGTGGTAGATGCTTTGTCTCGATTACATGAAGAACAAGTTATGCTCCATGTTATATCCACACCACATCCTCAATGGATTCATCAACTACATGAGGAACTACTCAAGGATTCCTCTTTGGAAACTCTCATTCGCCAACTTCGAGCAGATCCTCAGTCATGTCCTGGGTATACTTGGGATGGCCACGATTTACGATACCATGACCATATTGTCATACCCACTTAGTCATAGATAAAGGACCTCATTCTTCAAGAAATGCATGCTTCCCCAACAGTTGGTCATTCAGGGTTCCTCAAGACTTATACAAGGACCAAGCGTACCTTTTTTTGGTGAGGCATGAAAAAAGATATTCATACTTTTGTGGCTGAATGTGATCGTTTCCAATGTATGAAAGGTGAAACTATGAGTTCCCCTAGTACCCTTTAGCCCTTGCCGATTTTAGAGCAGGTTTGGATGGATATTTCTATGGATTTCATTGAAGGGTTGCCTAAATTCGATGCAAAAATAGTTATTTTGGTGATAGTGGATCATATTTCAAAGTATGCTCATTTATGTTCCCTATCCCACCCATATACCGCCTCCATTATCGCTCAAATTTTCCTTGACTCTATCTTTCGCCTCCATGGAATACCAAAATCCATTGTCTCTGATAGGGATCCTACCTTTACTAGTCGATTTTGGCAGGAATTGTTCAAGTTGTAGGGAACACAACTCAAGATGAGTTTGGCCTATCATCCTCAAACTGATGGCCAAACAAAAATTGTGAATAAATGCTTGGAAATATACCTTCGATGCTTCACCTCTAAACATCCTACACATTGGGTCAAGTGGATTCCTTTGGCCAAATGGTGGTATAACACCACATATCACACTGCCACTAAGGTGACTCCATTTGAAGTAGTCTATGGTCAACCTCCACCAACACCAACTTCTTACATACCAGGTAGTTCCAAGGTTCAAGATATAGATTCCACTCTTTGCCAACATGATTCCATTCTTCGCCAACTCAAGGTCAATATTGTGATTCTAAGATTCAGTTAACCTTAGATTAAAGTTAGGCCAAGGTAATAATTGACACAAAATAAACAAAGCCAAAATAATTCAAATAAAATAACCGATCGATAAATACATTAAAATAAACCTTATATAGGTTTAGAACATGCGCAATAGTAGGGAAGGGAAGGTGGAGGAAGATCGGGGAGTTTAGAGAGAACGGAGGAGTAGGAAGTGGAGTGGGAGGTGGCAACGAGCGTGGGGAGAGGAAGGGAGTGGAGTGATAAGGGAAAATGGATGGCAGGAAAGGAGGAAGGAGAATGGAGGGATAAGGAGAAAATAAAGGAAAGGGAGAAAGAAAAATCATGCCGACCATCCGACAAAATTAGCCGACAAAAGGTAAGTGTGTTCACACTGTGCTTAGAAAAACTAGATTTTTCTAAGCCTGTTTCAAGCTAAGTCCTGTTCACACTTGCTACATTCTCCCCCTTAAAGTTGAGAGAACTGACTATACAGTCTCTCAGCTTTACAAATTGAGCTTTAGCCAGCGCCTTGGTGAAGATGTCAACGACGTTCTCCAAAGTGTGGCAATAGTGAAGCTCAACAATATCAGTTTCCACCATATCTCGGATGAAGTGGTACTTCATATCAAAATGCTTTGATCTACTATGGTGGACAAGATTGTATGCCAACTGAATGGCACTGATGTTGTCATAGAATATTTGAGTTGGACCACTTTGTTGCTCTCCAATCTCTTCTAATACCTTTCGAGCCATAGAGCTTGAGTACTAGCATGAGTAACCGCTATATACTCAACTTCTGTTGAAGATAGTGCTACTACTGTATCGCTTCTTGGAACTCCAAGTTATTAGGCCCGAACCAAGACTAAAACAAGTTACCCGATGTGGATTTTCTATCATCAATATTGCTGCCCCAATCACTATCACTAAAGCCTTCAAGCTTGATAGTATCACTTTTGTAGTACTGGATTCCAAAATCCAATGTACCCTTCACATATCTCAAAATCCTTTTAGCTGCCCGCAAATGCAGCTCAGATGGATTAGACATAAATCTAGAAACAAGAGATACAACATACTGAATGTCCGGTCTGGTGTTGGCGAGAAACATCAAACTCCCAAAAATGCTTCGAAAGTGGTCACATCAACTTTCGATGCTCCATCATCCTTGCTTAATTGGATCCCATGTCCAATTGGAGTTGCAACCGATTTGCATTGCTCCATAGCAAACTTTTGAATCATATCTCGAGCATACTTAAGTTGACAGATGAAGATCCCTAAATGCGTCTGATGTACTTCCATTCCAAGAAAGTATTTCATCAAGCCAAGATCCTTCATCTCAAATTCCTGCATCATGGAGTGCTTGAACTCCATGTTAACTTTTTCATTACTACCCATAAAAATGAGATCATCCACATACAAACAAACTATGAGGATGTCATTTCCTTGATTCAAGTAGTAGAGCGTGGGTTCATTTTTGCTTTCGATGAACCCATAATCTTTAAAGTACCCATCAATGCGTGAGTACCAAGCTCTCGGTGCTCGCTTGAGGCCATAAAGAGCCTTCTTCAGTTTGTAAACAAGATGTTCCTTGTCTTTCTCTTCAAATCCCTATGGTTGCTCAACATACACTTCTTCTATCAAGTAACCATTTAGAAATGCACTCTTTACATCCATATGTTGGACAGTCCATCCCTTGTGTGCAGCTAAGGCAAGAACTATTCTGATAGTCTCCTGTCTGGCTATAGGAGCAAAAGTCTCTTCATAATCAATTCCATATTTTTGAGTAAATCCCTTTGCAACTAATCTCGCCTTGTGCCTCTCAATGCTACCATCCGCATTAAACTTGGTCTTGTAGACCCACTTACATCCAACACGTTTCTTTCCTTTAGGAAGCTTCACCAGCTCCCAAGTGTCGTTGTTTTTTATAGAGGTGATCTCCTCTTTCATGGCATCTTGCCAAATATTTTGAGTACAAGCCTTCTCATAACTAGAAGGTTCAAGCTGTGTATTAGTTAACAAAGCATAGTTAACTAAATCTCCCCTAGGTTCCTGCTGGGAAACATCATCACCATACAAGTGCATATTTTCTAATCTTTGTAGAACAAAATTCATTTCACTAGCTTGACTCCTAGTGTATCTTTTTGAAATTTTTTTATCCAACATCTGATATGATGGATGATTCTGTAGAGTTCTCTTACCTCTGGATGGAGAATCGATGTCCATTGGTGAGGAACTTACTGATCTCTATGGAGAAGGACTTGGTGAAGAAGTTGAATCAGAAGATGAACCTGGATCTCTGGGAGGAGACTGCTTACTTTTTTGTGGTGTCTGTTGTTGCACCTGCTTAGAACCTACATCACTAGATTCATCATCACTAAAAATCTGGGGCTTACCCCATTCTCCCCCTTCATCAAAAATCACATCCCGAGAAAGCACAAACTTTCTAGTCCTGGGATTGTAGAGTCTGTAAGCTTTTGTATTCTCACAATATCCTACAAAGATGCATGCCTCACTCTTTGGATCGAGCTTCTTTCTTAGCTCATCAGGAATGTGAGAATATGCCAGTGAGCCAAACACTCTAAAATACTTAACATTTGGCTTTTTACCATACCAAGCTTGGTAAGGTGTCTGTCCTTCCAAACTTGCAGTAGGGACTTCTATTCAAGATATGTACGTTGGTCCTGGCTGCATCTGCCCAATATGAATTAGTCAAATGCTTCATCTGAAGCATAGACCTTGCCATCTCCACAATGGTGCGATTCTTCCTCTCTACGACACCATTCTGCTATGGAGTGTAGGCAACTGTGAACTGCCTCTTAATGCCATGTTGCTTACAGAAATTCAAAAACTCATTAGAGGAGTATTCTCCTCCCCTATCTGATCTAAGACATTTTACAAAATATCTACTCTCACTTTCAACTCTTGTTTTGAAATCGACAAAGCATTCAAATGCTTCATCCTTATATTTCAAAAAATATATCCAACACATTCTAGTAAAATCATCAATGAAGAGTAGGAAGTAAGAGTTGTTACCAAGACTCTTGGTCTGCATCGGACCACAGATGTCTGTATGCACTAGGCTGGAGTGGATAGCTGGCCCGCCATGCTTGTCCATGAGGAAATTTTGATCCGGCATGCTTCCCAAGAGCACACCCTTCACGGACTTCCTTACTATCCTGAACTTTAGGAAGTCCAGTTACCATCGCTTGTGAAGTTAGCATTTTCAAACTAGCTGAATTCAAATGACCATATCTCAAGTGCCATAGGACACTTGGATTGGAAATAGCAACATTTGCTAACTTATCTCCCCCTGGCTGGCCAAACTTTAAAGGAAACAATCTATTCTTTGACATTGGCACTTGTGTAATGATTCTATTACTGTTATTTTTATCAAAAATAGTGCATTTACCCTCATCAAAAAGTAACTTGTAGTTCTTTTCTAACATTTGACCAACACTTAAAAGATTGTGTTGAAGATGGGGTGTGTAATAGATATCACTTACATGTTTGACGCCTTCTTTAGTTGGAACCGCCATTGCTCCAATGCCTTCAATTGCCAATGATTTATCATCTCCCAATTTGATGTTGGATTTGTATGAGGAGTTTAGAGTAGCAAAGAGCTCTTCTTTGCCACTCATATGGTTTGAACACCCAGTGTCCAAGATCCATGTATCATTCATGTTTCGATCTTCTTGACCATAAGAGAGAAAGAGATTTGTGGCCTCTTCCTCTTCTCCAAAATTTCCAAACTGACTGCTCTGGTTGCTACTAGTTCCTTGTGAAGTCTTTGTCCAACAGTCACGAGCATAATGGCCAAGTTTGCCACAGTTGTAGCAAGATTGTTTTGAATTATCTCCTCCTTTGCCTCTTGCTAGATTGTTTTCCTCTATTTTGTTGTCCTCCTCTATTCTCGTTGTTCACCTCTGTTTGAGAATCCTCCTCTGTTCTGATTTCCTCCTCTCGTTAGGAGTTCCACCTCTCTGATTATTTTTGCCTCTACCTCTATTTTGTCCTCTGCCACGGCCTCTACCTCTGCCTTCTTGTGAAGCAAAGGCTTTATCATCTCCTCCGTAACTTGTGGAAGGAGTTTGTTGTAACCTCTCTTCATGTGAGAGAAGTGAGCCAATTAGGGATTCAAAAGACAGAGAAGTTAGGTCTTTGGATTCTTCTATAATTATGGCAACTGAATTCCACTTAGGAAGAAGTGTCCTCAACACTTTCTTCACTATAACTTCAGGCTTTACATCTTCTCCTAAAGTGACCATCTTATCTACTACGACTTTCACACGCATGCAGTAATCACCAACCTTTTCACTCTCTTGCATTTTAAGAGTCTCAAACTCTCGTTTCAAGGTTTGTAGTTTAACTTGTTTGACTTGGTCACTACCCCTATAACTTTCTTTTAAAGCATTCCAAGCAGATTCAACGGTTATAAAAGAAGCTATTCTAGGGAAAATACTTATGTCAAGGGCGGCTTGGATATGATAAAGGGCGAAAGAATTATTCTTCCGTGCTTCCTTTCTAGCCCTTTTATCAGCAACATTCAAAGCTGCCCATTCAGCGATAGTAGGTTCGATGATATCCCTCTTCAATCACATCCCAAAGACCTTTGCCTATCAAAAGAGTTTTCATTTTAATTGACCAATACTCGTAATCACCTCCATTGAACTCAGGGATTGGTAGACTAGTATTGGAAGCCATTTTAGAAAGCAAACTTTATTGCAACTTCAAACAAGTAGTACAAAGAAGTACAAAATAGATCACTGATTTCATTGATTTAAATCAAATCTAGCTTTCTTAATATGCTCACTGATTTGGCGTTCTTCTTCTCGAGGATCACCCAAAACTAGAAAGGTGAAATTGTCTGCTTCGTCGTCACTAATTATAATGACTTCTGGTGTTGTTGCTGGTTCATAACTTCGTTTGAGAACATTTCGTTCTTCAATTGCAGTTTTCACCT
This sequence comes from Wollemia nobilis, assembly GCA_028583015.1. Taxonomy (NCBI): domain Eukaryota; kingdom Viridiplantae; phylum Streptophyta; class Pinopsida; order Araucariales; family Araucariaceae; genus Wollemia; species Wollemia nobilis. The sequence continues at coordinate 412,182 of JAQPPZ010016936.1, forward strand.
CCACTGGTTCTTCTTCCTCTTCTTCTTCTTCTTCTTCTTCTTCTTCTTTCGGTTCCGAATCGGGAGAGCGTGGTGTATAGCTCTCACTTGTTTCTACTTCGAGCACTCGCAGTGTATAACTGTCACTTGATTGTCCTTCAAGTACTATTTCAACCGTCTCGGATTCAACTATCCTTTGCCCGAAGATATTATCTTCGTAATCCGCCTCGTAGCCAGAATCTGGTTTCCTCAGATGAGCAATCACTTGATTCTCTAATTGGCAAAACACTTGTATGAAGTCCATACCGCTGGACTTTCCCGTCAAAGGAATCAGGAGTCTCTCTTCTCAACAGAGAGAGTAATGCATTATAGCATCCGACTGACCGGATCATCTACCCAGAATCACACCGTATGAACTGGGTTACAACTTAGTATGATGCCAAAAAAAAACTTTATATATCAAAATATCTTTGCACCCTTTTTTTTTTTTAAATTTTTTTTTCCTAAAATTTGTTTTAATAAAGACCCTTTAAATTTTTTTTAACAATTTCCTTTATATATTTTTAATTATTATTTTTAAATAAACTGGATATTTAAAAAAAACATAATAAAAAAAATATATAGCAATTATTAAAAATTTTTTAAACCTCTTTTAAAAAAAACAAATAATAAAAAAAATTTAATAAAAATTAACCTTTTTTTTTAAACCCCCGACGAGAATCGATCTGAAGACCTCCGCTGGCTACTCGGCAATCTTAGCCGCTGCACCACGCGGCTGCGGATGGTAGCAAGGAACCAAAAAACAAAATTAAACCTCCATTAATCGCGAAGAGACAAAAAAAATAAAAAATCTTTTTTTTTACCCTCGACGGGATTCGACCCCGGGTCTCTTCTCTGCAAGGCGGGGGACTTGACCGCTAGACTATTCTAGCCGGACGGTACAAAGGAGGAAGGAGGTTATACTTCTTATGGCGGCTAAAAATAGTTTGAAAAAAAAATTTAATCCCACATGCAGTGGGCAAAGAGTGTGTCCAGGCTTTATCAAAGCCTGCGAACACTCTAGAGGTCGATTGCCTTCGGGCAATCGATCTCGCCAACCTTTTGCCCGTCTATCAACCAACCAACTTCTGCCACGTGGCACACACCCAGAGCACTCGTCCACATCTACCCTCGTCAGCACTCGTCCACGTCAGCACTCGTCCATGTCAGCTCTTCCACATCGTCCTGGTCATCTCTGCCACGTCAGCGTCAACCACGTCTGCCATGTTGTCCATGTCAGTTCTGCCACATCAGCATCCAGTCAGCTCCCGGTCAGCCTCGATCCACGTGCTACCAGCTTCGTTCCACGTCAGTAGCTGCCGCCTAGCTCCACCGCCAAGTCAGCCTGTTGTCAGCGTCCAGTCAGATCCTCGAGATCCGTGCGCTCCTCGGGATCCGTGCGATAGCCTCTCCATCGCTCCTCGAGATCCGTGCGCTCCTCGAGATCCATGCGATAGCCTCTCCACCGCTCCTCGAGATCCGTGCGCTTCGGCTTCCGTGCCTTACCTCGGCCCTCGGGATCCGTGCCCCCTCAGCTCTGATACCAGTGTGATTCTAAGATTCAGTTAACCTTAGATTAAAGTTAGGCCAAGGTAATAATTGACACAAAATAAACAAAGCCAAAAAATTCAAATAAAATAACCAGTCAATAAATACATTAAAATAAACCTTATATAGGTTTAGAACATGCGCAATAGTAGGGAAGGGAAGGTGGAGGAAGATCGGGGAGTTTAGAGAGAACGGAGGAGTAGGAAGTGGAGTGGGAGGTGGCAACGAGCGTGGGGAGAGGAAGGGAGTGGAGTGATAAGGGAAAATGGATGGCAGGAAAGGAGGAAGGAGAATGGAGGGATAAGGAGAAAATAAAGGAAAGGGAGAAAGAAAAATCATGCCGACCATCCGACAAAATTAGCCGACAAAAGGTAAGTGTGTTCACACTGTGCTTAGAAAAACTAGATTTTTCTAAGCCTGTTTCAAGCTAAGTCCTGTTCACACTTGCTACAAATATGGACGTGGCTCAAAATCGTATGAAATAACAAACTTTTGCCATTGGCAATATGGTTTTCCTTCACATATAGCCACACAAATAGTCCTCTCTCCAAGTTCAAGGTTATCAAAAACTTATCACCAAATACTATGGTCCTTATCAAGTTTTGTAAAGGATTGCGTCAACAACATACAAACTAGCCCTTCCGGCTAGTTCTAAACTTCATCCAATATTCCATGTCTCATCTCTCAAGCAAGTTGTTGGCAACAAGGTGTAGGTGCAGTCTACACTTCTAGAGTTGGATAAGGAAGGTTCCATCATTTTTGAACACCCGAATGCATTCTAGACCGTTGCTCCCATAACCTTTGTCGACGTGTTATTACCAATGTTTTAGTTCAATGGTGTGGCTTACAATCGAATATGCAACATGAAAACCCCTTCAACAACTCCAACAATAATTTCCTCATCTTCAACTTTGAGGACAAAGCTTTTTGAAGGGGAATGGCATGTTAGGAACCCATCTTAACACTATGATGTAATAGTCCTTGTTGAATGTGGGGAACACCCATGTTAATATTTTATAATGTTTTGTAAATGTGGGGGAACACCCTGTTAGAAATTCACCATGTACAGACAATACACAGTCTATGCAAGAAAAACAAATAATAACAGCGGCAATGAAAAATAATTCAAACCCTAGTTAAGCAGTGCAATAAACAATAAGCAATCACACAAATGTAAGAGACACAATATATACGTGGTTCGGGAAGTATACCCTACTCCACGGAGAAACAATCAGTCCTTTGTATTAGCAAAAATACAACAATTTTCTCCTCTTGTACAATGTCTCCTCCCCTCTCTTCCTCCAAACCAAAAAAGAGCCTTAACAAATAGGTAGTATTTTTTATAGTACAAAATATATAGAGATTCATAACTTTTGCTCTACCTGAAACCACATAGTGGTGTCGAAATACAATGGGCCAAAAAACATGGGCTGAAACCACCCATATACTTATCACGTTCTTTTGACAAGTATTTTCCACCAAGAAACGGTTAAATTTTCAATAAATTTCTCCATCAACAATATTTACTGGCAATTAAATATTTAATGCTGCCCCTTGGAACCCCGTTCACATTCCTATTGTTTAACGTTGCCCATCAATATTTAATGGGCTTGGAACTCTGCCAATAATATTAATTCATTGTTATCAATTTCACTCCATTACCTAACAATCTCCCACTTGGAGACAAGATTGATGCAACATCCCTACACCTAGGACTGGAAGTTTCTCATAACATGACCTTACTCCTTAAGGCCAACCGAAGTATAGCAAAAGCTCAACTTATCCCTGGTTACTACTTTAGTAAGCATATCAACAAAATTTTAGGAAGTTTGAATCTTACCCAACTTTACCAAACCATCCTCCATTGCTGATCGAATGAAGTGATACCTCAATTGAATGTGCTTTCTTCGTGAGTGAAAAGTAGAGTTCTTCGCTAAATGAATGGCACTTTGTCTGTTAGTCCAAAGTGTCCCATCTCCTTGCTCCTGACCCAACTCCTCAATCAACCTCTGAAACCATATAAACTCTTTGGCACCTTCCGTGACGGCTACATACTCAGCCTCCATAGTAGAAAGAGCTACAACATGTTGTAGCTTGGATATCCAACTCGTTGTTATACCTCCAACTGTGAATACATACCCAGTAGTGCTCCTCCCACCATCCAAATCACTTACCATATCTGAATCCACATAGCCCTATAACTCAACTTTGGAACCTCCAAAATTCAAATAGAATTTTGAAGTCCCTTTCAAATACTTGAGTATCCATTTCACTGCTTGCCAGTGAAATTTACCTGGATTACTCATATATCGGCTCACAACTCCCACTTCGTGGGCAATGTCCAGTCTTGTACACACCATAGCATACATCAAGCTCCCAACTACTGAAGCATAGGGTACCTTTCTCATGTACTCTTCATATTAGGAATGTGCCTAACATTTTTAAGCACCCAAATATTTCCATTTGCTAACTTTACATTCACAGTGCCAATACCCACAATCTCACATGGACAGTTATTGCCCAACAAAACCTCTCTATAATGATCTAGATTATAATCAGCAAAGTACTCCCTATGAGAAGTGACATGATAAGAAGCTCTAGAGTCCATAACCCAATCCTCACTCGTGCAATTTGCTGCAAGAATTAGGGCATCCTGATAAATTGCACCTGCAATGTTTGTCTCTTGAGCATCATTCTCATTATTGTCCTCATTCTTATTTCTGTCTTTGCACTCCCTCTTGAAGTGTCCACTCTTCCCACAATGCCAACAATCAATCTTGCTTTTGTCTTTGCTTTTAGATCTACCCTTCGATTTTCCTCTGTACTGACTTTTCCATCTAGCTTGGCCTTTTTATTTTTCTTTGTTTTTGCCTCTGCTTTTTGTAGATAATGCTACTCCAGATGATGAAGCCTGTGTATTGTTAAGCAGTGCAATAAACAATAAGCAATCACATAAATGTAAGAGACACAAGATATACGTGGTTCGGGCAATGTACCCTACTCCACGGAGAAACAATCAGTCCTTTGTATTAGCAACAATACAACAATCTTCTCCTCTTGTACATGTCTCCTCCCCTCTCTTCCTCCAAACCAGAAAAGAGCCTTAACAAATAGACAATCTTTTTTACAGTACAAAATATATAGATATTCATAACTTTTCCTCTATCTGAAACCACATAGTGGTGTCGGAATACAATGGGCCAAAAAACATGGGTTGAAATCACCCATATACTTATCACATTATTTTGACAAGTATTTTCCACCAAGAAATGGTTAAATTTTCAATAAATTTCTCCATCAACAATATTTACTGGCAATTAAATATTTAATGTTAATTAAATATTTAATGCTAATTAAATATTTAATGCTGCCCCTTGGAACCCCGTTCACGTTCCTATTGTTGAGCATTGCCCATCAATATTTAATGGCCTTGGAACTCTGCTAATAATATTAATTCATTGTTATCAATTTGGCTCCATTACCTAACACACCCAATGATAATATTTTGTAATGTTTTGTAATAGTTGTGGATCTAGAAGTGCCTAGACAAGTGGCATCATTTTATGTAACTGTTATCAAGAATGTGATTGTTTGTATGTAGGAGATTCTAACCTGGGTGACATTTTGCATGTAAGCCAACCTTGGAAGTTAGGTGGTTGATGAAATCCTTAAAATTATGAAGGGCAGTATTGTATGTATCTTTTTGCATAATTGAATGAAAGCATTGAAGGAGGTTGCCCCCTCGAAAAGGCTTGCAATTATGTGTTATTTGTGTGATTGTTCTTTTCTACATTTAAATTTCATAGTTGTGTTATGAGCTTTATGTTTATTTGCAATATTTGTGTGAGTTTTTATTTTTAATAGTAGGTTCCTAACACTAATTTTCATATCTATAAATATAGTATTATAACAAATTGACAATTTTTTAATACATTTTTTAGGGTCCTTATTCATGCCCCCAATATTCTAAGATATTAGTCTCATTATGAATTTTTGTTTTTGGGTTTAGCCCCACTTCTTGTTAACACTTATTTGCTTTTGTTTTCCCATGTCAATATCCCTCTAAGATTCATTTTCTCTTTGTTTTTGCTTCTTCAATATCCCTTTGAGTTTCTTTTTCTCTTTGTTTTTGCTTCTTAGGTCTTCTTCTTTTTTCCATCTCACCAACACTTTTATCTTCATAAGTCTCTTCAATCTTCTAATACTGCTCATAGTAAGACTTATCATCTATAGGTTTGCTCTAAAGGATCCAATGTGCAAGGAATAACCTCAAAATCACATTCTTCTTTATGTTGCTCTGGAAACCTAAAGTGCAAGGATCATATTTCATAGCAATTACCTTCTTATACTACCTTTAAAACCCTAAATTGCTAAGGATTTTCTCCATCCTCATTTATTTATTATGCTACTCTTGAAACCCTAAAGTGCAAGGTATAACCTCTACACCACTTTCACTTTTATTATAAGGAGAGGATTCTATACTACTCAAGGAAAATGAAGATGGTTTACCTAGAATAAACTTGACCTCTTCTATTGTTTTTGTTTTACGATTTTCCTCCACATCTTCCTTTGCACCTTTCATTCCTTCTAAACTTGAACTTACACATTATACTTCTCATCCCTTATATCCTTTTTATTTATTCTAACGATTGATCCAAGTGAGATATGGTGACCTTTACCATATGATGTTGTAGATAGGCTTTCTTTGCCTCTTATTTTAGAGTGGAATATCCTTGATTTGATCTAGTTTCTATTACAATATGATTTCCTTGCTTTGTCTTAAAGTTTATTTCATGACCAAAATTTTCTCTCTTTCTTCATAGTTTTCACTTTGCAATCTCTTGCTATATGTCTAGTTTCATAACAATTGTGGCATTGAAATGTGGTATTTTTATAATCCAGTTATTGATCCTATTCTCTCGAGTTAGATTTAATCTTAATGGATTACAAAAAAGGTTTTGAAATATCCATAGCAACATATATTCGGGTATATATAACATGATTTTGCTTGTTAATAGTTAGTCCCTCCTTGATGAATTCCCCTAGGGTATTCCTAATATTCTTCAAAAAATCCTTATTGATAAGTCAATATGGAAGTCCAAAAGGCCTAACCCACACCGAAAGTTGCTTAATAGTTTTTGTCTCAATAAAAAAAATTCACTCTATGGTCTTAAATAAAGGACATCTCTTCCCCTAACCCATGGGCCACGATCCATTATTTAATCACTAAATTTTGAGCTACAAAAGACAATGAGGAAAAAACCTTTAGGAAGAAAAATCACAAAGTAATTTGAATTCAATCTCCACTTCCACTTGACGCAATTTTGAATCTTTAAAAACCTTGGCTAGTATCCATGGAACTTACACATTAACCTTCTACTTTTAAAAACCATTATATCATGCCCGATCATCTCGTTCTTGATAATTATTTTTTGTGTAAAATCTACTACCTAGATCGAACTTGCCATATATTTAGTCTTCTACTTATTTCCAACTTGGACATCCATACTTCCAGTTATAACAACCCGATTTCTAGCTAGGGCATCTTGACTTTAGATTAGGGCTTTCAAATATAACTTGCCTTCCATACTTCCTAACAGGACTCGTTGCTCGTACTCTCTCCAACTTGCACTTCCTTTTGGCTTACACTCCCTCGTGGCTCTCACTCGCTCCTAACTTACACTTCTTGCTCGTAGGATATCACCTCTTTTTTAATTTTAAAATAACATAAACTTTTGTTACCTAGATTAAACTTGTCATATATTTAGTCTTCTGCTTATTTCCAACTTGGGTATCCATATATAACAACTTGATTTCTAATTAGGGCATCCTGACTTTTGATTAAGGCTTTCAAATATGACTTGGCTTCCATACTACCTAATGGGGCTAACTACTCATCTCCTTCCAACTTTGTTACAATACTAATATAGCTAGTCGACTATATTAGTATTTCACTAATTCATTGATTTTATTCATATAAGTAGAGGTAGTTTAATTTACAATTCATCATCAATCATATTCATCATCTTATTCATTTGCGTAGTCGCAGTGTGTTGCCCTATTGTGGTGGGGGATCTGCCCTCCTTAAGAGGCACCGCATTATTATTTGATTTAGTCATTCATTATTCTGCTACAGTGTATGAGATTTAATTTGTGAAATCTATGGTTTAATTGTTGATAATTAATTGTACTTCAGAGAGAGGCAAGGAGGCGCCTTGCATGTGGTATCAGAGCCACCTTCTGGGCAAAGTGGGAAAGCAAGTTGCGACAGGAAGTTTCGTCATCAATGACCTCGTAGAGTTGATTTTTTTTGGACGTTGCACTTTCTGTGCGCTTCAAAGAAGTTTCGCTGTCAGTGATTTTTGTGTGCTTCACGAAAGTTGACACAAAATATAATCTGGACGAATGTTGTAGAGCAGCTGAACAAAAATCGATTAAAATAGTGAACAAATGCTTCACCCAACTGGTAAATATTACAGCCAATCAGGCGCAGCAAAAACAGTGTTAAGTTGCAGAAAACAGGAGAAAAAAATAGTAGAAATCATATCTATCGGTGTATGAAATTTGGTTGATGCGCTAAAATTCCTTATCAAAAATGCATAATTGGTTACCAGGTGCTCCTTTTGTTGAAGAAAATACGTGCCACTCTGTTCGCTAGGCTGATTAATGTTGGTTGGTGCTGTTGAGAAGAGTCATAACCAAGGAGGTAGAAATACAATACACAATTTTATTATTCTGTGTAAAGATCCTCACACATATAAGCATGCTGATAGTTAGGTTAAATACGAAGAATAAAATTGATGTGTAAAGGAATGTACGTTCATCTAATCCTTGTTGGAGATTCGTTACAGGAAACAAACCGTGATAAAAGGTAGCCAATTAAAATAAAATTTTCTGCAAGCGCATCCTCCAATCATGTTGGGTGTGAGTAAAAGACATTATCAAGCATCTGGTACGAAGAAGGAAACTCAAGTGAGCACCGTTAAAGACATGTGAAATATTAGAAGAAATAATCTAAATGGAAAAGGCCAACTGGAGTCAGCGATCATTCCAAGATTAAAGTGCACAGTCGATTTTAAAATTTTGAACAAGGTTTAATTATAAGTTTCCTGGAGAGAGGTATAACAGAAGAAATAAGCTATTGAAGAAATTAACAAGGTTACTTATTAAGTGGCGTCTTCATGTTATAAGAAATCATTCGTCTGCTCGCTGGGCTTTATCGTTGTCATATTTTGTGTCACCACCGCTCGATATTTAGCCATTGGTACCAAAGTAAACTACCGTTGTTGCTAATAAGAAAGGGCATCATCATATCTTCGTGGGTCATTTAAAAGTTGTAAAGCTTACCGCCAGTCAAACTAGCTTTGCCATCAATTAATATTGAAGAGTAAGAAGGGTAAAAGCAGATCGGTTATTGAAAAGTGAAAAGGAGCGTCAATTAAAACCAAGCAAAATAGCCGTTGGGAAATTAAATTGGCAGCAACAATTTTTTTGAAGCAACTTTTGACGATAAATTTTCAGCAATTTTTTTACGACAATTTCTCAAGTAGTTTTTTTTAGGACGATTTTTTCAACAATTTGGTAACAAGTTTTTGTGACAAATTCTGCATCAAAATTTTGATGATTTTTTTAGCAAATTTTGCAGCAATTTGGATGACACATTTTGGTTGTTTCTACTCAAAAGACTGTTGTGAATTGAAATATTTTGACTATTGAAGTTGAGAGAATTTGATAAATACCTCCAACAATGCTACAATCCAGAGTACACCATCATCGACCATGCCGCATTCAAGAGTTCCTAATTCAGTGGCAGGGCCTTCCAGAAGACGATGCTACAAGGCAGATAGAGAATATTTTCTAGTCCTTCCTAGCTTTGAGGACAAAGCTTTTAAGGGAGGGAGCCATGTTACAATACTAATATAGCTAGTCGGCTATATTAGTATTTCACTAATTCATTGATTTTATTCATATAAGTAAAGGTAGTTTGATTTACAATTCATCATCTTATTCATTTGCGTAGTCGCAGTGTGTTGCTCAATTATGGCGGGGATCTGCCCTCCTTAAGAGACACCACATTATTATTTGATTTAGTCATTATTTTTCTACTGCAATGTATGAGATTTAATTTGTGAAATCTATGGTTTAATTGTTGATAATTAATTGTACTTCGAAGAGAGGCAAAGAGGCGCCTTGCAAACTTGCACTTACTCTTGGCTTACACTCCCTCGCGATTCTCACTTACTCTTGGCTTACACTCCCTCGAGGTTCTCACTTACTCTCAACTTACACTTCCTTCTGGATAAGATATTACTTATTTTTTAATTTTAAAAAATATAAAATTTTATTTAACATTTTATTTTATTATAAATATTTCTAAGGAAAACTTACAACCACTTAAATTACATTACATAATATTATTTATTTTCAGTCTTAAAAAGTTAATATTATCCCTTTCAATTTCAAAAAGTATATAAAACTTTATTAAACATTTAATTGCATTGCATTTGAATTTCTACCTTCCTATTGCTTTAAAAAAACAACCATATACTCAACATTTAATATAGATCATCACAACCACTTTTAACTAGGTTGCACTGCATTATTTACTTTGAGGTCTATTATTATAGATGTTCTATGGTAAATATCACAACCACTTTTAACTATGTTACAGTATATTATTTACTTACTTTTTAAAGTGATAAATAAATCACTTTTAACTAGGTTGCACTGCATTATTTACTTTGAGGTCTATTATTATAGATGTTCTATGGTAAATATCACAACCACTTTTAACTAGGTTACAGTATATTATTTACTTACTTTTTAAAATGATAATATTTATTTATTATTATTATTTTTTATATCCAAAAATTAATAATATTTTCATCATATTAGCGTTGTGGATGTAATACGAATTTGAAAAGCTATCACTACATCCTGCCCACCTTAAATAAATTTTTTATTTTTTTGCGTGCCCGCGTCCCACCTTACTTAAGTAAACTTTCTTTTTGTTGCATAAGAAACTTTTGTAAACCCTCACGTAAACTTTCTTTTTTATTGCGTAGTAAACTTTTGTAAACCATAGCCAGTAAACAAGGCCCCACCTAAAATCCGGATAGCCCATCAACAAGCACTTGAACCTATCCTTTGCCTGGTTTCAATTTGAGATCTTCTAAATAAAAACCCAAAAATACCAATGAAACTAAATTTAATAATAATTTTATTATTATTGCATCTGGCTTCTTCGGGAGGTTAAGGTGGATGAATGTTTAGGGGTGGGTGTGTGGTGGCTTTGTGTTAAATTCTCTTGATAAGTATAGTCGAGGGTCATGGTTGGAGACTACTAATGCGTAGGTCATAGAGGTTTCTCACAATAACCAAATTTAAAAAAAAAAAAAATTATTAAATAATATTAGTTCAACTGCCAAAAATCCTCGATATTCATTATATAATTTTTATTTTTTATTTTTTTTTAGAAATACTTCTTATACACATCCGCCATGGGGATTGAACCCGAGTCACATCATCAATAATGCAAGTGGTGCCATATTCATGTTTATTACGCCGATAGGCATCCTACAATGGCAGCCTAGGAAGGTCAGCCACGTCGTAAACAATATTAATATTTTATTAAAAAAATCGACATTAAGAAAATTATCCACCCGACATTAAGGGTTACGGTGAATTTAAAATATTTAAAAAATATTTAAACTATTTAAACTAAAATGGTGCCCAAACATAAATAGGCGCCTCCAGATTGATAGCTCTCGACGTTTATAGATATATATATTTTATATATTTAAGCTAGTGTTAAAACAAATAAATTATAAAACCGCACCAGGTCATGGTTGGGAGGAGATAACTCGTGCTCGGGGGTGGTCTTAGAGGTTTCTCACAATAACCAAATTAAAAAAAAAAAATATTATTAAATGATATTAGTTCAACTACCAAAAATCCTCAATATTCACTATATGATATATATTTTTTTAATTTTAAAAATACTTATTATACACATCCGTCATGGGGATTGAACCCGGGTCACATCAGTGGCTCCATATTCAAGTTTATGTTTTAAGAATAAATAAATTATAAAACAGCGGCATGGGCGGACGAGTGTGTGAAGGGTGGATGAGTGTGTGAAGGGTGGATGTGTGATAGTTTTGTGTTAAATTCTCTATTGATAAGAGTCATGGTTGGGAGAGGACTGTTCAACCCCTAAATAAATCATAGAAATTTTTCACCAAATTTAAAAAAAAATTATATATTAAAAAATATTCAAAAAAAAATAATATCTAAAATTAACTGTACATAACAAAATATGAATTCAACCTATTCAATCCCAAATAAACAATTAAAAAGTTTCTACCAGTTAGAGAGCCACCAGAAGGCCTCTGCTAAACGCGTCTCTGATTCGGCGGCATCATCGTTGTTTCTGTGCAGATTCACATTCACACTCGATGGGTGGGAAGGAAATATTAATGCTGGAAGCTGCCCCAGACACATCGCGTTCGCAGTGGAGCGGCGGCATTTCAGACGAACTGATCGACGCTCTACCCTACATCGACCACCACTATGCAGACCCCAACGTCAAGGCCGATGTGGACAGAATGGTGGAAGAAGAAATGCGTCGAAGCACCAAGAAGCCAGCCGATTTCCTTGCCGAACTCCCCCCGGCTCCCAAGGTCAACTTCGAGGTCAGTAATTCTTCCTTCCTTCCTGGGATTCGATACCATGATCCGTCGTTGGTGTTTACTTCGAACACTATAATATTAGAAACCGTGACCTGCCGACCTGCCATTGAATTTTTTTATTTTTTTTTAAAACTAAAATACGAATAAATGGCCGCTGGGATTCGACAGATTCGAAAGGTTGAGCTGTCGTGAATTTTTGTAAACTAAAGGATGTGTTACTTTGTTCTGTGGGACTTAGGAGCGTGACCTGTAAAGTTTATTTTCCGTTATTTTAGATTATGGGAGGACTAACCCTAAGGCGAAACCAGTTTCTTTTGGTGTCAGAGGAGCTTCAAAGTTAAAATCTGTAAAGAAATAATATTTTGATAACAATTTGGATAACTTAAATAACGTCGGAGTATATGGCAAATGACTTTCTGGACAGACCATATGGCCGTGGAAATGTTGAACTGTTTGATGTTTAGGGGTTAAAAGAAGACAATTTGAGGAGGGATAAGTCTATGTTCTGGATTCTGCCCTGTCTGAGATAGTTTTGTCAGACCTCGTGTCTAGTCATCAAGAAGTGAGACAAACTGTGAAGTAATTTGCTTCCCTTAAACAACCAGTGCCATGGAAACACAAAAACGTACACGGAAATTTAATTTAGAGATCAATAGAAGTAAATTGCCCAACATAATTGGCATATGAGGTTGGAGCTTTTACCTCACATGATGTGTATTTTGCCAATTTTGCACCTTATGAGAGAGCGACTCTTTGACCGAGCTCATAGTAAATTAGTGAGTCCATCCATCGAAACCTGAGGTACTAAGCAGTTCCTGCAACTTTAGCTTTCAATATAGCAACTGTGAAATAGAAGAAATGGCACCTAAAAGGGAAAGGGAACTCAAGCATAATTCTTCGTGCAAACAGAAAGCTTCCTGTGTATGCATATATGAATAACATACCTTTGTGTGTAACTTGTTAGCGTTTATTTTGAGTGGGGTTAAAAGTGTTCAAAACTGGGTTAACTCCATCAACAACTATCATAACTATTAGTCCTTGCTCAGTTATATGCTCCTCTCCTCAAGGTTGTCTTAATTATTTCTAGACGACGATGATGCTTTTATAATAGGAAATGAAACTTCAATCACTATGCTTGTTTTAACCTTCCTTTGATATTATTAATGTCATTGCTTGGATAACATATTTACACTGGAAATAATTATAAGCGCTTCAAAGAACCAGCTTTTAAGATTTTTTCATGTGAACATTATCAAAGGGACCATGTGAAGGGTCTTTCCATTTATTGTGACCTTGGTCAAAGGGTCAAAACCCAAAGGGGTACACAATGAACCTGATATGATTTAAGGTAAAGCGAAAAGGTTCCCTTGCTTCTACAGGGGTGCCTTATATGCCTGGGAGGGGTGTTGGCTTGGGTGTGACCTACAAAATCATTTGTACAAATTTTATCTATACTAACATAATACAAGGGCATGTGTGTGGAAAATCCATTTTCTAAGGGCTTGTGGACTTCTAATATTTTATATTCTAAAACTAGCACCTGAGAGACTTTTTGACATTAACCATGAAACCATCGTTAAGAAAATCGGAATCGACAAAGAATTGGCATTTTTAAAAATCAATAAAAAAAAAAACTTAAAGAAAACGAAATTTTTCATTGAAAAAAAGTTTTTTTTCATACATATTACAATGAATTAACATTATGCAAATCAAATATTGCAATAAAAGCAATAATTCATGTCAAGAGATTATACAAGGCTCAAGCTTTAAGTACACATGAAAGTGACAAAACACATCTTGTATTGCTTATAATATGAAAAGGTACAAAGTTACAAGTAACAACAAGGAAAAAAAAGTTTCATTTTTTATATGCTTGCACATGGAAACAAGTAACAACAAAGCTACAATTACTCGAAAAAAAGGAAAAAAAACCTAAACCCTAAACCGAAAGGCTAGGGTTTAGGGTTTAAAATTGAAATATTGACAGTTGAAAATTGGGCTTGCATACATAGTTATCAGGCAGCAATATTTTCTTAAACCCAAAACCCTAAGGCCTAGACTAGGGTTTAGGGTTTAAACTTCAAGTTCAAAGTTTCAAATTCAAACACTAACAGCTGAAAAATGGGCTTGCATACATAGTTACCAGACAACAATATTTACTTAAAAAGAGGAGGAAAAAAACAAACCCTAAACCCAAACCCTAGGGCCTAACCTAGGGTTTAGGGTTTAAACTTCAAAGTTTCAAACATTAACAGCTGAAAAATGGCTTGCATACATAGTTATCAGGCAACAATATTTACTTAAAAAGAGGAGGAAAAAAAACCGAAACTAGGGTTTCAGATTTAGGGTTTAAAATTTAAACTTCGAAGTTCAAACATTAACAGCTGAAAAATGGGCTTGCATAAAAAAACCCTAAATCAGCCACAGCCTAAAAAAAGAAAAATTGCAAACGGCAAAGAATCGGCGCATTGCATTGCCGTTTCAAAAAATCGGGAGTCTGCTGATTCTTTGCTGATTGCATCACTGTTTCAAAAAATCAGCAAAAAATTGGGAGTCCGGCGATTTTTTACCGATTTTTTCTACTAGGCATGAAACGCTTATGCATAGACCATAGAAGAGACAAGGTTAAAGTTTTGCCTTTGCAGCTTTGGTGCTGTTGTTGCTTTCTGTTGCTACTTCACTGCGCTTAAAATTACTGTCAAATCAAGATGCACATCTGCCAGGGCTGTAAACTGTTTAGATGCTATACCCCTGTTAACTGTAACGTCCTCAGACATAATGAGACTGAACCAAATTTGTATGCTAATAGCAGCATAATTCCCACCAGCTGATGTGCAGCTGGAAGGTCTGTCAACATTACCTTAGGGCAACTTCCTGTTTTGCAGTCGTATATCTCAGTGGATTGTCATCCTCTTTTCTGCTTTGCCCTAAGATAACTATGGAAGCTGATGAGTTGCCCAGGATTCTGTCCATGTTTGCTAAGACTAATAATTCTTCCGAGACTGTATTCCTCTTGCTCTAGTGACGGTGCTCAATGTTCAAAAACAGTCTTTGGTATAGAGGCTTGTCAAGTCTGAGCTGTCAAAATGGCATGATTTACAATGTTATAGGATTGATGCCTTGCCCAGAATTAATATGATTGGAGGATGTCAACATCTATAGCCACCCTTCCAGAGGATGTTGAGTTTTCTACCATTGGTAGTTTAGTGTATTAAAAAATTTCATAATCCCAAGAAGCCGCTTTCAAAGAATATGTGCAGTTAACTGACTATAATTCCCAAAGTTGCCATAATTAGTAAATCAAGTTACTTCAATTCAGCGGTTGACACCACAATAAACCAACTCATCTGTTAACATGATAATAAACTAACTCAGCTGTTAATATCATAGCAAAGTTTCTACTGTCACAACAGCTTGACATCTCTTGATTGCTCTCTTTCTTCCTCACTGAGGTCCTCTTCATTGTGCATTGTGAAGAATGACATTAGAAGTTACTATATTACAGTATTTGCCCTCAAGGGCTTAGGTACCCTATGATGAACAATGGCCTCAGTGTTACAAAGTTAAGTGTTTGATGCCAAGTATGAGGAGGGTTACCTCTTGATTTGTTCTTCCTAGTAATCTTAACTATTGGAGCTTAGGGGGAATTCTACCTTTACCTTTAGAAGTGTTGTTCATAATGATATTAAGTTTTAACCATAGTTGAGAAAATCTTTAAAAAATCCTGATTTGAGCCGATTTTTCCAGATTCACAGCCTGGCTGATTTTTTGCCAAAAAATTGTGATATGCATGAAAATGGCTTTTATCCAATGAAAATTTGCATTTTCTTCAATTTTTTCATTGAAAAATTGCCGATTTTTTTTCTCATTTTTCCCCGATTCCCGATGCTTTTCCGTTCCGATTCCATTTTTTCTCAACTATGATATTAACATATAGAGCCTTGGGACGGGGAGGTTCAAAATTTGTCCTTCAGCTTATTATGCTTTGCTAGGCCCAACTTCTTGTTGGCAATTTCCAAGCACATGCAAACAATGAAGAATTACGCAAAATTATTCAAGTTCCATTAACAATCATATTCAAAACAGTTAGCTGAGCAGGTTTGCTATTCTAACTCGTTATTATGAAATGGGAAACTTGCATTTAATTTTGAAACAACAGTTTGTATATCTAATACCATTCTACAGACATACTCATGAAATGCATCCTGAGCTGTCAAAACATGATGATGCTTCTAGTCTTCAAACAAGATTTTCTTCAATCCCTGCAAGTCTTCCCCATTTTGGATGACGACTTATCACCCCAAACAATGAAATGCCTTTAAAGTCACAAAGTGGATGAGAATGTTGTGACACACTTACAATTCCAAAAACTTTTAGTGCAAGTTTTCCAACATTGACTACCGTTACCATTAAGAGGATGCCATGTTATTAAGATTAAGATATGTTGGCAAGCATACTGGATCAATTATGTTTGTAGTCTCACTGTGGTCATACTTTATACTTTGTGTAATCAATGCAACGTCTTTCTCATTTCTTTTTTCATCATGTTCAACAAGGACTTGTTGAAAGCCACTCCCTTTAGAATTGGTACTTGTAGTGATTCCTCATTACTCGCTCATGACTCAGGCAAAACCTGATAATTGGTGATTGGAGTTTTGTCTAGCTTGGCGGAGAAGAGGCCAAGACAAATCCCGACAATCGTGACTTATGTGAGATTTTGTTTAGTGAAAGTCCTGACAGATAAGCAAAGGAGTGCTAAAGAGTCTTTCTTTTGGGATAAGTCCCTATGTCGGAGATTTTGCAATTTATGATGAAGCGCCGACAACAAAAATCCCGACCAGTCTGCAAGATGACCTAGGATTCAAGAGCAATGCCAGAAAGTCAAGCAAACATGGATGCCTGAGTCAAATCAGAAGTGATAGAGGTAGATGGGCCTAGTTAATGCTTCCTCGACTTAGGAGACGAAGACCACCTACTAGAGCACAACCTGAGTAAATGTCTTAAACACTCATTCAAGACGAAGTATGGCGGTGACAGTCTCAGGCCTAATAGTTATTATGGTAAAAAACTACTACATTCAATAACCAGAATCCCTAGGAAAAGTAGGTGAGATTGTTAGATTTATTTGTAGACGATTTTGGAGCAAACTTTTCCCCTGCTGTAAACTATAAATGATAGTGACAAACTATAGAAGGGATCGACAAGATTGCAATTGTATTCTTTTGTAGGCTTTCCCTTCATATTTTTTTGTAAAAACAGCCGGCTCCTAAGCGTCTTCTAGGCAATTTCAAACCCCGCTTCTAGCAATATCTTTGTAAAATTTTGCTTGCATGCATACACGGGAGCCTGTGTCAAATTTTTGGTATAGCCATCTATGGCCTCCTATTGACCTGTTTCTGTGTGTATGTATTTATCTGTGATCTTTTGCCTGTTCTTTGAGTTTTATTAAGTATATGTATGTGTGAGGGGCTTGCGTCTAGTTTTGGACTAGTCAATTGTTTGGCTTTCCTATGGGACCTGCCTTCTCATGCTTGCATATAATTGGTAAATCTCGTTTGTGCTTCACTGTGTCGAGGAGAGGAAGTGTTTACCGTTGACACATAGCGTTCATGCCTGTTTTTGCAGGAAGATCTTAGCGGATCTCTTGGCGTATTGCCACCCCTTTTCTTTTGTTTTGTTGTTTTGTTTTCATCTCTTACACCCCTTTTTCCTTTGTTGAGTCTAATTGTTCCTTGAAGATCACATCATAACAAGGAGCTGGACTTGTAAAAACTCTCTAAGGTCCCCAATTGAGACGAACCTCGCTCTCTTAGCCACGATCCTGTTGTGTTACTCTCCACGATGCGTGATTGCCTTGCCAGGGACAATCAAAGCCGAAAATAATATAATGCCACCCCTGGTGGGACCCTAGTGACACATCATTGGTCCCAGAATCGCAACAAGGAGTAGGGCTTAGACTTGGTGAGGGTCTTTGTCTGTTCTCACTTGTTGAAGCGCCTCTTTATTCACTTGGCGACTTTGTTCTAGAACAAACACCAGAAGAAGCTACTACTGTAGATATCAAACCAAGGTTTGGGTGAAGACCTTAGTCTATCGACTTTTCTTTAGAAGCACAAAATTACATTCACCTGGCGACTCTGCATCAACAAAAGAAACCCAGAGTATGGAGGAAGCTACATAAATCCATACTGATAATATTACCAAAACTGATAATATTACCAAAGTATACCGGTAAAGGCCTGACCACTCCGCTAGAGCACCTTAGAGAATTGGTATTTATATATCAAACACATAATATTGTGGAGCAAGATGTAGCTTTAAGACTGTTAGTGGCATCTTTCAAGGGAGAAGCACGTAAAAAATATGAATCACTTCCTTCTCATTCAATCACAAAATGGGATTAGTTGGCTTCATTACTCATGAATGACCTCACCATAAAAAATGAGGAAAAGATTGTTGAAGTCATAGATGAGTCGACCTAGGAGGAAGAAGTTTCCGTTGACCATCATGCTGAACAAAGCAGCCAATCGAGCTCTCCCCAATCAAAAAATAGCCTACATATTGGGATCCTTAATAAGGAGGAAGTGGTCATCCAAAAATACTCAACTCGGGGGACTAAAGGGGTAGGGCATAGAGTAGCCACACATATAGGATTGAGACAAATCTAATCCAAAAACTTGTCCCCCCCGCCCCTATTAGCATATGAGAATACGCTATCAAGGGCAGGGAAACATTGGGGGAAAATTTTAAAGCCTACATATTACATAGGTACAAGGATTGCAAAAGTACTCCATTGTATTACCATCAACAACAAAGGGAGCGCGGTCAAATAAAAAAATATGGCGATTAGGGGTTTTTGCATCCATAATGAATAGAAGCGTTGAGGATTGATCATGATATGGGACCCCAGTCCAAACAAGCCCAAAGTTGGAGACATAAGCTAGTCAACAGCTGTGTCTCTTCCAAAAAATAAAAAGAAAAAAAAAGAAGGGGGGAGTATGAGTAAATGAAAGCGGCACACAGTCCAAGACAGGCCAACTATATATCAACGGATGAAATTTGAAATTGAGAAGCTTTCCCACCAGAAGATTCTTTGGAAGGAAAGTTGGTAGCCAGGCGAAAAGTGTGCCTTAAATACCACCTCAGGACAAAACCCTATTTGCGAACAAAAGCTAACAAGGTAGGTTGTGGGAATAAATTAACCTTGAAGGGCGTGAATATGAACGAAAGCATTCCTTGAAAAATGTGGTATCCTTAGAAAATTAAGTAGACAAGGAGTAATAAATGCAAGGCACGCAGGGACCACGAAAAGAGGTAGGGTAAAAGGAGTAATGGTTTAAACTTTGAAACGCACAACCATTCACTCCCTGGTAAATGTTACAGCTGAAGCCTCTGCAATTCACCATTCACCATAAAATTAGAAGAGGAAGCCAGTGCCGAGTTCAAAATGACGAATACAAAGGACTCCCGTGCTAAAGAAACGCCAAAAGTACCCATACCCACATATTCTTCCAACATCAAGGTTTTGACTGACATAGTTGAGGACTGCTCTGACCCTGAAATTTGCAAAGGAGCCAAGAAATTGAGAACAAATGCCTATGAGCGTTTCAAAGCTAGTAGGCCTTAGAGCTTCGAAGCACAAATATGGACCAGTTTCTTGGCGTAGTACATGGCGGCTGAAGTACACTTGTGTTACGAGCTGGTGAACACGTGTGCGGAATTTTATAACCCAATTGCCCAAGAAACCAGATCTTTGGATGGGAAATACAGAATAAAAATTCATGGTCCCAATATTAAAAGAATGTTGTTGTTACCAGAAGGTCAAATTCACATTTATGAGGAGGAAGAGGGGAATTTTTGAGAAGCTTCTGCAGAACGAAAAAATGGTCTTCTTGAGGTTAGAATATGAAAGGGCAGGACAAAATGACCCAGTCCTGCAAAAGTTTATTTCCCTCAATTTTTTTGATGAAAGCGCAAGGGACACGCTGAGTATGATGGCGTTCCTCTTGGGCAGGGAACATGATAGTACAACTCAGTTGGGTATTTTGCATAGAATGAAGAAGGGATTAGGAACCCTAGATTTCGCCGAGCTAATAGTGGAGCGAATTAGAGAAGGCCTAGGATGTTTCTGGTCAACACAAACATTCAGGTACTCATCATTTTTGGTATACCTTATTTTGTATCAACATTCAAGCATGTTCCCTAAATTAGGAATAAAATGGAAGGATTTAAAAGGAAATGATATACCAGTCTATAATTGGGCCAAGGATTTAAAGAAGGGCTCTTCCTACTACATTTTTGTTGATTATTTTTCTACCCCCATCATTTCCTTAATAAATGGGTCTCAAGTCCCCAAGATTTCAAAAGAATGTAAAAATCTTTTAGAAGGTATAGTCTCGGGAGACTGGTTTTTAGCTGAAGAAGGAACCTTAATCAGAATGCACGGTTACAATTACCCGATTTATCTTTTGTCGGGATGTGTTCTTGATCGGGTCTAGAAGTTTTTAGGCAAATTGACACTTTGGATTTTAAACATGGTAGTGGTAAGCAAAAGGCATCATACGACCTGTAGCCTCTCAATTTGGGGGGTATAACTGGACACAAAAAAAGAGGAGCCTCCCTGGCGGAAGGAAAATTGAAAAAGCTGGGTCTTGAATTAATAAAGGACAAATGGGAATATGACCCTGAACAAAAAGTCGCTGCATACCTAAAAGGTATAAAGGGGCAAAAGTTCACTCATGAGGAGAGGCCTGAGATTGAGAGGGTCTGGAGTCCCAAAGATGAAACAACTCGCCCTCTTAGTGAACTGACCAGACCTCCACCTACCCTGAATCCGTATGAATCTTTTTATGAAGTAAAGGGTGCTTTCGGTCCATGGACAAGGCGAAATAGGAAGACATAGAAGAGTTGAGGAGTCGACATTGGAAGATTCCCAAAATAGGGGCATGGTGGAGGATGAGACAACTGAGTGGACAGAAAGAAGCCAAGCCCGACTCATTAAAAGAAGATGTAATATTCAACAAATTATACAATGAAGAACATACGGATGCTGAAAGCTCTGCAACCATGGAATCTAGTGAAGAAGGGGTGATTAGTGAAACACACTAGAAAACAGGGGAAGCAAGGATGAAACAAAAAGAAATTTTATAATTATTGTCTGACCCTCTAGGAGAAGGTGCAAATCTTCCTGCTCACCAAAAGAAAGCAACAACACCTTCACCAACCCAACGATAGGCTTTGCCTAGGTCACCTATACAAGAGACCCAAAGAAAAGAGGCCAAAGGGGGGAATGTACAGATAGTGCCGAAAAGAGGAAGAAAAGAAAGCATGGTAAAACAATGAAAGAAACAAGCAGTAGCAGAATATCAATGTCAGGACGCCCTTCCCTCCATGCATCCAAGGAAATATCCCAAAAATCAGGAGAAATGCCTCCTCTGGAAAAGGCCCAAGATTCCTCAGCTAGGCAAACTGCATTGCCACCAACGTATTCAGTCACCTACCCCAATTATGAAGAGGGGCAGATATTGTCTTATTGTAGAATTTTCCCTTTGGCCTTAGCCCTAGCTATGTCAATGATCCACAACACAGCTACCCCACTAATCAAGCCTTTGGAAGCATTTGCCTCGTCTTCAGGTCTATAAGAGGGAACATTAGAGAATCTGGAAGCCCTCACCCCTTGGCAAAAAATCCAAAGAATCAAACAACAAACAACTAAATATAATCAGGAGAGGCAAGCTCAACAATCTCAGCAGATAGCTACCACTCAAGTGGATTTCCTTTTTGCTCCTCAGGAAATAACATTATTGCTTTAAAAAAGAAGTCCATTGGTAGCTAAACCAGTACAAGAAATGACAGAGCAAGACTAGCATATGTCATCAATAGGTATAGATTTGAAAGATGCTCAACCTTGGGACATGTTAAATCTTACCAGAGAAACCAACAGAATGGTTGAGCATGACTATGAGCTGACCACCCGGAGGATAGAAAGAAAAGAAAAGGAGCTGGAACAAACCAAGAAGACCCTGAGAGACTCATAGGATGAAGCCAAAACCCTAAAGAACCAAATAAGTTTATTAAGAAGCTAAATGAGGAGGAGTTTGAAGCTGTTCTGAAAAAGCAGGAGGAACAGTTAAAAGAATTATCTACTCAACTTGCCATGCAATGAGTCTAGTTTGATCAAGAAAAGGATACCTTATTAAAAGACCTGGAAGACCTCAGACAACAAAACAAAGAGGAGCATTGGCTCGAAACCAGAAATCTTATCAGATAGACTTGAGATACTTATTTGAATGATATTGGAAGCCCTCACCCCTTGGCAAAAATCCAAAGAATCAAACAACAAACGACCAAATATAATCAGGAGAGGCAAGCTCAACAATCTCAGCAGATAGCTACCACTCAAGTGGATTTCCATTTTGCTCCTCAGGAAAGAACATTATTGCTTTAAAAAAGAAGTCCATTGGTAGCTAAACCAGTACAAGAAATGACAGAGCAAGAGTAGCATATGTCATCAATAAGCATAGATTTGAAAGATGCTCAACCTTGGGACATGTTAAATCTTACCAGAGAAACCAACAGAATGGTTGAGCATGACTATGAGCTGACCACCCGGAGGATAGAAAGAAAAGAAAAGGAGCTGGAACAAACCAAGAAGACGGCAGACTCATAGGATGAAGCCAAAGCCCTAAAGAACCAAATAAGTTTATTAAGCAGCTAAAAGAGCAGGAGTCTGAAGCTGTTTTGAAAAAGCAGGAGGAACAGTTAAAAGAATTATCTACTCAACTTGCCATGCAATGAGTCCTGTTGTCACATTTTGCACGGGGTGCAATGTCTTCAATATTGTTTTGTAACAGTGCTGCTCTTCTTTTCCTCCTTCCGTTTTTCTCCCTTCTCTCCCTTTCCTTTTCTTTCCCATTCTCTTTCTCTCCCCCTTTTTCCTTGGAGTTCCCCAGTTGATTTTCCAGCTTTCCAGCAGGTCTATCTGAAATTGGCTAAGTCTGGGTGCGAAGTTCGCACTTCGCCCAGTTTTGGTGCGAAGTGCGTACTTCGCCCAGTTTTGGTGCGAAGTGCGTACTTCGCCCAGTTTTGGTGCGAAGTGCGTACTTCGCCCAGTTCTGGTGCGAAGTTCGTACTTCGCCCAGTTCTGGTGCGAAGTGCGTACTTCACCCAGTTCTGGTGCGAAGTTTGTACTCCGCCCAGTTTTGGTGCGAAGTCCGACTCCGCCCCAGTTTTGGTGCGAAGTCCGACTCCGCCCCACTTTTTGGGCGCACCTTGCACTGGCAGACTGGCAGGTCAATGCGAAAAAAAGGTAAAATGCCGGAGCAGGTCCATATGGCGGCAGACACCAGTGTTCGCCTGTGCGCAGTTTGACTTCTCAACGGAGCCGGAATGCGCCCTTGACAGGTGTACAGTAGGGGAACAAACCCGGAATTTGACCAAGGCTTGAAGGCCTTCCCCGACTCGCACTGATTTTTGCACGCATCCCAAGGAGCCCCGATCCCAAGCAAAGATGGATAGACCGCCCTCTTAGGCGGGCATGTGTCACACAAGATAGCCCATCATCAGACAAGTGTCCAGCTTCGGGATTTGAACCAAGACTGCCGACCAAAAAGGATAAGCATGGGCTGCCTGCACCGCCTGCGTTAATAGCCTCATTCAAAGCTGATCTGAGGTTTCACCTGCTCTAGCTACTAGCAAGCCTCGCCGACTTGAAGAATTACCCAACACTCCGCCACGTAGCTGTCCAGCCTTCCAGGAAGACCATGTCGCTGGTACAGCCCGATCCGACAAAAGGTCAGCATTTGCAGCCTCTTTCGCCGCTTCGTCGACTCATGTTTGATCGGGACTCGTGCCCATTAATGTAACCGGTGGGACTCGGGCTATAAAAGTCCATCTCGAAATTCATTGTAAAGGGTGGAAGGGGAATGTTTGTTAGGGAACTACCGTGCTTATTGTAACCGTGCTTACGCTTATGAATACAATCCGTATGCCCGGTTCTCGTTCTCACTGTCTTTATTCTTTTATGTCGTCTTTCATTATATGCCTTAGGCCCACTCGTGTCGTCGCTCGTTGATTCACTTTGGCATTTGGCGATCGGGTTCCTCTAGCATTGCTTGCTTAAAGCACCTTCCGTACTTCATTATTTAAAGCATTCATTATAAATTTGGTAGCAGTTCCATCGGTTGTGTGTGACGTTGTCGGCCCGTATCCGGTGATTGATGCGATCCCTCGCCGTTAGTTCCTTGTAGGGAATGTTTGCTAGGGAGCCATTGAAGCCGTGCGGTTAAACTCTCTACCTAACACATATACCGGCTCCGACATCTCTAGGTTTACTTTCTACCCCGTCGGTGTACGTATCCGGTGATTGATACGATCCCTCGCTGTTAGTTCCTTGTAGGGAATGTTTGCTAGGGAGCTATTGAAGCCGTGCATACGGCTCGTCGGTGTATCGGAAGTACGCCTAGGTTTTGCAGTTCCTCGTCATGCTCTGTGTTTGTATGCAGTAAGTAGCGGTGATTGGTGTGTTCTCGTACTGTTAGTTCTCCCCCACCAACCCTTGGACATATTTGTATCTCTTTCTGTACATTTGTCTCTTTCCGTTCTTTTATTTCTTTCCTGTTCCCTTTAGCTTAAATCAAGCCCCCCAAAAGGAGCCGGCCTTCTCCGGAGATTGGCTCGGAAGGCATCTCTTCCTTCCGGCCTTTCATGTTGGTGGGCGAATGCGGCGCATTAACCAAAAATCCTTTCCTCATGGCGGATTCGTAACCAACGGTTTCTACGCACGCCGGTGGGACGCTTGTCCCACGATTTAAAGAAAGAGTACCCGTCCAGTTTCCACCTAGCGCAACAGTTCTTCTGACCCGCTCGGCGGAACACGGGTCCCACATCTGACGAGAGATTTTCCGATCAGTCTCCACCTGGCGCTGACAGTTCCTGAGCTCTTGGTGAGACAAGGAAGTTTCTCACCCCCGACAGAATTGAAGCACCGGTGTTCGCTTCATTGCTGTTCCAAATCTGAACACCTGGCGACTCTGCACGAACAAATCCTCTGAGTCTAGAAGACCGGTCCGGTCACCTCCATGCACACGAGAAGGTGGCGAACAAGAAATCCGAGAAGCCCGCCCGAGTTCTACGAACTAGACATCCACGCTCGAGGCGAGATACCCAGTCTGGCTGATCCGCGAGCTCGTTTCGACGAAGCCGAGGCCGAGATCCAAGAAGAGGCCGAAGCTGAGGTCGGAAGAACCGAGTACGAAGTAGAAGAGGCCGAGGAAGAGGAAAATCCTCGTATCCTCGGAAAGTACCGATACCGAGTACACAACCGACGGCGGAGAAGAAGAAGAAATGGCCGACCAACGACCGAATGACGATGATCTCTTCCGGCGGTGGACTCTCACGAGGCCTTTGGCCCCGATCGGTCGCCAAGCCGTGCCCCCTGTCGCTTTAAAGTCTATTCCCACATACGACGGCTACGGTAAGACGGCGTACGAGCACATCCAGGACATCCTTGCCCCGGCCGCACCGCATACCATCACCGATGAAAGTGTGAAGACCCGTCTGCTGGCCCTTTCCCTGAGGGGAAAGCTTCTCTACTGGTGGAGATCGCTGCCAGAGGGATCCATCACTGGGTGGCCCCAGCTCGCCAGGAGGCTCGTAAAAGGATGCAACGAGTCTGCTGATCCTACCTCTCTATCGCATCAGTTCCAAGCAATCCAAAGGCATCCTCAAGAGGAGGTGTCTGATTTTAACATTAGGTTTGCGAGATCCTGGAAACGGGTACCTCGCGAACTTCGGCCTTCAGCCGGCATGGCTGCTCACTACTATCTGAGGTCTTTCAACTCAGACATATGCCTCGTCGCTGAAGATCGCCCGAATTGACGAGTTCCCCGCACCGTACGAAGCCGCCCGACAAGTCGAAGCCGACATTATCTCCATCGGCGAAGCTTCCGTCCGCAGTGCGGGAGCCGATTCATCCCGACTTTCCCGGATCGCAGTATCCTTCTCGCTTCGGTGGTGTGCCGTCTACTTCGGGGCAGCAGCCCCGACCCGCGATGGAATCCGGCGCCGGTCGTAACTCAATACGGCCCGCCTCGGTTGCATTACCCTCATCCGCCTCCTCCCGCTCCGCATTTTCCAGCGCTTCCTGCTCCCCCGCAGTATGCGTCTTATTCTAACCCTCCTCCATTGGCCGCTTTGCCTCCACCGGCACAATTGCCGCCTCCCGACAGACAGCATCCAGAACACGATTCTACAAGAAGTGCGGGCTTTGGCCTCCGGATATCATGCCATGTCCAATGACATGACCGCTATGAAAAAGAAGCAAGCCCAAATGGACTTTGCTCCTAGAAGGCCGTATGCGCCACCGACGCTGACAAAAGATAAAGCCCCAGAGAACCAACCGCAGAGGCGTCCGCCTCCGAGAAATGCTTGCTATAGATGACCCACCTGGTCCTCCCGACCGAGTCAACCGAGTGCACTACGTGCAATGACCCGCATTCGGAGGAAGAGCGCACTTTGCACCAAGCACTACATCCGGACCTTGGCCGGCAAGCACTATAGAAGATGATGAGTTGTACATGATCTTGGACGGCGAGGCCAATTTTGCCCCCGCGGAAGAGAACCCAGTGACGCCCGCCAAGGAAGAAAAGAAAGGCGCGGACGCGGCTAAACCTTTGCAGGTATATGCGAGAAGAGAAAAACCGCAGCCCAATGGGCTGCCACCGTACAAGCGGCTGTGGCCTTACACAGCCCAGGAGAAGGCATCCAAAGATAAAGCTCCCGCTAAACCTTCTCTAGCAAAGGCCGCTGCTGTTCCAGCTAAGCCTCCGGCAAAGGCCCCAACTCCCGCTAAGCTTCCCGTACTTCAGCCCCCAGCTGAAACCAAAGAACAAGCCCAAGAGAAGCTGAAGTACCCGTCTCTGACCAAGAGACAGCGAGTTGAGGCCACCCAACAGGACCGGACCAAGTATGAACCGGCTAAACCGACAGAAAGGAGCTAGTACCTCGGGCTACGACGATTGTAGACGAGTTAAAGAAGACTCTGCCGGAATCGGCATGTACGATGCCCTTCGCTTCCGGTGCCGGTAGATCTCGCTGCAAGAATCATCGAAAAACATGAAGAACGGCAAGCGGATGCAGCTGCTGTCCCGGTTCAACCTTTGACAGTCTCCGCCACCGGGAAGAACAGGACCGCCACCCTTTTATCTCGTCTTTACGGATGCAAGGGCACATAGTTCACAACTGCATGGTGGATTCTGGTGCTTCCTCGACCGTGATGCCGAAGGCCGTCTGCGATGAGATCGGGATGGAATACACACGGAGCAGCCAAGGTGTGTCTGCAATTAGACGACACCCCGTCAAGACAGTTGGTGTCATAAAGGACATCCCTATCCGGCTGCACAAAGCTCTCGACATTGTGGTCATCCAAGAGGTCGTGATTGTTGACTTGGAGCCTTACTTCGGCATGTGTCTCTCTCGGGAGTTCACTGCGAAGTTGGGCGGGTACTGTCTCTAGACTACTCGCACATGGAAGTGCCCTTCAAAGGAAGGAGACTGAAAATTTTCAATGAGAAGCCTTCCCCTTTTCTAGTAGACAAGATACCCGGCGGAGAGATGGACCGCATGGTCCAGGTTGTCGAGGAAGAACCGGTGACGAGAGAACCGACCGAGCAAGCTCTCGAAGTGCTACGACTAGAAGACGAGTTCTCGTTGCTGGATTTTAATGCCGTAATCGGGACAGAGCAGGGCTGTTATTCCATTAAGCAACCCGAGGAGCTTGACGTGTCCGTTGCGAAGGAAGTAGGACCTGCACCCGAAGAGCTGTGGAAGCTTTTCTTTGATGGCGCGCGTTGCAAGAATGGCGTCGGTGCAGGGGTCCTCCTGGTTTCCCCAACCGGAGTCCAGAGGGACTATGCCTACAGGCTGGCCTGGAGCTGTACTAACAATTCAGCGGAATACGAAGCCCTGTGCTTGGGTCTCGAAAGGCGGAAAGGCTCGGAATCGAGCATCTCCAAATTTTCGGAGATTCAGAGTTAGTGTGTCATCAAGTTACGAATAAATGCGCGTCTAAGTATCACTATCTTAGAGCGTACCGCAATCGGGTCTGGGACCTGATGGAATCGTTTGACTCATTGAACGTTAAGGCAATATCGCGTGAGAGAAACAAGCACGCGGATATTCCGGCGTCTCGTTGGAGCCAGTACGTTCCGACTGAAGACGTCGTCCGAAACCGAAGCCGGTCCGCACCATTCTACAGAGCCTTCGTGCCCGATAGGGATACCTTCCGCGGGTATTCAGCCGTGACGAGGAGATCGTCACATTCCCGGTTAACGAAGTGTGTGTAATCGAAGGTAGAGACCCCGATGACGAGCAATATGAGGGGTTGATACGATTACGGAATAATCACGTCCCAAAAGGATCGATTACATTAGAAAGTCTCTTTGATCGAAATGACAGAGCAATATCCCACAGGATCAAAGTAGACCCGAGGCAGTATGCTGACCTGGAGCTCGAACCTAGTAAAACCATCAAGGTCGGAAGAGACTGCACGTCGGAGGAGCTGGTGCAGATTAGATCACTGTGCCAGGAGTTCCCCGACATCGTGGCCTGGTGCTACGAAGATTTGAGGGGGTATGACAGATCTGTCATCCAGCATACCATCGAGCTAGAGGATGGCGCCAAGCCGTTCCGACAAAAGCAAAGGGCCGTAAATCCAAAGGTTGAGGCCATGATGAAGACCGAGCTCTTAAAGATGCTGGAGGCCAAGATCATCTACCCCATCAAACATTCATCCTGGGTCGCGAATCTGGTGCCCGTGAGGAAAAAGAATGGCGACATACGTCTCTGTGTCGACTTCAGAAACCTAAATCAGGATTCCCTCCGGGACCACTATCCGCTTCCCCAAATTGACCAAATTTTGCATATCGTTGCTGGAGCCCAGAGATTTTCACTTTTAGATGGATTTTCCGGCTACAACCAGATTTGGGTCAAGGACGAAGACCAGCATAAGACGGTGTTTACCACGAAGTGGGGGACGTTCGCCTATCAGCGCATGCCGTTTGGCTTATCCAATGTCGGTGCCACGTTCCAAAGGGCCATGGACCCGGCCTTCCGAGAGCTACTCAACAAGATTATTGTCATCTATCTTGATGACATGACCGTTTTCTCTCACCGACGAGAAGATCATGTTTCGCACCTGCGGCGGATATTTGAAAGTTGTCGAGAATTCGGCATCTCTATAAACCCGAAGAAGTCCGTCTTCGCGGTAAAGGAAGGAAAGTCGCCGGGACATGTCATCTCCGAGGAAGGCCTCGCCATTGACCCCGACAGAGCGAAGCCCTCGTTCGCTTGCCGCCCCCACCGATAAAAAGGGCTGCAGTCCTTCTTCGGTCGGATTAACTTCGTGCGGAAGTTCATTCCGGACTTCGCACGGGTGATCAAGCCTATGGCCGAACCGTTGAAGAAAGATACATCTTACGAATGGATCGATGAGAGAGAGCAAGCTTTCGAGGAAATCAAGGCTCGAATTGCGCAAGCTCCGGTGTTGACAAACCCGGACTACTCCAAGGACTTCATCCTGTATGCAGTGGGAGAACCCGAAAGTTACGCTGCGGTCCTGACTCAGAAGGGAGACGACGGCGAGGAGCGCCCCATTGCGTTCTTAAGCCAAGTGATTCTGCCGCACGAAGAGAAGTACAATTTTATAGAGCGGCAGGTCCATGCGGTCATGAAGTCCCTTCGAAAGTTCAGGCACTTTGTCTCCCGGAGTAAGACCACCTGTCTTTGTGATTCACCCTGATGTTCGCAGTTTCATCTTGCAAGGGGAACCGGGTTACAAGAGAGCGGGATGGATTGCCAAGATCCAGGAGTTTGACATCGAAGTACGGCCCACCAAGCTTATCAGAGGCCGAGCCTTGTGTCAGGAATTGGCCCGAAGCGCTGTAGCCGGCCTCTCCGCCTGTAAGTGGGAGGACACAGCGACACGCGTCTACCTAGCCAACTCCTTATCGGAGGGGAGTGATTGGACGGATGAACTCGGTGAGATACTTCGCACCGGAAGATGTCCCGATCACTCGAACGCCTCACAACGAAGGAGATTTCGGTTAGGTGCATTAAGGTACACTCTTTGCCCCGAGGGGCTTTACTTCAAAAACATTGACGGCATCCTGTTGCGGTGCGTCGTAAAATCTGACCAGCCTAGGATCCTCGGAGATTTTCATTCCGGGATGCCTGGGGGTCACCATTCTTCAAGGCCGACGGCCTTAAAAATAATAAGGGCTGGATACTATTGGCCCACTCTGTTCGCAGACGCGTATGCGGTCTACGCCAAATGTGATCAATGCCAGAGGTATGCTGGCCGAAACAGAAAAGCACCCCTGCCCCTTCAACCGATTCAAGCCGAAGCTCCGTTCCAACAATGGGGTCTAGACTTCATTGGGGTGATTTCTCCTAACTCCTCCGCCGGCCACAAGTTTATTCTCACGACCACTGACTATTTCACACGGTGGACGGAGGCGATCCCGACCAAGAACGCCGACCAAGAAACGGTCATCAGGTTCATTGAGAGCCTGATTACCCGCTTCGGGGTTCCAGAGTCAATTGTGACAGACAACGGTCCGGGATTTGTAGGCGTTGTACTCACGGAGTACACCAGCAGACTTGGCATCTATCACAAGATGTCTTCTAATTACTACCCGCAGGGAATGGCCTTGCCGAGTCTACTAACAAGAACCTCCTGAAAATTCTCCGGAGGACCATTGAAAAGAATAAGCGGACTTGGCACTTGCTCCTGAACCGGGCGCTATGGGCGGACAGAGTTGCGTTCAAGAAATCCCTCAAGACGTCCCCCTATGCGCTCGTCTATGGCAAGCAAGTTGTTATGCCATCACACATTGAAATCCCCGCCCGTGGATGATTGACGAAGACGGGAGCAGCGGAGACCCGGTAGACGACAAGTTGTGCCAACTCCTGCAGTTGGAAGAAGACAGAGAAAGTGCATACCAGGCCTTCGCGGATCACATTGCAGCCACTAAAGGCTGGTTTGCCAAAGGCACCACTGCCCGAGTTTTCGAAGTCGGGGACCTGGTGTTGAAGTGGGACTCATACAAGGCAAAACCGGGTAATCACGGAAAATTTGACGCTCTCTGGGAGGGCCCTTATCAGATTGCCCGGGTGAATCAGTTCAATGCCTACATACTTTCGGATATGGAGGGTCAGCTCCTCCCCATCCCCGTCAACGGGTTCCACTTGAAGCTTTATCGCTGTTGAAGGCGCCCGAGTGGCCCTTCCTTGTAAAAATTTTGCCTTGTGCTTTTATTTTTCCCCGCATGTATAGTTTCCAGTTTTAGCTTTCAGTTTATTTTTCCTTCTTTGAGCTTAAATGCGGCATGGGAGAGAAAGACAGACTTCGCAGCGAAGTCTGTCGTTGCCCCGCAGGAGGGGCGAAGTTCGGCTATGCAGAGAAAGAAAGGAAAAAAAAAAAAAAAAAAAAGAGAGAGCAAAATCGACTAAGTGTTGGCCGAAGTCCGACTTCGCAATGCCTGACTTCGGCCCAGCCGAATTGCGAAGTTTGTCCGAGAAAAGCTGAAGCAGACCAAAGTCCGCATTGCGCAACCCTTCGTGCGAAGTACGCATCGCGCACAAAGTTTGTGCGAAGTGCGAACTTCGCAGCGAAGTCCGACTTCGGCCAGCGCCGGTGCGAAGTGCGCGCTGCGCTCAACGCTTGGGCGAAGTGTGAACTTCGCGCGAAGTTCACACTTCGCCCAAGCGTTGAGCGCAGCGCGCACTTCGCAGTCCATCTAAAGATCAAAGGCGGCAAAGACCCAGATCGCGCCCAAACCTTGGGCGCAGCTAAAAACAGAGGTAGAACAGTTCAAGCACGCGCTTCGCGCGAAGTTCGTACTTCGCCCGAAATTCGGGCGAAGTCCGACTTCGCCGGCGAGGTCGGGCCGTGCCCAACTTCGGGCGAAGCCCGGCTGCGCCTAGTTTTCCGGGCCAGTATTGGGACGCGGTTTAAAGAATAATAAAAAAATTCAAAAACCCCAAGCTGGGCCCAAGGCGCGTTTGCACTTGTTTTAATGTGGGTTTCCGCACCGAAGGTTTTGTCTTGATCAGTGTGCCCAAGTGGTGGCAGCAACGTCAGCCATTGTGCAGTCCCCAACGCTGAATTAATGATTGCGCGTTTTTCAAGCGAAAACGCAACTAAAAAAGCAAGGCACGGCTGCCGGGGCGCGTCTTTTCCTAAACGTTCTCCTGCGCGCCCACCAAGGGTTTTAACTCAGCCGACCTACCCCTCCTGCGTTGCATTAATGGCGCTGTTTTTATCTAGAAAAGGGGGTCAGAATCATGCCAACATTCCAGATTGCAGAGATTATTCCTCGGACAATGCTAATTATTCCTCTGATAGCGAAATTTGTTGCAGACAGCCTGAACCTGTCATTATTGCTGACTCGGAGAGATGGACAAGGGAAAAATGCCTGTGTCAGCGCAGTCTAGCGGAAGCAGCGAACCAGGGGATTTGCCGCGGCCAGGAGTTTTCAAAGGCGATCCTCCGTCAGAGAAAAAGTCAAAGGCTCGGACGAAGAAGGTACAGCGTGGGCAATCCCCACCACCTCCGGTGAATTACCTGGCAGGATATGTGGACGGCTCGTTTTCCATGAGCCTAACTCAGCTGAGAGCGAATGTGGAGAGCTGGGTTGACAAAGTTTCGCCCTCCCATCATTTTGGAGCGGCGTACAAATCAAACCTCTTCAGATTCATGTGCCCTCCTGTCCACCAATGCCCGGAGCTGATAGACTTAATTGTCAGACACTATAAACCAGCTTCCCGGCAAATCTGCAGTTCCAGCGGCAAACCCTTGTTCGCACTGCGCAGGAGATCGTGTGGCACGCCTTTCGCCCCAGGGCTGGAGTATGACTCCGACACCATCCTCAGAAAAATCGGTTTGGGCGAACAAGCGGGACGTTTCACGCACACCAAGCGAATGAGGGATTTCCTCAATTCAGAGCTGAGCGCCCCGCTCCAGCTCGGACAATGGCCGATCGGCCCCATGCCTTTGGCAAAATTTCGGAGCAAGTATCTATATACCATCTTGGCATGGATCCTCGGTCGCGACTCCGATGAGTCGGTGCACCCGTACCAGCCGGCGCCGTGCAATGCCTCCCGTGTGGAGAATCTTACGAACCAGTCGGCGCAGACTGGTCGGCTTACGCCATTCATTCCGATCCGCTGAAAATTCGAAGCGTCGATCAACCAATTTTCGTTTCGGTTCCGTTCGGTCCGGCTTTGTTTGTACCATCTCGCACCCCCAAATGCCGATCCTCAACCTGAAGAAGGTTAACGAGAAGGGAGAACCCCAGCCCGTCTATAACTGGACGGATGACTTATACCGGAAAGGGTCCTACTACAAGTTCAACTTCAACTTTCTGGGATTCGTCATGTCAGTCTTCACCGAAAGTGAAATCCCCCGTCCCCGAGAGAAATGACGGGTGCTTTGATAAATCGGAAGCTCGGGGACGTTTCGGACCGACGCAGGGATTGTGATCAGAATCTACGGATTCAAGGGCAAACCCTATTTGCTGCCCTATTGGTGCTCAGAGCATCTGTTCGGGATGGAGGTTGCCCGACAGATGGACTATGTGGAAGAAGAGTTTGGCCTAGGGAAGAAAAAAGGACAGATTTTTCAATACCCTCTTTCCTGGGCCAACGTTGAGATTATTGAGGTAGGACAACATGTCTACCTAGAGCAAGCGCTGTCCCGGATTGGCCTCGGTTTTTTGCCGCAGTCACTGGAAGTATGACCCTCATGGGATAAGGGGAAAGTTTGCACATTTGTGCCCCCGGGACATAACCGAAGATAGATGCGACGTGGTCCATGTGGACCTTGACTGGGAGATTGAATTAATGGAAGCTTCTCCCCCTTGGCAGGATTTCTACTGCGAGGAGGTGACATATGACCTCAAGAGAAACCCGGACCATCACTTCTCATCTCCAGGGTTCAAAATTTTTTTGTCCAAGATTGCAGGCCTTAACTGGTCTAAAGAAAAGATTATTGAATGCTGGAAAATGAGATGCCGCACGCAGCACGATAAATCCACAAGGAGAAACTTGGCCGTAGATGACGACTTCTCGCTTCTCTATGACCAAGCATCATGACAACTGGCGGCCGTTCGCATATCAAGGTTACGTTCCCCGAGGCCCCTTTGAGGATTATAAAAGTGGGTCTCCTCCCAAACAGATTGTACACTTCGGCAA
Source organism: Wollemia nobilis (assembly GCA_028583015.1). Classification (NCBI taxonomy): domain Eukaryota; kingdom Viridiplantae; phylum Streptophyta; class Pinopsida; order Araucariales; family Araucariaceae; genus Wollemia; species Wollemia nobilis. The sequence goes on from JAQPPZ010016936.1 coordinate 446,690, forward strand.
TCGCGCCGCCGGCCCGACAAGTACCCGAGCCGATCCAATGCGATTCGTTTCTCCTAAGGCGGCGCCGAAAAGGCGAAAAAGTTAGCCAAGGCAGCGCCGAGGCACTTCCTCGAGCAAGAAAAGCGCCGGCGCCGCCGTAAAGCAGCACCGGTCGCGGCAGGCCTTCGCAAGTCAAACCCCGGTACAAGTTTACCGTGGGAGCATCGGTGCTCGTCGCACTCGCTTCGTCTCCTTCCCCTGATCCGACAGTTGTTCCAGAAGAGAAGAAGCGGAGGAGAGTTGAGAAAATCAGGCGACCTAGCCTGATAGTGCAGCAGCCAGTCGCAGAGCCGCAGCCGCGTCCTGCCGCCGCAGAGGCAATTCCTTTGGGCAGTCCCAAGCCGGCCGCCGAGACAAGAAGCGAAGACATTCACCCGGCATCGGCTCGAGCGGAGCCCGCGAGTACGTTTGCTGTCCCTCGTCTCTCTAGTCTCACCCAGTTCTACTTCCACTCAGTCCCCCGCTCAATGTGGGCGAGCCATGACCACATCCTCTTCCCCGTCTCCGCGTCCTTCTAGCGGCCCCCATTCTTTCGACCAGTTTGCTCAGAACCCTAACGTCTCTCTTTCTCTGAGCACAACTCCAAACCCTTCGCCCGAGGTTAGTGCTGAGGCTGTCCGTTCACCATCACATCCTCCGCCTCAGCCGCTTCAAACCCTCACAGTGTCGGCCGCTCCCATTTCCATTTCCCGGTTGCCCCCACAAGCGACCGATTCTTCCAAAGTCTGTCCGGTTCCTCCTGATCCCATTCCCGCAGGAGAGACGTCTCAGCAGATCCCTAGGCTGGGGGAACCAGATTTTATGGACGACCTCCGGAACTCAGATGACTTGCCCCTGGCAACAAGAGCCGTAGAGTATTCTGTCTCTTTCCGCCAAGACCTGAAGCGGAGGAGACATGAAGAGATAGCCGCCCGGGCAAAACGCGCAAAGTATGATTTCGGAAGGAGAGTGATTACAACGGAGAAAATAATCCCAATAGTGAAGAAGCCTCTCCGAGAAATGACTAAGGCGGACTACGTGCTCCAGACAAAGGAGAAAAGCTTTGACGACATTGATAAACAGTATGAGATTCAGACGATCATGCGCAAAGCTGACAATCTCTTTGTCAAGAGTCTGGAGGAGCAGGAAGAACTTTTCGCGTTGCAGGACAAAGTAAGGCAACTTGAAGAGGACCTATCTAGGTCCACTGAGCAGCTGGAAGCGGCGCGGCGAGAAACAGATGAATTCAAAGCCCAGCTAGCCGCTTCTCAGCAACAAGCCGCAACAGAAAAGAAAGCAGCCTCGGAGTAGATTTCTCAGCTCCAAGAGTCTTTGAATCAGGCGCAGTCGCAGCTTGCAGAGAAAACATCTCAAGCGGCTGTCTTTTCAAAGACAAAAGTTAAGGAAATGAGGGCTGGTTTGCTGAGGGAATGCAAGCCCCATACCTTTAAGGCGATGGCAGTCCTGGACTTCGCATCCAGGATTCAAGAAGTTTCTGCCCAGGGAAAGCCTGTGGTAGAGGAGGCCGAGCGCCAGGCAAAGCAATGGCTGGACCTGGCGATAAACCTTCAGGAGCGCGAGCGCGACGGCGTCCTTTTTTCCCCCGTGTCCTCATTCGCTGCAGAATGGGCAGGTGCAAGGGTGACCTTGCACAAATATTTTAGAAAAGTTGAAGAGGTGAGAGTGGCCAGACGAATGCTTGACGCATTCGGACATGAAAGAGATATCTGTCTGGCCCCCTTTCACGCTCTTTCAGAACTTGGGTGTCCAGGTTTTGTTGAGAATGGCGAGCTCCTCACCCTAGATCGGGTAAAGAAGAATTGGCAGTCTTTTGAAGCAGATACAGCTGAAATTGATAGCTGGACTGAGCCAATTCAAGACAGTTAGGTCACTCAGATGGTGTCCAGATATTCCAGGATCCGCTCCTATTTTCGGGAGTTAGAGAAAAGATACCTCACCATCGACCCGCACGCGGTCGTCGCTTTTCACGAGCATTAGAAGACATAGCTGACCGCAAGCCATTCGAAGCGGAAGCCTGGCGTTCAGCCCAAGAGGCGTACACTCGCATGTGCGAGGCAGAAGCAGGAAATGGAGACCTTTCGGAAGGAGATACTGATGAGGCAACTGACAAAGATGAATCTGAAGAACAGTTGCCGCAAGGAGAACAGTTAGAGCAGCAAAAGGCAGGGGAGGCAAGTTCCTCTGCACCCAAAGGATGAAGGCATGGATTCTTTGCGCCGAGGCGAGCTCGACACCCCGCGAGCCGCCAGAAATGTTGTCACATTTTGCACGGGGTGCAATGTCTTCAATATTGTTTTGTAACAGTGCTGCTCTTCTTTTCCTCCTTCCGTTTTTCTCCCTTCTCTCCCTTTCCTTTTCTTTCCCGTTCTCTTTCTCTCCCCCCTTTTTCCTTGGAGTTCCCCGGTTGATTTTCCAGCTTTCCAGCAGGTCTATCCGAAATTGGCTAAGTCTGGGTGCGAAGTTCGCACTTCGCCCAGTTTTGGTGCGAAGTGCGTACTTCGCCCAGTCAGTGCGAAGTGCGTACTTCGCCCAGTTTTGGTGCGAAGTTCGTACTTCGCCCAGTTTTGGTGCGAAGTCCGACTCCGCCCCACTTTCTGGGCGCACCTTGCACTGGCACCGACGAGTCAATGCAGAAAAAAGGTAAAATGCCGGAGCAGGTCCATATGGCGGCGGACACCAGTGTTCGCTCGTGCGCAGTTTGACTTCTCAACAGAGCCGGAATGCGCCCTTGACGAGTGTACGGTAGGGGAACAAACCCGGAATTTGACCAAGGCTTGAAGGCCTTCCCCGACTGCACTGATTTCTGCACGCATCCCAAGGAGCCCCGATCCCAAGCAAAGATGGATAGATTGCCCTCTAAGGCAGGCATGTGTCACACAACATAGCCCATCATCAGACAAGTGTCCAGCTTCGGGATTTGAACCAAGACTGCCGACCAAAAGGGATAAGCATGGGCTGCCCGCACCGCTCGCGTTAATAGCCTCATTCAAAGCTGATATGAGGTTTCACCTGCTCTAGCTACTAGCAAGCCTGCTGACTTGAAGAATTGCCCAAGACTCCGCCACGTAGCTGTCCAGCTTCCAGGAAGACCATGCTGCGTGGTACAGCCCGACTTGACAAAAGGTCAGCATTTGCAGCCTCTTTCGCCGCTTCGTTAGCTCATGTTTGATCGGGACTCGTGCCCATTAATTTAACGGGTGGGACTCGGGCTATAAAAGCCCATCCGAAATTCATTGTAAAGTGGTGGAAAGGGGAATGTTTGTTAGGGAACTACTGTGCTTATTGTAACCGTGCTTCTGCTTATGAATACAATCTGTATACCTGGTTCCCGTTCTACTCGTCTTTATTCTTTTATGCTCGTCTTTCATTATATGCCTTAGGCCCACCCGTGTCGCCGCTCGTTGATTCACTTTGGCATTTGGCGATCAGGTTCCTCTAGCGTTGCTTGCTTAAAGCACCTTCTGTACTTCATTATTTAAAGCATTCATTATAAATTTGGTAGCAGTTCCATCAGTTGTGTGTGACGTTGCTGGCCCGTATCTGGTGATTGATGCGATCCCTCGCCGTTAGTTCCTTGTAGGGAATGTTTGCTAGGGAGCCATTGAAGTCGTGCGGTTAAACTCTCTACCTAACACATATACCGGCTCGACATCTCTAGGTTTACTTTCTACCCCTGTCAGTGTACGTATCTGGTGATTGATACGATCCCCTGCTGTTAGTTCCTTGTAGGGAATGTTTGCTAGGGAGCTATTGAAGCTTGTGCATACGCTGCTGGTGTATCGGAAGTACGCCTAGGTTTTGCAGTTCCTCGTCATGCTCTGTGTTTGTATGCAGTAAGTAGCGGTGATTGGTGTGTTCCCGTACTGTTAGTTCCCCCCCACCAACCCTTGGACATATTTGTATCTCTTTTCGTACATTTGTCTCTTTCCGTTCCTTTATTTCTTTCCTGTTCCCTTTAGCTTAAATCAAGCCCCCCAAAAGGAGCCGGCCTTCTCCGGAGATTGGCTCGGAAGGCATCTCTTCCTTCCGGCCTTTCATGCTGGTGGGCGAATCTGGGCGCATTAACCAAAAATCCTTTCCTCATGGCAGATTCGTAACCAACAAGTCCAGTTTGATCAAGAAAAGGATACCTTGTTAAAAGACCTGGAAGACCTCAGACAACAAAACAAAGAGGAGCAATGGCTCGAAACCAGAAATCTTATCAGATAGACTCGAGATACTTATTTGAATGATATTGGAAGCCTCACCCCTTGGCAAAAAATCCAAAGAATCAAACAACAAACGACCAAATATAATCAGGAGAGGCAAGTTCAACAATCTCAGCAGATAGCTACCACTCAAGTGGATTTCCATTTTGCTCCTCAGGAAAGAACATTATTGCTTTAAAAAAGAAGTCCATTGGTAGCTAAACCAGTACAAGAAATGACAGAGCAAGAGTAGCATATGTCATCAATAGGCATAGATTTGAAAGATGCTCAACCTTGGGACATGTTAAATCTTACCAGAGAAACCAACAGAATGGTTGAGCATGACTATGAGCTGACCACCCGGAGGATAGAAAGAAAAGAAAAGGAGCTGGAACAAACCAAGAAGACTCTGAGAGACTCATAGGATGAAGCCAAAGCCCTAAAGAACCAAATAAGTTTATTAAGCAGCTAAAAGAGCAGGAGTCTGAAGCTGTTTTGAAAAAGCAGGAGGAACAGTTAAAAGAATTATCTACTCAACTTGCCATGCAATGAGTCCAGTTTGATCAAGAAAAGGATACCTTGTTAAAAGACCTGGAAGACCTCAGACAACAAAACAAAGAGGAGCAATGGCTCGAAACCAGAAATCTTATCAGATAGACTCGAGATACTTATTTGAATGATACTGGAAGCATGGCATTAATATTGTTCCTAGTCCTCGAATTTATAGATTCAACAACTCTGTTGGGCCTTAAAATAGATGAAGACGCAAAGCCGGGTCTCAACAGGATTAGTATGAGGCTAGGAGAAGCTCGAACCTATAAAACTTTGCTGGCCAAGATGCCTGATTCTGAGATTACTGTTGCAAGGGTACAAAATAGAGAAATTATGGCATAGAAGTTAATCAACCTCTTTAGAAGAGAACACATGGCCGAACAATGTATAAAGCTAGTTGATAACTTATACAACACTGTGGGAAGGCTGAAGGCAAGAATAGACTCTTTAATAGCAGCAGGGCTCCCTTCACCATGGAATCAGCTAAATGACAAGCTATGCTCAAAAGAAGAGTATCCAAGGATAATTGAATCAAATAAAGAGCTTCCGCTTAGCTCAAAATAGCAGATTGCCCCACTTAATGCAAAAGAAATAGCCCAGATTATTGGGCCATTAGCAAAACTTAAGGTGCAGATCCATGAAGCAATGAGCCAAACGAAGGATTTCTCCTAGGATGATAAACATGAAATTCTTGCTCCTGTATAATGAGTTTCAACACACTCAATGACCATCGGATGAAGAATGAGTGGAAATCAAGGGAGCACTTGCAAAACTCTCCACATAACATCACAATTTTTCTTAACTAGTCTTTTACTTTTTTGAGTTTTTCCTTTGCAGGATTGTGAAAGTTTTGACTCTGAGCCCAAGGATAAAGGCAATTTTGAGTTCTCCTTCAAGCATGCTAGAAGGCCCTTGTGAGCTGCCAAAACTATAATGATTCCTCACTACCCGCTCGCGACTAAGGCAAAACCCCAATAGTTGAAATGAAATGAAAGATTTTAATTACGTCCGCGAGACACAAAAGTTGGTGATCGAAGTTTTGTCTAGCTTGGAGGAGAAGAGGCCGAGACAAACCCCGACAATCGGGACTTATGCGAGATTTTGTTTAGTAAAAGTCCCGATATATAAGCAAAGGAATGCTAAAGAGTCTTTCTTTTGGGATAAGTCCTGATGTTGGAGATTTTGCAATCTACAATGAACCATCAGCAGCAAAACTCCCGACCAGTTTGCAAGATGACCCAGGATTCAAGAGAAGCATCGGAAAGTCAAGCGGACACGAATGCTTGAGTCAATTCAAAAGTGATAAAGGTAGATGGGCCGAGTTAATGCTTCCTAGACTTAGGAAACGAAGACCACCTACCAGAGCACAGCCTGAGTAAATGTCTCAAACACTCGTTTTAAGATGAAGTATGGCGGTGATAGTCTCAGGCTTGACAATTATTATGGTCAAAGAGTACTTCATTCAATGACCAGAATCCCTAGGAAAAGTGGGTGAGATTGTCAGAATTATCTGCAGACGATTTTGGAGGGAAATTTTCCCCTGTTGTAAACTATAAATAACAGTGACATAGACTGTAGAAGGGATCGAGAAGTTTGCAATTGTATTCTTTTGTAGGCTTTCTCTTCATTTCTTTTCGTAAAAGCAGTTGGCTCTTGAGTGGCTTGTGGGCAATTTCAAACCCTCGCTTTTGGCACAGTCAAAAAAAAATCTTACTTGCATATATATATATACACGGGATCCTGTGTCAAATTTGCGGTATAGCCATTTGTGGCCTCTGGCTGACCTGTTTCTGTGTATATGTATTTGTCTGTGATCTTTTGCCTATTCTTTGAGTTTTATTAAATGTACATATGTGTGAGGGGCCTGGGTCTATTTTCGGACTAGTCATTTGTTTGGCTCTCCTGTGGGACCTGCCTTCTCATGCTTGCATATAACTGGTAAATCTTGTTTGTGCTTCACTGTGTCGAGGAAAGGAAGTGTTTACTGTTGGCGCATAGCGTTCATGCCTGTTTTTGCAGGAATATCTTAGCGAATCTCTTGGTGCATCGCCACCCCTTTTCTTTTGTTGAGTTGTTTTATTTTCATTTCTTGCACCTCTTTTCCCTTTGTTGAGTCCAATTGCGCCTTGAAGATCACATCATAACAAGGAGATGGCCCTGTAAAAACTCCCTGAGGTCCCCATTTGAATCGAACCCCGCGCTCTCGGCTGCAACCCTACTATGTCGCTCCACGAGGCGCAATTGCCCCGCCAGGGACAGTCAGAGACGACAACAGTACAGTAGGGGACTTTTTGTGAATAAGGCAACAGATCTCTAAAAATGTGTGCTTCTATTCCGAAAATTTTAGTTATTAATCAGTCCTTGAAAATTGAACCCTTATTGAAACTTGAGACACCAAAGGTTATATTACGGTACTCCCTTCACTTTTGAATTGATAGCTGCAGGACTGTTGGGGCCATTTTTATGCATGGATGGTGGTGTTAACAGATACTTTGCAGTTGCTGCCAAATGCCAAGTTTCTATTTCCAGATGAAGAATATGTTGTGTGTATTTGATTCAGTTCTTTTTGGCTTTGCACTGCACTCAGTAACAATTTGAGTAATTACAAGATAAAATAAGAATGACTATGCATGCAATTTCCTGTCAGGACTACTTGAAGCAAGCTAAATTTCCTGTCAGGACTACTTGAAGGAAGCTAACGGCCAGTCCTTAGTTTATTATGATGTTAAGATTTGACAGCTGAAATGAACGAACTTGATTTTACTAAGTAAGCCAAACTTTGGGAATTATAGGCAGTTAACTGCATATGTTCTTTGAAGGTTCTTCAGATAATAAATGATTAATGATACAGCAATACAAGAGTAAATTGCAGATTAGACACAACTGGAAATGCATGAAATTATTGATTATATGGAAACTAAGCATTAAATACTATATAAGACATATGAAATAAGTAAGGATTTATGAGCAAATTATCAAGGTATGTTTGTTTTTAAATTTTAAGTGCTATTCATATGGGCATAGTATTTAGCATAGTTACAAAGTCCAGTCAGATCTGGTCTAAATCCGAATCGCATTGGATTTTTTTTGACATTCTATATTGGTTTGATAAGATCTAGAGGTTTTCGAAGTCAATGAAAAGTCCAATTTGATTTTGAGGCATCGCTTGAGACTATTACAAACGATTTGTGTACTTGTATTTATTTTGTGTAAAATTTACATATTAATGCTCTTACATCAAGTATAAAATAATAAAGGTAAAGTAGTTTTTAACATCCATGAGACCATAGGCCATACGAGACGACCCTCATAGAGGACGTTATTTATCCAATATAAAATCTGGCTATAGAAGTATGGTGTACAACTCTACCCCCCATTGGATTAGAACCTTGACTTCCTATTCGGAGTTCCAAAGTCTTATCGTTAGGCTCACTCAAGTTTTATAAAAATTATATTTATAAAATATAATTTTATAATATAACATTTAAAAATATTATAATTTATTTTAAAAATCGGATTGGCATTTTCCCTTCTTTGAATTCCAAATTTTTGGAGTTTTTGGCTTCCCATATGAATCTGGATGTTCGAACCTTTTAACTATGGTTTTCACTGCACCTGTTTAGTTGAAAGAGATTATGATGAAGCTTATATTGAAATTCACATTAGTATTTGGAATGGGATTTATCTTAGACAATGATTCCAATCAGCCAAAAACTAGCCTTCAATTTGCATCATGAGTTGGCAATTCACTAATTTTCTTTCTTTTGTACTTCTGTAGACTGCAGTAGTCATAGCTAGGTTGTTGGTAATGCTTGCAAAGAAGATTATGTTGATAATCTTAAATGAACAAAACAAAACTGTCACAAATAGTTCTATGTTTTCTTTAATTTTGACAACTCAAATTGTCACATTTAGGCCTAAGATTGCAACTTAAGAAACACTGAGGAAATATTTTCATCTTAGCATCTTGGAAATTTCGGGCAACTAACAGGGGAAGCCTGAATCTTTCAAAGGCATGTTCAAGGTCTATTGGATGTCATCGATTAATCTGAAAATTATAAGATTTAACGGAAAAGTGACATAGAATCCTCTGACTGAGATATATATCTGATGCTTTTGTATTTTGAGGTTAAAAGACTTGCCACAAACGAGTTTGATCCTACTGAATTATCTGTGTATGTGATTCATAGATCCAGCAAATTTTGGAAGATGGAATTAGAGTCCATGTAGATCACATGGATCAATAGAATTGGAATCTTTCTTAGAGTGCTTAAAATAACTTCCAGGGTGGATACATTTAGATTGTGTATCACTTCATGCAAGGCATCATGCCGACATTCAACTTATGTTGTTCCTTTTTTATGAAGGTTCACATTTGGGCCTTAGGTAGAAGTGTATCCTTATGCGTAGTTTTCTTTTCCCTGAAGCAGTTGAACTTAATCTACATTGAACAGATTCTTTGAATTTTGCGTATGCACGACTTGGATTGGTCATGGTATAGTTGTTTTTCTTTCTTACTAGGGCAATTTTGTAGGATGATATCATTTATTTTATGGCTATTTGGAATCAATCAAATTGTTAAGAAGAGTTTTGGAATCTTTTTGACATATTCTAACAAATACCATTAATATCAATGCCAACCCACAGAATTACCCAATGGTGGCAAAGGAGTATGAGCGCATACGTGCCGGTAAGCCTCCTATTACAATTGACATGTCTCGCTATGGTTTGGAACAACCACCTCCAAATAAGCGGAATGATGTGACTGCTTGGAAGAATGCTCTTGACAATGCCCAGAGTCAACTTCAACATCAAACTATAAGGTACTGCAGCTTGTAAGATAATTTCCTTCTATTGTTTGAATTATTATTTGAGGAGCAATCATTGTTTCATCTTTAATAAATATCTGAGAATCATGTTTTTCTTGATTGAACTTCTTTAGTTGGTTAATGTTTGCTCACTAATTTATCAAGTAACTGGTGAATACACCTTCCTACAACTCCATTCTTCTACTCTTGATTTCCTCTTATGGTGACATATATCAGTGGATTTGAGGTCTCCTTTTTCTTGACTTCCGAGTCAGATGGCTCTTTCATCCTTCACCGCTTAAGCAACCTCACTACCCTTCTTCAAATGTGGCATCAATTCATGCAAGATGTGATGTCTAGAGTCATCTAGAATGATGTTGAAGTTAGATGGGAGACTTTTGTGTAACATAAATACCCCTTTACATGTTGGCCAGTCATTTTGGTTTTTCATCGCTTATTGATGAAGAATAAGATACCAATGGTCAAAACATAAAATAATGTGCTGTTTGTAACAGTTGCTAGATACTCTTGAAATCTTTGTACAATTGAGTGCCTTGAAGCCCATGTTATTCTCATGTGGGCCACACAGCATGGAGTTTTCCACTTGAAGTGTTAATTTTCTTATGAACCATGTGAATCATTGGAGCCCTTAAACTGTTGGCCACATACTTCAATTTTCTTATGAACCATGTGAATCATTGGAGCCCTTAAACTGTTGGCCACATACTTCAATTTTCTTATGAACCATGTGAATCATTGGAGCCCTTAAACTGTTGGCCACAAGTATCTAGTGATATCACTACCATTAGTTATCATGACTACATTCACGAACTGTAAGATAATCTTGTATTTATGGTGAATTGCTCTAAGTAATTGTGACTGACATGACAACTAGTGTACTTACTTGACTGTGACGAATTTGCTTTTGAAGCTGATTTTCCTTGAATTTTGTTGACATATGGGGAGACAAGATAGCTTGTGAAGATTTGTTTTTTTTTTTTTTTTAAGCGAAAAACCCCTTGCGGAGCCGCCTTGTTCTGAGAGACCACGAACAGGGGTTCTACACCGTCAAAGTCACCCGGGGGTCGCACCCGACCCTTCCCACACCAACATTATCAATTGGATTTTGGATACCCAATTCAGCTTTTTGGTAGGGTGGAGATTTGAACCTGGGACCTCCCTTGGAGGATTGCCCTCTCCTCTCCAACTCACCTACAACACCCGGGACCTCCCTTGGAGATTTGGGTATCACTTGTCTTAGTCTATATTTTGGAGGTCAGCTTTTATGTGAGATGGTCATTTAAGAGTTTGATGCATCTTTTGTTTGTTTTGATATGCTCATTTGGTGTTCACACGAAGAAAGAGATGAGGGGGATGTGTGGGGAGCTTATTGTTTTTATGATGTTTCTTGTTGTCTGTGCCGATGAATAATTTAGTTCAAAGAATGAGAGGTAGTTGGGAAGCATTCTAAGCATCGCATGCCCTACATTGGCCATCCTAACGTTTCAAACAAACAAATAAAAACTTAGTAGGAGAAGATTCTGTTATTTTTTACACCAACACTAGAGAATCAATTTTTTTAATGGCACATGTCAAAGAAAATATTCAGAGGACCCAACAATGGGCCTGAAATGTCCAACGCATGTCTTTACTGGCAGTGTCATTGAATATTGTATTTTCTAAATATTTCCATATTTTTATGGATTTAGCATGTCACAAGTTCTGCCTCTTTTAACCAATGGTCCAGAGGAACACATCCCCGGAGGCAGGGGGGGCTCTCCCGGAGGGGTTGGAAATGTCCTTGGAACATTCCCAAAAATGGGGACACAGGGACTGCCATCCCTGGGACATCTCGGGGTCTGAGGGTGCTGTTCCCAATAAAACCTAGGACACCCAGATAAACAAGATAAAGACAGGGAAACCCCAAACCCTGAAAATGCTACTCCATTGCTAGCGATAAGTCCTAAACGCCTCTTTCACTCAAATGGCTAACAACGACACCACAAGCAGTAATTTTTTCACACAAACAGGGCTGGTGCCTTGAAATTTTATTGATATAAATACAAAAGAGTTACAAAGGTGGAATGGAACCTGGTACAAGGGTATCCCCCAGATTCCTTCACAATCTAAAGATGGCTAACAGACCTAGGCTCTTGGAGGCTCTTCAAGGACTCAAACCTCTTATGCCTTGATCCACTGCACAACTCCCTATTTATAGGAATGAGAATCCTTTACATATTCTACAAGGTTATCATTACCTGCTTAATCGGTCACAACAACTGGATAAGGATTACATTTTAACTTTTTACAATATGTGACAAGTGTCCTAAATGTCACCTCTACCAGATAGACTTTACATATTAGCCTTATGTACATCATATGACATGTCCTAGGTGACAAGCTTACCTAGTAACTATGTGTCATCATCAGATTTGATGGTTTTAACTTTGTACAGTATGTGACAAGTGTCCTAATTGTCACATCTATCAGATAGACTTTACATGTCAGCCTTATGTACATCATGTGACATGTGTCCTAGCTGACAAGCCCACATAGTAGCTATGTGTCATCATCAGATTTGATGATGTAACCTTGGTAGGTAGGAATGATGTGACAAATTTTTCTGTCTTATATGTTTTATGATGGTGACATTAGTGGGTGCCACATATCCCTTCCTCATAACATGGATATGAGTGTCCCAAAGCCTATTACGTGGCCCAATCGTTTGGTGATACAGCTGCCAACCGTTGATGTCTTTTCTGGGACCTATCTGCTTGTCAACATGCCTGACAGCTAGCATAGGTAGGTGTTAGTTTTCACCTCTAGGATCCAATTTTTCAGGGTCTTCATTTGATTCTTCTTCAGAATTGTTGGTAGAGTTATCTGTTCCATACCACCATTTTTGTTTGTCTCTTTTGACTAGGAAGTATCCAGGGTCAATAGTCAAATTTATCCTTTTTATCCCAAATCAATTGATGATGTGTATACCTTACTTTATAGGTAAAACAGTCAAATTTGTCAGCAAACAGGTCATATAATGCAGTTAACTTAGATCGAGGATTATTACATTTCTGCCAAACAAGTTCTTGGCTTACACACTCCTTTTTTGCAGGTACATGAGGGCAGTATTTGGCCATAAAAATTGTAAACCAAGGGTCCCAGTCCTGCCAATTCCTAATACCTAGTGATTGCTGTATCAGATGTTATTTCGATTTGCGCATGAATCCTGATTTTGTTAAGTATATATTTATACATATAGATGCACAAATTTGGAGAGTAAAATGTGGAATTTACAATGTCTGGATTTGTCCATCCAGGCTGTATTAGTGCTGGGATTAAACATGCATTGGTAAAAATTGGTCTTGACGTACCTGGGGGATTATTGTACAGATATAATTAGGATTCTGATTTTTATATCTTCAGGTAATCTCAATACCAAGCTAATATCTATAGAGCCTGTTTCTGCAAATAATCCACCACATGGCAAGCTTCCACCACAGGTTTAAAACTGCACATAATAATAGCATAAAGCAGAGATGTGGCTTTTACCATAGCTCTACTACTATTACTAGTGCTAAAAAGAACAAGGTTCATGAGTGCCCAATGTGTCATAAAGTTTTCACAAGTGGTCAGGCTTTGGGTGGTCACAAAAGAAACCATTCAGCCCCTACTCATTCTTCATTAGAGGCATCTACCAGCACCAAGTATGAGTTTAGAAGAAAAGATATACCCTGGTCACAAAGGCCTGAAGGAATGGAAACACAGATAGATCTGAATATACCTGCTCCTCTTGAAAATCAAAGCTGTTAGAATGAATGGCTTCAGTCTGAGGATTATATCCTACCTTGTACTATGATGAATCTCATGACATCCCAATATAATTATGATTCTAGTTGGGATAGCTCTCTAAGGGAATTGGGACAAGGGAATGAAGATAGGCAAGTAGATACAAATATCCAAGATATCCAAATTGATAGATGTTAAACAGAACTCCCAGACCTGACTAAGGCACAGTATTCTAACAAGGAGATAATCAGACATGACCCCTTGGACCAATCCATGAACATAGTTCATATGCAGCATATGGATGAGACCTGTGATGGATGCAGAACCAAACAATTTATAGAGCAGCCTTGCCCAGATAAAATACAAGCAGAGTCTGTGGTAATAGGAAACACCAGTGGGTGGATTTCTGATGAAGAAGAGCAACAAGAAAGACCCTGGCAATAGCCAGAAAGCCAGGAAGGAAAACCACAACAGCCAGAATTAAAACAGGACCATGAACCTGCAGTAATAAATGGATGGGCAAAAGGGATTGTATCACAATCACATTTAGAGTTCCTACAGCAACATAGGAAAAGAAAGAGCAGAATTAGTAAGGAAGCAGGAAAGGCACAAGAAGTGGCTAGAAACTAGAGAAAGGGAAAAAGAAAATTGTGTATATATGAACACTGCAGAAACAAGCTCTATAGATATTAGCTTGGTAATGAGATTACTTGAAGATATAAAAATCTGAATTATAATTAATTATCTGTACAATAACCATCCAAGGATGTCACAATCCATATTTACGAATGCATATTTAATCCCAGTACTAATCCAGCCTGGATGGACAAACCAGACATTATGAATTGTACATTTTACTCTCCAAATTTGTGCAGCTATATGTTTAAATATATACTAAACAAAATCAGGATTCATGGGCAAATAGAAATAACATATGATACAACAATTGCTAGGTATGCTTATAGGAATTGGCAGGATTGGGACCCTTGGTTTAAAATTTTTATGGCCAATTACTGCCTTCATGTATCTGCAAAAAAGGAGTGTGTAAGCCAAGAATATGTTTGGCAGAAATGTAATAATCCTCAATCTAAGTTAACTGCATTATATGACCTGTTTGCTGACAAAGTTGACTGTTTTACCTATAAATAAGGTATGCAGGTCATCAGTTGATTTCGGATGAAAAGGATAAACAATAAAAAAGTCACATATACTATTGACCCTGGATACTTCCTAGTCGAAAGAAAAACAAAAATGGTGGTATGGAACAGATAACTCTACTAACAATTCTGAAGAAGAATCAAATGAAGACCCTGAACAATGGGATCCTAGTGGTGAAAACTAAGACCTAGCTATGCTAGTTGTTAGGCATGTTGACAGTTGGATAGGTCCCTTAATAGACCTCAGCAGTTGGCAACTGTATTGACAAACAATCAGGCCACGTAATAGGCCTTGGGATACTCATACCCAACTTATGAGAAGGGGTAGGTGGCACCCACTAATGTCACCATCATAAAACATATAAGACAAAAAAGAAGTGTCACACCATTCCTACCTACGAAGGTTACTTCATCAATTCTGGTGATGACACATAGCTACTAGGTGGGCTTGTCACCTAGGACACATGTCATATGATGTACATAAGGCTGATATGTAAATTCTCTCTAAGAGATGTTACAATTAGGACACTTGTCACATATTGCAAAAAGTTAAAAAATGGAATTCTTATCCAGTTGTTATGACTGGATAAATAGGTAATGGTAACCTGGTAGAACAGGTAAAGGATTCACACTCCTATAAAATAGAGAGTTGCGCAGCGGATCAAGGCATAAGAGGTTTGAGCCCTTGAAGAGTCTAAGAGCCTAGGTCTGTTAGCCATCTCTAGATCGTGAAGGAGTCTGGGGATACTCTTGTCCCGGGTTCCATTTCACCTTTGTAACTCTTCTGTATTTATATCAATAAAATTTCAAGGCACCAAACCTGTTTGTGTGAGAAAATTGCTGCGTGTGGCATCCATGTTAGCCGTTTGAGTGAGAGGTGTTTAGCACCTATCACTAGCAATGGAGTAACAGCAATGGAGTAGCATTTTCAGGGTTTAGGTTTTCCTGGTATTTATCTTGTTTACCTGGGTGTCCTGGGAGATGGTGCGCCTGGGGGATGTCGTTCTGGGATGCCTGGGTGTCCCTGTAATGTGCCAGGCATCGAAGGGCTGTCCTGGAGGTTTCCTCCCTTCCCCAACATGCATGCACACACACATACATTGAAGAAAAAAACATAAACTATGGGGGGCCCACCAAGCCCACTCCACCCCCTAAAACTGTAGTTTTTTAAGAAGCAATTTTGACTCGAGACGATTTCATTTAAGGACCTAGAGGTTCTTTACTGAAAGATATGACAGAATGCGATATGACAACTGTTATAGTTCCTGGTTGTATAGTGATTCACATTGTCTTATTTTGGTCATTCACAGACATTAATATGACATTAGATAAAAATCTCATTCTTTCTGTTGATTTTATATACGTGTAATTGTTTAAATCTTGATCATTCTTTTCAAAGTCAAATTTTGTAGTATAAATTGTTGATTGTTTTTTTATCATAAAAATATTCCAACAAGATTCAATTATGACCCAATACTGGTGAAACTTGGACTTAATGACATCAATGACCCAATCGGAACTTGAACTAATTAATGAATTCAAAATCCTCATTGCCTATGGTCTTCATTTTATTGTTTGATGGATGTTTCATTGTTTGATGTTCATTATGTTAAATATCTATAAATTTTACTTAAAAATTCTAATTTTAGTATATATATATATATATAATATATGTATATACACCATCCTGGAAGCATGTCCTGCAGTCCTGCTGTCTTGGAGATGCTGTGGAACATAGCTTTTTTACAGAGTGATGAAAATGAATTTCAATTATCTGTTATCTATATCTAAACCACATAGTCATTTAGTATTTTTTGGAACACATTCCTAAAACTTCATGAAAGCTAGGAGCTAAAACTTGATTTTCGTATATTTGCAGATATGGTTAGAAGCTTTGAACAGGATCTGTTAAAACTTTCATATGTTCAGTACTGGCAAGTAGCTAAATCATCTCAAACCTGGATTTGTTATAACAGTATTAAATATGAATTATCATGCAAATGAACATAAAAGCAACTTCGAATCTTATCAGTTTAGACTCTGGAGATTATATCAAAGAATAGAGGTAAGTTGATCAACAACTGCATGCAGACATTTTTGTATGAGTTTTGTTGTTCATCATTGCCAAATGAAGATTGTCTATACCTGTTGGTAATAGTTAGAAGGAAAGTTATCTGTGGAGGTACACTTGGTGAGATTAACACTGTTTCCTCCTTTCTATTTGTTTTGCATTTTCCTTCTTGTCTTGCAGTTGAAATTGTTTGTGAATTTGAGTAACATGAATTTCAGTCTGAGTAATAAGAATGTGTTTTCTTTGTCTTGGAGCATACAATGGCATCAAGAATATCATGACACAATCATGTTGCTGCTCAGTCATTGGGTGATCAGTCAAACATATCCTGTTTTATTGTCCAAATTTTCTCCTTCATAAGGCGTCTTTATGATTGCATATGGTGTCTAACTTTTAACTTTTTATATCCAGTTAAAAATTAGCAATGCATCTACATAGTTGGCTTTGATTACTGGAGCACACAATCTCTGTGCTTTGCTTTTGAAATTCTTCCAGTTTCGTTGTCTATTGAAAAATATTCACACTCACATATATCAATATTAATTCTCAAACGAGTCTCGCCACATGCTATCTTGTGTCTATTTCATCCCATTAAAGTGTCTGGCAATGTTAATATTTTTCAATCTATATCCAGCAACATATTCACAGTGTTGTGCCCATGTAAGGACATTTGAAGTTTATTCTTACAAGGTTGCAGTGTTGGGGGTCACTCTTTTTATAGTTATTTGGTTAAAAAGTAGACAAACTAGGTAGTTAGAGGCTTCTTTGTGGTATATTATACACAATTTGAAAGTTGATTCTGTTTCAGGCTTGAAAATCTAGATCTAATGATGAAATATGGAGCGAATGCATGGAAGGTCCATAATCAACATTTGGAAGCGTTCTTGGCAAGGTTGGTTGAACAAACCCAAACCATTTTTTTCCTTTTATGTAAAATGAATGTTTTATCATTTAGTCAAATGAAAGGCCAGGGAACCTTATTTCAAGACGTGCTTTGGAGTCAAATACAAAAAATTCATTAAAGGTATCCCTATAGATACCTTTAATGATCTAAAGGATGTGTTTGATTTTATGTGTGAAACATATAATAAGTGACAAGTGATAATCTGCCAAATATCTCTTGAGATTTTTGTAATGTCTTGATGTGTGTTTCTCAAGATATAATTCTTCTTGGAAAATATATTTTATATATACACATCTAGCAAAAGCAAATAAAATAACATTGTAATTATGCCTGACATTGAATAAGAAAGGAATACATGAAGAAACAAAATGAACATTAGACCATGCATGAAGAAATATGATAAGTGCACACAAAGAGTAAAGAAGAAACAAACAACAGAGAACATGAGAACTTTTGCTTTGTATTTTTTTTTAAAATTTATTATTTAGGGTTGAAGCAGCCCGCACCCATATTACGCAATGGCCACACTGCAGTATTTCAACAAACAATAATATTACGGGTTGCTTGTTGTGGTAGTGTCCATCACAAGGTGGGGATTTGAACAAGTTGCAGTCATAAAATTTCATCCTGTTTAATGTTGCTCCACAATGCCTTGGACAACTTCTGTTTTGTATTAGTCATGATAAATATATTTATAATTAGAGAGTGGTAATCATGACCATCACTTATGATAGTTGCAAAGTTAATAAAGGGCGATGATGATAATGATGATGAGAGTAGAGTGCTTTACTTTGTAATTTGTATGTTAGAATGTTTTTCTATTTTGTACTATGTACCATACTTTCTATCCATTATTTATGATAGTTGCAAAGTTAATAAAGGGTGATGATGATCATTAAAGATGATGAGAGTAGAGTGCTTTGCTTTGTAATTTGTATGTTAGAATGTTTTTCTATTTTGTACTACATGGCATACTTTCTAATCATATAAATTAGCATCTTTGTAATTAGAACTTTCTAATTAATATATTTTGCATGTGCTTTGTTGCCTTATCCAGCAAGAACATCAATATCTTTGTATGTCTATTTAGTACATTCCAATAAAATCATTAGTTTTGGTGGCTATCCTCTCTCATTTGCTCCTTCACTTTCTGTTTTCTGCTATTTGCATTCCACTTAATGCATGCTGTTATAGTTTCATTGCATATTCATATCATTTGGTATCAGAGCCTTGTTGATGTCTACAAATACATCCTTGCTCTCTTGAGATCCATTATTGCAGAGTATCGTTTTGCTTAGCCTCAAGCTGAGATTGGTTGTGACACCCTGCTTTGTTGTTCATTTTGTTACTTCTGCATTTGCTGCCCCAGGTTGCTGCCTTTTTGCTCTACAAGCCAGTATTCTACTTTTTGATGGTTCTTTCCTGGAAATATTTCTACCTGAAGTATATCAAATAAATAGAAGGAACCTGAAAAAAAGAAACAGTGATGGCTAGTTCATGTAACTTTACACTAAATTCTGCTTCGATTCAGTTTCTGACCCAAGAGCTAAATGATCAACAAACAATGACAATTGGAGGAGTTTTAGCTGAAACTCATCAATTAAATGGCAAATATTCCAAGTTCTCATGAGACAATGATCTGCTAGTTCTCTCTTTGGCTGTACCTATTGCTGAACCTACTTTCAAGCTGGACACCAAGATATTCATTCCTCATTTCAATGGCACAATCGATGGGGATAAAGTGGATGCTTGGGTTTGCAGTCTAGAGGTGTATTTTTAGACACAAATCCAGCTCAGGGAAGCATAAAAGATCATGGTGGTTGAGGTTCATATAAACAATCAAGTCCTCACCTAGTGACAATTGCACATCAAGCTTCTAAAGAGCAACAAAGCAGCTAGAACTTTCTATATGGAAAGAGTTCAAACAACTATTTTAGGCGCACTTTTATCCCCTTGGATATATAGAGGAGATATTGGCTGTTTGACTTCATCTTCATCAAACTCCTGGCCAGTCAGTCAAGCACTACATTGAAGAGTTCAATTGTCTCTCTATCAAGTTCGTGATTGTCGAACCTGATAGTGTCCTTTGCATAAAATTTGTCTTTGGATTGTTTTCTCATCTATGAGTGAACATAGACCTTATCATTATTATTTCTTTAGAGTATGTTTTTAAACTTGCTCTAAAGGTGGAAGCTAAAAACCAAAAGGGGAACACCGATTATTCTTTTGCCTCTAATCAAAAGGGCACTTTTTTCCCAACCAACTTCTCAAACCTTGCCACCCTATCCAAGATTGATAATTTTTTTCAAAGTGGATCCACTAAGGGCTTTGGCAATCGGAAGAACAACATTTATGCTTATCATAAGACTTTGGGCATTGTATAAAGGAATACCATGTCATGCAATCAAAGAGAGCCAAGGTCCTTCTAGATGAGTCACAATCACAGATGCAACCGTAGGATGAAGATTCAACTATGGAGGTAAATGATCCCAACACTTTCAGATCCCCAAGTTGTTTTCATTGTCAATAACTACAATGCAATATACCAGGAAGCTTTATTCACACAAAATTGTCAAATCAAGGACAAATTGGCAGAGCTGATCCTTGATAATGGCAGTCAAAAGAACCTGATTTTACAAAAATTGGTGGATGACTTTTGTATGCCAAATATAAAGCATCGATGCTCATACCACTTGGGATAGGTCAAGAAATAAAAACAACCTAATGTTGTCACTTGCTAGGGTTTTGTAACATTTGCTATTGAGCCATTCCATGACACAATGGTATGCAATGTCACTCCATTGGATTGTTGCAGTTTGCTACTTGGACCGCCATATTAATATGATTGTAAGGCTGCTTTGGATGACTCTCACAAGTCCTACCTGTTGCATAAGGATGATGAAGCGTATAAATTTACTACTTCTGTTAATCCTTTGCTTTCTGGTAGACCTGCAATGAAGCAAGTCAATTTGCGTGAATTTCTTACTCTTTTGTATCCTTCGAGAAGATGCTCATTGCATTGCTCCTATGATTGGCCCCCCTGACCTATGACAACTGTTCACCCTTGAGGCAAACACTTCTCAATATGCCATTTATGCTGTTCCTAAGTAGGGAGGGCATCCAATTTGTGATGGCTGTCAACACGTGGGCCCTATTCCAGTGGCTCTTCCAACTCCCCATTTGCCCTATAAACAAAAGGAGCAAGACAAAGCTGCTTCCTTTGTACAGAGTTTAGTGAAGCTTCATGCCAAAATTCAGGGTATTCTTTGGCATGCACAAACCACTATCAAGGCACTTCATGATGGACTTCAAATACATGATTCTTTCCAAGTAGGGGCTGTGATTGACTTCATTTGGATAAGCAAAGGTTTCACAAGCAAAATCACAAGTTAAAGCCCATTAGATATGGGTCTCATATGATTCTCCAAGCAGTGGGATCCAATGCTATTTGGCCATATCTCCCAGCTCAATTTGACATTCATTTTGTTGTCCATGTAAGCCTGCTAAAGCTATATGAGCTATGCCACTTAGAGGAGAAGGTTTCTATCACTCATTGTGAAGTTTTGATTCCAGATTCTCAGCAAACCTTGGTGGATGGTACTTTGCTTGATGTTTGGATTCAAACCAACCGCAAGAAGCAAACCACTACTTGTTGGGTGGCAAAGGTACTTTATCAATGTAGGCCAAGTGGTTCTCTGAGTCAGCCTTGGTGGATGGTACTTTGCTTGATGTTTGGATTCAAACCAACCGCAAGAAGCAAACCACTACTTGTTGGGTGGCAAAGGTACTTTATCAATGTAGGCCAAGTGGTTCTCTGATTCAGCGTTGGTGGATGGTTCTTTGCTTGATGTTTGGATTCAAACCAACCGCAAGAAGCAAACCTCTACTTGTTGGGTGGCAAAGGTCCTTTATCAATGTAGGCCAAGTGGTTCTCTGAGTTTGCTCTTGCATTAAAAATTTCCTCATCTATTGTACAAGTTGGGGACAACTTCCAATAAGCAGGGAGGAAATGATGAGATTAGAATGCTTTACTTTCTATATTTGTATATTAGAATGTTTTTCTGCTTTGTAGCATACTTTCTATCCATGTAAATTAGCATCTTTCTAAGTTGTGAACGAGCGTCTTTGTGATTAACACTTTCTAATTAGTATCTTTTGCATGTGTTTTGTTACTTTATCTAGAAAGTACACCTGTATCCTTGTATGTCTATTCAATATGTTCCAATAAAGAGTGTAAATCATTAGTTTTGGCAGCTATCCTCTCTCATTTTCTCATTCAGACTCTGGTTTTTGCTAGTTGCATTCCAGTTAGTGCATTTTGTTATAATTTCGCTGCATGTTCATATCAAGAGATAAATCCAAAGTTAAAAATTGGGGTTGGTCTCAAAGCTAATACATGGAGTGGCATGACAAGTGTCATTGTCTACATAATCCTAATTATTTTCATAATTATCCTCATCAGAACATCCACAAAACTTTGTTTTTCTTGATATATATCTCCATCTTAACAGTTTTTTGAATTGGTTATATGGGATTCAAATAGCTCCCACACTTATTACATTCAATAACCCACATAGTGGTAATTGGCAATTATGCATATATCACCTGGTAAGATTTGAACCTTGGTCTCCATGTTGAAAGTCCACTTTGTTTAACGAATTGAGCACGTGCCCTATGATATATCTTAACATTCATCTATATGATTTGTAGAATAATTTTTTCCATGGTTGCCATCATATTTGGGGATTAATATGTTTATTCTTCCCTCGAGCTTATATTTTTATATTTTCTCACTATCTTGTTATTAATTTTCATTTTTCTTGCAAATTGGCTAATCCTGATGCCTTTGATTCATGGCATTTGAAAAGCACGTGGTAATTGGCAATTATGCATATATCACCTGGTAAGATTTGAACTTTGGTGTCTATGTTGAAAGTCCACCTTTTTTTTAATGACTTGAGCACGTGCCATATGATGTATCTCCATCTTAACATTCATCTATATGATTTGTAGAATTTATTCTTGGTTGCCATCATAGTTGGGGATTAATGTGTTTATTCTTCCCTAGAGCTTATATATTTGTACTTTCTCACTATCTTGTTATTAATTTTCATTCAATAACCCACATAGTGGTAATTGGCAATTATGCATATATCACCTGGTAAGATTTGAACCTTGGTCTCCATATTGAAAGTCCACTTTCGCAAGTGTCATATGATATATCTCCATCTTAACATTCATCTATACAATTTGTAGAATAATTTATCCTTGGTTTCCATCGTAGTTGGGGATTAATGTGTTTATTCTTCCCTGGAGCTTATATTTTCATACTTTCTCACTATCTTGTTATTAATTTTTATTTTTCTTGCAAATTGGCTAATCCTGATGCCTTTGATTCATGGCATTTGAAAAGCTTCACGGTCCTACACACAAATTTTGAATATTGTTCTGCAAGGTTTATAAAAGATGTACTTTGTAATTTCTCTGAACAAATTGACTTCTTACATTGCATATAACTAACAGTGGTTGTGTTCTTCTATATGTGATTGAAATTGTCTTGACTTATCCGTTAGTGCTGCCATAATTTGGATGAAAAATGGGAGACACTGAAGAAGCTAGTGATATTCTACAGAACAATCAGGACACAAAAGTGACAGTCTTGTGGAAACCCAAGGGAGTTTTAGGGGCAAAAATACATATCTTTGTTGTCTCATCTAGGGTTTTTGGAACAGACCAAAATCCATATTTTGTGAAACTTGTTCAATAATAGATTACAGATTGGTACTAGGAAGAAGCTTTTAACAGAAGCATGTGTGACAGAGTAACATGGGCACAATTCTTTGTTCATTATAATCCACATGTAGGTTACACAATGAAGAAGCAACAGATTTATAAAAAGGAAAAGAACGGAATGAAAATTGAGGGTTTATAAAAGATGCACTTTGTGATTCTGTGAACAAAATGACTTCTTACAATGCATATAACTTAACACAATGGTTGTATTCGTCAATATTTGACTGAAATTGTCTTATCTGTTAGTGTTGCCATAATTTGGATGAAAAATGGAAGACACTGAAGAAGCTAGTGATATTCTACCAAACAATCAAACACAAAAGTGACAGCCTTATGGAAACCCAAGGAAGTTTTAGGGGAAAAAATAGTTTTTCTTTATTGTATTATCTAGGGTTTCTGGAACAAGACCAAAATCCATATTTTGTGAAACTTGTTCTATAATAGATTACAGTTTGATACTAGGAAGAAGCTTCTAACAGAAGCATGTGTGACAGAGTAACAAGGGCACAATTATTTGTTCACTATAATAGACATATAGGTTACCCGTTACACAATGAGGAAGCAACTAGATTTATAAAAAGGAAGATAACAGAATGAAATTTGAGGATTTTAGTTTTCTGTTGCAAATCCCACTTGTAATTGAAACTATTTTTAAGGATTTCTGCCCTTTGTAAAAGTTAATGATCCTCTGGAATATGAAAAAGCTTTACATCAAAGTGGGTATGGACAAATATATGTTGCTAACAAGTGGAGTAAATCACACTTAAGTAATTCTATTTTTGCAACAAAAAGAAGTTTCCACACTTAAATAAAATTGTAGCAAAAAAGCTTGTTTTACATTGTCTTTAGGTAAACCAATGAACCTAGGTCCAATTGAATCTGTAAACACAGGATTGCATAAAAATCAAGAGTGTTAAGAAAAGCAGGTCATCGTGTTGCTTGTTAACATATCTTCCAGAAGGTACTTGCAATATTCATGTCTTCTGTGTATTTTTTGTCATCTGTACTTGGTTGAATTCTATAGCAATATTTGTGCATCATCTTCTTTCAATGGCCCAGAAGCATGAAAACACTTGAGAAATACATCTGCACTTGTGTTACCTGCAATATGAGATTACAGATGTATAAAGTTTTGTAGTGAATGGTAAGTTAGTTATCCATGATTCTCTGGCATGGCCGTCAATGCACAGAGAAGATTGTGTTGTGGTGGCCCATACATAGTGCTCTATCCAATTTCATTGTCGTCAAAGATTGATATCTTTCAAGTCATGCCATCCACATCAGGTCACCGGGAATATATATATATATATATATATATATATCCTGCCAACAATGAGTTTTACCTAAAGACCTTGTAAGTAGGTATGCATGCTGTATGATATTTGTTATTTGTAATGATACAATCTTTCAGTTTCTGATTTCTATTCTTTATAATAATACAATCTTTGAGTTTTACTTAGATTTCTGGCTAGTTGATTCTTTTATTCCATGCTCCTGCCTTTATCATAGAGTAGGGGGTTTCGTTCTAAGTTCATTAGTTGTTCCCTTCTATGAGAGTTGAGCCATGCTTCTCTTTTGGGGAGTTTAGCTTGTCTAATATTTCCTTTTTGCAGATACTTGCACATTGAACTTAGTCTCTTCAGCATTGCTTATGGTATTCACTTTGTGTGGCGTCATCTGATCTGAAGTGATATCACAATAATTCAAATGATATCACAATAAGACAATACTAAAGAAAGTTATATGATACATCTGAACATGTCATATCACTTGATTTAGTATGGTCTTATTGCATTTTTTGAAATAACTTGTTAAAAGTGGTACAAATATCTTTTTACCACTCCCTTTTAGAATCTGTCATTTGAATAATTTCTTTTGTTTTTATTTTTTTATTGAGAAACATTCTTATATCGAGTTGCTCAAACTCCTTTATAGCCATGTCACCATCCAATCTAGTTTTATGTTTTTATGGAGGCATTTCTTCTTTCGCTGAATGTAGCATTTGTCTGTTGATGGTCCCAATTTCACTAAACATGAAGTGTATCATTGTGTGAAGATAACATGGAAAATTGTGTGTTCTATTTACAGCTGGGTTTGTTTTTGGATCTCATGAAGAATTGTAATTACATCATGGGCATTTCATTTTCTTTAAACAAGGGTTTACTATTAGTTCTCATTCGTGGATTGCACATTGTTTTGACTGTCGGCATAGCACTAGACATAGTTGTTTAAACCAGTTATTTGCAACTTTGAACAATCTGAAATGATGTGTAATTTCTGAATGGTTGGTATCAAATATTTCCTGCAGATGTTTATTACAGAATAATGTGCACATGTGAAATTAATTAGAACTCCTTCTTACATCATTCATTAGCAGTTCCATGTCAGCCATCATTCTAGTTAATATGCAGCAATACTCCAGAGATGAGTATTCCAAATAGGCATATTGTTATGGTTTAGACCAGCGAGCTTCTATATTTGACACCAAGCCATGTTTATCACAAGTTATAGTTTTGTGTTATTTAAAGATATATCTTTTGTCTTTCATTCTAATTCATGGTTGTAATCTAAGCAATCTTCTTGGAATCAACTTCTATTTTTATTAATTTTCAAAGCTGCAAGGTTCTAAGTTATTTTCTGATCCAGGATACAAGCCATTGGACATGATTATAGTCAACAGATAGAGGTTTTGAATGGTGAAAGAAAATTCAATCAGGTTAAGCATTTGTCATTGTAATACTTGCTTTAGTTTATGAGTGATTTGATTGTTTTATAAAACTCTATTCATGTTTATCAGTTTTAAAATCATGCCATTTGCGTTTCATTAAGGGAAAAAATCTGAAGTTTATCCTCCTTTGTTCTTTTTGTCTTTCAGCAAGCTGCAGCAGCTGAGCTTAATCTTCTGGAAGCACAATGGAAGGAACTTTGTGAAAAAAATATAGAGATCAGAGTTGCATGTGCTAAACTTGAATTAAACATTGAAGAATTAAGGAAAGACGCCAGTGAAAAGTGAGTGGGCAGATTTTGTCATTAAATGTCTTATCTCGTTTTCTGAAATTTCACTATTTTAATTTGTTTGAATTGATAAATTGCTTGCTTTTCCCAGGGGTTTGAGCTTGGAGCAGAGAATGGAGGCAGAACCTAACAGAACTTAGTCTAGTTGCATTTCCCAGTTGATTGTAGCTTCCTTGACACAGAATTAACTTCATGTCCTGAAAAGTAATTTGTAAGGAAACACTGAAAATGTAATGTATAAAAAATCATTTAAATCTTAGCTTTCGAGAAAATGATTCCAGGAGGTTATTTATTGTGTGATGTTCTGATGTTTTTTGCATTTTTGAATTCTATTATTAAATTTCACGAGTTGGGCTAATTTTATGCATATTTTATATCCTTGCTAAGTTTTTAAACAGTCAATATTTACAGTTCACCAAATCTTTTAGTTTTAAAGATTTGCTGCTCTTACATGCAATTTAAACCTGCAACTTATCCTATTTTCATGCTTTTGTATGAGATTGTCAATTTTATTTTCTCAAACGTGTAAGAGCAATTTAGTGACAATAAGAATGTTACCATTCTATCTAAATCGGATGTCACACGACGGTCTTGGTTCTCAAGGATGACAATTATAAGTTGACCAATTCATTGTTGGGTTTTAAATTTTTTCCCTATGTGAATATGCAAACGCGCCTGCAAGATTTAAATATTTTGATATAACATGAAGGGATTATGCTTCCAAAAGTTATTTGAACGAACTTTGGCTGTCACTGATTTTACCAATGGCAACGTTAAAGGTGAAGAATGCAATTACTGAGTTTTGTATATGATTTAAAATCATATAGCTTGTCTTGTTTCATCAGATGAGCAATGGGAGAAATTTGTTTGTGTTGGAGTGGGTATATTCAAGGACTGGTTGTCTATTATGTTAAATGAAGTACTCTGATTTTCTGAACACAGTGCAGCTAAGGTATAGTTTTCATGTGTTTCTAAACTTCATCTCAACAAATGGTATTAAAGCTTTCATGATTCTTCACTAGGTTGTGATCTGGATTTGAGTTGGGCATTAGCAATATTTGCTTATGATCTTGCTGTGGAAATCAAGTTTGCCAGGCATGAGCCAATATTTACTACTTTGATATTGTTGGACATAAGTGTTTCTCTACAAGCACGTGTTACATTTCCATAATTTTACCAGGACGGGGGTTTTACAATGAAGTTTAGAAACACATTTTTTTTTTTTGACGTTAAAGCCAATGAAAAACTGATACAACAAGAGAAGATGAAATGAATTGAAAAAAAGGAGATTATGGCAAGCTGGAAGTGGAAGTAAATAAAAATGAGTTGCAAGAGTAATTGAAAGAATGACTGAATGGAATATTTTCATTATTTACGAAAAAAATGAGTCCGTTGAGCTCAAATAGAGTGGTCGAGAGGGGTCATCTTTCACGGAGACAAGAAACAAACATATAAACCTTAAGTGTGTGAAGGTACAAACATATAAACCCTAAGTGTGAAGGTAGGCCCTTGACCCTCAAATAATTTGTTCTAACCTCACTATAAACAAAAATCTGTGGTAGCTCATTTAAAAGCTTGTTTTTATTTAAAACTTTATTTAAACCCTACCACTCAAGTGTGGGATAGAAGATAAAAAATATATTTTTAGAACTAAGGTGAAGATACTTGAATCCACATTAGTAGGATAAAATCATTGTTTGTTGGATAGGTTGAGCACCAAATATGACTATATACACACATCTATCATTATTATTATCGATATACAATTAAATATATAAATTGTTTTCAATAATCTCAAGTAATATCATCAAAACAGGATTTAAAAAAAAATATTTATATCATTTTATAATGTCTAGTCAATGAAATTGATAAATAGTTGTGTTATATCAAGTTTTCTGGAGAGAAGCAATGATATAGGATGAGTTTTTGAGATAGAAAGCATGTTTTCGAGACACAAGGACAATGTTTTTAGGACAGGAGGGACAATTATGGGATGAGTGTTTGAGATAGAAAGATATGTTTTCAAGACACAAGGACACTGTTTTAGATGTGTTTTTGAGATATAGGGGCAACTTCTTGAGATGCTAAGACACTTCTCTTAGATGGTTCGAAGCTAGAGACATGGCCCTACAAAACATAATATTTAGTCTTGAAGTTATTAATTGGCATATTTCAATTTAATTATTTTAATAAGTTGTGGGGCTTCTATTGGGGTCTCAACCATCAAAATAACAAAAACATCACATCTGAAAGGTTGAGTAAACCCTATATGACTTGCTTTTTTTTCAAAGATATTTTTTATCTGCTTTTTTATCGAAGATTAGTCATTTCCCTTGTATATCTAGATAAAATTCAATCGATCGATTATATTCTAAAATTTGCATTTGAACAAGACGATAATCAACGATGGGATTGACTAAGTAATCTGCTATCTACTTTCCTTCTTGATGTTTATGTTGATATTTTGAAGATACAACGATACAACCTCTAACAATGGTTGATGGGTATAGATGCATTTCAATTTTTTTTTTTAGGAAGACATGGGGCTTCTATTGGGGTCACAACCATTTTGCCTTTTTATCAAAGATATTCTTTATCTCACTTTTTATTAAAGTTTTTTCATTTTTCTCATATATTTAGATAAAATTTAATTGGTCAATTATCTTCTAAAATTTGCATTTCAACAAGATGAAGATCAACATTGGGATTGGCTAAATAATATGTTATCTACTTTCCTTCTCATGGATATGTTGATTTTTCAAAGATACAAACTCTAATAATAGTTGATGGGTATTAGAAGTAATGTTATTTTTAATCCGATCCTAAAATCCATTTTTCTTGATAACATTAGTAATAAATTGTGAATCCCCCTCAATTGAAATATATTTCGATAATTTATTCAATTGCAATTTTTTTTAATCCTTGTAAGTGCCCTAGCCTTTGCATAGTTATTAGTTGAAGTTCCATGAGTAATTTTTTTTTTTTGGAATTTACATGGTGGAATCGGTAGCTGCCACGAATCCGAGCAGGTTGTCCGGCTTTTATGGCCGCCACAGTATTCTGCGTTGTTCGCCCCAAAAGTCGCCACATAGATCTTCGCGCAGTCCGCCCCTATAACCACCATGCCACAATCATTTTAAATCTTTTACACCGCTAAAAGCACCAGGAAAGGGACAAGCGTTCAGTTCGGCGAGGCCCGAGATTTGAACCTTGGACCTCCACCCCCCTTATGAGGTTTGGTTGAACCAAAGTTCCATAAGTAATTAGAAAGATTTTTTTCCTTCACTATTTCAAAGATACCACCTCCACTAGTCTTTCTTGAATTGCCTTCTTGAGTAACATTAAGATTAATTTTGATAAACCCAACTTTTAGACATTTCAATTTTACCATAGATTGAAGTAGATCTTGTGATAAACTCCATTATTGCAAATGAAGTACCATGTAAAACTATGTTACCAATTAATACATTTCTTGATCAACTTCCAAAGAAAATCACTTTCAATTTTATCAAATTCGGATGTTATACTTGTTGACAAATTTGAAAGTGACATCATATACATAAGGTTATATTGTAATCTAGTCTTTATGAGTTTGTAGCCTTTGCACAAGTTTAATAACTTACCTTCCCACCTTGCCAAATAAGATTTCATTTTATCCAAAGTTGAGTCAAAAAGCTCATTTTTCTTGTTTTTTATGAGACGATGGGAACTTGAATATTTTGATGTAATTTTCTAAATTTAATCCCTAAATATTTGCAATAATCCATTGTAAATCTAGAGCAATGTTAATTAAAAAGCTTTGGGATTGTGTAGTATTAACTGTCTCTCAACCTTCTCATAGCATGTTGATGCAGGAGCATCCGGCGGCAATGGAGCAATCTTGCATCCTCCAAATATTTTTTTTCCTAAGTTTTCTAAGTACTTGGTGTTTTGACTCATTTCAGTTCTTTTCTAAGGTTGAGGTTTTGTAAAGCAAGGGGAAGGTTGAAGTTTTATAAGGCAAGTTGGGGAGCCGCGAAATCGCGGCTCTCAAAGGCAAGGCAGGCAAGGGGCGAGGGGGAGCCGCGAAATCGCGGCTCTCAAAGGCAAGGCGATTGCAAGGGGTGAGGGGGAGCCGCGAAATCGTGGCTCCCAAAGGCAAGGCAAGGCAAGGAGCGAGGGGGAGCCGCGAAATCGCGACATGTCGCGAAATCGCGGCTCCCAAAGGCAAGGCAAGGCAAGGAGCGAGGGGGAGCCGCGACAAGGCTAAGGCGGGAGCAGTTTGGGTCGCGATCGTGACATGTCGCGGTATCGCGGCGTTTTAGCAGACTAAGGCGCAGGGGGCAGTTGGGGTTGCGATATCGCGACATGTCGCGGTATCGCGGCCAGGGAAAAGACAAACCAAAGTAAACACGCGGATGGCCAGGCAAGGCGGGAATAGACACGTGGCTGCCACGTGTGTTAAAAGCGACGCAACCAGTTGGAGGTAAAGTTGAATTTGACACGCGGAAGCATACATGTATTAAGTCGAAGATGAGGGCCACGTAAATTGATAAGGGAGGTGTCGGCCACGCATTTTTTTTTTAATTTTTGGCAACACAGCAATTACAGGTGATGGCTTTATGGTTGAGACAACAGTACAGAGGACAATCAGAACAAAGTGGCAGGTGCAGGTTAAGGGAGGCCATTAATGCAAGCTTCATGGTGGATCGGGCAGTTGCCCATTTATGGCAAAAAATTTGAAAACTCGACGGAGGGGGAAAAATCGAATTTGAATTTTTTTTTGGGGCGGGGGCATTAATTGCCTAGAGGATCGAGGCCTCGATAAAAACTCAAAAAATTGTAAGGGCAGGGGATGGTGAGTTCGGGATTGAGAGGGAAAGTTCTATGCCTGGAAATGGTATTGTAAAACTGTATTAAGCAATTTACAGAAAATTAATGTGAAGTTTGTTGTGTGAATCTCGGCTTGCCATCAAGTGGTATCAGAGCGGGAGCTCCTGAGCGTGTAACAGATCGCCGGAAGAGAGGCAGTTACACCAGGATCTGTGGAAGGATTTGTAAGGGGAGAAAGAAAAATGCCTCCACGAAGAAATCGTGGTGGAGTAGGAAATGTGGTGCCGATCGAAGACTTTCGAGCCTTGCAGAGACAAGTTCAGGCCCTGCAAGAAGAGTTACGTGGAAGGCACGAGCCCGGAAGGGATGAGGGAAGTGAAGACGAAGTTGAAGAAGAAGACCAATCTGAGGAAGAGGAAGAGGCTGTGGATCCTGCACAAGCCAGGTTGTACAAAGCCATCTCTCAGATTGGAAAGCAACCAAAAATGGAGGTTTCTACATACTCGGGAAACCTAAACCCAGAAGAGGTGATTGATTGGATAAATGACTTAGAAGAATATTTCGAATATGAGGAGGTTGAAGACCCTAATCGGGTCAGATTTGCTAAGACCAAGTTGAAGGGTCATGCCAGCATTTGGTGGAGGGGAATACGGTTGGAGAGGAACAGAAGAGGGAAGGAGAGAATAACAAGATGGGATAGAATGGTGGAAAAGCTGAAAAGACAGTTTATTCCGACAGATTACGAGTTGGATCTGCTAAGAAAAATGCAGAGTTTGAGACAGGACAAACAAAACTGTCCAAGAATACACCGAGGAGTTTTACAAGATCTCTATTAGAACTGGGCATTTAGAGGCAAACAAAGAAAAGGTAGCCCGTTATATCAATGGGTTGAGACTCGGTATCCGGGAAGAGGTGAGCCTAGTTCGGGTAAGCACCATTGAGGATGCTTACCGGTTGCCTTAAAGGTGGAAGAAAAAGCTGAATAGGCGGTTTGAAGGCAAGCAAAGAGGAAGGGGCCATGGTGGAAGAGCTGGTGGGAGAACCGGTGGAGAAAAATATAAAGACCCAAAGAAGAGCGGTGAAGCCGGTAGTAACCGAGGATCAAAGGGAAGAGGATGTTTATCGGCCCGAGATCAAAACGACTACCCAAGAGGACGGGGTGGATCTGGACGAGGGTTTGGAAGAGGAGTATTTCGTGGGACATGTTTCCACTGTGGTGAAGAAGGACATCGAGCATTCGAGTGTCCACAACACCGGGAAAGAACAAACAAGAGGCCTGAGGGTCCGACCAGAGCTGCTGTGGCAGAGGAAGATGTTGAATCTGAACATTCAGAAGAAGCGGAGAGAGGGGAAGCAATGATCGTAAGAAGAGTCCTATTGAATGAGGAGAAGGACACAGATCAGAGAAGAAGTTTATTCCGCACAAGGTGTAAATGCACGGGCAAGGTTTGCAATATTATTATTGACAATGGTAGCACGGATAACCTGGTTTCAGAAGAAATGGTTACCAAGTTACAATTAGAGAGGAAGAAGCACCCGCATCCATATCGGGTCGCATGGTTACAGAAGGACCATAGGGCTTTGGTCAATGAGCAGTGCTCCATTAAATTTAATATTGGAAATTATTGTGATGAGGTCTTGTGCGACATCCTGCCTATGGATGCTTGCCATATGTTGCTGGGGAGGCCTTGGCAGTTCGATCGGAGTGCAGTGCATGACGGTCGTGCCAACACCTACTCATTAACAAAGAATGGTGTACGCCATAAGCTGAAACCCATGAAGGAGGCGGATGAAAAGGTGTGTAACAACTCCAGAATCTGTCTAGTTGAAGGGAGAAAATTTTTGGACGGTTTGAAGCATGAACATTTGTGTTATGCAATAATTCCTAGAATTAGGGAGGAGGAATGCAAAGATACCCCGATAGAAGTCCTAGATCTGTTGGAAGAATTTCTAGATATTGTATCAGATAATGTGCCTGAGGGTTTACCCCCAATAAGGAAGATCAGCCACCATATAGATTTGGTGCCGGGATCAAGCTTGCCAAATAAAGTTGCACACAGAATGACACCTGTAGAAACTGAGGAGTTAAACAGACAGGTCCAGGAGTTGCTGGAGAAAGGATTGATTAGGGAGAGTCTTAGCCCGTGTGCAGTGCCTGCAGTACTAGCACCCAAGAAGGATGGAGAGTGGAGAATGTGCATAGACTCTCGGGCAATCAACAAAATCACTATCAAATACAGATTCCCATTGCCAAGGATGGATGATATCATGGACTGTTTAAGTGGAGCTGAGTACTTCACGAAGATTGACCTGAAAAGTGGTTATCATCAGATCCGTATCCGAGAAGGAGATGAGTGGAAGACAACCTTCAAGACAAGAGAGGGCTTGTATGAGTGGTTGGTCATGCCATTTGGACTGTCCAATGCACCAAGCACCTTCATGCGGCTGATGAATGAAGTACTGAAAGAGTTTCTGGGAAAGTTTGTCATTGTTTATTTAGATGATATATTAATATTCAGCAGAACCCTGGAGGAACACCTGATGCATATCAGGAGGGTTTTTGAAAAGCTGCGGGAGGAGCAGTTATTAATAAA
Source organism: Wollemia nobilis (assembly GCA_028583015.1). Classification (NCBI taxonomy): domain Eukaryota; kingdom Viridiplantae; phylum Streptophyta; class Pinopsida; order Araucariales; family Araucariaceae; genus Wollemia; species Wollemia nobilis. The sequence goes on from JAQPPZ010016936.1 coordinate 480,408, forward strand.
CCTGAAAAAGTGTAATTTTGTCAAGAAAGAGTTAGTATACCTGGGGTTTGTAATCTCAGTAGAAGGTCTGAAAATGGACCCAGAGAAGGTGAGAGCCATCATTGAATGGCCTACCCCAAGAAGCACAACGAAGTAAGATCATTTCATGGTCTAGCCGGCTTTTACAGGAAGTTCATAAAGAACTTCAGCGAGCATTTGTGCACCTCTCACGAAACAATGAGAGGGGATAAAAAAGAGTTCAAGTGGACATTAGGGGCTGAGAGGAGCTTTGATGCATTAAAGAAAAAGGTCATAGAACAGCCTGTTTTGGCACTCCCAGACTTTAACAAGGTATTTCAGGTGGACTGTGATGCCAGTGGCAGTGCAATAGGGGCTGTACTAAGTCAGGAAGGCAGACCTGTTGCTTATTTTAGTGAGAAGCTAAATGATGCTCGGAAAAAGTATTCAGTTTATGACCAAGAATTTTATGCTATTGTTCAGGCTCCGAAGAAGTGGAGACATTATTTATTGCCAAAGGAGTTTGTTCTATTTATCGATCATCGGGCTTTACGAGTACATTAACGATCAAACAAAAGCGAACCAAAGGCACATGAAGTGGGTGGAGTTCCTTCAAAGCTATACCTTTGTGCTGAAGCACGAAGCGGGAAATCAAATAGAGTTGCGGATGCCTTGAGTAGAAGGCAAAATTTGCGATTGAAATGACAGTGGAAGTAGTGGGATTTGAAGAACTGAAGGGTTTGTACCCCGAAGATCTGGATTTTGCGAAGCTCGGGCGGCTTGCTTGACACCATTACTGTGGACAGGACAAGATGGTTGGATTTTCTAATCCAAGACGGAATGTTGTTCAAAGGAAGTAAATTATGCATTCCAAGGAGTTCCATGCGGGAAAACTTAGTCAAGGAGAAACACAGCGGAGGACTGGCTGGGCATTTTGGTAGGGATAAGACCATTGCCCTGGTAGAGGAAAATTACTACTGGCCGCAACTTCAGCAAGATGTGCGGAAGTTTGTGCAAGGTTGCAGAATATGCCAGATGGCAAAAGGCGTAAGGCAAAACATAGGATTATACCAGCCGTTACCAGTACCTGAGCGGCCATGGGAAGACGTCAGCATGGACTTCGTCCTCGGATTGCCAAGAACATAGAGGGGAAATGACTCTGTATTTGTAGTAGTTGACAGATTTTCCAAGATGGCACACTTTATCCCATGCCGGAAAACCAGTGATGCGGTTCACATTGCGGGGTTATTTTTCAAGGAAGTGGTACGACTTCACGGTCTACCGAAGAGCATTGTTTCGACGAGAGATACAAAATTTGTTGGTTATTTCTGGAGAACTTTGTGGAAGAAGCTGAAGACAGATCTGAAGTTCAGTTTCGCATACCACCCATAGACTGATGGACAGACAGAGGTGGTAAATAGAAGCCTGGGTAATTTATTGAGATGCTTGATAGCAGATCAACCCAAGGGATGGGATTTAGTTTTACCGCAGGCGAAATTTGCATATAACGATTCGATCAATAAGAGCACAAATAAATCTCCGTTCCAGATAATATATGGAAACAGCCCAAGAAATGTGTCTGAAGCGAGAAAGTTGGATAAGAGAGAAAAGTGCGGTGCTGAGGCAGAAGAATTTGCGGAACATATGAAAAGTCTGCATGAAGAAGTAAGGAAACAAATTATAAAAATGAATACTCAATATAAGACAAGGGCAGACCGAAAACGACGGTTCAAGGAGTTCGAATTAGGAGATGAGGTCATGGTACATCTCGGGGAAGGAGAGATTTCCTGCCAAGACTTATAACAAATTGAAGATGAAGAAGTTTGGGCCATGCAGAATACTGGGAAAACGGGAGTCAGGAAATGCATATGAAGTGGAATTGCCAAGTTGGCTTGATATTTCACCTATTTTTAATATTTTAGATTTAGTGGAATATCATGAGGGAGAGAGTACGAAGGTACCAAGTGCGGAATTTTGGCAAGTGCCTGCATCTACTCCAACCACAGACGAGGTCGAAGAAATATTGGACACTCGTGAAGGCAGAAGCACCAGAAACAAACAGTATTCTGAATATTTGATAAAGTGGAAGGGCAGACCTATTGAAGATGCAACTTGGTTGCCGAAGACGGAGGTTGACCGCCTGGGTCTTCCCCTAACAAAACAGAAGTGAGGATCACTTTTTTTTATTTACCCCGGGTGTCTGATGCAGGAGCATCCGGCGGCAATGGAGCAATCTTGCATCCTCCAAATATTTTTTTCCTAAGTTTTCTAAGTACTTGGTGTTTTGACTCATTTCAGTTCTTTTCTAAGGTTGAGGTTTTGTAAAGCAAGGGGAAGGTTGAAGTTTTATAAGGCAAGTTGGGGAGCCGCGAAATCGCGACATGTCACGAAATCACGGCTCTCAAAGGCAAGCAGGCAAGGGGCGAGGGGGAGTTGTGAAATCGTGACATGTCGCGAAATCGCGGCTCCCAAAGGCAAGGCAAGGCAAGGAGCGAGGGGGAGCCGCGAAATCGTGACATGTCGCGAAATCGCGGCTCCCAAAGGCAAGGCAAGGCAAGGAGCGAGGGGGAGCCACGATTTCGTGACATGTCGTGAAATTGCGGCTCCCAAGGGCAAGGCTAAGGCGGGAGCAGTTTGGGTCGCGATATCGCGACATGTCGCGGTATCACGACGTTTTAGCAGACTAAGGCGCAGGGGGCAGTTGGGGTCGCGATATCGCGACATGTCGCGGTATCGCGGCCAGGGAAAAGACAAACCAAAGTAAACACGCGGACGGCCAGGCAAGGCTGGAATAGACACGTGGCTGCCACGTGTGTTAAAAGCGATGCAACCAGTTGGAGGTAAAGTTGAATTTGACACGCGAAAGCATACATGTATTAAGTCGAAGATGAGGGCCACGTAAATTGATAAGGGAGGTGTCGGCCACGCATTTTTTTTTAATTTCTGGCAACACAGCAATTACAGGTGATGGCTTTATGGTTGAGACAGCAGTACAGAGGACAGTCAGAACAAAGCGGCAGGTGCAGGTTAAGGGAGGCCATTAATGCAAGCTTCATGGTGGATCGGGCAGTTGCCCATTTATGGCAAAAAATTTGAAAACTCGATGGAGGGGGAAAAATCGAATTTGAATTTTTTTTTTTGGGGCGGGGGCATTAATTGCCTAGAGGATCGAGGCCTCGATAAAAACTCGAAAAATTGTAAGGGCAGAGGATGGTGAGTTCGGGATTGAGAGGGAAAGTTCTATGCCTGGAAATGGTATTGTAAAACTGTATTAAGCAATTTACAGAAAATTAATGTGAAGTTTGTTGTGTGAATCTCGGCTTGCCATCACATGTTAATATCGATTTAAACTCCATGGCATGGTTGAGAGATGACCAAAAAAAAATATCCTCAACAAATTGGAGATGAGATTTAAAGGGATCATTTGTTGCAACCTAAATGACTTTATTTTTTCCTTCAATTTTAGCTTTTGAGGAAACTCTCTTCAATGCCTCAACAAAAATAATAAATAGATATGTACATAATGGGTCACTATGGCAAAGTCCATGAAATGATCCAAAAGTATCTAATGGAGGGTCCATTTTTTAAAATAGAATATTTTGGAGTACTATAACATCTAATCCATTCACACCAACCTTGATCAAAACCATTTTTATGAGAATATCATGTATTAAACTCTAGTAAATGTTATCATATCCTTTGTTCATATCTAATTTTACGAGCATACATAGTTTTTTGTATAAAATAAAGATAATATATGTCCTCTTGTGCAATGATTACACCATCAAGAATTTGTTTACCACGAACAAGCCACCTTGTTCCCTTGAGAGAATACAATCTAGAATGCTTTTCAATCTATTTGCCATAAAATTTGAAATTATGTTATAAATCATATTTAAAAGGCTTATTAGATGAAAATTAGCAAATTTGTCTTGCCTTTTTAGGAAACCAATGTTATAAAGGTAACATTGATCTCATTTTTGTAACCTTCTTTTTCCTCACTTTTTCAATCGAAATGAACATATCATTCTTTGAAAGAAAATTTCAAGAAATCCATTGAGGCTAGTGCCTTGTTAGGGTGGAAAGAGTAGAGTGCTTGCTATAACTCCTCCATAGAGATCTTCCTTTTCAAACGTTCATTCTATCCTTGTGTAATAATGATGAAATATTGTCTAAAAGCTTACCTTGAGCCTTTATATCTTGCCCAACATTTGACAAAATATATTTGAAATACTTAATTGCTTCTTTTATGATTTCTTCTTCCTCAACATATCTTCCATCTAGAGTAGAAATATTATTGATAAAAGAAAAATACAAATATATTTTGGCTGTAGAACAAAAAATATTGCATTTTTCCCCTTTGTCAGTCATTTTCTCCCTAGATTTTTAGGACCAATACGATTCTTCCTTCTCAATATATTACAATAATAAAAAATAATTATTTTTCTTTGATATTATCTTTTTTCATTCCATTGATTTATATAATCTCTTGTAAATCATGGTTACATTAAGTGGGAGAATGGTAGATCGTTATGGAAAGACATCCAGGTTGATGGGCAGGATCAAAGGAAATTTCAAATGGCTCAGAGGTTTATACCCTGAAGAGCGAATATGTTGAGGATTATAGGTGGTGGAATCCTTCTAAGCAGAGGCTCTATACAATTAAATCAGGTTATCATTTGCTCCATAAGGAAGAAATGAGATGGCTGTCAATCTCTAAGGTGTGGGTGAAAATCCTTATCCCTAAAGTTTCTTTCTTCTATTGGCTAGCTGTTCAAAATAGAATTGACTTTGAACAACTTAGCAAAAAGAGGATCTCATCTTCCTAATCGTTTAGTCTTTGTGAAAGAGATCTAGAGAATGTGAATCACCTCTGTCTTCATTGTCCTTTTACCTGGGAAGTCTTTTCGATTATTATAAGAAAGTTTCAAATAGATTGAGTTTTACCATATTCCTTAGTGGATCTTTGCCTACAAAGGTGCCCACCCTTTAAAAGCAAAAGATTGCAAATGCTTTGGAACCTCAATATTCCTCATGCTTTGTGGAGAGTCTGGAAGGAAAGAAATAGATGTATCTTTAAAGAGAAGAAAAATGACAATATGCTAGTTGCAGATAAAATCATTCTATTCATCAAAGAAAATGTGGAGATTGTTAATTGGGAAAGAATTGAAGAAGCAAAACAACAAGGTAGAATTGCTAAGGACTGGAATTTATCTCCTACTAATGGTAAGGTTGTTCCTACTTCAAACAATGCTAGAGAAAATTCTAAATGGAATCCCCCTCCTGAAGGTTGGCTTAAGCTAAATTTTGATAGAGTTGCAAAAGGTAACCCTAGCCTGAAAGGTGCTAGAGGGATAACCAAGAACAAGAATGGTGAGATAGTGAGAATTTTTGCTGAAGCTCTACAAACCCAATCAAACCATTTTGCTGAAGTTCGGGCCATGTACCAAGGAATTAAGCAATTGAATGAGCTCCAAGCCAAGAAAGTTATCATTGAAGGGGATTCCCTCAATGTGATCAAAATGCTAGAAAAAATTTTAGATGTCAACTATAATAGTGTTACCATATTTGAGGAAGCCTGGAAATTGATTGAATATATGGAAAATGTAGAGTTTACTCACATCTACAAAGAAGGCAACAATGGGGCCGATTATATGGTGAATATGGGTATTTCTTAGGATGGGCTTTGTATCTGGGATTAAGATTCCCCTCAGATTATTTTTATTTGTAATAATGAAGAAAAATCCAGAGTGTGTGTTTGTTTATAGGATTTTTTATTGTGTCTTCCTAGACAGGGTTGATGTTTTAATTGGAGAGCTAAAACTGATTCTTACAGACATGTTAGTATCTGGGTTGAGATTGAGCCATATGTTAGCCCATAATTTCAAGGAGTATGTTGTTGGAAAATGATGCTGACATGTGTGCATTTTTGGATTAGAAGGCACAAGAGTGCATGTAACCACTTTGTAACAACTTTGTACAAGTGTAGGTGTAGGAATATTGTAGTTGTAATAGTCTTGAACTGTTACCTTGTTTGTAACTGCCATAGATTCTTTAGGTTTGAGTTAAAAGATAGATTAAGATGATTACTATTGTATTGTACAAGTTTTGTGTGTGAGAAAACATGAATTGAAGGAGAAAAATCCATTCTTTTAGCCTGTTGCATTTTCTTGTGTTGCAGTCCAGATTTTATAGAAAAGCCTGAACTGCCTAGTTTGGAGGTGTATAACTTCTGCTACATTTATCCATTTGCTACAAGTAATACACCGTTGGAAAGACCTTTCCAAGACATTTCCAACCATATATCACACTCCATATTTTATTCAGTATTTGTTCTTATTTTCACCTCTGAAAATCATGTTTTGTCCATTTTTTCCAGGCTCTGGGCAGACCCTGTATAGCTACCTTGCAGAGCTCATAAATTTTGACTCACAACTCTATTTTGCATGTTATTTACACCGTTGGAAAGATCTCAGAATAAGATTTCTATCCATATAAAATTTACCTCATTCTGATCTCGTTTGGACCTTCATATTCTGACTACAGTGTTCTGTTGTTGAACTTTGGTGCTCTATTTTTGCCTTCAAATCTTCATTTGGAGCCTTCAAATATTCATTTGGTATCAGAGCTTTGTTCGGTTGGAGGGTTAGAATCACCTATGGTCTTGCTAATAATTTTTTAAGTTGTTTTGTGAGGTTTATTACAGGTTCATAGTTGTGTGGGTGTAATGGCCAACAACACTAACTCATTGCCAATCCCTGAGTTTAATGGAGATGACTATGAATATTGGAGCATCAATATGAAGACCTTGCTGATGGGAAAAGGTCTGTGGGATATTATAGAAGATGGATACACATAACCAACAGATTGGACCACACTTGTAGCAACAGATAAAACAACAAAGAAGGATGCACAAATAAAAAACTCCTTAGCCCTTTGCCACATACAATCAACCTTTAACAAGAGTTTGTTCCCAAGGATAGCTAATTGTAAGACAACTGAAGATGCATGGAAGTCTTTAAAAGAAGGCTACCAAGGTAGTGATAAGGTTAAAGAGGTCAAATTGCAAACTCTAAGGAGAGAGTTTGAGAATCTCAGAATGCAAGAAACTGAGAATGTTGGTGACTATTGTGTGAGGGTGAAGGCAGTTGTCAATAAAATGGTAACTCTTGGAGTTAAGACAGAAAAAGAGGTCATTGTGAAGAATGTTTTGAGGACTCTCACCCCAAAGTGGAATCATGTAGCCATTATTATTGAGGAGAGTAAATATTTGTCTACTCTTGAGTTTGATAATTTGATAGGATCTCTTATGTCTCATGAGGAGAGACTAAGGGAAACTATTACTGCAGTTGATGAGAAGGCATTTGCTTCTAAAGCTACAATTTCAAAGGGTGATGGAGCAAGCTCTAGTGGACATGGAAATGGCCAAGGAAGAGGCCAAAATCAGAATTTTTCAAGAGGAAGAGGTGGTAGAAGAGGAGGAGCAATAGGTAGAGGAAGAGGTAAATTTGATAAAAGAAACATACAATGCTATCATTGCAAAAAGTATGGACATTATGAGGAGTGTAGGTTGAAGGCAGGAAATGAAAGCAAGAGGGCCAACTATGCTGATGAGAATGAGGCTACTACAAGCAACCTCTTCTTGACCTACAACAAGGCTGATCAAAACCTTCAAGAGACTTGGATACTTGATTCTGGTTGCTCAAATCATATGACAGGAAATGGGGAGCTTCTTGCTTCCATGGATGAGTCCTTCAAGTCCAAGATCAAACTTGGAGATGACAAGGCTTTGGAGGTGGCTACCAAAGGTGTAATGGAAGTGAACACAAAAGAAGGTAAGAAACATGTTCATGATATCTATTACACACCAAATTTGAAACATAATTTGTTAAGTGTAGGGCAGCTATGTGAAAATAACTACAAGGTAGTCTTTGATGATAAGAAATGCACCATCTATGATAAGAACAATAGCAATAGGATTGTTACTACAATTCCTATGACCAACAACAAATTATTTCCTTTGAATTTTGGAGGACAAGGGGGCAGCCTTGCTAATGTTTCTGTTGAAAATAAGAGTTGGTTGTGGCATCTCAGGTATGGTCATTTGAATTTTGTAAGTTTGAGGCTGCTAACTTCTCAAGAGATGGTTTATGGTTTGCCAAAGGTAGAGGAGCATAAAGGTGTTTGTGAGGGGTGTGCATTGGGCAAGCATGCAAGACAAAATTTTCCTAAAGGGAAAGCATGGAGGGCCTCATACCCACTCCAATTGGTCCATTCTGATATTTGTGGGCCTATGCAAACCAAAATATTGGGTAACAACTCTTACTTTCTTACATTTATTGATGATTTTTCTAGAATGTGTTGGGTGTATTTTTTGAAGCATAAGGATGAAGCATTTTCTTGTTTCAAAGATTTTAAGAATCTTGTTGAGAATCAGAGTGGCTGCAACCTTAAATGTTTAAGGACTGACCATGGTGGGGAATTTTTCTCTAATGAGTTTCTCTATTTTTGCAAAGATAATGGTATTAAAAGGCAACTCACTGCTGCCTATACCCCACAACAAAATGGAGTAGCAGAGAGGAAGAATAGGACTATTGTTGAGATGGCAAGAAGTATGCTGTAAACTAAGAGACTTACCAATATGTATTGGGCTGATGCAGTCCGTACATAAATCTACATACTGAATAGGAGTCCCACTAGCTCATTGGAGAAGATGACTCCTTATGAGGTATGGTATGAAAAGAGGCCCAATGTTAACCACTTCAAAGTTTTTGGTTGTTTGGCTTATGCTCATGTGGCTGATGAACTTAGGAAGAAGCTTGATCCTAAGAGTGAAGCATGTATATTTATTGGCTATTGTGAAAATACTAAGGCCTATAGGCTTTATAACCCAAAAAATCACAAAGTGGTGGTGTCTAGAGATGTGATTTTTGATGAAGGGGGAGTATATGGTCATCAAAAAATTTATGTTGATGATGGCAGTAGTGGTGGAAGTTCTTCTAATATGCAGCCCAATTCTTCTAATGTGCAGCCCAGTTTAAAATCAGTCCCACCAAGTCCACCAACCAGCTCTTCAAATAGTCCCAAACAAAGCAGTTCTAGTCCCTCTTCAAGTGATGATTCTCCAAACATCTTTTCAGATGTTATGAAGACAAAAAGGGGGAAAAAAGGCACTTCAAATTCATCCTCCTACTCAGGTTTTGGACAACAATTTCCATAGAAGACTTACTAGAAGCCAAGCTCAAGAAATTGACCAAGTTGTTCAAAGGCTTGAGAAGATGCACATGTATGGTGATGAAGATGAAGGTGAGCCAAAAGGAGATGTTGTTAATTATGCTTTGATGATTGTTGCTGATTTTGAACCTTCTTGTTATGAAGAAGCTTGTACTAATGGTGTTTGGATGCAAGCAATGCAAGAGGAGATCAATTCCATTGAGAAGAATGACACTTGGGAGCTTGTAGAACTACCCAAGGGAAAGAAACATGTGGGTTCTAAGTGGGTCTATAAGACTAAGTATAATAGTGATGGCAGCATTGAAAGACACAAGGCTAGACTTGTGGCTAAAGGCTTCACACAAAGGTATGGAATTGACTATGAAGAAACTTTTGCTCCTATAGCTAGACAAGAAACAGTAAGGATGGTACTTGCTTTGGCTGCCCAAAAGCAATGGACTGTACATCACTTAGATGTAAAAAGTGCCTTCTTGAATGGGTACTTAGATGAGGAAGTGTATGTACAACAACCTCAAGGATTTGAGGTGAAAGGTAAAGAAGAACATGTCTACAGGTTGAAGAAGGTATTGTATGGCCTTAAACAAGCACCTAGAGCATGGTACTCTAGGATTGATGGATACTTTCAATAGAGTGGCTTCAAGAGAAGAAAAAGTGAACCTACCCTATACTTCAAGAAAGAAGGTAATGATATTTTGCTTGTTTGTTTGTATGTTGATGATTTGATTTATATGGGTAGTAGTTCCAATTTGAAAGATGAATTTAAGGCTGCCATGATGAGTGAGTTTGAAATGAAGGATTTAGGATTGATGCACTACTTTCTTGGCATGGAGGTGCATCAAAGTAAGGATAAAATATTCATTTGTCAAACTAAATATGCCAAGGATATGTTGAAAAAGTATGACATGGATAGTTGCAAACCAATCCCTACTCCCATTGCTCATGGTGAATTGCTATGCAAATATGATGGGGCTGAAAAGGTAAATGTGACCAATTATAGGAGCATTGTTGGGAGCTTGATGTTTCTCACAAATACCAGACTAGATATTGCATATGTTGTCTCACTTGTTTCAAGGTATATGAGTGAGCCATATCTCTTGCATTTGAAGGCTGCAAAATAAATTTTGAGGTATGTTAAAGGTACTGTTGACTTTGGCATACATTACTATCCTACTGAAGATATGGAGCTAGTTGGTTTCAGTGACTCATATTGGGGCAGCAACTTGGATGACCGAAAGTCTACATCCGGTAATTGTTTTTCTCTTGGATCTGGGCTGATCACTTGGAGCTCAAGGAAGCAAGGATCAATAGCACTCTCTTCAATAGAAGCTGAATATATTGTTGTTACTTTAGCTAGTGCTCAGGCCTTATGGCTCAGGAAAGTGTTGGAGGAGATAGGTGAGAAACCAAGTGGTCCTACTACAATTTTTTGTGACAATATGAGTGCCATACAGTTGGAAAAGAACCCTGTCCACCATAGAAGATCTAAGCATTTTGACATGAAGTACCATTTCATCCGTGATATGGTGGAAAAGAAATTAGTTGAGTTGAGGTATTGCAGCACCCATGATCAGTTGGTTGATGTTTTCACTAAAGGTGTTGCTAAGGCTCAATTTCTTAAACTGAGAAATAGTCTTGTGATCCCTTTCAGCATCAAGGGGGAGAATGTTGGAAAATTATGCTGACATGTGTGCATTTTTGGATTAGAAGGCACAAGAGTGCATGTAACCACTTTGTAACAGCTTTGTACAAGTGTAGGTGTAGGAATATTGTAGTTGTAACAGTCTTGAACTGTTACCTTGTTTGTAACTGCCATAGATTATTTAGGTTTGAGTTCAAAGATAGATTAATATGATTACTATTGTATTGTACAAGTTTTTTGTGTGAGAAAACATGAATTGAAGGAGAAAAATCCGTTCTTTCATCCTATTGCATTTTCATGTGTTGCAGTCCATATTTTACAGAAAAGCCTGAACTACCTAGTTTGGAGGTGTATAACTTCTGCTGCATTTATCCATTTTCTGCAAGTAATACACCATTGGAAAGACCTTTCCAAGATATTTCCAACCATATATCACACTCCATATTTCATTCAGTATTTGTTCTTATTTTCACCTCTGAAAATCACATTTTGTCCATTTTTTCCAGGCTTTGGGTAGACCCTGTATAGCTACCTTGCAGAGCTCATAAATTTTGACTCACATCTCTATTTTGCATGTTCTTTACACCGTTGGAAATATCTCAGAATAATATTTCTATCCATATAAAATTTACCTCATTCTGATCTCGTTTGGACCTTCATATTCTGACTGCAGTGTTCTGTTGTTGAACTTTGGTGCTCTATTTTTGCCTTCAAATCTTCATTTGGAGCCTTCAAATCTTCATATGTCTTCCAACTGAAAGATATCAAAACCAGAGTGAACTCTATGAATAGTGGGCAAGTCTAAGATGGTGTGTTTCGGGTTTCTTTCCAGGTGCTTATGGTTGTTTTGTTCTCTTGGGCTCAAATTTTGTATGGTCTTGGTAGACTACTTCTCTTTGTTGACTATTGTACTTTAGCTTGTTTAGTTTTATAGGTTGTCCTATGTATGTTTGTTTTGAATGTGTGATTGCTTAGTGTTTGTGGTTTCTCTCTTGTAAAAGGTTTGGGGCTCCTTTCAAAACCCCTTCTTCCACCCTTATCAAAAAATATTATCTTTTGTAAATTGTTGAGCTTCAATTTAGTTCTATGTTACCAAAATATTTGGCATTCCAAATATTCATGTTCCACTTTAGATATTCATCTATTGAACAAACATATACATATATGATCCTTCAAACCTTGCTTCATCCCACCTTAATATAAACACATAGAAGAAATTAGGGTCTTGAAGTCACATAGATTGAAATCAAAATGACTTTTTAAGACGATTATTAAATAAATCATATCTCAAGAGAATGAATTTGTGATCTGATCATGCTCTCACTAAATTGTCTAAAGATATTATATTCTCTATTTGCTACCATGTCTTAGATAACAAAAATCAGTCCAATCCTTTTGCTACATGAGTTTGCCCAATATGTCTATTATCCCACATATATTGAAAGCTTGAAGGAATAACACCCAAAGTCTATTTGAATTGACAAATGAAGCAAAATTCTCCATTGATTTTAGACTAGCAACCCAATTATGTTTGCTTCTAGAAGTTGACCACCCCATTTGTGTTTGTCCCATACTGTTTCAATACCTCCTAAAGCCCCTATAAAAGAAAATGTTAGACAATTCTCCATCTTTCTTATATATTTTTGAATGCATCTTTACATTACTCACTACTTTTTTGTTTCTTGTATTAAAACAAATTCAAGATTTTTAACAACTTATTATTTCCCTAATAACTCTTTTTTTAGGGGTCTTATTCATACCTATTTTATCATTAGTTTCTAATTTTATTTGTAGGCTTAGCTCCAATTTTTGCTAACACTCATGGTATTTGTTTTTATTTTCCCATATCAATATCCTTTTGAGTTTCATTTTTTTTGTTCTTTTTTTAATAGTCTTTCTCTCCTTTTTCCATTCCCACCAACATTTTCGCCTTCATCATTTTCTTTAGATTTTTCAAGTTGTTCATAATTAGACCTATCGTCTATAGGTCTATTCTACCATAGAGAATATGAAATGCATGCAATAGTCTCAACACTTGCTTCTTTATGTTTACTTGAAAACCCTAAAGTGCAAGGACCATCCTCTATAGTAATTACTGTTGGAGATATTACATTATTTGGTAAATGATAAAGTACACCCATGGTGCATTTGTACATATTGTAAATATTAGATTAGGGAGTGTGATTTTTATTTCCCTAAAGTATGTGATAATGTGTGAGAAGAGTGCAAGTTTCATGTAATAAAGTGTGCAAGTGTGTAGAGTGTAAAAGTGTGCAAAGTGTCACATAATAAAGTGTGTAATATATGAGAGTGTGCAATGTGTCATATAAGTCAAGAGTCACATGCGTAGGTTTCAAGAATACAAGTGAAGATGTAAAGTCAAGATACATGAGAGTTTTTTCATATATGAGGAATAGGAAAGAATGCATCTCTTGGATATGTGAGGAGAGCAATAGTCAAGTATTGAAGAGTCATTTTTGAAGGTTATATTATGGAGATAATGTTCCATGTATTGTATTAAGAAATATATTCGAGAAAATAGAAGTTCGTATATAACTTGAGCAAAAATATTGTAAGTTTATTTATGGATATTATTGTTATTTCATGAATGTTATGTTCATCGATATTGGCCATAAATATTGAATACTTTAATATTGAGTTTGACTAAGATCCAGTGAAAGAGGACCTGTGATTAATCTACCTAAAAAGCCAACAAAAAAATTGCATTATGGCCAATTGATATTATGAAGAAAAAAGTGAGAAGAAAGGGTTGATTTCATCCTAAAAATATCTTTAAAAAGCGAGAGCTTATAGAACTTATTAATGGGTTGATTGCACCTAAAAATTGCTAAACAATTGGATGTGAGAAGGTGAAGATTATCCACCTGAGATTGCAAGTTGGAGGAGGAAGTAGAGCTAGGTTGATTACACCCTAAAGTTAATGAGTCTAAAGATTGAAAAAGGATAATGTCAATTGCGATAGGAAAGTTGCATAGAGGTTAGAGCTATAATCCAAAAATTTATGTCTAAAAATTATTGATGTTGAAGCCACTCACTACTACATTAAGGAGGTAGAATATATAAAATTTTACTATTGCTGTGACTAAAGAATTTGAGAGTAGGAAGTCCTATTGCTACTACTGTGATAGAATGGAAGTCTTAGCTCAGGAAGGCCAACATAGAAGACAAAGGCAAAGTGCTTTGAGTGAGGCCAAGTTGAAATCCAAGAAGCTATATTGATAGCTGCCTAAAAAACATTTATGGAAGCCACCAATAGAAAGCAAGAAGCCAGATTATAATCTAAGACACAACCATAAGGAAAAGATCCCGATGAAGAAGCTTGAGCATAAAAGAGTCTGATCCAAGAGTTGATAAGATTGAAGAATTTGGAGAAAAGTGATGGGAGAAACAATAGTATCACATTACATTGATGAAAAACAGTACATGGATATATAGGCATACATACCTATAATAAATACAAACAACTATCACCTCCCTTATCCTTATCTTCTTTAAGTGAGTACCATTGGGATGTGTACAATAGAAAGGTGAATTATTGAAGATACTAAATAATGTAATAACTATATGCCTAACATCCCCCCTTATTACATTATTTGAAATAAAAAGAGTTGTGAAACAACTCAAACTTGACACATGCTAGTGCCTTTGTAAAGATATCTTCAACTTGTTTGTCAATGGGAATGTACTTGAGATTAATCTTATGCTTTTAAATTTTATCTCAAATGAAGTGGCATTGAGCTTCAATGTGCTTTATTCTTTCCTAGAATATTGGATTCTTGAATAATTTTAGAACACATTGATTATTGTATTTCAAGTGTTTTGAGAGATTTTTTTGAAGTCCCATACTTGAAAGAATATGACATAGCCATATCATCTCACACACAACTCCTCGTGCAACATAATATTATGCCTCTATGGATGATAGTGCAACTACCTACTACTTGCTATGCCACAAGACAAGTCTAGATCCTTGATGAAAGATGTATCCAAATGTTGAATTCTTATAATCTAGTGATCCTACATAGTCTGAGTTTGTGTATCATTGAAGAAATAATTTATCATTCTTCGTATATTCCAGGCCATAGTCAATTGTTCCACGGATATAATGGAATACTCTTTTCTGTTTTTCAATTATTGACCTCATGTTCATGCATGAACCTCAAAATATAGCTCATAAAAAGCTTATATATGGTCTAGTGTTTGTTAGATATATGAGACTCCCAATCAATTGATGATATAGATTTCCAGATCCTTGAGGAGATTTATCATATCTAGACAATTTTAACCCTAGTTCCATTGGAGTTACCTTCAGTTTACAATATGTCATCCAATATTTTTTTGAGAGTCTTGGCACATTTTATCTGTGAGATATTGATGTGGTTCTTTCTTTGCCATATCTCCAAGCTAAGATAATAATGTAGAAGTCCTATATCTATCATATCAAAAGACTTTTTGAAGTCACCTTTCATGCATCCACCATTTCATATAAATTTCTAGTGATGATAAAATCATCAATAGACAACACAATAATCACTATTTTAGAGCCAACATTCTTGGAATAGAGGTTTGCATTTGAGGAACTTATTTTAAATCCATGTTGCAATAGGTGATTATAAATCTTGATGTACTAGGATCTAGGAGCATGCTTTAACACATACACAAAAGTTTTTGTTTGTAAACTTTTTATTCTTATCCTTTAAGAGAAAAGCCTTCGGGTTGAACCATATACACCTCTTCTTTGAGATCATCATTTAAGAAGGCACTTTTAACATCCCTTTGATGTAGCTTCTAACCAAATTGTGTTGCCATTACACGAAGAACATGAATGGTTATCATTTTAGGTATTGGTGTAAATATTTTCTCATAGTTAATGCCTTCTTTCTGAGTATATCCCTTAGCAACAAGTCAAACTTTGTTTTTATCAATGAATCCATTTACCTTATATTTGATCTTGAATACCCACTTGTAGCCTATGGGATTTTTTCCTTTAGGCAGATCAACCAACTCCCATTTATTATTTTTCATGAGAGACTTATATTTTGTTTTCATATCTTCCTTCCATTGAGGTAACCTAAGTGTATCCTCACTAATGTGGGTTTTGTATACTCCATGATTGAAGACATCAATTCCATATTTACTTCTTGATGTGTCATACTTTGAGTATACAACCAAGTGGAAATCAGATATGGAGGTGCATAAATTTTGGCATCTCTAATGGAATTTTGAATCCATTTTGGAGTCTTTTTCTATTCTATAGGAGAAATTGCTTCAACTGGAATGTATTATTGAACTTCCTCATTAAGCTCGATGCTGACATCAAGAGAATATTTAGTATTTGACTTTGGCTCATGAACTTCTTCAAATACTACATCTTGACTTATATTTATTTTTTTGGTAATAGGGTCTATCAATCGATACCCTTTAGTTATTTAGAATATGCATGTATGCTTTGCTACCAAAGATTATTAGATGAGAAATAGATGGCTTCCTTCTAGACCATGCTTCTTTAGGTTAACTCCTTGTAGTGCTTTTAAGCTTTATCGAGGAGATACATTGCAATGGCAACAACTTAGGCCCAATATTGTTTCCCAATATTAGCTCCAGTGAACATACATCAAACCATTTCCATGATAGAACAATTCCTCCTTTTAGCTACTCAAATTTTTCAAGGAGTATAAGCTATGGTAAGCTATCTCTTTATCCCATGATGTGCAAGAAATCTTGAAAATTTATTGGAGGTATATTCCCCTCTCGATCTAAGTAGAGGAACTTAATGGAATATCCTAACCCTTTCTTAAACATGTTTCTTGAACCGCTAAAAATACAAGAATGCATCAGACTTTACCTGTAAAAATAAGACCCATATTCTTTTGGAATAGTCATCAACAAACAAGTGAAAATATTTTTTGCCACCAAAAATGTTTGGCATGGGTCTACACAGATTAGTGTGTATAAAATCCAACGATGATTTATCTCTAGAAGTGCTCAATTCAAAGGTACTTGGTGTTGCTTCCTTGCTAAGAAATTCAAGCATACTAGCAATGCTAGTGAGAGGATGGGTAATCCTAACTCCATTTTATGCTTAATTAACTAAGGTAAGTATCTTGAATTAAAATACCCATAGTGCTTGTGCCACAAGAAAGTTGCTTCTTTGGTTGTGGAAACCAATGTGACATGAGGAGAAGATAGGGAATCTAGAGCAAACAAGCCATGTTTGTATAAACCAGATTCTATGAATTTACCATTTTTGGTAATGAAGCACCTCTTGTGTCCATCAACAACTTTAATATCAACCACCATATTTCTATATAAAATTTGAGAGACTTGCAAGTATTGGTACATAGAGTACCTTTTCTATATGGAATGAACCATTTGTAATAGTAAGGAAGACATCACCTACATCTTTGACTTGATAATTCTGGTCATTAGTGATTATCACTAGTTTCTCTTCTTTGGATTCAAAAGAATCAAACCACTCTTTGTCCCCTATCATGTGCTTACTAGCACTTGAATCAATATACCAAATATTATCCTTATATTTGGGATCGATCTTAGTCACGAGCACCTTGTGTGCTTGCTCTGAATTTTAATCTAAGTGTTCAATAGAAATATGCCCTTTAGGTTGCTATTAGTTGAGATGTGGTCTATATTGATTCTTCTTTTGTGTTGACAAAGTTTGAGCTTCCAACATTGTTTGGTGTCATGCCCTTCTTTGTCACAAATATGGCAATACCTCTTTGGATTTTGAGGTTTATTTTGTGAAGAGGAATATGAGGACGTGGAAGAACCCTTTTGAATTATTGCGAAATTTCTTGGCAATGAGTGCACTATTGGATAATCTATCCTTCAAGTTGTTGGTAGCTTTTTCTTGTTGCAATAAATTTACAACTCCTCAAAAGAAACTTTTTTATTTGAGACTTGGAGGGAGGTAATTAGCACTCTAAAAGAATATGCTAACGATCTAAGTATAATGGAAACTAATGTCTTATCTTCTATTTTATCTCCTATTGTATTCAATCTTGCTTTTAAATCTGCAACTTTGCAAAGGAATGTTTCTATAGTTTCTTCATTGTTCATTCTCAAAGTGTGCAGTTGGGATTGTAGATGAAGAACAATTACTTGATTCTTCCCTTCATAAATGGTGGTGAGTATATCCCATGCTTCATTGGAACTTTCTACTTCACATATATGAGGTTGAATCTCATCAACTATTTCTAGTGTGATGATCATGAGGGATTTTGCATTGGCATCATCATATGTTGCTTTACTATTGACATCAACATCATCTATATATTGTGTGAATTTTCCAGTCATGATGTCCATAGCTTTTCAACTTGCAATATGGTCTACATTTATCTTCCATTGAGCAAAATTTAGACCTTTCAAGAGCTGAGAATCTGTGAGAAATACTTTTGGCATGGACATTGTGAGGGTTACTTATCTTTCCAAATGGTCCCCATTTCTATATAATTCTAGGTCAATATATGGAACCTTTTGATATACCCACCCTTGCTAAATACCCGTCGGTAGGTGGAAGAAGCTAGTCGTCTCAATATACACAATCGTACGTGAGAGACCTTAAGGTACTAGAAGCATAAAAATCCATGGTACATAGGTAGTACTGAAAGGGATTCACTCTGTATTTGATACCTACTTAAAAATACCTCTGCATATGTAGGATGTAACTTCCCTTAAATACTTGGAGGAAATTAATTTTAAGATTTACATCGAGCGACAAAAGTGAATAAAGAGTAATTATGGAGTGAAAATTTTTATGGGTTTTTCTTATTTCTCCTCGATGATTTATAGGGATAGACCCTAGACAACATTTTTGCAACTATATTAGGCATTAAGTGCAGTAGCCCAATCATGATAGCATTATCTGTAAGTGTAGGCCAAAGGCATCATAAATACCAAATGTTGCCTTGTGCAAGTTGCACAAATTTAAGGTTTTGACACAATGTGCTTGTCCTTTTCAAAGTATTAAATATTTTTTGCAAATCATTGAATGCATGAAAGTAGTGAGGTTCACAAAAACTAAATCTTAAGCCATTAATTTTAGTTAATCATTTAACTAGCTAATTGTTTAAATAAACTAGTTAATTAACAACTATAAGTTATATATATGTATAATTATTTCAATCCAAATTTTAAATGCTTCTCTACACTAAAATAATAGATGTGATATTTTTTAGTTATTCTTGAGACATATATGAAAAATATGATATCCCATGATATTCCCCTTAACGAGGTTATCTCTGATAAGAATGTTGTTTTGGAGCACCAGCCAAAGAAAGGCTTAAAGTTCGAGGGTACAATCTTCAATCTACTAAAAAATAAAAGAAGACAATACCTTCATTTGAACGTTAATTTCAATAATGGTTTATAATCATGATATTCCTTTAAGTAGTTTGTAAAGTGCAAGGTCATTTTGGATAATATATTTTAGCATATTTGATGTCTTTAGTTTTTCAAGCTACTTTCAATATCCAAATCATCCTTTTGATTATTTAGGATATTTTTAAACCATTATTGAAATTCACTTTCCTTGAAGGTATTGTTTTTTTTTTTTTTTTAGTAGATTGAAGATTGTACCCTCAAACTTAAGCTTTTCTTTGGTTGGTGCTCCAATAGTGGGTTGTATGCTCTTCCAAAACAAATTAAATCAATGACATAGATTAAAATAATGGAACAAGAACACTTTTGGAAATATTTTTGAAAAGAAAGAACTAAAAAATAAACTTTCAAAATTCTAAAAAGGTGATCATAATAATCCAAGCTCAGAGGAAAGGGAGTTTCTTAGTGAATATTATAAGATTTTGAGTAAGGAAGATAAATTTTGGAGATTAAAATCAAGATAGTCTTGGTTAAAAGGAGATAAAAATACAATTTTTTTCATAGGATGGCTATAGTACAAAGATCAACATCCATTTTTAGTAGAATTAATAAATAAAAGGGGTTTGGATTGAATATCAGAGTGAAATTAGAAAAGAGGTAAAGTATACTTACCAGAATATTCTAGGATTAGAGGAGACTGAAGTTCTTAATGATAAACTTCAAGATGTACCTTCAGTTATTATGAATGAAGACAATAGGAAATTGATCAAGTTGTTCTTAAGACATCTATGAAAAATATGAGATCCCATGATATTCCCGCTAATGAGGTTATCTCCGATAAGAATGTTTTTTTGGAGCACCAACTAAAGAAAGGCTTAAATTTTGAGGGTACAATATTCAATATACTAAAAAAAAAAAGAAGACAATAACTTCAAGGAATGTTAATTTCAATAATGGTTTAATTGCTAAATGATTAATTATGTAATTAATCTAATCTAATATAATTAAATAATTAATTAGTTACTATTTGTAGCTCCACTATAAAATAAGATTTTAACACTTTTACCAAATATCTTACCTTTTATCACCAGTGGCATAGCCCGACCCTCCAAATTTTGGTTTCTTGTTGTTACATAAATATTGTGCATTGGTTCCTTAGGTGCAGTTTCCTTGTACATTGGTTCCTTTCCTTTTGAACCCATCCCTATTTTCTATAGATAGTTGATCACCTCCCATTTCTCATCCTGCTTGCTGCGATGTAGGAAGGGAATTTTGATAAAAGGACGAACGTCATGCTAAGCTACGATTTTCGAAAGCGAACGGGCGCGGGGGCCAAAGCGGAGGTCCCCTCGATCCGCGTCGTTGTTGGAAGCTACCTGGTTGATCCTGATAGTAGTGAAGGACCAGTTTTCCTTAAAATATTTCAATGCCATGATAGAAACAAGAATTGGCACTTAATCCATTTAGAAATCGAAGGCTAAGAATCTAGAAAAGAGCATTACAACTCTATCAGATCACCTGTGGAAGCTGTATATTGATGAAGTAAGGTGCAAGAATGGTGCAAGGGTAGGAGTGGTGTTGATTTCATTTGTAGGGGATTAAAATATCTTCTCTTATAGAATCACATGGAGCTGCACTAACAATGCAATAACATAAAACTAAACTAGTGGAAATAAAACTATATGTAGCTCCACTATCAAATAAGATTTTAACACTTTTACCAAAAATCTTACCTTTTATCACTAGTGGTATAGCCTGAACCTCCAGATTCTAGTTTCTTGTTGTTGCATAAATATTGTACATTGGTTCCTTAGGTGCAGTTTCCTTGTACATTGGTTCCTTTCCTTTTGAACTCATTCTTGTTTTCTACGGAGAGTTGGTCGTGTCCTGTTTCTCATCTTGCTTGTTGTGGTGCAGGCAGAGAATTTTTATGTAAGGACGAACGACATGCTAAGCTACAATTTTTGAAAGCGAATGGGCATGGGGGCCAAAGCGGAGGCCCATGAACCAATATAAAATAACTAGTTTAGTCGAATATTTTTTATAACTTCCATTTCTTGGGCTAGGATTATATCTGTGCATAAAACTTTGAAACTAGTCTAGGTATAGTCCAAGCCCATCGCATCAAAAACTACTTGAGGCATGATTATTATGGAGGTTTTAAATCCCACCATGCAATTATAAACTACCCATTCCTCCATACAAAAATACATATAAGGAAAAAGACATAATATTTGACTTTTTGAGCCTTCAGAACAATAGAAGCAATCAAGAAAACAATTAGAAGTATGATTATCATATCTTAGCATGTCGTTCATCCTTGCACTGAAATTCCCTACCTGCACTGCAGCAAGCAGGATGAGAAACAAGATACGACCAACTGTCCACAAAAAATATGGATGGGTTCAAAAGGAAAGGAACCAATGTACAAGGAAACCGCACCTAAGGAGCCAATGCATAATATTTAGGCAACAACACGAAACCAGAATCTGGAGGGTCAAGCTATGCCACTGTTGATAAAATGTAAGATTTTTGATAAAAGTGTTAAAATCCAATTTGATAGTGGAGCTACATATAGTTTTATTTTTGCTAGTTTAGTTAAATATATGACAAAAAGCTAGGGATTAAAATAATATTAAGCATGAAAATCAATGAAAAGATTAATTGATTAACCTTTAAATGATTAATTATTTAATTAGTTTCATGCAACTTAATATTTAATTAAAAAATATAATGAAATATTACGATTTGTACCCTAAACAAATGTGGTGATGGAGAAGCCCAATGATTTGATTTTTGCCCACCAAAATGACTGTTATTGGGAAATCTTAGCTTAGGCTAGAAATTCGATGGAGTACAGTTCTTTTTGAAGGATCGAGAGTGCTCCCACACTAAGCATGTGGGATAAATCCCACTTAAGAAAATGAGAATTATTGCTTGGTTGACGTGAGTTTGACCTCCAAACATGATTTCTTTCACATGTCCCACTACAAGTCTAGCCATGAACTACAAAGGCCAAGTGCCTAACCAAATCTACAAATTCATTTTAGGAGTCACAAAAATTCAATGTCTTAAATAACTAGGATGTCCAATAGCACACTATGCATTAACATGAGATGAGTAGCTAGACTCAAAGAAACTATTTTAAGTAGATATGGTTCATATATTTACTCTCACAAAGTGTAGATTGATCTAATGCATCGACCAAACTGGGATGTTCGAAGTGCTTGATTAATCATTTGGGATCAAAGTAAATTAGATTTGCCCGTGTCAACTCTCTCTAGCATGTTTATGAAGGAGGAGGAGGTGCAAAAAATATTTGGTGAAGGAAGTCAGAGGACAAATATTTATAGATGCTCTACAAATGTTGGAAGGAGAGGTGGCATGGTGAAGGGTCACTATGGGCTTGCATGAATCCTATGCTTCATAATGCATGAACTCGTGTTACAAATTCACAAAAATCTATGGGATGGGAAGACCTTGGATTTAGAGGAGCAATCACAGGCCTAATCGATAGGATCATCAAAGCCATTGCCCATGGAGATCATGAGTTTTTATGTCATCACATTATCCATTAGCTTTAGAACTACGACAAGGTAGATGAGGATGTTGGTATCGATACACAACATATTTTCTATCAAAGTAAAAATATAGAACCATTGAGATTAACACCAAATATGAATCTCGACTTGCGATGAGCATGAACTGCTACATAAGAAGATTTAGAGTAGTCCAATGACATTGTCAACATAAGCAGATTTGCTATTGTCTCTACAATGTAGTGGCACTTCGGGTATCAAAGGGTATACAACATTACCTATAAGTGTTGCATGGTAGGAGGACTTAGGATCATACAAAATAGCTACGTGATAAATTTTTTGTAGACTTTAGTGAATTAAACCTGCAAAAATTATGTAGTCTTTGACTTGACCAAATGGGGTTTGAACATGTGGAGGACCTATAGGAGTAGCTTTAGAAGGCAGAAAATGTAATCATAGTATTTTTATTAGGGCCTTAGAAACCAAAATAAAAAAAGCACACAAAACACAAACCATCAAATCCAAATGAAGGGTTATATTAGAGACAAAGTAAAACATCGAACAAAGCTGAAGTGCTTAAAACTATGATGAGGAGTGGGTAACCAAGAATAAAGAACCCCTTTCTATTAAACCAGACCAACCTTAAGTTGCAAGTATAGAGCATACTTGAGGTATCTATGCTTTGATACCAATGATGGAAGAAACAATAGTCTCACATTACATTGATGAAAATAGTACATGAATATCTAGGTATATGTGCTTATCATAAAGATAAAAAAATATCACCTCCCTTATCTTCTTGAAGTGAGTACCATTGGGATGCATACAATAGAAAGGTGAATTATTGAAGACACTAAATAATAAAATAACTATATACCTAACAAAAAGTGCCAAAGTTCCATAGAGACTTAGTAGAAGCATTGAAGGAATTCAAAACATCAACTGAGAAGAACTTGAGAAGTCACTTGAGAAGATAAGAGCAATAAGTATGTAGACTAGGAAAGGCAGAGGAAACATTTGCAAAAGTTTGTGAAATGCTTGTTAGAGTAACATTGATGAGTAACGTTGATGCTCTGACATGATTTAAAGCGCTTATGCACTTACATGACACACTTGACATAGTATGACAAGAGTGCGACTATTTATAAGGTAAGGTTAGATGAAATTATTTTCAATTATTTAAGTGCCTAAGTCAAATTAATGTTATAAGACATATTGCAATTTGATTTAAAAAAAATGGAGTTGTAAGTTTTAAAAGGCTAATTGCAATTTGATTGAAAGGAAATTAATTGGAAAATGAATTGTTGATAGGAGTTATAATGAAAGAATAATTTGAAATTAAAAAAAAATAAAAAAATAATTTGGAGAGATAATGATTAAATAGTTTGATGAATGAATTTAATTGATGAATGCAAAATTGATTGATTAATTTCGCAAATTCAAATTTGATAATTGAAAAGTTTTGTGGGAGTTATAAGAAGATTGGATTGAAATTGAAAACTTGATTGATTGAATCTGAAAATTGCTTGATTAAAGATTGAAAGATTAAAATTAATTAATTGAGGAGAATTTAAAATTTGAAGATTTGAAGATCGAAGAAATTTGATTGAGTGAAAAGTTGATTTTACGAAATTGAAAAATTATTTAATAAATTTTGGAGAAATAAGGATTAAAACATCAAAAAATTGCTTTGCAAAAATTATCATGGAAGAAAATAATTAGATAGAAGAAAGGAAGAATTGGAACTTTTGAAACTTCTCATGCAATATTTGATAAAAAATATTGATGATCAATAGGATATTTAAATGAAATTGAAGAAGAATTTATACTCAATCTAGAAAGAAACCAAAAATGAAACTTTAAAATATCTGATAAATATCTAGAGTCAAAATTCATTGAAGCACATTAAAATTCTAGAAAATACATTATTCAGTATAGATATAAGTACAATAATGTATATGGCATTACTTACTCTTGAAATTTATAAGGAAAAGAGTTAGAGATAAGAAGAACTGATTAAAAAAAAAAAAAAAATCAATGATAGAAGACATCATTTGTATAGAAACATTTCTTGATACATAAAAATGTAATGGTTTGAAAATAAAAAGTCATCAAATTCAAAAATTTATTACTGTAATGACTTACTGATTCAATGTCCAAAATTTACATTAGTAGGAGACATAGAAGCACAAAGCAAAGAAGGAGAACAACATAGGTCAAAACTTCAAAAAATGGATCAGGCACCATGAAAGATTTCCTAGTAGGATCAACAGACAGAATCCATGGATGAACACAAGGCAAAATATGAAGAAGATTTAAGACTAAAGTTTTCAAATCAAATAATGTAATACAAGGGGGTTTTGGAGATATTACATTATTTGGTAAATGATAAAGCACCCCATTGTACATTTCTACATATTGTATGATCAAAAATTAAAAATAAGAAAATTAGTTCTATAGATAGAAAACCAATTTAAAATATAAAAGTGCATATGAATTGCATAATGTAAAAAAAACCCTTAATTATAAATGTGTGAATGCCAAAATAAATTATTAAAAATAGAAAAGGAAGGTGAACAAAATATAGAAAAGTCACATTATATTTGGCATGTAAGATGTCTTTATATTGGCTGTGACACCTATTGTAGGGAGAAAAAAATTGAAAAGAATTCTAAAAGTCCAAATCTAGCAACCAAAATTGAGCAAAGAGACTTAGAAGGTCAAATTTGGAAGCAAGAAGAATAGAAGCACATCAAGAAGAATATTGTAGCAACAAAAGTGTATTCTCTTAGCCTATTTAAGAAGCAAATTACTTCTAGATTATTGTAAATATTTCTAGTTGTAGAATTGAATAAAAGAGATTTGTATTTGAGGATCCCGAACAACATAGTTGATGGGTGATTATGGATCAAATTTGGTTTTAGAGCCATGATTTCTAAAAAAAATGGGGATTGTATTTTTACAACATATTTTTTACAAAAATCGTTAATTTTTTGGTGAAATATATATCTTTCTTTCTAGCTATCAAATTCAGAATATTCTTGCACAATCGCATAGATCGTTATGAGTAGTCTGAAAATAAGTGGTCATATACCAAATTGAGGTATATTAAATTTATGGTTGTTTGAAGTTGGACTATCAGTGTTGTTTTTTATGCTGCGTAAAAATTCATCAAAGAAGAACAATTCATATCTTCCAATCCAAATCTAGATCTAGATCTAAATTTAGATCTATATACAAATCCAGAATCAGATCTAGATTCAAACACAACACCAAGTTTGCAGGTTTTCAATATTTTCTATTATTTAAAAAAATGTAGAGCTTTTAAAAATAAAATAAAAGCAAAGCTTATTTTTAAAGAAAAAATGTGCTTTATTATTTTAAAAGTACTTTATTATTAAAGAAATTTATTTTAAGGGGGATTTTATAAATTTGATTTAACCATTTGTGCAGTTGTGATTATACACAAGGTGCATTATCAATAAAATCTGACACCTTCATTATTTTTCTTCTATGTTTTCCAAGTTTTGTAGGTTGAAGAAAGAAATCACATCAAAAAGGGCTATCAAGAAAGATACAGAGACTAGATTCACACTGTTGGAGGAAAGTATAACAAATCTAGTTGAAGATAATTAGGTCTTGTAAAATTCTATGAATTGATTAATAAATTTAGAATCCTTGATAAAAGATAAAAGAACCATTGCAATTATTTTTCAATTAACACCTTGATCCATAGGAGGTATTCATCTTATTTCCTAGTTTTTTGGTACCTAGGATAGAAGTGATTAACATATTATATCTAGGAAATGATCAAGCTATAAAATTATATGGCTATTTATTGATCATACTATTTTTTGCATGAAGTTTAAGAATTCAAAAGATGATTTTCCTATTATTTTTTAATTATTATTCATAAACATAGTTTGGCTTACATATATAATCATAGCCATCACCCTTGACCTCAACAATTTTTCTATATGATGAGTAATATAATATTTATAGGTGTTCATGGTAACCCAATCGTTTTCTTCATGACATCCATAAGAATTATAACACTCGCATTTCAAGATAGCCTATTATACATACATAGAAAAAATAATTATCCTTAACATCATATAGGACATCTAGAAACTCGAGTGATGTGATTCTTCCTGATCTCATTCCCAATCGTATCAAATTGTCTTCAACCCATATTATCTTATCTTTGGCTACTTAGTTATTAAATTTATATCTTATGTTAATATCTCATATTTTCTCATCTATGGGGTCATAAACATTATACCTAATTTTTTTGGTGTTGTATTAGATATTTTAGGTAAATATGGTATTTCATATATTTGGTAGAGCATAAATATATTTGAATGGTATATTTAATGCTAAACTTTCCTTCAAATACCAAGAGTATTATGATACCAAAGTTTATCGATACACTATAAGATGTATGAAGATGATATAACGATCTCTTACATCAAATAATATATCTAGAAAGTCTTGTGGCATGATCCTTAATAGTTTAACTAATCACACCCCTACAAATCCTATCACAATCATTTCCATTCACATCATGTTATTAAAATCATCATATAATGCCATTTTTACTAATCCATTCTATCCACAATGGTCACAAAAATTGTGATACTAAATATTTTGGATTTCCTATCAAACCATAAAGATAAAATGAACTATCTTCTACTAGTGAATCCAAAATATCAATTGACATGATTGTTAACACCTTGAAGGGACAACATCATCATAATTATATTATCAAAATATAAAAGACCTTGATAGTAAAATTATTGTTCGAAAATCATATTTGCTTTTATACCCATGTATTCATTTGGATGACTTCAAAATGAAGTTTGAATCACCTAATTACGATCATAAAAACCTCCAAAACATATATAGGGATGGGTGCAATATGAATCCCATATTAATGACTCATTTTAAATTGCTATTCATTCATTAATGAAAAATTTTCATCTTAATAATTTAAATCAATAATAAAAATCATCTAGTACATATTTTATCCCACATCACATCAAAATCCTTTAAATATATTTATCAAGAGGAAAATCTATTGCCGTCATAAATACTCTAAGATATTTGTTTTAAGGTGAGGCTATCATAATTTGACACATTAGAATTCCTTCAAGGAATTTATGTTTAAAAAAGTATATCTTCCTTCTGTACATTATAAATCTTCGAAGATATTTCTCTTGAGGGATTTATATCATCATTTTGCACATCAAAAGTCCTATAAGACATTTATTTTGAGGTAAGTTAATCATCATTTACAACATCATAATTCCTTTAAAATATTTTTCTTGAGGTATATCTACCACTATTTGGCACATAAGAAGTCCTCCAAAATATATTTCTTGAGGTAAGTGTATCATTGTTTGGCACATCAGAAGTCCCCATTGTTGACCCATATTTTTATATGTTTTCCACAAGGTGGAACACACACACACTACATATGTTCCCTCTTGAAAAGGAAAGATATTTCCTCTAAGTTTTAGGTAGGTTGGGTCTAACCCATGCAGGTTTCACTCAAAGGGGGCTATGTTGGTGATCCACAAGTTTTTTTGGGCTTTGTAGCAACATTCAATATAAATGAGATCTAGGTTCTTAAAACATCCATAAATATGCATAAACTCAAACATTTCCAACAGTAAACTAACTATAACATAAAGATAAATCTCATTCTAACACTATTCTAACCAGGAGGAGCAAATAAAATTAGAAAAGGATAAGGTTAGGAAGAAAGAAACTGATTCCCCTGAGATAACTACATGTACAAAAGAAATTTGAGCACAAAAATACCTCCATGCAGCTAGTATTCACACAGTTGCAGAGAGACAATTATAGAGAAAGGTAATTATAGTAACAATATACATGCATAAAATATTACTACCCCAAGATATTCAACAACTATCTTTATTCATGAAAAGATCATTCAAATATTTGTAGCAGAGCTTCAAGGGAACTAAAAAAATACCAAAAAATAAAGCTAATATAATGCTGCTATTAAGTTTCTAAAAATTTTCAAAATTTTTTGGAACCCTTTACAAATGAGTGGAAGTTTATTTTATAAATCGAGGAAAACAATTTTCTCTCCATTTTCAAAGTTCAAACTTCCATCAAAAAAATAATTTAAAATTGAAGTATTTTTCAAGTCTTCGCATGATTACAATGACATAAATGACTCTGGCTCATTAAATCATGTATTCCATGTGGAAAGGGAATATCCAGATATTTTTTTAGCTATTGGGTCCTCGCACGGTGGAAGATAAAAGTCGTGCCCAATCAAACAATTTTGCAAAAAATTCTATGCATCTTTAATTTTAAATCTTTCTAACACGTCCAGTTTAAGCTCAATCGGAGTTCTGGATGAAAAGTTATGGTCTCTAGAGGATTACCTGTCAAAAAGAAAATAAAAAAAGTCAATTTGTGCAGGAAAATATCATTTAATAAATTACTTCTATTTTCAAATAGTATTTGAACAAGATTTTGGAATTTTGAGATTTCAAGGTTTTTTAGGGTTTCAAAATATCATTTAATAAATTACTGTGGGTTTCAAATAGTCTTTGAATGATATTTTGGAATTTTAGGATTTTGAGGTTTTAGGATTTGGTAAAAATGCATCTCGCCAAAAACTTCAAAATTTCGAAATTCCGAAGAAGGAACTTGTCCAAGACTAAAGAAGACTCAAAACACGCCCCACTATTAGAAATTGTTTTTTTTTATCTGGTTTTATTTTTATTTTTAAGATGAACATAAAATTGAAACCCAAAAATATGCAAAATCCAGATCCCACTGAAAAATCCAAAAATAAAAAAAACTTGAAATTTTATAATCATGAGCTCACTAATTTTCACAGCCTTAAAGGTCCACGAAAAAATTATATAAAATTAACTCTAGCACGTAGGAAAATGGGGGCCCTTTTTAGAGTGCAAAAAGGGGATGTGTTGTCCAAAGACAATAAATGCCCAAACAAACAAACAACAAACCAACATTTTTTAAAATTTGTTGTTTAGAGGTTAGAACTTGAATTGATTGGTACCTCATTAAGATTGTTCCATCACTTAACAACAACAAACTTAAACTATTTCATGAAAATACTGAGTACACACATATGCATTATCACACCTAGTACAATGGAGTTAACCCAATATAGATCCACAATATGTGTGTTTGTGAAATGAATTACTTTCCTCATTAGAATACACAACATGATGCAAAAAAACAAGCCATAAACCTCCTCATCACCTAGTTAGGATGTATTATTATCATTATTTATTTACTTTTTTTAGAAGACAAGGGCGAAGGGCATGGAATGGCATGGACATTGCTCCATTTCCAGCAGGGCATCCATAGCCCTAACGAAGTTGTCTTTGGTCCCACCCAAGGTCTTTCTCTACTTCCAACCGGGCATCCATAGCCTCGGTAGAGATTACCCAAATCACCTTCTTGAAGAAAAGTTTTTTTTTGATAATTTTGCTTTTGATATTCTATTATCTCATTTTATGATTTTTTTAATGCAATTTCTTCTTGGAAAATGAAGTGTAGTCGAAGGTTGGAAACCAATCCATAGTGAAGATTTGATAAGGTGGAATTAGGAAATAAGAGAAATCAGACTGGTTCTTATCATACATGTGTACTTTTGAGGAAGAACTTTAAATATAAGTGTGCAATAGTGAATCCATACTAAGTTAATCACTCATATTTTTAGCTAATAATTAAGAAATATTAACCCAATCTAATCAAGAAATCTTGTCAAGCAAGACTAAAACTAATTCTGAATAGTTATAAGGAAAATAAAAAAACTAGTTCAAGCTTTGATTAGTTAGCTATCAATTTCAACAAAATGGATCTATTGGCTTGTCAGTTCATAATTATATTTTCCAAGATGATTCACCCCCACAACACCCAATAAAGGACCAAAAATAGCCGCTACAAGACTCAAACAAGACCAAAAAATAAAACAAAGCAAGGGAAAATAACAACTAGACTATTGGATCCAAAAAATGACACCTTTATTGAAAGCAAGAAAAATAGGAAAGGAAACTAAACTACAAAATCCACAAGAAGAATCAAGCCTGAAAATAATGTTTGAGTTGTCCATTCACTGGAAGTGGGACATTCTTGCCAGTCAAGGTTTGCAGTCTGAATGCATTTTTCCAAGAACTTTAGATATTTTGTATGGGCCTAACCATAGGATACTAAACTTAGGATGTTCACCCTTCTTTCCATGAGCCTTGTCCCATAGAAAGACCAAATCAAAAACTTTAAAAGATCCTGCCTTGGCTTTGTTGTCAAACCAACGCTTAACAACTACTTGATGTTTGATAAACTTATGCAAGGCTTCATCTATCTTTTCTTCCAAATTGATCAAACTTGCTAATCTGATTTTAACTTTGTTATCATCATCTAGGAACTCATCAATAAATTGTAAGGTAGAAATCTTAAGGTTCATAAGAAAAATAGGGTTCTTCCCATAAACTAGATGATAGGAAGAGGTTCCTAGAGCTTCCTTGACTCTTGTTCTATCAGCCCACAATGCATATTTTAACTTATTATTCTAGTCCTTAGGATTCTTATCTAATAATTTTTTAACAATAGTGCACAAGTTTTTATTAGTAGACTCAACCACTCCATTCCCCCAAGGATAGTAATTAGAGGAGAATTTTAACACTACCTTGTTTTCATAGGCCCATTCAGTGAATTGAATTGAAGTAAAAGTAGAACCATTATCACATACCAGAATGTATGACATACCAAACCTAGGCAAAATTTTCTCCTCAAGGAAATCAATCACCACCTCCATTGTACAAATATTTAGGGCTTGAGATTTGGACCACCTTGTGCAATAATCAGTTGCTATGAGGATATATCGATGTCTGGATGAAGAGTGTGGGTTGATCATTCCAATGAAATCTAAATCCCATTGCATGAATGGATGTCTCTGAATCACGGGTTGCAAAGGTATTGTTGCATTTCTTTCTCTTTTTGTACCAAGTTGGCAGATGTGACAATTTTTGATATGCAGTTGGGT
Source organism: Wollemia nobilis (assembly GCA_028583015.1). NCBI lineage: Eukaryota > Viridiplantae > Streptophyta > Pinopsida > Araucariales > Araucariaceae > Wollemia > Wollemia nobilis. The sequence continues at coordinate 512,230 of JAQPPZ010016936.1, forward strand.
ATTTTTAAACACATGAGGTCAATAATAAGTGGCTATCATAATCTAATGGGTTGTTGACATTACCGAACCAGGACCAATACTATACTTTCCATGAAAACTAGACAAAACTTAAGCAACCTCTTGCTTGCCTAAACATCTCAAATAAATTCCTTCATGGTTCTTTTTGAACAAAATTTTAGATTATATCATGTAGTTTGTGCACTTAGAACGAAGAGCAAATACTTGAATTGAATTTATACTAATAGGGTAGTTGTTATTCAATAAATAATAAACCACATCATCATATCAAGAGTTTTAGCAAGAATCACATATTGTTGACAAGAAATCAAAGGGTCAATTCTAGCAAGATTTTTAGTCAATCCTTGGGCTTTAATAATATTCATGGGCTAGATTTCTAAATAAAATTCTTGTGATATCGAGGTCCAATTTTCTCTATGTTCACCAAGTTCATTTTGAGTTAACATAACTTTCATAGTAGGATCCAAAACTATAGCATAGACTTTTCTATGAAGAATATAGTGTCTGAATTTATTAATCCATGTTAAGGTAAACACATGCTTTTCAAGTATCGAATATTTTAATTTAGCTCCCCTCAATTGAGAACTCACAAAAAAATAGGCCTTTCATCTTTGTCTCCCTTTCTTCGAGTTAGCACCTTGACAAATGAGTGTTCTGATGCAAAAGAGTAAATGTAGAAGGGTTGACTGTAATAAGGGCTGATAAAAATAGGGGCAGTAGCAATAGTAGATTTTATTTTACTAAAAACATCCTTCGCTTCTGCATTCCACACTACCTTTACATCAATTTTTAATAAAGCATTAAGAGGTTGCATAATTTCAACAAAGCCAATAATAAAACTCCTTACAAAATTAATCTTTCTAAAGAAATATTTTAATTCCTCACAAATTCCAAATAGAAATATTTTGGATATGGCCTCAAATCTGTCAGGGTCTAGCTATATACCATTTTTAGAAATAATGTGCCTCAAAATTTTACCTCCAGTCACATAGAAGACACATTTCTTGGTATTGAGAGAAATTCCATGGTCTCTACACCTTTGCAACACACTTCTAAGGTCCTTGACATGGTCAAATATATTCTTTAAAAACACTGTGAGATTATCCATATAAATAATAATGCATTTTCCAATCAGCCCTCTGAATGCATTGGCCATGGCATGTTGAAAAGTTGCACCAACATTAATCAATCTGAATGGAATTCTCCTGTATGTAAAGGTTCCCCACTTGGTGGTGAATGCTATTTTCATGTAGTATGGATGATGAACCATGAATTGATTGTGACATGAATAACCATCTAAAAATATCATCATTTGAGAGCCATCGACAATCTAAATTATTTCATCTAGAGATGGCAATGGATAATTATCGTTTTCAGAAACCTTGTTTAAATTTAAAAAATCTACACATAAACGAATATCTTCATTCTTATTATGAGCTGAGACAAACTTTTACAACCACATGGAGTGCCTGACTATAAATATGATCTTCGTGGATAACAACTTCTATACTTCCTTTAAAATAAGTGGCTCTAGCAATGCATTTACAATCCTTAGATTCTGTTGAAAAGGTTTTGTACCAGGCTAGAGTGGTATGGTATGTGTGATGATATTAGTGTCGTAAGTTTTCAAATCCTCATACCCCCAAGCTATAAAATCCCTATACTCTTTCTTCTCTTTTTCAGTGCATACTTTTCCAATGAACACATTCTTTGGATTGGCTTCATCAACAAGATCAATTGTGTTATACTCTCCACATTTAGAGGAAGTAAGTTTTGTCTTGTGGATATCCATGTCAAATAATCTCTCTAAAGTAACCATACCTTTCAGGATAGTATTGGTCTTCAAACTTATAACTCCTTCCTCATCCAATTCCCCTTCATATCTGCTTTCTTCATCAATAATTTATGTCTCAAAGACACCAATGTTGGCAATGAAATCCAAGATATGTTGATCATCTTCAAAAACTTGCAAAAACCTAATATTATCAGGAATAAATGGAGTAGGCACTAGCTCTACTAATTTTTTTAACTTGGAACAACTACAGGTTCAAGAGCACCATATGCAACTGCTAAAGAATCGACCACATGATTTTCTTCTCTTGGGATGTGTAAGAATTGGTGCAGAAGAATTAACCTTGCATTAGAAAATAATCAAGTATAAATAAGACAATGTTAGGCTAAGAATAGCCTTAGGATATTATGCAAATAATATCCTTGATTGATGCTAACAACCATGTAATGGCGCTAACCTACTAACAACTAACATAGTCAAAATGACTACAATGACTAACTTACTAACCTAGGTAAATAGTAAAAAGAAATAACCTAGTGGTAAAAAGTAACAAGCTACTTTTTACCATATGGTAAATAAAATCTACCTAGGTGAATCTTATAATCTACCAAATGAGGTAATATCGTAGTTACTAACATAGTAACTCTAACACCCCCCATTATTACATTATTTGGATAATGTATATAATTGTCCCAATACAATGAAAAAGATGTTTATATACTGGTTATTGCTTTTTCTTGGGATCTGTTATAGTGCTCTCGCTGCTCCTAAGCAAAAAATGGGTCATTACTCACTTTGTCTTCACATCAACAAATGTCCTTATTGTAATCTTGTCATTCAACCAAATTGCATGGGTAAACAGCCACTACAACCGCTAGGTGTAGTAGAGTAGATTACTTCATACGAGGTTCATTCGGTTACAATATGATTTTGCAAAAAGTTTTGATAAGGTAGCTAAGGTGTCGGTCGTTGTCGAAAATGCACCCTTATAAGTTTTCCCCCCTTGTTGCAAAACATGTTGTAATGAAATTTTTGAAAGAAGTGTGACTAAGGTGTCGGTCACTACCGAAAATGCACCCTTATAAGTCTTCTTCCTTTTTTACAAAAAAATGTGTGAAGTAGGAAAATAAATGTTTATCCCCCTTAATTGCAAAATATGTGCAACTCAAGAAGCTTTGTGAAGGTTTTGTACAAAGATTTCCTCCTAGGCAAATTTTACACTAGAAAATTCCCTCCTTTTGTTACAAGTACTTCAAACAATGAGAGTTTATTATTTATGAAGCCTAAAAAGAGGTAAAATCACCCCTTTATTGCAAGTAATTAAAATAAAAATTATGCTATTTATGAAGCCTAAAAAGAGGTTTTGGAAAAGGTGTTTGCCTAGGGTGACAAATTTATTTCCATTTACAATACTATTTTAGCCTTGAACACTTTGTGTGCTCTTTCTGAACCAAAATAAGAATCAAAATCAGACGCTTCACTAGCAATATTATCTTTGCATTGCTTTTGTGATGTGCCTTTGCCATTTTTGTTTTACGTGTTTTTAAACCAACACCGATTGGTTTCATAGTTGTCCTTTTTATAATGCGAGCACAAATTCTTTTGATATTTCTTTCCCTTATATTTTGAAGATGATCCTCCCTTGTGAAAGTTTCCTTTCTTCTTTTCACCCTATTTATTTGAGTAAAGTGCATTGTTTGACACTTCATCGCTTTGGAGTTGATTTGCTTCCTTCGTTTGAAGCAAATTGACTAACTTCACAAAGGTGACTAATCTTTGAGATACATTAAGGGATGTTATTAACATATTATAGGATTCAGGAAGAGCCCTCAATATTACTGAAGTTAGAATAGTATCTTCTACTTTGGATCCTAAAGCATTTAGCTTTGACTTCAGTTCTACCACTTTGCAGAGGAATAGTTCTACTAATTCTCCTGACTTCATATGGAGTGTATGAAGTTGTGTTTGAAGGTTTAGAACAATTGATTGATTCTTGCCTTCAAAAATGGTATAAAGTGCATCCCATGCATTTTTACCAGTTTTAGCTTCACTTATGTGAGGTTGGATCTCATCATTAGTAGCTAGGAGGATCAACATGAGAAGATGATTGTTCTTTTTATCCCATGCTTTCTGATGCTCCTACTGATGTGGGTCTTGATTCAGTGCCATCTACTAAATCCCACATTTCCTCTATAGTCAGGATGGATTTCATCTTAGTTTTCCATGCTGAATAGTTAGGACCTTTAAGAAATTGTGTATCATTTAAGTATTTGTTGATAGTTGCCATGATGAAGGTCCTAAAATTTGCACTAAGATGATCTTTATTTCACTCTTAAGTGGTATTTAATGGCACCTACCTGAAAAAATCTCTTTGAAGAAATATGATTAGTTTGAGGATATTTAAGCCAAACAAATAAGAGGTGAAAGAGAATTCACTCAAAAAGATATTTAATGGCACCTACCTAAAAATCCTCTTGAAGAGGAATAATCAGTTTGAGGATATTGAGCCAAACAAATAAGAGTGAATTTAGGGTTTGTAAGGAGAGAATATCAATTTTACAAATGGCTTATACTTGTGCAAATGAATTACACAAATTATTGTGAAATTTTGGGGTTTTGAGTGTTCTTGATTTTATGACTTATAATTGCAAAAAATAATGCAATAATCAAACAAGAATGCCCACAAAATTCTTATCACGTAGGTGTCGGATGCAACCGAAAATGCACCTAATTTTGCCAATTTGAAATGAAGGTGTCGAGTAATATCGAAAATGCACCTTTATTTACTAATTTTTGCAACAAAATTTGAATTTGTGTTGTGCAAAAATTTGATATCTTATATCTCCTCTTATTTTTCAAATTTGCAAAGAATGTGGTATTAAAACAATTGCCTTTCCTTTTATTTTGCAAATTTAACAAGTTTTTGATTTTGTTTTAAGTGCTCCTTGATTTTGTGTTACAATTTTGCAAAAGAAATACAATTTCTTGTCTTCCCCCCTTTGTTTTGCAAAATTAACAAAATAACACTCCTTTCAAGTCAAGTCAAGTCCAACACACAACTCATGTTTGAAAGGCTTCAAAAACTAGTCGACAAACGACTCGGTTTTTATGGACCCAAGGTCTTCAATTTCTTCTCAATGTTGCAAAAATAATAGAATATGTAATTTTCTGTATTATATCCCTCTTTGGAGAAAATAAATGCACACTTTGCCTTTTAATTTTACAAATTTGTCTCCTTGTTTTCCAATTTTGCAAGAAAGAATCAAATGTCTTTGATTTTGTCCCCCTTTTATGTTGCAAAATTAACAAGGTTGAGAAGAAATTAGGGCTTTCTAATTTGCAAAAATAATGGTGCTCTTAAATGTCTTATATCCCCTTTTTGGGAGAAAACAAAACCCCCCTTTGATTTGTAAATTCTAAAAAATAAACCTTTTCTCTTTAATTTAAAAAAATTAAATAAATTTTTTAATAATATAATCTAATTAATAATAAAAATAAAAGAATGTTTTATAGAAAAAAAATCAATTTATATAAAAAAATGTTTTTTTTGTTTGTTTTTAAAACATAATTTATATTTTAATTATTAAAGAAAATACATAAAAAAAAAACTTTTAATTTAAATAAAGAACAAATTAACATATATATATATATATATATATATATATATATATATATATATATATATATATATATATATATATTTTTTTTTTTTCTTACCTTGGGCCATCATTTTAAAAACATTTTGGATCCCTCAAGGGAGTCGATCCCCTAACCTCTTGTCGGGGGATTTACAATGGGCCGAACCACTAATCAAGCTATCTAGCCTGACGGGTTCATAAGCCCATGCCTTCTACTTGAAGGTATTCTCCGCCACAGGGTGGAAAAAAAATCAAAGCCTTTAAAAAAAGACTTGGGGATAGATTGTCCCACATGCACTGTGTAAGCGCATTCAACTCCTTTAAAAAACATAATGCATACCTTGGAAAATGATCGTCGTTGGGCAATCAAGGTGTTGTTCTTCTACTGACCAAAACAACGAATAAGAACCTACCATGTCAGCTTGGAGTAAGCCTCTTGTGATATGCCAGGTGTTCACGTAGAAAATACCACATCACACAGCTAATCACAGTCAACCACGTCAATTGGAGCCCACAAATACCACGTATTCATCTCAAAACTTGAGCCAAACCAATCAACAGGTCTGCCCACAAATGCCACGTGTTAGGTCAGTAGAAGTCTTGCCATGTTATCATCTTGGAAAACATGGCCAGAGTGATGTACTTCAGATCCTCCTCAGGATCCATGCCAACAATAGTTGACGTTAGCCTTGGTGGATCGAGGATTGTGCGCATGTGGTTACAGGTTGTTTAGTCTGCATCGGTCAGTAGCTAGCTTGATTTTGGTGTCCTCCAGATTATGAGTTCAATGCCTGAGGTAGTCAGTAGAATGTCCCACCAAGTTATGAGTTCAGCACCTGAGGTAGTCAGTAGGATGTCCATCGATTTTAAAGCTATGTCAGACTCAGTTTCGATGTGGAAGTATCAAGCTTGTCAGGTGTGGATGTTAGCACCATGTCAAAGCATGGAATTCAATGTCCAATATGACATCAATGTTAGATATGGACCATGCTTGTAGTAGTTGGAAGGCCGCCTATTAGAATGGATGTCGAAGGTCATCGCCTGATCTGCCTTAGTGGGTCACTATCTGATTCTTGGGGGATTCAGTGCATCTGCCCACCTAGGCATTAGAAGCTTGCACACCATGTGAATTGGACCGACAAAATGAGATTCTATGCTATTAGATTTGATAGATCTGATGCACATCGCCAATGAGGAACTGATTTCACCAGCTACACCCAACCAATGAAAATTCAAACAAATTACAAAATTCTGTGCCAAAGAGCAAAAATGAAGTATAAAATGAAAAAATATATTTCACCTTGCTCGTATTATGAAACAAAAATAAATAATTCCACCTTGCTCATATCACAAAACAAAAAAAATAATTCCACCTTGCTCATTCCTCTACTCCGCTTTCTCTTGCCTAGGTTAGATCGTAAATGTGGCTCTGATACCAATGTAAGAATTGGTGCAGAAGCATTAACCTTGCATTAGAAAATAATCAAGTATAAATAAGACAATGTTAGGCTAAGAATAGCCTTAGGATATTATGCAAATAATATCCTTGATTGACGCTAACAACCATGTAATGGCGCTAACCTACTAACAACTAACTTAGCCAAAATGACTACAATGATTAACTTACTAACCTAGGTAAATAGTAAAAAGAAATAACCTAGTGGTAAAAAATAACAAGCTACTTTTTACCATACGGTAAATAAACTCTACCTAGGTGAATCTTACAATTTACCAAATGAGGTAATAATCATAGTTACTAACATAGTAACTCTAATAGGATGCACTAAATATTGAAAGCATCAAATCTATTAATTAAGTCCCACACTTTGATTTTATACTTATAAAAATTTCTATCCTTACACAAATATTAGCTCTTGACCAATTTAACTACCAACTCAAAATCTCAAAAAACTTGGATCTTCTTTATATTATTTCAAAAGATAAATAATAAACCATGGATTAAGGCTTTATATTTTGTAGTATTGTTAGTGCAAGTAAATTAAAATCCATAAGTGGTAAGAAAAGACTTTCCTTTAGGACTAACCAATTGAACACCAACTCCATTTCCTTGCTTATATTTAGACCCGTCAAACTTAAGCACCCATATGTCATCATGCTTCTCATTCTTACTTTTAGGGGATGGACTTACAACTACATTGGAATCTTCAACATGAGCATTAGAAACTTCTTTTACTTCCAAGGTATATACTCCCAAATAAACTTCTACATACAATATTTCATTTGTTTTTTTATACTCCATGATCATTTATTTGAACCTTGATTCTCTTTCAGTTTTGATTTGATTTGCCACACCTTTCCATGGCAGCCACATATGTGAAAAGTCGGTCACCATATAACCATTTAATATTCTAGACCAATCTTTACTGAGCAACATACCATAAGCCTTTACTATGTCTACCACCTGAATATCAATACATTGTTGGATCCTCAGGTATAAAAATAATTGAATATACATCTAAGTTAGTTGTCCAACAATATTCATCTCTATTTTATCTACCTGTATCATATTTATATTGGATTTAGCAGGATTCAGTCCTAATTTTTCACATATAGAATAAGACATGACGTTCCTAGATGCACATAAATGAACCAAATAATTATGCAAGTTTTTTCCAGCAATACAAACAATTAGCAAAAAAAAACTAATTTTATCCTTGTGAACCACAACATGTTGTTGTTGGATTTTACTTTTGGATTTAGAGCTTCTATTAACAAGTTTTTTTGTTTCTCCATTTGGATCAAATCAAGTAGAGAGGTATTAGCCTTGGTTTGTTGAGCAAGGTGCAGCGACAATATTGTCATTATTGTCAACACAGTCAGATAGATCGGTTGATACAGTGGAAGGAGTTCAGAGGTTATTTAGAGTATGTACAGTGATGTTAAATGCTTATGAAGATGTTTTTGATATTTGGGTGAAGTTGTTACAGGTTGTTTGTGCAAAGTTGAAAAAAATTGTCATGTTGTGGCTGCTCCACAACATACCCCAAAATTGGGGACCCACATTTTTGTATATTTTCCAAGAAGACCGAAGTGGCCCATATGCTAAATATCAAAGAAAAAGCAAAACACCGCAAAGAAAAAAAAAGTGTCACGATATCGCGACATGTTGCATTTTCACGGCCAAAATAGAAGAGAAAGAACAAGAAAGAAAAAGTGTCACAATATTACGACATGTTGCATTTTCGTGGCCAAAAGAGAATAGAAAGAACAAGAAAGAAAAAGTGTCGCGATATCGCAACATGTTGCATTTTCGTGGCCAAAAGAGAAGAGAAAGAACAAGAAAGAAAAAGTGTCGCGATATCGTGACATGTTGCATTTTCGTGACTCAAAAAGGGCAGGCAGACAGAGAAACAAAAGTGTCACGATATCGCGACATGTTGCATTTTCACGACTCAAAAAGGGCAGGCAGGCAGAGAAACAAAAGTGTCACGATATCGTGACATGTTGCATTTTCACGACTCAAAAAGGGCAGGCAGGCAGAGAAACAAAAGTGTCATGATATCGCGACATGTTGCATTTTCGTGACTCAAAAAGGGCAGGCAGGTAGAGAAACAAAAGTGTCACGATATCATGATATGTTGTATTTTGGCCAAAGGAACAGAGTAGTTGACAGTGTGTCTGATATTAGTGATGAACACCAGGATAGTGAAACTGAAGACTGAATAGTGACGTGGACCTATAAGGAATAAATCAAAGATTGAATAAGGTAATTTGTCACATAAGGACAAAATTCAATGAATAAAACAAAATGCTACATAAGGAATCTTTAATGATTTGAAATCATCTAAGATGGTCGTTACACATGGAAAGAAGCGGACGCATGCCCATGTGGAGAAAAGGAAACGAAGGGCCACAAAATAGAAATGAAAAGCCTTTTTGGAAACCAAAACACATGCATGCACAAGGGAAGGAGAAAACGAACAGTCATGGAAGGAGAAAATGAATAGTCATGGAAGGAGAAACAATTTTTTTTTAGAGGTTTTAAATACACCATTCAAAGAGGCCATAAGTAGTTGGTGCTTCTTTCTGTTGGTGCAGATAAATTAGGGGTTGGTGCTCCTTTCTGTTGGTGCAGATAAATTAGGGGTTGGTGCTCCTTTCTGTTGGTGCAGATAAATTAGGGGTTGGTGCTCCTAGGTTTGGTGCTCCTTCTAGTGGGTGCTGGTAAATTGATTGTAAAGTTGGTTCTTTGCAAATGTTAGATTTGGATGGGAGTCCAAACAATCATTTTGAGGATGTATCCAAATCGGTGAACCTTGGTACATCTTGTGTTGTGTGATGTTATCTTGTTATACTTGTTTTATTTGGTTTCAAGTTTTCATTGTTTTGGATTTAAGAGTTGAAGATTTAAGTTTTAAAAGAGCTACACTGATTCACCCCTCCTCTCAGTGTCATTGTGAGACTAACAATTGGTATCAGAGCGAGGTTCCTGAACAAGCTTAACCGGCTAGGGTGATCTTGGAAGTGACACAATGGTAGGTGGTGAAGGCTTCTCATCAAACAAAGCACCATTGTTTGATGAAACTAATTACACATTTTGGAGACTCAAGATGCAAACATATCTTTGTGCTTTGGGATACGACATTTGGGATTCAGTAGATAGTGGATACACAATACCCACCACTTCTCCAATCGATGTTGCTGGTAAGAAACTGTTTGAGAATGACTCAAAAGTAAAGAAAGCTATCATGTGTGGATTAGTGGACAGTGAACTAGTAAAGATTATGAGTTGTAAAATGGAAAAAGAAATATGGGACAAACTGAGGAGCATTCATGAAGGAGACGTTAAGATCAAGGAGGCCAAGTTACAAACACATCGAGCTCAGTTCGAAGTATTAAATATGAATGACGATGAGAACATAGAGGCATATATGCTGAGAGTTAATGAAGTCATTAATGCGATTAGAGGACTCGGCGAGGAAATCAAATATTTTGTCATCGTGAAAAAGGTATTAAGATCTCTTCCCCAAATATTTGATTCTAAAGTTTTAGCTATAGAAGAAGCTAAAGATCTGTTGGTCACGAATCTGCCACAGGAAAGGATTTTACAAGTGCGCCCTAGACTCGGCCAACATTGAAAGGCTAGAAGCAAGAAATGGCTCCCAGACCAATCTCCAGAGTGGGATGGTTCCCCTTACTATTCTAAATTTTTGTTTAAAGATAAGGGTTGCTGGAAAGAAATTAAAAGTTGCAGAAAGAAATCAAAATATGACCGTAGCCAAAGTTATGGGATCATGAGAACAACAGCATAAAACTTACAGTGCAACAAAAGCAAGTAATAGAAGTTATTAACTTGATTCTCGCACAACCATATGCAGATAATCCCTCCAATATTACATTCCAGGAATTATACCCTTACAAGCAAGATTCAAATCCAACATACAGAATTCGAATATAACAGCAACCAAGGAATATGAATTCTATTAGAAATGCAAAAGACACAGAAAGGAAAGTCACCCAAACAGCTATTCGATGAATCAGAAGCCAACTCTTTATTCCCGCAAATGACTTTCAGTTTCTAGCAGAAAACTCCCAACCCTTGCAAATGAGGTTTACATTGGTTTTTATAGAGGGCCATCCTCTTTGCAACATTTAATATTTGCCACCGACCTTCTTGAGATCTACAATTATGCCACCAAAAATAAGCACATGATCCCCTTAATCGCAGCCTTGAAGCACCACAAAATTGAATGCAATTAGACGTCAGCGGTCACCTTCATTAAATTCGTCTTTGAACATGTGCATGAAACCGTTGAAACAACCCACGAACAACAGCCTCGAACAAATAAAATATTCAATTTTGGTGGCCTAGACGCTTCTTCAACCTTGACCGCATGGGAAATCCACAAAACATTAAATTCGGGCAAGCATTTAATCCTTGGAAATCGAAAAAAAACTTATCGGGTGTTCATACTGTGCTTTGGCGGGAAACTGTCGCAGGTCGCGAAAATGTGACGTCTTCATCTTGCTGGGTCTTATCGTCAAAAGTGTAGCGATTCGCTACCACTTTCATGTCTTTTGCCTTTTGAACCAAAACGACCGCGATTTTAGAACGTGTAGCGATATCGCTACATTTTTCCCTTTCCGTACCATTGGCCACTTTTCGTCGCGAAAATGCGACATCTTTTACCTTGCCGGAACTCTTTTCTAAAAGTGTAGCGAATCGCTGCACGTTTTACCTTAGACTCTTCTTCAACCAATGCTCCACGATTTTGAGACATGCAGCGCATCGCTGCACTTTTTTCCTTGGTCTGCTTTGTTTGATAGGTGTAGCGATATCGCTACACATTCGAGCACTTAGGTCTTTGAAGCTACCCGCATCGTGAAAATGGAACATGCAGCGCATCGCTGCACTTTTTGCTTTGGACTCCCTTTTGCAACCACTGCCCGCGATTTTGAGACATGCAGCGCATCGCTGCAACTTTTACCTTAGACATTTTGAAGCCACGAAAATAGAACCGTCGTGATGACTGTGATTTCGCGACACGTCACAAAATTGCGACGATTTCTGGACTTAGTTCTTTTTGCTCTTTTCCTTCAAAACCGCGTCCAAGCCTGTACAAAAGTTAGATTTTCAACAACTTAAGCATTAGTACTTCAACAAATGTGAATCAATGTGGAAAAAATGCCAACATTCTTGGCGGCTCGCGGGGTATACAGTTCGCTGTATGCAAGAATCCAGGCCTGAATCCATTGGGCACAGAGTCATAAAACTTAGAACAGAAAGCTGGCTGCTGTGATACATATCAAGGGACTGCTGCAATAACTTCTGCTGAGAAGCTGAAACCAGAAGAACCTACATATAACGGAGAATGAAATGGAACAAATGGAATGAGATAATGGAGTGAGCTCCTGCGATTGCGCAAGCGGTGAATGCAAATGAAATGATGGTAATAATGGAATGATAGAATGACAAAGCGATGTGGTATGCAAGTGAATGAACTTATGGAATGGGAATGGAAATATGTAGACTGTGGAATGAAAATGAAGACTGTAAATGAATGCGTAAAATGATGAAACTTAGAAGAAAGGGATAAGAAGGAACGAGAATAATAGGAAAGGGGAAAAGAAACAACAGCCGTGGATTTTTCTTTTTTTTTGACTGTCGAAGAAAAAGAAGAAGGAGGAAGATGAAGAAAGGAAGGAAAGAAAAAGGGAAGGGGAAGGAAGAATTTTCTAGAAAGCCACCAACTGATGGGAGGAGAAAAACAAAAGAAAAACAAGCACCTACGGCTCGCATGCAAAAAGAGCCGAGATGAACAAATAAAAACAAAAGACTTTTTTTTTTTTTTTCCTCTTTTCTATTTTTTTGTTTGTTTTTTTTTTTTTTTTTAGACTATATACAATAGTTCACGACATGATTGGCATGTCGTCACCACAAACCCAATCTCAGAGAGTTATCCGATAAATCTGCAATGTCCCGACCAGATCTGATCATACTTAAGTCGGTCCTTGAAATTGGGCTGGCTTCTTCCTGAAGTTCTCCATGTTGCAGACATGGGCAAGGTATCCTGCATGCCAGTACCCACACAATTGACAAATAATGTAGCAAAGAAATTTGCCACATGACGGGCTCCCATAGGTACCAATTGTAGTAATGACTGAAGCCAATCCCACCATCTTGAAGGGTTCTCTGGTTGTGAACTAAGAATGGGTTCCTCCAACTCTTGGATCTGATCATAGAAATTGTCTAGCAACAGTCCTTTCTCCAGGATCTCTTCAGACTCTACCTGTTGATCTGACATATTTAACAGGTTCTGACTAAATACTTGCATGTTATGCACAGCTATGCCTTCTTGGTGCTCAGGTTCTTGAACTTGAATCTCTTCTTCTTCTTCGCTTATATCCTTTGGATCCATCTCCTTATGAAAACTGCAAGCAACCACATTGTTCATTGCCAGGAAAGTTTTGGCATATTCCAATCCTTGGCTTTGGATGAGATCTGTCCCTTGAGCTCCACACAACTGCATCTCAGGTTTTTGCTCAGTATAAGGGATCTGGCATGAAAAAGACTGCACAGGATAGACAGGAGCAGCAACTACCGAAGAAAGTAATGGAGTTTCTCCCCATGGTAATTTTCCTGATAAGAGCAAAAGTTGTTCCGCTCGCACTGCTTCCTCAAAGATTTGCGAGAACCTTTGTTCACCTGATTGCAGCAAGAGGAGGCCTATGTCAGAATGGAAAGCTCAAACATAAAAGAGGTGGGCTTGGGTCGGTGTTGGTTGGATCTTTTCTGGAATTCTCTTCCAGCTTCTCAAGAATCGAACATTGAAGTCCGTGATGCTCTCTAGAGGTGCTCGCTTGATGTACATTAAAAACTGATAGAGATCCAAAGAAATGCAAAAGGGATCTTCGTCAAATATTTTTATTAGTGCTCCTGCTAGATCATCCCATGAATTGATGCTTTGACGCTTGAGCAGTCTGTACCACTGCAACGCCCTTCCTTCCAAAGACTGAACCAGAAGTCTAATCATGATATCCTCATGATTTATGACATGGATCATTGACAAAGTAGCAATGTCTTCAACATGCGCCAGAGCCATGCCTTCGATACCATCATATTTTGCTAGGGCCTTCAGGGCACCTTTAGGAATTTCATGCCGGATTTGGAGATTCAGAGGGCCAGGATCATCCCATCTAGAAAAAACCCTCGCCTTTGTGGCAGTGGTCTATGGGATCATGGCTATCGCCATTAAGTCAGAGTCGCCAAATGAACATTCTTTTAAGTTGAAAAATGCAGGCATCCACAATCAAGAAATTTGGATCTTCAACTCAGCAAAGTCGCCAGATGAACTTACAAATCTCCGCTATGAGGCCAAGACAGCTCATCAAATCTTGAGACCTCCGGGTGTTAAAACAAATGTGGATCTTTTTGAGACAGAAGAAGTCTGTCCCACCGGGCATGCCAAAAACTGTTGGTCACGAATCTGCCACAGGAAAGGATTTTACAAGTGCGCCCTAGACCCGGCCAACATTGAAAGGCTGGAAGCAAGAAATGGCTCCCAGACCAATCTCCGAGTGGGCTGGTTCCCCTTACTATTCTAAATTTCTGTTTAAAGATAAAGGTTTCTGGAAAGAAATTAAAAGTTGCAGAAAGAAATCGAAATATGACCGTAGCCGAAGTTATGGGATCGGGAGAACAACAACATAAAACTTACAGTGCAACAACAACAAGTAATAGAAGTTATTAACTTGATTCTCGCACAACCATATGCAGATAATCCCTCCAATATTACATTCTAGGAATTATAGCCTTATAAGCAAGATTCAAATCCAACATACATAATTCAAATATAACAACAACCAAGGAATATGAATTCTATTAGAAATGCAAAAGACACAGAAAGGAAAGTCACCCAAATAGCTATTCGATGAATCAGAAGCCAACTCTTTATTCTCGCAAATGACTTTCAGTTTCTAGCAGAAAACTCCCAACCCCTGCAAATGAGGTTTACATTGGTTTTTATAGAGGGCCGTCCTCTTTGCAGCATTTAATATTTGCCACCGACATTCTTGAGATCTACAATTATGCCACCGAAAATAAGAACATGATCCCCTTAATCGCAGCCTTGAAGCACCACAAAATTGAATGCAATTAGACGTCAGCGGTCACCTTCATTAAATTCGTCTTTGAACATGTGCATGAAACCGTTGAAACAACCGACGAACATCAACATCGAACAAATAAAATCTTCAATTTTGGTGGCCTAGATGCTTCTTCAACCTTGACCACATGGGAAATCCATAAAACATTAAATTCGGGCAAGCATTTAATCCTTGGAAATCGAAAAAAAACTTATCGAGCGTTCATACTGTGCTTTGGCGGGAAACTGTCGCAGGTCGCGAAAACGCGACGTCTTCATCTTGCTGGGTCTTATCGTCAAAAGTGTAGCGATTCGCTACCACTTTCATGTCTTTTGCCTTTTGAACCAAAACGATCACGATTTTAGAACGTGTAGCGATATCGCTACATTTTTCCCTTTCCGTACCATTGGCCACTTTTCATCGCAAAAATGTGACATCTTTTACCTTGCCGGAACTCTTTTCTAAAAGTGTAGCGAATCGCTGCACGTTTTACCTTAGACTCTTCTTCAACCAATGCTCCGTGATTTTAAAACATGCAGCGCATCGCTGCACTTTTTTCCTTAGACTCTTTTGTTTGATAGGTGTAGCGATATCGCTACACATTCGAGCACTTAGGTCTTTGAAGCTACCCGCGTCATGAAAATGGAACATGCAGCGCATCGCTGCACTTTTTGCTTTGGACTCCCTTTTGCAACCACTGCCCGCGATTTTGAGACATGCAGCGCATCGCTGCAACTTTTACCTTAGACCTTTTGAAGCCACGAAAATAGAACCGTCGCGATATCGCGACAGTTCTTCTTAGCTGCATGCGTTGACCGTGTTGACCGCGATTTCGTGACACATCACGAAATCACGATGGTTTCTGGACTTAGTTCTTTTTGCTCTTTTCCTTCAAAACCGTGTCCAAGCCTGTACAAAAGTTAGATTTTCAACAACTTAAGCATTAGTACTTCAACAAATGTGAATCAATGTGGCAAAAATGCCAACAAGATCTAAATTCTTTTAGTATGGATGAGATGCATGGTTCTTTGACTGCATATGAGATGAGAATAGAAAAATCTAAACCCATAGACAGAGAAGCTACTTTTAAAGCCCATAAAAATATGAAAGCAAAACAAGAATCCGAGGAAGAAGAGACATCAGATGAAATGGAAGCAAACTTTGTTCGAAAACTAAAAAGGGGAAAAAAAAATACGAGAGGAAAGTTACCGTTTAAATGTTTCAATTGTGGAGGCATTGGGCATTTTGCAGCTAAATGTCCACTTAATGAGAAGAACAAAAGTGATGAAGGATCGCACCAAGAAAGAAGTGACTGGAAGAAAAAAACAAATTTCAGAAAAGGCAACTTCAAGAAGAAAACTTTAATCTCCAAGAATGTCAGTTCATTAGAAGACAGCTGTGGTGAGGATTCTGAAAAGGAAACAGGTGAAGCTCTTTTCATGGCACTCAAAGAAGAAAAAACAAAAAAAGAACAAGAATGTGATGAAGAAGAAATTGATGCATAAGTAAATTTGGAAGAGGAACTAATTGCAGCTTTGGATGAATTGAAGATAGAAAGAAAAAAGAATAAGAAAATTTCAAGAAAGCTTGAGGATGCAAATGAAATCATAACCAGTTTGAAAGTACAGATAGAAGAATCCAAGAAAATATCTGAAGATATCGAAGTGCAAATAACCATGAAAATAGATTATTGCAGCAAGCTAGAAGAAGAGACTATTGGTTTAAGGATGCAGATAGAAGAGATGAATCGTAAAATTAGTTGTTATCACAAACGTGAAGAAATTTCTATGAAGCTGGATAAGATCATAAATAACCAAAATACTACAGGCATAAAATTTGGTTTGGGCTTTGATGAAGGAGAATCATCAAATGGATCAAAGGCCATAAATGAAGAATCCATAAATAATGAAGATAAGAAACATGTTGATCAAGAAAAATTGACTCATGCAAAAGAAAGCAATAATGCAAGGCACGAAAGGAGAATTGACAATGATGGATTCACCAATGTCACACATCAAAGAAGAAGAAGATTTATGACTCCTACGACAACATGGCAAAGACCATCACCCAGGTTCAATCATATCTTTTTTGGTTACTATTTTAAATGCAATGGTTATGGACATAAGATTTCAGATTGCAAGTATAATGTAGGACCAAGGAATTTTACCAGTAGAAATGTTTTTTCACCTTTGATGGATTATGCAGTAGAATGTTATAACTGTCATAATTTTGGGCACATTGCAAGAAATTGTCAAAGTACATTTACATCAAATCAATTTTAGGGAAGAAAATTTCAACCAAATGGAATGAGACAAAATAGAAAATTTCTCAAAAAACATGCACAAGCTACTGAAAAAGAAAAGTCAAAACAAGAGCCCAAAACTGTAATCAAACCAGAGTGGAAAGAAAAAGAGCGATCTAAGGAAGAAAAGGAATCCCTGATCGTACAAACAACATTTAAAGCACAAAATAAATCTGCACCATGGATACTTGATAGTGGATGCTCCAGGCATATGACAGGTGACAAACAAAAATTTGAGAAGCTACAGCAATATGAAGGTGGTTCAGTAAAATTTGGAAATAATGATGGAGCTAAGATAGTTAGCAAAGGTTCAGTTAAGATTAGTGACGAAAAAATCAAGTCAAAAGAACTCTTGTTTGTGGTTGGTCTGAAGCATAACTTGTTGAGCGTAAGTTAGATTTGTGATAGAGGTCATGAAGTGATTTTTAAGAAGCAGGGTTGTGAAGTCAGAAAAGCAAATAGTGGAAAGTTGATAGCAACTGGATCGAGGAAATCTGCAACCTCGTACACTCTCTCGGAGACTTCAGAAGGAGATTGCTTGATTGGACAGGAAGAAGAAAATTGGTTGTGGCACAAGAGGCTTGGTCATATCAGTTTTGACAATCTAGGAAAAATCAGCTCAAAAAAGGTAGTGAGAGATATTCCCACCATTGGAAAACCATCAAATAGCATTTGTGCTTCATGCCAAAAGGGGAAGCAAACTAGAGTCTCATTTAAAATAAAAGAGTACTACACAAGCAAACCTTTGGAACTAATAAATACTGATTTATGTGGACCCATGAGAACGCAAAGCATAAATGGTGACAAATATTTTATGTTGTGTATAGATGACTATTCCAGGATGACATGGGTACTATTTTTGAAGCATAAATCAGAAGCTTTTGAGATGTTCAAGGTTTTCAAAAACCATGTTGAGAATCAAACAGGAAAAAATATTAAATTTTTAAGATCAGATAGAGGAGAAGAGTTCATTTCAGAGGATTTTACAGAGTACTGTGAAAAATATGGTATTAGGAGACAATTTTCAGCAGCCATGACACCTCAGCAGAATGGTGTGGTAGAAAGAAAGAACAGGACAGTGCAGGAAATGGCACAGACTATGTTGAATGAGAGCAAAGAAGCAGACATATTTTGGAAAGAGGCAGTGCATACTGTGGTATACATCCAAAATAGGTGCATGTTGAGGACGCATGAAAGCAAAACTCCTTATGAGTTGTGGTTCGGTAAAAAGGCAACAATAAGATACTTTAAAGTTTTTGGCAGCAAGTGTTACATCAAAAGAACTGAAGAAAACCTTGGTAAGTTTGAAGATAGAGCGGATGAAGGTATTTTTCTTGGCTATTCGTCAAAAAGCAAAGCTTACAAATGCTACAACAAGAGGCTAAGAAAAATTGTGGATAGTGCCGATGTTAAAGTGATGAAGGTAGGGAACGAGTAATTAGCTATGAAGAGAACTACCCAATTTATGAAGAGGTTATTGAAGGAGATGAGGAAAAGGAAATGAAAAATAAACAAAAAATTGACTCAGATGATTCAAATAGTGATTCAGAAGTGGAAGAAAATAAGAAATTCAAAACAGGCAATTAGCAGAAAGATCATCCTAGAGAGTAAATAATTGGAGACCCCACAGTTGGTGTTCAGACAAGAAGAAGAGTAGTAAGTAACTACTCTCTATTATTCAGCATTGAGCCCAAAAATGTTGCTGACACAAGCAAAGATGAAAGTTGGATGAAGGCAATAAATGAAGAATTAGATCAGATCGAGAAAAACAAAACTTGGGAGTTAGTACCAAGACCTGCAAATAAAAATATAATCGGTACTAAATGGGTCTTTCGAAACAAATTGAATGAAGATGGACAGGTAGTCAGGAATAAAGCAAGATTGGTATGTAAAGGCTATGCACAAGTTGAAGGTATTGACTTTGAGGAAACATTTGCACCTGTGGCTAGACTAGAGGCAATTAGAATATTTTTGGCTTTAGCAGTTTACAATAATTTCAAAGTTTATCAAATGGATGTGAAATCAACATTTTTGAATGGGAAACTTGAAGAAGAGGTTTATATTGAGAATCTAGATGGTTTCCAACTTGGTGATGATCCCAAATTGATTTGCAAGTTGAAGAAAGCATTATATGGCTTAAAACAGGCACCCCGAGCATGGTATGCAAGGCTAGACAACTATCTTACTCAACAAGGGTTCAAGAAAGGTATGGTGGATAGTAATTTGTATGTCAAAACAGAAAATGGCCATATTATTGTTCTTGTTGTATACGTAGATGATATCATATTTTGTAGCAGCAAAGATGAGTCGTGTAAATATTTAGCAAATAAGATGCAAAAAGAATTTGAAATATCAATGATTGGTGAACTTTCATATTTCCTCGGGTTGCAAGTTAATCAAAATGAGAAGGGCATATTTATTTCTCAAATTAAATATGTGAAAGAGATGCTAAAAAAGTTCACAATGGAGGATTGTAAGCCAGTTAGCACTCCCATGACGATAGGTTGCAAGTTGAGCAAGGATGACAAATATCCACATGTTGATCAAACCATGTACAGATCTATGATTGGGAGCTTACTGTACTTGATAGCTACTAGACCAGATATTTTGTAGGCAGTATGCATGGTAGCATGATTTTAGGCTAGTCCCAAGGAGACTCATGTGACAGTAGTGAAGAGGATTCTTCGGTACCTTAAGGGTACTATGGAGTATGGGTTATGGTATCCGAAAGGTAAGGATTTCACCCTTATTATGTATTCAGATGCAGATTGGGCAAGATGTGTAGATGACAAAAAGAGTACTAGTGGAGGTGCATTCTATCTTGGAGATAGGTTGGTCACGTGGCACAGTAAGAAACAAGAGTCAGTCTCCTTATCCATAGTAGAGGCAGAATATATTGCAGCGACAACGTGTTGTACGCAGGTATTATGGATGAAAAAAACCCTAAAATATCTTGGTATTAAATTCAATGAGCCAATTTCAGTTAAGTGTGATAACACCAGTGCCATTAACATCTCAAATAATCTGGTTATGCATTCTCGCACAAAACATATTGCTATCCGGTATCACTTTTTGAAGGAGAAAGTTGCGGAAGGTGAGGTTAAGTTGGATTTTGTTCCAACAACAGAGCAAGTAGCGGATATCTTCACAAAACCGTTGCCCAAGGAAGTCTTTGAGTACCTTCGCAATAAATTGGGAGTGGTCACGCTTCCCAAGAATTGACTAGCTATTGGGACCACATTCTCAGGGGGAGCATTTGTGTATTTGTTTATCTTTTTGTTCATGTTTGTGATTTTTGCTAAGTGTAATAATTTTTGCGTGAGAATGTTGTGCATGGACTCAGGGGGAGTTTGCAGCAACCCTTTGGTATTGTTGTCAAAGAGGGAGAAGAGTTACAGGAAATTGCACATGTGTTGCCAACAATTCCAAAGGGGGAGATTGTTGAGCAAGGTGCAACGAAAGTATTATCATTGTTGTCAACACAGTTAGATAGATCGGTTGATGCAGTGGATAGGAGTTCATAGGTTATTCAGAGTATGTACAGTGATGTTAAATGCTTATGAGGATGTTTTTGATGTTTGTGTGAAGTTGTTACAGGTTGTTTGTGCAAAGTTGAAAAAAATCGTCATGTTGTGGCTGCTCCACAATGTACCCCAAAATTGGGGACCCACCTTTTTGTATATTTTCCAAGAAGACCGAAGTGGCCCATATGCTAAAGATCAAAGAAAAAGCAAACCACCACAAAGAAAAAAAGTGTCGCGATATCGCGACATGTTGCATTTTCACGACCAAAATAGAAGAGAAAGAACAAGAAATAAAAAGTGTCGTGATATCGCGACATGTTGCATTTTCGTGGCCAAAAGAGAATAGAAAGAACAAGAAAGAAAAAGTGTCGTGATATCGCGACATGTTGCATTTTTGCGGTCAAAAGAGAAGAGAAAGAACAAGAAATAAAAAGCATCGCGATATCATGACATGTTGCATTTTCACATCCAAAAGAGAAGAGAAAGAACAAGAAAGAAAAAGTGTCGCGATATCGCGACATGTTGCATTTTCGTGTCCAAAAGATAAGAGAAAGAACAAGAGAGAAAAAAGTGTCACAATATTACATGTTGCATTTTTGCGGTCCAAAGCAAAGAGAAAGAACAAGAAAGAAAAAGTGTCACGATATCGCGACATGTTGCATTTTCGCGGTCCAAAGCAAAGAGAAAGAACAAGAAAGAAAAAGTGTTGCAATATCGCGACATGTTGCATTTTCGTGGTCCAAAGCAAAGAGAAAGAGCAAGGAGAAAAAAGTGTCGCAATATCATGACATGTTGCATTTTTGCGGTCCAAAGCAAAGAGAAAGAGCAAGAAGGAAAAAGTGTCACGATATCGCGACATGTAGCATTTTCATGACTCAAAAAGGGCAGGCAGGCAGAGAAACAAAAGTGTCGCAATATCATGACATGTTGCATTTTTGTGACTCAAAAAGGGCAGCAAGCAGAGAAACAAAAGTGTCGCGATATCACGACATGTTGCATTTTCGCGACTCAAAAAGGCAGGCAGGTAGAGAAACAAAAGTGTCACAATATCGCGACATGTATTTTTGCCAAAGGAACAGAGTAGTTGATAGTGCATCTGATATTAGTGATGAACACCAGGATAGTGAAACTGAAGACTACATAGTGACGTGGACCTATAAGGAATAAATCGAAGATTGAATAAGGTAATTTGTCACATAAGGACAAAATTCAATGAATAAGACAAAACATTACATAAGAAATATTTAATGATTTGAAATCATCTAAGATGGTCGTTACACATGGAAAGAAGCGGACGCATGCCCATGTGGAGAAAAGGAAATGAAGGGCCACAAAATAGAAACGAAAAGCCTTTTTAGAAACCAAAACACATGCATGCACAAGGGAAGGAGAAAACGAACAGTCATGGAAGGAGAAAATGAACAGTCATGGAAGGAGAAACAATTTTTTTTCAAAGGTTTTAAATACGCCATTCAAAGAGGCCATAAGTAGTTGGTGCTCCTTTCTGTTGGTGCAGATAAATTAGGTGTTGGTGCTCCTTTCTGTTGGTGTAGATAAATTAGGGGTTGGTGCTCCTTTTTGTTGGTGCAGATAAATTAGGGGTTGGTGCTCCTTCCAGTGGGTGCTGGTAAATTGATTGTAAAGTTGGTGCTTTGCAAAGGCTGGATTTGGATGGGAGTCCAAAAAATCATTTTGAG
Organism: Wollemia nobilis; assembly: GCA_028583015.1. Taxonomy (NCBI): domain Eukaryota; kingdom Viridiplantae; phylum Streptophyta; class Pinopsida; order Araucariales; family Araucariaceae; genus Wollemia; species Wollemia nobilis. The sequence continues at coordinate 534,807 of JAQPPZ010016936.1, forward strand.
GATGTAGCCAAATCGGTGAACCTTGGTACATCTTGTGTTGTGTGATGTTCTCTTGTTATACTTGTTTTATTTGGTTTCAAGTTTTCATTGTTTCAACTTTAAGAGTTGAAGATTTAAGTTTTAAAAGAGCTACACTGATTCACCCCCCCTCTCAGTGTCATTGTGAGACTAACATGGTTTTCTTGAGATCCTCTATGATATAATAACCTTGTTTTGGAACTCCCAAGGTTTGATTATTTTGACCTGGGGCTGCCCCTTTGTCTTGAGAACTTGTAGTAGGATTTCCTTTAGGAGGTGGAGGGTTATTATCTACTTTGATATCAGGAGGAACATATAAATAGTTAGGTGGTGTAGAAATTGTAAAAGGTTATTTGTTTTTGCTTCTTAACATGTAGTTATTGTCTCTTTATAATTGTTGATAAGTCTGAACCTCGTATTCTAAATAAATATCAATATTATAATTTTAATCTAACAAAGGATCAAAAGTGTTTGAGAACATGGCCTATTCAGTGTTGTTCCTATTAAAATCTCCAAGATTATCATTTGTGGGTACAAGCTCCAAGTTTTCCATTTCTTAATGAACAATGTCTAAGGCTGATTTAAATTTAGGGTAGTTTGTCTCACCATGTTGGGTTGTTGCATGCATTCTACACTAGTTAGGTAAGACCAAATATACCAAGTTTACAGTTGAGCATGAGGATATAATTTCTTGGTCAATAGGATTCGGTACACCTTTGTTGTTGGGACGAGAGTTCCATTGGTGATTTTGCTTCTGAAAATGAAAATTTCTATTATGACCAACATTATTGTTGTTCATGTTGGTTGTATCTTTGCATGGCTAATACATCATTACTAATTTTTTGAACCATCCTTTGCAAGCTTCCCAAATATTGATTCAAAGTGTTTGTGGGTTGATTATGCACTGGTGGAGTTTTTTGATTCGGTACTTGGTGTTTGCTCCTTGGGGTGTCAAGTATGTAGGTATGACTTGTTGGGTCTCAAGTATTCGGTAACAATATATAGGCATAAACTATTATTACCCCAAGATATTCAACAACTATCTTTATCCATGAAAATATCTTTCAGATATTTGTAGCAGAGCTTCAAGGGAACTAAAAAAAATACTAGAAAATAAAGCTAATCTAATGTTGTTATTAAGTTTTTAAAATTTTACAGGATTTTTTGGAACCCTTTACAAATGAGTGGAAGTTTATTTTATAAATTGAGAAAAACAAATTTCCCTTTATTTTAAAAGTTCAAACTTCCATCAAAACAATAATTTAAAATAGAAGTATATTTCCAAGTCTTCACATGATTACAATGATATAAATGATTTTGGCTTATTAAATCATGCATTCCATGTGGAAAGGGAATATATGAATATTTTTCAGTTGTTGGGTCCTCGTACGGTGGAAAATACAAGTCATGCCCAATCAATTTTTTTTGGAAAAAAGTCTATGCATATTTAATTTTAAATATGACCAATAGTTACAACAAAAAATAAGTAGGTGCAACCTCCCCAAACAAACAAATCTTAATCTGGAGTGTAGTCTAACAACCTCAATAGATTAGCCAACATTCATAACAATAATATAAATTAAAATAATAAAATAGGTATAGCCTAAGATGTCCTCATCATTCCTCCCCACTATATAAGCATTCGACTCCAATGCTTTTACAAGAAAGTGGTCAAGAACTTAGGAGTGTCGAGTACAACTCCAAGATACAAAGAGAAGAAGACCAAAGATGAGCTGGAATAGCTCTTCAAAAAATACCAAAATATGGATACCATTTGGTCATGTTTGAAAATATTTTTTTGACGACTGTAAACTTACCTATTCTTGTAGATGGTTGGATGGTCCCTTGAGTTGGCATTAAAAGAAGAATATTTGGAACAATAATTAAATTAATTAATTTAATTTAATAAATCCATTTAATTTTATTTAATTTGTTCTTTTTTTAATTTAAAAAAATGGCCCACACACACGATCAACTTTGACCACATAGGGCTTGCGTGGAGCAAGACATGCACAAGCATGCCACACTCCACGTGTGGGCATGTGCTATCATGCCTTGCACGTGTGAGCGCATGCATGGGGAATGGGTAGGTGTGCCTCCCCATGGGGTGTGCATGAGAATAACCATGCTGTCATGTGCACAAGCACTGTGTGCATGGGCCCACATTGCCACATGCACACACATTGTACTTGTGGTGTGCGTTGTGCACATAGCCTAAGTGCACGGGGCCACGTTGGTCATACTGCACGTAGGCATGCATGATAAACATGCACTCACCTGGAACGTGTTGCCACATGTAGCCCTTATGTGTATGGCCACGTTGGCCACCTGCACCAAATGCATGGTAGAGTGTGCATGAGCACTTTTTAGGGGAACCAATCTTTTGGATGTGCATCCCGTGAGCTCATAAACGAGAAAAGGCACATGGAAGAAAAAAATATATGGGATAAACCCTTTTCATGCAATTTTTTTTTGTCTTCGCTTGATATTTTTACATGTAATAATAAGAAAATGTCTCTTCTTCCACCAAAAGCAATTTTTGACAATGTGAATTAGTCTTTAGTGCACACAATTGGGGAAAGGATCTGGAATTGCTGAATAGTGGGGGTAGTGATGGTGGCCAAGGAGGTACATGGGGTATAGGACTGAAACCCTGACTTTTTATAAGGCAATAGGACAATCTCCATTGGATCATAAAAAAAATCAATGTTGTACAGTATCCATCAAATGCACATACTATTGTGGCTCTGTGTGGAAGAGGAGGAATGACCAAAGCATGTTTTGTCCAACATTTAGGGCCACTTTTAGAGATAAAAATAGAGCTACAACCATTAAATCCTAGCCATGATTGGTGTTGCTCAACCACAACTAGGAATACCATAGTGAAACTGATTTAATGAGGTTCTTCAATGAGATATTCTACAAGGAGATCATCAACTACTAATTCTTCTATAGTGACAACTTATGTAGCAAAACTATTTTCTTCTTTAATATTTTTAATTTCTTCAACAACAACATTTAAAGGCAAGACAATGGGCATCTCGGCCATAGATCCTGGTTTGATTACAGGTGTTGCTTCATGATCTTCGATAATTTCTTCTTCCTCAATAGGAATAATTTATTGTTTAGTGATTTCTTCTTCCTTAGTAGGAAGAATTTCTTCCTTATAAATTTGAATTTTTGCAACAATTTCTTCTAAAACAATTGGAATTTATTCCTTAGAAATTTTGATTTCTACAAAATTTTATTCTATAGCAATTAAAATTTCTTCTCCAGTTCATGATTCTTTTGTTATCATTTCTTCTGCCAGTTGGGCAGCTTGAATATGCTAGACATTAGCAATGATCATTTTGAGTCATTGCTCTAAATTTTCAAAGAAAATTTTATCCTCGATAGACAACATGGTGCCCTACCTAGACAGGAGCAGAATATACTACTATGATACCACTAATGTAGAACTTCAAATTCTACCTATATTTGTATTATTTAGTGGTGCTTAAATAACACCAATAGTTACAACCAAAAATAGGTAGGTGCAAAACAGGTGCAACCTCCCCAAACAAATGAAGCTTAATCTAGAGTGCAGTCTAACAACCTCAATAGATTAGCCAATGTTCATAACAATAATATAGAATGTAGTCTGACAGTGTTAGGATGAGGTTGACTGGATTGGCAATGGCAGCCAGATGGAGATAGACCAGGATGTAGGGAGACACAAAGACCAAGACCTCTAACGAAGATATATCCCTAACACAGATAGTGCATAGACTGATAGAGACATGCAAACCGAGATGGGTGATGTGGTGCACACATAGTTTCTAACTAGACTCATATTGCACACATGGTTCGAGGTGATATGGTGGTGGTTTATTGGACTAGATTACACACAGTTCGAGGTGATGTAGTGGTGGTTTATTGGGTTGGAGTGATATTCATGTCATCGATGTGGCAAAAGTATTTGGGAGTGTCTTGATTGCTTGAAGGCAATTGAAATCCTAAGGGTTTTCCAAAGGTTTTAAACAGTCCCCACACACTTTCTTAGTGCATGTGGGACTAAAACCATCAGATTTTTTTCTTTTTTATGCATCCACATAGGATAAAGCATCGACAATTGTTCCCTATCATCATCGAGTGCTATAGCTCGATTGATGAGCACGATGCTTGCTAGGTTGGTGGTCACCAGTTAAAATCCTGCAGAGGGATTATACAAAGGCATTATTTTGTTAAGCAATTTCTTGCACGCGATGACAATTTTTGCTAGGACCACACAACATTGCTAGCAATTTTTTGACATTTTTTTTTGCTAACAAGAAATTGTTCTTTTTTTACAATTTTTTGCAATTGCAAAGGAGGGAGTTACAAGACGCGCAATTGTTGCTTGAAAGACAAATATGAAGTGATATTTACGAGGTATTTTTTTTAAATACTTTGTTTATTCCTTATAAAGAAATTTTGGAGGGATAAGTGTTTTTCTTGGCACTTGAAAGGATATTCAATTTTTTTTATCCTTGTTTATTTTGCAACAAAAAGGGGATCACAAGCATTTTTCTTTTGCAGAATTCTAAGACAAAGGGGGGAAGAAAATTGTTGATTTGAAAAAGACATTTGGTTTTGAATATCATCATTGTAACAAAATTGACATTGTAATAGGTGCATTTTCTATGGAAACCAACACCTAAAGTGTTTAAATTTGTGGGCACTTGTGATTGTTTTTGCATTTAAATTTCTTGTTTTCTTGCATTTTCAATCATAAAGTAAAATATACAAAGCAAAGAAAAGACCCCAAATTTTACACCTATTTGTGCAATTTATTGCATCGCAGCGTTTGGTATATATGGTACCTCTGGTCCACACTTATAGGTAATGATGTTGTGCTTGGAATATCTAACACCTAATATAGCTGCAACAATGTCTGAGCTATTATTCTCTATAAATCATTAAGGAGAAATAAGGCAAACCCGTTTTTGATATTCAATCTATTTAATACCCTAATTATTTTTAATTGTTTGGCTTAAACTCCTCCAACTCATCAACCTTATTTCAAAGGGTTTTGAGGAAGGTGCCATCAATTTGATTGAATTCCCTTTCACATACTCTTTGCAAGTATAAAGAAAGGGGGACCATTTGGTGTTATAAGGAACCTTCACAATGGCCACTATTCAAAAATATATTTCAGATTCACAGTTGCTAAAGGGTTTTAATTTTACACTATGGGAGACAAATATGAGAGCTATCCTTCAAGTTGAATATTTGTGGGATGTAGTGATTGGAACTACAAAACATCCTACAACAACAAGGGCAGATCAAGAGGTATTTGATAATAAGGATAGATGTCTAATATTTATTCTGATTTCTAGTACAGATGAGGTCCAACCTCATATTTGTGATGCCAAATTGGGTAAGGAAGCTTGGGATGCTTTGATTACCATTTATGAAGGGAAGAATCAGTCCACTATTCTAAACCTTCAAACTCAACTACATACACTCAGTGTGAAATATGGTGAAACAGTTGACCTATTTCTATGCAGAGTGGCAGAATTGGAAGACAAATTAAATGCTATGGGAGAGATAGTGGTAGATACTCTCTTGACCTTTGTCATATTGAGAGCTTTGCTAGAATCATACAAAGTATTGATCATGTCTCTTAATGTTTCTAGAAGACAAGTTTCATTTGTGGAATTGGTAAATTTGCTTCAAACTGAGGAGGCAAATCAATTTTAGAAAGATGATGTACCAGATAATGCCCTCTACTCCAAACAAGGGGTAAGAAACAAGGTATTTTTTAGAAGGGAGGACCTTCATTAAAAGAAAAAGGGAAAAAACCTTAGTAGAAAGATAAGCAATATTGCAAAATCTATGATACGAATAAACATGACACCAATAGATGTTGGTTTAATAATAAACAACAAAATAACCAAGATCACAAGAAGAAGGGCAAAGGGAAATACAAACCACATAAGAAGAATAAGTAACCCAAGGAGAATGTTGTTTATGATGAATCAGACTCAAACGTAGATTCTGAGTGAGCCCACAAGGTTCTCATGACTCACACATCTTCTTAGCAGAAAGATACGATGTGGTATATTGATTCTGATGCCAGTAAACACATGATTGGATATAGATCATGGTTTGAGACATTTGAGGAAAAGGAAGGTAAGCTAGTAACCATTGTTGAAAATCAGACCTTCCGAGTCTAGGGTGAAGGGGATATTTTTGTCACTCTTCCAGATGGCAAATGTTAGATTAAGAAAGTTCTCTATGTTCCTAGATTGACCAATAATTTGTTGTCAGTCCCTTAGATATTATATAGAAACATGGATGTTGTTTTCAGTGGTGAGGAGGGCAGAAATATGTGTTTCATCACCATCAAGGGAAATTATGTACCAACAAGATCATACAAGTATGGCTTATTTATATTAGATATTGTTTCAACACCTCATGTTTCTATAGCAACAACTATAAAAGAGGCTACTTCTCTTTGGTACAAGAGATATGGGCATATGAGTTTAGGATATTTGCTCAAGTTAAGCAAATATGAGATGGTGAAAGGCCTTCCCAACCTTTCATCTATATTTACAGTATGCTTGGATTGCTTAGTAGGGAAGCAACATCGGGTACCGTTTGAGGTTAGCTCTTCATGAGCTAAGAAACCTTTAGAGTTGGTACACATTGATCTATGCGGTCCTATGCCAAACATCTATGGTGGAAAGAGATATTTTCAACTTTTTATTGATGATTACTCATGAAATATGTGGGTTTCTTTCTCTAATTTAAGTAAGAGGCATTTCTATACTTTTAACAATTCAAGAAGCTTATTGAGGAGTCAAGATGTTCCATAAAAATCCTAAACTCATATTGAGGGGGAAATATACCTCCAAGGAATTTTCATCATTTTTGAATGAACATGGTATTAAGAGACAACTAAAAATAGCCTATAATCCACAGTAAAATGGAGTTGCTAAGAGGAGGAACCATTCCATCATGGAAATGGTTCACTATATGTTTAAGGGAGCACATATTGAGCAATAGTTTTAGGTAGAAGCAGTGAATACAACAGTGTACCTCCTGAATAGAGCACCCACAAGAGCTCTATAGGGCAAGAATACACAAGAAGCATGGAGTGGTAGGAAACCCTCCATTTCTCATCTAAGGGTTTTTTGATGTAAGGCATTCATGCACATACCAAAAAAGAAGAGGAAGAAGTTAGATGAGAATGTATTTTTCTTGGTTATGATGAGCATTCAAAGGGATATCGATTGATAGATCCTATGACCAAGAAAATGCACACTAGTAGAGACATGGTATTTGATGAAGCTTTCACATCAGATAACACATCTACAACTATATACCTGGAGGAAGAGAAGCATAAGAAAGGGGTTCCACCCCCATAGAACAAGGTTCCTAAATGATATACTAGCACATTGAGATATTTCAAGTTGAATTCACTTCCAGATCTAACTCTAGATCAACCTTGTACTCACAGCATGATTCAGCAGATGAGAGCAGAGGCATCAATTTTAGAGGTTGATGAGCTTTACCAATAGTTTGATAAACTATCTGTAGATGCAGAGGAAGACAGAGAAACATATATGGATTATGAATGGGTTTATATGTCAGCATTGGATGAGAATAAATCCATAAAAAATCAAGATGCACTTAGTGAGCCTTAGTGGAAGGTTGCTATGGAAGCAAAACATACATCTCTCATGAAAAATTATACATGAAAGCTAGTTAATCTACCTTCAGGAAAGAAGCCCATTGGCTGCAAATGGGTGTTCAAAATGAAGTATAAGGCAAATGGTACTATTGATAAGCATAAGACCCATATTTTTGAAAAGGGCTATGCTTAGAAATAAGGCATAGATTATGAAGAGACTTTTGTTCCTACTACAAAAATGACTACCATTCGAGTAATTTGTGCCATGGCAGCTCAGTTTGGGTGGAAATTACATTATATGGATGTAAAAAGTGCTTTCTTGAATGGTGACCTAAAAGAAGAATTGTACATGACCCAACCAGAAGGATTTGTGGTTGAAGGGCAAGAACAGAAAGTTTACAAGTTGGTCAAATCCTTGTATGGGCTCAAACAAGCTCCACGAGCTTGGTACATCAAAATTTAAAGTCACCTAGTGCAACATGGATTCAAAAGAAGTCCTTCAGATGCAAATATCTATATATAAAAAAATAGTTTTGACATAGTGATTTGGTACTATATGTGGATGATCTGATCATAATTAATAGTTCTAGAGAACATGATTGATGCAGTAAAAGATGATTTGAAACACTCATTTGAAATGACAGATCTAGGACTTGTTCACTATTGTATTGGTTTGGGTTATCTTTCAAGGTTCATACAGGAACCTAAGGTGAGTCATTGGAAAGCAACAAAGAGAGTTCTTCATTATGTCCGTGGTAGTACAAACTATGGCCTAGAGTACAAGAAGAATGACAAGTTCTTATTACAAGGATACACAGACTCAGACTATGCCAGATCCATTGATGATCGCAAGTCGACTTATGGATATATTTTCCATATCGGATCTACACCTGTCTCTTGGCACAATAAGAAGCAGTAGGTGGTTGCTTTATCTTTTACAGAGGTAGAATATCATGTAGTAAGTGGAGCAGTCTACGAGATAATATGGTTAAGTCGCATTCTTACAAACATGGGTCTTCCAAAGAATCTTCCACTTCATTTGTTTTATGATAATCAAGGTGTTTTGAATCTAGTCAAGAATCTAGTATTTCATTAATGTACCAAACACATTAACACTCGATGTCATTTCATTCGAGATATAGTTCCAAAGCACCACATATAGCTCCATTACATTCCCATTGATAAGCAAGTTGCAGATATTTTCACCAAGGCACTTGCACGTGTCAAATTTGAATTGTTTCGCAATGCTCTTTGTATTTGCCAATAATGTAATAAGGGAGGATGTTAGCACATAGGCTATGTTAGCTATGTTATTATAATATTTGATAAAATAGCACTTTGCACTCTCTATTTGGTTAGGTAGTTTCTTGGTAGTTCATCAACTATCTTATCTATGTATTTAATCAAATCTCATATCAATTGAAAAGCTCCTTGTTGCATTCTTCTACAAGGTGTGCACGAGCACAACCATACTGCCACGTGCACAAGCACTATGCATATGGTATGCATTATGTGCATAGGCCCACATTGCCACATGCACAAGCACTGTATGCGTGGTGTGCGCTGTATGCATAGCCTAAGTGCACAGGGGCACATTGGTCGTACTGCACCTATGCATGCATGATAAACATGCACTCACCTCGCATGTGTGGCCACATGTAGCCCTTGCATGTATGGCCATGTTGGCCACCTACACAAAATGTATGGTAGAGCATGCATGAACACTTTTTAGGGGAACTAATATTTTGTGTGTACATCCTGTGAGCTCATCAAAGAGAAAGGGCACATGGGAGAAAAAAGAGATGGGAGAAGCCCTTTTTGTGCATTTTTTCTTTTGTGTCTCTGCTTGATATTTTTGCATGCAACAATAAGAAAATTTATCTCTTCTTCCTCCAAAAGCAATTTTTGGCAATGTGAACCAGTATTCAGCACATGCAATTAGGGAAAGGATTTGGAACTACTAAGTAGTGGGGGTAGTGGTGGTGGCCAAGGAGTTACATGGGGTATAGGGCTAAAACCATGAATTTCCACAAGGAAATAGGACAATCTCCATCAGATCATAAAAAAAATCAATTTTGTAAATTATCTCTCAAATGCACATACTATTGTGGCTCTGTGTGGAAGAGGAGGAAAGGACAAAACAAGTTTTGGCCAACATTCAGGGCCACTTTTAGAGATAAAAATAGGGCTGCAACCATAAAATCTTAGCCATGATTCGTGTTGTTTGACAACAATAAGGAAAACTATAGTAAAAATAATTTGATGAGGTTATTCAATGAGATCTTCAACAAGGAGATCATCAACTACTAATTATTCTATGTGACTTCTGCAACAAAAATATTTTTTTCTCTAATATTTTTAATTTCTTCCACAACAACATTGTCTAAAGGCAAGATGATGGGCATATCACCCATAGATCTTGATTTGATTCCAGGTGTTGTTTCATGATATTTGATAATTTCTTCTTCCTCAACATGAATAATTTCTTTAGCAATTTATTCTTCCTTAGAAATTTGAATTTTTGCAGCAATTTCTTCTACAAAAATTGGAATTTCTTCTTAGAAATTTGAATTTCTATAATAATTTTTTTTGCAGCAATTATAATTTCTTCTCTAGTCGATGATTCTTTTGTTGCTATTTCTTCTACGAGTTGGGTAACTTGAATTAGCTAGAAATTATCAATGATCATTTTGAGTCATTTCTCTAAATTTTCAAAGAAAATTTTATCCTCAATAGACAACATGGTGCCCCACCTAGACAAGAGTATAATCTACTACTCTGATACCACTAATGTAGAACTTTAAATTCTACCTACATTTGTATTATTTAGTGGTCTTAAATAGCACCAATAGTTATAACCAAAAATAGGTACGTACAAAATAGGTGTAACCTCTCCAAACAAATGAAGCTTAATCTGGACTGTAGTCTAATAGCCTCAATAGATTACCCAATGTTCATAACAATAATCCAACTTGAAATAATAAAATAGGCATAGACTAAGATGTTCTCATCACTAGTAGATCTCGAATGAACATGGATGCCAAAGGATCAAGAGCATTAAAATACATTCGTAGGGCAACGGGCTCTAAAATCTCAAATGGGGAAACCAATCTTGTGAAAAGCTTATGGAAGCGTGTATTAAAGTTACTAATGGGTTAACCAGGATCTCTTTTGGTAGTGGTAAAATAATGGCACAAGGCAACAAGACCAATGATTAGTCTAAAGTGCTTCACAAAATATTATTTCAACTCCAACCAAGAATGAATAGAACAGACAGGTAAATTAATATACTAGTAGTATGAATACTCATCTAAGATATCATGGAATATATGGTAAGCTACATTATCGTGTTGAATCTGAAGCCTTATTAAGGTATCCTTATACATTTGGATGTTCTCTTCTACAAATCGAGTACCATCGTACTTATAATTTGGCAAGTGTTTTTCAATATTCTTTGGAATATCATGCTCTACTCCATCAATGTCTAATGGGCCATGGACTGTGAGCCAATTTGGTTGGTGATCCATTGCTTTATTTCACAAAGGGGCATATAAGATGAGAGATTAGGAATTTCTTGGTGAACAAGTTACATATTAAGGTCTAATTTTCTATTTTTCCTTATCACATCTATATTTTCTATAGTGGGTGAGGGATAGCAACTCAAAATTTTATTCTACTAAACTTGACCGATCGAGAATCCTTCTTGGTTCTAGTTTGGATGTAGTCTAAAGAGTTAGATATAATGTGAAAGAATGTGGTTAAGCCCTACTTCTAGCACCATTTTTGTTGACCCACATTTTTTTATGCTTGCAAATAGGTGGAACACACACACACACATACACACTATGGATGTTCCCTCTTGAAAAGGAAAGATATTTCCTCCAAGATTTAGGTAGGTTGGGTCTCAACCACATAGGTTTCACTTAGAGGGGATTTGTTGATGATCCACAAGTTTTTTTGGGGCTTTGTAGAAACATTTAGTATAAATTAGATCTGGGTTCACAAAGCATTCATAAATCTACACAAAATCTAAATATTCCAGCAACAAAATAACTATAACATGAAGATAAATTCTACTCTAACACTAGTCTAACCAAGAGGAGCAAATAAAATTAAAAAAGGATAAGGTTAGGAAGAAAGAACTTGATTCCCCTAAGATCACTACAACATGTAACAAAGAAAACTAAGCATGAAAATACCTCCAAGTAGCCAATATTCACACAATTGCATAGAGGGATGATTGCAAAATAAGGTAATTATAGTAATAATATACAAATATAAACTGTTATTACCCTAAGATATTCAAAAACTATCTTTATTCATGAAAATATCTTTCAGATATTTGCAGTAGAGCTTCAAGGAAACTAAAAAACAAATTCTAGAAAATAAAGCTAATCTAATGTTGTTATTAAGTTTCTAAAACTTCACAATTTTTTTTGGAATCCTTTACAAATGAGTGGAAGTTTATTTTATAAACTAAGGAAAATAATTTTCCCTCCATTTTTAAAGTTCAAACTTCCATAAAAATAATAATTTAAAATAGAAGTCTTTTTTCAAGTATTCACATGATTACAATGATATAAATGATTTTGGATCATTAAATCATTCATTCCACGTGGAAAGGAAATATCTGAATATTTTTTCATTTTTTGGGTCCTCGCACTGTGGAAGATAAAAGTTGTGCCCAATCAAACAATTTTGTAAAAAAGTCTATGCATCTTTAATTTTAAATAGCACCAATAGTTACAACCAGAAATAAGTTGGTGCAACCTCCCAAAACAAACAAAGCTTAATCTGGAGTGTAGTCTAACAACCTCAATAGATTAGCCAACGTTCATAACAATAATCCAACTTGTAATAATAAAATAGGCATAGCCTAAGATGTCCTCATCATTCCTCCCCACTATATAAGCATTGGACTCCAATACTTTTACAATAAAATGGGCAAGAACTTAGGAGTGTTGGGTACGACCAAAAATGCACTCAAATATACAAAGAGAAGAAGACCAAGGATGAGCTAGAATAGGTCTTCACAAAATACCAAAATATGGATACCATTGGGTCGGGTTCGAATAGATATTTTGGATGGTCCCTCGATTTGGCATGAAAAGAAGAACATTTGGACCAATAATTAGATTAATTAATTAATTAAGTCAATTTAATAAATCCATTTAATTTAATTTAATTTAATTTGTTTTTTTAATTTAATTTGTAGGGTTGCAAGTGAAGGAAGACCATATCACCTACATCAAAGCTATGCTCAGAATGATGTTGGTCAACCTATTGACGCATTAAATTTTGAGCCATGTCCAAATTCTGCTTCAGCTGGCAAAGAACATTAGTATGTTGGTTGAGAGTAGTATCAACTGCCTGGACCTTGGAGCTTCCTGGGATGTATGAAGAAGGCATGAGTGGAGGGTGCCCATAAACAACCTCAAAAGGGGTGAGTTTGGTTGCTATATGATAGGAAGTGTTGTACCACCATTCAGCCAAAGGAAGCCACTTCGCCCATTGAGTAGGATGATCTTATGCAAAGCAACTAAGATAGGTATCCAAACATTTATTAACAATCTCAGTTTGACCATCCATTTGCGGATGATAGGTTGAACTCATTTTGAGATGAGTTCCCTGCAACTTAAACAATTCTTGCTAAAAATGACTAGTGAAGGTAGGATCTCGATCAAACATAATGGAGGTGGGCATACCATGAGGGAGAAAAATAGAATTGAGAAATATTTGGGCAACTGTAGAGGCTGTGTAGGGGTGGCCAAGGGAATAAAAATGAGCATACTTCGAAAGGCGATCCATTACCACGAGAGTAATAGAATTACCGCTAGATTTAGGTAACCCTTCTATGAAATCCATGGAAATATCAGTCCAAACCTGATCTAGAATGGTCAAGGGTTGAAGAGTACCCGAAGAACGTACCATTTCACCTTTCATCCGTTGGTAGGTATCATAAGCTACAAAAAAATCATGGATATCATATTTTATACCTTTCTAGAAGAATATGCGCTTGAGGCATTCATATGTTTTAAGAAATCCTGAATGGCCTGTAGAGGGAGCAGTATGTAGTTCCTTCATTAAGAGCTCACAGAGTGGGGATGTACGAGGAAGAACAAGGCGTTGGCGATAATGCAGCTCATGGCCATCCCAATTGTAGCCTAGGAATGAAGTAGGATCATCACGGAGCGAGGCCACCAAAGATTTCAAATATACATCCTGAAGTAACTCCTGTCATAAGGAATCTATCCATTGAGGAATAGGTGAGGAAATGACACATAACATACTGAGGACCTCAAATTGGTGAGAGAGAGCATCAACCACAATATTCTCTTTACCTTTTTTATAGGTGATATCATAATCATATCCCTTGAGTTTAGAAACCCATTTTTGTTGTTCTGGGGTAGTAACCCGTTGTTCCAAGAAGTATTTGAGACTCTGATGGTATGTTTAAATGGAGAAATGATGCCCAATGAGATATGGTCACCAATGGGTTACAATATGTTAGATGGCCAACATATCCTAGGCATATGTAGACTTTCCCAAGTTACGATCAGAGTGCCTTACTAGTGAAAGCCAAGGGTCTCCCTTCCTACATCAACATTGTCCTGATGCCATGATCGAAAGCATCACTTTCAATGACAAAAGGCTTGAAAAATCTGGCATGGATAGAACTGGTGTTGTAGTCATAGCATGCTTCAATTCGAGGAAGGCTTGGTCAGCGGGCCCCATCTAAGTAAATGAGTCCTTATTTAACATGGATGTGAGGGGGGCCACTATTTTACCATAATTACAAACAAATTTGTGGTAGTAACCTATAAACCCTAAGAATCCTTGAAGTCCCTTAAGAGTGTGAGGTTTTAGCCAGTCCTGAACAACCTGAATCTTCTTGGGGTCGACCTTGATGCCCTCTTTGGAGACAATGTGTCCTAGACACTCCACTTCATTTAGACCAAAGGAACACTTGGACCGCTTAGCAAAAGGTCAATGTTGTACCAATAATTGTAATGTTTGATCCACATGGATAAGGTGTTCTTCCCACGAGCAACTATAAACCAAGATATCATAAAAGAAAACCAAGATGAACTTCCACAGAAAAGGGTAAAATATGTTGTTCATCAAGCTCTAAAATATGGAAGGAGCATTTGTCAGACCAAATGGCATTACCAAGAACTCATATTGACCTTCATGAGTACGAAATGCAGTTTTGAGGATATCCTCATCCTTGAGTTGGATTTGATGGTAGCCAGAATAAATATCTAACTTGGAGAAGTACATAGCTCCATGTAATTCATCTAGTAATTAATCCATGACTAGAATGGAGAATTTATCCTTGATGGTAATTTTGTTGAGCTCACGGTAGTCTATACACAATCACCATGAGCCATCCTTCTTGTGAACTAGTAAAACTAGAGAAGAGTAAGGGCTGGTACTCGATCAAATGACACCAGCTTTGAGCAATTCTTGTACCATCTGCTCAATTTCAGACTTGAGAGCATGAGGATACCGGTACGATATGATGTTGGATGGTGCATTACCTGGTAGTAGTGGAATAGCATGGTCACGTGAGCGACGAGGCGATAGGGTAGTTGGTTCTAAAAAAACACCATTGTGCTTGGTAAGAACAATTTGCAAATCTCCTGGAATTTGATCCACTGTGGAAGTGTTTGGTTGAATTGAAAATATTTGTGCAATGACCCCACATGATGAATTTTTCAACAATTTCTCTATACGATTGGAACTAACAATTTGGGAAGGGCCTGTTTTGGCACCATGGAGGATGTGTGTTTTTCCATGCTATGAAAACTGCATCCATAGTTCTGCAAAGTTCCAGTTGACAGTGCCCAAGGTGCTCAACCATTGGGATCCCAACACCATGTCACATCCTCCCAATTAAAGGGCAAACATTTCTTGCTTGAGTTCATAATCCCCCATATTTATTTTAACATTGCGACATTTACCTTTACAAGGTAAAGTGCCTCCATTTGCCACCATGACTTCAAAGGAATTGCATGTGTGTATATAGCAATTGGTCTGCTTAGCAACTCGGGGATCAATGAAGTTGTGTGTACTTCCTGAATCAATACGAATAGTAAGGCGTTGGCCTTTGAAAAAATACACAACTCTCATGGTTTGTGGAGTGGTAACCCTGACAAGAGCATGAATGAAAATTTTTGCTTCAAGGTCTTGGTTTTCCTCTTCCTGTTGAGTTGGTGCTTCAGCTGTGTCACTCTCCTCATCACTCTGGTCACTGCTATCGTGTTCCTCTACATACATTAAGAATAATCTCTTATTTGCACATCTATATCCCTTTACAAATATTTCATCACAATTATAACATAGCCCTTGGGCACGACGTGCATCCATTTCAGCTATAGTCAGTCACTTAGGAGCAGGAGGTTTATTATCAATATTATTTTGGAACCGAGGAGGAAAGAGAGTCCGAGCTTGAGAAAATCACGATGTCCACCATTGATCTGAGAGTTTAGATTTGGCCAATCGGGCTAAAATGATAGCCTCCATCATGGTTTGTGGTTTAAACATATTGAATTCAGCCTATAGATCATCTTTCAACCCACTCACAAAATAACTCATGAAAAATACCTCATTCAAGCCCCTTGTCTTATTGGCCAATTTCTCAAATTGTGTATAGTAATCACGAACTGTGGTAGTTTATTTCAGCTTTATCAATGCTCCTGTAAAGTCTTCATATTCATTAGAACCAAATCAAGTGAGTAGTTGGGACTCAAAGTCCTCCCAAGATAGATCAAGGGTAGTGGCTCATAGCCATTGGAACCAATGTAAGGCTTCAAATTCTAAGTTGAAGGAAGCCATCTAAACCCAATGATATATAGGGACATTTTGGAGTCTAAAGAATTGATCAACCCGACATAACCATCCATCGACATACTTTCCATTGAACTTAGGAAAATCCAATTTAGGTATTTTGAAGGTCGGATCATAGTCATAGTGAGTGTCTTCTATTCCCCTTCTTTAGTATTCTATTTCCCTTATTCGACCTTGTTCAGAGTTTTTAGCTTGGTGTTCAGATGTGAGAGTACCTTGCAATTGTGTCTCCACCTCTGTAAGTTGTTTTTCTAAGAAGATTCTAGTGGTATCCTGATCTGTTTGGAGCTCTCGAATATCTTATCTTATGGTGTGGTTTGTAGTGGTCAAGTAGTCAAGGGATTTTTGCATATCGGCCAATAATGTGGTAATTTCTAACTTTCTTTGTCCACAAGTGCCACTTGCCATTATGGGCCCTCTTTTACTCAGTTACTAAAAATAAATGTGGGATTTTAGGAGTTACTATTTTTAGTAAGGGTCCAAAATTTAATTTGGGAAATGTGTTGCAACTCTGATTTTAGGATAGGGTCCACTTCGGTGGCTGTTTGATATGAGCGCTCAATGAGGATATATACTGAATTTCTTAACTTTTTGTGATTTCCTATTGGTTGCAAGTCGATGCGAAGGTAATTTCTTCCCATTGGACTTAAAATTTTACCAGTGAGTCTTTGAGAGTCTTTGGTGCAGAATAATAAGTAGCTTCTATTCCCAAAAATTTGGATCAATTTGATTGACCATTGAAAAGTTATGGCCTTAGCAAGAAAAATAAAAAATTACTATTTTTGGAAAATAGGTGCAAAATTTGACCAGGGGCTGCCAACTACAATTTTGTTTTGAATAGAGTGTAGAATTATCTACTAAATTTTGAAGTCAATCCGAACTCTATGTGAAGAGATATCCCTATTTTAATAAAATTTCAATGTTGTGTGGCTGGCGTTGGTTTATGTTCTGGAGTTACAATTCAAAATTTGGGACCTAGGATCAACTGTCTCTGACCTGTAGACTGCATCCTGATCACCCTGTCACTATCTTGTTCCTCTATCACCTGTATTGTGGTTACTAACATGGTTCCTGTCACTGACCCTGCAGATTCTCTAATATTGATAGTATTGTTTCTGACACTAGAAGTCTAATTCTAAACTATTACAAAGGGCTATTATTGTCGACCTGACTGCCTCTGTTACTAACCAGACTATTTCTATCATTGTCATGACTATTCTATTTTTAACCACAGGTTGTTGTAGACACTTGCAAGATCTATCTTGACTGTTGGTGCATGCAAGTTTGTTTTTTGTGATAAGGAATGCCTTCTCCGTATGCTCACTTTTGGGGTTGTGAATGCAGGTTAAAAGAACATGGATGATGTTGATTTGCAGGTGGAAGTTATGTTTGTAGAACCAAGGTATGCTAAGCAAGGGATTATGTAATACCCATAGGCCATCTGTTATACTACAGTGACAAACAATAGTGCTCAGACCAATATTTTAGGCCACTATCCAAGGAGGATTCCACACATACCCTTGAACACACTATCTACCTCTTTGACAGTATGAGAGGGTGATCGTTCAGGATGTTGTGTCCCATGGAATATGGATAATACAAGGCCAAAAATATTCCTAATAGATAAAATTTTGTTTAAACCTAGATTATCTCCCGATACACCCGAAGATGCGTGGGAGCTCAAGTTCGTGCACGAGTGCTATCTAAGGCCTGGGTATTGGAGCCTGATCACCCCTCACTTCACTAGATGCTTTATGGGCTATCTAGCTTAGCCAATAATGACAGCTCCTTCGCAATATTTTAAAACCCCCAACACAGGGTTTCTAAGCTACACAACTACTAAAATAGAGACTATAATTTTTTTATGTTTTCTGGATTTTTGGTCAAAAAAGGACTATATTTTTTTGTATTTTTTAATAAAGAAAAAATAGAAACAAAAAAATACATAGAAATTTATACCTAATAGATGGAATGAATGGAAAAAATCATCTCAGTTGCAGTAGAACTCGGCCTTGGAAAGCGCTCTGATACCACTTGTTAGGATATAACTATTAAAAATAAGCACACTCACAAAAAATAATAGAAAATAACACAAATACATCAAATAACTCAATAACACTATGTAAAAATTAATTGTAAAAATGAAACAATCTCACAATAACACCGAATCGCAGGCCTCTTCGATGGGGAAACCTCCTTCAATATTTCATTAGCTTGCAAAAAAGATGAATTTGTACATGGCTTCATATATTTTAAAGAAAAACTTCATGCAACCCTACTTAAAGTCTCAAGAGTTGGCTTACATGAAAAATTCCACTCGAGCTAGAATCTCCTACCTACCATTGGTTACAATCTTGATAAAAAACGGTTACATGAGATGGTGCCACTTGGCTAGGAATACCACTTGCCACATACATTACAAAGTATTACAAAATAATATCATAATGGGATCCCCCACGTTGGAAGTGGGTCATTACATAAGTAAATGAGAATTACAAAATGGCATTAGGATAGGATCCTAACAATTTTTTTCTTTTGTGTCTCCGCTTGATATTTTTGCATGCAATAATAAGAAAATTTATCTCTTCTTCCATCAAAAGCAATTTTTGGCAACATGAACCAATATTCAGTGCACGTAATTGGGTAAAGAATATGGAATTGCTGAGCAGTGGTGGTGGCCAAGGAGGTGCATTGGATATAGGGCTAAAACCACAACTTTCCACAAGGTAATAGGACATTCTCCATCTGATCATAAAAAAAATCAATGTTGTAAATTGTCTCTCAAATGCACATACTATTGTGGCTCTGTGTGGAAGAGGAGGAAAGACTAAAGCAAGTTTTGGCCAAAATTTAGGACCACTTTTAGAGACACAAACAAGGCTACAACCATCAAATCCTAACCATGATTGGTGTTGTTCGACCACAATGAGGAATACTACAGTGAAACTAATTTGATGAGGTTCTTCAACGAGATCTTGCACAAGGAGATCATCAACTAATAATTCTTCTATTGTGACAACTTTTGTAGCATAACTATTTTCTTCTTTAATATTTTTAATCTCTTCAACAACAACATATTCTAAAGGCAATACGATGGGTATCTCGTCCATAGATCCTGGTTTTATTTGCTTTATGATCTTCGACAATATATTCTTCCTCAACAGGAATAATTTCTTCTTTAGCAATTTCTTCTTCCTTAGCAGGAAGAATTTCTTCCTTAGAAATTTGAATTTTTGCAATAATTTCTACTACAACAAATGAAATTTCTTCCTTAGA
This sequence comes from Wollemia nobilis, assembly GCA_028583015.1. Classification (NCBI taxonomy): domain Eukaryota; kingdom Viridiplantae; phylum Streptophyta; class Pinopsida; order Araucariales; family Araucariaceae; genus Wollemia; species Wollemia nobilis. Next base: position 554,608 of record JAQPPZ010016936.1, read on the forward strand.
AATATAAATTTCTACAATAATTTCTTCTACAACAATTATAATTTCTTTTCCAGTCGATAATTCTTTTGTTGCCATTTCTTCTGCCAGTTGGGCAACTTGAATCTCCTAGATATTAGCAATGACAATTTTGAGTCATTGCTCTAAATTTTTAAAGAAAATGTTATCCTCGATAGACAACATGGTGCCCTACCTAGGTAAGAGAAGAATATACTACTTTGATACCACTAATGTAAATCTTCAATTCTACCTACATTTCTATTATTTAGTGGTGCTTAAATAGCACCAATAGTTATAACCAAAAATAGGTAGGTGCAAAATAGGTGCAACCTCCCAAAACAAATGAAGCTTGATCTGGAGTGTAGTCTAACAACCTTAATAGATTAGCCAACGTTCATAACAATAATCCAACTTGCAACATTAAAATAGGTATAGCCTAAGATATCCTCATCACCAATAGCTATTCAAATGAACATGAATGCCATAGGATCAAGAGCATTCAAATACATTCATAGGGAAACAAGATCTAAAATCTCAAATGGGGAAACCAATCTTGTGAAAATATTATGGAAGCATGTGTTGAAGTTCCTAATGGGTTAGCTAGTCTCTCTTTTGGCAGTGGCAAAATGATGGTACAAGAAAATAGGATCAATGATTAATCTAAAGTGCTTCATAAAATCTTCTTCCAAATCCAACCAAGAAAGAATAGAACGAACATGCAGATTAATATACCAGTAGTATGAATCCTCATCTAAGGTATCAAGAAATATGCGGTAAGCTACATCCTCATGTTGAATCTAAAGATTTATTAAGGTATCCTTATACGCTTGGATGTGCTCTTCTAAAAATCGAGTACCATCATACTTATAATTTGGCAAGTGTTTTTCAACAGTCTTTGGAATATCATGCACTACTCCAGCAATGTCTAATGGGTCATGGACCATGAGCCAATTTGGTTGGTGAGCCATTGCTTGCTTTTGCAAAGGGGCAGGTAAGATGAGAGCTGAGGAATTTCTTGGTGAACAAGTTATAGATTGAGAAGGTCTAATTTTATGTTTTCCCTTATCAGATCTAGATTTTTTATGATGGGTGAGGAATAATAACTCAAAACCTCCTTCTACCGACCTTGACCGATCAAGAATCCTTCTTGGTTCTAGTTTGTATGTAGTCTAAAGAGTTAGATCAAATGTGAAAGAATATGGTCAGACCCTCCTTCTAGTACTAATTCTATTGACCCACATTTTTATATGCTTTCCAATAGGTGGAACACACACACACATACACACACTACATATATTCCCTCTTAAAAAGGTAAGATATTTCCTCCAAGGTTTAGGTAGGTTGGGTCTTAACCACATAGGTTTCACTTAGAGGGGGCTATGTTGATGATCCACAAGTTTTTATTTTTAGGGCTTTGCAAAAAAATTCAATACAAATTAGATCGGGGATCATAAAGCATTCAAAAATCTACACAAACTTAGAAATTTCCAACAAAAAAATAACTATAACATGAAGAGAAATTCTACTCTAACACTAGTCTAACCAGGAGGAGCAAAGAAAACAAAAAAATGATAAGGTTAGGAAGAAAGAACTTGATTCCCCTGAGATCACTACAACATGTAACAAAGAAAACTAAACATAAAAATACCTCGAAGTAGCCAATATTCACACAGTTGTAGAGAGGGATGATTGCAGAAAAAGGTAATTATAGTAACAATATACAGGCATAAACTGTTATTACCCCAATATATTCAACAACTATTTTTAATCATGAAAATATCTTTCAAATATTTGCAGCAGAGCTTCAAAGGAACTAAAAAAAATGCTAGAAAATAAAGCTAATCTAATACTGTTATTAAGTTTTTAAAACTTTACAAATGTTTTTGGAACCCTTTACAAATGACTGGAAGTTTATTTTATAAACCGAGGAAATCAATTTTCTCTCCATTTTCAAAGTTTAAACTTCCATCAAAACAATAATTTAAAATAGCAGTCTTTTATCAAGTCTTCGCATGATTACAATGATATAAATGATTTTGGCTCATTAAATCATTCATTCCACGTGGAAAGGGAATATCTGAATATTTTTTCATTTGTTGGGTCCTCGCACGATGGAAGATAAAAGTCATGCCCAATCAAATAATTTTGCAAAAAAGTCTATGCATCTTTAATTTTAAAAGGCACCAATAGTTACAACCAGAAATAAGTAGGTGCAACCTCCCCAAACAAACAAAGCTTAATATGGAGTGTAGTCTAACAACCTCAATAGATTAGCCAACATTCATAACAATAATCCAACTTGAAATAATAAAATAGGCATAGCCTAAGATGTCCTCATCATTCCTCCCCACTATATAAGCATTGGACTCCAATGCTTTTACAAGAAAGTGGGCAAGCAATTAGGAGTGTCGGGTACGATAAAAAATGCACTCCAAGATACAAAGAGAAGAAGACCAAGGATGAGCTAGAACAAGTCTTCACAAAATACCAAAATATGGATACCATTGGATCGGGCTCGAAAAGATCTTTTCGACGACTATAAACTTGCCTATGCTTGTAGACGGTTGGATGGTCCCTGGAGTTGGCATGAAAAGAAGAATAGTTGGAATAATAATTAAATTAGTTAATTAATTATTTTAGTTTAATAAATCTATTTAATTTAGTTTTTTTTTTTATTTAAAAAAGGGCCCTCGTGCACGATCAACTTTGATCACGTAGGGCCTGCATGGAGTGAGGCATGCATAAGCATGCCATACTCCACATGGGAGCACGTGCTGGCATGCCTCGTGCATGTGAGTGCACACATAGGGAATGGGTAGGTGTGCCTCCCCATTGGGTGTGCACAAGCACAACCATGTTGCCACGTGCACAAGTATTGTGCATGTGGCATGCATTGTGTGCATGGGCCCACATTGCCGCATGCACAAGCACTGTGTGCATGGTGTGCACTGTGCGCATAGCCTAAGTGCATGGGGCCACATTGGTCATAGTGCACGTAGGCATGCATGATAAACATGCACTCGCCTATTACACGTGGCTACGTGTAGCCCTTACGTGTATTACCATGTTGAGGACCTGCTCCAAATGCATGGTAGAGCATGCATGAGCACTTTTTAGAGACACCAATATTTTGGACATGTATCCCATGATCCCATAAAAGAGAAAGGGCATGTGGAAGAAAATAAGAGATGGGAGAAGCCCTTTTCGTGCATTATTTTTTCTTTTGTGTCTCCGCTTGATATTTTTGCATGCAATAATAAGAAAATTTGTCTCTTCTTCCACCAAAAGTAATTTTTGGTAATGTAAACCAGTATTCAGTGCACACAATTGGGGAAAGGATTTGGAACTGCTGAGAAGTGGGGGTAGTGGTGGTGGCAAAGGAGGTGCACGGGTTATAGGGCTGAAACCATGAATTTCCATAGGGTAATAGGATAATATCCATTAGATCATCAAAAAAATCAATGTTGTAAATTGTCCCTCAAATACACATACTATTGTGGCTCTGTGTGGAAGAGGAGAAAAGGCCAAAGCAAGTTTTGGCTAACATCCAAGGCTACTTTTAGAGATAAAAATAGGGCTGCAACCATCAATCCTAGCCATGATTGGTGTTGTTCGACCACAATGAGGAATACTGTAGTGAAACTAATTTGATGAGGTTCTTCAACGAGATCTTCTATAAGGAGATCAACAACTACTAATTATTCTATTGTGATAACTTTTGCAACAAAAATATTTTCTTCTTTAATATTTTTAATTTCTTAGGTTTGAGGTGTAGACCAATTGGTTTATCCAAACCCCATAAGGGGGGCGAAGGTCCAAGGTTCAAATCTCGGGCCTCATCGGACTAAACGCTTGTCCCTTTCCTGGTGCTTTCAGCGACATAAAAGGTTTAAAATTATTGTGGCATGGTGGTTATAGGGGTGTACTGCACGAAGATCTATGTGGCGGATTCAGGGCGGACAACACAGAATACTATGGTGGCCATAAAAAATTGGACAGCCTGCCTGGATTTGTGGCGGCTACCGATTCCACCATGTAAATTCAAAAAAAAAAAAAAAAAAAATTAATTTCTTCAACAACAACATCATCTAAAGGCAATATGATGGGCATCTCGCCCATAGACCTTGGTTTGATTCCAGGTGTTGCTTCATGATATTAAACAATTTATTCTTCCTCAATAGGAATAATTTCTTCTTTAGCAATTTCTTCTTCCTTACCAAAAAGAATTTCTTCCTTGAAAATTTGAATTTTTGCAGCAATTTCTGCTACAGTAATTGGAATTTATTTCTTAGAAATTAAATTTCTACAATAATTTCTTTTGCAACAATTATAATTTCTTCTCCAGTGGATTATTCTTTTCTTACTATTTCTTATACCAGTTGGGCATCTTGAATCTACTAGACATTAGCAGTGATAATTTTTAGTCATTGCTCTAAATTTTTAAAGAAAATTTTATCCTCGATAGACAACATGGTGCCCTACCTAGGCAGGAGTAGAATCTACTACTCTAATACCACTAATATAGAACTTCAAATTCTACCTATATTTGTATTATTTAGTGGTGCTTAAATAGCACCAATAGTTATAACCAAAAATAGGTAGGTGCAAAACAGGTACCTCCCCAAACAAATGAAGCTTAATCTAGAGTGTAGTCTAACAACCTCAATAGATTAGCCAATGTTCATAACAATAATCCAACTTGCAATAGTAAAATAGACATAGCCTAAGATATCCTCATCATCAGTATCTCTTCGAATGAACATGGATGCCATAGGATCAAGAGCATTCAAATATATTTGTAGGACAACAGGCTCTAAAAGCTCAAATGGGAATACCAATCTTGTAAAAATATTATGGAAGTGTGTGTTGAAGTTCCTAATGGGTTAACTAGGATCTCTTTTGGTAGTGGCAAAATGATGGTACAAGACAACAGGATCAATGATTAAATTAAAGTGCTTCACAATCTTCTTCCAGCTCTAACCAAGAATGAATAGAAAAGACAAGTAGATTAATATACCAGTAGTATGAATCCTCATATAAGGTATCTAGAAATATATGGTAAGCTACATCCTCATGTTGAATTTGAAGCCTTATTAAGGTATCCTTATACGCTTGGATGTGCTCTTCTAAAAATTGAGTACTATCGTACTTATACTTTAGCAAGTGTTTTTCAACATTCTTTGGAATATCATGTACTACTCCAACAATGTCTAATGGGCCATGGATCATGAGCCAATTTGGTTGGTGAGCCATTGCTTGCTTTTGCAAAGGGGCAGGTAAGATGAGAGCTAAGGAATTTCTTGGTGAACAAGTTATAGATTGAGAAGGTCTAATTTTTTGTTTTTCCTTATCACATCTAGATTTTCTATGATGGATGAGGGATAAAAAACAAAATCTCCTTCTACTGACCTTGACCAATTGAGAATCCTTATTGGTTCTAGTTTTTTTGTAGTATAAAGAGTTAGATCTAATGTGAAAGAATGTGGTATGACCCTCCTTATAGCACCAATTCCATTAACCCATATTTTTATATGCTTGCCAACAGGTGGAACACACACACACACACACACACACACACACACACACACACACACACACACACACACACACACACACACACACACACACACACACACACACACACAGAGAGTAGATATTCCCTCTTGAAAAATCAAGATATTTCCTCCAAGGTTTAGATAGGTTGGATATCAACCACACAGGTTTCACTTAGAGGGGGCTATGTTGATGATCCATAAGTTTTTATTTTAGGGCTTTGTAAAAATATTAAGTACAAATTAGATCTAGGTTCATAAATATACACAAACTCAAAAATTTCCAATAGCAAACTAACTATAACATGAAGATAAATTATACTCTAACACTAGTCTAACCAGGAGGAGCAAAGAAAATTAAAAAAGGATAAGGTTAGGAAGAAATAAATTGATTCCCCTAAGATCACTACATGTAACAGAGAAAACTAAGCATGAAAATACCTTCAAGCAGTCAATTTTCACACAGTTGTAGAGAGGGATGATTGTAGAAAAAGGTAATTATAGGAATAATATACAGGCGTAAACTGTTATTACCCCAAGATATTCAATAACTATATTTATTCATGAAAATATATTTCAGATATTTGCGACAGAGCTTCAAGGGAACTAAAAAAAAAATGGTAGAAAATAAAGCTAATCTAATGCTGTTATTAAGTTTCTAAAGTTTTACAGAATTTTTTGGAACCCTTTACAAATGAGTGGAAGTTTGTTTTATAAACTGAGAAAAACAATTTTCTCTCCATTTTCAAAGTTCAAACTTCCATCAAAACAATAATTTAAAATAGACGTATTTTTTCAAGTCTTCACATGATGAAAATGATATAAATGATTTTGGCTCATTAAATCATGCATTCCATGTGGAAAGGGAATATTTGAACATTGTTTTAGTTGTGGGTCCTCTCACGGTGGAAGATAAAAGTCGTGCCCAATCAAACAATTATGTAAAAAAGTCTATGCATCTTTAATTTTAAATCTAGTTAGGATTGAGTAGAGCTCATAGTAAAATTTCCAATGCATCCAGTTTGAGCTCAATTAGAGTTTTGGATGAAAAATTATGATCTTTAGTGGATTACCTATCAAAAAATAAAAAAAGTCAAATGATGTAGGAAAATATCATTTAATAATTTACTTCTGTTTTCAAATAGTCTTTGAACAAGATTTTGGAATTTCAAGATTTCAAGGTTTTTTAGGATTTTAAAATATCATTTAATAAATTATTGTGGGTTTCAAATAGTCTTTGAACGATATTATGAAATTTTTGGATTTTGATGTTTCAAGATTTGGTAAAAATACATCTTGCCAAAAACTTCAAAATTTTGAAATTCCAAAGAAGGAACTTGTCCAAGACTAAAGAAGACTCGAAACATGCCCGATTGTTAGAAATTATTATTTTTTCTTTGGGTTATTATTTTTATTTTTAGGATGAACATAAAATTGAAACCCAAAAATCTGTAAAATCCAAATCCCACTAAAAAATCTGAAAACAAAAAAACTTGAAATTTAATAAACATGAGCTCATTAATTTTCACAACCTTAAAGGTTAATGAAAATATTATATAAAATTAACTCCAACACAAAAGAAATGGGGGGCCATGTTTAGAGTGCAAAATAGGGATGTGTTGGGGGTGATTTGATGGGGTGAGGGGGAGGGTCCTTCTCCCTCTCCCTGTTCCCCCTCCCCTAGTTCTTGCCCAGTCCCTGGCTCATATCAGGTCATCCCACTCTGGGAATTCTTTGTAGCAGATGATCTCCTTGGGGAGAGATCCTTCTCCACTTTCTGCTCCTTTCCCAATAGTTTTAGGGTTTCCCTTCTCAAGCTCAGGGTCTAGCGCATCCCAAGGGTATCCTAGGGTTCCCTACATGCTTCAAGGATCCCTTCCCCGATCTCCCTTAGGATTCCCCCTGGGGTTTTTTGTAGGTTTTTGCTTGGATCTGGTTCCTAGGGCTTCCTTGGTCGGTGGTGGTGGCAGGTTGGGTTTTTGACTTCTTCTTGGTGCATCCCGTGAGGTCCTCTCTGCTTTGATGTTGGTCTGGGGGGGCCAGTTTCCTCTTCTGCATGTGACTCCTCTCTGGGATGCCCGTGGTTGCTATTGGTCTCGTCCCTTTGGGTAGGGCCCTTTTTGATTTCCTATTTGAAGGATTATTCTTGTTGGATCTGCATTTTTGTGGACACCCAGGGCATTGGTTGGCCTTTAGGGTGGGCCTCTTCCTCTACCTGGGTTGTTCCCAGCCCCAGTCCTAGTTCCCTGAAGCTTCCATGAGCAAGGATGGGGGCTCTTGGTCCCTTCTTCTAGGGTTCCTAGGGTTTCTGTTGCATGTTTGGATCTTGGGGGGACCCATGATTAGTGCATGTAGACCCTGGTTCCCCCAGGTTAGGCTTCAAAGGATCCCATATTTGTGCTTGTTGCCACTTCTCGCCTGGGATCCTTAGGTTGTTTGTTTCAGTTCCTGCTCAAGGGCTTCTGGTCCTAGTTCCCTAGATATGTTTGTGAGCAAGGATGATGGTTCCTGGGCATTTCTGCTAGAGTGGTGGGGGTTTCCTTCTATATTATCTGGTATGGGGGGGAGATCAGTGAGTTTGCAACTGTGGTCCCTCCTTCCTCCTTCAGTTTTGGCTTCCGAGATCTTGTCTTTGCACCTGTTGTTGTTTTCCCTGGATCCTTTCGGCTTCCTCGTATTTATCCTTGTTGTGCATAGGGATATCTTGGCCTATAGATATCCCTAGTAGTGTTGTTCCTCTTTTTAGGCTCATGCAGAGGCATCCCATTTTTCTTTGAGGACCTCGATGTCATTTCCCAGGCTGTCCCACTACTGATCCCTGGCCTGTATCCCGGTGCTGCTTGCTGCTTTGCTTGCGTGGCTACTTGCTACCCTGTTGCACCTCGAATTACATCCCGAGGCATCCATGGGTGAAGATCCTCTCCAATTTTCTAAATTTCCCTACTTCGGGTTTTCGGGCAGGATTTCTGGTTGCAGGCTATTCTTGGCCTTCCCGCTCTCCCTATGCAGGTCTAGGTAGATGTTTTGTATCGACCCTTGGGAGGATCCTAGACTGCTATATCCACCCCTGGGTGGATCCCAGACTACTGTATCCACCCCGGGGAGGATCCTAGCCTGCCAATAATCAGAGGCTGATACCTTGGCGAAGTGGGTATCACTAATGGTTTCTAGAATCTGGTCTTTCTATTGGATTAAGGGTTGTTTTTGGCCCTTTCTCTTTCAGTTTGTGTTTATTTTCATGTATTTAGGAATTACTTTAAATATCGGTGCTACGACCCTTTTTGTTATAAGGTTTTGGGATCCTCTTAAAAAACCCAATTTGTATATAAAATTCTAGTTACTTGTCAAAAACAAAAATAGGGACGTGTTGTCTAAGGACAACAAATGCCCAAGCAAACAAACAACAAATCAACATTTGTTAAAATTTATTGTTAAGAGGTTAGAACTTGAATTTATTGATACCTCATTAAGATTATTCCATCACTTGACAACAAAAAACTTAAACTATTTCATGAAAATACTGAGCACACACATATGCATTACCACACCTAGTACAATGGAGTTAACCCAATATAGATCCAAAGTATGTGTGTTTGTGAAATTAATTACTTTCCTCATCAAAATACACAACATAAAAAAGCAAAAAACCTCCTCATCACCTAGTTGGGATGTATTATTATCATTATATATTTATTTATTTATTTTTTACTTTTTTTGGAAGATAGTGGTGGAGGGCATGGAATGGCATGGACATTACTCCATTGCCAGCCGAATATCCATAGCCTCAATGGAGTTGTCTCTAGTCCCACCCAAGGCATTGCTTTACTGCCAATCAGGTGTCCATAGTTTTGATAGAGATTACCTGGACCACCTTCTTGAAGAAAAGTTTTTTTTGATAATTTTGCTTTTGATATTTTATTCACTCATTTTATTTTTTTATGCTATTTTTTCTTAGATAATGAAGTGCAGTCAAAGGTTGGGAACTAATCCATAGTGAATATTTGATAAGGTGGAATTAGGAAATAAGAGAAATTAGACCCGTTCTTATCATACCTCTGTACTTTTGAGGAAGACCTTTAAATGTAAGCATGCAATAGTGAATCCATACTGTTGGTCAGAGAATCTATCTAATGGAAATATTTATGCGCCCATAGACCTTGACCAATATTGAATACCGGGGAGCTTGTAAAAACTATAGCGGTCAATATTCAGAGGAGACTGGTTCCTTGAAGTCTCTTTTAAATATACCTAAATATGGGGGACAAGGGTGCTAAAAGAGATAAAAAAGCGTAAAGCCCAAAATTACAGTGGTGTAGATTAAGCAACATCAAGACATGTGTAAGAACAAGGATCATGCAACTAAACAATCAACTACCTAATAGACCAAACAATATTGCAACATGTTACAAAACATTTAATCATAATCTATTGTATCTTATCAAACCAAAAATTCTAGATAAATAAATGAGTACAATGCAAATCCAGGATTTAGAACAAAACACCATAAGCATTCAACATGCTCAAATTAGAAATAAGCGGTCATACATACATACATGCTCTGTAAATGAACCAAACCAAAGGCTAGAAAATAGTTAGATTATATTGAGATGCAAGTAATCCGTCTCTACATATGAATTATAAATGCCTAAGAGCCAACCAATTTTTATTTTACATTCTTCTATATATAGATATTTTATAATCCTATCATTATCAAAAGACATCATTATTTAGAAATGGAAAGCTATTGTGTCAAATAAAATGCCAGTTGATTGGATTATTCAAAAGTATGGTTGCTCCTACTACCTCATTGTGGCCTACTGATCTGGCCAAAATCTATGCTATGCTGACTAGTACTGAGTTTTTTTCTTGCATCTGGTTCATTGCTTTGCATTGATATTTTCTAGTTGAGTTGCCCTATCGCCTGCATAATACCATAAGCATAACCACCCTACTCAAATTATTTTGACAAATGATCTTATATTCCAATTTTCCTAAGATGGTGGTAATCCCTGTGTAGGTGGTCCAGTATTGGATTTGATTTGAGTCAACTGCTAAGCTTACGCACTATGAAGTTATGATATCAAATGTTTGGGATATTGGAGGACTCTGGCCCGGTAGAGGGGATTCAGTGGCATTAATGCTTGTTTTCCTTTCCATCCTGCAATATCTGGTATCAGGCTAGAGGTTGGGTATCTATCTAGGTGTTGACCAGGCAAAAATATTCTAGACCTCCAAAATTAGACTTCAGCAATAGGCTGGGTATTTGGCACATTCTCAAGCTTTGATCAAGTACAAATCATTCAGTGCCCTCCAAACTCTGCTATTATTGATATTAGGTATATAGGTGTATATTTGGCAATATTTTGGGTCTCTATCAGGTGTAAATATTTCAACGATATTGATACTTAGCTAATTTTTGTAATGCGACATCCTTTTGCCATGGATCGGGCATCTGGTACCTTGGCGAGCCTTGATCGGGCATGATTCCTCCAACACTTCTTGGACTTGGTCATTTTTTGTATGCATGTACTATAATGTTTAGATCATTCTAGGCTCTAGTTAGGTGTAAAACCTTCGGTTTCCCTTGAATAGGTAGAACATATGGGACCTCATCGAGCTCTGATCAAGCGCAATTATTTTGGTCGCTATAAGATTCTTATTTGGGCTGGACATCCGAGCCATTTAGGGGCCTGAAAAAGGATAAAACTTCTAGCCTCATCTAGAATTGGCAGATTCATACTCCTTTGTCAAGTCGGGTCTCTAGGACCAACCCTGGTCCCGATAAGGTGCAACACTTTCGATTATCACCAAAATTAGCCACAAATGATTAAATACTTTCGTGTTGCATAGTTTATTTATCTTTAGTACTTTCTTGTCAAAGTGCATGTGTGTGGTGGTCAAAAACACCCATATTCTTGGCAGATTCTAAGGGATTTTTATCTCATAAAAAGTGGGAAACCTAGATCGATGCTGCTTAAAACCAAGGGCTAATGACAATTTATCATTACTACTTCTTTGTTTATTGTGCCATATACAGATTTTACACCTGTCCCTAGTTTTTATTTTATACTTGTTCCATTGGGCTTCAGAGTAATTATTTTTGATAAGATGTTATGGTGCAATTGTACGAAAAGAAAAAAAAGGAATATAGTACATGGATTTTTCTAATCACCCCCTGGTGGTGTATGTTGTTGTGACCTTTCTTTCTATGGAGTCTCCTTTTGTGCAACTATTCTTGATGATTCTCCATACTATAAAATAACCTTATATAGATCAACTATATGGATTTGTTGGCACATATTTATCCAGATGTATAGAGGTAGGTTTGGAATTCCTCTTAGTTCTAAGATGACTTCATTTAGTTTACAAAAATAGTAATAAGGAGGGTCACTGTACTTCTCAGCCAGGTGCTCCACTTTTGATAAGAGATGAGATAACCTATAGCATAGTGCAAAAACTTTCTCAACATCCAGAGGCTCAGATAATGAGTCAATCTCACTCTGGTCTTTCATTTATATTTCAAACAGTTGGGTGAGTGTTTTCTACTTGCATCAGACTGATTGATTGTCCTAGAAGCTTGGTGCACCCAAGGTTTTGAGACCCTGTGAGACAACACTCATTTCATCAACCTATTTTTTGATGATGGTAAACCATTCTCTTGCCATATCGATGAACTCATTTTCTCGGTAGACCTAGTGTGCTAAGGCCTCCACTATTCTACATTCTTGTTGGATTGTGCTTTCAAAATAGGGAAATTTTTAGGATATCTCAGTATTTTCCTAAGTTTTTGTGCCTCTTGAAATTTGGATGTGAGACCCTTCTTTGCCCTTTCTATCTCTTTTATGGCCAATATGGTAGTGGTACTAATTTGCTTAAGATTTATATAAAAAGGGGGAAGGTAGGCAAAAATTATCATTTTAGTTTTACCCAATAAAAGTTCCAAACCTATCTAATCCAGTATTTAGAGATTGTTGAACCTGATGGTTTGTCCCTTTCTTGCTCCAACTCATTTATGGTAGTGGACAAGGCTTCCTCTTGTTTTACTAGCTTGCTTTTTACTTTAGTCAATGTTGAGCTTTGCTGATCATTTTCTTCTTATGTCCTCTTTAGTTTAGCTTCTAGCTCTTTGATTTTTTTATCTTTCAGCTGCACCTCTTTCTCAAGAGTGGCCTTATCAATAATACCCTTTAATATGATAATATCATTTTTTAGGGTACTATTGTCCATATTTTCCTTAGCGAGCTTGAACTCAAGGGTGTCAATTTTCTTCTGGGTGGAAGCCAGACTCCTATCTATTTTTATTTCTTACACAAGCAATGTGTCTGTATCAACATGTATGGACCAGGAGATTTCAATATTTTATATCATGGAGATAGCCCTTCTATACTCTTCTATATTCCAATATTTTGGTCTCATTAGGGAGGTAGGCTTCTTTAGTTTTGGATTGGAAAAGACCTTTATCCTATCTTATCTAATGGGATCCACTATATCATAGCCCATGGTGACAACTATATCCTCTTTTCTTTGCAAGCGTTCAAATTTCTCTTCTTCCTCCCTCAATTTTTGTTGGTTTTCTTCTACCAACTGAATAGTAGAGAAGATCTCTGATAGTGGTTCTTGGGTAGTGAATGGAAGGAACAAAGAAATTAAGAAGTTCCATATGGGGGTGAGAGGATAAGATAGTATAGACTTTGCATGGGGTACTTTCTTGTAGATCTTGCCTTATTTTGGCTGCGGGTGGAGTGGAAAAACTAGGAGACTGCAGGAGTGAATATTGGAGGGTGAACAACTGAGACAATAGAATGGAATCAGTAAGTGATGAGGTAGTTTATTGAGTGGGTAGGGCTTGCAAAATGGTGGGTGTACTAGGGGAAGGGTTTTCCCCTTCTTCAATTTTACCTAATCTAGGAATCATATAGGGGGAAGACTAGAATTGGTGGGGTGGAGTGGTTAAGACTTCCAAGGATGAAGGACTTGAGGGGAGATGCAATTTAGGAGATATACTCATGTTTTGCACTCCTAGATATGGCTCCTCCATCTGTAAGGCTCGTATTGGTTTAAATTTAAGTTTAGCTCTTTTTTCCTATTCAACTTCTACCTGTGCAACTATTGCCTCGCACCTTAGTGCCTCTTATTGCAATTTTTACCTCTTTTATTTCTACTTTTATTTATCTTCATCCATCCTTTACTTCCTTGTAGCCTTATTGATTTTAGAAATCCTTGGGCTTGAGCGATCCTTTCACTTCTTACCATATTTGGTGCTTTGGTCAAAAGATTTAGGCTAAACTTCAGAAGATACTTCAACTACCCTTTGTGAAGATATTCTTCTAATATTAACTATTGGTGGATTTTAAGGAAATAATTCCACTTCTACCTCAACCTCATCCTTAGATCCTTTATCGTCTTGATATATTATATCATTGGTAATCTGCACCCTTAATATTTTCAAGAATAGTTCCTTTTCATGTTTTTCTTCCAGGTGTTATAATGAGTATTAAATTTATCATTGAAAAAATCATCAGTATGCTTATTGTACTTTTCCTTCTTGTTCATATTGCATTCACAACAAATTACCCACCATTCCTCAATCTTGTATTCCTCCTATCTTATATTATCGTTGACTTTGTCATAGGATCTAGAAAGTGTTTTGGATTTATTTTTGGGTCATAGACCCACTCGTATTTGAAGCAGCTTCTCCATGGTGGTCTCTCCTGCATCTCCATATATTTGAGTGATGCCACCTGACCTTCATCTAGGCTCCTATATCTCTCAATGTTTAGCTATGATAGATGCTTGAATCCAGACACTTTGATATTGTTTTTTAGCATCTCAGCCAAGATACCATCTAGGTCATAATTCCACATGTGCAACACAATTGGCAGATTTAAAGTTACGAGCTTGGCTTCCAAGATTTTGTATTGTAAGGGGTCTCTTTTGATTATGATATGCTTGAATTTAAGAGGAAACCTAAACACTGAAGCTTGGCTTCTTGACCAAGACTCTGCTTTATAAGGTAGACCTGTATACAAAATTCCAATTCGAATACCTAGTTGATCATATAATAGGGTAGTAAGTAAAGAAACTTGGAGAAGCCATATAGTCGAATGATGGTCCCTTATTGTAAAAATTAGAAATCCCCTTTCTATCATAATTTTTCTCTCAAAATATCCACGGCTTCCTCTGAAATGCAGGGGCAATTATCGTAGATCATTGCCAGTGCTAGTCCCAACAACTACCTATTAAAATCAAGATATGGACTACTATCTCTCAACACATGAGTTTAGTCCAATAATGAGCAGCTCACACCTTGTTCATCTACCCTCCATAGAATCAATGCTATATTTATTTATTGAGTTCATATAGAAAATTAATATCCAAGCTATGTAGGAAGGGTATGTAAACAAATTACACATTTTTTTCTTCATTACCTTCAGTTGTTCATGTATACTATGAGCTAGCAACTTAGCCCTATCCAAGGTGACATGCGTAAAGGCACATATGATTACATTTTATATACCCATATGATAAGGATATACTATCACATCCATTATCATCCCTAAGCTAACTACCAACATTGAGAATATCGGTTGCATTTCTTCACTAAATTTTGTGAGCCTTCTATTTTATGTCATGTTCTCTTCTGATAATTTACCTCCAATTTCAACGAGTCAATCCTTTACTGATTGATTTTACAAATATAAACTCTAGTCCTCTTCCATAATTCTTTTCAACCTGGTGCTTGGAGGTTTATTTACTACAAATACCTACATCAAGAGTTCCCCATTTATGGTGAAAAGTGGCTCAGATTAGGAATTAAAGACCGTGGCCATATTAACATCGTAAAATTTTACTATTGCATGGATAAGATATGAGCACGGATGTACAACTTCAGGAATGAATTTGCTGAGGTTTGAATAATAGGGAGCACCCACATTGTGATTCTCAAAGAATATCTTTTCTTTTTCTTTGAAAACAATTTAGGAAATCCATAACTTGGGCTTAATTATGAGTGTCAGTTCATGAATTCCTATCATATCATTAAATAATTCATTTATGGTATTTTATGCAGTAGTGTTCTTCTTTCCTCTGCCCATTTATTTCTGATTATGCTTATATCATTGATCATAATTTTCTTCTAAAATGGTAGGATATTTTTGTTGTAGTTTAGTGTTTAAAAGGAAAAGCATTTGAGAGGCATGGCCAATTTATACTATTTGGAAGGGTATTTTACCATTGAGAGGTTTTAATAAATCCGTTTGATGGATTTGCGCATGTTGAGTAAATTTGTTCAAGGGATTTGTTGCTCATTTATGAAGTCTAACAACAAATGGTTTTTCAGCTTGGGGTACATTTCATCATAACTACTTCTGGTAGGTATGGTTGCAGTTGTATAATTTCGTGGATCTATGATTTTTAGAAGATTTCATTGGTATCACCAATTGTTGTGAATTTAATATTGCATGCTACGTATGGTAGTTGATATGGCCAATGTCTTTTCTATGTTTGTTAAATTGTGGGTGGCATGTGGTTGCTAAGAACCATTAATCTGATAACTACATTGTGATATGTACCAATCATTTATGGAACCCATCGATTAGTGGCTCAGTAAGGACGCAATGAGGGGTTACACAACCCAAGGTATCAAATAGGCAAATTATCTACCTAATTTTGGATATTGATACTGACAAGTGCCATCTCAGCTAGAAAAGACAAAAAATGTATTTACAAGGAAAGTACACGTGATATTTACATATGTACAAAGTGTGTGCCATTTTTTCTAAGCATAATCTTCAAATACATATGTTTACCAAAATTGGTAGTAGACGGTCATCCAGGTCTCTCAGTTTAAAGGAATTTAGTTTCTTTTTCTGGTTGATGATGTATGGTACAAACCATATAGAATAAAACTTTTCATCCACTCTAGGTTTCACTCTATTTACATCCAATTTAAGCACTAGGTCATCATCTTCGAATGTTGTTGATTTGAATTTTCTATCAAACCAACATTTGATAACTATTTAATGGTGGAAAATTTACTATATGCCTGTTCACACAATTCTTCTAATTGGACTAGCTTGACCATCCTTTTTTATAACGGTTGTAGAACATTCGAACAATTTTATTTAATGAATCGTAATGTTGAAAGCTCTAGGTTGATTGGCAACATAGCCTCTTTGCCATACACTAAGGCATATGGAGAAGTTTTTAGGGCCCTCTTTATTGTTATTCAGTCAGCCTAGAGTGCTTGATCCAACAATAGATGCCAACTTCTAGGATTATCTTGAATGCTCTTCCTGATAATTTTTAGTAAATTATTATTGGTGGATTTGACCAAACCATTCCATTGAGGGTAATAATTTGATGAGGTGTTTTAATAAATCCTATATTTCCTTACAAAATAAATGGTTTTAGCCCCTATGAAAGACCCAATATTATCTGATACATTGGTCGTTGGAATCATAAATCTAGTGATAATATTTCTATGAATTCAATCATAGTATCTTGATCAACGTGCTTCATAGCTTCCACCTCAATCCACTTTGTGAAGTAGCCTATTGCTGTTAGGATGTATTTATGCTCGAAGGATGAATTTGGGTTAATTATACCAATAAAATCTAATCCCCACTATTAAAAATGTTCTTCCATGATTATTGGATGTAACGATATTATCAGGTGTCTACTTCTGCCTACAAATATTTGATAATTTTCACAGGACCTATCCCATTTGAATGCATCAACAAAAATGGTCAACCAATAATATTCGACTCTTAGAATTTTTTCTATGGTAGTCTATCTGGAGTAATGACCAAATCCTTGTGGAATTGTTCAAGCACTTATCTAGTTCTTTCCAGTGGAAGGCATCTCAATAACACCCCGTCAAAGTTTCTTCATATAGGATATCTCCCATCAATGCATATTTCTTGGCCTACAATCTGAATCTTCATCTTTGGGATGTAGTCAAGTCATATGAACAACTACATGAGGTAAATTAGTGATGCAATTGTTCAATCTAAACCTCCAACTACCTTGTTCCAACTTTGGATCAGAATCACATTCAGTATAATTTGACATATTGGTGTTTTGAGATGCAGATTTTGAATTTTTTTGACATAGAGCTCTACCCCTTATCAATTTTGTTGGTTTGATATCAACATCATACTCCTGGATAATTGTCATCCAACCAGCCCTCTTGTCATCGAGTTCTCCTTGAATCACAAAATTTCGGACATCTGGGTGTACTACATACACCAGGGTCTTGCTTTGAGAGATAAAATACCTAAATTTTTTAGATATTTCATGATCTCATAGACTTTATTTTTGACAAAATTATATTTTTCTTCATGGTTCTAAAATGTCTGAATAAGAAAGACTATTGGTATTTTACCATTCTGGTCCCTTTTCTGAGTTAGGAAAACTGCATAGCTCCACTCTACTCCAAATACATAGAGGATAAATTCTTTAGAATAATATAAATAAATGAGGACCAGAGCTTGAGATATTGTCTATTTGATCTCCTTAAAAGCCTTCTTCTAGGTATCCATCCACTTAAAATTTACTTTATGCTTCAACATTTCAGTCATTGGCTTCACAATTTGAGAAAAATTTGAGATGAATTTTTGGATGAAGTTAATTAACCCAAAAATGATTGAAGTCCCTTCTTGTTTTATAGGAGAGAGAGAGAGATCTAGATAAATTTTACTCTATCCAGGTCTATTGCAAATCCTGTTTTTGATACCACGTGTCCCAATGATTTTTCCTCATGTATTGCAAAGATTGAATTTTTGGGATTCAAAGATATCCCAAATTATATATATTTTTTAAATACCATTTGGAGATGCTCAATGTGCTTCTTCTTATCATGGGAGAAAACATGTCATCCAAATAGATCAGGATTATTTTATTTACCAATTCACCGAATTCCAAATCCATGGCCCTTTGAAAGGTGGCACCTACATTAGATAGCCCAAAAGGCATACGTTGGTATGTAAAGGTACCCCATTTTGTGGTGAAAGCGATCTTGTGTTGATCTTCATATTTCACCCAAATCTGATTGAAACCCAAAAATCCATCCAGGAGAAAATATTTTGGCTCCGACCACAATGTGCAAGATTTGATCAATTTATGGGAGGGGATAATGATCCTTTAACGAAGCCTGGTTCAATTTTTGAAAGTCTACACATAAGTGAATATATACATTTTTCTTTCTTATTGGGATCAAATTAGAAACCCAGGTGGAGTGCTTGATGGGGTATATGATATTAGAAGTCAATAATTATAATATTTCTTACTTCATTAGTGTCTCTATATTGGGGTTCACAGGTTGTTGCTTCTACTGAAAAGGTTTTATATATGAAAACAACTCAATAGTGTGTTGGATGGTGTCTTTGTCATATAACTTAATATATTCATATGTCCACGCTATAATATGATTAAAATATTTGAACAATTCAATAGTTTGGTTGAATTCTTCTTTTGAACAATGTACTCTGATGTTGATATATTTATCAGGATCAATTTGCACCCCTTTATAGCTCTTGCTATCAACCTCAATTTTGTGGGTAGCTGATCTGTCACTATTATTGAATAGGCTTTCCAAAGTTATCAACCCATTAGGGATGTAATTATTCTTTATATGGATAATTTCACCTTCTTCCTCTCCTTTTGGTAGTTGATTACTCACACAGTTCATTTCTTGAATTAGAAAATCAACTATTTGTTCGTCATTCTCAAATACCTACCAAAATATATCTTTGTTCAATACAAATGGCTTGCAAACTAGCCTTAATGACTTGGCTTTACAGATGATATTAGACATTGGACAAAAGTTTACTCCCATAGAAGCTAAGGTGTCAACATGAGTGTTGTGTTCTCTTCGAATGACCTTGATGTTTAACGCCTCAAAAGACTCCAATAAGTCCCATACCCGATTTATATATGCTTTGAGGTAATGTTATTTGGTACTATATCTCTTCATGACTTGATTAACCACCAATTTAGAATCACAAATGATTTGTAGTTGCTTGATTCTCATTTTTTTAGCTTTTATCAACCCTAGACATAATGCTTCATATATAGCTACATTGTTTATGCAACTCCATGTCAATCGGTATGATAAGGTCTTTTCTGCTTCGGTTGGTGATACCAGTACTACTCCTACTCTAGAACCATTCTTACATCTAGCACCATCAAAGAACAACTTCCATATCTACTCTTGATTGGGATTCTCATGAGCTAGAATTGTGAGTTTTGTTCCTTTTGGCTTTGTAATTGAATATGTGCCTATTCCGGTTTCAATCATAGCATTAAAATATCTTATGGAGAATTGATCTTCTATTTGGAGATCCTCCAAGACTTCCTCTATTAGATCCATTTCTTGGGTGGTAACATTTACTGTGTTCATTTGTTGGTCCTCCTCTAGCTTCTCTATATGAAATGAGGATGGCCTCTTAGAGGAGATCTTGACTCTTTTTTCTTTGAATGGTATCTCCATATGGAAGTAGTCAAGGGACAAATAACCTCTTAGCTTAGCAGTAAATTCTCTTGATAAGCACATTCTAAAAAAATGTTCTAAATCCACCACCACAATCTCTTGAATAACGATAATTTTGGACATTTTGTGCAGCTTCATAGGAACATCCTTGATTACTCCAACAATATTTATAGGTGTACCATATAATTGTAGCAGTCCAAAAATAATTCTTGTGTATTCCATGGCCATTACTTCATAGAATACTTTAGGCATAACATTGGTAGCTACTTTAGAGTTAATCATACATTTGTGTACCACCCATCCCTCCATTTATAAGGATAGGTAAAATGGAGATGGCTTATTCTTCCCAATTATTGAAGTAGGGTGGTCTTGAGCTAGATTCAACCCTTCCTATTGTTTCCTTCATCTTTTAATTGATTTGAGAGACTTGTACAAGGTCTATTTATCCATGGATGAGGAGTGCATCAGACATGCTAATTTTGGATGGAGTTTTATTTAACTCTTCTACAATGTTTTTTTTTTGTATTTACATGGTGGAATTGGTAGCCGCCATGAATCTGGGTAGGTTGTCCAGCTTTTATGGTTGCCATAGTATTTTGCGCTGTCTACCCCGAAAGCTGCCACATAGATCTTTGTGCAGTCCACCCCTATAACCACCATGCCACAATCATTTTAAACCTTTTATGCCACTGAAAGCACCAGGAAAGGGACAAGCATTTAGTCCGATGAGGCCCGAGATTTGAACCTTGGACCTCTGCTCCCCTTATGGGGTTTGGATGAACCACTTGGTATATACCTCGGACCTTCTTCTACAATGTTAAAACCATAATATTTCACCTATTTTCTCAGCTCTTTTATGAGTTCTTCATATTTATCCTTATAATATTGGACCACTTCAATCCTTTGGTGTTTGGTCAAGGAAGGATATCTTATTTTATCTCTAGCCTTCTCCCTTCCTCCACCTTCTTTGATTCTCTTTTGTTGTTGTTGCATTGTCTTTTAAATTGGGGTAGGTAGGGGTAAATCCTTCTTTGAAATACCTTTTGGTTCATAAGGTACCTTGAAAGGATCCAAATTTTTAGGATCAATGGACAGAGGTTTCTTCCTAGATCTTGTAAGAACCACCACTTGTTCTTCGACTGGCACCATGATATTGTAATCATCTGCTTCTCTCATCATATTGACTTACCCTTTTTGTGCATTCTCTACTTTCTCAATGGAAATTTTTTGGATATAGTGTTGATGCATCATGCACATGCTTTCACCATGAGGGTCATTGTAGGTTGAGCACCAGTAAGTTGACTTAGAACCTGAGGAAGAAGGTTCCTCCTAATTGGTGTAAATGGCATTAGATTTTTTTGGGGGCTTGCTGGTGGAGGCAACTTGATCTCTTGTGATAGACAAGAATATTTGTGGCTAAAATTTCCTCTTGTATTCTCACCTCTTCAAGGCTATGAATTCATTCATAAGATTCTTAAAAGCCATTGTAATTTCTAAGAGGGAAACTATTTGGGAGTCTAGGAAGAGTAACACCAACACAGTAGTAGGTGTTGGAAGTGGTGGGACTGCAAGAAGAGTAGGAAATACTTGTGGACTTGAAGAAGGTGGATAGGATGAAAAATTTACCATTGGAGTATATACCAAGAAAGATCTTGGTGGAGCTAGAACTGGTGGTTGTTGTTGAGGGAATTTTGGATATATAGGCATCACAAAATTTAGAGGTAGTCTTCCTATAGCAATCAAGTCATTATACATTTTCAATGCTTCTTGAAATTTTTTTGGGAATGTGCGTACATTGGATTGCCTTATGTACATCCCGATATCAGATTGAAAGGCCCTTAAATAATAGTACATTGCTTGTTCACCAGTTGGATGCAGATCTTACGTTGCTCTTTTCCATGTTTGACTGAATATTATGAAGTCTATGATTTCCTCTTGTGAATGTCTTTGGATGCTAGTAAACCATATAAATAGAGAGAAGGGATCTATATATTCATTTAATTCTTCAATTAACTTGTTGGCCAATTCATTCCATGAAGTTATGGTTAGATCCAATAAGGTTCTATACCAATAGGACATATTTCCTTTTATTGACATTACCAACAACCTTATCATGACATCCTCATCTTGGATACTATGCACGATGGCTAATGCTGCAATATTTCTAATAATGCTTTTATACCATTTTTCTCGTGTCATCATATATCAATAGAGTTTTTAGGGTATCCTAGGGAATGGAATTATGGATTGGTACATTTAGAGGTCTGGTATAATTCTAGGTTGAGAAGTTATGAGCATTCTGATTTGGGTTTACAACCATTTTGATTGATGCAAGAGGATGGATTATCAGAGTCATGTTGGTAGCAATAGAAGTGGCTAAATTGGTTAGATCTACAACTAGGACCAATGAGGGTGTTGAAATATATGGGCAGATTGGATGAAATATGAAGTTGCCAAACTATAATTCTAGAAATTCAATCGACTCTTCTAATTTTCTAGTTGCTTGTCTTATGATCATATATCTGAGGATCTAGGCAATATGGCTTGATAAAATATGGATATGCAAGTATTTTCTAGGTATCAATGGATGAAGTCACTAGGTGATGGAGATTGTGGATCAAAATAGAGTATCACCAAGTTTTGTTCAGACCTTAAAGGCAACTGGTCGTATGACACAATATCTAGATTTGAGTAGAGTCACCAGGTGATTTTGATGAGATTTGATAATAAAGGATATCACCAATCCTTATATTATCCAACTAAGGGACCTTTGGGTCCCACCAGGTGTGCCAAAAATTGTTGGTCGGAGAATCTATCTAATGGAAAGGTTTGTGCACCCACAGACCTTGACCAAAATTGAATGACTAGGAAGCTTGTGAAAATTATAGTGGTCAATCTATGGAGGAGGCTAGTTCCTTGAATTATAGGCTAAATATACCTAAATTTAGGGGGAAAATGTTGCTAAAAGAGATTAAAAAGGTTAAATACATAACTTACAGTGGTGCAAATTAAGCAACATCAAGACATGTGTTAAAAAAAAAATCATGCAACTAAAAAATCAACTACCTAATAGACCAGCCAGTCTTGCAATATGTTACATAAAATTTAATTCTAATCTATTGTATCTTATCAGACCATAAATTCTAGATAATTGAATGAGTACAATGCAAATACAGGATTTAGAATAAAACACTATAAACATTCAACATGCTCAAATTAAAAATAAGCGGTCATCCAAACATACATGCTCTGCAAATAATTCAAACTAGAGGCCAGAAAATAGTTAATTTGTATTGAGATGTAAGTAATCCACCTCTACATATGAATTGTAAATGCCTAAGAGTTGACATATTTTCATTTTACATTCTTCTATATATAGACATTTTACAATATTATCATTATCAAAAGATATCATTACTTAGAAATGAAATATTATTGTATCAGAGGAAATATCGACTGATTGGATTATTTGAAAGTATGGCCGATCCAAATGCCTCATTGTGGCCTGTTGATCTGGCCAAAATTTGTGCTATGTTGAGTAGTGCTAAATATGTTGCTTGCATCTGGTTTGTTACTTTACACTGATATTTTCTGGTTGAACCGCCCTATCACTTGCATGATGCCATGAGCATAACCATTCTACTAAGATTATTTTGATAGATGATATTATATTCTAAGTTTCCTAAGATGGTAATAATCCTTGTGTAGGTGATCTAGTTCTGGATTTGATTTGAACTGACTACCAAGCTTATGTGCTGTGAAGTTATGATATCAAATGTCTCGAATCTTGGAGGACTCCAGCCCAATAAACGGGCTTCAGTGACATCAATGCTTATTTTCCTTACCATATTACAATAGTTGGTATCAAGCCAAGGATTACACACCTATCTAGGCATTAATCGAGCATAAATATTTTGGACCTCCAAAATTGATCTTCAGCAACAATCCAGGGATTTGACACCTTCCCAGGATTTGGTCAAGTACAAATAATCTGATGCCCTCTAGACTCTGTTATTATCAATATTTGGTATCTAGGTGGATAGTTGGAAACCTTCCAAGTATCTTCTGGGTGTAAATATTTTTACGGTATTGATACTTAGCCGATTATTGCAATACGACATCCTTTCACCGTGGATCGGGCATCTAGTACCTTGTCGGGACTCGATCGGGCCCGATTCCTACAACACTTCTTGGACTTGGTCATTTTTCCATATGTATGTGTTGGAACTTTTAGACCACCCTAGGCTCTAGTTGGGTGCAAAACCTTTGGTCTCCTTTGGACATGCCAAACATTTGAGACCTCACTGAGCTCTAATCAAGTGCAATTCTTCCAACTGCTAAAATATTCTTAGTTGGACTGGACATCTAGGCCATTTCAGGGTCTTGATGAAGAATACAAATCTTAGCCTTCTCTATAATTGAAAGATTCATACTCCTTGGTCGGGTTGAATCTTTGAGACCAACCTAGACCCTGATCAGGTGCAACACTTACGATCATCACCAAGATTAGACAAAAATGCTTAAATACTTTCGTGTTGCATGATTTATTTATCTTTAGCACTTTCTTGTCAAAGTGCATGTGGGTGGTGGTCAGAAATACCCACATATACCAAGCTAAGCACTTATATTTTCAGTTGATAACTAAGAAATATTAACCCAATCTAATCAAGACATCTTGTCAAGCAAGAATAAAATTAATTTTAAACAGTTAAAAGGAAAATAAAAAAATAAAACTGGTTCAAGCTTTGATCAGTTAGCTATCAATTTCAACAAAATAGATATATTGGTTTATTAGTTCAAAATTACATTTTACAAGATGATTCACCCCCACAAAACCCAAAAAAGAACAAAAAATAATAGCTACAAGACTAAAAAAATACCAAAAAAATAAACAAAGCAAGGGAAAACAACAACTAGACTACTAGGTCCAAAAAAGGACACCCTTATTTAAAGCAAGACAATCAAGAAAGGAAACTAAACTACAAAAACCACAAGCAAATTCAGGTTTAAAAATAATGTTTGAGGAGTTGTCCATTCACTGGAAGTGGGACATCCTTGATAGTCAGGGTTTGCAGTCTGAATGTATTTTTGCCAAGAAATTTAGATATTTGGTATGGGCCTAACTATAGGACACTAAACTTAGGGTTTTCACCCTTCTTTTCATGAGCCTTGTCCCATAGAAAGACCAAATTAAAAACTTTAAAGGATTTTGCCTTGGCTTTGTTGTTAAACCAAGGTTTAACAACTGCCTGATGTTTGATAAAATTATGCAAGGCTTCATATCTCTTTTCTTCCAAATGGATCAAATTTTCTAATCTGATTTTAACTTTGTTATCATCATCTAGGAACTCATCAATAAATTGTAAGGTAGGAATCTTAACATTCATATAAAAACAAGGTTCTACCCATAAACTAGGTGATAGGGAGAGGTTTATAGAACTTCCTTGACTCTTGTGATATCAGCCTGCAATGCATATTTTTACTTATTATGCCAGTTCTTAGGATTCTTCTCTAATAATTTTCCAACAATAGTGCACAAGTTTTTATTAGTGGATTTAGCGATTCCATTCTCCTAAGGATAGTAATTAGAGGAGAATTTTAAAACTACTTTGTTTTCATAGGCCCATTTAGTAAATTGAATTGAAGTAAAAGCATAACCATTGTCACATACCAGAATGTATGTCATACCAAACCTAGGCACAATTTTCTCCTCAAGTAAATCAATCACCACCTTTGTTGTGCAATTCTTCAGGGCTTGAGCTTTGGACCACCGTGTGTAATAATTAGTTGCTATGAGGATATATCGATGTCTAGAAAAAGAGTGTGGATTGATCATTCCAATGAAATCTAAACCCCATTGCATGAATTGATGTCTATGAATCATGGGTTGCAAAGAAAATTACTGCTTTCTTTCTATTTTTGCAGCAAGTTGGTAGATGTGATAATTTTTGACATGCAACTAGACATATTTAAACACATGAGACCAGTAATAACCGGCTCTCATAATATGATGGGTTTTTAACATTCTTGAACCATGACTAGTGCCATAATTTCTATGAAAATTAGATAAAACTTCAACAACCTCTTGCTTACCCATACATCTCAAATAAATTCCTTCATGGTTCTTTCTAAACAAAACTCTAAGTTTTATCATGTAGTTTTCACACTTAGAATGAAGAGCAACTCTTTGAATCAAATTCATACTATCAATATAATTGTTATTCAACAGATAATAAACCACATCAACATACCACTCATCATTACTTATCTCTTCAACCATGTATTGTTGATAAGAATCAAAGGGTCAATTCTAGCAAGAGATTTAGTTAATCCTTGGGATTTAACAATATTCATGGGCTAGATTTCTAAATCAAATTCTTATAGTATCAAGGCCGAATTTCCTTTATGTTCACCAATTTATTTCTATGTTAACATAACCTTCACAGTAGGATCTGAAACTATGACATAGACTTTGCTATGTAGAATGTAGTGTTTGAATTTCTTAACAACCCATGTTAAGATAAACACATGCTTGTCATGTATTGAATAATGATATTTACCTTCCCTCAATGGAGAATTTGCAAAAGAAACAGGCCTATCATATTTGTCCTCCTTTCTCTTATTTAGTACCCCAATGAATGAGTGTTTTGATGCAAAATATTAAATGTAAAAGGATTGGCTATAATTAGGGCTGATCAAAATAGGGGTAATAGCAATAACATATTTTATTTTATAAAAAACATCCTTTTATTATGCATTCCACAATACCTTTGCATCATTTTTTAATAAAGCATTAAGAGGTTGCACAATCTTAGCAAATCCAACAGTAAACATCCTTACAAAATTAATCTTTTCATTTATTTTTGCTATTTCTTGGTGCGTTTAGTTGCTGCTCTCTGAACTGGTTTCTTTTGAGTTGTCTTTCCTTCATCCTTTGACTGCCCTAGATATATCCTCTGTTATTGCAGTTGTCTGTGGTGCAGAATCTACTTTTTGTTGAGTGCAGGTATTGACCCTTTTTCCCTTTAAACTCCTTTGCAACCCTTTAATATGCTCATCAATCAACTTCCATATTTCTATGTCAAAAGTGGCTGCAATCCTGAGCATATTCATTTCTTGCAGAATTCTGTTTTTTTGTATAACAATAACAGGCATGTTTTTGTCATACTGAAGTAGTAAGGCTTCTGTAGCATTCACCAT
The DNA here is from genome assembly GCA_028583015.1 of Wollemia nobilis. Taxonomy (NCBI): domain Eukaryota; kingdom Viridiplantae; phylum Streptophyta; class Pinopsida; order Araucariales; family Araucariaceae; genus Wollemia; species Wollemia nobilis. The sequence continues at coordinate 581,848 of JAQPPZ010016936.1, forward strand.
GAGTGTAGTTTGTTTAATCATCTCCTCCTCATCACCTTGTTCATAGTCAAATATCTCAAGGGTTTCTTTGAATATTCCTTCTATGTCTGATGCTTCCAGGCATTGATCTAAGGATAGGCCAATATCTGTTAGTTTATCTGTAGCATCCTTTATCAGATCATTCATCTCAGTCACAGAATTTGTCCATTTTTCTCGGTTTGATCCAAACAGGGCTGCTTTGAAAAATTCAAAATTGATTTGGATTTTATTGCCTTCAAGTGTTGTTATTTCTTGTCCTTGCAGTTCTTCAAAATGATCCCCTATGTAGTCCAGGGTTGGGTGAATGAATTTAAAATCTTTTTCTCTTTCCTTCATCAAGGTCATGATTTCTTGAGTAGTTATTTGAATCACCCTTATTTTCCTGAACATTTCAGTAAAACCTTTGGCCTGAGCTTTTATTTTTCTATACATGTCTTTCCTCATTACATTCAAATAATATACATGATCTTGAACTTTGGTCACTACAGGTGGCTGGGCAATTGAAGCATTTTTCTTATTTAATTCTTCCTGTTGCTTACTTATCACAACTTTCAATTCTGCTTTTTCTTCTTCCTCTTGACTCAATTGCTTTTTGAGTGTTTCAAAATTTTCAACAAATTGGTCTATGACTTGATTACTCATAGTTTTGGCAAGCTTTGCCATATCAACTTCTTTACCCAGTAGTGATGATCCTCCTATTTCCTCATTGGTACTGAAGACTAGTGGGTTTTGCAGGGGAGGGAGATCAACCTTAGCAATATCTGACACAACTGTCCCCATTTCTGCCTTTTTTGAAGATTGTTCTTCTGTACTTCCCATTCCTGCTACTAACTATAACTCTTGTTCATCTGTAGCAGTAAAGGCCGCCTGTTCATCTGTTCTTTCCAAAACAACCTTGGCAACAGGTAGAGATAATCTGGGTTTCTTAGCTTCTACTGGAGCTATTTCTGTTTGAATTTTTACTGAGTAGCTTCGGAAGAGGCCACCCAGTCCACCTTTTACTTGTATTACTATTGGAATTTTTATCTCCTGTCCCTTTATGTTTATAGAAGTCGGGACGGCCATGGGTGCCAATTTCTTCACACTGGTCACAGCTAAAACATTATCAGGTATAGGAACTACAACCTGCTTTGTTGATGGTGCTTTTTGAGAGGATGAAGTTACTATTTCTTTGCCCTTATCTGTACAGGTTTGTTGAGGAGCTTCTTTTGGTGCTGCCTCTATTCTGGGCTGGTCATTCACTGGGAGTTTAACCTGTTGTTCTACTATATCAACAGTTCTAACAGTGACCTCCATTAAGTCTATGTCTTGCTCCTCTATCAATTCCAGCAAAGGGTCTTCTTTAATTGCTGGGTGTGTCCTTGGCATAACAGGTGTTGTAGTATCCACTGAAATCTCTCGAAGCCTTCTTAGTTCGGTTGGGTAGTCATAGGCTTCACAAACCTGTGTGCTACCTCTCTTTTCTGGAGGGAAATTATCCCATACTATCTATAAATCTGATTTTTTCTCTATAGCTTCTAATAAGTTCTCTTCAAAAGCATCTTCTCGATGATTGATTCGAGCATACTCCCTCTTCTCCATCATCTTGCTATAAATTCCTTTTGGGTCATAAAACCTCCATGACACTTCATCGAATCCCATATTGTCCAGTTCAAACATTCCCTTGAGTAGGGAAGGATATCCAACAAATACATAATCTCCAAAATGGCAAGGAACATCAAGCCAGGGGACTTTCCCATGCTTCTTAACCAGTCTCATTTTAGCCTCTTCTGCCACTTGTCTGCATAATTCTAGGGCTGCTATGGATAGTGGGCAGTACTGGGGTAACACCTTAGGAGGGATTTTAGCTCCATATAATCTGATGTAAGTAAAACCCTCTGTGAAGAAGAAATATCCTATCTCTTTTTCTTTAATGAATGCCCTTACCCCTGGCCCTAATATTTCTAGAATTAGCCCAGTTAAGGCCCAATGGATTTCTACCAAGAAGCGATCACAAAACCAGCCCATGTGAGTTCGTCCTTCATGAAGTCTCCAGAAGCTATTATGTACATAGGGGCTATCTATGGCTTTTAATCTCTTACGGGCTTCTTCCCCCAATTGGCCCGCTATTAAGTGAGTGAGAAAAGAATATTGTGAAAAGTGAGGCATCTCCTGCCTCTGTTCGAATATTGCTCTCTTTAGTTCTACCATTTCTCTGTGTATTTGTGAGCTCAATTCCAGTTCCCAGGCATAGATAGGGGTGTTATGTCCTCTATTACATTGTGCAGCTAAATACAAAACTCTTTTCATTATTCTACTCATATCATGTACTCCCAATACTATGTTTATCATGTCACAGAAGTCTTGTACCCAGGGTTTAAAAGCGTTTTTATTAATTGGGAAATTTTTCTCTATTTTTGCATATGTATCAAACAATTTTTTAAAAATTTCCATATCAGTGAACATGCGAGATTGGTGTTCGATTACCTGGTCCACCAGAAATGTGGTATACTTCGTCAGATTGAACACTTCCTGGATATCTTCGACTTTGGTGCTGAACACCTTTCGATTCTTGTGGTCTCGAAAGGTCCTTGTTCTTTCGTCATATGCCACTGCTAACCAAGCCATCAAATCTGAGGAGAAATGCACTTTTGGGCATATCAGCTTTCCAAGGTTACTGTTCCATCTGTTGTCTCTGGGGAAACCCTTGTACTGCCAGTTTCGAGCTTTATGGAACAAATCTGCCATTATCCACGGGGTTCTGTTATCGCCTTCCATTACTCGGGTGAAACTCTTAATGCAGGCATTGTCGATCTCGTACAGTTGAGCTGAGTTGGGTTTTTTATCTGCCCCACATTTTTAGGCAAAATCATACATAGTGGTACCAAGAACAGGCGGTCCAAAAATCATAGAATAGGGTGATTTATCTATGATAAACTTTATGGCTTCTCGTGTATCTGCAGGTACGAACACATCTCCCCATGATGCCATTGCTCTCGTGATTGTTGGTCAAGTTCTTCTTTGAGTTCTCAGAAAATGAATACTCTCTTCCTTCTATGCTTTTGATGTATCAATTCTAATTCTTGGTATACCAGTGGAGTGGCCTTGACTGGTTTCGTAAGTTCATATATAGGGTGGTGGAGTGAACTTGATAAATTCACATGTTTCGTTATCGACCCGATGCCACCAACCGCTGTTCAAAATTGGCCAATGGAATCATGCCAACTCAGTATTTTCTAGAGTTTTGTGCTTTATGATGGGCGATATCTGTTAACTTGCGAGCCTGGGTCCCTTTGATATGTGGGCCTACAATCATTCATGCTTTCTATTCATTCATCAATGGGGATATTTTAATCTGACATGGAACGGTATGTTTTGGGCCTCGTGCCATCTCAGATCCGAGTGATAACTATATCTTTGGGATCCATTATGTCTCCCTTGGGGTCTTCGTGATATCCGACTCTTGGTGTGAGTGTAGGTTTTTACCTATGATGTCCCTTTTTCCCTAAGTCAACCATGATTAATCGCAACCGTCGGATTGATCTGAGATGAAGCGCATCCGTTGATCTCCTAAAACCTATATGATAGTTAGTGTACATGTTCTCATGTAAACACTTGAAATAACATGTTTTATTGGTCTTCAATTAATCATATTTATCCGATGTTAATCCTTATATTGTTAAACCTTAATAACTTGTTTTAATCGATGGTAATCATAAAATACACTTACTTTTCTTTTGCGATCATCGTTGGATCTTATGGTGGTGAGGCACGACCGTTGGATCATACATATGCATGTATTCTTTAATAAATGGGAAAAATTCATACATACCTCGACTAAATTAATCAACCCAATGCTTAGATTAACCTTTGATTATCTTCCCACATGTGCACCATTGGATCTAGGTGGTCAATGTCCACCGTCATTCGATTCATGTGTTATAAAAAGGTCTTTATTTAGCCTTTGGATCTTTGTCACCAGTTACAGGCCTTCACATCCATTGATTCTCGATTTAGTTTGTGCACTGCCATTGGATCACTGACAAGATGCATGCTAGATAATGATGTTATAGACCTTTGCTTTTCTATTAATCATGATTAAGGTGAAAAGGGGGAAGATTAGTCAATGTATTAAACCCTTACTAAACATGATTAATATCAATTAATTTTATCCTTACCCATGCCTTTTACCTTCCATCCTATGATTTTGGCATGACCGTCGGATCTGAGTGGAGACAAGCGCAACCATTGGATCTAATCAACCTACAAGTTAGTTTAATCAAGCATTTATAATATTAATCATGATTAGGGCAAAAGGGGGAAAATTAGCCGACGTATTAAACCCTTGCTAATCATGATTAACTTTAATTAATTTCTCTTGATCCTTAACCCTCTTTAATGCATCTTCAATTAGTGCACCACCGTTAGATTAAAAATCATTTGAGCGCAGTCGTTCGATCTTGGTAACAAGCCCGATGATTAATCAAATGGGGCGCATCCTTTTTAATATTAATTTTAAAGTTCATTTTAATCAAAGCAGTCATGACCATTGATCTAAGCTTCATTCAATATGATCATCCGATCTATCAGACTTGCTCAGATTTTAACTTGACATTTGACTTATGATGACTTTACTTTAAACCTTTGACTCTTTAGAGGACATGCAACCATTGATTTTATGGATGATTGAGCACTATCATCCATTTTTTATACTTACTCACTACTTAATCGAAATGTTGACCATTATGACTCATGCTTAAACTTTTGACTTTTTGGACAACGCACGACCATTGATTTGATCCTCGAAGCGTCGTTGATCTTGTTAAAGGTGCAAGGATTTTAACTTTATTAGAGCCTTAGGTTTAACCTTTGGAGTCTTTAGTGAGCATGCATCCATTGGATTTGGTCCTCGATGAAGCGCTGCCATTAGATTGAAGACAACTTGCTCGATTTTTAAATCTTAGGTTAAGTTTTATTGACCCTTTGACTTATCTTTCAGACTATTTCATGAGTGCGCATCCATCAGATTTTCTCAAGTGATGCGCTTCCATCCGATTAAGTCTAAGGTGCAACCTTTTTACTTCTTGACTACGCTTGACTTTTGACTTATCTTCGGTTTGATTTTATTAAAGCGCTATCGTCCGATTTCTCTGGATCGTGCACGGCCCTTGGATTAAATCTGAGGTGCTCACCAGTTAGCTTAGCGGGGTGCATACCCTTAGGCTTTTAATCAATTAATATTTATTTTAACCTTAGGTTTTTCGGATCATGAGACCATAGTGAAATGACTTAACCGACTTTAGATTAGAAGATTTATTTGTTGGTTTAGGCCCAAGGAAAATATTTAGGAAGGTCAAACTTTGACTTGGGGATTTAATTTGAAATTTTCTTCCCTAACTATTCGAGGTACTTTGATTTATACAATGAAGCCCACATTATTAAAAAGGCTAAGGTTAGACTTTATCAAACCAACCAATGAAAAATTGAATTACCCACAACAACTATAAGCAATGACCAACAATATAAGCAGTTTGATTGAAACCAAAAATTTAAATTTGGGGGTTTCAAAGTTGAGTCAAATTTGGCTCCAACATAGGCTCTGATTGGGACAATGTGTTGAAAACATGAAGCACTTGAGAACCATAGAATCTCCTGGTTTTATTTTGCAAAAATTTAACAAAAAACAACAAAATTTTGATTGCTAAGCAAAACTTGAAATGTATAACAAAAAAACTTCCTTCCTCTTTTTCTTTCTTTTCTTCATCATTCATTTTTTTTTATATATATACTGAAAACATGATATCAAAGCAAGTAGAGTATGGAAAACTGTAGATCCCTTTTCATTCAATTTGGAAACAAAGGTTTAGAAATTTTAGAAATCAATGAGTTTTATTTTGAAATATAGTAATGCTTGTTTTAGCTAAGTCATAAGATATGATTACACAGATTTTGTCACAACCATTTGTCTCATCATATTTTTGCCCATGTGTGTGTTTGTGCATTATTTTTTGGGATTTCTAAATCTTTTAGAACTTTATCATATCTGAGCAAAATAGCCAAGCCTAATATGTGATTTCACTCTTTTAAAAATTTTCACCATTCTGTAGGGCTCCACTGCCAGTCAGGCGTCTATAGCCTCGGTGGAGTTGCTTCTAATCCCATATTAGTTTTACCCTACTGCCAGTCAAGCGTCTATAGCCCCGGTAGAGGTTTTCCAAGATATCTCAAGCAGTGACTCAATTTTACTTTATTTTTTATTTTTCTTTCTCATGAGAGAAGTGTTTGGATATATAAGTAAATTGTGCAATAAGTATGCCTGAGTTGAGGATTAGTTTCTGGCTATAAAATATGAGTGTAATAATTTTTGGCTCAACTACCCTCTCAAAGATAACTCAGTTCTTTGGACCTTTGAAGTCACTTTAAGTATCATTTGTAATGTGAGGCTTGACATGATGTTTCAATCAGCTTTGTTTTTTTTCTGTCTGTTTTATCTCATATCAAACAACTATTGCATAAACACTCATTTTTGATAGAATTGTAAAGCTCATCAATATCTAAAATAAATTCCCTTTTTCCTTTTATTGTTTTTGGTGGAATCAACAGTTAGATATACTCATCAAACTAAGATATCATGTATACAGTAAACTCAAAATTATTCAAGAACAAAAGGGAAGCTTTAACTAATAAACAAAATACACCACTCTATTTTTGGATTTTTGTTTTTCTATTTATTTTTTTTATAAGTACACCTTCAACAGGGATTGTACATTTTGAGGTGTTGGCCATTAATAGGGATAGCCATTATTTCTCCCTGCAAAGTCTGTAGCTTGTAAGTATTCTGACTGATAACATGGGCAATTTGGTATGGGCCAATCCATTTAGGTTCAAACTTACCCTTTTCACCATGCTTATCATTTTTAGGATCCCAATAGATGACTATATCTCCTTGAGAAAAAGGAGTACCCTTGGCTTTCTTATTAAACAAATTTACAGTTTTCTAGGTTTGTTCCATCATTCTATTGAGGGTCTCTCTTCTTTGTTCTTCTAACAAGACAATTTGGTCAAGCCTTCTCTGAATGGGATCAGGGTTTTCATGATCTTGCAATAAAAGGGAAAGTGCCATTTTTTCCATTTTTGGGGGCAGTAGGGCTTTTTCTCCATAAACCATCTCATAGGGGGTTCTTCCTGTATTTCTTTTAACAGACAACCTATCAGCCCATAAAGCAAATTTAAGTTCACTATCCCATCCCCTTTTGTTTTTGCCTAATGACATTTTTATTCTTGTTATTACATTTTTATTTGATGACTCGACTAGACCATTTCCTTGGGGATAATAATTAGCAGAATGAGATAATTCAATTCCATATTCAGCACAAAATTCTACCATTTCATATGACACAAAATATTGAGCATTATCAGTTACAAGATTTTTAGGAACTCCATACCTGGTCAAGATATTTTCTTCTATGAATATGATGACTGCAACAGATGTAGATGTTCTCAAAGGTGCAGCTTCCACCCACTTGGTGAAGTAATCTATTGCAGTTATGATCCACTTATGTTGGCCAGATGAATTAGGCTTGATCTCTCCAATCAGGTCAATACCCCATTGAGCAAAAGGTGCTTCAATGATTACTGGCTTGAGGGGCATGGCTGGTAGATGCTTTTTCCCTATAAAAACTTGGTAGTTATGACAATTCCTTACATATTTATATACATCCTTAAAAAGGGATGGCCAATAATATCTTGCTCTCATGATTTTATTAGTTGTAGCTCTTGGAGCAAAATGTCCCCCACAGAAACCATTATGAAATTCATTAATTATTTTTGGGACTTCTCTTTCATATAAGCAGACTAATAATACTCCATCAGGATGTTTCCAATATAATACTCCATTTTGTATATAATACTTTTGAGCTTGAAGTTTGACTGACCTCATTCTATTTATTGACATGTTTTTGGGGAATGACAGAGTTTGTAGATAGGACAAAATTTCTTCATACCATTTACATTCTTCATTTTTTATTCTTCTGTCATCATATGTCTGATCTATGGTAAGAATATTTTCAGATCCTCGCTTCTTCTTTGTTAGCCAACAGTTTAGCTAAACCCTGCCCTTTGACTGTTTTAACTATTTTGAATTCAACATCATATTGCAAAAGTTTTACCATCCATCTTGCTGGTCTTCCCAATGGCTCTGATTGAGAAAAGATATATTTTATTGCTATAAAGGGAATACAACAAGTAAACTTTGTTTGAGCCAAATATACCTTTAAAGTGTTCCAAATATTGGATGACTGCATAGGCATGTTTTTCCAAGAAGGGTGTATTTAAGATTTGCTCCTTTTAGACCTGAGCTCATAAAGGCTATTGGCCTTTCATTATTTTCATTATATTTTTGTGAAAGGACTACAACAATAGAATGTTCAGATGCATATGAATAGATATTAAAATCCTTTGCATAATCAGGGCAACTTAAAGTTGGAGTGGTTGATATGGCTTCTTTGATCTTGTTAAATGTTTCCATATTTTCTAATGTCCATTTTATTTCTCCAGTTTTCTTCACCATATCATTTATGGGTTTGGTCATTTCTGCAAAATTTGGGACAAATCTTCTGATAAAATTTATTTTGCCAAAGAATGACCTTACCCCTTTTAGATTCTTGGGTGGGGGAATTTTAGAAATGGCTTCTATCCTTTCTGGATCAATGCTTATCCCCTTTTCTGAAACTATATGACCTAGCAATTTTCCTTGTGTAGTTCCAAATATGCATTTTTTTGGATTTAGAGAGATTCCAAATTCCTTGCATCGGGCAAAAACTGCAGTCAAATGTTCTAGATGATCTTCTAGATTTTTAGAAAAAACTGTAATATCATCTAAGTACACTACTACAATTTTAAACATTAGTCCTTTGAAAGCAAAGTCCATCGCTCTTTGGAAAGTAGCACCTGCATTCATCAATCCAAAAGGTATTCTTAAATATTCAAATGTGCCCTAGGGTGTGGTGAATGTTGCCTTGTGTCTATCTTCTAGATTTATCAGAATTTGATTGTACCCTAAAAATCCATCTAACAGGGACAATCTAGTTGAACCTACTACTACTTGCAGCAGTTGTTCCATGTTAGGCAATGGGTAATTGTCTTTTAGTGAGCTCTTGTTTAAATTTCTAAAATCCATGCATAGTCTAATGTCCCCATTCTTTTTCCTAACTGGTACTAAGTTGGATATCCAGGAGGAAAATCTAACTTTTCTTATTATCTTGGAGTCCAACAATTTTTGAACTTCTTTTTGCATTATCGGGTGCAGAGTTGGATTGTACTTTCTCTATTTTTGTCTAAAAGGCTTGGCCTCTTCTTTCAAGGGTATTATATGTGTCATCACATCCATTTTGAAAGTTTTGAGATCTTCATAGGTCCAAGCAAAATGTTCTTTGTTCTTTTTTAGGAAACTGATATATCCAACTTTTTCTTTAGTAGGTAGTGCCATGTCTACTTTCACTATTCTAGGTTCTTTCATAGAGCCAATATTAATATCCTCAGATATCACTTCTCTACGTATAGGTTTATAGGCTTTGTCAAAATCATCAAATAGGCTTTCAAGAGACACCAATCCTTTGGGTATTCTATTAGTTTTCAACTGGATTACTTCTACTGGTTCTCCTATTTGATCTTTTAACTTTTCTTCATATTTTTCATCACAGATGACATCTGCATATTGATTTTGCAAAGTCATAAAATCCTTAATATCTATATCATCTTGAAAAACCTGAAGATAGACTATGTTATCTAGCACAGAAGGTTTATAGACTGAGATAGTTGGAAATCTGTCCATATACTCTGTAGTTATTTCTGGGTGATCTAGACTTGAGGCATTCACAACTAAGAGATCTGCAACATGATTTTGTTCTCTAGGAATATATGAAATATTGAAAGCCAAGAATTTATCAATTTCTTCAAGTATTGCATTTCTATATTGCTTAAGTCTAGGATGCTTGGTCTGATATTTACCTTTTATTTGTAGTATAATAAGTTCTGCATCCCCTATTACATTTAAGTAGTTAATACCTAACTCTTTTGCTTTCCTTAGCCCTAATAGTAAAGCTTCATACTCAACTACATTGTTTGTGCAAGGAAATTGTAATCTGTAAGGTATACCAAGGTAATTTCCTTTAATATCAATCAAATTTACACCTGCACCTACTCCAGATTGGGATTTAGCCCCATCAAATGACATGGTCCACATTTCTTGGGTTAATACTCGATTTGATTCAGCATCAGTTATTCTCATATCTTCTGGATCCATGTTCTTTGCATCTAGTACTTCCATCAGGAATGGGTTGTGCCATATTGAATAGACTCCCATCCCTTTTTCTTCCATAGAGTTAACTAAGTTAATCATGGTTTCATCTATTTGAATTAACTCTACGGAGTGTTTATTGAATGGTTCCCTTCTTAAAATTATATTCTCCTTATCTGATATGGGGATGGTAGCATAAGACCAGTCTAGTTGTATTGATCCCCCTAGTTGTTCTGCCCAATGCCTACTGAGTAATAGTGAGAAGAATGGGTCAACATCAACTACTGCTACATCCATGACAATGCCCTTTTTGGGGTGTTGGTCTAGGAAAACTAATAATCCAGATTATCACCCCTACACAAGGAATTTGTCTATTATCCATTACAGAAATAGGGGCAGAATCTCTAGTACAGATTAATCCCATTTGGTCAGCTATTAACTTAGGCATGATATTATGTGAAGCTCCACTATCAAGCATGCAATTATGAATCACATATCTTTCCCCTTCATCTAAATTATATCTTAATGACACGTAGAAGGGTCTGATAGAAGATGGTGATCTTGTATCATGTTGATTTTGTCTAGCAGCATGACAAGTAGGGTCTTCTTTCTACTCTATTAATCCAAAAGCTTTGCATACTTGTTCTCTCGTATGTTTGAACTTTCATAAGTTCACCAAATGTGATATTAACTTTTTGCTTACCGAGTTCTGACCCAACATCAAATTCTATCTTCTTTATATCCAATGGTTTATTACTTTCTTCTTTGGGAACTTCTTCTATTGATTCTATTACCTCAGGAGTAATTTTGTTAGGGTTCCTATCAGTTTTCTCTTTACTGATATTTTTATTGGTGAAAGTTTGTCTTCTTGGTTCATTTGTAGATAATTTCTCTATTCTTTCAGGGACTGTTCTATTCCTTAAATTTAAAACATGGGTTGCCTCTAATTCTTCAACCTCTTGAGCAGTGGGAATCAATTTCCCTTGCTTCATCTTATCATATCTTGACTCATGTGATTTCTATAAGATTTTAGTTCCTTCAATCACTAAGATCTGAGGATGATGATTTGAAGCATATTTATCCATGTCTTCTTCAAACAACCTTTCTCTGGATTCATCTTCAATAGACCAACATGCATTGATTCTTATATCCTCTTCTGATTTTGCATGCATATCTACATTACGTTGATCACTCAGGTGTATTCCACATGCATCAGGGTTATGGGGTGCATCACAAGTAGAGCAAAAATAAGGAAAACCTTCAACTACATTGGCAGATGGTATTGGGTTAGGGACATTGTTCTGATCCCTATCAGAATATCTATTTTTCCAGTTGTTATTCCCATTACCCCTATTCCTATTCCCTTCTTCAAAACCATTGTTGTTTCCCCAAATTCTTGTTGTAATTTTTCTTAAATGGGGGACGATTATCAACATGTGGTCACTCTGTCTATGAAGATTCACCACTATTTCCATTTCTTTCAATTCTTGCTAACTTGTTACTCATGTTGTTGAACATTTCTATCATTTGACTGGTCAACTTCTCCACAGGATCAATTTCAGTTCTTCTTTGTATATCAAAAGCCACTCTCTTAGGTTTTCTCTCAGGCATGTTAACCTCTAAAGAATAAGGCTTCATCTTACCACTCTCAAGCATATTTCTTTCTATATCCATTGCTTTTTCCATACAACCATCAATGGTAGTGGCTTGTTCTTGCCTTAATTCATAGTTAAACTCTCCTTGAAAAGCATTCTTATAAAAACAAATAGATTGAATATCACTAGGCCTGAGGTTGGCAGGGATTTTGTTTCTTGTTTTTGAAAATATTCTCATTAAAATCACTAACAACCTCATTTTCTTTCTTCTTCATAGTGGCTAGCTCAGTTAACAATGATTGTTCATTTTTCCTTTCACCATACTTCTTTAGGAACACCTCTTCCATTTTGGTGAAGTCTAGGATATCATTGTTAGGAAGGGAATTAAACCATTCTCTAGCATATTTTTCTAAAGTCTACAGAAACAATCTTAATACTACATCTTCATGTTCAACTTCCAGACTGTCCATTGCATATAAGAAACTTTTGATATGATCCTCTCCAGTTACTGCACTATTTCCTAAAAACTTAGGGAGGTATTTGTGAGCTTTACTGGGTAAGGCATTTAAATTTATTGGTAATACAAAAGGTCTATATCTGTTAGTTCTCCACAAATGAACATTACCCTGAGCCATAGCTACTATTGTATTTAATTTCATAGATGTAGTACCTACAGTGGTATGGGTCTAGGCAGTTTGAACGTAGATTGATGAATTATCTACCTTTAAATGAGAATAATCACATATATCTTCTACTACTGATTTTAAACGTTCATCTACAGAAATATCAGTAGTAATAGTATTCTGGATTTTCTTCACGTACCTTTTACCACTAGAATTTAATCTACTATTATAAATGGTATTCTTAAAAAGTGGAGTTTTTTGGGTATGTATAAATACCTCTGGATTCTCGAGTTCTAGAAATAGCTCCTTACCACTTCTCCTAGTGTTCACCAACACGTTATGTTCTCTCCTTTTTATATTTTTCTTCTAGGTTCATCCAGTAGAGTCGCCAACACTAGGGTGTAGAAAGAACAATGTATACTCTTATCAAGAATGCTTGATATTATCTCTCATCCTCACAAGAGTGGGTTCTTGGGGAAAATCAAGAAAATCAAGAAACCAAAAATTCAAGAAAATCAAGAAAGAGAAAATTTTCAAGAAAATCAAGAACGTAAAAACTTACTTCAAAACATAAACTACGGACATAGGAAAAATAAAGAACTTCTAACAAAGTGAAAATTAAAACATTGGTTCTTTACTTTAACTGGTCATCCATTGATTAAAAATAATCATTGAAGAAAACTTTTAAGAAGATAATTGAATCTTTCTAAGAAGTCCTCCCCAAACAATCCAAAAAATTTGATTTTTCATTCCCGACAACGATGCCAAAAAACTATTGGAACCGATTCTTGCATCCGTAGGAAATCAATTGTCACGCTACAAGAATCCATTTGAAACCAACGAGCTATTACAGGCTCTGGTCGACCTGCCTCATGTTCTACTAAACCCGAATATTGCTAAAGAAGATGGCAGAACGGGTAAGGAAACCCCAATGACAATTCTTTAATTAAACTTCTAATTTGCATGCTCCAGATTTATATTAAACTATAAGTATTCTTATTAAAATGACCAAGCATGAAAATAACCAACTATTATGCCTTATGTAGACCGGTGCCTAGATTCATTGGGTTGTTATAGCAATTTAACAACAATTTTAATATGACACAGAGAGAAGGGGAGAAGGAAATTGGTGTTCTTAATCTCATTCAAATATCGTAATAAAATCAAGAGTTAACCAATGAAAGAAATGTATATAATGCATTCAAATAATGTAACCCATTATACAGATACACACAATACTGAGACAAAGAAATGATAAGAATAAAACCCAGAATTGTATTGATTTCATAAAATATTACATGCAGAGTGGGCGGGATGCCTTTTAACTCTATTTTTCTTAAAGAAATACATCAATACAATGAAGAGGACTCTGTTCAAATAATGTAACAGGTCTCTCCAACTCTCCTTGTTCCAATATGGTAATAGAAGAATCTCTGAATCCTAGGCTCAATAAGACTGGAAATATTCTCAACTTCTTGAACGCTTTCCTATCATACAATCCTGCACAACAAGGGGAGGAAGAAAGAATGAATAAAAGAAAATAGACACAAAGAAATATACAAAGCACAACTAACAGGGCACTCAAGTATACCTCTTAGCAAAAATGCTATTCTCTAATTGCTTGATGCAGAATCCAGACCTGCCTGCTTCCTTTTATAGTTGTTGGTTCTTGATTATGTTATTCTTGATTTATTTCTGACTGTACACTTGGCAGCTTCTGATTGAATCTCCAAAATTGATGTTATCCAATTGGCTTTGTTCTGAACTGATTGTGCTCTCTTCTTTGACTTGTTCAAACATATTCCCACTCAACTGGTGATTTAAGTATGAGGAGAACTTTTGCTCTGATTTAGCTACTTCCTGGTGCGTTTAGTTGTTGCTTTTTGAACTGGCCTCTTTTGAGTTGTCTTTCCTTGATCCTTTGATCCTTTAACTACCCCAGATATATCTCCTATTTTTGTAGTTATCTATGGTGCAGAATCTACTTTTTGTTGAGTGCAGGTATTGACCCTTTTTCCTTTTAAACTCCTTTGCAACCCTTTAATATGCTCATCAATCAACTTCCATATTTCTATGTCAAAAGTGGCTGCAATCCTGAGCATATTCATTTCTTGCAGAATTCTATTTTTTTGTATAACAATAATAGGCATGTTTCTATCATACTGAAGTAGTAAGGCTTCTGTAGCATTCACCATGAGTGTAGTTTGTTTAATCATCTCCTCCTCATCACCTTGTTCACAGTCAAATCTCTCAAGGGTTTCTTTGAATATTCCTTCTATGTCTGATGCTTCCAGGCATTGATCTAAGGACAGGCCAATATCTATCAGTTTATCTGTAGCATCCTTTATCAGATCATTCATCTCAATCACAGAATTTGTCCATTTTTCTTGGTTTGATCCAAATAGGGCTGCTTTGAAAAATTCAAAATTGATTTGAATTTTATTGCCTTCAGGTGTTGTTATTTCTTGTCCTTGCAGTTCTTCAAAATGATCCCCTATGTAGTCCAGGGTTGGGTGAATGAATTTAAAATATTTTTCTCTTTCCTTCATCAAGGTCATGATTTCTTGAGTAGTTATTTGAATCACCCTTATTTGCCTGAACATTTCAGTAAAACCTTTGGCCTGAGCTTTTATTCTTTTGTACATGTCTTTCCTCATTACATTCAAATAATATACATGATCTTGAACTTTGGTCACTACAGGTGGTTGGGCAATTGAAGCATTTTTCTTATTTAATTCTTCCTGTTGCTTACTTATCACAGCTTTCAATTCTGCTTTTTCTTCTTCCTCTTGACTCAATTGCTTTTTGAGTGTTTCAATTTTTTCAACAAATTGGTCTATGACTTGATTACTCATAGTTTTGGCAAGCTTTGCCATATCAGCTTCTTTACCCAGTAGTGATGATCCTCCTGTTTCCTCATTGGTACTGAAGACTAGTGGGTTTTGCAGAGGAGGGAGATCAACCTTAGCAATATCTGACACAACTATCCCCATTTCTACCTTTTCTGAAGATTGTTCTTCTATATTTCCCATTCCTGCTACTAACTATAACTCTTGTTCATCTATAGCAGTAAAGGCCACATGTTCATCTATTCTTTCCAAAACAACCTTGGCAACAGGTAGAGATAATATAGGTTTCTTAGCTTCTACTAGAGCTATTTATGTTTGACTTTTTACTAAGTAGCTTTGGAAGAGGCCACCCAATCCACATTTTACTTGTATTACTATTGGAATTTTTATCTCCTATCCCTTTATGTTTATAGAAGTCGGGACGGCCATGGGTGCCAATTTCTTCACACTGGTCATAGCTAAAACATTATCAGATATAGGAACTACAACCTACTTTGTTGATGGTGCTTTTTGAGAGGATGAAGTTACTATTTCTTTACCCTTATCTGTACAGGTTTGTTGAGGAGCTTCTTTTGGTGTTGCCTCTATTCTGGGTTGGTCATTCACTGGGAGTTTAACTTGTTGTTCTACTATATCAACAGTTCTAACAGTGACCTCCATTAAGTCTATGTCCTGCTCCTCTATCAATTCTAGCAAAGGGTCTTCTTTAATTGTTGGGTGTGTCCTTGGCATAACAGGTGTTGTAGTATCCACTAAAATCTCTCGAAGCCTTCTTAGTTCAGTTGGGTAGTCATAGGCTTCACAAACCTGTGTGCTACCTCTCTTTTCTAGAGGGAAATTATCCCATACTATCTGTAAATCTGATTTTTGCTCTATAGCTTCTAATAAGTTCTCTTCAAAAGCATCTTCTCGATGATTGATTCGAGCATACTCCCTCTTCTCCATCATCTTGTTGTAAATTCCTTTTGGGTCATAAAACCTCCATGACACTTCATCGAATCCCATATTGTCCAGTTCAAACATTCCCTTGAGTAGGGAAGGATATCCAACAAATACATAATCTCCAAAATGGCAAGGAACATCAAGCCAGGGGACTTTCCCATGCTTCTTAACCAGTCTCATTTTAGCCTCTTCTGCCACTTGTCTGCATAATTCTAGGGCTGCTATGGACAAGTGGGCAGTATTGGGGTAACACCTTAGGAGGGATTTTAGCTCCATATAATCTGATGTAAGTAAAACCCTCTATGAAGAAGAAATATCCTATCTCTTTTTCTTTAATGAATGCCCTTACCCCTGGCCCTAATATTTTTGGAATTAGCCCAGTTAAGGCCCAATGGATTTCTACCAAGAAGCGATCACAAAACCAGCCCATGTGAGTTCGTCCTTCATGAAGTCTCCAGAAGCTATTATGTACATAGGGGCTATCTATGGCTTTTAATCTCTTACGGGCTTCTTCCCCCAATTGGCCCGCTATTAAGTGAGTGAGAAAAGAATATTGTGAAAAGTGAGGCATCTCCTGCCTCTGTTCGAATATTGCTCTCTTTAGTTCTACCATTTCTCTGTGTATTTGTGAGCTCAATTCTAGTTCCCAGGCGTAGATAGGGGTGTTATGTCCTCTATTACATTGAGCAGCTAAATACAAAACTCTTTTCATTATTCTACTCATATCCTGTACTCCCAATACTATGTTTATCATGTCACAGAAGTCTTGTACCCAGGGTTTAAAAGCATTTTTATTAATTGGGAAATTTTTCTCTATTTTTGCATATGTATCAAACAATTTTTTTAAAATTTCCATATCAGTGAACATGCGAGATTGGTGTTCGATTACCTGGTCTACCAGAAATGTGGTATACTTCATCAGATTGAACACTTCCTGGATATCTTCGACTTTGGTGTTGAACACCTTTCGATTCTTGTGGTCTCGAAAGGTCCTTGTTCTTTCGTCATATGCCACTACTAACCAAGCCATCAAATCTGAGGAGAAATGCACTTTTGGGCATATCAGCTTTCCAAGGTTACTATTCCATCTATTGTCTCTGGGGAAACCCTTGTACTACCAGTTTCGAGCTTTATGGAACAAATCTGCCATTATCCATGGGGTTCTATTATCGCCTTCCATTACTCGGGTGAAACTCTTAATGCAGGCATTGTCGATCTCGTACAATTGAGTTGAGTTGGGTTTTTTATCTACCCCACATTTTTGGGCAAAATCATACATAGTGGTACTAGGAACAGGTGGTCCAAAAATCATAGAATAGGGTGATTTATCTATGATAAACTTTATGGCTTCTCGTGTATCTGTAGGTACGAACACATCTCCCCATGATGCCATTGCTCTCGTGATTGTTGGTCAAGTTCTTCTTCGAGTTCTCAGAAAATGAATACTCTCTTCCTTATGTGCTTTTGATGTATCAATTCTAATTCTTGGTATACCAGTGGAGTGGCCTTGACTAGTTTCGTAAGTTCATATACAGGGTGGTGGAGTGAACTTGATAAATTTACATATTTCGTTATCGACCCGATGCCACCAATCGCTGTTCTAGAGTTTTGTGCTTTATGATGGGTGATATCTGTTAACTTGTGAGCCTGGGTCCCTTTGATATGTGGGCCTACAATCATTCATGCTTTCTATTCATTCATCAATGGGGATATTTTAATCTGACATGGAATGGTATGTTTTGGGCCTCGTGCCATCTCAGATCCGAGTGATAACTACATCTTCGAGATCCATTATGTCTCCCTTGGGGTCTTCATGATATCCAACTCTTGGTGTGAGTGTAGGTTTTTACCTATGATGTCCCTTTTTCCCTAAGTCAACCATGATTAATCGCAACCGTCGGATTGATCTGAGATGAAGCGCATCCATTGATCTCTCGAAACCTATATGATAGTTAGTGTACCTATTCTCATGTAAACACTTGAAATAACATGTTTTATTGGTCTTCAATTAATCATATTTATCCAATGTTAATCCTTATATTGTTAAACCTTAATAACTTGTTTTAATCGATGGTAATCATAAATACACTTACTTTTCTTTTGTGATCATCATTGGATCTTATGGTGGTGAGGCGCTTATTTAATAAATGGGAAAAATTCATACATACCTCGACTAAATTAATCAACCCAATGCTTAGATTAACCTTTGATTATCTTCCCATATGCGCATCATTGGATCTAGGTGGTCAATGTCCATCGTCATTCGATTCATGTGTTATAAAAAGGTCTTTATTTAGCCTTTGGATATTTGTCGCCAGTTACAGGCCTTCACGTCCATTGATTCTCGATTTAGTTTGTGTGCTGCCATTGGATCACTGACAAGATGCATGCTAGATAATGATGTTATAGACCTTTGCTTTTCTATTAATCATGATTAAGGCAAAAAGGGGGAAGATTAGTCAATGTATTAAACCCTTACTAAACACGATTAATATCAATTAATTTTATCCTTACCCATGCCTTTTACCTTCCATCCTACGATTTTGGCATGACCATCGGATCTGAGTGGAGACAAGCGCAGCCATTGGATCTAATCAACCTGCAAGTTAGTTTAATCAAGCATTTATAATATTAATCATGATTAGGGAAAAAGGGGGAAAATTAGCCGATGTATTAAACCCTTGCTAATCATGATTAACTTTAATTAATTTCTCCCGATCCTTAACCCTCTTTAATGCATCTTCAATTAGTGCACCACCGTTAGATTAAAAATCAATTGAGCATGATCATCCGATCTTGGTAACAAGCCCGATGATTAATCAAATGGGGTACATCCTTTTTAATATTAATTTTAAAGTTCATTTTAATCAAAGCAGTCACGATCGTTGATCTAAGCTTCGTTTAGTGCGATCATCCGATCTATCAGACTTGCTCAGATTTTAACTTGACATTTGACTTATGATGACTTTACTTTAAACCTTTGACTCTTTAGAGGATGCACAACCATTGATTTTATGGATGATTGAGCACTATCATCCGATTTGTTTATACTTACTCACTGCTTAATCAAAACGTTGACCATTATGACTCATGCTTAAACTTTTGACTTTTTGGACAGTACGCGGCCATTGATTTGATCCTCGATGAAGCGCTGTCGTTGATCTTGTTAAATGTGCAAGGATTTTAACTTTATTAGAGCCTTAGGTTTAACCTTTGGAGTCTTTAGTGAGCGCGCGTCCATTGGATTTGGTCCTCGATGAAGCGCTGCCATTAGATTGAAGACAACTTGCTCGATTTTTAAATCTTAGGTTAAGTTTTATTGACCCTTTGACTTATCTTTCGGACTATTTCGTGAGTGCGCATCCGTCAGATTTTCTCAGGCGATGCGCTTCCGTCCGATTAAGTCTAAGGTGCAACCTTTTTACTTCTTGACTACGCTTGACTTTTGACTTATCTTCGGTTTGATTTTATTAAAGCGCTATCGTCCGATTTCTCTGGATCGTGCGCGACCCTTGGATTAAATCTGAGGTGCTCACCAGTTAGCTTAGCGGGGTGCATACCCTTAGGCTTTTAATCAATTAATATTTATTTTAACCTTAGGTTTTTCGGACTTTGAGACCATGGTGAAATGACTTAACCGACTTTAGATTAGAAGATTTATTTGTCGGTTTAGGCCCAAGGAAAATATTTAGGAAGGTCGAACTTTGGCTTGGGGATTTAATTTGAAATTTTCTTCCCTAACCATTCGAGGTACTTTGATTTATACAATGAAGCCCACATTATTAAAAAGGCTAAGGTTAGACTTTATCAAACCAACCAATGAAAAATTGAATTACCCACAACAACTATAAGCAATGACCAACAATATAAGCAGTTTGATTGAAACCAAAAATTTAAATTTGGGGGTTTCAAAGTTGAGTCAAATTTGGCTCCAAAAATTCCCTAAATTGAAGCCCCATAACTTCAATTCATGAATAAATCCACTTCCATTTTAATTTAAAACTCCTAAGATAATCAATATTAATCAAAGGGGTTCTCTTTTAAATTAAATTAAAAACCTTCAATACATTTCATATAAATCAAAGGTTCTTTCTAATTAAAAACCTTAAATAAATCTTATATAAATCAAAGGTTCTCTTTAATTAAAAGCCTTCAATAATCCCATATGAAACAAAGGTTCTTTTTAATTAAAAGCCTTCATTATATTTTATATAAAACTAAGGTTCTTTCTAATTAAAAGCCTTCAATAAATTTCATAAAAATCAAAGGTTATTTCTAATTAAAAACCTTAAATAAATCTCATATAAATGAAAGGTTCTCTTTAATTAAAAGCCTTCAATAATCCCATATGAAACAAAGGTTATTTTTAATTAAAGCCTTCATTATATTTTATATAAAACTAAGGTTCTTTCTAATTAAAAGCCTTCAATAAATTTCATAAAAATCAAAGGTTCTTTCTAATTAAAAACCTTAAATAAATCTCATATAAATCAAAGGTTCTATTTAATTAAAAGCCTTCAATAATCCCATATGAAACAAAGTCTCTTTTTAATTAAAAGCCTTCATTATATTTTATATAAAACTAAGGTTCTTTCTAATTAAAATCCTTCAATAAATTTCATAAAAATCAAAGGTTATTTTTAATAAAACACCTTCATTATATTTTTTATAAAACAAGGGTTTCTTCAATTAAACTCCTTCATTATTTATCATAAAATGAAGGTTTCCTTTTATTTAAAAAAAGTTACGCAGTGCCTTACCTAATGTAGGGTCTACAACTAGAGGCCAATGCCTTCCAAGGTGGATGCTAAGCAACCATGACAAAACCTAGCGTCTAAGCAACTAGAACCAGGAAATGCTCTCACTTCAGTCTTAACAGAGTTCCCACTCTTGGAACATGATGCTCATAATTACTCGGTACTTTCAAATCCACAATGCTCTTTGCGTACATAGCTCTCGAACCCTCACAATGCTCCCTTCAACATGATGTGGCCTTTGAACATGACAACACTCACTGCTAATGTTTACTGGCTTCCTCTAAAGCCAACACTCACTAAAATGCTCACAAAAATGCTCATTGGCTTCCTCTAAAGCCTACGCTCACAAAAATACTCACAAAAATGCTCACAAAAATTCTCACTGGCTTCCTCTAAAGTCTGTGCTCATAAAAATACTCACAAAAACACTCATAAAAATGCTCACTAGTTTCCTCTAAGGCACACTCACTAAAATGCTCACTGGTTTCCTCTAAGGCACACTCACTAAAATGGTCACTAGTTTCCTCTAAAACCTGTGCTCACTAAAATGCTCACTGGTTTCCTCTAAAACCTGCGCTCACTAAAATTCTCACTCTGGTTCATGGTGCACAACGCTTATCCAAACATGAGGTGGTTTTTCTTAAACATAGCGCACAATACTCCACAAAGCATATGGTGGTTTCATTTAAAAACACAACGCTCAACAAGCATATGGTGGTTTCATTTAAAAACACAACGCTCAACAAGCATATGGTGGTTTCATTTAAAAACATAGCGCTCAACAAGCATATGGTGGTTTCATTTAAAAACACAATACTCAACAAGCATATGGTGGTTTTATTTAAAAACACAACACTCAACAAGCATATGGTGGTTTCATTTAAAAACACAGTGCTCAACAAGCATATGGTGGTTTCATTTAAAACTGGATTAAAGGTTTGAAGCAACCCAACCTTCAACTTCTACAGAGATGGAAAGCTAACAATGTCTAGCTACCTCTCCTCTTCGCTTTTGGTGTGTTATTCCCTTTCTCCATGCCTTCCCTGCATCTACTCTTCTTCCATCTTTTTTCCTTTTGTTCCCCTCCTCTTTTCCTTTCCTTCCTCCTTACATGCTTGTCTGCCTAGGTGGCCCATCCACCGTCTTCTCAAACCCCGAGCCCCCGTCTTGAGCCTCCTTTCTTCAATGCACCGTCCCCTATCCTTTATGCATTCTTCCCATAATTTCCATCTTTGGAAATTTAGTAGCCCCATAGGCTATTTCATAGGTTTGACTATATAGGAAAGGGATCATTACGTTTTATTTTTGAAGAATGACTCTTTTAATTAAAATATCATTCTCAAGATATTTATAAACCATAAAATATATTTATTTTATTTACACAATTTCATTATTGCTTTTTAATAAAAGATATCTATTATTATATATATATACTTTTTTTTTAAAATGAATTATTTTTCATTTATTTCAATTAATTAAAGTCTTTTAATGAATTCTCTATTATCAAGAAAATAAACACTTTTAATTAATTTAAATGAAAACTCATTTATTATTAATTGCAATGAAGTTTACTAATGAGATCCAATGAACCAAACATTATTTACTTGAACTTCATTAATTAATATAAAGGAATCTTCATTCAGCATGTAAATTTAATTTGCTTTCTTTCATAAGGATGATGCTCTACTTTCACTTCGACATGACAATTTACCTTATGCATCTATCTATATTTTGTAGTTGTTATCATATAGAAAAATCAACATTAAACTAATCAAGCCATGATGCAGTAGAGAGAAAACACAATTATACAACAACAAAGAGAAAATATTTCCATTAACCCAATCACCTATCTTAGCCAGAGATTTTACGATAGCTACTATACTATCAACTAAAGCTCAAGGTGATCAGCCATCGATGATTATCCCTTCCATAAATGCATGCCTATATGAAGGTATCTATCCATGTTACCTCTGGGTACCTTAATCATCATTTCCCCTGATCTTTGGTACCCTCATTGTTGGTGGGTTACTCTGCCTGTTCCACCTACGAGTGTACCTGATCCTGCACACTTGGCAATATGTTAGCGATAACACACTCTTATAAATCAACTAAAAATTACATAGTTGGTTCAATTTTTCAAACTAGATATCACCACATCATAGGTTAATATATTATTTTCTTGTGCCATAAAGTCAGCTAGGGAGGGTCATGACACTACCACCTGAATATCGATATATTATTGGATCCCTGGGTCTGAATCTAGATGAATATACATCTGATTTAGCTCTCCAACAATATTCACCTCTATTTTATCTAGCTATACCACCTTTCTACTGGAATTAGTAGGATTTGGTCCTAATTTTTGATATATAGAATAACGAATGATGTTCCTAAATGCACCTGAATCAACCAAACAATTAAGTAATTTTTTTCCAGCAATACGAACAATTAGCAAAATGGAAGGAGAACTAATTTTATCCTTGTGAACCAGAACATGTGCATCAGTTCTTGAAGTGTTGTATTTAGAGCTTCTATTAACAAGTACCTTTGTTTCTCCATTTAAGCCAACTCATATAGAGAGATATTACCCTTGGTTTTATTGAGATCCTCTATGATATTATAACCTATTTTTGGAACTCCCAAGGTTTGATTATTTTGACTTGGGGCTGCTCCTTTGTCTTGAGAACTTGTAGTAGGCTTTCCTTTAGGATGTGGAGGGTTAATATATGCTTTGACATCAGGAGGAACATATGAATAATTAGATGGGGTAGAAGTGGTAAAAGGTTCTTTGTTTTTGCTTCTTAACATGTAGTTATTGCCTCTTTGGAATTTTTGATAAGCTTGAACCTCATCTCTAACTCAATATCAATATTATCATTTTCATCTAGCAAAGGATCAAAAGTTTTTGAGAATATAGCCAATTCAGTATTGTTCCTATTAAAGTATCAAAGATTATATTTTGTAGGCACAAGCTCCAAGTTCTCCATTTTTTTATGAATAATGTTTAAGGTTGATTTAAATTCAGGGCAGTTTGTCTCACCATGTTGGGTTGTTGCATGTATTTTGTAGCAATTAGGTAAGGCCAAATATGCTAAGTTTATAGTTGAGCATGAGGATATACTTTCTTGGTCAATAGGATTTGATACACCTTCATTGTTAGGATGAGAGTTCCATTGGTGATTTTGCCTTTGAAAATGAAAATTTCTATTATGACAAACATTATTGTTCATGTTAGCATGTTGGTTGTGTCTTTGCATGGCTAATACATCATTACTAAGTTTTTGAACCATCCTTTGCAAGCTTTCCAACTCTTGATTCAAATTTTTTGTGGGCTAATTCTACATTGGTGGAGTTTACTGATTTGGAACTTGGTTTGTGTTTGCTCCTTGGGGTAAGTATGCAGACATCACTTGTTGGGTATATGATTGGGGAACTTGACTTGATGATTGATTTTATAGATATGTAGGCATGTTATGAGCATTTGGACCAGTATTTAAGTATACTGCTAAACTTTTGTTGCTAGTTTGTTTCACTTGGGGTAACATGAGTGATATCATGGAATAATTATACATGTGATTTTGATTTTTTTGGAGAAGCACTTAAGATGGGGTGCTATATTGAACACTTTATTTTGGTATGGGTACATCACATTAGGAATATGATTGATCATTGGATTATGCATTATAGTTTGGTTCATCAAGGGAATCTGATTATAGATACCTAGCTATCCTAATGTCATGTTAGTTCTGATCCCAAAACCTTGAGGTATCAATTGTTTTTCAATGGTGAGAGCTTCATTATAGGTTGTAGGTAAAGTGATGATTCTAGTAGCTCTTCAAATAAACATGGATATCATAGGATCAAGAGCATTCAAATACATTCGTAGGGAAACATGCTCTAAAAGCTCAAATAGGAAAACCAATCTTGTGTAAAGATTATAGAAGTATGTGTTGAAGTTCCTAATGGGTTCACTAGGATCTCTTTTGGTAGTGGTAAATTGATGGTACAATACAACATGATCAATGATTAATCTAAAGTGCTTCACAAAAGGTTCTTCCAAATCCAATGAAGAATGAATAGAATAGATGGGCAGATTAATATACCAGTAGAATGAATCCTTGTCTAAAGTATCAGGAAATATGTAGTAAGACACATCCTTATATTGAATTTGAAGCCTCATTAAGGTATCCTTATATGCTTGTATGTGCTATTCTACAGATCGAATACCATCATGCTTATACTTTGGCAAACATTTTTTAATATTCTTTGGAATATCATGCACTACTCTAAGAATATCTAATGGGTCATGCACCATGAGCCAATTTGGCTAGTGAGCCATTGTTTGATTTTGTAAAGGGGAAGGAAAAATAAGAGCTAAGGAATTTCTTGGTGAACAAGTTACAGATTGAGAAGGTCTAATTTCTATTTTCCCTTATCAGATCTAGTTTTTATATGATGGGTGAGGGATAAAAACTCAAAATTTCCTTCTACTAACCTTAACTGGCTGAGAATACTTCTTGGTTCTAGTTTGGATGTAGTCTAAAAACTTAGATATAATGTGAAAGATAGTGATTAGGTCCTCCTTCTAGCACCAGTTCTGTTGATACATATTTTTATATTCTTGCCAATAGGTGGAACATACACACACACCCAAACACAATACATTTATTCTCTCTTAAAAAGGAAATATATCTCCTCCAAGGTTTAGGTAGGTTGGATCTCAACTGTGCAGGTTTCATTCAAAGGGGACTATGTTGGTGATCCACAAGTTTTTTTTTGGGGCTTTGAAGCAACATTCAATACAAATTAGATGTGGGTTCATAAAGCATCTACAAATATGTACAAAATTAGAAATTTCAAGCAACAAAATAACTATAACATAAAGATAAGTCCTACTCTAACACTAGTATAACCAAGAGGAGCAAAGAAAATTAAAAAAGGATAAGGTTAGGAAGAAAGAACCTGATTTCCCTGAGATCATTACAACATGTAATAGAGAAAATTGAGCATAAAAATACCTCCAAGAAACCAGTATTTACATAGTTGTAGAGAGGGATTATTAGAGAAAAAGGTAATTATAGTAATAATATACATGCATAAACTATTATTACCCCAGGATATTCAAAAACTATCTTTATTCATGAAAAGGTCTTTTAGATATTTGTAGCAAAGCTTCAAGGGAACTCAAAAACAATTCTAGAAAATAAAGCTAATCTAATGTTGCTATTAAGTTTCTAAAATTTTACAGATTTTTTAGAATCATTTACAAATGAGTTGAAGTTTAATTTATAAACTGAGGAAAACAATTTTCCCTCCATTTTCAAAGTTTAAACTTCCATCAAAATAATAATTTAAAATTGAAGTCTTTCTTCAAGTCTTTGCATTATTACAATGACATAAATAATTTTGACTCATTAAATCATGCATTCCATGTGGAAAGAGAATATCCAGATATCTTTTTAGTTGTTGGGTTCTTGCACGGTGGAAGATAAAAGTTGTACCTAGTCAAACAATTTTACAAAAAAAAATGTGCATCTTTAATTTTAAATATAGTTGGAGTTGAGTAGAGCTCATTTTAAGCTTTCCAACGCATCTAGTTTGAGCTCAATCAAAGTTTTGGATGTAAATTTATGGTCTCCAGAGGATTACCTATTAAAAAATAAATAAAAAATAAGTCAATTTGTGTGGGAAAATATCATTTAATAAATTAATTTTATTTTCAAATAGTCTTTGAATGGGATTTCAGAATTTTAGGATTTCAAGAATTTTTATGATTTCAAAATATGATTTAATAAATTATTGTGGGTTTCAAATAGTCTTTGAACAAGATTTTGGAATTTCAAGATTTTGAGGTTTCGGGGTTTGGTAAAAATGCATCTCACCAAAAACTTCAAAATTTTAAAATTTCAAAGAAGGAACTTGTCCAAGACTAAAGAAGACTCAAAACATGCCCAATCATTAGAAATTATTTTTTTTCTCTTAAAATGAACATAAAATTGAAACCCAAAAATCTGCAAAATCCAGATCCCACTGAGAACATTGAAAATAAAAAAAATTGAAAATTTATAAACATGAGCTCACTAAATTTCATAGCCTTAAAGGTCCATGAAAAAATTATATAAAATTAACTCCAACACACAAGAAAAGGGGGCCCTATTTAGAGTGCAAAACGAGGATGTGTTGTTCGGGGACAACAAATGCCCAAAAAAACAAACAACAGACCAACATTTGTTAAAATTTATTGTTTAGAGGTCATAAATTGAATCAATTGGTACCTCATTAAGATTGTTCCATCACTTAACAACAAAAAATTAAAATATTTCATAAAAATACTGAGTACACACATGCATTATCACACCTAGTACAATGGATTTAACCCAATATAGATCCATAGTGTATGTGTTTATGAAATGAATTACTTTCCTCATTAGAATACACAACATGGTGCAAAGAAACAAGCCATGTACCTCCTCATCACCTAGTTGGGATGTATTATTATAATTATTTATTTATTTACATTTTTACTTTTTTGGAAGACAGGTATGAAGGGCATGGAATGGCATGGAAATTGCTCCATTGCTAGAAGAGCATTCATAGCCTCTATGGAGTTGTATCTGGTCCCACCCAAGGCCTTGCTCTACTGCTTCGATATAGATTACCAAGATCACCTTCTTGAAGAAATTTTTTTTTTGATAATTTTACTTTTCATATTCTATTCTCTCATTTTCTGATTTTATTTATGCAATTTCTTCTTGGACAATGAAGTGTAGTCAAAGGTTGAGAACCAATCCATATTGAATATTTGATGAAGTGGAATTGGGAAACAAGAGAAATTAGACTAGTTCTCATCATGCTTGTGTACTTTTGAGAAGACCTTTAAATGTAAGTATGCAATAGTGAATTCATACCAAGTTAATCACACATATTTTCAGTTGGTAATTAAGAAACACTAACCCAGTCTAATCAAGATATCTTGTCAAGCAAGACTAAAACTAATTTTGAATAGTTATATGGAAAAGAAAAGAAATTGGTTCAAGCTTTGATCAGTTAGTTGTCAATTTCAAAAAAATGGATCTATTGGCTTGTCATTTCATAATTACATTTTCCAAGATTCACCCCTACAAAACCCAACAAAGGACCAAAAATAGTAGCTACAAGACTCGAACAATACTAGAATATAAAACAAAGCAAGGGAAAATAACAACTAGACTACTGGGTACAAAAAAGGACACCTTTATCGAAAGCAAGACAAATAGGAAAGAAAACTAAAATACAAAAACCACAAGCAAAGTCAAGCCTAAAAATAATGTTTGAGGAGTTATCCATTCACTAGAAGTGGGACATCCTTTCCAGTCACGGTTTGTAGTCTCAATGTATTTCTGCCAAGAAATTTAGATATTTGGTATGGGCCTAACCATAGGATACTAAACTTAGGGTGTTCACCCTTATTTTCATGAGCCTTGTCCCATAGCAAGACTGAATAATAAACTTTAAAGGATCTTACCTTAGCTTTGTTGCCAAACCAAGGCTTAAAAACTGCCTGATGTTTGATAAAATTATGCAAGGTTTCATCTCTCTTTTCTTCCAAATGGATCAAATTTGCTAATCTAATTTTAACTTTGTTATCATCATCTAGAAACTCATCAATACAAATAAGGTAGAAATCTTAAGGTTCATAGGAAAATTAGGATTCTGCCCATAAACTAGGTGATAGGGAGAGGTTCCTAGAGCTTCCTTGACCCTTGTTCTATCAACACACAATGCATATTTTAACTTATTATGCCAGTTATTAGGATTCTTCTCTAATAATTTCTAAACAATAATGCAAAAGTTTTTATTAGTGGACTCAACCACTCCATTCTCTTAAGGATAGTAACTAGAGGAGAATTTTAACACTACCTTGTTTTCATAGGCCCATTCAATGAATTGAATTGAAGTAAAATCAGAACCATTGTCACATACCAGAATGTACGACATACCAAAACTAGGAAGAATTTTCTCCTCAAATAATTTAATCACCACCTCCATTGTGCAATTCTTTAGGGCTTGAGTTTCAGACCACCACGTGCAATAATTAGTTATTGTGAGGATATATCGATGTGTAGATGAATAGTGTGGGTTGATCATTCTAATGACATATAAATCCCATTGCATGAATGGATGTGTTTGAATCATGGGTTGCAAAGGTATTGCTACATTTCTTTCTCTTTTCATAGCAAGTTGCTAAATGTGATAATTTTTGACATGCAACTAGGCATCTTTAAACACATAATGCTAGTAATAACAAACTCTCATAATATGATGGGTTGTTGATATTCTCTAACCATGACCAGTACCATACTTTTCATGAAAATTAGATAAAAATTAAGTCACTTCTTGCTTACCTATACATCTCAAAAAAATTCCTTCATGGTTCTTTCTAAACAAAACTCTAGATTTTATCGTGTAGTTTACGCACTCAGAACGAATAGTATCTCTTTAAATCGAAATAATACTATCAGGGTAATTATTATTCAATAAATAATAAACCACATTAGAATACCACTTATCATTACTTATCTCTGCAACCACATATTGTTGATAAGAAATCAAAGGGTCAATTCCAGCAAGAGTTTCAATCAATCCTTGGGCTTTAACAATATTCATGAGCTAGATTTCTAAATCAAATTCTTGTAGTATTGAGGCCCACTTTCCTTTATGTTCACCAAGTTCATTCTAAGTTAACATGAACTTCACATTAGGATCTAAAACTATGGCATAGACTTTGCTACGGAGAATGTAGTGTCTGAATTTCTTAACAACCTGTGTTAAGGTAAATACATGCTTTTCAAGTATTGAATATTTTAATTTAGCTTCCTTCAATGGAGAACTCACAAAAGAAATAAGAATTTTATCTTTGTCTTCCTTTCCTTGAGTTAGTACCCCGACGAGTGAGTGTTCTGATGTAAAACAGTAAATGTAGAAGGGTTGGCTGTAATCAAGGCTAATCAAAATAGGGGTAGTAGCAATAACAAATTTTAATTTACTAAAAGCATCCTTCATTTTTGCATTCCATACTACCTTTGCATCCTTTTTTAATAAATAATTAAGAGGTTGTACAATCTTAGAAAATCAAACAATAAAACTCCTTATAAAATTAATCTTTCCAAAGAAATATTTTAATTCCTTACAGCTTCCAAGTAGAGGTATTTTGGATATGGCCTCAACTCTATCAAGGTCCACATATATACATTTTTTAGAAATAATGTACCCTAAAAGTTTACCTTCAGTCACATAGAAGACATATTTATTGGTATTGAGTGAAATTCCATGGTCTCTACACCTTTACAAAACACTTCTAAGGTCCTTGACATGGTTAGATATGTTATTTTAAAATACTATGAGATCATCCATATAAATGATAATGCATTTTCCAATCAGCCCTTTGAATGCATTGTCCATGGTATGCTAAAAATTTGCACCAAAATTAATCAACTAAATGGCATTCTCTTGTATACAAAGGTTCCTCACTTGGTGGTGAATGTTATTTTCATGTGGTATAGATGGTGAACCATGACCTGATTATAACTTGAATAACCATATAAAAATGATATTATTTGAGAGCCATTGACAGTGTGAAGTACTTTATCCAAAGATGGCAATGGATAGTTATCCTTTTTAGAAGACTTGTTCAAATTTTGAAAATATACACATAAAAAAATCTCTCCATTCTTCTTACGAACCGAGATAAAAATATACCAACCACATGGAGTGCCTGACTGGAAATATGATCTTCACTGACAATAAAATTTGTACTTCCTTTAAAATAAGTGGCTTCAACAATGCATTTACAGTCCTTAGCTTATGTTAGAAAGGTTTTATACCAGGCCAGAGTGGTATGGTATGTGTGATGATGTTAGGGTTATACATTTTCAAATCCTCATACCCCCAAGCTGTAACATCCCTATACTCTTTAAGAGTTACAATCACCTATTTCTTCTCTTTTTTAGTGCATACTTTTCCAATGAATACATTATTTGTATTGGCTTCATTAGCAAGATTAAATGTGTCATAATATCCACCCTTAGATGAAGTAGGTTTAGTCTTGTGGGCATCCATATCAAAAAACATCTCTAAAGTAACCATACCTTTTAGGATAGTATTGGTCTTCAAAATTATAACTCCTTCCTCATGCGACTCCCATTCATATCTACTTTTTTCATCAATAATTTATGCCTCAAGACACCAGTGTTGGTAAGGAAATCCAAGATATGTTGATCATATTCAAAAACTTGTAGAAATTTGATATTATCAAGAACAAATGGAGTAGGTGTTAGAATATAATGTGCACTATGCCTCTTTTGACACTTGTCATGTTGTTCTTGACATTTGTCATTATCTCATATAGGCCTTCTGCCTATATATTGTAATTCATTTTGTATCAATATTATCTCATCAATTTTTATTCCTAACATTTGGTATTAGAGCTCCAGGCATTCTCCTACTCTTGTGAGCTTGAGGGGGATTTCCCTCATGGAAATCCCCCCTCATTTTTTTTCCCCCAATTTTATTCTCCATGGCTTAGGGAGTATGCTCTCCACATTTGTGGATCAGAAAACAAAAAGCCAAATTGGATAAAGAGAGGGTTTCATGGATGTCCATGAAGCTTAAATTCTTGGGACCATGATTTTTTTATCTATTTTTTTATTTTTCTTTGATGTAGGTATCAAGATCCAAACATGGAATAGTAGCTAAGATTTTTTCAGGCTATTTATGAAAGATTTGGAAAAGCCTGAATGGACGCCTCCCACTAGGCATATGGGTACCAAATCTGAGCGCATGACCGAAATATGAAATTATTTTTTATTTTTTGTTGAGACTGAGCATTTCCACCATGTTCATGGGCTTGGGCATGTTGCCACCAAGTCCCCACGTTTGTTGTTTGTTGTATTGGGAGTTTTTTGAAATGGAGGAATAGTGCATCAATCTAGCGATGACAGAGGATCGAGCCCGCTGAAGACAACAACGATGAAGCGACAATTTTCAACCCTGGAAAATGATGATATGAAGGATTTGAAGCCATTATATGATATTTTTTAAGTAAAGTTGTCGAGGCCCATGGTGATTTATTGAAATTCATGGTGATGGACATCCTGAAGGTTTCATGTTCAAAATGTATCCATACCTCTACGTGTTTTTGAGCTAGGTACTTTTTGGGTTTTACGAGCTGTGAATTTTTTTTATTTGATGTGCGTGAGAATATGTATTTCTGTAGATGTTCATAGCGATAGGAAAAAATCCAAAAAATAAGAAGAAGCGTATTTGCATAGAATAAGTCTAAGCCCTCTATGTTAGTCTCCCGCTACACTCCCTGCACATAGTGGTTTATTGTTTTTCCCTACGTCTAGCTTTTATAAAGAGATCTAGACAAACTCAGCATGAGTTATCGATGGTGGCTCGTAGGAATGAGAGTCATGGCCACCATAGGCTCTAGAGGCCCTCATTTTGTAGCCCTTAGATTTAATGATTATCTGTAGTTTTTTCACATCATGAAGAGCATGGAGGTATTACCATGCTAAGAATGTTGCACCACTGGTGGTGATAACCCCACGCTAAGAGATATAGAAGCTCTTCGATGAAATTTCTCATCCTAAGAGACACATTTTGAGTGCACTACGAAAAGGATTCACGTATTTCAATGGATAAAAGTGTAGTCTACGAAGACCAGTACCAACTAATTTTCTAGTTACACCCATTTTAGATTTGTTTCTAAATGAATCATGCGATGAGATTGAGGGATATGGGGGATCTTGTTTGGCATAAATGTCAGCACGCCCCATAGATTTGCAAAAAATGTTAGATTCACCAGTATGCTCCGTCTGCTTAACCGTACTCCAATCCTATTTTTGAAGGAGTTAGGATGATTTTCTAGGACTCATTTGGTGTGTTTTGAAGCGTTGAATACTTTTAGTACTTGGGTGTAGAATATTTTTGAGTGCATTGTTATTTTTGAGTAGATTTTTAAAGAATATAAAAGTGCTAAAATGTTAGCTTACCATTGTTGTTGCTGTGAGTGGGAAGTAAATGGTTTGGTACAGGGAGAATCTACGCTGCGATTAGAGTGAAGAGATATATTAAAAAATTAGAAGCTGGAAGCAGAAGCTTGAGATTCCACATTCAACTCCAAGACGTAGGACAAACTAGCATCATGTTTTAGTAAGGTTCTTTGTCAATATTTTTCCCGTCATGCTTGCTCGATAATGATAAAAATATTGTTATTGTACCAAGATGAAATGTAATTTTTTGGTTGTAGAGTGAAGGTTATTTCAAATTATCAGCCATTGAAGTTGAAGTTGACACACATGCAAGGACCTGGTAGTAAACAATGTTCTAAAGTGGAGACTCAATCGTTGTCGGTGAAGGATTATTATTTTTTGATATCATTTTTTTCTTATTGTCAAACTATCATTTTATATCTAATGGTTTGTAGAGATGGAACCAGCGGGTGTTGCTATACACAAAAGCAACCAAAATGACATTCTAGATGGTGACTAATTATTGGCTATGTCACGTCACTACTCTATTGAACATTGAGCAGTGGTGTGTTTTTGAATGGCAGAGTGTGGTGGATATTGGATTCATGGCTCAGAGTCATACTTTTTGATGGTCAAGATTCTAAATATCAGAGTCGATTTTTTTTCATTGTTGCTATAAAGTTTTGGAGATAGCAGGAGGAATCAATTCAAATGCACAACACTCTTAATATTTATGATGATTGTTCTCTTGTCGACGATTGTGGTGAAGTCAAAGGAGGTATAAGTACAAAGTTTGAGTCCATCCATGGAAAGGTTTTTTAATTTTGTTTTTTCTATTGATGGAGGTATTTTATTTTATGAAATATGTAAATGGTCGTTGAGTTGTTCGTATCGGAGCCAATGCAATTTTGTAGGGCCACACTATCTAAAATAATGACTTACAGTAGCAGAATATAGAGCCTTATGAAGTCTGATGTTTGGTGTGTGACTGTTCATCTATGGTGACGTACCCTAAAATATTCTACACTGCTATTGAAGTAATGAATTTTTTTATGTTTGATGGCTATGTTTTATTTCATGCAGTCGTAGTGAAAGACTAGTGTTTGACTATAGATTAGTTGAGCATCGTATGGACAGTAGATAAGGAGTTTTTTAAATAGCAATAGAAGCTACATGTTCCAGTGGGTCCGCTCGTTCCATGTGGACTATGCTTGGGCACCCTTCCTTCAACAAACCTTCGATCTCAAACTCCTTCAACGACAAAAAGGATCATGGTTTATGATGTAGTATGCCACCAATGCCTTTGCCAAAGAGAGGAAACTAGTCATAGTGGCCTGATGGAAGTCACTAATCACACTTAGGTACACCACCCAGATGTAAAGATCACTAGATCTATTGAAACCGCCCTGTATCCAGCGTAGCTATACCACCATGCACCCGACCCCACTATTTTTTGCCATTCATAAGGAGGACTTCGGAAGATGGCCATATGTGAAATTTATTAAAGCATGTTTAAAATTAGAAGGGGACATTTACTTTTAAAAATATTTTTTTATTCACTATTCACTTGGATGTATAAAAATGTGGGCCATTGTGTGGACTACAAAGTGCAGGGAGATTTGTTTTGTATGGGGCATATTTAAAATTGTATGGGGTATATTTATATTTGAAGTTATGGTTTGACTCGGTTGGAATTCATTTTATATAGTGGATGTCATTATTGTATTCAATATGATTCAAAGCTAAAGGGGGTCATATAATATTTTTTTAGTTGCTTATTCCAAAGGAATATTTCAAAATATTCTTTTGCGAGGGAATTGGAGAAGCCAGTTGACTTTATTACAGATGAAGGCCCCATTGAAATTTAAATATAGGGGTATTTATAGTTGTTAGAAAGGTTTTTCCATGACCGACACATTGGTGGTGTCAAAATATACTTTTGAGGCTGTTTTATTCTTTTATCCTCAAAGATGTTATTTCATGGAGTGCACTCTCGATTGTACCCGACACTCCTAAGACAAATTGTATGTGATTCTTGTACCTAGTCACCTTATCTATAGCACCTAGTGGATGCAGTGGTTGGTTACCCATGCATTTCGGTGGGATGAGATGGTCATAATAAGGACACCTACTCTAGGGACTACAAATATAGAAACCCTAGAATCTATCCGAGGACTTCTACGGATCAACTTCTGAAAACTACAGACGAATACACTTCAGAAGATTCTCTTCTTTCTTCTTCTTCTCCTCCATATTTAAATTCTATGGCTCATTTTAATATATTGAGTATATTTTTGATAGATACTGAAACTCTCATATGACTTGTATTTATTTTATATTAAGGTGTATTTTCAGAAATACTGACACCTTCTAGATTGAGTTCATCATGAGAGGGCATGATATTCATGGCGAATCTAGTCAGTGACCTATTAGAGGAAACATACCTGGAGGATGACCTATAGAGGCAACAGACCCATAAGTGGCTAACCATGAGGCACACAAGATGACCCTGAGACACTTAGATGGCTGACCCAAAGGCAACAAACCCATGGAAGTGGTTGACCCTGTGGCAACAGATCGAGATGTATACACCGTTGATCTAGAATTATTCACAGTTGGAGATCCAAATGCAAAGAGCACAAGCCTAGACCAAATCATGTAATAAAGGAGGATGATAGGGTTCTTTTAGTGAAGTCAACATTAAGGGGTAATGTTACCTAATATTGACTTGTTTTTTTCTATAGTTAGGATAGTGCATATTAAGGGGGAATGTTAGAATATAATGTGTACTATACCTCTTTTAACACTTATCATATTGTTCTTGACATTTATCATTATCTTATATAGGTATTCTACCTATATATTGTAATTCATTTTGTATCAATATTATCAAATGTTAGGAATGAACAAAGATGAGATATAATATCAATACAAAGAAGTACAATATATAGGTAGAAGACCTATATGAAAAGATGACAAATGTCAATAGAAACTGACAAGTGTCAATATAGAAGGCATAGTGCACATTTTATTCTAACACATTCTAAGAATATGTGACTCACTAATTCCTCATGATATTTGCAAAGGAAACATATGTTAAGGAATCAACAACATAATTCATTACTATTGTATTTATGATATGAATTTATATGACATCATCTAGGCTATATAACAATGATACCGTTATATTGTGAAGAAAAACTATTATTTGGTATGATTATAAATTATTATAATTTATGCATACTCAAATTAAGTTAAAAATATAAACCACATAAAATGGATATTTGGAGTAGTTTTATGTTGTAATTAAATATCATAGATAAAGAAACTTAGGTAGCTAATTACTTGATCTGTTGTCCAATTCATGTTCTTCTAAGAATCATGAACACTAGAGGGAATTATTTCACTAGCTATGTGATTTTAAATTCCAATGATGCCAACTTCATCGCCACACATCATTGGCTAAAATAGGGTAACGTGTCACTAGAGCATTACCTTAGTGATAAGTTACTATACAATATAGATGAATACTACCAATATTTCAACATACCTTAGTAGCATCTAATTTATAAAGTATATTGAACCAAGGAAGCTAAATACTTTTATCCTAGAAAGGCATTGTTATGCTTATGCACCTTTATTAAATTTTAGTTCTAGCAATTCAAAATATCACATAACCCTTAAAGGTTAAAATTCATACATTTGAATAAGATTTTTGCACCATCTTAATCCATTATAGGTATCCCATAATATCCATTTATAAGACCCTCAATAACACAATATATCACTATTTTATTTATGGTAAGGAATAATATACCATCATCCAAACTATATAACAATGGCGTGATTAAATCATAAATTAAAAAAAATTCTAATCATTATAATCATAAAAAAATATCATTTATGCATACTCAATATAAGTAAGAAAATGCACACCACATGAAATGGATGTTTATAATAGTTTTATATTATAATAAAATATCTTAGATAAAGAAAAATAGGTAGTTGATTACTTGATTATTTGTACAACATATGCACTTATAATAATCATGAACATTGTATGCCATTATATATTTACTTGGTTATATTGGATTGAAACATATCTCATATGTATTACATCATTATATAGTGGTATTACAACAAAGCTTGGATATTATCAAAGTATCATTTGATAAGGTTCGAATCTAGGTCTCCTCATAGAATATCAAGGAATATAACCGATTGTACTAATGCCAATTGATACTATATACCATTAGTTTAATAGGTATTTTAGAGGGAAAAATTACCCTATCACGTATGATTCTCGATGGGATCTACGAAAGCTGAGGATACCGTGGGGGTATGTTGTTCCTCTACAATCAGGGACTAGAAGATTGAAAGGGTTCACCAAGAATGGTTTTAGGACTCACTCCAAGTCCAAGGATGGAATTTTTGATATGTATATTGAGAAAACACCTATGTTTGGACTTTCTAAACCTAATATAAAAGGAATTATGTTATGGTTCTTAAAAGTATAGGTTTAATATGTAAGTTCCACAGATCATGGCTAGGGTTTTTAGATATTAAAAATTGGATCAAGTGGAAGTGGGGATTGAATTCAAATTACTCTATGACTTTTCTTCCTAAATATTTTTCCTCATCATATTTTCTAGTTCAAAAATTAGGAATAAAATAATGGTTGGTGGCCCATGGTTTAGAAGAAGAAATACACTTTATTTAAGACCATAGAATGAAAAAATATTGAAACATAAACTATTAAGAAGCTTCTAATGTGGTTTAGGATTTTTGGACTCCCATATCATCTTATAAATAAGGATGTTTTGAAGAATATTGGAAATACCCTAGGGGAATCAATCAATGTAGGACTAACTACTAAGGAGCGAAAGAATACTTTATACTTGAATATGTATTGCTATGGATACTTCAAAATATTTTCCATAATCCATTAAGATTAAATCTAAATCAAGAGAATGGGATCAACAAGTAGATTATGAAAATATCACATTTAATTACCACAATTATTATGAGATTGGAAAAATGGCAAGAGTTTGCAAAGTGAAAATTATTTTGGCCATGAGATAGACTTCAAGATAAAGCAAGGAAATCATATAGTAATAGAAGCTAGATCATATCAAGGATATTCCACTCCAAAATATAAGGAAAAGAAAGCCTATCTATAGTATCATTTGGCAAGCTCATGAGGAATTAAAGGTGCAAAAGAAGATGTGGAGATAAATCCTAAAACAAAAATAACAAAAGAGGTCAAGTTTATTCTAGGTAAATCATCTTCTTTTTTTGCCAAGTAGTATAAAATCCTTTCCAAGTAATAAAAGTAAAATTGATGAAGATGTTATCCCTTGCACTTTAAGGTTTCAAAAGCAACATAATAAATAAATAAGTATGGAAGAAACCCATAACAATTTATGGTTTTTAGGGTAGAATAAGAAGGTAATTTCTATAAAAGAGTGTCCTTGCAATTTAGGGTTTCTAGGGAAATATATAGAAGATTGTACTTTTGAGGTTATTCCTTGCACTTAGATCCTTCAGAAAAAGGAAAAGCTAAAGATGATAAATTTTACTATGAGTAGTGTGAGAATATTAAAGAGATTGATGAAGATGAAAGCAATTTTAGGAATTAAAAAAAAGAGAGAAAGACCCAAGAAGCAAAAAAAAAGAGAAAAATAAACCTAGAGGGATAATGATATGAGAAAACAAAAGCAAATATCAAAAGTGTTAACAAGGAGTGGGGATAAATCCATAAATAAAAACAAAAAATAAAAATGAAAATAATATCTTAGAATATTGAGGGAATGAATAACAACCCTAAAAAGAGGTATTAAGAAATTGAGGTTATTATAGACAAAATATTTATAGATATAGAAGATGAATAACAAATATTTTAGCCTTTCATGATGTTGAATTTCATCTTGACTGAATTTAAATTTTTGGAGACATCTGATATAAAAGGAGTTGATTGTGGAAACTTAGCAGTTTGAAGAAGATGGAGAATATCTTTGATAGAAAGGCAAATGAAGAATTCTTTGATAGAAAGGTAAAGTTGGATATGATTTAATTAACTTGTTGGAAATATAATGAGAGCAATGTAACATTTTGTTTTTGTAATGGGAATAACCCCCCGTAGAAGCCACACATAGCTCATTAAAAAAAATGGATATATTTATGGAAGGGCAAGCAAACATATGGTTAGAAACAAACAATGGTTTAATTTTTTTCAATAATAAAATAAAAAACCAGTTATAATTACAAATGATAAAACTTATGAGGTCAAAGACATAGAAAATGTTTCACTCAATCTATCTAATAGAAAATATAAATTGAAAATATATTTTTTATCCTGGGGCTAGCTAATAAGTTGTTATCAATATCTCAAATGGTAGACTGAGATATGATGGTTGAATTCAAAATTATTGATGAAAAATAAATGCTTCATTACCAAATAAGAGAAATTTATAGCCACTAGTTCCTTTAAACATGCTCTATTTGCTCTTGATATTACCTCATCACCAAATGTTGCTTTATCTACCAACACATTAAAAGAAAATGATCTTTAACATAATAGATTTAGGAATATAGGTGATTCATCTTAAAATGAAGTAAACATATATTAAATAGTGACATGATTGTCTAACTTAATTTGGTGTACCATAATTTCTTAGAATGCTTAACAAGAAAAAAATTTAGAGCACCTTCTGAACATAGCTCATATAGAGTTAGAAAATCATTAGATATGATTTATAGATTTATATGGACGAATGTTAATAAGCCTTGGTGGAAAAAAATACTTTTATATATTTGTTGATTATTACTCATGCAAAATACAAGTATATTTTCTACCAATTAAGTCAAATACCTTTACACACCTCAAACAATTCAAATAAATTATAGAAATAAATATTGTATTTTCAATTCAAAACCTTCATTCAGATAGAGGAGGAGAATGTTTGTCTAATGAATTTGAAACATTCTTGAAGCAAAATGGAATAAAAAGATAACTTACTATAACTTATACACCACAAAATAATGGTATTGTAGAGAAATAAAATTGATCTATTATGGATATGTCTCATTGTATGCTCAAATATGTAAATATTGAGAAACAATATTCGAAAAAAGCTATTAAAATTGTAGTATATTTTCAAAATAGACCATTTAAAAAAACTTAAAAACATTACACCTTAAGAGGCTTAGACAACATGAAAACTATTACTATCACATCTAAGGATATTTGGATGTAAAACATACTTGCATATTTAAAAAAAAAAAGATATAGTTAGATGCCAAAATCTTATGTCGTATATTCCTTGGATATGATGGTGCATCAAAAGGTTACAAAATAATTGATCCAATAACAAGAAAAATATTTGTAAGTAGAGATGTAGTATTTGATGAAGGATGTAAGGAATTCAAATCAAATTCAAAAATTCATGAACAATATTTTAAAGAAGATTCATAAATATTGGATGCACCTACCAAAGAATTGGAAACACTAGGTCCTTAAAAAAAGTAAAATGGTATACACTTAGATATCAAATCAAATTAAACAAAGAAATTCACGAAGAATATTCTAAAGAAGAGTCATATGTATTGGATGTACCTACCAAATAATTAAAAACTCTAAGTCTTAAAAAAAAGCAAAATGGTATACACTCTCAAAGATTGAAAGCTAGAAAAACTACCTGATCTTACTCTACTAGACCCCGAACTCATAGTATAACAAGAGAAGAAGAAAATATGGAGCTAATAACATTAGTAATAGACAAGACAAAATCTAAATTAGTATAGGAAGCAGTCAACTTACTTGAATGGAAAATAGTACTAGAATTAGAATGCAAAATAATAATAAACTAAAAAAATTTTGATGCAGTTGTTTTACCCAAAATAAAATAGTATAGGATGTAAATAGGTCTACAAAATAAAACACAAAGCATATGGATCCATTGAAAAATATAGGGCATGGCTTGTTTCAAAAGGTTTTGCACAAATAGAAGGGATTGATTATGAAGAAACATTTACACCTACAACAACAATAACTACTATTCATACAATTTGTGCACTAGTAGCTTAATTTGGTGGAAAATACATCAAATGGTTGTTAAAAGTTGATCCCGAAATAAATATCTTGAATAAGTATATATGAATAAAAAATATATATATTTTTTGAAGGACAAGAACAAAATGTTTGTAAATTTTAAAAAATCACTATATAGATTGAAACAAGCCCCTAGAGCCTGGTACATAAATATCAATGGCCATCATCTATGACATGGTTTCAAAAGGAGTTCTTCTAATCCAAATATTTATATTTCATACAATTAAAAAGGGAGCTTAACCTATATATATATATATATATATATATATATATATATATATATATATATATATAAAAGTCATGGCCCCTCGTAAACTATACACCATCGTTTAAATTTTGGACCTTCCAAAGAAGACCCAAACCCGAACCTAGACATCCATCATTTTATATTTAATATATAACATTTCATTTCATCTTAGCATGAACGTTAGGCTTAATGATAAAGGTCTAGATATAGTATAGTAGTTATTAATATTTATGAAGGAGATAGTTTTATTTTATTTATTAAATTAGAGTTTAATTTTTTTAATGAAAACTGTAATAATTATATTACTTTAGAAATGAAATATAGCATACTAATTTTAAAAAAGTGGATGAATAGATGTTAGATGCATTTAAAATATATAAAGCCAAAATCCAAAAGGAATAGGGCATGTGTCTCTCATAAAGAGATTACATAACACAAATATCTTCTCCAATACATAGTGCACCACAAAATCCTCCTATAAATATGGGATGAGCTAATATACTAAGTTTATAGTTTTAAAAGTTACTTCCCTTCAACTATTTTATAAATTAAAGAGTGATTAATTAATATACTTGTTAGTTGCTTATTAGATGTTGATTTTACATGTCTTATGTATAGATATTGATGACGTGCCTCAACATTGTTGTAATTATTTGGAAATTCTAGTTAATTTATGTTTTATAGTGGAAATTCCAATCAATTTATGTTTTTATAGATAACAAATAACTTGACCAACATTGCAAATTTATATGTTTAAACTTTAAAACTATTTGAAGAAAAGTAAAGTATATGCTATTTATTCAAAGAACATAGATGCTTTTAACTTTTAAAGATACTTTTATTTTGTATGTTTCATATTTTAGAAATTTTAATGAATCAACAAAATTGGTAAGTGTAGATCAAGGAAAAGACAAAGCAACTTATTTTTGTTGAGTTATAAATATAGTGTTCATTATTTAATTGTAACCTTTAGAACTTTGTACCAACACTATTTGCATCAATGTGATTTGATTAAACTATATTTAAAAAAAATGATATTTTAAATCAATATAAATATACACATCATAGATTATGCATGTGTACACACATTAGGATAGATTATGTGTGTGTGTGTGTGTGTATACACACATAATAGAATCTCTTGGTGCTTCACATTCTCTCCAAATATAGGTGGGAATATTTTTCCCCTTTTTAAAATTTCACTTGTTATTTCAATTGTATCTCATTATGATTTTTGTCATATTATTTTCTTATTTTGATTTTTGTGTCATTCAAAACTACAATTTACAACATCTTTAACCTCACATTTTTAATATTTGGACCAACTTGAGGGATATATAATTACTTTAGAAAGATATATGAGATATATCCACAAGAATATATATGAGTTATTTAAAATGGATTCAATCTTGACCAATCAACATGTTACATTCATATGCCTGATGAATTACATACTTTAGTCATTTATTGAAACCTTCATCATTATTTACTTGGATGATATCAACATTATTATTAAGATATAGGAGTACTTGAGGTTTGTACACCATCTTAAATACTCTACTCCAACATAAGCATTAGGATAAATTGGACAAATACAATTTTAATGTCATCAAGATGGTTATATAATTTACTATGTGATGGTGCATGTCATTTAGAATGTCCTATTCTAAAGAATATATAAAAGCTCAATTTTTTTTGGATCTTACTACTTTCTACAAAATGTTTATTGTTGATTTTACTTTCTACAAAATGTTTATTGTTGATTTTTCTCTCATATATTGGATATTCAATAGGAACCATGATCATTTGATAAATAAAAATTGTGCCCTTGTTAAATTCTAGTTCTAGCCATACAAAAAATTTCTAATCCAATCAATATTGAGATTGATATTTTAGACTATATTCATTGCATTAGATCTTTTGTTTATTCTTAGTGCATAAACATGCACCATACTTCAAATTTTATTACATTCATAAGCTCCAAAAGATGGAACCCTTAGTAGACAAGTCCATAGATATTTAGAAAATAGATCCCTCCACACATAAACCCATACATATTTATAAAATGAAACCCTTCTCTCTTGGGGCCTCATATGCTTCTAAAAATTCACAACTCCACACATCTCTAGAAAATGAGTCCCTCAATAGGCATATCCACAAATATTATGAATGTTAAACCTTTATTACATGGAAATGTCGTTTTATTGCAGGTATTTTTTCCCCTATCATGGTACGGTATTCAAAGGGTTCTAAGTTTTGTTTGGTTGCAACATGCTTTAAATAGCAACTCCAATCTCTAATGGACACTCTAAAAATAATAGAACCTCACTATCCAATATGTATGAAACCAAATGATCTTATGAAGACTACCATATTTTAGAATCGTCATGTTATACAATAACTCAAATGTAGGGATGTGCTGGAGGCGGTTAGGATTAGTTGTGTTGGATATGCAACGAGACTTACTTTTGATGAATTCCTTCATCGTTTTGGTCTTCTTAGACTAGAATTTAGGAAGGGAATTCATGACAGGAAAAGTACATACAAATATATTCTAGACAAGAAGGGGTTTAAAGGCTATAAGGTAGGGAAAATAAAGGTTTTCCTCAAAGCTGGACAGATGGCTGATTTAGATGCTGCAAGGATGGAGGCTTTGGAAATTATAGCAACAATGATTCAACACTGAGTTCGAAGAAATATGGCTAGAAAAAAGTTTAT
Source organism: Wollemia nobilis (assembly GCA_028583015.1). Classification (NCBI taxonomy): domain Eukaryota; kingdom Viridiplantae; phylum Streptophyta; class Pinopsida; order Araucariales; family Araucariaceae; genus Wollemia; species Wollemia nobilis. The sequence goes on from JAQPPZ010016936.1 coordinate 625,997, forward strand.
TTTATTGTGTAAGATTATCATTCACCTACAGACACTAAGAAGAGACATATTAGCTTGCATTCTATATGAGTAAATGAAGAGGGAATTTGCTGTAGTTAAAATACAGAAAAGGCTCCATGGATATGAAGCCATGAAAGCATATAGTTTAATATGTTACTTGATTATTGCTATTCAAGCAACGTTTCATGGAATGACCGCTTGTAAGGAATTTTGATTCCTGCCATTATATTTCAAGATCAATTGGGTCAAATAAGAGATAACGCTGACTGCAATAATCTAACTAGGAATGTGAATGTGGTAGCACTTGTTCTCCAATGATAGAATATGACTATGAATGTGAATGTGGTTACACTTGTTATCCAATGTGTTATAAAATTAAACCAAATTTAACACCTCTGATAAATCAACCTACGACACCATTCACTAGATCCTATTTCATTTAGATTAATTACCAATATTTGAAACTATCAGTAAGTTTAGTTATTGGAAGGAAACCCTAATTTTGTATTAAATGCATGATAGAAGTTGGTGGAGTTTTTCCCGCCTCATCCCTGAATCCCTAGCTATATACTTCTATCGTGGTTCTAATTTTAGGGTTAGAGAGGTTGGAAAATATCAAAGCAGAGTAGAGATAAGAAGAGGAATGCAGTAGCGTGGAAGAGCAGAAGAGATACAAGGCCAGTGAAGCTGAAGAGTGAAGCAACCAAGTCTATTTTTCTTTCGTGATTGTACACTGCATATTTCAAACTTGCAATCTTGTGGATGTATTTCCAATATGAGTTTCTTGTGGATGTATTTCCAAAGATAAGTAATATATAACTATTTGAATGTGTTTTTGCCTTCCGTGTATTGATTGGTTAAACATAAAATATCTTAGAAAAGCTTGTGTTTATCTTAGTGTTATAAACCTCATTTTGGATTAATATCTTTGTCAATACTTTCGGATTTGATTCTCTTCAATTTTGCTCAAATAATTCATAATATTTTATGGCTTCTCTTCAATCTGCTCTTGCTCAAGGTTAAAATCCATTTTGAACTAAATCCTTTATATTCCTTGTGGATTGAAATCTCTCTTATTCCACTCTTATTATTTGTTTCATGTGGATCACTGACCAACTTGTCTCAATTCAAATAATTTTACTTGTGTTTTCCAACATATTACAATCTACTTACATTCCTTTGTATTTAAAATTGGATTGCATTCTGATCTCTCTTATTTGTTAAAAATAGTGAATTTCCATTCTGCTTAAAGATAACATCAATCATGATGTTATCTACATAATTTATTTGGATCAGAAGCCCTTGTAGTATTTCACACCAGATTGAATGTTGAAAGTTTTATAGTGTATCTTCATTGTTCTACTTATCAACACACCTCCCAGATTATATCAATCCACTACCGAATTGGTCTCTTTGCCTGATTTGAAGTGTGTGTGTTCCAAATTATATATTTTGCTATAGTTTACCTTATAATAGCTTTGGTTTGCATTATATACTCTAAATTGGAGTCTTTGCCACCCGGATCGAGTTAAAACTTCAAATTAGTATTAGATCCCGAGCTTACCCATGGAAGATAGAAGCAATGACTTTTAGAAATAACTCTTTGCACTTGTAGATCCCATGGTATAGTAGCAAAAATTATGATTACTAGAGAATTTAGATGAAGATCCTGTTCGGGTATTAGGAGCTATGGGATTTTGTGGAGAGTGGTTATACAGAACCAACAAATGTAGAAGCATTGGTTGCTCTTTCCCAAGTGGATTCATACCTATTAAAGGAGAATCGAAAGAAAGACCAAAAGGCATTATTTTATATAATGCAAGCGGTTGAAGAGACTTCTTGTGGATTACAACAACAACCAAAGCAAACTAATATTGGGAAATACTTACCAGTTCTTATTAGGGCACCAACAAGGTGAAGTTGGTGAAGCTGTAGATGTTGAGAAGGGAGTTCAAGAATAGGTAGATGAACGAGTTGGATTCAATGAGAAATTTCTTCACCCAGATAATGGATGTCATCAACTAGATGTAGTTGAATGGTGAGAATGTGGAGAACTAGAGAATTGTGGAAAATATAATGAGAAGCCTACCAGCCAGGTTTGACTTAGTAGTGATTGTAATAGAATAATCAAGGGATTTGATAACCCTCTCTATAGATGAGCTCATGGGTTCTCTAAAAACACATGAGCATAGGCTGAGTCAATCATATTAGTCCCCTCTAGAGTTAGAGTTCAAAATGTAGGTCTCATTCTGAGACAATAGCAGGAGAGATGAATCCCACCAATGTACCTCATGTTATCAAGGAGAAAGAGGATAGAGCAATCGAGGCAAGCGAGGAGGAAGATCCAACTCTAGTGACAGAGAGGATAGCTACAACTTCCATCAATCAAGAGGAAGAGAAAATGGTAGAAATTACCAAGTTGGATCTAATTAGAGGTTTGAAAAATCTAAGATCCAGTGGTATTACTGCAAGAAATTTGGCCACTATAGCTATGAGTGCAGAAAAATATGGCTAAGGATAATAAACAACAAGCCCACTACACAAATAAAGCTAGAAATGCAAAGTGTAGATATGCATGTGGGAATATGTTGTTGACTTGTAGTACTAAGGAGGAGAGCTAGAAGAACACTTGGTATTTGGATAGTGGGTGCAACAACCACATTTATGGGAATAGAGAAATATTCTCACAATTGGATGAAACTGTCCAATCTGAAGTGAAGATGAGGAACAACAACAAGGTACCTATCAAGGGAAAATAAAAAATTATTATCCACACCAAGAAAGGCAAAAGGAAGCAAATATATGATGTGTATTATGTGCTTAGGTTGAAACATAACTTGTTGAGCATTGGATAACTTGTGTAGAAGGGGCACATTGTTCAATTCAAATATGGATCTTGTACTATCATAGATAAGGAGCATGGGAAAATTGCAATAATGTCCATGACAAAGAACAAAATGTTTTCCCTGCAAATTCAAAATGAATTGCTAATGTCATTGAGTACAATGGTGAAGGATTCTACTTAGCTGTGGCATCTCAGATTTTGTCACCTGAGTTTTAGTAGCCTAAACCTACTGCATAAAAAGCAAATGATGAAGGGTTTACCCTTCATAGAGCAATCAAATCAATTTTATGAAGGTTGCCTTATTGGCAAGTAGAATAGGGATTCATTCTCTATAGGTTAGTCTTGGAGAGCTTCACAACCATTGGAGCTGGTGTCCTCAGATATCTATGGTCCAATGTAGACTAGTACATTTGCTGGAAATAGATATTTTCTAACTTTCATATATGAATTCAGTCAAAGTACATGGGTATATCCCATCAACCAAAAGTTAGAAGCATTTGAAAATTCAAAGTTCAAGGATCTGGTTGAAAAATAGAGTAGCTACTATGTGAAGACTCTCAAAATAGATGGAGGAGGTGAGTACATCTCCAATAAATTTTATAATTTCTACAAAGCAAATAAAATTCATAGGCATTTCACTGCTAGATATACACCACAACAGAATGGTGTTGCAGAGAGAATGAACTGAACCATTATGGAAATGGCACAAAGTATGCTGAAGGTAAAGGGACTTCCACATGAATTCTGAGTAGAAGCTATAGCTTGTGCAGTTTATCTTCTGAACAGATGTCCCACCAAAAGTGTGAAGGACAAGATTTCTCAAGAGGCTTGGAGCAACCAAAAGCTAAGTGTGACTCACTTAAAAGTTTTTGTATGTATTGCATATTATGCACACATTCCAGATGAGAAGAGGAAGAAGTTGGATGACAAAGCTAAGAAGTGTATATTCATAGGGTATAGTGAACAAGCAAAATCTTACAGGTTGTATAATCCTGTAACCAAGAAGCTGATAATCAGCTGAGATGTGAAGTTCCTAGAGGATGAAGCATGGAACTGGAAGTCAAATACTGGCCACCAGAGCTAGAAATTATTGAATCTAAGGATTTAGAGGGATACAGAGTACCTAATCCTATAGCCTCAAGCAATAACAATGGTTCTAGTAGTAGTACAACCTTATCATCACAATCACCTCCACTTGTAACAAGGATCTCCAACTTGAAGACACCAACAATGATAAGGAGCTTGCAAGATATTTATGAGGTAACCCAAAATCAAACTGATGATGAACATTTTGATTTTGCTTTATTTTCTAAGTGTGATCCAATTACTTTTGAAGAAGCAATTCAGAATAGAAAATGGGTGAATTCTATGGATGATGAGATAGCAACAATAGAGAAAAATCAGACCTGAGAATTAATGGATCTTCTAGTAGGTAAGAAGACCATTGGGGTCAAATGGATATATAAAACAAAGTTTAATACCCAAGGTGAAATTGAAAGGCATAAGGTAAGATTGGTGGTAAAATGCTACAAGCAGAAGTCAAGGATTGACTATCATGAGGTGTATGTTCCTGTAGTAAGACTCGACACAGTCAAAATGATCCTAGAATTGGTAGCTCAGAAGGGTTGGAATATTTACCAGATGGATGTCAAGTCTACCTTCTTGAATATAATACTGGAAGAAGAGGTCTACATAGCCCAACCACCTAGTTATGAACTATAAGGAAAAGAAGGCAATATCATAAAACTAAAGAAAGATCTGTATAGGTTGAAGCAAGCACCCAGATCTTGATACAACCGAATTGATGCATACTTTCAGGAGAATGGGTTCATCAAATACCCATATGAGCACAAATTGTATATGAATATAAATGTATATGGGAAGATGATAATCTTCTGCTTGTATGTAGATGATCTGATTTATACTGGAAATAACAATATGCAGTTTGACCAGTTCAAAATAGCCATGAAGAAGAAGTTCAAGATGATGGACTTGGGGCTAATGAAGTATTTATTGACATTGAAGTTGACCAATTTGCAGATGACATATTCATATCTCAAGGCAAGTATGTAGTAGATGTATTGAAGAGGTTTAAGATGGAGGACAACAAACCTACCATCACCTCGGTTGCCACAGGTCTGAAGTTGAGCAAGAAAAATTGTAGCAAAAATTTGATCCATCTATAAAAGGTTAGTTGGAAGCTTGATGTATTTGAATACAACCAGAATAGAATTAATGTTTGCAGTAAGTCTAATCATCAGGTTTATGGAGTCACCCAAGGACACTCATTGGCAAGTAGGTAAAAGGATTTTATGGTATGTCAATGGAACCAAGAACCATGGAATCCACTATGCTAGACAAGACCAACTTGAACTTGTTGGCTACATAGATAGAAATTTGTCTGGCAGCATAGATGATAGGAAGAGCACTTTCTATTACACTTTCTATCTTAGATCAGGAGTAGTTTCATGGTCCTCAAAAAAATAATCAATTATTGCACTATCAACTGTTGAGGTAGAGTGTGTTGCTGCTACTTTAGTTGCATACCAGATAGTATGGCTTAGATGAATTTTGGGTGAGCTGAATAGTCCACCATATGGAGCAACAACTATATTTTGTGATAAAAATTCCACCATAGCACTATCGAAGGATCCAATATTTAATGGTAAGACTAGACACATTGAGATTCGCTATCATTTCATCAGAGAGTTTGTGAAATTTAATGAAATTGAGTTACCATTTTGTAGGTCCAAGGAGAAGGTAGCAGATATATTCACAAAACATTTGAAGGAGGAAGACTTCAAAAAGCTGAGGGAGATGCTCGGTGTCAAATTTTTTATGAAATCTGGTTTAAAGGAGGGTGTTAGAAAATTAAACCAGATTTGACACCTCTAACAAATCGACCTACTACACCATTCACTGGATCCTATTTCATTCATATTAATTATCGACAGTTGAAACTATTAGTCAATTCAGTGATTGGAAGGAAACCCTAATTTTGTATTAAATGCATGATAGAATTTGGAGTTTTTCCCACCTCATCCCTGAATCCCTAGTTATATACTTCTATAATGGTTCTATTTTTAGGGTTAGAGATGTTTGAGAATATCAGAGCAAAGCAGAGAGTAGAAGAGGAATGTAGTAGCATGAAAGAGCAGAAGAGATACAAGGCCAGTGAAGTCGAAGAGTGAAGCAGCCAAGTCTATTTTTCTTTCGTTATTGTACACTGCATATTTCAAACTTACAGTCTTGTGGATGTATTTCCAGAGATAAGTAATATATAACTATTTGAATGTGTTTTTGCCTTCCGTGTATTGATTGGTTAAACATAAAATATCTTAGAAAAGCTTGTGTTTATCTTAGTGTTATAAACCTCATTTCATATTAATATCTTTATAAAGACTTTCAGATTTGATTCTCTTCAGTTTTGCTCAAATCATTCATAATATTTTATGGCTTCTCTTCAATCCACTCTAGCTCAAGTTTAAACTCCATTTCGAACTAAATCCTTTGTATTCCTTATGGATTGGAATCTCTCTTACTCCGCTCTTATTCTTTGTTTCATGTGGATCACTGAACAACTTGTCTCAATCTAGAATATTTTACTTGTATTTTCTAGCAGATTGTAATCCGCTTACATTCCTTTGTATTTCAGAGCGGATTTCCATTCCACTTAGAGACAACATCAATCATGATATCATATGCATAATTTATTTGGATTGAAAGCCTCTGCACTATTTCGCACCATATTGAACGTTGAAAGTTTTGGATTACATCTCCACTATTCCGCCTATCAACACACCTCCTGGATTACATCAATCCACTTTCGTATTGATATCTTTGCCTGGTTTTAAGCGTGTGTGTTTTGAATTCTGGATCCCACTATGGTTTACCTTATAATAGCTCCTGTTTGTAGCATATACTCATACATATAACTAATTATTTTTATCTCAATGATGGCCCCTCGTAAACCAGACACCAAGGTTTAAATTTTGGACCTTCCAAAGAAGACCCTAACCCGAACATAGACATCCATTACAGAACACGAATATCTTCTCCAATTCATAGTGCACCACAAAATCCTCCTAAAAATATGGGATGAGCTAATATGCTAAGTTTATTGTTTTAAAAAGTTACTTCCCTTCAACTATTTTATAAATTAAATAGTGATTAGTTAAGATGCTTTTTATTTTCTTATTAAATATGGATTTTGCATGCCTTCTGTATAGATATTGATGATGTGCATTAATATTGTTGCAATTATTTGGAAATTTTATTTTATTTATATGTTTTATAATGGAAATTTCAATTAATTTATGTTTTTATACATAACAAATAACTTGACCAACATTGTAAATTTCTCTGTTTAAACTTTAAAACTATTTTAAGAAGAGTATAGTATATGTTATTTATTCAAAGAATATATATACCTTCAACTTTTAAATATACTTTATTTTGTATGTTTCATATTTTAAAAATATTAATGAATCAACAAAATTGGTAAGTGTAGATCAATGAAAATACAAAGCAAATTATTTTTGATGAGTTATTATTATAGTGTTCATTATTTAATTGTAATCTTTAGAACTTTGCACCAACACTATTTGCATCAATGTAATTTGATTAAACTATATCTTTAATAAAATGATGCTTTATATCAACATAAATATACACATTGTAGATTATGGGTGTGTACACACATTAGGATAGATTATGTGTGTGTATACACACATAATAGACTCTCTTGGTGCTTCACATTCTCTCCAAATCTAGGTGGGAATATTTTTTCCCTTTTTAAAATTCCCCTTGTTATTTCAATTGTATCTCATTATGATTTTTATCATATTATTTTCTATTTTTTATTTTTTATTTTTGTGTCATTCAAAACTACAATTTACAACATCTTTAACCTCATATTTTAATATTTGGACCAACTTGAGGTATATATAATTACTTTAGAAATATATATGAGATATATCCACAAAAATAAACAAGGATATATATGAGTTATTTACAATGGATTCAATCTTGACCAATGCACATGTTACATTCATATACCTAATAAATGACATACTTTAGTCATTTATTGAAACCTTCATCATTATCTACTTGGATGATATCAACATCATTATTAAGATATATGAGTACTTGAGGTATGTACACCATCTTAAATATTCTAGTTTAAAATAAGCATTAGGATAACTTGGATAAATACAATTTTGATGTCATGAAGATGGTTATATAATTAACTATGTGAGTGCATGCCATTTAGAATGTCCTATTCTAAAGAACATTTGAAAGCTCTATTTTTTTTGGATCTTACTACTTCCTACAAAAGTTTTATTGTTTATTTTTCTCTCATATCTTAGATATTCAATAGGAACCATGATCATTTGATAAATTAAAATTGTACCTTTGTTAAATTCTAGTTCTAGCCATACACAACATTACTAATCCAATCAAGAATGAGATTGATATTTTAGACTATATTTTTCACTATTGTAATTCATAATAGGCATTCTATTGCATATTATTTTGAGACACTCAATAACACAATAATATTTTTTTATTATTGGGGTAAAATCAGAGTTTTTGAAAGGGCCTAAAACATTTTACAAATCTTCATAAATACTCTTACAACAACATCCTAGATCTATGATTTATTTATTCTAGCTACATCAAAACTCCTAAAAATTTAGTACATTCATTGCATTAGATATTTTATTTATTCTTAGTGCATAAACATGCACCATACTTCAATATCATTACATTCATAAGCTCCAAAATATGGAACCCTCCGTAGACAAGTCCAGAGATCTTTAGAAAATAGAACCTTCCACACACAAATCTATACATCTTCATAAAATGGAACCCTTATGTCTTGGGGGTCATCTAAATACTTGTCCTAGAAAGGCATTGTTATGCTTATGCACCTTTATTAAATTTTAGTTCTAGCAATTCAAAAATATCATAGAACCCTTAAAGATTGAGATTGATACATTTGAATATGAATTTTGCACCATCTTCATCCATTATAGGCATCCCATAATATACATTTATAAGACCCTCAATAACACAATATATCACTATTTTATTTATGGTAAGGAATAATATACCATCATCCAAACTATATAATGGTATGATTAAATCATAAATTAAAAAATTTCTAATCATTATAATCATAAAAAAATATCATTTATGCATACTCAATGTATGTAAGATAATGCACACCACATGAAATGGATTTTTATAATAGTTTTATTATTAATCAAATATTTTAGATAAAGAAAAATAGATAGTTGATTAATTGAATTTTTATACAACATATGCACTTCTAATAATCATGAACACTATATGCTATTTTTTAATTGGTTATAATGTATTGAAACAGGTCTCATATGTATTACATCATCATTATATAGTGGTATTACAAAAAATATTGGATATTATCCATGTATCATTTAGCAAGACTCGAACCTAGGTATCCTCCTTGAATATCAAGGAATTATACCATTAGTTTAATAGGTATTATAGAGGGGAAAAACTACCCTGCCACATATAATTCTCAATGGGATCTACTGAGATCCAAGGAGACCATGGGGGTGTGTTGTGCCTCTACACTCAGGGGCTAGGGGATCGAAAGAATTCACCAAGAATAATTTTAGAACACACTCCAAGTCTAAGGATGGAAGTTTCAATGTGTATATTGAGAAAATACCTATGTTTAACATTTCTAAATCTAAGCTAAAAGGAATTAAAGAACAATAGAGGACAAAAAATGATGTAAACAAATAAGAAGTTATCCCTAAAATATTTCTTAGTTTTAATGAGGACTAACTCTTGTTTGCAATAAAAGTAATTTTTTTTCTTTTCAAGCAAGGGACCGAAATAATGCACAAACAAATTTAACCTAGATGTAGACTATATGCTTTTATTTTTAATAATTCCTAGAAATAAATTCAAATATTTTTATTTTTATTTTTATTGTATGTTATCATGAGTTGAATCTAAAACAGATTTAAATAAACAATTTAAAAATAACCTAAGAAGTCTACTTAGGGCACTTACTTGATCCGATGGTTGACCCTAGCTTTTAACTTACATCCAAATATATCCCACAGCTTCAAAACCTAAAAAGTAGATTGAAAAACCCTAGAAACATTTATCAATGTTTGGGGACCTGCTTAGGCTACTATATGACTAAGCTTGGAGGTGTAGAACTCAAGTTCCCTTGGTTATTTTAGTCGACCATTCAAAAGAAAAAATTATTGTTGAACTTTGGAAGAAAACACAATGAGATATGATAGCATGAAACAATAAACAAGAATTCTAAAAAAATGAATGCAATGACAACAAAGTAAACAGTTACATATCCAAGGTTTTGGAGATAGAAGTTTGTCCCTAATAGTTGCACAAATTTTGTAAGATTTTCTTCCTCTCTACCAGGCTCATTTGGTGGAGGTTCATTCAACATTCTCATCCTTATTTTCCATTGAGGATATTCTCTTCTTATACATATTCTTGGTCCCATTACAGGTCTTTCAGTGGCTTATCCCTCCCTACCTCCCTTGGGATTCCTGAAGACCCACCTTGTAGCATCCGTGTCATTTGACCTATAGGTGAAAGAAGTTAATATATAGGTTTACATTAATCTAGACAAAAAATACTTAATCAAGGTTCTACAACTTAATATCTCTTCATATCTAATACCATAAGTAACAACCCAAGTCTACTCACCTAGTTGTACCACAAAATCGAGCCAAGCAATTTCTCATTGATTTTTTTGTGTTTAAATTTATAATTTTGACCCTAAGAGTGATTTCATGTTCATAGAAGTTTTTGTTTATCCAATTTATTATTATCCTCATTCTTAAAATACTACAAGCATATCATACCACTTTTGGGTTTGAGACTTCTGCAGACAACCACACAAGTGGACGAGATTGTCCAAATCTTATAAGATTTGCCAATTTGTGGAATCAAATTATCTCATTTATCATCCTGTTGTTTCAGTATGAGGGTCAAACCACATTTGGGGTTATCCTCTAGGGTCCATAACACCTAGAGAGTGGTTGCATACTTCCCCATCCCTTTCATACAGAAACCTCGACTAATCGATCGACTTGTCCCTTTAGTTGTATGTAAGGGGGTTAGCGTACATATGCCAAGTGTCTAGATGATTATCACACTACTCAGGGTCAGCTAGAGCCATGCCACTACTCTAACATTTTTCAAGAATATTAACTAATAGATCCATACATTTATTTATTTATATAGAGTAGTGTGAAATAACCCAACACTTAGGGTTGAGTATTTTTATCTCAATTATGGTCCCTCATAAGCCACACATACCATGGTTTAAACTTTAGATCTTCCAAAGAAGATCCAAACCCCCAACCCACACATCCATCATTATATATTTAATATATAATATTTCATTTCCTCTTAGCATGAACATTAATTTTAATGACAAAGGTCTAGATATAGTATAGTAATTATTAATATTTATGAGGGAGACAATATTATTTTATTTATTAAATTAGAGTTTTAGATTTTTAATGAAAAGTGTAATAATTATATTACTTTAAAAATGAAATATAGCATGCTAATTTAAAAAACTGGATGGATAGATGTTAGATACATTTAAAATTTTTAAATCCAAAAGGAATAGGGCATGCGCCTCTCATAAAGATATTACATAACACACATATCTTCTCCAATAATTCTATAGTCTCATGCATTTTCTCTACTTGAAGATTCTCCACTATGGCTGCTATAATGTGTTCTCTATTCCTAGTTGTAGATATCTTCTCCCCTTTAAAAATCCTTCTATTTTCTCCAACTAAACTCCCCATGCAAAATGAAATAGTATCAAATTCCGAATAGGATTCAATCTTAGGTTTTTGAAAGACTTTTCCCATTGTTCAATACATCTTGCCATGTTGTTAGGCATCACCCACACCACCCAAATATTCTCTATTATATCATATGATATTTTGAGGGAGTAATTAAATTGTAAGAATATGTGACTCACTTATTTCCCATGATCTTCACAAATATAACATGTGTTAGGGAATATGAAATCCCTCTTATAAAATATGTTAGGGAATCATATAATATTTTGAAGGAGTAATTACATTCTAAGAATATGTAACTCACAAATTCCTTATGATCTTTGTAAAGGAAACATATGTTAAGAAATCAATAACATAATACATTACTATTGCATTTATGATATGAATTTGTATGAAATCATCTAGGCTATATAACAATGATACCATTATATTGTGGAGAAAAAAACTATTAGTTGGTATGCTTATAAATTGTTATAATTTATGCATACTCAAATTAAGTTAAAAATATAAACCACATAAAATGGATATCTGCAGTAGTTTTATGTTGTAATTAAATATCATAGATAAAGAAACTTAGGTAGCTAATTACTTGATCTATTAACAAATTCATGTTCTTCTAAGAATCATGAACATTAGAGGGAATTATTTCACTAGCTATGGGATATTAAATTCTAATGATACCAACTTTGTTGTCGTACATCATTGGCTAAAATAGGGTATGTTGTCACTATATCATTACCTTAGTGATAAGTTTGATCTAGATAAACACTACGTACCTTTAAACATGCCTTAATAACATCTAATTTAGAAAGCATATTGAACCAAGGAAGTGAAATACTTTTGTCCCAGAAAGGCATTGTTATGCTTATGCACCTTTATTAAATTTTAGTTCTAGAAATTCAAAATATCACATAACCCTTAAAGATTGAGATTGATACATTTGAATATGACTTTTATACCATCTTCATCCATTATAGGTATCCCATAATATCCATTTCTAAGACCCTCAATAACACAATATATCACTATTTTATTTATGGTAGGGAATAATATGCAATCATCCAAACTATATAACAATGGTATGATTAAATCATAAATTAAAGAAAAATCCTAATCATTATAATCATAAAAAAATATCATTTATGCATACTCAATGTAAGTACGAAAATGCACACCACATGAAATGGATGTCTATAATAGTTTTATTATTAATCAAATATCTTAGATAAAGAAAAATGGGTAGTTGATTACTTGATTTTTTGTACAACATATGCACTTCTAATAATCATGAACACTATATGCCATTTTTTAAAAATTGGTTATAGTGGATTGAAACAGGTCTCATATGTATTACGTCATTATTATATAGTGGTATTACAACAAAGTTGGATATTATCCATGTATCATTTGGTAAGATTCAAACCTAGGTCTCCTCCTTGAATATCAAGGAATATAATCGATTGTACTAATATCATTTGATATTATAAGACATTAGTTTAATAGGTATTATAGAGGGGAAAAACTACCCTACCACATGTGATTCTAGATGGGATATACTGGGAGCCAAGGAGACCATGGGGTGTGTTGTGCCTCTACACGGGGGCTAGGGGATCAAAAGAATTCACCAAGAATGGTTTTAGAAAACACTCCAAGTCTAAGGATGGAATGTTTGATGTTTATATTGAGAAAAAACCTATGTTTGACATTTCTAAATATAAGCTAAAAGGAATTAAAGAACAATAGAGGACAAAAAATGATGCAAATAAACTAGAAGTTATCCCTAAAATATTTCTTAGTTTTAATGAGGTCTAACCCTAGTTTGCAATAAAAGTAATTTTTTTCTTTTCAAGAAAGGGACCAAAATAATGCGTAAACCAATTTAACCCAGATGTAGACTATATGATTTTATTTTTATTAATGCCTAGAAACAAAATCAAATATTTTTCTTCCTTTTTACTGTACATTATCATGAGTTGAATCTAAAATAGAAATAAATAAACAAATAATAAATAACCTAAGAAGTCTACTTAGAGAACTTACTTAATCTAGTGGTTGACCCTAGCTTTTAACTTACATCCAGATATATCCCACAACTTCAAAATCTAAAAACTAGATTCAAAAACCCTAGAAAACTTGATCAGTGTTTGGCAGCCTACTTAAGCTTCTATATGACTAAGCTTGGAGGTGTAGTAGTCAAGTCCTCTTGGTTCTTTTAGTTGACCATTTGAAAGTAAAAATTATTTTTGACCTTTGGAAGAAAACACAATGAGATATGATAGCATGAAATAGTAAACAAGAATTCTAATAGAATGAATGCAATTACAAATCCAGGATTTTTGAGGTAGAATTTTATCCCAATAGTTGCACAACTTTTGCAAGGTTTCCTTCCTCTCTACCAGGCTCATTTGGTGGAGGTTCATTCAAACTTTTCATCCTTATTTTCCATTAAGGATCTTCTCTTCTTATACATGTACTTTGTCCCCTTATAGGTCTTTCAGTGGCTTCTTCATTGCTACTACCCATAGGATTCCTGAACACCTACCTTGCAACATCCATGCAATTTGACCTGTAGGTGAAAGAAGTAAGTTAATATATAGGTTTACATTGATCTAGAAAAAAATACTTAATCAATGTTCTACAACTTAATATCTCTTAGACTCTGATACCATATGTAACAACTGAATTTTACTCACCTAGTTGTACCACAAAATCGAGCCAAGTAATTTCTCATGGATTTTTATTGTTTAAATTTATAGCTTTGACCCTAAGAATGCTTTCATGTTCATAGAACTTTTGTTTCATCCAATGTATTATTATACTCATTCCTAAAATAGTATAGCTATATCATACCACTTTTGGGTTCAAGACTACTACAAAGAACCACCCAAGTGCATGATATTTTCCTAATCTTGTAAGAGGTGCCATTATGTGAAATCAGCTTGTCTCAATTGTCATCCTCTTGTTTTGGTATGAGGGTCGAACCATGGCTAGGGTTATCCTTTAGGGTCCATAACACCTAGAGGGTGGATGCATACTTCCCCATCCCTTTCATATGGAACCCTCGACTAATTGATCAACTTGTTACTTTAGCTATATGTAAGGGGGTTAGTGTAAATATGCCAAGTGTCTAGATGATTATCCAACTACTTAGGGTCATCTAGAGCCATGTCACTACTCTTACATTTTTCTTAGTCACTAATGCCCATTATGACTCATGATCGTTTATCCCATACCAAACACCGTGGATGATCTAGCTTAGTCATATGAACAGGGTTATACATAGTGGCTATTATTTGCCAAATTGGCTAAAATTAGGATTTTTAAAATTTGGAATTGGCTAATATTTAGGACCCTTGACCAGGGCCCATTAGCCAAAAATTTTTGGGTGTAATTTTTTTTTAGGTTGATTCGCCCCAATTTTATAATAATTTGACCATTTTAAGTTTAAATTTCCAATATTACCCCTAATAATAGTGAACCTTCTACATGTGTTTGGACACTATTTACCTATATTTCGAAACTGATTCACCAAATTTTTATAAATATATTTTGGGGCCAACCCCTTATGCATAACCCTACATATGAAACATAGGACTTATTACTTGTACTCTTGGACATCAACCTAGAGGTGGCATCCCATACCACCCCTCGCTACTTTATCTAACTAAGTCACTTGTTCCGACATTTTGTGTTATAAAACACTGTTGCTCTCGAGTCTCATTCTGTGCATACCCACATCTCAACAATATAGGGTGTTTATATTATTTTTTATTCATCCTTCTATATGAATAGATCCATACTCTTCTCGATATGGTTTATACTAGGATTTATGTTTTCTATTAGATAAGTTTATTCCATCTTGTAAGAAAATTTCAAGGTTTTAAAATAAAAAATTACATAGGCTACTTTTATCCAACCTTTACATAAAATCTAACTACTTAGATAATTTTTCATCTGATATACAAATATATAAACATTTAAAATAACTAGACATGTTATTTATAATACCAACTCTTTTCCAAAAAGAGTCATATAAATATTCATTTAGTACAAAACTAAATGACAAATCTATTTGCCAAAAACTTCCTATATATCAACCTTAAATATAAAAGTTAAACAATATTCATATTATACGCTTTAAAGAAACCAATAGCAACTTTAAACAATACACATGTGATATTCTCTATAATACTAGTTACTTAAAATGGAAACCAATTCTTGCTACCTTGCTACCATAACCACTCTACATACTAAAACTCCCAAGAAGTCTGCTAAACTAAAGTTTAATCTACAATGTTACTGGGAGGTTCTACAGTCTCCCCTTTACTTCTGAGACCAAGCTCATAAACTTCTCAATCAAACGTAAGTGTTAATTTAGTCAATTAACCTATTACACTTGCAAGACTCACTGAAATAAAGCAAATAATATTTTTTCTTATAAAAATATCCTTGTCATTGGCTAGTAAGAGAATGATTCCATACATATTTTAAATGTGGTAAATTAATGTTGTATAGGCCACTTTACATGAACCCATTCCCGATTGAATGATATTAAATATGACATATGAAAGGTACTTAGTCATGTATTTATACTACCTTCGATGATAGTATGTCACTACACATAATTTAGTTATAGTTTTCTTTTATAATAAGTTACATATCCCTTACCACATTTCACTGACAATGGTTTTCCTCACCATCCAAGGCATCATGACAAATATGCATTTCAGTTCTATAAATATAATAACCATAATATTTTAGAAGATACTAAGATACTGACTACGATTCTAAGGTTTTCCATTGTATGAATTAGCCATATAGAAATTTAGGATTCTTACAATCCATTTTAAAAATTACACCTTGGAGGTCTGGTATTCTTTTCAGGAAAATACTTATGATATTAATAAATATAAAAGGAATTTTATAGTTAACAAAATTGACCTGACCAAATCATAATATTTTAACATCATAAATATAATACAAATGAACTCTTAATATACATCCCCAATGCTATATTTTGAGTCAAAATATTTATTATTTATCATTCACTAACTAATTTGCCTAGCATTGCACTGACTATGCATGTCTTTGAAGTTAAGTCAAAGTACATATATTTTTGTTATGATGAATGATAAATTTGATTTGCTAGCTAGATTCCATTTTCTAAAATACTTTCACGACATGCAGTGTAGACTATATTCAAGATAAATACAGTCCTTTGTGTTCATGGGAAAAGAATAAGTACAACTTTAGCAGGTTATCCTTCATCAATTTTACATTGAGCAACTAAAGGATAATACATAAACTTTTGATGTTCTTTGCCTGTTATACCTAGATGACTAGCAACCAAATTCAATCATAAGAAATATTTACAAAAAGTTACTTTAGTTTGAGATTCTCTCTCTACTTAGTGAATCATGACTCTGTCTCAGCCAGAATACATATAAATAGTGGTTTCTTCAAACCCAAATCAAATCTGGTTCTCACATTCTTCTAGAACGTATCTTGTTGATAGTGTATGGAAATCCTCTTTCCATATTGCATACCAATTCCACTAGCGGTAAAATTTTATCCATTGAAGAATGTAGTGAAAGGGGATCAGATTCGGTTCTTTCATGTATACAGTTCTAAGAATTACCACTATCTTAACATGCATTACATATGCTATCACACACAAAAAAAACCAAATATTTCACATTGTTGAGCAAGCCATATGCATGTTGTTTCATTGCCATTAAAGGTTTCCATGCAACAGTATCTATAAAAACAATTATGCATCTCGAAACCATTTCCATAATAATAGCAAGCTTTCATTGGTATAAAGAAAATGTATACATATTTTACACAGTATAACATTTTCATTCTAAGCAACAATATCTATTGTGCCTTTTTAAAACTATTTTCAATTGCATAACTAGCTTTCACATTTGCATAATATGCACACACAAATTTCACATAGTGAAATGTTTCATTTCTTCTTCAAACATCTCTGAAAACAAAAGTAAGCATAATATTCAAGCAAATTTAAAGATAAGTAAATCAACATCCAACTTGGATTTTATCACTAAATTTTTGCTATCTAGTTAGCTCTATTCTGATTTCTTTCATCCAATTACAGAAGTAAGTTTGCATCCACTATTCTCTCTACAAAATAGTATCTTATCTTTTTTAACCACCTCACTCTCATGCTCGCCAAAACATGAAGTAGTTTTTCTGAAGCAATCATTACCACTACTCATTATCACGTAGATTACTCCGTCATCAATATTCTACTCCATCCTTTGGACCGTGGGCAATGGATATTAAAGTTCAAATTTATTTTCCTTATATTAAAGAATACATATAAAATATATTCAATATATGTTCATTTTCCAACATAGTAATTCCATGATCATATGCGCATTTTATTATTTATATTTAATTATCTCTATTTATCAACTTTATTGATAATTATACTCAAGCAGTTTCCATTTCATCTATACTCAATGAAGGTAGGCTCCCATACCTTTGGCATTTCCATTGCCTCACTTTAATATATAAATGCAAATATCAAATAACAAACAAATATTTTACACAAAGCATACACAAAATACATTTAATTTCAAATGCACCTATATGACACTCACCTGCATGAGCTTCTATGTACTCACGAACTAAGTCATCACTTCCCCACTTACTTTTTTTTTTTAGTTCTCTTGTCTATCAAAGGAATGTTCCTGGTCTCGCATACATAAAACCATTAGAAATACCACATTTCAAAGAAAAAGGTAAGTTTTAAATCATCAATTATTTTGCTATCAAAGGTCGTGCGAGGACGGTCATTACATATAGGTAATATTTTAATGAATCAAATGAAGATGTAGGATGTTTCATGACACATTTTACTAATTTAGCCTTGTAATAATTATTAAATTGCTTAAAA
This sequence comes from Wollemia nobilis, assembly GCA_028583015.1. Lineage (NCBI taxonomy): Eukaryota > Viridiplantae > Streptophyta > Pinopsida > Araucariales > Araucariaceae > Wollemia > Wollemia nobilis. Next base: position 644,619 of record JAQPPZ010016936.1, read on the forward strand.
TCAATTTGGAAGGTCTTATAGTACTCTAATATTATAACGTTTATACATTGGAAAACTATTAGATGGTAGGAAAATGGATACATATTATCTATTACTTGTCCTATATTAGTATTTCCATGTGGACCAAATAAATTTCCATTCAACATAAACATAATGTTTTTTGAAGTCTTGTTTGGATAGAAAGTGCTTTTATCTTGATCAATAATTTGATTACATGGTATCTTAATGAAATATTATTTAATGTAATATATTTTATTAATCTTGTTTTGTAATATTAGCAAATAAGTGGTATGATACTGTGCATATGTGAGTGATAAAAAATTTGATGAGGAATTTATAGCATATATTCAAAAAATAATGAGAAACTACCAAATATTATAAGACTAGATTTCCTTATTTGCTATTAAAATTGATTTTATCTTAATTGATTGCAAGAATAATGTTTTTCAAAATCCTTCTTGTAAATATTAAGTATATCTTGAATTATCATAAATTACAAAAATTTGTAAAATTCACATATACCAGAGTTTTTAATTAATAATTTGGAAATATATAATTATTCATTCACCTAGAATATATTGAAATATGCTAGGACTAGTAATAGGATTTACAATACTTTTTGAAGAACTATAGGCATCAAAGAGGTTGTTAACTTTTTAAATTTGGATATTGAAATTAAAAATATATTTTGTATTGATTCATAGAGTCCCCAACAACTCTACAACTCTTAAAAACATTGTAACCTTGATTTAAGATTATTTTTTATAATTTAATTTAAATTATTTCTTTATTAATATCATGAAAATTAATAATTTCTTTGGTTGCTTATTTTTAGTTTTAAGTTTAAATAAATATATATTTTAACATTTCACATAAAATAGGTTTTATGAAACATAGTTTAATGTAAAATTTTAGTTGCTTCCAACTAAAAATACTACTGTAAGGTATAGTTACTTCCAACTACAAATGCTAGTATATTTATTTCTCTTATTGAGTGAGGTCCATAAAGTGCTCTCATGAGTTAAGTTCTTATCCTTGTTATTAAAATCACATTATTTATTTGTTTAGTTGGTGTGAGAATTATATCATTCTATTCATTGAGGGACATGATTAAAGGTATGATAATATGAAAATAAAAAAATTATGTTATTGAAATTAATAGATATTTTAATATTACATTGAATGTAAACCATGGTTTAATTTAATTACCATAGAAAACCATGTAATTATCAACATGAAAGTATGCATTAAAATCTAAAAATTTTCAAATTTTATCTCTCTTTAGTTTCCAACCATGTATTCACATAATTAAACTTATTAATTAGATTGTATAGTAGCCATCTTCAATAGGATATCCTGAGCGTCCTTAAAAAATATAAATTATAACCCTAAAAACAACCCAGTCATCATTTTTCATATGTTTACCTAAATGCTTTGGTACAAAGACCCTACTCTCACTTTAGAAGGAGTTGTGTGGTTCCTTATGATTCTTAACACTCAAAATCAATGTGATCAATTGTATGTCAAATATCCAAAGTGAAGATTTAATCTAGATTGTACATGTAATTTTTTATGGCCGCATAGTTGCTTTCTTGCAACCCATCATACTCATTATAATGGAGGAGCTGTTACTTTTGTCTCTTCCAAGTGGATGAGGAATGTGGTTTCTTAGGGAGTGGACCCCTCAAATCAAGTTGTTTGGACTTTGTTTGAGTTTCAAGGTCAACCTTTTGGAATAATTAATTTTTGTGCATTTAATGATGCTTCTAATCGGTGTAGTTTGTGGCAGTGGCTAGCTTTTTCTCTGTTGCATGTTGTTTGGATGCTTTGTGGTGACTTTAACATGATTGAGAAACTCCAAGATAAGGTTGGGCACATATCAATGAAATGGAATGTTGGGGAAAGAGAAGTATGGTTTTTTATGAAGAATAAACTGGGGTTGTCAGATCATAATAATTGTTTCTCTCAGTTTGATTTCCATGAGAATGTTTGGTTCACCTGGTCTAATTTCTAAATAGGATTTTTGAGGGTTTTAAAGCACCTGGACCAAGCAATGCTTAAAAATTCCCACCACTTATTTTTTAAAAGGCTTTCTTCATCCTGCCATTTTGTTCATGCCATTCCAAACACTACCCTCTATGATCACTCCCTGATTATATTTGACACTGCCACCCAAGCCTCTCCTCCTCAAAGCTTTCAATCATAATTTTACCAAAATATTTTATTTATTCAAAATGATGCTATGAGGGCTCATATTACCTAATGCTGAAATCTTCTTCCAAGACCCTCTGGCCCAGCTGGATGGATTGTTTAGTGGAATAAGGCCATTCGATGTATGAATTATATATTTCGATCTCTTGGGATTGAAGTTGCAAAGCATAGGAGGGTTGCAAATTTTGCTCTCAAAAAAGAATTATCAAAGGCCTTTATGAGACTTGAGTCTTCCCTGTTTATATAATATTTGCAAGCTCATGTTGCTATCATTAATCATGAGCTAAAGAAAGTTTGAGGCCAGAGGAGCCTAGCTTCGTGCTAGAATGCATTGGATCAAGATTAGGGACAAGGTATCTAAAGAATTTTTCAAATGGTTACGCCCCTCTTCACCAACTATGAAATTTCAAGCTCTTCAGATCGATGGGGGTAGACTCACTGAGCTTCCTGATATAATATCTACCTTTATCTGCCATTATCAAAAAGTTTTTTCTTCTCAACCACTCACCCTCACCTAGTAGTGGTCCTTGGCTGAGTGTTGTGTAGTGGTGCCAAAAAAGCTCTCTTCTGAGCAAAAATCCAGTTGTGAAGTCTCTCTGTCTCTTGAAAACCTTACTCAGGATATTTCTCAAATGAAGAATGATAAGACCCCTAGTTTTTATGGATTTCCCTATGAATTATTCAAAGAATTTTAGGATTTCATTAGCCCAAACTTGCTTAAGGTCTATCAAGAATAAATGATCACAGGTTCCTTGGGTTATCCAATAAATAAAGGTAATATTTAATTCATACCCAAGGTTGGGGACCCTAAAATTATTACCAATTGGAGGCCAATCACTCTTGTGAATGTCAACTATAATATTATTGCTAAAGCTCTGGCTTTAAAGTTACACCCCATTCTGCCTTTAATTATTAGGCTTGAAGAAACTAGGTTTGTTCAAGGCTGATATATCCTGGATAATATCCTAGCAGTATGGGAAGGTATGGAATGGGCTAGACAGTCTCAACAGGATGCTTTATTCATAAAAAATGATTTTGAAAAAGCTTATGATAAAATTGAGTGGAATTTTATTCTTACCATGTTACAAGCACTTGGATTTGGTCCAAACTTTGTTAAGTCTATTAGTATGCTCTTCCAGGATGCTTTAGTGGTGCTCACTATAATTAACACTCAGTATGATATCCTGGGCCTATTATTTTTGATGAGGCAAGGCTTCCTGCTTGTTCCTTCTCTATTTATTCTAGATGCAGAAGCCTTTGTATACCTCTTGGCTACCCAAGTGTCTTAGGAAAACATTCGGGGAATTGCTCTTCCCAATTTGCCAGCTTAGTTGGTTAATGGATACTTTGCTGATGATTTTTTCTTGACCATTAGGGAAAATAAAAAATATGTATCTAATGCTTTGCATTGCATTGATATCTTATGTGCAGCTTTAGGCTCTAGCATTTAGTGGCATAAGACTTTCTGCTTTCGATAGTCTACTAATCCTTACCTAGATTGGCTTTCTCAATATCCTTGGCAATGGATTCAATCTGGATTTTTTTTAAAGTTTTTGGGCATTCCTTTTGCTTTTTAGAGTACCTCTACTCAACTATGGAATCATGTGCTCTAGATAGTTGAGAAGAAGCTTTCTTATTGTATTACCAAGAAACTCTCCTTTGCAGGAAAATTCTAAGTTTACTCCAAGATTTTGGCTACCACTCATGTGTATTTTTATTCCTGTTGGATTCAATCCCAGGCCTGTTACCAAAATCTAGAGAAGTTGTTACAAGATTTTCTTTGGGTTAGCTCTTCCCAAAAGAAGGGATTTCATAGAGTAGCTTGGAAAACTTGTTGTCTTCCCAAGTCCTCTGGCAGGATGGGTTTGTTTGACTATCAATGCCAAGGATTTGCTTTGTGTGCAAAGTGGATTGTTAGAGCTATTGACGGCCTAGAAGCCTGGAAGGTCCTAATTTAGTACTGTATTTCTACAGGCCTTCCTTTTGGTAAGAAATTTTGGTGAGGGATTTCTCTTCCCTCTATTGTTACAACCCCTATGTTTATTAAAATTCAAGGCTTCTTTATGATGCAGAGCATTTGGCGAGCTTGGGAGGCTCTTAAACCTTGGCTTTGTTGGTCTAGTGATAGGCAAAAAAAAAGGACTTAAATAGCCTCTCTTAATGTATTGTGTTCATCTATCATTACTTACCAAGGCTTCCTTTTGGCCTCGTTTCAATGGATTCATGCTTAGTGGTTTTTCAAGAAGGAAATTACTACCATTTCTGATTTCTTCTCTTCTCATACCAAATATTAGATTCCTTGGGAGGTTTTCAGACAGCTTCATAATTTAAAACTAGAATATAAGACCACATATGATACTGTGTTAGATAGCATTCCCTTCTCTTTTTAGCTTAAAATTACCAGGTATTTCAAAAAAACTTGGTCGTTGGATTGGATCTGGTCGAAGAACATCTCATTAATTCAGTACAAGGCTTGTTTGGGATATTCTTGGTTTTCTCCATACTTACCCATGGTGGGTAAGTTGAAAAAGCATTGGGACTTAATCTCCAGGCCTTCATAGTGGAAATTGTATTTTAACATGGTCTAGGCTTCTTATCTTGAGCCAAAGCTAGCTTTTCTTGCTTGGAGTCTGCTTTTTCAAGGTTTTCATGTGGAACAACAACTAAAATACTTGGGCATGGCTAATCCCAAATGCTATTTTTGCAATGAACCTAAATATTGCACTCATATTTTTTGGTTATGCCATAAAGCTCAAATGGCTTGGAAGTGGCTAAAATATTTCTTTCGACCTTATATGGCCACTTCTTTTTCTTGGCACCATTCCCTGCTAGGTGATGCTCCTAATTTTTCTATTCCTCTTGTGCTTGTATGAAATATTTTTAGAGTCAATATTATTTTTCACTTATGGAAGACCAGAAAAAATATAGCTTTTTCCAGAGATACAACTTTTGAGTCCTTTTCTTTAGCTAATAAGTATACTATATTTTTTAACTCTTGGCTTTAGATACAGGTTCAAGTGGAATAAATTCATATTGGCATTCAATACCTGAGGACTCTCTTGGACCATTGGGCCAATGTGTCATGCACTATAATTCGAGTCCCTTGGATTCGACATCACAGTGCCATGTTGGCTCTCATTATTCATCTCGTAAGGGACGCTGGCCATTATCGTACGTGAGGAGACACTGGTATCAACCTCCATCAGTGACCAGATATCATTACTCTAATGGTGTTGGTAATTCATGACTGGTGAGTGGATGGGATGTTCATCCATAACCTTCACACTAGGTTGTAGGTTGGGGAGATGCAGTCGTCATGGCACTGGTTAATGCTCTGGGTTGGCATAGTGATGGTTAAACCCCCCACCCCCAAGATATAAATGCACAAGAGGTTAATGACATTGCTGATATAGGTGGTACTAAAATTGATGATAATGGATAGGATGCTCCTATTATCGCATCTCCTTAGCATTATGATTACAATGTGGATAATGTTTTCTCTCTCGATGTCTGGAAATGATTTTTATTCTGCGAATGCATGCTTTTCTTTGATTTTTGGCTAAGAGGATGATTTTAATTCCCTCTTTTTTGTGTTAGCCAACTAAAATCTTTGTGTTTTCTATTTGGTTTCTCCTAACCGTATGCGGTTAGTGTGATTTTTGGGACCCTATTAGGGTGTACGTATCCAACCACTTTTTGTATGATTAAATTGTATTTTTAATACAATATAAATTATTTCATTCAAAAAAATGAAGATTTATTTCAAATCTAGTAGACTTGTCGTGTAGCTTCAGAGATGGTCAATAATATGTCATCTATCTCTTAGGGGCTCTTTTGTTGTATAAATGTGTGGGATTAGGAATGAACTCTTCAACAACAAGAGCATTAGACCATATCTCATGCAATCCATTTGTTTTATTGTATTATTCATCACCTCAAGGGTAGATAGATAATAGATTTTATCGAAACTAATTTTATACAAATAACACAAATGAGGAGTAGGTATGGGAAGATGCAAAATGGTCGCAGGTTGAATCATTAATAAGTATATTATATATTTGAATTTAAATGCACACTAATGTTCTTTTTTGAAAATTAGTTGGAAGAATCCAACTAAATTGTTGAATTCAGGTGTCTTTAGCTCAAAGGAAAAGTTAATTATATTTATTTATTTAAAATTGGTCATCCTCATCATCTTAGTCTAAGATTATATTTTGGAATTCCTCTAAACTATGAAGGAAGTTGAGGATCAACTATTCATATTTAAATATTTTTTTCAACATTCAAAAAAATTATATTAAAACAAATCATTAATAAACATTAAAACATTACCAACTCTATCAACTAAACTGTCCCTTTCAAATAATATCAACTAATTTTATTTAATAACGAATCTAAAGTCTCTTTAAAAGACAACAGTAAAATCCCCCGTGCTTATGTGAGAAGGGTAGGTATAAATTATAGGAATTATTCATAAATTAGTAATTATCTTATCTATCATACTTCCTTTTATATAATTTTTAACTAAAATATTTATCGTGTAATAGCTGAATGATTAATAAACAAATAAATTGATGATATTTTTTTATTTTTTGTGTTTGTAATGAGTTTTTATTTTTATAATATATTACATTGTTTCATGCATTAACATATTTTTAAATATTTTAAAGCATTCATAAAAAATATGGTTATAATATATATGTACTATTTTTAGTTTTATTTTATAATATATATGGTTATAAAAATATATATTTTTTAAATTTGGAAGTAAATATTTGAAATGTTTTGGTATGTTATCCTTCATTTCATGAGTATATATGGTTAAATATAATGATAATGAAGAAACAGACTCACTGCAAAAAAAAATATTAAATTTTTGAAATACCATCACAATAAAACATGAGTGTTGCTATTTTAATGATGCATAAAAAAAAGAGTTGCAAGCTTAATGTAGTGGTAAGGGCATTGGCCTCTCTTTGAGAGGTCTAAGGTTTAAATCCCACTTAGTATGAGGGGACCAAGACCCCTCATAAAAACCTATTTAAACTATTTAAAAAAAAATACACGACAAACATGTCAACCCTATAGGGGCCACCCAATATGGATAGATGATGAATACCATATGGTCAAGTAAGACAATGATACTTATCCATGGGATAATGTAAAGAGTATGAGCTCTTCCATTGTGAGTGTGTGGTTTACCAATCTAGGCCTAGGTAAGATATCTAACTTGGTTGAGTTTAGTATAGGTGATCTAGTCATAAGTAAGGTTTTAAAGGTGCACCTAATATAGAATCATATCATGAGCTGCATGTAGATGATATAGTTATCCCAAATCCCCAAATAAATTTTCCCAAAGTGAGTAATTGCTACTAGGGTTGGTATCTAACTATTTGATCAAAATAGGTGAGTATGGATGGGTTGTTGACTAGGTAGAGGATGTGATCAAGGAGGTTTTGAGGTGCACAACACGCAACACCACCACTTGTGATATAGTGATGAGAATATATTTAATATCATTAAAGGATGGTTAAAGTATCAAAATATAACTATACTAAAGGTAGTTATGACATCCCTACTAGTCGAGTGGCCTATGGCATAAGTAAATGTGACAATGCATACTTGAAATCAAGACTATATTATGCAGTAATACTTCATGATATAGTTGATGATCATCAATTTGATAGTAGAGATTGATGCCATAGTGGTGAAAGCTACAACCGTTTCTTATTGCAGTGATAGTTACCTAGTGTAGATCCTTTTAAATCAAATTGCTATGATACGACAATGACATGCAATGGAGCTATCATGGGTATATACCATATAGCTCAAAGAGGAACTACAATAATGATCAAGTGGTTGAACCATTACAATATTATATACCATGCTATCATACCAACAAGTCATTATTTGTTTTAATTGAGCTAGACAAGGATGAAGATATAGACAAACTCGTAGTTCATGACTCATCAATCATAAAGACAAGTTAGTATGCCATCACTACAAGGAGGAGGATCCTAGAACACAGACAGGGGGTCACAAAGATCACCCTTGACCATCTTTACAGGCCAATTTCAATATATAACTAGGATGATTGTATAATATGGTGTTTATACCATAGATTATGATGTATAAACATTTATATATATATATATATATATATATATATATATATATATATATATATATATATATATATATATATATATATATATATATATATATATATGATATCTTTTAAGTCATGACAATTTGTTTATGTGTATGTTGATTTTTCTTTTATGCTTATTATATGATATTCTAATAATGTTATTGTATGATTGTGATCATTATGATGAATAATTATATGATATAATTTAATGGGTGTTATATAAATATTTTATGAACATGATTATGACCATAATATAATGGTTTAATGGATATGTGATTATGTTATGGTGATGATCATAATTATTTGCCTATAGCATAATTGTTTGATGAATTATGATATCTAGTTGATTACATAATGATGACAAATACAATGATTTGATTATGATGTTGCGTGTTGCGATAGGAGTTGCGTAACTTATGATTATGAGTTAATAAAATTATTTGAGTTGCAAAACTCAAATAATGATTGCATGATGATATACACTTAGATTTTAGATACACTATAATAACATTGTTATATATGTATACAAAGAGATATTAAGATATTCATACCCATTAGGACTATAGATACACTAAATAAGATTACTACAGTACAAGATTTGATAGAAAAATAGATGTGCCTAAGGAGACTATAGATATGCCAAATGGCATTGCTATAGTACAAGATATGATTAAAAAATAGATGTTGCCCAAAAGAAACTTATATATGCCAACCGATATTGTTATAGTACAAGATATGATACAAAGAGGTGTGTTGCAAAAAAATATTTTTGAGGATATTTGTCATGTTTATGGGGACTTCTAATGTGCCAAATGGTGATAGATATACCTCAATATAGATATATTGAAGGAATTATGATCTTGCAAATAAGTTAGTAAGATGAGATTCAGATTGCACCCATATCTATATATGTTCTGGAGGTTTTGATGATCGTAATTAGCTTATTCAAACTTCATTTTAAGTCCATCCAAAATATTACATAGGTGTAAAAGCAATATGATTTTAGGATGATAATTTTACTATCAAATTCATTTATATTTTGATAATATAATTATGATGATGTCATCCCTTCAAGATGTTAACAATCATGTCAATTAATATTTTGGATTCACTAGTAGAAGATAATTCCTTTCATATTTATGGTTTGATAGGGAATCCAAAACATTTAGTATCACAATTTTTGTGACCATTATGGATAGAAAGGATTACTAAAAGTCATATGATATGATAATTTTATTAACATGATATGAATGCATATGGTTGTGATAGGAGTTGTAGTGTTATGATTAGTTAGGTTGTTAAGGATTATGCCACAAGAATTTCTAGATGCATTATTTGACGTAAAAGATAATTATATCTTCACACGTCTTATAGTGCATTAATAAATTTTGGTATCATAATAGTTTTGGTTATTAAAGGATAGGTTAGAATTAAATATACCATTCAAATACCTTGATGCTCTACTAGATATATAATATAGCATCTTTGCTTGAAATATCTAATACAACACCCACAAATTTAGGTATAATGTCTGTGACCCCATAGATGAGAAAATATGAGATATTAACATAAGAAATAAAGTTTAAACTCACTGGCCAAAGATAAAATAATATGGGTTGAAGACAATTTGATAGGATTGTGATGGCAAGCCGGGATTCACACAAACGAATTCACAGTAAATTCACAGTAATTTTCATTAAATTGCACAATACAGCTATACAGTAGTAACTCTCAGGCCTACAACTTCTCCCCCAATCCCGAACTTCACCATCCCCTCCATTACAAATTTTTGGGTTTTTATCGAGGCCCCGTTCCTCCAGGCAATTAATGCCCCGCCAAATCAAATTTTCAATTCAAATTTTCCCCCTCCTAGGTTTCTTTCAAAATTTCAGTCTTAATTGGCCATCTGCCCGATCTACCATGGCAGTAGCATTGATGGCCTCCCTGCACCGACCGCATTGTTCTGACCGTCCTCTGTACTATTGTTTTCGCCAGTAAACCGTCACCTATAATGGTCGCGTTGCCAAAAATAAAATACAAGAATGCATGGTCGACACCTCCCTCATCAACCTTCGAGATCTTCGTCTTTGTTTTCCCTACACGTAGCCGAACGCGTGCACATCTTGCCACATCTTCACCTTATTGCAATTTAGTTGTTACACGTGCCCTTTACATTTGTCAAGAAACACGTGGCCTTCCACGTGTCAAATCTGGCTTTGCTCGGTCGCTCGTTGTTTTCATGAGCCTTGACTTTACTAGGCCGCGATATCGCGACATGTCGCGATATCGCAACCAACAAGCTTCCCTTAAGCCAAAGTCCTTTGGGGTCATGAAATCGTGACATGTCACGATTTTGTGACCCCCCCTCCCCTTCTTTCCGTGCCCTCACCTTGTTGATGTCTTTGCCAAGTCCTCCGCTTTGCGTTTGCGTTTGCTTTTGGTCTGCCTTAAGACCTTGCCACGTGGCAAAACCGCACTGGTCGCGATATCGCGACAGGACCTTCACCTTCCGCCTTGCTCCACACCATCATTGCGATATCGTGACGTCGCGGTATCACGACGACTGTGGCCTTCTGCCTTAGCTTTTGTAACACTATCGCGATATCGCGACGTCGCGATATCACGACGCAACTTAACAACTTCCAATGCTACTTTCGGAGGTCACGATTTCGTGACCCCACTCCCCTTGCTTTACCAAACCTTCCCAAACTGATCATGCTTTACAAAACTCCCTCCAAAATGAAAATAGGTACGTAAAATATGCAAACTACTTAGAAAAAAAACTAGAAATTTTTGGGAGATGCAAGATTGCTCTACCATTTCCGGATGCTCCTGCATCAGACACCCGGGGTAGATTAGAAGTGATCCTCACTTCTGTTTTGTTGGGGGAAGACCCAGGCGGTCAACCTCCATCTTCGACAACCAAGTTGCATCTTCAACAGGCCTGCCCTTCCACTTTACCAAATACTCAGAATATTGTCTGTTTCTGGTGCTTCTGCCTTCACGGGTGTCTAATATCTCCTCGGCCTCGTCTGTGGTTGGAGTAGATGCTGGAATTTGCCATAATTCTGGACTTGGCATCTCTGTACCTTCTCCCTCATGATATTCCACTAAATCTGAAATATTAAAAATAGGTGAAATATCAAGCCAACTTGGCAATTCCACTTCATACGCATTTCCTGACTCCCGCTTTCCCAGTATTTTGCATGGCCCAAACTTCTTCATCTTCAATTTGTTATAAGTCTTGGCAGGAAATCTCTCCTTCCTGAGATGCACCATGACCTCATCTCCTACTTTGAACTCCTTGAACCGCCGCTTCTGGTCCGCCCTTGCCTTATATTGAGTATTCATCTTTACAATTTGTTTCCTTACTTCTTCATGCAGACTCTTCATATGCTCTGCAAATTCTTCTGCCTCGGCACTACACTTTTCTCTCTTGTCCAACTTTCTCAGTTCAGACACATTCCTTGGGTTGTTCCCGTATATTATCTGGAATGGAGATTTATTGGTGCTCTTATTAACTGAACTGTTATAAGCAAATTCCGCCTGTGGTAAGACTAAATCCCATCCCTTGGGTTGATCTGCTATCAAACATCTCAATAAATTACCCAGGATTCTGTTCACCACCTCTGTCTGTCCGTCAGTCTGTGGGTGGTATGCAGAACTGAATTTCAGATCTGTCTTCATCTTCTTCCATAGAGTTCTCCAGAAGTACCCAACAAACTTGGTATCTCTGTCAGAAACTATGCTTCTTGGTAGACCGTGAAGTCGTACCACTTCCTTGAAGAATAACCCGGCAATGTGAACTGCATCACTTGTCTTCTGGCAGGGAATAAAATGTGCCATTTTGGAGAATCGGTCAACTACCACAAATACTGAGTCATTTCCCCTCTGTGTTCTCGGCAACCCAAGAATAAAATCCATGCTTATGTCCTCCCATGGCCTCTCAGGTATAGGTAATGGCTGGTACAATCCTGTGTTTTGCCTTATGCCCTTTGCCATTTGGCATATTCTCGCATCCTTGCACAAACTTCCTCACATCTTCTTTGAAGTTGTGGCCGGTAATAGTTTTCCTCCACCGGGGCAATAGTCTTATCCCTACCAAAGTGTCCGACCAGTCCTCCGTTGTGCTTTTCCTTGATCAAGTTCTCCCGCATGGAGCTCCTTGGAATGCATAATTTGCTTCCCTTGAACAACATTCCATCTTGGATTAGGAAATCCAACCATTTTGTTCGGTCCACCGTAACAGGTGTTAAGCAAGCCTTCCAAGCTTCTACAAAATCCGGATCTGCAGGGTACAAACCCTTCAGTTCTTCAAACCCCACTACTTCCACTGTCAGTTTAATCAGTAAAGTCTGCCTTCTGCTCAAGGCATCTGCAACTCTGTTTGACTTCCCGCTTCTGTGCTTCAGCACAAAGGTATAACTTTGGAGGAACTCCACCCATTTCATGTGCCTTTGATTCAGTTTTGTCTGACTGTTAATGTATTGTAAATCCTGGTGGTCAGTAAATAGAACAAACTCCTTTGGCAATAAATAGTGTCTCCACTTTTTCAGAGCCTGAACTATAGCATAAAATTCTTGGTCATAAACTGAATACTTTTTTCGAGCATCATTTAACTTCTCACTGAAATAAGCAACTGGTTTGCCTCCTTGACTCAGTACAGCCCCTATTGCACTGCCACTGGCATCACAGTCCACTTGAAACACCTTGTTAAAGTCTGGAAGTGCCAAAACGGGCTGTTCTGTGACCCTTTTCTTTAATGCATTAAAGCTCCTTTCAGCCCCTGATGTCCACTTGAACTCCTTTTTATCTCCCCTCATTGTTTCTGTGAGAGGTGCACAAATGCTGCTGAAGTTCCTTATGAACTTCCTGTAAAAGCTGGCCAAACCATGAAAAGATCTTACTTCTGTTGTGCTTCTTGGGGTAGGCCATTCAATGATGGCTCTCACCTTCTCGGGGTCCATTTTTAGACCTTCTGCTGAGATTACAAACCCCAGGTATACCAATTCTTTCTTGACAAAATTACACTTTTTCAGATTTATTAATAACTGCTCTTCTCGCAGTTTTTCAAAGACCCTCCTGATATGCATCAGGTGTTCCTCCAGGGTCTTGCTGAATATCAATATATCATCTAAATAAACAATAACAAACTTTCCCAAGAATTCCTTCAGTACTTCATTCATCAGCCGCATGAAAGTACTTGGTGCATTGGACAGCCCAAATGGCATGACCAACCACTCATACAAGCCCTCTCTTGTCTTGAAGGTTGTCTTCCACTCATCTCCCTCCCGGATACGGATTTGATGATAGCCGCTTTTTAAATCAATCTTTGTGAAGTATTCAGCTCCACTTAAACAGTCCATGATATCATCCATTCTTGGCAACGGGAATCTGTATTTAATAGTGATTTTGTTGATGGCCCGTGAATCTGTACACATCCTCCATTCCCCATCCTTCTTTGGTGCCAGCACTGCAGGTACTGCGCATGGGCTCAAACTTTCCCGAATCAATCCCTTCTCTAACAATTCTTGGACCTGTCTATTTAACTCCTCAGTCTCTACAGGCGTCATCCTGTGTGCAGCTTTATTTGGCAAGCTTGATCCCGGTACTAGGTCTATATGATGGCTAATTTTCCTTACTGGGGGTAAACCCTCAGGCACATTGTCAGACACAATATCTGGAAATTCCTCCAGCAGATTTAGGACTTCTGCTGGGGTATCCTGGCATTCCTTCCTCCTAACTCTAGGGATTATTGCATAACATAAATGTTCATGCTTCAACCCGTTCAGGAACTTCCTCCCCTCAACTAAACAGACTCTGGAATTGTTACATACCTTTTCATCCGCATCCTTTAAAGGCTTTAGTTTATGGCGTACACCATTCTTTGTCAATGAGTAGGTGTTGGCACGACCATCATGCACTGCACTCCGGTCAAACTGCCAGGGCCTCCCCAGCAACATGTGGCAAGCATCCATGGGTAGGATGTCACACAGGACCTCATCACAATAATTTCCAATGTTAAATTTAACGGAACACTGCTCATTGACCAAAGCTCTGTGGTCCTTCTGTAACCATGCGACCCGGTATGGGTGTGGGTGCTTCTTCCTTTCTAACTGTAGCTTTGTAACCATTTCCTCAGAAACCAGGTTATCCGTGCTACCATTATCAATAATGATATTGCAAACCTTGCCCGCACATTTACATCTGGTGCGGAATAAACTTCTTCTCTGGTCTGTGTCCTTTTCCTCATTCAACAGGACTCTTCTTACAAGCATTGTTTCTCCTCTCTCCGCTTCTTCGGAATGCTCAGACTCAGCATCTTCCTCTGCCACAGCAGCTCTGGCTGGACCCTCAGGCCTCTTGTTCATCCTTTCCCGATGTTGTGGACACTCAAATGCCCGATGTCCTTCTTCACCACAGTGGAAACATGTCCCACGAAATACTCCTCTTCCAAATCCTCGTCCAGATCCACCCCGTCCTCTTGGGTAACTGTTCTGTTCTCGGGGCTGATAAACATCTTCTTCCTTTTGGTCCTGGTTACTACTGGTTTCACCAGTCTTCTTCGGGTCCTTGTACTTTTCTCCACTGGTTCTCCCACCAGTTCTTCCACCACGGCCCCTTCCTCTTTGCTTGCCTTCAAACCACCTGTTCAGTTTTTCTTCCACCTTTAAGGCAAACTGGTAAGCATCCTCAATGGTGCTTATCCGAACCAGGCTCAGTTCCTCCTGGATACCGAGTCTCAACCCATTGATATAACGGGCCACCTTTTCTTTGTTTGCCTCCAAATGCCCAGTTCTAATAGAGATCTTGTAGAACTCCTCGGTGTACTCTTGGACAGTTTTGTTTGTCTGCCTCAAGCTCTGCATTTTTCTTAGCAGATCCAACTCGTAATCTGTCAGGATGAACTGTCTTTTCAGCTTCTCCACCATTCTATCCCATCTTGTTATTCTCTCCTTCCCTCGTCTGTTCCTCTCCAACTGTACTCCCCTCCACCAAATGCTGGCATGACCCTTCAACTTGGTCTTCGCAAATCTGACCCGATTAGGGTCTTCAACCTCCTCGTACTCGAAATACTCCTCTAAATCATTTATCCAGTCAATCACTTCTTCCGGATTTAGGTTACCCGAGTATGTGGAAACCTCCATCTTTGGTTGCTTTCCAATCCGAGAGATGGCCTTGTATAACCGAGCTTGTGCCGGATCCATAGCCTCCTCTTCCTCTTCAGATTGGTTTTTTTCTTCAACTTCGTCCTCACTTTCCTCTTCCCTTCTGGGCTCGTGCCTTCTGCGTAACTCCGCTGCGAGGGCTTGAACTTGTCTCTGCAAGGCTCGGAAGTCTTCGGCCGGCACCACATTTCCTACTCCGCCACGGTTTCTTCGTGGAGGCATTATATTTTTTTTTTATAAAATTCTCCCATAGATCCTGGTGTAACTGCCTCTCTCCGACGATCTGTTACACACTCAGGAGCTCCCGCTCTGATACCACTTGATGGCAAGCCGGGATTCACACAAACGAATTCACAGTAAATTCACAGTAATTTTCATTAAATTGCACAATACAGCTATACAGTAGTAACTCTCAGGCCTACAACTTCTCCCCCAATCCCGAACTTCACCATCCCCTCCATTACAAATTTTTGGGTTTTTATCGAGGCCCCGTTCCTCCAGGCAATTAATGCCCCGCCAAATCAAATTTTCAATTCGAATTTTCCCCCTCCTGGGTTTCTTTCGAAATTTCAGTCTTAATTGGCCATCTGCCCGATCTACCATGGCAGTAGCATTGATGGCCTCCCTACACCGGCCGCGTTGTTCTGACCGTCCTCTGTACTGTTGTTTCCTCCAGTAAACCGTCACCTGTAATGGTCGCGTTGCCAAAAATAATAATACAAGAATGCATGGTCGACACCTCCCTCATCAACCTTCGAGATCTTCGTCTTTGTTTTCCCTACACGTAGCCGAACGCGTGCACATCTTGCCACATCTTCACCTTATTGCAATTTAGTTGTTACACGTGCCCTTTACATTTGTCAAGAAACACGTGGCCTTCCACGTGTCAAATCTGGCTTTGCTCGGTCGCCCGCTGTTTTCATGAGCCTTGACTTTACTAGGCCGCGATATCGCGACATGTCACGATATCGTGACCAACAGAGCTTCCCTTAAGCCGAAGTTCCTTTGGGGTCGCAAAATCGTGACATGTCACGATTTCGTGACCCCCTCCCCTTCTTTCCGTGCCCTCACCTTGTCGATGTCTTTGCCAAGTCCTCCGCTTTGCGTTTGCGTTTGCTTTTGGTCTGCCTTAAGACCTTGCCACGTGGCAAAACCGCACTGGTCACAATATCGCGACATGTCACGATATCGCGATAGGACCTTCACCTTCCACCTTGCTCCACACCACCATAGTGATATCGCGACATCGCAATATCGCGACATCGCGGTATCACGACGACTGTGGCCTTCCGCCTTAGCTTTTGTAACACTGTCGCGATATCGCGACGTCGCGATATCGCGATGCAACTTAACAACTTCCAATGCTGCTTTCGGAGGTCGCGATTTCGTGACCCCACTCCCCTTGCTTTACCAAACCTTCCCAAATTGATCATGCTTTACAAAACTCCCTCCAAACTGAAAATAGGTACGTAAAAGATGCAAACTACTTAGAAAAAAAAACTAGAAATTTTTTTGGGAGATGCAAGATTGCTCTACCATTGCCGGATGCTCCTGCATCAGATTGGGAATGAGACCAGGAAGAATAAAATCACTAAAGCTTCTATATGTCCTATATGATGTTAAGGATAATTATTTTTTTCTCTATATGTTTAAAAGGTTATCTTGAAATGTCATACCTATAATTATTTTGGATGTCATGAAGAAAGATATTGTGTTACCATCAACACCTATAAATATTATAGTACTCATCATATGGAAAAATTATTAAGGGTGATAGCTATGATTATATATTTATGCCAAACTATGTTTATGAATGAATAATAAAATATAAAAATAAAATCATTCTTTGAATTCTTAAACTTCATGCGAAAAAAAATAGTATGATCAATAAATAGCCATACAATTTTATATCTTTCTCAGTTCCTAGGGATAATATGTTAATCACTTCTATCCTAGGTGACAAAAAACTATGAAATAATATGAATACCTCATATGGATCAAGGTGTGACTTGAATTATAATTTCAATGGTTATTTTATCTTTTATCAAGGATTATGTAATTTTATGGAGCTAATAACCTTAGTAATATGGTATAGGATGTAGTCAGCTTACATGAATGGAAAATAGTACTAGAATTAGAATACACAACAATAATAAATAATAAAACTTGCGATCTAGTTGATTTACCCAGAAAATACTATAGGGTGTAAATAGGTCTACAAAATAAAATACAAAGCATATGGATCCATTGAAAAATATAAGGTATGACTTGTTGCAAAAGGTTTTGCACAAATAGAAGGGATTGACTATGAAGAAACATTTGCACCTACAACAATAATAACTACTATTCATACAATTTGTGTACTAGTAGCTCAATTTCGGTGAAAAATGCATCAAATGGATGTTAAAAGTTGATTCCTTAATAGAGATCTTGAATAAGTATATATGAATAAAACAAAATATTTTTTTTTAAGGACAAGAACAAAAGGTTTGTATGTTTTAAAAAAATATTATATATTGAAACAACTCCTTATTGCCTAGTACATAAAGATCAATGGTCATCATCTATGACATGGTTTCAAAATGAATTCTTCTAATCCAAATATTTATATTAAGAAAATTGGTTCTAATATAGTGATTCTTGTGGTCTATGTTGACGATCTCATGATTACATAGAGATTGATAGATAGTGTGAAAATTGATTTTAAAAGACAAATTGATATGACATAGTTTAGGACTTTTACATTATTATCTTGGTTTAGAAGTTTAGAAAAAAATCATACTGTACTCATCCAAACTCCGTATGCTAGAACATTACTTAAAAATACACAATGATAGATTGCAAGCCTAAAGTAACGCCTATGGAACAAGAGCTACAACTTTCAAGATATGAATCATATCAAGTATCTACTATCTTGTATTTCCGACTTAATGGAAGTCTTTTATACTTAATAAATACGGAATCAAATATTGTCTTTGCCATAAATTATTTATCTAGATTCATGCAAGATCCTAAAGAAAGTCATTATAAAGCCATAAAAGGATCAAATGAGTCTCTTTTCTTTCAGTTGAATATATATTAAATGAGTCTTTTGTTCGTGTAGAGGATCAATTTCCACAATGGCGGCTTCTGTGAACATTGTAATAGGCTTCCATGTATGGGTAGAAGATAAAAATGCGGCTGGATTGATGGAACAATTACTTCCATTATTGGTGAGAACCAGCAAAGGAAACGAGGTGATTGCTCGTATGTCAGACGTTTTCCCCAAAGATAAAGATAAAGAGGCATCCTCCGAAGGAGTTGACGATATGATAAAACTTTCCTACTTAAATGAGCCAGAACTGCTGCAGGATTAGATATGATCTCAATAAAATATATACATATACAGGAAATATACTGATTGCCGTCAATCCGTTCAGAAGAATACCTCACTTGTATGATACTCAGATGATGCATCAATACAAGGGAGCAAAAATTCCACAGGTTAATACTCATGTTTTTGCAGTACCACATACTGCTTACAGAATATGATAAATGAACGAAAAAACAATTCTATTTTAGTTAGTGGAGAAAGCGGAGCCGGTAAAACAGAAACTACGAAATTGATCACGCGTTATCTGGCTTAGGTGAGTGGCCTACATACAACAGAAGGGAGAATGATTGAAAAACAAGTTATAGAATCAAACACTGTTCTTGAAGCATTTGGTAATGCAAAACAGTCAGAAACAATAATTCTAGCCGCTTTGGGAAATTTATTGAGATTCAGTTCGATAGGAATGGTGAGATTTCAGGAGCTGCAGTAAGGACCTATCTTTTGGAGAGATGCCGTGTTTGTCAAGTCTCAAAAACAGAGAGGAATTTTCACTGTTTCTACCAGATTTGTGCTGCTCCATCCGAGAACATTGCCAAATACAATTTGGGAGAGCCGGAATCCTTTCATTATCTTAACCAAAGCCATTGTTTCCAGTTAGATGTTGTTAATGATGCTGACCAGTTCCTTGCAACCAGAAGAGCAATGGATGCTGTGGGTTTCAGCAGGGAAGAACATGATGCGATAGTTAGGGTTGTGGGAGTCATTCTGCATCTGGGTAATATTAATTTTACCTGTGGGAAAGGGATAGATTCTTCAATACCTAAAGATGACAAATCACTTTTTAATCTCAAAATGGCTGCGGAACTGCTTATGTGCGATCCCCACGCCCTGGAGGAAGCTCTGTGCAGACGCATAATGGTGGCACAGAATGAAATTATTAATATATTGATGATGATGTATTTACATTTAGATATTGATGATGTGCCTCAACATTGTTGCAATTATTTGGAAATTCAATTTAATTTATGTTTTTATAAATAATAAATAACTTGACCAACATTGCAAATTTATTTGTTTAAACTTTGAAACTATTTGAAGAAAAGTATAGTATATGTTATTTATTCAAAGAACATAGATGCCTTCAACTTTTAAAGATACTTTTATTTTGTATGTTTCATATTTTAAAAATATTAATGAATCAGCAAAATTGGTAAAGTGTAGACAAGGAAAAGACAAAATACTTTTATTTTGTATGTTTCATATTTTAAAAATATTAATGAATCAACAAAATTGGTAAAGTGTAGATAAGGAAAAGACAAAGCAACTTATTTTTGTTGATTTATTATTATAAAGTTCATTATTTAATTGTAATCTTTAGAACTTTGCACCAACATCTTTAACCTCGTATTTTTAATATTTGGACCAACTTGAGGGATATATAATTACTTTAGAAATATATATGAGATATATTACAATGAATAAACAAGGATATATATGAGTTATTTACAATGAATAAACAAGGATATATATGAGTTATTTACAATGGATTCAATCTTGACCAATGCACATGTTACATTCACATGCCTAATGAATTACATACTTTAGTCATTTATTGAAACCTTCATCATTATCTACTTGGATGATATCAACATTATTATTAAGATATAGGAGTACTTGAGGTATGTACACCATCTTAAATACTCTAGTCCAACATAAGTATTAGGATAACTTGGATAAATATAATTTTGATGTCATGAATATGGTTATATAATTAACTATGTGATAGTGCATGCCATCTAGAATGTCCTATTCTAAAGAACATGTGAGAGCTCAATTTTTTTTGGATCTTACTACTTTCTACAAAAGGTTTATTGTTGATTTTTCTCTTATATCTTGGATATTCAATAGGAACCATGATCATTTGATACATTAAAATTATGCCTTTGTTAAATTCTAGTTCTAGCAATACAAAACATTACTAATCCAATCAATATCAAGATATTTTAGACTATCTTTTTCACCATTGTAATTCATAATAGGTATTCTATTGCATATTATTTTGAGAAACAATAACACAATACTCTCTTTTTTTTGTATTGGGTAAAAACGAAGTTTTTGAAAGGGCCTAAACCCTTTTACAAATCTTCATAAAAATTCTTACAACAACATCCCACATCAATTATTTATTTATTCTAGCTACATCAAAACTCCAAAAACTTAAGTACATTCATTGCATTAGATCTTCTATTTATTCTTAATGCATAAACATGCACCATAATTCAATATTATTACATTCATAAGCTCTAAAATATGGAACCCTTAGTATCCAAAGATCTTTAGAAAATAGATCCTTCCACACACAAATCTATACATATTCATAAAATGGAACCCTTCTATCTTGGGGCATCATTATGCTTCTAAAAATTCACAACTCCACACATATCTAGAAAATGAGTCCCTCAAAAAAGGCATATCCACAAATATTATGAATGTTAAACCTTTAGTAGGCCATAGATATTTGAAATATGGATCTCATAGACAATTCCATAGCTTTTAAGAAAAGGAGCCCTCAATAAATGAATTCTTATAACTCTAGAAAATAGGTCCATCTGCATATACATATTTTTAAAAAATAAAACACTCATCAGACATCTCTCAAAATTCTTATAACTACAAGTTGATAAATCCTAATAATCTCCAAAGAAAATGGCCTCACAACATGAAATTCCACAAATATTCAAAAAATAATATATTATGGATATTTTGAACATATGAACTCTCATCCCTTAGATTGACTTTCTACATGTCCTCTCTCATTTTCCACTAAATGAAAGATATCTAGATGTATACCATCTTGTGGAATCCATCTTTTATCTTCCTCTCTAAGAGCTTTCTAGTTGGCTAACCATTCAAACACCTCATTTTCTTCTCTATAGACATGTATCACTTGAAATTCATCTAGTACATTTAGGTATCATAGTGTGTTTGTTACTATATCTACTTCTTTCAAATATCTTAATTATTAATATCTTAGCTCTCAATTGAACCACCACCTTTACTATTGCTAATACTACTCCATTATGGGCTTTAGACTAATGTCTAATTGAGGGCTTCAAAATAATTGAGGGCTTCAGACTAATTAAGAACTTCATACTAATGACTCGTCATTATACCCAAGTACTCACTTATATCTCTAATCACCATTTCCTAGATATGCCCTAGTATTTCTCCTCCTCCAGCATTCCCTATATTTCCTTTAAAAGTCCCATAAAATATGTTCGCTATGATGTGTTATCTATTCCTAATTGTATATCTCTTCTTCCCTTTAAAAATCCTTTTATTTCACTCCAACCAAACTCCCCATGCATAATGAAATGGTATCAAATTATAAAATATAATTCAGTCTTGGGATTTTGAAAGACTTCTCCCTCTGTTATATATATCCTAACATGTTTTTAGGCATCACCTACACCACCCCCATATTCTCTCTTATATCATATGGTATTTTGAGGAAGTAATTACATTCTAAAAATATATGATTCACTTATTCTTCATGATATTCACAAAGGTAACATGTGTTAGAGAATTGCAAACCCCTCTTATGAAAATATAGTAGGGAATCATACAATATTTTGAGGAAGTAATTACATTCTAAGAAAATGTGACTTACTAATTCCTAATGATTTTTGCATTAAGGAATCAACAACATAATACATTACTATTGTATTTATGATATGAATTTATGTGAAATCATCTAGGCTATATAACAATGATACCATTATATTGATAAAAAGAAACTATTATTCAGTATGCTTACAAATTATTATAATTTATGCATACTTAAATTAAGTTAAAAATATAAACCACATAAAATGGATATTTGGAGTAGTTTTATGTTGTAATCAAATATCACAAATAAAGAAATTTAGGTAGCTAATTACTTGATCTGTTGTCCAATTCTTGTTATTATAAGAATCATGAACACTAGAGGGAATTATTTCACTAGCTATAGGATATTAAATTCCAATGATTCTAACTTCATTGTACCACATCATTGGCTAAAATAGGGTAAGTTGTCACTAGAGCATTACCTTATTGCTAAGTTACTATACAGTCTAGATAAACACTACCAACCTTTCAACATGAATTAGTAGCATCTAATTTAGAAAGCATATTGAACCAAGGAAGCTAAATACTTTTATCCTAGAAAGACATTGTTACACTTATGAACCTTTATTAAATTTCAGTTCTAGCAATTCAAAATATCACATAACCCTTAAAGATTGAGATTGATACATTTGAATATGACTTTTTCACCATCTTAATCCATTACACGAATCCCATAATATCCATTTCTAAGACCCTCAATAACATAATATATATCTATTTTATTTATGGTAAGGAATAGTATACCATCATCTAAACTATATAACAATAGTATGATTAAATCATAAATTAAAAATCAATGGAGTGGTAGTAGATTTCTGTAATGATGTCTGGCTTAGGGATAGTCCGTTGTCATCTAATCAAGGACTTAGTGCTCTTCTATCGATTACTAGAGAGTTGGGAAGGATTAAGGTGGCGTATTTTATAATGGAGTCTAATGGCTATAAAGTTTAGTATCAACTTTCATCTACGATGGGAGATGTGGATGTCCAACAAGCCTAGAGTGTAATCTCCAATGACCTTCGATTTCAAGTTTTGAGGTTAGAGGGAGTTTAATATAGGTTTATTTGGGCTAGGGATAGTGAATAATATTATTTGGTTAAGTCAACTTATGGCCTGTTGGACACAGAGGTTGACAACCCCTTCTCGACTGGAAAAATATGATTAAAATTTTTAATTCCTAAGATCAATCTATTCTTTTAGTTAGCTGTGCAAAATAAAATTTTATCCATTGAGAATATGCTCAAGAGGCTTTAACATTGTGAACAAATACTTTTTATGTGAAGTCAACTGAGAGTCTACTAATCACTTGCTTCTTCATTGCTATATTTTTCAAAAAATTTATTCATTAATTTTTAGCAAGCTTGGAGTTTAGTGGGTGATGCCAAGTTCTCTTGTTGACAACATTTAGCAATGGACCTCTCCCTTTGCATCCCCCATCTTAAATATTTATGAAAAATATTTTTGCCTCATATCCTCTGGGGTTTTTGGAAGGAAAGAAACATGAGACATTTTAAAATTTTGAAAAAAGAGGCATACTGTTTCAGTTCGAGAATCTTGTGGAGTGTTGTCGAAAATATCTCTTCATTTTTTAGGTGCCAAAAAATATTAGATTTATAGGTATCCTAATGAATCATGTTTGGAGGATGAGTTGGATTTTTTATCTATTACGTTGGATCCTGTAGCTCCTAATTCTAGGAGTACTGTTAAGTGGTCCACCCTCCAATTCGCTGGGGTAAGTTGAATTTTGATGACACCTCTAAAGGTAATCCTAGCATCACCATAGTTGGTTGTGTTATTATAGATAGTAAGGGATATTTGGTGGTGGTTATGCTAAATATTTATTTTCTCAAACCTCTTATTTCATGAAATCCAGAGCCATATTCCAAGGTATTTTGTTGCTAATGGACCTAAGGATCCCGAATGTGATTATTGAAGGTGATTCATTGAATGTGATTAACATGCTTAATGGTTCTATTTCACCAAGTTGGAAGGTGGTAAATATGATAGAAGAGGTGAGAAGTAATTTTCAGCATCTCAGCCAACAATTGGTTACCCATGTGCTGAGAGAAGGTAATTTTGTTGTTGACGTTATGGTAAATTTTGGTACTATTCATCTAGGATTTTTTATCTAAAAAAGTGATTTCCCAAAGGACCTCTTAAATTGTATCAATGAAGAGAAGTCTTTATGATTTTCAAAGAGTCAGTCAGTATTTTAAAATGATATTTTGGCTTAACGCTCATTTTGGGCACGTGGATCTCATCAATTTTGAGAGTTTTTGTACTCTCCAATGTACCTTGTTGTTTACTCTTCTAATGTGGTATTAATCTACCTTTAATATCCTAAATTCAAATTCCTTTTGTTTCTTGGGGAGCGTAGGTGGGATAGTCATAGTATCTCATAAATCTCAAACATCTTCCCTCATTATGTGGTTCTCTCATGGTTTGTTGAGCTAGCCTTTTCCCGTATTCTATGGTGGAGTTGATAATACTCTTACGTTTGATTCATACCTCTTTGTCTTGGAGGGCTTAACTAACGACAACTATTTCTCTCTATGCTTTATTGGCGGCATGAGGGAGGAGTGGTTCACGAATGATAATATTCATTTTTCTAAAAGTGTGGTATGTTCAAATCAATCAGCCTAGATTTATTTTATATTTTTTTGATCTTATGTATTCATGAGATGAACTAGTGGATGGACAAGAAGCATGGTCTAGTTTTTTTCATCCTTGTTGGGTGTATATGGTCAACATGGAGAACCTAAGGGTTCTTGAAGTCCGATTTGGGGTGATTTTAAAGATGTTATGATTTTATTCATTGTTAGATCATGATATTTGGCTGTCCAAATTTTTTTACAATGGGTTTCCCTACCCATCCTTTTATTTTGTTTTGATCCATCAAGAAGTATTGCTCAATATTATCTGGTCAAGGTGAAGGTGGTCTCCTTCCTAATGAATTCAGGCTTGGTGATTTGTTTCTGGTTGCTTACTCTCTTGAGTAAAACCAAGAATTCAAGTCCTAAATATTATTATTCTAAGATTCATTTGGAATTTTCTTTAGTTTCAGTTGATGAGTAGGTGAAATTGATTCTAATTAATGGAGGGCTATTGAATTGTATTCAAAAATTTCATGGCCATAATTTAATTATTTTAAAATGGATGATCTACTCTTGGAATGATGGGTGGGTGAGAGTGGGTAACTTGTATTTCAAAGTCTCAACCGAGTTAATCAGCAGCACCATTTCTATTTTGTTGGATGGGGCCTATCATAATAGGGATAATCACTCTTTGCTCAAGGAAATAAGTTTTTTTTATGTGAATGAATTTCTCCCGAGAATGCAAAATGGGTTTAATGCAAGGACTCTTTCACCTCCATGGGATAGAGTGGTGATCGGTTGTAGAGCTTACATTTAATTTTATCAATCCAAGGGAAATCAAGGTAAGATTTAAAGAGTAACAATCTCGTATAGATTATATCATAGGAGTTAATACTAAGCTTAGATCATGTTTCTTTTTTAGGCTTCACGTGTACAGAAATGTAAATGAACATAATTAAATTTATGCAGAAATGAATGATGCATGATATGATAAATAAATGCAATTATGTTTTACTTTTACTATGACTTGATTTACCGATGCATCTAATTATTTGCAAGCTAATTTATTTATGATATGTTCTAATTTATTTGTGAGGATCCTCGTGCAATTTATCTTATTTTATGTAATTTTAAATGCATTTTAACTTAAGGCTAACTAATACTAACCTAATATAGGGGTGAGAGCTCAGGGACTATCTATAGGAGTGGGCCCTGCTTCCTAGAGGGTAGTGTAAGTCTTTCTCCCCTAGTTTACCTTATCTCAATAACTATATTTTATAACTAATACTAACATTATGTCTATTTTGTGAATGCAGGTAACAAATAAACACAATTTACATAACAAAAATCAAACACATTAAATTGATACAAATTACCATTATTGAAGAACAAAATGCTACTTTTATTATTGGCGATTTAGTTGTACTTGCTGGCACATTTTTTCAAAATTGTAAACTTAGAACAGACTGCAATGTAACGATAGATGCAGCAAAGAATAGACCCCTTTCAAGGTATCTCCTATGTAATTTATACTGTGACTAATACAATTCTAAATAGTATTCTCCATGTATTTAACATGCAAATTTTGTGGGCTGATGACTATACATTAATCAAAATAATTTAAAACCTAACATAATATGTACTCCTACTTGGACTTATAAATACTTTGACTGGTCTAAGTGGCATCCTAAAAATAATCCTACAAGACAATGCTATTTTAACTGACTCACAAGATATACATTGGGACCTCATGTCTTATATTCTAGGAAAGTCTAACAGTATTTGCGTTTATATCTCAAACTTCCCAAAATAAACTGATTACAAGCTTTATAAAGCAAATAATAACTTTGTCAACTTGAAATATTCTCTTGGATAGTATACAAGAAATGAAATATTTTGCTAAGTGAAAATATCAGTTGTTGTCCATCTTAATGTTTCGTCCATTCTGATGTGGTATGCCAAAGTCAACAATATTTATTATCCTTCAGTAACTGTTGGTAAACATTCTTTAGTAACTATCTTCAGTAGTTACCTTCAGTAGTTACCTTCGATAATTACCTTTAGTAACATACTTCAGTAATCAACATCTGTAACAAGATAAATTACTATTGTTACCGAACTTTGTTGGTTCTTCTTCTCGTTCGAGGTGCACTCTAAAGCTCTGCAATCTCTTCATCGATCATCCATACCTTTTTCCTACATTTTTCTCAGAACTCGAACAAATTTGATATAAATTAAACACATTTGTTAGATTATGGTAATTAATTAGTTTTCCTAATAAATCACATTTTATTCAATAATAATTCATAGAAAACATATCATAATCATCATATAATTGTAATAATGAAACAATTATGGTACAAAAATATGTGTCAAATAGCCACTCATCATTCTCCCAAATTGAAGTCCATTCATGTCCTCATGCATGCAGAAAGATAAGATGAACATAATATAACAACTTTATGCATGTATCAAATATTCAGAGTTAAAATTCTAAGT
Organism: Wollemia nobilis; assembly: GCA_028583015.1. NCBI lineage: Eukaryota > Viridiplantae > Streptophyta > Pinopsida > Araucariales > Araucariaceae > Wollemia > Wollemia nobilis. Next base: position 672,225 of record JAQPPZ010016936.1, read on the forward strand.
TATAGAAAAACAATAACATAAGTTATCATAATCATTGCCAAAATTTCAATGATAACTGTTTACAAAACCTACAATGATTTTAAAACATGCACATATTTTTGCCAGAATGTTTTTCAAAACATCTTGAATACAACTATATTTAAAAGAAAATAAGAAAATAATCAGTTACCTAGAATACATAAAATATCAATCAATTCATTTATCGAAAGATTATAAATTTCACAAAACTGAGAAATAAACAATTTCTATTAGCAACTATAATTCAACAAAAACAATTCAAATATTAACTGTACATATTGCATATGTCATCATATAAAAGTCTACAGAAGATAAAATACCATAGATAATAATCTACAAATATGATCAATACATAAAAATATAAGTCTAAATAATTAATAAAATAATAGTTTTTCCATTGTTCATCCAACTGGTGCATTTTGAGAAGAAATTCGGGAAGAAATCTAGGATGATCGTGGTCTTCGTTCTGGTAATTTACGCTTTCATTTTACTCGTTGTACATATTCCTTAGCTTGCTGATCTACAACTACTGCAACTGGTGTTTCCACCATAACTGTTTTGATGTGCTCAACCTCTTTAGCACTTCCTTTCTGCTCTGTATCCTTTGTCTGCGAAGGATGAAGTTCCTCATCGTTAATCATCGGATCAGGCTCCAAAGACATCCCTACATCCAAGACAAGAATTTTTAATGCATTTCCTTCCTTGGAAGGTAGATCCAATTTTGTAGGTTGATTTTGTTGTGTAATACTAAGAATATGTTGGGAAATGTCCTCCTCAAGGATCTTTGAAAAGACAAATGGTTTATTAGTGTACACTTGTTTGCTGAAGTTTACAAATTTTTAGATTTTTTACCAAAAGTAGAACTTTTATGCGGGGAGACTTCGACAAGTGGCGGTCGGTTGACAAATTCCATAGGTCTTGGTGTCTTATCCGTAGAAAGTTGTTTAATTAATTCAATCTAAACAGAAAGGGCTCGCTGGATAATTTTAGACTGTTCTATAAAGTCTTCTCTTAGCCTATCGATTTTCATTTGTAGTATTGTATTTTGTGTACGAAGGTAGGATAGAGTATCTACAGTAGATTCATTTATAGGTAGTTCTTACCCTTTTTTATCCTCTTGTTCAAAATTTTCTATGATTTTATTTTGCCTTTTGTTATCTAGTTGAAATTTCATAGATTTACGTTTTCGTTTTGGGCTCTCAGGTTCTTCATCCTGGCTATCAGAGTCATGTTCTTCCTCTATTTACTATTTATCCTTAGACTCAACGAATCTCGAGCACTCAGGTACATTGGATTATTCCACGATCTGATTCCAGGACACTTTCATTTCATGAGCCTTTTTCAAAATAATTAACTTAATCAAGCCATGGTGTGCAATCAGGTGCAACTTTGGATTTTTTGAGAATTTTTGGGTTTTACTCTTAAAACAGTTGATTTCAAATATTGGAACATAAAATAAGGGAGGTTGATAACACAATCATTTTTTTTTGGAAATTTTAAATTCATTAGCATATGGATGTGGTAAACTAACAAGACAGACATTCGTCCCTCAAAATTAAAGAACTTAATAATAATTACAACTGCTTCTTGCCATAGGAGGGGAAGTGTAGAAGCTGAAACCCCTTTGATTGATCCATCCTTATCTCTAATGATTGTACACTTTTCACTAAATTTTGTCACCAATTGGGCGACACTTTTTGAAATTTTTTTATAATAAGTTAGACCAACCTCAGATAAACCCAACACTTCAGAGATCAGGCTAGGGTTTAGGTCTAGCTGAAATTCTCAAACATGGGTAGGCATTGTGTCGGGGTTACATTTCATTATGAATTGCCTAGCTACCCCTAAGTCATGACCTTTAAACTTAGTCAATGCCTCCCACCATCGGGCATACTGGAAAAGCTCAATGATAGAGTCACTCGGGTTTTGAGTCTCAATAGACAACGACTTCCTTCATTTTTGAAATACGAGTTTAGGCATGGTGACGGCTAAGAATTTAGAACAGAGGATTTCCAATTTTTCACCAAGAACCCTACAATTTATATATAAACAAATTTCCTTTAGAGGTCGGCAGAGCCTTTAAAAATTTATTATTTTTATTATTATATGTTTTTTTTTTTTTATATTTAGAATTTTACTTTATTTTATGGTTAAAAGTAAAATAAAAGACATCCTCAAATAGTTGTTCGAAACCCTATTGTAACTATACCAAATCTATGTAACAAACAAACAAACAAAAATGTTCTAATTTATAAAAACTTGTAATACATAAGAGTTTCGTTTTTTTCTATATTTTCAAAATCATTAAAATCTTTAATTATTTTTTTAAACCCTAATTTACCCTAAATTTATAATTTCTGTATACTCCATTTTTTTTATTATTTAAAAAAAAACCTGTAATTTAACAGATATATCTTCAAAACGAATTTTCATAATTCATCTTAATTCTACCCTAAAACAAAATTTCATGTTTCTCCCAAATTTTACGCTGAAACAAAATTTCATGTTTTTCCAAAATTTTACCCTAAGACACAATTTTATTTTTTTCTTAATCTCTGCTTACTTCTATGTTTCCTTTTTGATGCATGGACAAAGTAAAGGAGAAAACATCTATTTTTTAAATAGGAAAAAAACAAAATCAAAATTTAAATAATAATAATAATTTACCTGTCAATGTCACCACAGGTTGGCCACCTTTCAACGTTCTTTGAAAAACCCTATAATTTTAACCAAATCCGGTGCTAGCACAGGAAAAATTACACAATATCGACCTTTCTACTTAGACTATTCTCTCAAATCCCCTCAATATTTTGCATTTCATGACTGAATTTAGGTTGGGACAGGTTTGTTTCATCTGCATGGTCGCATGCAATGTCGTTATGTTTCATTCGGCAATAGATACTGTATTTTCTATCGACGGTGAATCTGACTTAAAAATATATCAACAATGGTGGTGTTTACCCTAGAATCTATGGTGATTTTGCCTTGAAAACCTATCAATGACAATAGTATTTACCCTAGAATCTATGACAATTTTGCCTTAAAAACCTATCAATGGCGGGTAGTATTTACCCTAGAATCTATGGTGATTTGTATTATTAAACTCCAAGGCAATATCATTTGTCTATCCTATGTCAATCGATGATGTAATTAAATATTGTATGCTTGTCATTTTATTGGGCAAGAAAGTGGGCACGTGTCAAATATCGATCGCAAACACGATCACAATACCTGTGTTTTTCTTTTTCTCCTTAGCCCTTGATTGTATGTTTATCGATGGTGGGAGACTTTAATCCAGGTAATCTTTCCCGATTGGTTGGACAGAGTCACGTGTCCTACGTTAATGTAAAATTTCTGTGGTGTAGTTCTTAGTCAAATTCTCTTAACACCTCATGTGGCGGGAGTAAGAATATGCCACACTTGGATTGGTTTGGGGGACGATCAATCGTTGGTACCGCGCGTTGATTGGTTTGGGTGATGGTCAATCGTAGGTGTCATGCGTTGATTGGTTTGGGCGACTGTCAATCGTAGGTGCCATGCTTCCTTATGTTGTACTCGTGGCTTATGAAAAAGAAAAGGCCCGCAACAATAAGTTATAATCATATATATTTTATTATATAGTTTTAATTTTATTATAGTTTTATTTTATTATTAATAATTTATTATTATTATTATATTATTATTTTTATTTTATAAGGCTCATCGGTATATATGGTAAAGTTAGTTGTATATAGTTTACGTATTATAATATTATTTTTAAAGTATATTATTATTATATAATAATAATATTGTTGTATTGTATATTTCGTATAAAGTTATATATATTATTATTATAATTATTGTGCTAATATTCCTTTATCTACCCTATTATTTCCTAGGTTGGCACGTGTTCTAAGTTTAAATATATATATTTTATTTTTATTGTTATATATGTTTTTTAGACTTACAATTTTTACGGATGACAACTACAGAAGGGTGTTACGGAATAGTGTTACTGATGATAATTACATTTTTTTTTTACATAAGGTATCTACGGAATATATCTAAAAAAGATATCTACAGAAGATACTTATGAAATATACTTACAGAAGACATCTACCAAAAGCACTTATTAGAGTTAAGAAAATACTTTACCTGTTTTCTTCCCCCAAACTGTATTATGAGCTATCGATGCCTCTATTTATCCTCCCCCCAAACTGTAATTTTGGCTATATAGCCAAAACAAAAGGAAGGGTGCTTATTTATTTTAATGGATAATATAATAATGATTTTATATATGGGGGTTTATTATAATTTTGTTGAGGATGCTTCATGTATTTCATGAAGAAGTTTCTAAGATAGAAAAATAATTTATATAAAATCTGATTGTAGCCTTCTAGGATATCTTCAATCATAGGAAAAAGTGAAGTAAATATTAAAATGGCTTTGTTCTAAAAGATGAAACATGATGGACACAAGCCATGTTATTGTAGAAAAAATTGAAATCATAGTACTTTTATGAGGATTTACTTTGGACTCTTGCTTGTGATATCTCTAGGGTTATTCTTCAAGGACATCAAATAGTCTAGCAATTTTGAACAACTTCATTTACTCCTATTACAAATCAATTTAGTGTCAAAAGTTATCCTAGGATTTTCAAGCGTCTTTCAAGACCAACTGTGGGTGTAGTGAAAATTCATTCCTCATTATGAGTAAGGATTGAAAAACAACAAGGGTTATATATGCCAAAAAGCTAGTTGATCTTAGAAGCATCTAGAGGTCTTATCCAGACGTAGTGCCAATACGTAAGGATACCTCAATAAAGAGTACCCCATGGTGTTTGAAATACTAAGAATTCTAGGGATTCAAGCTCTTTTTGCCCTTTTTGCTTTGTGCTTTATTTGGGATACTTGTTTAGCAAGGGATTTATAGTGCCTTTTGAGGTTCTTGCTTATTTTGAAGAGAAGCAAGAATTTTTTCATTACTTTTTGGGGTTCTTACTTATTTTGAGGAGAAGCAAGAATTTATTAGAATACTTTCTTGATTAGATGAGGAGCAAGGGGTTTTTTTTTTTAAGGGTAAATGGCGAAGGGCGAGCTTGTCCTTTTGCCAATTCATTAGTACTCTAGACCATGCGTAAAAATAGATAAGCAAAGAAAATTATTCACTTATGGCAAAAATAACACATGAGTTAATTGTTCCAAAACTTCACAATGTGTTTAGATGTGCAATTGTGCGTGGTAAAAAAAAATCTTGATCAACTAGGAGTAACTTACAACATTTTAAAATATTTGATTGATTTCCAATGAAAATTTTGCTCAAAATACCATATATAGTTTGAGTATTTGAAAAATACCTATATGTCATCTAGCAAAAAGGTACTATGTATAATGTGGTAATCATTTTCCTACAAGGTTTTGAGAAATTTTTTTTCCTTGAGCTATCTTTAAAAACATTAAGGCTGAAAATGGAAAAGAATATAGATACTTCATGATGAAATAAAAGAAGCATAATCATTATATATATTATTATAATATTTTTTTTCTTTTCAAAGAGAGTTTATTGAATTGTGGCTGATTGTAGTTCATAAATATACTGCAAATCAGTTTGTTGTCTAAACTGGTGTATGAATTATTCCTTAGATAATGGCTTCTTATAAATTTTAAGCCTATGTCCATTTACTAGTAGTTTTCTTGTTGAATCATCTATGGGCTTAAGCTTGACTGTACCATTTCCAAATATTTCCTCAATTTCATAGGGTCCTAGCCATCTTGTTCTTAATTTACCTTGAAAATATTGGTAACGAGAGTCAAATAACAAGGTCCAATCTCCTGACTAAAATGTACATGGTACAGTATGTTTATCATGCCATTTATTTCATTGTTGTTGAGTTATTTCAGTTCTATGTAATTCTTCGAATATTCTCTCATCTAGAATATTTAACTTTTCCAACCTTTCTTTTTGTGCATTATCCAAACTCATGTCAAATTGTATCGCTGTGTGAAGGGTTTCTATTTCAAATTCAATGGGCATGATCTTGTTTTCCATAAACCATTTCATATGGTGATAATCCTATGGTAGTTTTCCAAGTTGTATTATATGCCCATACAACTTATTTTAATCTCTCAGACCAATCATCCCTATTAACAGTTACAGTTTTTGTAACAATCTTTTCAGTTTCTCTATTTGTAACTTCTACTTGTCCATTAGCTTGAGGGTGATATGGTGAGGTTTTCCTATGTTTTATTTGATAGATTTTAACAAAATGATCAATGAAATTGGAGGTGAATTGAGGTCGATGATCTAAAAATAATTCTCTTGGTGCTCTAAAGCGTTGCATTATGATTTCATAAAGAAAATCGGCCACTGGTTCAGTTTAAGCTCGTGGGAGAGCTTTAACTTCAGCCCACTTGGTAACATAATATGTACATACAATTATGTGTTTATTACCATCACTTAGAGGGTCTATTGGTCCAAAAAATTCAATTATCCATTTTTCAAATGGTTCAAGAGCTATCTATGGAACCAAAGGCATTTTCATAGATGATGTAGGCTTGCTAGCTCTTTGACAAGCATCACATCTATCAATAAATTGATGAGCATATTTAGTCATAGTAGGCCAAAAGTACCCGGTCTAAAGTATTTTATTAATTGTTCTTTGAGTGGCATAGTGACCTCCATAAGGTTCTTTATGTGCTGCCCTAATAATGTCATATACATCATTTTCTTGCACACATCTCCTAATGATTTGATCAGGATATTTTTTAAATAAATTTCCACGAATCCATATAAAATGAATACTTTGATATATTAATTTCCTATGTGATGAGCAAGGTGCATCCAAAGTATTGTCATTGTTGTCAACACAGTCAGGTTGATCAGTTGATGCAATGGACAGGAGTTCATTGATGAGCAAGATGCAGCCAAAGTGTAATGGACAGGAGTTCATTGATGAGCAAGGTGTAGCCAACGTATTGTCATTGTTGTCAACATAGATAGAGTATCGGTTGATGCAATGGATAGGAGTGCAGAGGTCATTAGATAGATCGGTTGATGAAGTGAATAAGAGTTCAGGTCAATCAAAGCATGCACAGTGAATTTCCAAGAAGATAGAAGTGGCCCAGATTCAAAATCTTAAAGAAAAAGACAAGTAAGAAAACTGTCGCGATATCGTGACATGTTGAGCAAGCATGAGAAACTGTCACAATATCACAACATGTTTGAGGAGAGAGAAAGCGCAAGAAAAATTGTCATGATTGCGTGAAATTTTTGAAGAAGAGGCGCATGCAGGAAAAACTGTCACAATTTCATGACATGTTGGCAGAGAAAAAGCCAAGTGGAAAAACTGTCGCGATTTCGCAACATGTTGGCAGAAAAGAAGCCAAGTAGAAAAACTGTCATGATTTTGTGACATGTTGGAGGTAAAGAAGCCAAGTGGAAAAACTGTCATGATTTCATGACATGTTGGTAGAGAAAAAGCCAAGTGGAAAAACTGTCGCGATTTCGTGACATGTTGGCAGAGAAAAATCCAAGTGGAAAAACTATCACGATTTCATGACATGTTCGAAGAAGAAGCGCATGCAAGGAAAACGCATCACGATTTCACGACATGTTGGAAGCAATGAAGGCCAGTAGAAAAATTGTCATGATTTCGTGACATGTTGGAAGAGAGAGAAAGCACAAGGAAAACTATCGCGATTTTGTGACATGTTCTAAGAGAAGACGCAAGCAAAGAAAATTGTCATGATTTCACATGTTTGGAGAGAAGGCGCAAGCAAAGAAAACTATCATGATTTTGTGACATATTCAGGGAGAAAGAGCTTGCAAAGAAAAGTGTCATGATTTCACGACAATTTGCAATAGGAAGCGCTAAGGAGAAAAAGTGTCGCAATTTCGTGACATGTCGGGTTTTTGCGATCCGATGCGAAGAAAAGCACTAAGGAGAAAAAGTGTCATGATTTCGTGACATATTGCAAGAGAAAGAGGAGAGAGAAAAAGATGTCACGATTTCATGACATGTTTCATTTTTGTGGTCCAAAGCGAAGAGAAAGAGGAGAGAGAAAAAGGTGTCGCGATTTCGTGACATGTTTCATTTTCGTGGTCCAAAGCGAAGAGAAAGAGGAGAGAGAAAAAGGTGTCATGATTTCATGACATGTTGCATTTTCACGGCCAGAAGAGAAGAGAAAATGCAAAGAGAAAAAGTGTCGCGATATCACGACATGTTGTATTTTCGCGGGCCGAAGCAAAGGTAAAGTGCAAGGAACAAAAGTGTAGCGATATCGCTACATGTTGGGTTTTCGTGACCCAAAGAGAAGAGAGAGAGTAAGGAAGTGAGAGTGTCACGATTTTGTGACATGTTCTATTTTCGCGAGGTCAAGGCAAGAAAAGAGACAAGGCAACGAGAGTGTCACAATTTCGCGACATGTTTCGTTTTCGCGGGCGAAAGGCAGAGAAAGGCATAAGGCAGCAAAAGTGACATGATTTCGTGACATGTCATGTTTTCACTGGTGCTTGCAGAGAAGAGTGTACGAAAGTGAAAGATGTCATGATTTCGTGACATGTCATGTTTTCGCTAGTGCTTGCAGAGAAGAGTGTACGAAAGCGAAAGGTGTCACGATTTCGTGACATGTCATGTTTTCTCTAGTGCTTGCAGAGAAGAGTGTACGAAAGTGAAAGGTGTCATGATTTCACGACATGTCATGTTTTTGCTAGTGCTTATAGAGAAGAGTGTACAAAAGTGAAAGGTGTCACGATTTCATGACATGTCATGTTTTCGCTAGTGCTTGCAAAGAAGAGTGTACATAAGTGAAAGGTGTCACGATTCCGTGACATGTCATGTTTTCGCTAGTGCAAGCAGAGAAGAGTGCAAGGAAGCGAAAGTGTCATGATTTCGTGACATGTTCTGTTTTCGTGGGCAAGATACAGAGAAGAGCTCAAGGCAGAGAAAGTGTCACGATTTCATGACATGTTCTATTTTTGTAGGTGCAAGCTGAGAAAAGGACAAAGAGGCAAAAAGTGTCACGATATCGCGACATGTCATGCTTTCGTGGTCAACAGCCAAGAAAAAGTCAAAGGGGTAGAAATGTCGCGATATCGCGACATATTGTTTTTGCATGATAAAAAGCAGAACCCAGCTGAAGTAAAGTTAACTGAAGTAGAATGACAGTTGCAGGGGAAGTTGTAGAGGAAAATCATGCAGCTAAGTTAAGAAGAGTTAACTGAAGTCATGCAGCAGATACAGGGGACATTACAAAGTAAAACCATGCAACTAAAATTAGAATAGTGCATTAAAGATAGAACGACTATTACAGGGCACGTGTCGCAGTGAAACCATCGAGCAGCGGCTATATTGTCAGTCCGAAACAAGAAACAAATCCATTAATAGGTTGCGTATAAGAATAGTGTGTCAGAAAGGAGTTACTTACAGGAGTAGCTATGAATAGGTTGCATGCGAGTTTATGGCAGTTACAGAAGACTTAGGGTTTCAAGATGAAAATATTATTATAAAAGGGCAGTTGCATGCAGAAGAAAAAGTAGGGCTAAGAATTGAAAAGAGTGCCATCGAAAAGAGTAAATGTGCTGCGAGGGCAATTGCATGCAGAAGTGAAAAGGCTGCTCAAAATTGAAAAGTGTGCCACCATAAAGAGGGAAGGTGCCATTGATGAAAGAATAAATGTGCTGAGAAAAGTAGGTGGAAAAAGTGTTTTGTAAGAGAGTGTTGAGCTCCGTGCAAGAATAGAGAGCAACATGTTGCTGAATAGAGGGATAGTGTTGTGGGTTGTTATAAAGCTGGAAGAATGTCTGTAAGAAGTATAGAGCTGAGAGCTGCAAGAGTAAGCCATAAGAAAGGGCTGTAAGTGTGTAGTAAGTAGAGTTGTAAAAAGGTGTATGCTTTGTGGACAAGAAGTTGAGATTGAGAGGTAGAAATAGAATAGATTGAGTCTCTAACAATTATCCTTATGCTTCCATGAGATTGATTTGAGTTAACACAGAAGGCATTTTTATGTCAATCAAGATTTAAAATAGAAGTCCAAGTTGGTGCTTGGAATCAGGGGTTGGTTCTCCTTCCAGTGGGTGCTGGTAAACTGATTGTGAAGTTGGTGCTTTGCAAAGGCTAGATTTGGATGGGAGTCCAAGCAGTCTATTTTTGAGGAGTAGCCAAAACTGGTGAACCTCGTTAAATCTTGTGTTTTGTGTTGCTATCTTGTTACACTTGCTGCATATGGTTTTAAGCATTCATTAGTTCTAAATTAAGAGATGAAGATTTAAGTTTTTAATTAGTTGCACTGATTCACCCCCCCTCTCAGTGCCATTGTAAGACTAATAATTGGTATCAGAGCCAAGTTCCTAGTTTTGTCTAAATCAGTTAGGGTTGATCTTGGATTAGTACACAATGGCTAAAAAGAATAGATCCTCCTTCAAAAAGGCATCCCAATCAGTTTCAATTTTTGTAGAAGAGAAAATTGAACCAGAAAAGGTAGAAGAAGTGAATCCTGAAGTCTGTGATGAAAATCTTGAGATTGAAGTTGATTTAGAAGGTGAGTTGATCTCTGCACTTGAAGATTTGAGTATAGAAAAGAAAAAGAACAAAAGAATGTCCAAAAAGTTAGAAGAATATGGGGATGAGATTGAAGATCTCTTCCTACAAGTTTAAAAGGCCAAGAAATCAGAAGAAGCCTTGAAGACACACCTGGATGATGAGGATGATGTATGCAGCACAAGTGAAGAGGAATCTAACAAAGTTATTATTGAAAGCTGCAAGTAGAACAATACAAAAGGATTGAAGATATTCTCAGGTCTCAAATCAATGAGAAAGAGACTATTTGCTGCCAACAAGAATAAGAGATTGTTTCATTGAAGAAACAACTAAAAGAGGCCAATATAAATCTCAAATATGAGAAGAGCATAGAGTTGCTAGATAAAATGATAAAGCAACAAAGAAGCTCCATGGTCAAGCTTGGTCTTGGATTTGAATCTGAACAACCTTCATATTCTAAAAGTGCAGAAAAGAAGAAGTCCACTGCTGAAGGATCAAAGCGAGAAAAGTCTGAAGCTGAACAACCCTCATCTTCCAAATATGCAGAGAAGAATAAGTTCAAAGTTGAAGCTGAATCTTCAAAAGGAAGAAAGCATCAAAGAAGATCTACAACAAAGCAACCACAACAAAAGAGGTTCTCTCACTCTCACTCTTTTAATAATAATGATTTTAATGGCTATTGTTCTAAATGCAACTGCTATGGTCACAAGGCAATTTATTATGGATTGAACAATAGATCAAAAAGTTATGCTGATAAAAACACATCTGCTTTCCGAGTGAACACCCTGTGCAATGTTTTAAATGTAATGGCCATGGGCACATTGCAAGGTTCTGTCCAAGCACTTCTGTATCTAATCTAAGGCAAAACCCTAGATTTCATCAGACACAAAGAGTGCAGGACAGAAAGGGGACATATCATGTGCAATGTTTTAAATGTAATGGTCATGGGCATATAGCAAGGTTTTGTCTAAGCACGTCTGTATCTAATCTAAGGCAAGATCATAGATTTCATCAGATGCGAAGAATGCAACACAGGTAGAGAACATATCATGTGCATAAAATAAAGGAAAATAATCAACCATCAAGGATGCACAAGAAACAACTGTGCAAGAAGAATGTTCAAGTTCACGAAAAGGTGCAAAACGGGGATGTAGTTGAAAAACTCAAGCCCAAGTTCAAGAAAGTCTAGAGAAAGATAGAAGAAAGGGAATCGTGTCTCCTTGGACTGAAGGAGACTGCTCCGCTATTGCACTAAGCCACTCCAGGTGGCACATCCTCAGGGGGAGCAATCTTAAAGTCTTATTTTAATTCTCCTTTGTATGTATTTGGTTATCTGAGGATGAAAGGAAAGCGGTAGGGTTAGTGTTGTATAGTTTTCAAGTGTGTTGTCAGTTCATGTAGTTGTGTGTGGAAGTGTCATGAAGGGTGATGATTAAATTGAGAATTTTCACCATTGGTAGTATTGCTATATGTCATTGTTGTTTTGTTAATAGTTCTTACTACCACTATTCAAAGCGTCGGATTATAACAGACAGTTTCATTTTAATTGTTGATAAAATACCAATCCGAGATTAAGAAGTATGAGGCTGAGTAAGGTGCACTATGGTTGGCCATAAAGTGTTTGACAAAATGTTTTCTCCTGAATTGCATAGTTGAAAGTAAGGTGTGATCTGCAGTAACTGTAGAAAACTCAGATTAGGTTGTAAATATAAAAAGGAATTTGGTTGTGTTGCAGTATAGTATTTGATGCTTACATAGAGTTGAAAGTGGATTGAGGTAGCCTATTGGATTCTCACTGAAGAGAGAGACAAACAACTGACATTAGGTTCAAGCTTGTTGAGAATATCCAAGATACATTTGCAGATGCTACCAACATTGCAAAAAAAATAGCTGGTTAGATACAATCAGTGTATGCCTTCACTAACAGTGGATAAGTTTGAGTTTGCAAAGCAACAGAGGGTATTTGCACAAAAGACAGTGGTCCAGTCATGTTCTTACACATGTTATATTGGTGAAGTTGACAGTGATGATGTCATTCACTGGTTATTGTTGCTACTCACATTATTGATATTGTTGATGCCTATTATGCTTATCATGATGTCAAACAGTGAAATGAAGTGGTCACATACTCCCAAGAATAGACTAAGAATTGACTAGCCATCAGGATAAAATTCTCAGGGGGAGCAGTTATGCATCTGTTTATCTTATTGCTCATGTTTATGCTTTTTGCTAATTGTAATAATTTTTTCCTGAGAATGTTGTGCATGGACTCAGGGGGAGTTTTGCGACCGCCCTTTGGTATTATTGTCAAAGGGGGAGAAGAGTTACAGGTAATTGCACGCAATTACGTGTGTTGCCAACAATTCCAAAGGGGGAGATTGATGAGCAAGGTGCATCCAAAGTATTGTCATTATTGTCAAAACAGTCAGGTTGATCAGTTGATGCAATGAACAGGAGTTCATTGATGAGCAAGGTGTAGCCAAAGTGTAATGGACAGGAGTTCATTGATGAGCAAGGTGCAACCAAAGTATTGTCATTATTGTCAACACAAATAGAGGATCGATTGATGCAATGGACAGGAGTACAGAGGTCATTAGATAGATTGGTTGATGAAGTGAACAAGATTTCAGGTCAGTCAGAGCATGCATAGTGAATTTCCAAGAAGACAGAAGTGGCCCAGATTCAAAATCTCAAAGAAAAAGACAAGTAAGAAAACTGTCACGATATCACGACATGTTGAGCAAGCATGAGAAACTGTCGCGATATTGCGACATGTTTGATGAGTGTCATTAAATATTATCATTTAATCTCAATTATTTATCAATTCGGGGTGGTGTCCAAGGCTGTCTACGATAGAAGGCTAGGGCAAAGTACAATTCAGGCATTAAGATTTCAAGCATTTATTGGTGAAGCAGATTTTGGTTTAGCCTTTTGGTGTCACACTAAACCTAGTCTGAAGAATGGAAACTAAAATAAAGTACAAGAATTGAAAACTAAATCTAAGTTTGCAAGAATTGAAATCTAACTACAATTGCATGAATTGAAATTGCTAAATTGAAATCCTAAGTTACTTTTGCAGAATTGAAATCTAGTTACTCTTGCATAATTGAAATCTAATCTAATTTTGTAGAATTGAAATCTAATATACTTTTGCATAATTGAAAATTATTCTAAAACACCTGTCAATGCCCTGCCACAAAAGGTCGTCAAGCACTCTACATAGAATTGACAACAAAATGAAATATGCTTGAAAATGGAAAGTTGCTAAAATAGAAAGCAGGGAAAACATAAAGAAAAATGCTTAATATAATTTGTCAGATGACATACACACAAATTCTGTACACAAAAATAATAGGAAACATAAATCACACAATACAAAATAAAGACAATAAAATGAAATCTGGCAAGCAATCTATTAATTCTACTGCAGACAAAATTATAGATTAAAACCTGCCATAAAATCCCTCCTTCTAGATCTGAAAGTGGGCCCATACTTCCTGATCTAGAAGGAGGTGAAAAGCACTCCTTAACTAATTAATACTCAGAACATAAAATGATAAAATACTGCACTTTTATTGATGACAAAACATGCTGAAAACTGTTATAGAAAATCACTGTACAGTCCTAATTGCTGCTACTAAAAACTCTCCTCTATTCTAATTCCTAGCTAGCTCAACCAAAGAGGGAGCTATGTTATTTATATAAATATTTACAATATATCCCATGCTCAAATCAGCCTATGTGCTATTTTACAGTCATTTGCCAATAATTCTGATCTGAAATAAATGCAAATTTGGACAGTTTTTGTTGCAGTAGTAGTCATTGGCCCTTAGAAAATAGCTTTAGTGGTGGAAGTACGTGGGAGGAGTCTAGAAATATCTCACACATAATTCTCCACTTCAGAATATGCCATTCCTATCTTGCAAACAACTTTCTATTATCTCTGCGGTTTTCTGGGTTTATCCTGGAAGAGGATCAAATTGATCTTTTCAATGCATGGTGGCTTTGGACGGCAAGGACAACAAAATTAGATGGAAGATATTTTCATTTAACTTTATCAACCTTCTTATCCCATTTTCCACCGCCAAAATTCAGTCAAAAAGTCAAAAAGTACATTATGTTTTCATTCGAAGATAAGTGGCTCATTCCGAAGATATTGCAATTCTCATTCCGAAGACATTGTGTTCATTCCGAAGATCTTTAGAATGACCAACTGTGTTGACTCCAAATGGTTTTGGCTGCATTTCTAAGGTGGATTAGCCTTCAGGATCAGATTGCAATAGTCTTCATTCTTCTTTGGATGTGAATTTCATGCCTTGCCATTCATTGGTAGCTTGCTTGGAATTTACATGGTAAATTACTGCATTTTCCAGTTCTGCTGCACAGTTGCAGAATATTGGCATTTCTTGCAAATTCAATCAAATTAGAACATGGAAAAATTATTAAAATATCAACATGAAGAAGTACATCAAGCTGCTACTTAAATTTATACACTTCATTCACCAAGTAACCATGCTAAAATAGTGCAACAGTGCTACACAATTGCCCCTGCTCTGTTATACCCTGTTGCTGCCTATTTAGACCATGTGGGAATGCTTCTAAATAGGTCAGATGTATTATGTAGTCCTTCTAAACTCATTCCATCCATATCCTCATGCTTTTCTTGACAACTTCAAGGTGTTCCTATAAAGTGATAGCTTGCTGATTTTTATATGGCTGTTTTTTCCAGATTTTCAGATTTATGACAGTCCTAAACTTTTGTCTTCAATGTGGATTTGAAACAAGTTGAAGGGCAGCAAAACATTCAAAAACCATTGAGAAGTTAATGGATATCAGCATACCATATTTGGTTAATTGAAATGCATGTTATTACTTGCTACTTAATCACGCAAAATCAGTCATAAAATGCTGAAAAATAGTCAAAAACAGAGGTATATTATTCCTAACATAAAATCATGCAAACACTTAACAAATAGTATATTCTAGTAAACTATTTGGCAATTAACTTATCATATGGTAGTCAAACATTGTGCAATAATGAGTCAAACATTGTGTAATAATGAGGCATTTTTGGGCCTCATCACTCAGGGGGAGTTTTGCAATTGCCCTTTGGTATTATTGTCAAAGGGGGAGAAGAGTTATAGGTAATTGCACACAATTACGTGTGTTGCCAACAATTCCAAAGGGGGAGATTGATGAGCAAGGTGCATCCAAAGTATTGTCATTGTTGTCAACACAGTCAGGTTGATCAGTTGATGCAATGAATAGGAGTTCATTGATGAGCAAGGTGTAGCCAAAGTGTAATGGATAGGAGTTCATTGATGAGCAAGGTGCAACCAAAGTATTGTCATTGTTGTCAACACAAACAAAGGATCGATTGATGCAATGGACAGGAGTGCAGAGGTCATTAGATAGATTGGTTGATGAAGTGAACAAGAGTTCAGGTCAGTCAAAGCATGCACAGTGAATTTCCAAGAAGACAGAAGTGGCCCAGATTCAAAATCTCAAAGAAAAATACAAGTAAGAAAACTGTCACGATATCGCAACATGTTGAGCACGCATGAGAAATTGTCGTGATATCGTGACATGTTTGAGGAGAGAGAAAGCACAAGAAAAATTGTCATGATTTCATGACATGTTTGAAGAAGAAGTGCATGCAGGAAAAATTGTCGCGATTTCGTGACATGTTGGTAGAGAAAAAGCCAAGTGGAAAAACTGTCATGATTTCGCGACATGTTGGCAGAAAAGAAGCCAAGTAGGAAAACTATCACGATTTCGTGACATGTTGGAGGCAAAGAAGCCAAGTGGAAAAACTGTCTTGATTTCGTGACATGTTAGCAGAGAAAAAGCCAAGTGGAAAAACTGTCGCGATTTCGAGACATGTTGACAGAGAAAAAGCCAAGTGGAAAAACTGTCGCTATTTCGTGACATGTTTGAAGAAGAAGCGCATGTAAGGAAAACTGTCATGATTTCATGACATGTTGGAAGCAATGAAGGCCAGTAGAAAAACTGTCATGATTTTGTGACATGTTGGAAGAGAGAGAAAGTGCAAGGTAAACTGTCACGTTTTCGTGACATGCTCTAAGAGAAGGCGCAAGCAAAGAAAACTGTCACAATTTCATGACATGTTTGGAGAGAAGGCGCAAGAAAAGAAAATTGTCATGATTTCATGACATGTTTGGGAAGAAGGAGCTTGCAAAGAAAAGTGTCACGATTTCATGACAATTTGCAAGAGGAAGCGCTAAGGAGAAAAAGTGTCACGATTTCGCGACATGTCAGTTTTCGCGATCCAATGCGAAGAAAAGCGCTAAGGAGAAAAAGTGTCGTGATTTCGTGACATATTGGAAGAGAAAGAGGAGAGAGAAAAAGATGTCACGATTTCATGACATGTTTCATTTTTGCGGTCCAAAGCGAAGAGAAAGAGGAGAGAGAAAAAGGTGTCGCGATTTCGTGACATGTTGCATTTTTGTGGCCAGAAGAGAAGAGAAAATGCAAGGAGAAAAAGTGTCACGATATCGTGACATGTTGTATTTTCATGGGCCGAAGCAAAGGTAAAGTGCAAGGAACAAAAGTGTAGCGATATCGCTACATGTTGGGTTTTCATGACCCGAAGAGAAGAGAGAGAGTAAGGAAGCGAGAGTGTCATGATTTCGTGACATGTTCTATTTTCGCGGGGTCAAGGCAAGAAAAGAGACAAGGCAGCGAGTGTCGTGATTTCGTGACATGTTCCATTTTCGTAGGTGAAAGGCAGAGAAAGGCATAAGGCATTAAAAGTGTCACGATTTCATGACATGTCATGTTTTCGCTGGTTCTTGTAGAGAAGAGTGTACAAAAGCGAAAGATGTCACGATTTCACGACATGTCATGTTTTTGCTAGTGTTTGCAGAGAAGAGTGTACGAAAGTGAAAGATGTCGCGATTTCGTGACATGTCATGTTTTTGCTAGTGCTTGCAGAGAAGAGTGTATGAAAGCGAAAGGTGTCGCAATTTTGTGACATGTCATGTTTTCGCTAGTGCTTGCAGAGAAGAGTGTACGAAAGCGAAAGGTGTCACGATTTCATGACATGTCATGTTTTCGCTAGTGCTTGCAGAGAAGAGTGTATGGAAGTAAAAGGTGTCACGATTTCATGACATGTCATGTTTTCTCTAGTGCAAGCAAAGAAGAGTGCAAGGAAGCGAAAGTGTCATGATTTTGCGACATGTTCTATTTTTGCGGGCAAGAGACAGAGAAGAGCTCAAGGTAGCGAAAGTGTCACGATTTCGTGACATGTTCTATTTTTTCAGGTGCAAGCTAAGAAAAGGACAAGGAGGCAAAAAGTGTCACGATATCATGACATGTCATGATTTCGTGGTCAACAGCCAAGAAAAAGTCAAAGCGGCAGAAATATCGTGATATTGCAACATATTGTTTTTGCATGATAAAAAGCAGAACCTAGCTAAAGTAAAGTTAATTGAAGTAGAATGATAGTTGCAAGGGAAGTTGTAGAGGAAAATCATGCAGCTAAGTTAAGAAGAGTTAACTGAAGTCATGCAGCAGATACAGGGGCCATTACAAAGTAAAATCATGCAGCTAAAATTAGAATAGTGCATTAAAGATAGAACGACTGTTACAGGGCACGTGTCGTAGTGAAACCATCGAGTAGCGGTTATACTATCAATCCAAAACAAGAGACAAATCCATTAATAGGTTGCATATAAGAATAGTGTGTCAGAAAGGAGTTACTTACAGGAGTAGCTATGAATAGGTTGCATGCGAGTTTATGGCAGTTATAGAAGACTTAGGGTTTCAAGATGAAAATATTATTATAAAAGGGCAGTTGCATGCAGAAGAAAAAGTAGGGCTAAGAATTGAAAAGAGTGTCATCGAAAAGAGTAAATGTGCCACGAGGGCAGTTGCGTGTAGAAGTGAAAAGGCTGCTCAAAATTGAAAAGTGTGCCACCATAAAGAGGGAAGGTGCCACTGATGAAAGAATAAATGTGCTAAGAAAAGTAGGTGGAAAAAGTGTGCTGTAAGAGAGTGTTGAGCTCTGTGCAAGAATAGAGAGTAGCATGTTGCTGAATAGAGGGATAATGCTGTGGGCTGTTATAAAGCTAGAAGAATGCTGTAAGAAGTATAGAGCTGAGAGCTGCAAGAGTAAGCCATAAGAAAGGGCTGTAAGTGTGCAGTAAGTAGACCTATAAAAATGTGTATGCTTTGTGGACAGGGAGTTGAGATTGAGAGGTAGAAATAGAATAGATTGAGTCTCTAACAATTCTCCTTATGCTTCCATGAGATTGATTTGAGTTAAAATAGACTAGTGAGGGCCTTGTAACACAGAAGGCATTTTTATATCAATCAAGATTTAAAATAGAAGTCCAAGTTGGTGCTTGGAATCAGGGGTTGGTGCTCCTTTCTGTTGGTACAGATAAATCAGGGGTTTGTGCTCCTTCCAGTGGGTGCTAGTAAACTGATTATGAAGTTGGTGCTTTGCAAAGGCTAGATTTGGATGGGAGTCCAAGCAGTGTATTTTTGAGGAGTAGCCAAAACTGGTGAACCTCGTTAAATCTTGTATTTTGTGTTGCTATCTTGTTACACTTGCTGCATCTAGTTTTAAGCATTCATTAGTTCGAATTAAGAGATGAAGATTTAAGTTTTTAATTAGCTGCACTGATTCACCCCCCTCTCTCAGTGCCATTGTAAGACTAACACTATGCTCATGCAGTGTATAATTTTGAGGTATTTTTCCTAGTTACTAAATAATTTACAATATCAGCATACCAAGGGGTAAAAATAGAAAGAGCAAATAAATGTTCATCTAGAAAATTGTCAGGAATTAACTCGTTATCATCAAAGATATGAATGCGAGATAAGTGACCTGCAATAACATTATCTTTTCCTGCCTTATCTATAATTGTGACATTGAACTCAGAGTAAAAGAAGCCATATAATCACTCTACCACCCACTATTGCTTTGTTTGTTAAGTATCTAATGGCAGAGTGATCAGTGTGAAAAAATACTTCATACCATATTATGTAATGTTTAAATTTATTGAGAGCATGAATTACAGGTAAAAATTCTTTTTCTGTAATAGTGTAGTTAAGTTCAACTCCATGCAATTTTTTACTTACATAATAGGTAGCATACGGTTTTTTTTTCTATTTGTTGCACTACAGCTCCTATTTCATAACTTGAAGCATCACAATGAATGTGGAATGGTAATTCCCAATTTGGTCCTCTCAAGATTGGAGTAGTAGTCAAATTTACTTTTATTTATTCAAAGACTTCTTGACATTCGTTTATCCAATTGAATTTATTATCTTTAGTTAAGAGCTTAAACATGGGAGTAGCAACTTTATTGAAGTCTTTAATGAACCTACGATAGTATCTTGCATGTCCTAATAAACTTCTCACCTCTGTTTGTGTTTTTGGAGGTTGAAGGGTTTGAATAACTTGTATCTTTGCGGGGTCTACTTTAAAACCATCTTCGATATATAATATCCTAGAACAATACCTCCTTTCATCATCATAAAACACTTTTCATGACTTAGATAGAGGTTTTGCTCTTGACATCTTACAAAAACTTTTTGCAAGCCTAATAATATTTCTTCAAAGGTAGTAACGTATACTGTGAAGTCATCCATATAAACTTCTACACATTCATTTGTTAAATCAGTAAAGATAGCCAATACATCTCTTTGAAAGGTTGTAGGTGCATTGCATAGTCCAAAAGGTAAAACATTATAAGCATAGGTTCCTACAGGACATGTGAAGGTTGTTTTTTCTAGATCGTCCTCAGCAAAGGATATTTGATTATATCCACTAAAACCATATAAAAATAGAAATATTTCTTTCCAGCCAAGGTATCTAGGACTTGATCAATAAATGGTAAGGGAAAATAATATTTCTTGGTTACTTTTTTAATTCACTATAATCAACACAAATTCTCCATTTACCATTATTTTTAGGGACTATCACAAAAGGTGATACCCATTGGCTATCAAAAACTTGGGTATATAAATCCTGCATTTAAGAGTTTAATGATTTCCTCTTTAACTATTTCTTTCATAGCTAGATTTAATCATCTTTGGGGTTGTCTTACATAATTACAATATTCTTGAATAAATATGTGATGGGTACAAACATTTGGGTGGATACCCTTCATATCCTCATAGTTCCATGCGAATGTTGATTGATGCCTTTTAAGCACATCTACCAATTGTGGTTCTTGTATGCTCATGAGTTCATTACTAATGTTGAGAGTTTTTCCTGGTATAATATATATTTGTTTAGATTTTTTTGTATTTGCATCTATCCCATTTATCTCATGTTTAAAAAAATTTAAATCATAACCATATGGTTTCATTTGAGATTGACTCGTGCTTGCCTCATAAATGA
Source organism: Wollemia nobilis (assembly GCA_028583015.1). NCBI lineage: Eukaryota > Viridiplantae > Streptophyta > Pinopsida > Araucariales > Araucariaceae > Wollemia > Wollemia nobilis. The sequence goes on from JAQPPZ010016936.1 coordinate 693,134, forward strand.
AATATTGAGATGAACAACTACTTTCTTGACCTTGATTTTCTTGTTGATTTCCTTACAATAATGGTAGGGATCCCTCGACCTCTTGTTCAAGTTGTTCAATTAGAAAATTAACTGATAAGGTTTGGATATCATCATATTCATTCGAGAAATCATACCATAACTGCTTTGGAAATTCTTCTTCTATTGGTGATTCAGGAAATAAACTAAGATATTTTGTATCCTTGCCATTAGAAATAGTCATGTTTCCTGATCTACAACTAATGTAAGAATCAGATGTTGCAAGCCATGGGCGTCCTAGTATTAAGGGATGTCCCCATAATTTCTTTTTGGGTTGTAAGACTATAAAGTCTACAGGGTATTCCCATGAACTTATTGAGACCATAATGTCTTCTAACTTTCCTTCTAGTTTAATAGTAGATCTATCAACGAGTTGAAGCACAATAGAAGTCAATTGTAGTTTATGGATCCCTAAGGATTCTGCTATTTCTTTGGTCATGATATTAATAGCGGCTCCTAAATAAATCAAAAAAATTTGTAATGTTATATCTCCAATATGCACAGTGAGTATAGGTATTCCAAGATCTGTATATTTTGGTAATAACCTATCTCTTATCATTATCTCAGATAATTGTCCAATGAGTTGAATAGTTTAAAATTCATTCTTCTTTTTATTCTTTGAACATATATTTTTAATAAGTTTGGAATAGATAGGTATATCCTTGATGGCTTGTAATAAAGGAATTTTAATAATAACGTCTTCTAGTTCTTGAAGGAAGTTAAAGGCTGACTTAGATGGTTCTTTTGGTATTGCCAGTATTTGAGGAAATGGTATTTCTACTTCCTTTCTTATTTGGATTTCTTGCTACTTTGTTGAAATATTTTCTGGCTGGTTTTCTGTTTCCTTTTTGTTACTATCTTATTTTTCAATCAATTGTACAATAAAATAATCAAATTATGTGAGAGACATTATTTTTCGATACCTTTCTCGATCTTAATTGAATCTATTGACATGGTGCTACGAGATATAGAACATGTTTCATTGGCCTCATAAACTTTTTGAACATTCTTATTGTTGTTAGGATTAGGAATTGGTTGAGCTGGAAGAGGTGGTTACTTAGGAGGATTAGTATTATTGTTTGGAGGTGGTAGAATTTTATTTTGAGGTATGTTTTGAGTGTTTTGTCCCCTAAGTTAATTTTGAATATTTGGTTGTTGCATTGTATTTGGGGACCAATTGGTGCCACCTTGATTATATTGACCACTATTATTTCAACTAGGCATATTCTAATTTTTTATCCCTTGATTCCATGGGGGTTGTCCTCCATAGGAATTAGCCATAAATTGAGCCCATGGGGGTATGCTCCAGTCTTGGTTGTAAGAATTCCAATTTGTCCAGTTTGGTGCATTAGACCATTGATTAGGCCTTTGATGGTTGGGATAATTAGGGTTTGACCAATTTTATGGGCCATTAAATGGACCATTTCATCTTTGAGTGACAAAATAAACATCTTTTGCCTCTTCTACTTTAGGTTCTTTTATGGCAGCTTTAACAACAAAGATATACTTACATTTTTTAGTTTTATGATTTTTATCACAAATTTGGCAACAAGCAGAAATATTAGAGATATTTGTTATGTTGAGAGGATATTCTCTCATATTGTGCTTTTTCCTACATCCGTGGCAGTAAATTTCATCACTATACTTTGATTTTTTATCCATTAAGTCCAAACATGAGGTCAAATTACTCAACAAATTAGTTTTTAAACCTTCCAACATATTTCCAGTTTTAGCTCTTGTCACTCCTCCTCCTGTGGATGTGTATTTATTACTTCTTAGAGGTTTGTTTCTTGAATAATTTCTGCAAATATTTATAATCTCCTCAAGCGATATAAGATGAATGTCTCCTTTTGCTATAAGATTTAAAATCTCAAGAACATCTTCTTTTAATCCTTTCAAAAAAAGTTCTTTTAGGATTTCTTCTTCAAGGTCTATATTTACTCTGGATCTTACAAATTGAAATATATCGAGATAGTCCTCCAAATATTCTTCTTCTTTTTGATTCATACGAAAAAGCTCAGCTTTCTTATCCCTAACTCTACAATAATATTGATATCTTTCAAGGAATAGTTGTTTTAATCCATTTTCTCTATCCCAATTATTACAAACTCCTCCTAGACCCATAAAACATCTTAAAGTTGCATATTTAAGAGTAGATGGAAATAATCGTAGCTTTTTCTCATTGGTGGTGTAAAAGTAAGCTTGACATACTACTTCAAATTCAAAAAGAAAAGCATCAGGGATCTTCATAGGGTTTTCCATGAAAGGTAGGCAATATAGAAACAAAGATTGATTTAGGTTCTCTTGTTGTCCCTTCTGTATGTAAGATTGGGAAAGAGAATGTTTTTCTTTGTATGGTTTCTCCTTGATCTCTCTCTTGCATTTGTCTTCCATATCCATGTTTTTCTCCTTCTAAACCACTTTGTTCATCAGCCATACCTGAATATAAAATTTCAAGAATTGAATCAGGTATAGGTTCGGAAAAAGACAAAGGAAGGATCTACGTAGTTGTCAAATTTTGGATTGGGCAATAAATATGAATTGTGATCTTGATATAGGATTTCATCTTGATTGGTTTATGATGTAGCCTCAATTTTTACTAGTTTATAAATCCCAAGCTCTCTAAAGTCTCTTGGGGATTTTTCTTCTATTTTGTTAGTTTTTATGAATCTTCCTTTAGAGTCTCTAGGTCTACTCATGAATGTTCTAAAATTTCTTGTTTTTTTTTTTAGAAATATGTCTAATATTATTTAAATAATTTATGAATATCGTTGATTGGATCAAGTTGTTCTGGTGTCATAAAATGTTCCTATTCAAAATTAAAATAGTCTACCAAAAAATAGAATCAACTAAACAAGGTAGGCTTTAGTTGAAATAGGATCAGGAATTCCAAATTGTAGCTCCTAACACAACTCTTGGCACAATTATCTAAAACATACAACTTTAGGAATATTGCAATATATTTTATTGTATTGTAAGGCCAATTATTTCCTTTCTATGTCTGCAAGAAAGTTGTGACTGGTGAGGGAATCCTCAAGGTATTGATTCAAAGGATAAATTACTAGATTTACTATTGTTATCCTATCCCAAATCCAATTCTCATAGCTTCTTCCAAGATCTTGATAAGGTGAAGAATGACTTACCCTTAGAGTTTTTGCTATATTTATCCTCTTGATTTTCTCTAATTCATCTGATCTATTATTGATAGTGTTAATGCGTTCACACAGTTCTTCCCATTCTGGTTTGGTTGTTTTGTTCCCTCGTTCAAAAAGAAGATTAACCTCCTGCTGTATTAATAATTTTATAAGGTCTATAAATTTAGTTTGACTGCTTTCCACCATTTGTTTTATTTTCTCTTTGATTTCTGTTTTCTATTTGGGTTTTGATTTTTTTTTTATTTCAATCCTTATGTCTGCCAAGTTTAAATATAAATTTAAGAACTTATAAATACTCTTAATGCAACAGAAAATAAATAAATTTAAAATTACTAAACAGTCCTAATGCTACTAAAATTAGATGCATTTATACAACTAATTTCAGCATACTTAGGAAAAAAATAAAAGTACTTGGAAAGTAAATTTTTATTGGAAGTAAAATTGCTAAAGTAAAAGGTAACTTTCTACTATTCTTTTGATTATTAGGAGGGATTTTATTACAGTTGTGTCACTCAACCTAAATACTTCCTATAAAACAAAAACAGGGTCCTAAAACAATATTAGATTGTTTTCAATATTCATCTACTTCCTATTATTTTTCATAGGTCCTAAATCAAATTAACAATAGTAATTACCCAAAGCAAAGAAATTGTAGAAAATAAAATTTATTGAAATTGAAATTTGCAGAAAATAAATTTTAATCTATGAAAGCGATAAAAATGAAACCTTTATGAAAAATGAACCTGGCAACGTCGAACGGGGGGTCTTGTTGGAACCATATATGGGCCACTCTAACTCGTATGCACACAAAGGTCTCGTACGTACCCCTTTTCACATACAAGTAAGTCCTCTCTCTTTGCACTACCAAACAAATTTTTTGACTAACCACTACGACACTACTCTCCCCGAAAACGATGCCAAAATGATCGGATGTAGAGCTTACATTTAATTTTATCAATCCGAGGGAAATCAAGGTCAAATTTAAAGAGTAACAATCTCGTATAGATTATACCATATGAGTTAATACTAATCTTAGCTCAAGTTTCTTTTTCAAGCTGCACGTGTACAGAAAAGTAAATGAAAAGAATTAAATTTGTGTAGAAATGAATGATGTAGGATATGATAAATAAATGTAATTATGTTTTACTTTTACTATGATTTGATTTACTGATGCATCTAATTATTTGCAAGCTAATTTATTTATGATATGTTCTAATTTCATTGTGAGGATCCTCGTGCAATTTATATTATTTTATGTAATTTTAAATGCAGTTTAAGTTAAAGCTAACTAATCCTAACCTAATTTAGGGGTGAGAGCTCAGGGATTGTCTATAGCAGTGGGCCCTACCTCCTAGAGGGTAGTGTAAGTCTTTCTCCCCTAGTTTACCTTATCTCAGTAACTAGATTTTATAATTAATACTAACATTATGTCTATTTTGTGAATGCAGGTAACATATAAACACAATTTACATAACAAAAATCAAACAACACATGAAATTGATACAAATTACCATTGTTGAAGAACAAAATGCTACTTTATTACTGGCAATTCAGTTGTACATGCTAGCGCATTTCTTTAGAATTGTAAACTTAGAACAAATTGTAATGTAACGATAGATGCAGCAGAGAATAGACCTCTTTCAAGGTCTCTCCTATGTAATTTATACTGTAACTAATACAATTCTAAACAATGTTCTCTATGTATTTGACATGCGAATTTTGTGGACTGATGACTATACATTAATCAAAATAATCTAAAACCTAACATAATACGTACTCCTACTTGGACTTATAAATACTTTGACTGGTCCAAGTAGTATCCTAAAAATAATCCTAACAATACAATGCTATTTTAACTAACTCACAAGATATACATTGGGAGTTCATGTCCTATATTCCAGGAAAGTCTAATAGTATTTGCGTTTATATCTCAAACTTCCTAAAATAAACTGATTACAAGCTTTATAAAGCAAAATATAACTTTGTCAACTTAAAATATTCCCACGAATAGTATACGAGAAATGAAATATTTTTCTAAGTGAAAATATCAGTTGATGCCCATATTAATGTGTCGTCCATTTTGATGTGGCATGCCGAAGTCAACAATATTTATTATCCTTCAGTAACTGCTGGTAAAATATTCTTCAGTAACTGTCTTCAGTAGTTACCTTTAGTAGTTACCTTCAGTAATTACCTTCGATGAACATACTTCAGTAATCAACATCTTTAACAAGATCAATTACTATTGTCACCAAACTCTGTTGGTTCTTCTTCTCGTTCGAGGTGCACTCCAAAGCTCTGCAATCTCTTCATCGATCATCCATACCTTTTTCCTATATTTTTCTTAGAACTCGGACAAATTTGATATAAATCAAACACATTTATTAGATTATGGTAATTAATCAATTTTCCTAACAAATCATATTTTATTAAATAAAAATTCATAGAAAACATATCATAATCATCATATAATTGTAATAATAAAAAAATTCTAGTACAAAAATATGTGTCAAATAGCCACTCATCAAGTGGCTAGAGTGATTATGGATTATTTCACTCTCGATTCCATGTATGATGTGATTCAAAGCTTTCATGCTATGTTTTTGAATCACCTTAGGAGGTAACTCTGGATGAATATTCCATTATTTCTATTCTAGTCAATGAAGAAGTCCATGATGGATGTTCAAGGTGGTAGAGGCCTGAATCCCATTCACCAAGGTCTAGCACTCTTGGTTTTTGAGTAGTTTACTACCAAACATGATCTGGTTGTGGAAGATATTCTAAGATCGATTGAAGGTCAACTTGTTACTGCACCTAGTTTGGTCAAGGAAGATTTGGGAGGTTGGATCGATTGTAGTGAGGATCTATACTCCTTTTCCTTGGACTCTGGTGATGATAAAATTTCCAATAAAATTCAAGTTTCGACTAGAGGAGTAAGAGGGAAGGTGTCTCATTGTAAAGGCTCGAGAAATGACTTTCCAAAGCTTTCTCTCAAGGATACTCAAACTAGCGCAAGGATGGGTGGTGAGTCATTGTCCTTCAGCATTGATGGAGGAGGTGTTTTGAGGAAGTCCAAGCATCTTCTAGGCAAGAAACCCATTAAGGATAATCTTGTCCCCATTTATCTTCATTTCAATTTTGATCTTCTACCTAGATATATTCAAAAGGATAAATTGGTGGAGGAGGTTTATGCCCCGGATGTTGCTATCAAAAGAAATAATAACATCATTTAAAATCTAAAGATGATGGAGATAAAACAATGTGCTATTTGGGGCTCATTGAAAATTGTTGTCGACTACACGAAGGAGGTGACTAGGATGGTGGGAGATGTTATCTAGGAGGTGGACTTGATGTTTAAGAACTAGTTCAATTTTGTCCTCTCTACCTTCTTTGGTGTTCTCTCCCTCTGTTTTCATTTCTTTCTTTGTTTGATAGTTGTAGTTTCTTTTTATTCCTTCCCATTGTTTCAAGTGGTTATCTCTAGATTTTGTTGTTGTTCTTCTCTATAATTCTCCCCTTGTGGTGGATTTGATGTAAATGGTTGAGGGACTCCTTTCAAAATCCTTGTATCTTAATAGTACCAAAAAGTTCATAAATTAAAAAAAATCTAATCATTATAATCATAAAAAAATATCATTTATGCATACTCAATGTAAGTAAGAAAATGCACACAACATGAAATGGGTGTTTATAATAGTTTTATATGATAATCAAATATCTTAGATAAAGAAAAATAGGTAGTTGATTACATGATTTTTTGTACAACATATGCACTTCTAATAATCATGAACACTACATGGCATTATTTTTTTCAATTGGTTATAGTGTATTAAAATAGGTCTCATATATATTACATATTTTTATAATGGTATTACAAAAAAGGTTCAATATTATCAATGTATCATTTGGCAAGATTCGAGCCTAGGTCTCCTCCTTGAATATCAAAGAATATTATTGATTTTACTAATACTATTTGATACTATATGCCATTAGTTTAATAGGTATTGTAGAGGGATAGTCAAAATATGAACTCTCCAAATATACCTAAATATCCCCATAACTCATAGGAATAGACAAACCTAAAAATACCCCCACAATATCTAAGAAATAAATATGTAACATCTCATAATATCTAAATAAGATAAATAAAATATCCACACATACGTGGGTGGAGAAAATACATGGAATAACTAAATAAAAGTAAAATAAATTACCTAGGTGAACATGAGCTAAGGTAAACAACCTACTCTAACACCCATCCTCAAGTGAAGCTAGGTGTAAAAAAATAAAGTGGCATGTCCATAATATGAGTCCCGATAACAAGGTCTGATTAGGTACTCATGTACAATGTGTATCCAGAAGATCTTGAACCAAAAGGTGGAAAACCATGTGGAAAAAGAACCATCCAGCTAGAAAGAGAGAAGAAGTAGGAATGGAGCCAAGGAGTGCTCCCAACACCCCCCTAGGATGACGAGCTCCATGAAGAAGTCCTATGAATAAGTGGATACCTCTACGATGAACAATGTGTCTTCCACAAGGAAGAAAGTAGCCATGAAGCATCCGTTGAATGTATTGCTACTCCAAGTGAGTGTGAGAATATGGGAACAAAATGTAGAATGATGGCGTATAATCCTTCAATATGAGCTGAAGTGAAGAAGATGTCACCAATAAATTATAAAAAGAATCTCCAAGAATGTAGAAAACTAAATCAACACCAAAATATGGTATAATATAGTCCTAATCAACATCCAAAAGATCAATGTGCACAAAACCATTAGTGTGCAAAAGTGGAAGAGATGTGTGAAGAGCATCCATCAAGGAAGAATCACCAATATCCTACTGCATAAGTGATGATGAGCCCATGGAAGTAGCAAGATAAAGAAGTGGAGGCTTAGAAGCCTCAAAAGAATCAACATGATCTTCAAGATCTCCAAGTGAGAGTCCAACTAAAGACAAAATATTTGTATCCAACTCCTGTAGGAGTACATCATCCAATGTGAAAGAAACAGAAGAATAAAATGGTGGAAAAGGTGGCTCACTCAAAGGAGGGCACACCAAAAAAGAGTCCACAAAGGAAGAAGTACATGGAGGAGATACAATGTATACATCATCATCAAATAAATGAGTGAGCTCCTCATACATGTTAATAAAATCACATGTGTGACTCTCAATGAAGAGAGAGGAAACACCATCCAAGAAATCATCTATAGGTAAGGATGTAACATGCCATGAAATATCTATTGTATATGTTGTAACATCAACATGAACATCCACATAAGATAAGTGTAGAGATGTATCCTGTAAAATATCTGAAGCAGGTATTATATCATCAACCTCGTCATTGAAAACATCATGAGATAGTGACTCCAAAAACAAAGGTGCATTGTCACAAATGATGTCCTCCATGCAAGCAATTTTAAGATAAGGTTCCTTAAGTAAAAATCTTCTTTTCAACATATGATAAGCAAGGTGAGGTGTGTTCTTGTGAACTCCAATAAAATTTTGAAGCTCCCCATAAACTGAATAATAAAGCATGTTAGAGATCCTTAAGTTATTCATGAACCATGTCCTATACTCATTATCCTTCACCATTGGTTTATGTTTTGGAGTTATGAAAAAAGGATCCAAACATTAACTTTGACATAATGAATAAAGTACCTTAAACCATGATTCAAAAGTTTCAGTATTTGCCTCTATGCTAAGTTTAAAAAAAGAAGTTTTCAAGATGTCCTCAAAAGTAGAAGAGCCTCCCCCAAAATCAATTGCCATTATAATGTGAGAGGTCTAGTGTGATGTCACAAGGTGGTGCAAAATACCACAAAATCACATCAATGCACAAATGAAGCTTCTAAAATTTGAAAAATTCTCCAAACGAATTCTCAAAAGAATTCCCTACTTCAAACTAAGTGTCTCAATGAGGAAGATTGACATAAGAGGATACACCACAACAAAGCAAGGGAATTCAAAGACAAATGACTCCTTAAAAATAAAAATGTGTAGGCTACACCAATACTTAACACCAAGTAAGCTGATCACAAAGTTCTAAACTAAGTGGACAAATAGCAAATGAAGGAAGATGAAACTTTATAACAATAGTCCATATACCGGTTCAAGTGCAAAAACCTTTTTCACAATGCAATATTGAGAGTGCAGTTATAAAATCATTATAAATATATAAATACAGATACACAAAATTTGAAATTTTGCAGACATATCAGGAAAATGATTTTACAGACCTAGAAAACATTTCTCTGAGAAACGCCCAATATTTCTCCTGAAAGGATGAGTTTACTAAATATAGTAAAATCAGTTCAATAGTTATAATACATCTCCAAATGCTCTACATTTTTATGGGAAGGTCTATCATATGATTTTACACACTCTGTAAAACAATATACAACAACTTCAAATCTTGGATGAAGATATGTAGATTACTAAAAAAGTGCAAGTTTTCGTAAAATCACGATATATTGAAGACTACGTATCCAAATGAGCTGAAATTTTTGGCACAACTCGCATGAATGCATCTAAAGATATCCAAAAAAAATTATGGAAAAATTACATTTCTATCAGGAGATACATGTAAAATATAAAAATGCGCTGGGTTGGTGACCCTGCTAAAAAAAGAATTGCTCAAGAAAAAAATGCTTTGGACAGATCCAAGGGAATGAGGATATTACATTATGGATAAAAGAGATTTTAGGAGAATTATGATGATCTTAAAATGGAACGAGAGATACAAACCTACCAAAAGACTCCACTAAGGACCCGATCACAAAAACTGAAGCTTCCACACCAATCTTCAAACTTGCAAGAGAAACAACTATACAACACTCACAAATAGATGACTGCAATACCTATTGATCTGATTCTATGAAATGAATGATAATCAGATAATTCCAAGTTGCAAGGATCTCAAGTGTTAACAAAACGTCACATTCAACCAAAACAAGAATATGAAAGCAAATTGATAGCATAAGCTTACAAATGGACATGTAAAATAATGAGCAACAATATCATATATTATACATAAATAATGAACTTCCTCTCAATGAGTACAATGAATTCTCCTTGCTTATATAGGCAAGGATGATCAACCATAGCGGTAGGATCAAGCTAAGGATAAATATCCATCGTACAAAAGGCATAAGTGATATGGTCTATAGATCTATAACCGCTATGGGGAGAAAGAATATCAAACCTCCAAATATACCTAAAATATCCCCATAACTCCTAGGAATAGTCAAATCTAAAAATATCCCCATAATATCTAAGAAATAAATATGTAACATCGCATAATATCTAAATAAGATAAATGAAATATCCATACATAAGTGGGTGGGGAAAATACATGGAATAACTAAATAAAAGGAAAATAAATTACCTAGGTGAACATGAGATAAGGTAAACAACCTACTCTAAAAAATCCTAAAACAAAAACAACAAAAGAGGTCAAGTTTATTCTAGATAAATCATCTTCTTTTTTTGCCAAGTAGTATTAAATCCTCTCTAAGTAATAAAAGTAAAAGTGATGAAGATGTTATCCTTTGCACTTTAAGGTTTCAAAAGTAGCATAATAGAGAAATAAGTATGGAGGAAACCCATAACAATTTAAGATTTTTAGGGTAGAATAAGGAGGTAATTGCTATAAAAGAGTATCCTTGCACGAAAAAGGTTTCTAGGGAAATATAAAGAATATTGTGCTTTTGACGTTATTCCTTGTACTTTAGATCCTTCATAACAAGGAAAACCTAAAGATGACAAGTCTTACTATGAGCATTGTGAGAATATTAAAGAGATTGATGAAGATGAAAGCATTTATAAGAATTAAAAAAAAAAAAAAAAAGACCCAAGAAGCAAAAATAAAGAGAAAAATAAACCTAGAGGGATATTGATATGAGAAAATAAAAGCAAATATCAAAAGTGTTAACAAGAAGTGGGGCTAAACCCACAAATAAAAACAAAAAATAATAATGAAAATAATATCTTGGAATATTGAGGGAATGAATAAGAACCCTAAAAAGGGCTATTAAGTATTTATAGATATAGAATATGGATAGCAAATATTTTAATCATTCAGGGTGTTGAATTTCATCTTGACTGAATTTAAATTTTTGAAGACATCTGATATAAAAGTAGTTGATTGTGGAAACTTAGCATTTTGAAGAAGATGGAGAATATCTTTGATAGAAAGGCAATTGAAGAATTCTTTGATAGAAAGGTAAAGTTGGATATGCTTTAATTAACTTGTTAAAAATTTAATGAGAGCAATGTAATATTTTATTTTTATACTGGGAGTGGCCCCCAATAGAAGCCACACATAACTTATTAAAAAAATAAATATTTTGATGTAGGGGCAAGCAAACATATGGTTAGAAACAAACAATGGTTTAATTTTTTCAAGAAAGAAATGACAAACCGATTACAATTGTAGATGATAAAACTTATGAGGTCAAAGGCATAGGAAATGTTTCAATCAATCTATCTAATAGAAAATATATAATTGAAAATGTATTTTTTATCTCTATGCTAACTAATAAGTTGTTATCAGTATCTCAAATGTTAGACTGAGATATGATGGTTGAATTTAAAATTATCGATAAAAAATAAATGCTTCATTACCAAATAAGAGAAATTTATAGCCACTAGTTCCTTTAAAAATGGTCTATTTGCTCTTGATATTACCTCATCACCAAATGTTGCTTTATCTGCCAACACATCAAAAGAAAATGATCTTTGACATAATAGATTTGGGCATATAGGTGATTCATATTTAAATGAAGTAAACATATATTAAATGGTGACATGATTGTCTAACTTAATTTCACATACCACAATTTTTCCAGAATGGTTAACAAGAAAGAAACATAGAGCACCTTTTGAATATAACTCATACAGATTTAGATTTATGTGGACCAATGTTAATAAACCTTGGTGGACACAAATAATTTTATGTCTTTGTTGATGATTACTCATGTAAAATGCAAGCATATTTTCTAACAATTAAGTCAAGTACCTTTATACACCTCAAACAATTCAAACAACTTATGTAAACAAATATTGTATTTTCAATTCAAAACCTTCATTCAAATAGAGGAGGAGAATATTTGACTAATGAATTTAAAATATTCTTGAAGTAAAATAGAATAAAAATATAACTTACTATAACTTATACACCACAACATAATGGCATTGTAGAGAGATAAAATTGATCTATTATGGAAATGTCTCATTGTATGCTCAAAGATGTAAATATTGAGAAACAATATTGGGCAAAATCTATTTAAATTGTAGTATATTTTCAAAATAGACCATCATAAGAATTATTAAAAATGTTACACCTTAAGAGGCTTGGACAACATGAAAAAAATTACTATCACATGTAAGGATATTTGGATGTAGAGCATACTCGCATATTTCAAAATAAAAAAGGACAAAGTTAGATGCCAAAACCTTGTGGTATATTCCTTGGATATGATGATGCATCAAAAGGTTACAAAATAATTTATCCAATCACAAGAAAAATATTTGTAAGTAGAGATGTAGTATTTGATGAAGGATGTAAGGAAATTATTAAACATTTTAAGGACACTACATTTCCTATTTTAGATATCAAATAAAATAAAGAAATACATTAAGAATATTATAAAGAAGAGTCATAAATATTGGATGCACCTACAAAAGAATTAGAAACTCTAGGTCCTTAAAAAAAGGTAAAATGGTATACACTTACATATCGAATAAAATTAAACAAAGAAATTCTTGAAGTATATTCTAAAAAAGGGTCATAAATATTGGATGTACCTACCAAAGAATTAGAAAATCTAGGTCCTTAAAAAAAAGTAAAATGGTATACACTCTCAAATATTGAATTTCGGAGTTGTAGGATTGTTAGGTAGTTGCAATAATTTAAGATTCTTCAATAAACTAGACTCTAGAATAGAACTTGATAAACTATAACTTGATAAACTATTGTTTCCAAGCAGTAACTCAATTAATGTTGTCAAGTTCACTATAATTGAAGGTATACTTCCTGTGAGGCCCATGTTCTATAGATTTATGCTAATTTCTCAAGAAGGTTATCTTAGCTACAAATTATCCTCGTTGATAAATAATCGATAGGTAAGCATAAATTTCCTTCTATCTGGTCATTTGGAACATTCAAAGCCTCTACTATTTTTCCTATAGTAAGCACATCTTAAGGATCTATCAGATGTTGCATATCTAATATCTCGTATACTTCGGTTGCGTTTGTGATTGGTCGCATGTATCATCCATTTTATGGATTTAAAATAATGTTTAAAGTATTAGCCAAATCAAGAAGTTTGGTGGAATATCTAGCCTCAGAGTCTAGTATAAAGTTATGTTGATGGTTTTCCACACTGGTTGTTGGTTAATGGAACATAAAAAATGCACTAGTTTTAGGTGGAAATGATGATGGGAGCCACTAATTTGGAAATGTATGTGTGTGAGGTTGCTTGTTATGGCATAAGAGTTTATTATTTAAAATGATATTTTAATTATATGTGAATTTATTATGATAAATAGGATTACCATGTATGGAAGTCTTAACGAATATTATTATTGCATCACTTTGAAATATAGGAAGATATGTGGTAATATTACTAATATTATTTTATTTAAAAAAAGTGTGAAAAATAGTTTACATTACTAAGTAAATAGTTTTGCAAGGAACATTAAAGAAATGATTAAATAATTTGGCAGAGTTAAAGTTTTGTTTTAAAACATCCATGATGGACGAACTCTCCATATTTTTTGCAAATCGTGAACTATAAAATGGTCATGATTTTTTAGTAAGCACACGATGTAGAGGTGAGGAAGCTCGACATTATCTTATGTAACACATGGAGGGAAAGAGAGAATAATCTATGAATTATTTGCATGTCATTTGGGGGAAGTAAAACAAAACAAAAGAAAAAATTAGTTTAAAAAAAAATAGAAAAGGGAGAGCAGGTAAAACAAGGCATAAGGGATTGGAGAAAACAAAAAAAAATAATTTTGGAAAGCATGAGAAAATAGGTTAGTTTCTTGGTAGTTTCTCATGTAACGTATGTGTTCTCCATGCTTACTTGATATGTATTACATGTATGTTTCGGTGTGTAAATCATTGCCATATTGTTGTGTGAATAGATGGTAAATGTAAGAAATAAGATTACTGGTATTTCACTGCCATATTTGTAGATGTTTTGTTGTGTAATTTTCTGCTACATTGTTGTTTGAATAAATGGAAATAAAAATATTGGAACTATTGGTGTAACATTTCCATATTAGCAAATGTATTATTGTGTAGAATATTACCATGTAGTTGTGTTAACAAAGACAAAATAAAAAAACACAAAACTGTAGGTGTAACCTTGTTATGATAAAGAATTATTTTGTATTACAAAAAGTAATGCAGTGTTAAAATAAATCATTGTGTTATGCTATGTTGACAATGTTGGAATCAATATATTGTTGTGAAACAATACACTGTCATATTTTTGTGGTTGTAAATATTGTATTGAAAGAAGCAATGTGATGCATGTTGTGTGTGAGTTGCACACCTCCTTTGAACAAAATAAAAGAATAAATTTAGAACTTCCACCTCTCTAGAAACTAGAAAATGCCTCTGGATGAAGAAGGTAAGTTTCATGGAGTTTTATCTGGTGTAAGTAGGCAATTTGCAATGGAGGAAAACGTTTGATAAAATATTTGGTTAAATATGGGGAAAGGAATCTTAGTGGTTTTTTTGTATGCTGTATATGTTAGATTAATATCATTTATACATGTTAAATTTGCATGTTCATATTATTGGAGCCGTATTTGATCCCTAGTGATGACTCCTATCTTTTACCTGAACAAATTATTAACCGTGTGAAGGCAAATGGTATAATTTTGGAGCAAATGTGGGGGACAGTTTACCTGAATCTCACAGTAAGTAATGGTATCCCGTAGCTACTATAGAAAGGATGCTACTATAGAAAGGATGCTAGAATCTAGGTTAGCTGATGTATATTGCCCTATCTAGTTTAAGCTCTAATAGTGGAGCAAAATCATGGGAATGAACACCTGAGACCTGTTGTGATTGAAACAAATCATGAAATGAGAATAATTTAGACATAGACAGTAAGTGTGAGAAGTTTAGGACCTAGAAGAAAGGGAAGCCTTATGTAATGTTATTTTTACCTAATATGTAAATGTATTTGGAAGTGGCTTCATATGTTCTCTATATTGTCAAACGAAGCATATGCTTGTATTGAAGCTTTATATCTCTATTTAATTAAAAAGGTTATTATTTTCAAATTCTCCTTTTGTACGTTGCTATATTTGATCACTTCTGTGTTATAGATATTAAGCAAAGTCAAATTAATTGTGACGCATCATGGATTAACCGGATAAGTAAGCGGGTTATAATTAATTTAATGTTTGATGTGTATAAGCTAAAGACCCTTGTCTTGAATGTTGTAAATACTTTTTGATAAGATAAATAGTACCTTACTAACGTGATGCAACCAAAAATTGACTCTAGAGGAGGAAAAATGGTAATATTGTTCTTAAAACGTATACAGTAAAGAGGTTTAAAAAATTATGAGAATTGTTAACTAACTTTACCTTAAAATAAAATAGAGTTATTTATAGCTATACTTGTATAAGCATATGGTGTATTTTAATATCTTCATGAGAATAATATATCAATAGTTGTTAGAAAGGGCAACTATGTTCTTGAATGGGTTAGAACTTGACATAGTTTAAATAGTCTAATAGTAAGATATTGATATGGTATTCTTCTATTGTGCATTCAAAATATGTTGACTTAAGGGTAAAGTAGTTGTTACCTTTTATAATATTTTTTAATAGAATAATTTCTAAAAGACCCTTAGAAAGTTAGAATTAATAAAAACTATAAAAAAAAATCCAAGTATGTTGAGGTACGGGAATGCATGCAACGAGCTTTGAGATAACCTAGTTTTGATAAAATTGGTCAAAAATACTTGGTCAGGATAGGATTGAAAAGGGTGGTATGGGACATCTTTTTTGAGTTGGACTCGGATAGCATAGTGCTCATTACATACTCATTGAAATTTTCTAGAACAAATGTAGGGTTTGGTATGGGACAAACCACTATGAGTTGCAATGTGTATAGGCAATGAGATCTAAGGTCAAGGTATTGAATTGGTGCTAACTATCTCCAGGATTATGGAAGTCATCAGTTAGTCACGAAGATATAAAATTGTTGACCTCTTTCATGCTAGGTAAAAACAATTCAACTATATTGTCAAAGTTTCAGTATGAAGAGGAAATGGAATAAAGTGTTCCCCCTCTAGGTGTTATGGGTCCTAGAGGATACCTCTATATGTGGTTCAAACCTCATGCCAAATAATGTGGATGATAAATGAGGACGATTGAATTCACAAAATGGCTACTCAATGGGATAATGTCAATCTCGTCCACTTGGGTGATCGATTGTAGCGGTCTAGAACTTAAATGTGGTGAATATGTTGGTGTTATGTATGATTAATTTTGCTTGGATGATTAAAAAATAAACTATTCAAGAATTAGCTCCTCGAATCTTAGGTGTGTTTAGAAAGTTTAACTTAAAAAAATACTTTCTATTCTTACCCTATTTTCTTTAGACAACCAGATATGAAAATGGTTCTGGGTTGTTACATATGGTATCAGAGCATAAGATATTTTAAGCTGCAGATTATGACAATGAGTTAATATTAGATAAGATAAAATAATACACTACTTATTTCACTTACAAGTTGAATGGCATGGTTGTTGTGAGGGAACTGGATACTGAGCAGAGTTAAGTGTGGTTGTCGTTTTACTATATAAAGTAGTTTTCAAGTGTGTGGAATTGCAAAGTGACATGTTTTGGAATATATGTTGATATATGTTAAATAGATTATATTGTGATGTAATCTATGATGTAATTATATGCCAATTGTGTGGACAAATTCTTTGTTTACAAAATGTAGAACTAGATGTAAGCAATGAATTTATTTAAATATTTGAAAAATAAAGTAATTATTTTGTTTCACATGGTTGAAAACACAGGGATCATGTTTATCCCAAGTGGGGGAGGATGTACTGACCCTCCTTGCACAATTTATGAAAGATGGATAAATATGTATACACTTGCCTTTTTCTATGATTCTTGGTACTACTGGTGACTTTTGTGAGTGTAGGATAGTTGCGTAATGGCAATGAACAAAAATAAGTCAGGAAAAAAGGTGAGACAGGGAAGTGATGATTCGACTCGCGAGCACATGGAAATTTGTACTTGCATATCATTTAGGTGCATTGCATATTGCATCTTTGTATGGATTTATATGACTCAAATATTGCTTGTATGGAAAGAAATATGAAAAGTTGTTTTAGATGACAATGATGATGGAAGACACTTGTTTGGAAATGTATGCGTGTGAGGTTGCTTGTTATGGCATAAGATTTTATTAATTAAAACAATATTTTAATTATATGTGAATTCATTATGATAAACACGATTACCATGTATGGAATTCTTAACAAATATCATTATTGCATTACTTTGAGATATAGGAATATATGTTGTAATATTATTAATCTTATTTTATATAAAAAATATGTGAAAGATAGTTTACATTACTAAGCAAATAAATTTTCAAGGAACATCAAAGAAATTATTAAATAGTTTGGTAGAGTTAAGGTTTTTAAAACATCCACAATGGACGCATTCTCCATGTTTGTTGTAAATAATTTTGAATTTTTAAATTATCATGAGTTCTTGGTAAGCGCATGACATAGAGGTGAGGAGGCTCAACATTATCTGGTGTAACGTATGGAGGGAAAGAGAGAACAATCTGTGAATTCTTCACATATCATTTAGGGTATGTAAAATAGAAGAAAAGAAAAATTTGGTTTAAAAAATGAGAAGGAAGAGCAAGCGAAACAATGTAGCAGGGATTGGAGAAAACATCAAACAATAATTTTGAAAAACATGAGAAAATTGGTTAGTTTCTTGGTAGCTTCTCATGTAACGTATGTGTTCTCCATGCTTACCTGATATGTATAACATGTATGTTTTGGCATGTAAATCATTGCTATGTTGTTGTGTGAATAGATGGTGAACATAAGCAATGAGATTGTTGGTATTTCATTGCCATATTTGTAGATGTTTTGTTGTGTAATTTTTTATTACGCAGCTGTGTGAATAAATGGAAATGAAAACAATGGATTTGTTGGTGTAACACTACCATATTAGCAAATGTATTGTTGTGTAAAATATTACCATGTAGCTATGTTAACAAAGATAAAATAAAAACAACAAAATTATAGGTGTAACCCTATTATGATAAATAATTATTTTATATTACATAAATTATTGCAATGTTAAAAGAAAATATTATGCTATGTTGCATTGCCAATGTTGGAATCAATACATTGTTGTGAAATAGTACACTATCATATTGTTGTATCTGTAAATATTTTATAAAAAGCAACAAGGTGGTGCATGTTGTGTGTGAGCTGCACTCCTCCTTTGAAAAAATAAAAGAATAAATTTAGAACTTGCACCTCTATGGAAACTGGGAAATCCCTCTAGATGAAGAAGGCACGTTTCATGGAGTTTTACCTGGTGTAAGTAGGTAATTTGCAATGGAAGAAAATGTTTGATAAAATCCTTGGTTTTCTTTGTATGTTGCATGTGTTAGATTAATAGCAATTATGTATGTTAAATTTACATGTTCATATTATTGGAGTCGTATCTGATCTCTGGTGATGACTCCTATATTTTCCTTGAATGTACTGTTAACCTATGAAGACAAATGGTATAATGTTGGAGTGGATGTGGTGAACACTTTACCTGAAGGTCACGGTAAGGAACATTACCTCATAGCTACTGTAGAAAGGATATTGAAATCCATGTTAGCAGATGGATATTGCCCTATCTAGTTTGAGTTTGAATAGTGGAGCATAATCACAGGGAATGAACATCTAAGACATGTTGTTGTTGAGCTAAATCTTGAAATAAGAATAGTTTAGACATATATGGTAAGTGTGAGAAGTTTAGGACCTAGAAGAAAAGCAAGCCTTATGTAATATTTTTCTTACCTAAGATGTAAATGTATTTGGAAGTGGCTTCATATGTTCTTGTATTGTCAAATGAAGCATATGCTTGTATTAAAACTTTATATCTCTATTTAATTAAAAAGGTTATTATTTTCAAATTCTCCTTTTGTATGTTACTATATTGGATCACTTGTGTGTGATAGATATTAAGAAAAGTTAGATTAATTATGATGCATCATGGATTAATTGGATAAGTAAGCAGGTTATAATTAATTTAATGTTTGATGTGTATAAGCTAAAGACCCTTGTCTTGAATGTTGTAAATACTTTGTTGATAAGATAAATAGTACCTTGCTAGCACGATGCAACCAAAAATTGACTCTAAAGGAGGAAAATTGGTAAATATTGTTCTTAAAGAGTAAACAGTAAAGAGATTCAAAAAATTATGAGAACTATTAACCAACTTTACCTTAAAAGGAAATAGAGTTATTTAGAGCTATACTTGTATAAGCAATTGGTGTATTTTTTAGCTCTTCATGAGAATAGTAGATCAATAGTTGTTAGAAAGGGCAACTATATTCTTGAATGGGTTAGAACTTGATATAGTTTAAATAGTCTAATAGTAAGAGATTAATATGGTATTCTTCTATTGTGCATTCAAAAGATATTGACTTAAGGGTAAAGTAGTTGTTACCTTTGGGAATAGTTTGTTAATAGAATAATTTCTAAAAGACCCTTAGAAAGTTAGAATTGATAAAAACTAAACAAAATAACATCCAAGTATGTTGAGGTGCGGGAATGCACGCAACAAGCTTTGATATAACCTTGTTCTGATAGAATTGGATAAAAAGACTTGGTTAGGATGGGATTGAAAAGGGTAGTATGAGACATATTTTTTAGGTTGGACTCGGATAGCATAGTGTTCATTACATATTGAACTTTGCTAGAACAGTCATAGGATTTTGTATGGGATAAACCACTGTGAGTTGTAATGAGTATAGGCAATGAGATCTAAGGTCAGAGTATTGAATTGGCACTAACTACCTCTAGGATTATGTGAGTCATTAGTTAGTCATAGAGACATAAAAATATTGACCTCTTTCATGGCAAGTAAAAACAAGTTGACTATATTATTGAAGGTTTGATATAAAGAGGACCTCCAAGTGTTATGGGCCCTAGATGATAACCCTAGCCATGTTTTGAATCTCATGCCAAAAAATATGGACGATAAATGAGGATGGTTGAATTCATAAAATGGCTACTCAATGGGATAAGTTCAATCTCATCTGCTTGGGTGACTGGCTGTAGTGGTCTAGAACTCAAATGTGGTGGATATGTCAGTGTTATGTATTATTAATTTTGCTTGGATGATTAAAACATAAACTATTCAAGAATTAGTTCCTCGAATTCTAGGTGTGTTTAGAAAGTTTAACTTTAAAAAAAAATTACTTTCTATTATTACCTTATTTTCTTTGAGCAACTAGATATTAAGATGGTTCTGGGTTGTTACAGTTGAAGATATAAATCTTCAACTTTTCCAAGCAAGTGCAACACACAAAACTCGGTAGTTCATCTAACTCTAGGCGTTGTTGGATCTCTAAGTCCTGAAATTCTACAACACCCATAAGACTGGGAAACTTATGTAACTCTAGGAACTCATCTATCTTTAAGCATTGAAGTTTTGTAAGACCCACAACACACCCTAAGTTCTTCATATTCTAACAATTAAATATAACCATGCCCTTGAGTTTAGTTGGTAGGGTTTCTATCTCTATTAGATCATCGTTCTAATCAAGAGATAGATCTTCAAGACTAGAACAATAATCTTTAAAAATCAATATGGTGGATATTTTATTTCATGATAGTTGTATGGATTTGAGCCTCAAATATTTAAAAATTGAATAATCCACATGATTCAATAATCTAGGATTCTAGAAATAGCACCGAGGCTTCTTGGAATAGAGCTCTTCTAGATTTGCAAGATGAAATCCTCTAATTGGGCACCCTTCTATATGTAAGCATTGAAGTCATGATGTGGGATTTGTTCTATTCTCTATCTATTTCCTATATATTTTTTAACATGGTTGAATGATAAATTTATTGTTGGAGTTGGCGTTTGCATTTTTTACCTGTTCCACTCCCATATTTACCCTTATTTTTTTTGGGTGTAATTCCAGAAATAATTCTTAAGCAACCGTTTGTGATTCTATATGGTGTTTTCAAATGCCATATCTCTCACAATAAATCCATCTTTGGAAACAAAAAAAAGTTAATGTTGGGAAACTTCGCTTGCACTCGATTTTACTCAAATAAACGATAAGATGTTCCATAATATCTTGGAACAGATCCACACAATATTGCCAAGCCATCCATTATATTGCATTTATTATATGATTGTTTTCTAGGCTCATAGAAAAATCATGAGATTTCTCTGCCCATTCTATGCTCACATTCAAATTAGGAATTTTATCACTTGATTAAACAGTTGAATTTGTCAAGCAATTAAACAACCAAGTAACCAATTTAGTCGTAGCATAAAGAGTTATGACCCATGTGGTAAAATACTTAGGATTTGATGATTGGTACGATTTCATGTATGACATCGACACATCTAGCCAATTATTAAGAAATAAAATGTTACTGATAATTTACCCTGTGTCACTTATTTTCTTACTACAAAATACTGAAAATGATTGCTAGATGGCCTGAAATCATGCTTTTAACAGAGGTAAAATATAAGAGGATTGCCTAGACATCTAAGGTGTAAGTCGAATGATTATTTGAGAGTATACAAAAGATATTGGCACTGAGATTCTACAACTCATACGCTGGAGGTTCGCCTTTCTGGAATATCATTGATTTAATTTCCATATTGGAAAAAATATTCACAACTTTCTCTGACTAGGCTATAACTTTTCTACCAATAACATCGTCCACCAGATAGTTTGTGTGTTACCGCCAGGAAGAGTAAATGT
The DNA here is from genome assembly GCA_028583015.1 of Wollemia nobilis. Taxonomy (NCBI): domain Eukaryota; kingdom Viridiplantae; phylum Streptophyta; class Pinopsida; order Araucariales; family Araucariaceae; genus Wollemia; species Wollemia nobilis. The sequence goes on from JAQPPZ010016936.1 coordinate 715,374, forward strand.
CCTTGGTGCCTTTCTCATTGATTTCCACTGTTAGATTTAACGCTGGGAAACATTGAGAATGATTAGAAAATACAATACGATGATGCCAGAAATGCAAACAATATCAAATTATATTTGCTTGCGGAAGCTACATGCTAGGTTGTAGCAATTAATCTCTATAAGAAAATTGACTGACGTGCAGTGAAGTCAAGTCAAGGCATGGAAATTATTATCTTTGTGGTTGAGTTATTTGACCTCAGATTTAGAAATCAAGCAACATTACCCTAATGTAAACTACCAATGGATACACAGTTACACAATATCTGATACCAAATGTTAGAACCTCGAGGTTCTAATATAATTTAATAAATAAATGGATCAGGAACTATAAAAATTTAATAAATAATTAATATGAATTCAATAAACTTTGGCTACTTTCAGGTTGCTCCCTCCTTAGAATCGAACGCCACTTCAAGGGGCTCCTTCCTTAATTTTAAAACTAAATATATTTTCTCTTCTTGATCCCCTTAATATATTTTTTTTTTTTATAATGTTGGTTGATCTTTCATTAAGCTCATTATTACATCAAGAGGTGGATAAACACACCACTGGTAGGATTCCTAATAAACTATTACATAGCATATTTGCAAACATGTGATATAGAGAGATTTAAACATTTATATCTATCCTAACCCTATGTAAGTTCAATATGATAGTTCACATAATAATTAATATATTAATTATTATAGTAACCCTAACCCTAATATAATAATGAATTATACTATTAACAATAAATTATATGTTAGTTCAATGTGATAATTCACATAATAATTAATATATTAATTATTATAGTAACCCTAACCCTAATATAATAATGAATTATACAATTAACAATAAATTATTGTTAGGATGTGGGATCCTAACAACAAAGTTCTAAAGATTGCAATTAAATAATGAACACTATAATATTAACTCAACAAAAATAAGTTGCTTTCTCTTTTCCTTGATCTACACTTACCAATTTTGTTGAATCATTAATATTTTTAAAATATGAAATATACAAAATTAAAGTATCTTTGAAAGTTAAGGCATCTATGTTCTTTGAATAAATAACATATACTTTACTTTTTTTCAAATAATTTCAAAGTTTAAACAAATAAATTTACAATATTAATCAAGTTATTTATTATTTATAAAACATATATTGATTGGAATTTCTACTATAAAACATAAATTAAATAAATTTTTTAAATAATTGCAACAATATTAAGGCACATCATCAATATCTATACAAAAGACATGTAAAATCCACGCAACTAACAAATATCTTAACTAATTACTATTTAATTATGCTAGAGGCATTTTCTACAATGGCAGCCAAGAGGGTAAGAGGAAAAGAGGTCATACATGTCACGCCGTAAACAATTTTTTTTTTTATTAAAAAAATTAACATTAACAAAAACATTTAAAATATTTAAACTAAAACAACCGACTAACCAACCCTCGCAAACATTTAAAATATTTAAACTAAAATAACAAGCTAACCAACCCAACTGTTTAATAAAGGATATATATCTAAAAAGGCCAAGAGTTATCAATTGATAACTCTCGGCGTTTTTAGATATATATCCTTAGCATATTATTTCATCCCATATTTTAAAGAGGATAGTGTAGTGCAGTAAGTATTATTGAAAATATTTGTGTTATGTAATCTCTTTATGAGAAGCACATGAACTATTCCTTTAAATGCATCTAACATCTATCCATCCACCTTTTAAAATTAGTATGTTATATTTTATTTTTAAAATAATATGATTATTAAATTTTCATTAAAAATTTTAAAACTCTAATTTAATAAACAAAATAAGAGTGTCCTCCTTATAAATATTAATAACTACTACATCTAAACCTAACATTCATGAACGTTCATTTTAAGAGGCAATGAAATATTATATATTAAATATATAACGATGGATGTTTAGGTTTAGTTTTGTTTTTTTTTTAAAGTTCAAAATTTAAACCTGGTAATAAAAATACTCAATTTTAAATAATAGATTTCTCACACTAATATATACCTATCTATTTAAAAATAATAATGATAATTTATAAGAATTATAAAATATGGAAAAAAATATATATTTGTGAAATTCAGTCTAGGAAAATTTTAATTTTCAACAAGAATTTGTGTCAGAGACCTCCACGACATGTTCTTTCCGTTTTGCCCTTTCCCCAGTGGCCTTTTGTTCATCAACCTGAATTTGCAATGCCTGCAAACCTGCTTCTAGTTTTGGATATATCTCGTGTCAGTTCTTCCACACGTTTCTCCAATTTTTCCTTATCTTTATTCAAAGCCAATGCCCTGAATATGGCGGAAGGTATCTTCAGCTTTCTTAGCCATGTCGACATACGTTGGAGAACAAGTGCAGCCACATTCACATTCACATTCTCATTCCTAGTCGGATTCTTGCAGTCAGCGTTGCCTCTTTTATATGGCAGCTTTTATATGTCTGCGAGAGGGGGAAAAAGACCCGCAATAAAAGGACATTTCGACGCAGTCAATAGATTTTGATGTTCCGCAACAATATAATCCTTGTTTTTTTCAATGAATTCGTTTGTCTGGTAAGTAACGTTACCGGCATAATGGGCAATGGTAAAATCAGTTCTGCGAAGTTTTGGTTTTGAAATTTTTGTGCAGCTTCTCAGCAAAATCTTTCTGCTTTGGTCCTTGGTAACATGCTTGTTATCTAGATTGTAAAGTAACTTATCACTAAGGTAATGCTCTAGTGACAACTTACCCTATTTTAGCCAATGATGTGTGGCAATGAAGTTGCATCATTGGAATTTAATATCCCATAGCTAGTGAAATAATTCCCTCTAGTGTTCATGATTCTTAGAAGAACATGAATTGGACAACATATCAAGTAAATAACTACCTAAGTTTCTTTATTTATGATATTTAATTATAATATAAAACTACTTCAAATATCCATTTTATGTAGTCTATATTTTTAACTTAATTTGAGTATGTATAAACTATAATAATTTATAATCATACCTAATAATAGTATCTTCTTCACAGTACAATGGTATCATTGTTATATAGCCTAGATGATGTCATATAAATTCATATCATAAATACAATAGTAATGTATTATGTTGTTGACTCCTTAACATATGTTTCCTTTGTAAAGATCGTGAGGAATTAGTAAGTCACATATTATTAGAATGTAATTGCTTCCTCAAAATATTGTATGATTCCCTAACATATTTTCATAATAGGGGTTTCCAATTATCTAAAACATGTTACCTTTGTGAAGATCATGAGGAATAAGTGAATCACATAGTTTGAGAATATAATTACTCCCTCAAAATATCATATGATATAATAGAGAAGATGGGGGTGGTATGGATGATGCTTAACAACATGGTAGGATATATAGAATAGTGGAAGAAGTCTTTCAAAATCTCAATAATGAATAATATTTGGAATTTGATACCATTTCATTATGTATGGGGTGTTTGGTTGGAGAGAAATAGAAGGATTTTAAATGGGAGATGAAATCTACAACTAGGAATAGAGAACACATCATAGCGGCCATAGTTGGAGGAGGAGAAATACTAAGGCATAGCTAGGAAATGGCGATCAAAGCTATTAGTGAGTACTTAGGTATAATGACTAGTTATTACTTTGAAGCCCTCAATTAGTCATTAGTTTGATGCCCATAATGGAGTAGTGTTAGCAATAGTAAAGGTGGTGGTTCAATTGAGAGCTAAGAGATTAATAAATAAGGAAGAATTTGGAGGAAATAAAACATAGTAACAGACACACTATGATACCTAAATACACTAGATAAATTTCAAGTGATACATGTCTATAGAGAAGAAAATGAGGTATCTGAATGGCTAACCAACTAGGAAGCTTTTAGAGAGGAAGATAAAATATGGATACCACCAGATGGTATACATCTAGATGTCCTTCATTTAGTGGAACAGGGGAGAGGACATGTAGAAAGCCAGTCTAAGCAATGAGAGTTCCTATGTTTAAAATATTCGTAGTAAATTGTTTTTTGGAGATTTATGGAATTGCATGTTGTGAGACAATTCCATTTGGAGATAATAGGGATTTATCAGCTTGTAGTTATGGGAATTTTAAGAAATGTCTGATGAGGGTTCTATTTTTTGAAAATTTGTAAATGCAAATGGACCTATTTTCTAGAATTCTAAGAATTCATTTGTTGAGGGCTCCTTTTCTAAAGAGCTATGGACTTGTCTACGAGATCCATATTTTGAAGATCGATATCCTACTTAAGGTTTAACATTCATAATATTTGTAGATATACCTATTGAGGGAATCATTTTCTAGATATGTGTAGAGTTATGAATTTTTGGAAGCATAATGAGGCCCCAAGATAGAAGGGTTCCATTTTATGAAGGTGAATAGATTTGTGTGTGGAAGGGTCTATTTTCTAAAGATATTTGGACTTGTCTACTGAGGGTTCCATCTTTTAGAGCTTATGAACATAATTATATTGAAGTATAGTCCATGTTTATGCACTAAGAATAAATAGAAGATCTAATGCAATGAATGTACTAAAGTTTTAGGTGTTCTGATTTAGCTAGAATAAATAAATAATAGATCTAGGATATTGTTGTAAGAATGTTTATGAAGATTTATAAAAGGGTTTAGGCCATTTCAAAACTCGGATTTTACCCCAATAATAAAAAAAGAGTATTTTGTTATTGAGTGTCTAAAAAAATATGCAATAGAATACCTATTATGAATTACGATGGTGAAAAATATAGTCTAAAATATCAATCTCAATCTTGATTGGATTAGTAATGTTTTGTATTGCTAGAACTAGAATTTAACAAAGGCACAATTTTAATTTATCGAATGATCATCGTTCCTATTGAATATCCAAGATATGAGAGAAAAATCAACAATAAACCTTTTGAATAAAAAAAAAATGAGCTTTCACATGTTCTTTAGAATAGGAAATTCTAAGTGGCATGCACCATCACATATTTAATTATATAACCATCTTCATGTTATCAAAATTGTATTTATCCAAGTTATCCTAATGCTTGTGTTGGACTAGAGTATTTAAGATGGTGTACATACCTCAAGTACTCCTATATCTTAATAATGATGTTGATATCATCCAAGTGGATAATGATGAAGGTTTCAATAAATGACTGAAGTATGTCATTTTGAATGTAACATGTACGTTGGTCAAGATTGAATCCATTGTAAATAACTCATATATATCCTTGTTTATTCTTGTGGATATATCTCATATATATTTCTAAAGTAATTATATATCCCTCAAGTTGGTCCAAATATTAAAAATACGAGGTTAAAGAACCTTGGTGTCTAGTTTCGGATTAGGATCTTTTTTGGAAGATCCAAAATTTAAACCCTGGTTTGTGGTTTTACACGGGCCATGATAGTTTATATATATATATATATATATATATATATATATATATATAGATATAGATATATATGGTTAAGTTTACTTCATTATTGTACTAATGTTGCCTACACTTTGGAAAATTTGAGGAATTTAATTATAAAAAAATTTGGATAACCTGGAGGTGGTTTTAAATGCTGATTTTCTAATTTCTCTTTGGTCCATAATTCATTCGGTTTCCTGGCGATGGAAGAGTCTGTTATTCAAAAATTAGTGGAGTTTCTTTCATTATCCCTTGTTGTGTCTTGAAGAGCCCAATTTCTTCTTCTAATATGGGGTCTTTTCCTTTGGATTCCCTGGAGATGAGCTTTTAGGTGGGTAAGGATCTGGTGTTTAATCCTTCTCTTAATGCTTGCAGTGATGGATCGGTGGATGTTCATTCCTCCCCAAAGTGTAGGGTTGGGCTGGTGGTTGATTGCTCCTTCTCTTCTTCAAGGCTAGAAAAGGGATCCCCTGGCCCTTTTTATGAAAGCTTTCGAAAGTCCTGTATTTCTATAGGAATCAAAATAAAAGTGGGTATACCAAAGAAGAATGACTGCATTTTTGTAGCTACCTGTGGTGGTATTCCCGATTTGAGTTTTCCAAGAAGAATAAGCTTGAGGTGTCGAAGTAGACAACTCAGTATGGATGCATTTAAAATATCTCCTTCTTCCAGGGGAGTATGAGTTGTGGTGGGCAGTGATCCGAGTTCCTGGTGTGTTGCTCTATGTTATTTTCTCTGGAGATGTAGGGACAGGAATCATTTCTGGTTTTTGGTTTTTGTTGGATGGTTTTGGAGCCCAGAGTGGTTTTTAGTTTTAAATATTTTTTACAAGATTTTTATTGTTATCTACATACGAATTTAATTGCTTTAATTTTATTTAGTACTCCTCGGGTGGTGTGAGGCCCTTTCCAGTTGATTGGGCAGTGCTTTAAATGCTTCCATTGAAGGGGTCTATCTGTTCCTTGGTGGGATGGGTGGGATTTTCAAATTTTAAAATTTAAATTTTCATTCACATCAAGGAAAATAGGTTTGTGTGGGTTCTCAAATTCTATATTTTTATTTTTCTGCCTCCTCTCATTTTTTCAGTGCCTTGGTTGCAATTGATGATTTTTCTTTATCGGTGTTGTTGGTTGTTTATCCCCTTTGGGGTGGATGGTTGTTAGTCTCCTTTTGGAGCTAGTTTGTTGGATTGTATTCGGTTCTCTCTCCCTTTGGGATTTGTTGTATAATGTTGTGGGATTCCTTTCAAAACCCTTTTTCTTAATATTACCAAAAAAAATATACCCCCATTGTACCATCATGGTACACCTTGTAAATATTAGATTAGGGTCAAGTCTTAGATTAGAGTGTGAGTAATATTTTATGGGATGTAATTATGTACAGGAAATGCACAAGTGTCTTATATGTGAGTGTACACAAATATCTTTATATTAGAGAGTGTAAAGTGAAGATTCGTGTCTAAGTGTGCATACAAGATAGAGTCATGTGTATGCTAGTTTCAAGTAGATAAACCAAGAGTAATGAGACTTGGCATAAAGAAAGGAATAGTCAAATATCCAAAGAGTCATTCTACAAAGGCTATATATTACTCCATAGAGAGCATAGCAAGCATAGTGATAATAGTGAATATGGCAGTTGTATCTATCATTATTGTAATAGGTTTTTAATGATACATTTGTAAGAGAAAGAGGAGTAATAAATATTGCATACATTTGAGCAACTAATATTGTAAGTTTTTCTACATGCTTTGTACATGTATGATTCAGGCTATTACATTCATATTTCTACATATTAATGAATGTTAGTTGATATATTATAAGCCTTGATATACATATTAGTTTGCTCATATTATTTTGCTTACATAATTATCTTGATCTTACTATATTGTGGCTATCTCATATTTGATCTCGTGGAATTTATCTTATAAGTTTTATATTAACATTAAGGCTTCAAAATTCATTAATCATTAACAATATTATTCATAAAAATGATAATAATATAATGATAAATGGTCAAAATTATTCATGCAATAACATGAAGAAAACTTATAGTAGAATTGCTCAAAATATGCATAAAAGATTAAATATTAATGCTTGAATATAATCTTAAATTTTAAATACATTTCATGGAGCTTTGTTTCCATTATATAACCTTATAAATGTGACTCTTCAATACTTGACTATTGCACTTCTTACATATCTAGGAGATGCACCATTTCCTATTTCATATGTAAGAAAAACATCAAATGTTCTTTTGGCTTCGCATCTTGTAACTCGTGCTCATGACTCTTGACTCTCTATTTAATTGCACACTTAACTCTAACAATTACACACTCCTACATGCACACTCGCACACTTTATAAATAATACTTACACACTTCTACATGCACATACTAATACATGATACTTGTGCACTTTCTCACATTGCAAACTTGCACACTTATTACATGACACTTGCACACTTTCTCACATTACACACTTGCACATATAATTACATGACACTTGTGCACATCCTACACATAAACACTTACATAAAGGAGAAATATAAATCACACTCCTAAACTATAGACTCAACCTTATTCTAGTATTTACATTGTACCTTATGTACCATAGGGGTACGTTAGCATGTGGAAAATAATGTAATATTCTCCAACAACCTCCTTTATTACATTATTTTTATATTTAAGACTTTTGTCTTCAATATTTGATTCTTCCTTTTGTTCTTCTACTTTGGTCCTGAAACTGCTCTAGATTCTAATAATTAGCATTTTATTTGGCTATCTTTATTTGACATTTTTTTATATTTTTCTTTTGTTTCCTTATTTTTTCTTTTATTTCTTGATCTTGAACTTGCTTTGTTGTTCCTATGAATTCTTTCCTAATTCGTGTAGCATATTTTTCTATAACATTTGTAACATCAATACCTTAAAAAAAATTGAAGAATTTTTATTTTGTATCCTTTTTATAATTATCTTTATTTTATTTTTCAATAGAATTCTTTTTGTAATAGGTTTCATTTCATTTCCTTCTATATATTATTATATCTCTTCAATTTCTTAAACAAAACTTCCTTTTTAATTTTCTTCTAATCATAGCTGATGTTGTCATTGGTCATATCGGTACTGAGGTTGATATTGCCTTGGCTTGAAATTTGAAAAGTTCTATTCATTTGATTTCCTTGATTTGTATTCATCTAATTTCCTTGATTTAAGAATTATATCTACAAAAATTTGTATTATGACCACTTCTCTGCATATGTGACAAAATTTTGCTTTCCATCTAGATTATGAATTTGATGTTGTTGTAGTATTAATTAATACATTTTCCTTAGATACCAAATCATTAGTCATTTCATCTTTGAATAAATTTTCAACCTCATATTCTATATTCTTGAAGAATATTAACTAAGTTATCAAATTTTGTTTCCTTATTTGATATTTGAAGTAAATAAATGTTTACAACTCTCTAGAAATGCTCTTAATGTAACTTGAACAAGAAATTTTTCTACTCTTTCTCCCAAAGTCAATAGCTTTGCTTTTATTTCTTCTATTTTTTGAAGAAAGAGTTCTATGCTTTCTCCACTATTAACCTTCAAAGAATATAATTGATATTGTAAATTTAAATGGTTGCTTTATTTTTTCATTCAATTATTTTACATAATTTCTTCCAAGCATCTACAAAAGTATTTGCTCCACTTAAGTATGGTTGTATTTCATCAATTATCCCAAATGTAATCAATATAAGGGATTTTGCATCACTTTCTTCAAACTTCTATTTTTATCTTTCATATGCACTAGGGTTTTTCTTTGTTCCATTCACTATTTCCCAATGTTTTTCTACAATAAAATTTATTCCATTTTGTTTTTCTATGATGCAAAATTTGGGCCTTTCAAAAGTTGAGATTCAAAAAGAAATTTTTTGTTATTTGACATAATGCGAATCATAAAAAAAACTCTAATCAAATTTGTAAATCCGTAATTTGAAGTAGGAATCCTTTTATCTCCCTAATAGTTTATCAAGTTTGGGATTTTTTTTAAATCAATCAAAATTTTCAATTTAAAATAAAAATAAAAAAATAAAAAAAATGGAGTAGAAATCCTTCTCTCTTAAATTGAATTAATCTATCAAAATAAATCTAATTGCAAAATTTATTATGCAAATATAAAATATCAATATTTTCAAATTTTTAAAAATATTGAGGTTGAAGTCCTTTTAATTCCCCCCTTTAATTTTTTATTCCAATGGATTTGAATTCCTTTTAAATCCCACCTTTAATTTTATAATTCCTAACGTACTTAATTGTTCAAATTTTAAATAAATAAGCTTATGACTTCATGTGAAAAATATAAAAATTAATATAAGGTTTCTTACCTTTAATTTCTCTTTTCGAATTAGGTCTCAAAATTTTTGTTGACCTCTTCATGTCAAGAATGAAGTCACTCTAATGAATCACTTATTTAAATGCTTACTACTCACTTTCTGAGGAAACTCTACTTAATAATTCTAATATGAATGCACTCTACATAATGAAATGCTCACTGCTCTCCTAGCAATTGTGCCTCTCAAGTCTAAGTAATTAGGTGATACACTAATGATTGGCTCTCCTCAAGTGGATGCAATTGATGTGCTTTATTTCTAAATGTAAATATTCCAAATGCTACATCTAGATGCAAATATTCCAAATGTTTCATCTCCTTCAGCTCACAACCTTCACCAAAGCAATTGCTATCTCTTTGTCTTTAATGATAAAGACTCAAAATTAATTACAAAAAATGGTGTAGACAGGCAAATTGAGATGTCCTTATTGGCTAAAGCAGTTTTGGTATTTTGTGTTATTTTGTAAATGTACGCAAAGTGTTATTTTCTAAAGAGCTATGGACTTGTCTACGAGATCCATATTTTGAATATCTATATCCTACTTAAGTTTTTTTTTAAAGTGAAAAACCCCTTGCGGGGCCGCCTTGGTCTAAGAGACCACGAACAAGGGGTTCTACACCATCAAAGTCACCCGGGAGTCGCACCCGACCCTGCCCACACCAACATTATCAATTGGATTTTGGGTACCCAATTCAGCTTTTTGGTAGGGTGGAGATTCGAACCTGGGACCTCCTTTGGAGGATTATCCTCTCCTCTCCAACTCACCTACAACACCTGGGTAACCTACTTAAGGTTTAACATTCATAATATTTTTAGATATGCCTATTGAGGGACTCATTTTCTAGATATGTGTAGAGTTGTAAATTTTTGGAAGCATAATGAGGCCCCAAGATAGAAGGGTTCCATTTTATGAAGGTGTATGGATTTGTGTGTGAAAGGGTCTATTTTCTAAAGATCTTTGGACTTGTCTACTGAGGGTTTCATATTTTAGAGCTTGTGAACGTAATGATATTGAAGTATGGTGTATGTTTATACACTAAGAATAAATAGAAGATCTAATGCAATGAATGTACTAAAGTTTTAGGCATTTTGATTTAGCTAGAATAAATAAATAATAGATCTAGGATATTGTTGTAAGAATGTTTATGAATATTTGTAAAAGGGTTTAGGCCCTTTCAAAAACTCTGATTTTACCCCAATAATAAAAAAAGAGTTTTGTGTAATTGAGTGTCTCAAAAAATATGCAATAGAATACCTATTATGAATTAATATGGTGAAAAATATAATATCAATCTCAATCTTGATTGGATTAGTAATGTTTTGTATGGCTAGAACTAGAATTTAACAAAGGCACAATTTTAATTTATCGTTCCTATTGAATATCCAAGATATGAGAGAAAAATCAACAATAAAAATTTTGTATAAAAAAAATTGAGCTTTCACATGTTATTTAGAATAGGACATTCTAAGTGGCATGCACCATCACATATTTAATTATATAACCATATTCATGTTATCAAAATTTTATTTATCCTAGTTATCCTAATGCTTATGTTGGACTAGAGTATTTAAGATGGTGTACATACCTCAAGTACTCCTATATCTTAATAATGATGTTGATATCATCCAAGTGGATAATGATGAAGGTTTCAATAAATGACTAAGTATGTCATTTTGAATGTAACATGTACATTGGTCAAGATTGAATCCATTGTAAATAACTCATATATATCCTTGTTTATTCTTGTGGATATATCTCATATATATTTCTAAAGTAATTATATATCCCTCAAGTTGGTCCAAAGATTAAAAATACGAGGTTAAAGAACGTTCGTGTCTAGGTTCGATTAGGATTTTTTTTGGAAGATCTAAAATTTAAACCCTGGTGTGTGGTTTACATGGGCCATGATAGTTATATATATATATCTTCTTTTATAATTTTTTTTTTTTAATTAAATTCCTCAAATTTTCGAAAGTGTAGGGAACATTAGTACAATAATGAAGTAAACTTAACCACATATATATATATATATATATATATATATATATATATATATATATATATATATATATATATATTAGGAATAAATTTAGGAATATTTTTTCTTCCTAAATATTTTTTCCTCATCATATTTTCTTGTTCAAAAATTAGGAATAAAAGAATTGTTGGTGGCCCATTGTTTAGGAGAAGAGATGCAATTTAGAAGCAACTTTGCAAGCATTGCAAATTTAGGTTGATGAACAAAAGGCCACTGGAGAAAGGGAAAAAGGGGCAAAACATGCCGTGGAGGACTCTAACACAAATTCTTGTTGAAAAATAAATCTTTTCTAAACTGGATTTCACAAAATATATATATATATATATATATATATATATATATATATATTTGTGAAATCCAGGTTTAGAAAAGATTTATTTTTCAACAAGAATTTGTGTTAGAGTCCTCCACGGCATGTTTTGCCCTTTTCCCTTTCTCCGTGGCCTTTGTTCATCAACCTAAATTTGCAATGCTTGCAAAGTTGCTTCTAAATTGCATCTCTTCTCCTAAACAATGGGCCACCAACAATTCTTTTATTCCTAATTTTTGAACAAGAAAATATGATGAGGAAAAAATATTTAGGAAGAAAACTCATGGCTCTGATCTAGAGAACTTACATACTAAACCAATACTTTTAAGAACCATTATATAATTCCTTTTATCTTAGATTTAGAAATGCCAAGCATAGGTATTTGCTCAATATACACATTGAACATTCCATCCCTGGAATTGAAGCGAGTCCTAAAACTATTCTTGGTGAACCCTTTCGATCCCCTAGCCCCCGAGTGTAGAGGCACAACATACCCCCAGGGTCTCTTCGGCTCCCTGTAGATCCCATCAAAAATCATACGTGATAGGACAGTTTTCATGGAAGAGACCTAGGTTTGAATCTTGCCAAATGATACATCAATAATATCCAAGATTTATTGTAATACCACTATATAACAATGTAATACATATGAGACCTGTTTCAATCCACTATAACCAATTGAAAAAAATAATGGCATATAGTGTTCATGATTATTAGAAGTTCATATTTTGTACAAAAAATTAAGTAATCGACTACTTATTTTTATTTATCTAAGATATTTTATTATAATATAAAACTATTATAAACATCCATTTCATGTGGTGTGCATTTTCTTACTTACATTGAGTATGCATAAATGAAATTATTTTTAATTTATGATTTAATCATACCATTATTATATAGTTTGGATGATGGTATATTATTCCTTACCATAAATAAAATAGTGATATATTGTGTTCTTGAGGGTCTTAGAAATGGATATTATGGGATGCCTATAATGGATTAAGATGGTGCAAAATTCATATTCAAATGTATCAATCTTAATCTTTAAGGGTTATGTGATATTTTAAATTGCTGGAACTTAAATTTAAGAAAAGTACATAAGCATAACAATGCCTTTCTAGGATAAAAGTATTTAGCTTCCTTGGTTCAATATGCTTTCCAAATTAGATGCTACTAAGGCATGTTGAATGGTTGGTAGTGTTTATCTAGATTGTATAGTAACTTATCACTAAGGTAATGCCCTATGACAACTTACCCTATTTTAGCCAATGATGTGTGGCAATGAAGTTGGCATCATTGGAATTTAATATCCCATAGTTAGTGAAATAATTTTCTCTAGTGTTCATGATTCTTAGAAGAACATGAATTGGACAACTTATCAAGTACATAACTACCTAAGTTTCTTTATCTATGATATTTAATTACAACATAAAACTACTCCAAATATCCATTTTATGTAGTTTATATTTTTAACTTAATTTGAGTATGCATAAATTATAATAATTTATAATCATACAAATAATAGTTTTTTCTTCATAATATAATGGTATCATTGTTATATAGTCTAGATGATGTCATATAAATTCATATCATAAATACAATAGTAATGTATTATGTTGTTGATTCCTTAACATATGTTTCCTTTGCAAAGATAATGAGGAATTAGTGAGTCACATATTATTAGAATGTAATTGCTTCCTCAAAATATTGTATGATTCCCTAACATATTTTCATAAGAGGGGTTTCCAATTATCTAACACATGTTACCTTTGTGAAGATCATGAGGAATAAGTGAATCAAATAGTCTTAGAATATAATTACTCCCTCAAAATATTATATGATATAATAAAGAATATGGGGGTGGTATGGATGATGTCTAACAACATGGTAGGATGTATAGAATAGTGGAAGAAGTCTTTTAAAAGCCCAATAATGAATCATATTTGGAATTTGATACCATTTCATTATGTATGGAGAGTTTGGTTGGAGAGAAATAGAAGGATTTTTAAAGGGGAGATGAGATCTACAACTAGGAATAGAGAACATTTAATAGCTGCCATAGTTGGAGGATAGCTAGGAAATGGCTATCAAAGCTATTAGTGAGTACTTAGGTATAATGACTAGTTATTACTTTGAAGCCCTCAATTAGTCATTAGTCTGAAGCCCATAATGGAGTAGTGTTAGCAATAGTAAAGGTGGTGGTTCAATTGAGAGCTAAGAGATTAATAAATAAGGAAGACATTGGAGGGAAGCAAACATAGTAACAGACACACTCTGATACCTAAATACACTAGATAAATTTCAAGTGATACATGTTTATAAAAAAGAAAATGAGGTATCTGAATGGCTAGCCAACTAAGAAGCTCTCAGAAAGGAAGATAAAAGATGGATACCCAGAATGGCTAGCCAACTAGGAAGCTCTTAGAAAGGAAGATAAAAGATGGATACCCATAATGGCTAGCCAACTAGGAAGCTCTTAGATAGGAAGCTCTTAGAAAGGAAGATAAAAGATGGATACCCATGTGTATCTTCTCGATGAGGTGTCTGAATGTTCGTACAGCATTTCAGCAAAATCTTGTGCTTTGGTAACATGCATGTTTCGTCCAAGAGAGCGACGATACCCGTGCGTTTCTTGATTATTTACAAACGGGATGTAACTCCATTTGATTCCTTCTTCTCTGTACTCTTCTTGCTTCATTTTATAAACATGCTGATTAAAATGTTGTTGCAGCTTCTCATTGGCAAAATTGATACAAAACTGCTCAAAACTGTTGTTCGTAAACCTTCCAAAGCCATATATATCCAGAACTCCAATGAAGGTCTCTGATTCAGGATCTTGTCCAATGAACTTGTTGATTTTGAAAAGAATCCAGTCAAACAATCGTGTATATATTGTCTTGGCTAAAGCATCCCTGCTGGTGGCTGCTGCTTCTGGGTTTAGATACATATTAATAATTTCATTCGGTGCCCACCATTTTGACATTAAAAAGTGATTTCTCATCTTTAGGTATTGAAGAATCTATCCCTTTCCTACAGGTAAAATTAATATTACCCAGATGCAGAATGGCTGCCACAACCCTAACTATCGCATCCTCTTCTTCCCTACTGAAACCCACAGCATTCATTGCTCTTCTGGTTGCATGGAACTGGTCAGCATCATTAACAACATCTAATTGTCTTTGGTTAAGATAATGAAAGGATTTCGGCTCTCCCAAATTGTATTTGGCAATGTTCTCAGATGGACCAGAACAAATCTGGTAGAAACAGTGAAAATTCCTCTCTGTTTTTGAGACTTGACAAACACGGCATCTCTCCAAAAGATAGGTCCTTACTGCAGCTCCTGAAATCTCACCATTTCTATCGAACTGAATTTCAATAAATTTCCCAAAGCGGCTAGAATTATTGTTTCTGACTGTTTTTGCATTACCAAATGCTTCAAGAACAGTGTTTGATTCTATAACTTGTTTTTCAACCGTTCTCCCTTCTGTTGTATGTGGGCCACTCACCTAAGCCAGATAACGCATGATCAATTTCGTAGTTTCTGTTTTACCGGCTCCGCTTTCTCCACTAACTAAAATAGAATTACTTTTTCGTTCGTTTATCATAGTCCAGTAAAAACATGGGGACTAATCTGTCGAAATTCTGCTCCCTTGTATTGTTGCATCATCTGAGTATCATACAAGTGAGGTATTCTTCTGAACGGGTTGACGGGGATCAGTATATTTCCTGTATATGTATATATGTTATTGAGCTCATATCTAATATTTATATTCTGCAGCAGTTCTGGATCATTTAAGTAGGAAAGTTTTATCATATCGTCAACTCCTTCGGAGGGTGCCTCTTTATCTTTGGGGTACACGTCTGACATACGAGCAATCCCCTCGTTTCCTTTTCTGGTCATAAATTGAACCTTCTCACCAATAATGGAAGTAATTGTTCCATCATTCCAGGCTGCATTTTTATCTTCTACCCATACATGGAAGCCTATTACAATATTCAATGAAGCCGCCATTGTGAAAATTGATCCTCTAGACGAACAAACGACTCAACTAAAAGAAAATAACTATTTTTGAGTTCTCCAATATGGTTCTATGGTTGCCTTGGTAATCATTAGAACATTAATATATTTATCATGCTTTGGGATAAATTATTGGATGAAGATAAGATCGCCTGCTTCTTGGGATTGTCAAAATGCTCCAATTCAAACTATAGGTAAACTATTTTGGATACCCTATAAGCATTTTAATTGACACTATAGCAACATAATACTTTGTACTTCCACTTCTATAAGGAAACAGTAAAATAAGAACTAATTATAGTAAACTAAGAACTAATTTCATGGTGACTGCATGGATGGTTCAATTTTCATATTTCACAATAGTTTCCAAAAATATGTAGAATCAACCATTACTTAGTGTTGTTTTTAAGAAAAGAAATACATTGCATAAATAACATACAATACAATAGGACATCCATAGATATAACTGATCTTTACTAAAGAGAATCAAAATGCAGTCCAATTGATAATGAAATAATCAATGAGGAGGGGTATATATACCCAAGTGCATAATTCCTTTAGATCAAGGTTATGAGCCCAACCCTTAGGAATTAAATAATAAAAAATTACAAAAATACTTTTTTCAAGGTTTACATGGGTCCAAAGGGAAAATATAACAACACAAGTGTGAATAGTTATTAATGGCCTCAAGATAAGCTTAACCACCATATATTCCAACATCCTTTCTTAAACTAAATGGGGGACACAAAGAGAGACCTTTGCTTTTCATCCCCCTTAAGGAACACTCTCAAACTCTAAGAATCTTCCACATGTGCACAAAAGTGACCTCGAGCATGATCGTGGTCAAAATATATATTCTTACTCTTATAAAGGAACAAACACTAGATCTAACATCCCATGAGCATGGAGATATTACATAAATTACATCTATATCTTAATGTACTTTATCTAGTAATGAACTAATGAATAGGTTAGATAGTACTCTTATTCTCGCAAAAAAAGTAAAAATTTTCCAATCTCCTCCAAAATTGTTAGCATCCACTTGGGATGTTTACTTTCCTCAATGGCAACATAATATTTAGACTCCATGCAAGAAAAAGAAATGATGGATTGGAGTCTAGAACAACATGAAATCGGGTTGGATTCTAAGTAGAACACAAAGTCTATGGTGGACTATTGCTCATCCAAATCACCTACCCAATTAGCATCTAACAAACCTATTAAATTTGGAGGAGAACCAACAAAGTAGTGGATGCTCGTCTGATATGTTCCTTTGATGTATCTTAGAATATAATTTTTTATTGTTCAATGAATATCTTAAGGTACCTACATGTACCTAGAGAAATAACTAATAGAAAAGACTATATCTGGTCTAATGTGAGTGAGATATGAAGTTCTCTTGCAAGATATTAGTATAGAGTAGCATCAGCTAAAGGTGTGGTGCAATCAACCCAAAATTTTAAATTCAAAGTAAAGGGGTTTGAGTAGGCTTACACTCCTTCGTATCGAACCACTAAAGAATATCAAAAGCATACCAGGTTGAGAAATGGTAATGCCAAAATCTATCTTATCAATTTGGATTCCCAAAAAAAAGTGTAAAAGCCCAAAATTTGTCATCTCAAAGGTGGAATGAATTCATGAATTCATATTTTAAATTAGATTAATAGAGTTGTTGATGGTTAGAAGATTATTAAAATACAACATAATCATCAAAGTTTCCTCATCATATTGTTTATTATAAACATCATGATTAGCCTTACATCACTAAAATCCACAATGAAGAAAAAAGAGTGAATTTTCCCATACAAAGCATGATAAGCCTACTTAAGACCATGGAAAGATTGAATCAAGTGGTATACCAATGGAGTATGACCCTCTATATCAAATATGTGTGGTTGTTGCATATAAATTTTCTCATGAAGTTCACCATAAAGATAGGCACTCTTCACATCCATCTAATGCACCTTCCATCCAGGAAACATCAATAGAAAAAATCATTTTGACAAAGTCCATCATAGCCATATTGTAAAAGTCTCAAAATTGTTCACTCCCTCCTACTAAGAGAAATCCTTGGAAATAAAACATATCTTATTCTTTTAATCTAACCATATGATGTGCACTTGGTCCCATATACTCACACACCACAATATTCTTCTCTATTAGTAGAGGTATCAACTCCTCTATTATGTTCTTCATCAATAACTCATACTTTTCTACCATAGCATCTTTCCATTTAGGCTTACCCTTAGTCTGATAGTATGCGAGAGGATCCTATGAATGGGATACCTTCAAAAGAAAAGCTCAAGAAGGATCCTTCTAATGTTGCTTAATGGATAGAATATGTTGTGCATCATTTAGAAGCATCTTAATCCACTTGGATGTAGGACTATTAGAAGAATGATGTGTATCCTACACCATCTCAACATCAAAAGCTAAAACAAAAGAATTCAACTCGTCATCACTCACCCCATCATTCAAAACTAGAATATTTTATACTAATAAATCTTGCTCATATTATCCTACACTACCTAAGAAGCTTCCTAAAATGGGGTTAAATAAATAGATAGAGAATAACCACTTAAAGAGGAAGATGTTGTGATGCAAATAAAACTAGCCAAGATGTCTGAAGAATCTATCTATTATGGAATAGGTAGTGAATCTAAAGAATTAGTAGTTAAAATATCTAGAAGATACGTGAAAGGAATATGTGGAAGAACCTCATCAAAGATAACAATTCTCCTAATAAATATATCGTGCTTCTAAGGATTATAAAGATGATATACCTTTGAGGTATTAGAATACACCACAAATATATACTTATGGCTCTTTGGTGCCTCCTTTTTTCAAATATACTTGGGTATGTGAGCCAATGTTAAAGACCTAAATATTCAAAATTGAGATACATCTAGATTAACCCCTATAAATCTCTCAAGAGGTATCATCCCCTGAACTACCCTAGTAGGAACCCTATTGATGACTTAACCCACACAAGTGATCGCTTCACCCTAAAAATTATGATCTAATCCCTTGAAATAAATCATACAACATGTCACCTCCGTGATTACCTTATTTTACTTTTAGATACAATATTTTTTTATTTTATTTAGGAGTGTTGTAAATAATTTTTTGATAACCTATTCCATACATGGCCAAAAAATCATGAAAATACAACTATCATATTCACCACCCCCATCTATTCTTGAATACTTGATCCTTCTATTTAGTTGATTTTCAAGAAGAGCCTTAAAAGTATTGAACCTCGTAAAAACTTCATTATTGATGCTAATTGTATAGACCCACACATATCTAGAAAAATCATCAATAAAAAGAAGTGTCTATTTTCTAAAAGATAAGGTGTATCCATAGGTCCATAAATATCATTATGTATGAACTCCAAAGGGTGAGATGCCCTCCTAGCAATTTTTCAAAAAGGTCTTTGTACGATGTTTTCCTAAAATGCATCCCTCACATGTACCACTTGGAGGGGAGATACTTGAAATCCCAATGGTCGTCTACTACTTACTCATGTATTAAGAGACCATAACTGAGATGTCAAAGCCTATGATACCTCTTTTTAATCTCATTATTAGCCTATTCAACCATAGAAACAAAGTTTTTATTTCCAAAAGAAGTAGAATAAAAGGAAGGTATTTTAGCTAGCTTATGCATATGGTTAGTTTCATCAAAATATTCATAAACAATATTTTTGAACTCGCTATCTATATTCGTAACCACCCATTTATTACAGTAGAATTCTACTTTCGTATTTGTATGTGTAATAGGATAAATAGACAAAAGGTTAGGGCCAACATTAGGAACATGAAGTATCTCATCAAATTATAAAAATCTAATAGTGATGTATCCACTTCCTACAACTTGCAATGAAGAGTTATCTCCAATCACAACACGTTCCCCTACATGAGTTTTGTTGTAGACTTGAAGAAGGTTCTTGTCCTACATCATGCGCCTAGTAGCCCCTAAATCTACTATCCACTTATCTAAAGAAGTGGATATTCAATATGTAGAATGAATTGTAACAAGTGTCTCTAAGTTTTCTCAATTAAAATTATTCTCACCTTATACATAGATGAGAATAATATTGGCACCCCATTTATTTCTACTTCAATTTCTCTATCTAAATTCTATAAAATTCTACCTTGTGTCCTTCCTTTTTGTAGGACTCTCAAGTAGATTTCTAGAGCTTCTAGGTGGCATTGTTAGGACTATTCAATAAGAGCACACAGTTTTTGGATTTTTAGCCAAATTATCTCATGTCCCAGTATTTTAGATCTTGAGTAGTCTCAAATATAAGAGCAATCAACATTTATATAGCCAAAATAATTGTTGGAGAATATTACATTATTTGGTACATGCTAATGTACCCCCATGGTACCTTCATGGTACACCTTGTAAATATTAGATTAGGGTCAAGTCTTAGATTAGAGTGTGAGTAATATTTTATGTAATGTAATAATGTGCACAAAATTTATAAGTATCATGTGACTAAGTGTGAAAGTGTAATATGAGTATATGTGCACAAGTGTCTTGTATGTGAGTGTACACAAGTATCTTTAGATTAGAGAGTGTAAAGTGAAGAGTCATGTCTAAGTGTGCATACAAGATATAGTCGTGTGTATGCAAGTATAAAGTAGAGAAACCAAGAGTCATGAGATTTGGCATAAGGAAAGTAATAGTCAAGGATCCAAAGATTCATTCTATAAAGGTTATATATTACTCCATAGCAAGCATAGAAAGCACAGTGAGCATAGTGAGCATAGTGAAGATAACGATTGTAGCTATAACTATTTTCATAGAATTTTAATGACACATTTGTAAGATAAATAGGTTTAATAAATATTGTATATATTTATCAACTAATGTTGTAATTTTTGGTCCATGCTTTGTACATGTATGATTTAGGCTATTATATTCATATGTCTACATATTAATGAATGTTAGTTGATATATTATAAACCTTGACATACATATTAGTTTGCTCATATTATTTTTCTTACATAATTATCTTGATCTTACAATATTGTGGCTATCTCATATTTGATAATGTGGAATTTATCCTATGATTTTTATATTAATATTAAGGCTTCGAAAGCCATCAATGGTATCATAGCTACTATGAGTAGTTCCTTGCACAGGTTAAATTTTTTAATTGCATATAAAATTAATTTTGTCTAGTTTAACAAATTAGTTTAGAGTATGTCTACTTTAAAGGGATTTGGACCTGGAATCTATTGAATCTCAAAGTATGCAAAAATCTAGATTCTTTTCACAATTGTAGAAACAAGGAGTGAAGACTAGGACTCGACTATAGAGTCTTTCCATGGTTGTAGAATAACTAGTGAAGACTAGAACTCAACTATTTGGGTGAATCAACTTTAATATAGTTTATCAATATAGGAAAATAGCCAACCCTTGATATCATAAAAGATTTAGGGTCATAGAAAATCCTTGACATTGATTTCTACCAACTCAAAATGAGGTTGAAGGATTCAGTACAATCAAGACATATTGGTTGAATCTTTAGGGAATTCATTATGAATTTGATATCATTGGAGTTCTTAGGTGTGACCTAAGATAGTGATACAGTAGATATTGGTCATCAAAAGAGTGAGAAGCTTCCTACAACGAATAGAGAGAAATTTTATCTTCTGATGAGCAAAGAATAATGATAGTAGAGATTGTAGAGGATTGAGAAGAATTTAGAGCTTCCTAAAAGTAGAATAGAAACATTAAAAGTTAAGCTAACTTCAAGTGTTGGTTTGATAATATATATAATATATTAAGAATATTCAAGTCATATTAATATTGGTATTGGTTAAAGAATCCAATATAGAAGACATAAGCCCAAGATGTCAATATTAAAATAAGAGACACTTCAAGAAAAGAGGTCCAAGAAAGAAAGACCTTATAAGGAAAGAAAATAGACCTAAGAAATCATTGAATAGAATTAAATGATAAGAAAAATAAGCTCATATTGATAAAGGTTAGAAAGAAGCTTTATTCGGCCAGCTACAAAAGGAAATAAAGAGGCGTGTTTTAGTCTATGAGTGAAAATCTTCTTAGATATGTATTTTGCATATCAATCATATTAGTCATTAGTGCATTTATATACAAAGGTCAATAGATCATTTTGGATAAGAGTACTAAGATAGCACAATAGTGAAAAATAAGAGTGTTGTTAAGGTATAATACTTTAGATTTGGGAAGGTGCTATCATCTTTTAGGCAAAGAAGACTTTAGAACTATGGAGATATCATCTTTTAGGTAGAATATTTTTAGCACTAGGAGAGGTATCATCTTCTAGGTGAAACAAAGAAGATTTCAATGCTAGGAAAGGTGCCATATTCCAAGTGAAATAGACAAGTTTTTTTAGCATTAGAAGATATGTTATCCTTCAAGGCAGAATAGAGACTGTAGTGCAACTGGTGAGGACAATAGTGCGCTATATTCAAGGTAGAATATATTAAATAAAGCACTATCTACAAGGTAGAAGATAATATGTGGTCATTAAGGTAGAATACAATGTGATTAAGAGCTAAGGGTTAAGTGTGTTATTCTTTGAACTACCAAGAGTACATAACAATTAATATTGTAAGGGAAGAGCACATATAGTAAACTATTCATTCAGCTACCAAGGAAATCATATACAAAGACTTCACACTTAATAAGTTATCAAGGTGAAAGTATATAGTGCACATCTAAAAATATAGAAAGTGTATACAGTGCACATCTAGTAAGCTACTATGCAGAGAACATAGTGCACTTCCAACAAGATAACACTACAGACTCAAAATGTCACCTAAGGAAAGCAAGGAGACATAGAGCAGCCAATGGATGGTGAGGCAAAGAATGGAAGAGTCATTAGGCAACACATGAGAAAGGAAGTGGTAGTCATACAAATACAAGCATTATAATATTCTTGAATGAATTAACATGAGAAATAGAGCATTGATGAAAGTTAAATGTTCCATTTAAATGTAACATCTATTGCTAGAAATTTTTTTTCCTTTCATAAGAGTGAACATTGGCACATAACTTCTAGAAGAAAGAAATTCTTTTGAATCATGTAGCATTGAAGCATACAACTTAATAATATTGGACATTGGAACTCAACCACCAGAAGAAAGAAAGTCTTTCAAGCCATGTAGCATTGAAGTGTGTAGCTTAAAAGAGTTTGCTCAAGTTACTCCAAAGATAGTCAAGCCAATCCAGTGGTGTAAAGGAGAAAAAGGTGTGAGTGCAAGTGGAGGTAAACTTCAAATTTAGGTTTTCTTTCTATAGTGATAAGTTGTGAGGTTTTCTTTAAATTTTTAGGGTTATTAGGTTGGAGGCTTATATTTAATTTATTAAGCTAAGGAGTGATAAGTTTTAAGATTTATAAAGGTTAAAGTTATATTTAATTAATTAAGGAGTAATAAGGAGGAATATTGAGTTTGATTAAGGATGAATTAGTTATAAGTAGTATACTAACTTTGGAGTTAATTTTTTGAAATAAATAGAGAATTTTTACAAATTGATTAATTTGGGAGTGAAAAGGATTACAACTTCAAATTTAAGAAAAAATAAATTTGCAAAATTCATATTTCTTAAGTTTCTAATATTTTGTAGATATAAATATTTCTACTTTATAGGTTTTATAATATAGAAACTTTGATTTATTTAAATATAGGGAGTCACAAGGATGTCTACTTCAAAGATAAAATTATTGAGTTCATCATTAGAAAAGAAAATTTTAATATCATAACATTTGGGATCAAAAATTTGATTGAAAAATCTAAAGAAAAAATAGGTTTGGTTTCAAAGTTAATCTATAGTGAAGCTATAGATGATAAATTTGAAATATTTGAATACTATTTACATGCAAGAATTGTTGAAGTAATTGATGATGAAAAATATAGTATTATAATACCTTTAGATATTGGTAGCATAATGTATATGGTATTTCTTACACTTAAGTTTCACAAAGAAGAGAATATGAAACAAAAGGAGCTAATTGAATCTCTTAAGAAGAAATTAAAAATAGTTGAATCATTTTTGGAAAAAAAATTCTTTCTTCCTATAGTATTGATATTTTAAGTTCATCTAACTTAGGAAACTATTATGATACTTTAATTGAGTATCCAGAAGTATCCATATAGGAAAAGAAAGTGTCATATGATTCTAAGGATAAAGGCCAAGAAAATATTCTTATACAAGAATTTGAAGACAATAAGAAAGTACAAGAGACCTGTCATCTTGAAGCTACAAAGACTAAAGAACATGAATTTGAATCAGAGATGAAGTCAAGCAAGAAGAAGACAAAGACCAAATCCATTGCAAATTCACTTGAAGGACGAAGACCATTATTGAATACTTTTAATAACCAAATAATATAATATAGGAGGTGTTGGAGAATATTACATTATTTGGTACTTTGTCCCTATGTGGGTCAAGCTCCCCGATTTCCCTCTAAATTTGTGGGATGAAGGTGTTTTTCAGGAGGTAGCTAGTATCATTGAAGACTTTGTCTCCCTGGAACATACCTCCTTGAGTGGGTCCCGAATGCATTATGTTCGGATGTGTGTGTTGGTGGACAAGAGAAAGTCCATACCCTCTTCTATGAAACTCATTTCTCATTTAGGCTCGTGGATCCAATCTATTGAATATGAGAATAGACTTGGGGCTTGTCAGTTTTACAATAAAAGTGGGTATGTCCAAAGCACTTTCCCTTTAAGGCTCCTCCCCAAGTCTGTGACCTTGGAAAAAAATAAAATTGGGTTCCCAAAAAGAAGAAAATTTGGGTCCCGAAAAAGAAGGTTGTGTGGAATGCTATTAGTTTGGAGAATGGCAAGCTTCCCTCTTGTAAGGTTGGGCCTTTGGTGGGTGTTTTTGAACCTACAGAGGTCGAAGCACCTTGTTTGGTCTTGAATGAGCAGCCTAAAAATCTGGATAACCTGGAGGTGGTTTTAAATGCTAATTTTCTAATTTCTCTTTGGTCCATAATTCATTCAGTTTCCTGGCAATGGAAGAGTCTGTTATTCAAAAATTAGTGGAGTTTCTTCCATTATCCCCTGTTGTGTCATGAAGAGCCCAATTTCTTCTTCTAATATGGGGTCTTTTCCTTTGGATTCCCTGGAGATGAGCTTTTAGGTGGGTAAGGATCTGGTGCTTAATCCTTCTCTTAATGCTTGCAGTGATGGATCGGTGGATGTTCATTCCTCCCCAAAGTGTAGGGTTGGGTTGGTGGCTGATTGTTCCTTCTCTTCTTCAAGGATAGAAAATGGATCCCCTGGCCCTTTCTCTGAAATCTTTCGAAAGTCCTGTATTTATATAGGAATCAAAAGAAAAGTGGGTATACCAAAGAAGAATGACTGCATTTTTATAGCTACCTGTGGTGGTATTCCCGGTTTGAGTTTTTCAAGAAGAATGAGCTTGAGGTGTCAAAGTAGACAAATCAGTATGGATGCATTTAAAATATCTCCTTCTCCCATGGGAGTATGAGTTATGGTGGGCAGTGATCCGAGTTCCTAGTGTGTTGCTCTATGCTATTTTCTCTGGAGATGCAGGGATAGGAATCATTTCTGGTTTTTGGTTTTTGTTGGATTGTTTTGGAGCCTGGAGTGGTTTTCAGTTTTAAATATATTGTACAAGATTTTTATTGTTATCTACCTATGAATTTAATTGCTTTAATTTTATTTGGTACTCCTCGGGTGGTGTGAGGCCCTTTCTAGTTGATTGGGCAGTGCTTTCAATGCTTCCATTGAAGGGGTCTGTCTGTTCCTTGGTGGGACGGGTGGGATTTTCAAATTTTAAAATTTAAATTTTCATTCACATCAAGTAAAATAGGTTTGTGCAGGTTTTCAAATTCTATATTTTAATTTTTATGCCTCCTCTCATTTTTTTTGGTGCCTTGGTTAGGATTGATGATTTTTCTTTGTCAGTGTTGTTGGTTGTTTATCCCATTTGGGGTGGAAGATTTTTGGTCTCCTTTTGGAGCTAGTTCATTGGATTGTATTCGGTTCTATATCCCTTTGGGATTTGTTGTATAAGTTTGTGGGATTCCTTTCAAAACCCTCTTTCTTAATATTACCAAAAAAATGTACCCCCATTGTACCATCATGGTACACCTTGTAAATATTAGATTAGGGTCAAGTCTTAGATTAAAGTGTGAGTAATATTTTATGTGATGTAATTATGTACAGGAAATGCACAAGTGTCATGTGAGTAAGTTTGCAAGTGTAATATGAGTATATGTGCACAAGTGTCTTATATGTGAGTGTACACAAATATCTTTATATTACAGAGTGCAAAGTGAAGAGTCGTGTCTAAATGTGCATACAAGATAGAGTCATGTGTATGCCAGTGTCAAGTAGATAAACCAAGAGTCATGAGTCTTGGCATAAAGAAAGGAATAGTCAAGTATCCAAAGAGTCATTCTACAAATGCTATATATTACTCCATAGAGAGCATAGCAAGCATAGTGATAATAGTGATAATAGTGAATATGGCAGTTGTATATATCATTATTGTAATAGGTTTTTAATGATACATTTGTAAGAGAAAGAGGAGTAATAAATATTGCATACATTTGAGCAACTAATATTGTAAGTTTTTCTACATACTTTGTACATGTATAATTCAGGCTATTACATTCATATTTCTACATATTAATAAATGTTAGTTGATATATTATAAGCCTTGATATACATATTAGTTTGCTCATATTATTTTGCTTACATAATTATCTTGATCTTACTACATTGTGGCTATCTCATATTTGATCTTGTGGAATTTATCTTATAAGTTTAATATTAACATTAAGGCTTCAAAATTCATTAATCATTAACAATATTATTCATAAAAATGATAATAATATAATGATAAATGGTCAAAATTATTCATGCAATAACATGAATAAAACTTATAGTAGAATTGCTCATAATATGCATGCAAGATTAAATATTAATGCTTGAATATAATCTTAAATTTTAAATACATTTCATGGAGCTTTGTTTCCATTATATAACCTTATAAAGGTGACTCTTCAATACTTGACTATTACACTTCTTACATATCTAGGAGATGCACCATTTCCTATTTCATATGTAAGAAAAACATCAAATTTCCTTTTGGCTTCGCATCTTGTAACTCGTGCTCATGACTATTGACTCTCTATTTACTTGCACACTTAACTCTAACAATTACACACTCCTACATGCACACTCGCACACTTTATAAATAATACTTACACACTTCTAAATGCACATACTAATACATGATACTTGTGCACTTTCTCACATTACAAACTTGCACACTTAATTACATGACACTTGTACACTTTCTCACATTACACACTTGCACATATAATTACATGACACTTGTGCACATCCTACACATAAACACTTACATAAAGGAGAAATATAAATCATACTCCTAAACTATAGACTCAACCTTATTCTAATATTTACATTGTACCTTATTGACCATAGGGGTACGTCAGCATGTGGAAAATAATGTAATATT
This sequence comes from Wollemia nobilis, assembly GCA_028583015.1. NCBI lineage: Eukaryota > Viridiplantae > Streptophyta > Pinopsida > Araucariales > Araucariaceae > Wollemia > Wollemia nobilis. The sequence goes on from JAQPPZ010016936.1 coordinate 743,076, forward strand.
CTCCAAAAACCTCCTTTATTATATTATTTGTATATTGAAGACTTTAGTCTTCAATATTTTATTCTTCCTTTTGTTCTTCTACTTTGGTCCTGAAACTGCTCTAGATTCTAATAATTAGTATTTTATTTGGCTATCTTTATTTGACATTTTTTTTATATTTTTCTTTTGTTTCCTTATTTTTTCTTTTATTTATTGATCTTGAACTTGCTTTGTTGTTCCTATGAATTCTTTCCTAATTCGTGTAGTATATTTTTCTATAACATTTGTAACATCAATACCTTAAAAAAAAATTGAAGATTTTTATTTTGTATCCTTTTTATAATTATCTTTATTTTATTTTTTAATAGAATTCTTTTTGTAATAGGTTTCATTTCTTTTCCTTCTATATATTATTATATCTCTTCAATTTCTTAAACTAAACTTCATTTTTAATTTTCTTCTCCTAATCATAGCTAATGTTTTCATTGGTCATATCGGTACTGAGGTTGATATTGTCTTGGCTTGAAATTTGAAAATTTCTATTCATTTAATTTCCTTGATTCGTATTCATCTAATTTCCTTGATTTAAGAATTATATCTACAAAAATTTGTATTATGACCACTTCTCTGCATATGTGACAAAATTTTGGTTTCCATATAGATTGTGACTTTGATGTTGTTGTAGTATTACTTGGTACATTTTCCTTAGATACCAAAGCATTATTAGTCATTTCATATTTGACTAAATTTTCAACCTCATATTCTTGAAGAATATTAACTAAGTCATCAAATTTTGTTTCCTTATTTAGTACTTGAAGTAAATAAATGTTTACAGCTCTCTGGAAATGCTCTTAATGTAACCTGAACAAGAAATTTGTCTTCTACTCTTTCTCCCAAAGTCAATAGCTTTGCTTTTATTTCTTCTATTTTTTGAAGAAAGAGTTCTATGCTTTCTCCACTATTAACCTTCAAAGAATATAATTGATATTGTAAATTTAAATGGTTGCTTTATTTTTTCATTCAACTATTTTACAAAATTTCTTCCAAGCATCTACAAAAGTATTTGCTCCACTTAAGTATGGTTGTATTTCATCAATTATCCCAAATGTAATCAATATAAAGGATTTTGCATCACTTGCTTCAAACTTCTATTTTTATATTTCATATGCACTAGGGTTTTTCTTTGTTCCATTCATTATTTCCCAAAGTTTTTCTACAATAAAATTTATTCCATTTTGTTTTTCTATGATGCAAAATTTGGGCCTTTCAAAAGTTGAGATTCAAAAAGAAAATTTTTGTTATTTGATATAATGCAAATCATAAAAAAAATCTAATCAAATTTGTAAATCAATAATTTGAAGTAGGAATCCTTTTATCTCCCTAATAGTTTATCAAGTTTGGGATTTTTTTAAATCAATCAAAATTTTCAATTTAAAATAAAAATAAAAAAATAAAAAAAATGGAGTAGAAATCCTTCTCACTTAAATTGAATTAATCTATCAAAACAAATGTAATTGCAAAATTTATTATGCAAATATAAAATAACAATAATTTCAAATTTGTAAAAATATTGAGGTTGAAGTCCTTTTAACTCCCACCTTTAATTTTTAATTCCAATGGAGTTGAATTCCTTTTAACTCCCACATTTAATTTTATAATTCCTAACGTACTTAATTCTTCAAATTTTAAATAAATAAGCTTATGACTTCATGTAAAAAATATAAAAATTAATATAAGGTTTCTTACCTTTAATTTATCTTTTCGAATTAGGTCTCAAAATTTTTGTTGACCTCTTCATGTCAAGAATGAAGTCACTCTAATGAATCACCTTTTTAAATGCTTACTACTCACTTTTTGAGGAAACTCTACTTAATAATTCTAATATGAATACGCTCTACATAATGAAATGCTCACTGCTCTCCTAGCAATTGTGCCTCTCAGGTCTAAGTAATTAGGTGATACACTAATGATTGGCTCTCCTCAAGTGGATGCAATTGATGTGCTTTATTTCTAAATGTAAATATTCCAAATGCTACATCTAGATGCAAATATTCCAAATGCTTCATCTCCTTCAGCTCACAACCTTCACCAAAGCAATTGCTATCTCTTTGTATTTAATGATAAAGACTCAAAATTAATTACAAAAAATGGTGGACAAGCAAATTGAGATGTCCTTATTTGCTGAACCAGTTTTGGTATTATGTGTTATTTTGTAAATGTACGCAAAGTGTTTGACGAAATGTGTGTGCATATATTTAATTATTATGTTGTAAAGTGCAATTTAATATTGTACGTAAGAATAAAGTCATGTTAAGTCAATTATGTTGGCTAAATTATAATTATAAACTATTTTTCCCTATAGTGGGAAATGTCAAGAAATGCAAGAGCAAATGCATACGAAATGTAATTTGAGGGAAGTTATGAGGTAGTTGGAGGACATAACTACTTTGTGGGTGTATAAATAAACCCCCTCATTATTCAATTTCTTCACCCATAGATGGTGTGCAGGTAGTAAGGAGAGCAATACATGGTGATTGATGTAGTCCATTATTGTGTGCAGCCATGAAGGATGTTCAACCTAGGATTTATAGGTTGATATTGTAATGCAAAAACTATAATGTTGTATCATAAATGCCATTGTTAATATAAAACTATTATAATTACTGTATCTACCACTATTATTTTCTATTTCCATCATTACTATTGTTATTAGTGTGGTTGCAGGTTTTTTGCGCATTATTATTATTATACTACAATGATTGCAAATCTATAGAACTATTAAGTGGAAATGGAATTGTTTGTGAGCATGTAAATTTTTATTTCTACATATGGTATCATTGCTATTACAAATTTAGGTCCAATATTGGTGACAAGGAGTTCTAAAAAGTAAATCCCTTAGAGGAAACATGCAAAAAAAAATAACGTAATACAACTGTAGACATAGGTGAAGATGCACCAGATTTTTTATTTTTTGGTGATGTAGATAAAGGGTTCTTAAAAAGGACGTGCATTCCAACCAAAGGGAAAAATACAATTAAATATTTTATAGATTGTAGATTCACAGACGTCTGTAGTCTAGACATCTGAAGAACCAGTCTGGACATCTATAGTTTGGAAGTCAATAGTCTAGACATCTGTAGTCTGCAAGTCTACAATCTAGATATATGTAGTACCAGTATGGATATCTATAGTTTGGAAGTCTGTAGTCTAGATGTTTGAAGAACCAATCTAGATGTTTATAGTATGGAAGTCTATAGTCTAGATATTTGTGTCTGTAGTTTAGATATCTACAGAAATAGAATAGGTAGACTAGTCAATTTTTTGGAAGAAGAGAGTAAGAATAGAGGCAAAAAGAGGGAAACATTGCTGCTAGGAATGGAATAAGGGGTACAAGGACCACCAAGAGTCAAGGAAACACGTTGATGTAGAAACTATGCGAGGATATGGTGAGTGGATGGTAACACCTGAACAAGCGGTGGGAAGGTTGTAGAGGAGTGTAAATAATGAGAGTCAGGCACCAGAGCAACAACATGTGAGATCTCAGAAAGGAAGACCAAGACCACCAACCAACATTCCAGTGAAGGAATTCATGAAGTAAATATGCACAGGAAGTCAGGAGAATATTTTTTGGTAAGGATAAGGTACCTAGACTAAAAATATTTGACAAGGAGCAGCATAGTAGGAACCCCACCAATGGATAACGTAGCCACCAGAGCATTGGAGAATTGTCCACTTTTCACAAGAGAAGGGAAGCAAGCCCTATTAGGTATTGGAGAAATTTCCGCATGGAGTGGAAAGTGATTGGATAAAATACTGGAGGCGGTTGTTTCCTACAATGTTTCAAAAATCTGCAATATATTGGTTTATATACTTACCATAAGATAAGTACACAACATGGGAAGAGTTGTGTGATGCATTTGTGGAAGAATTTTGATCATATGATACTGAAAAAAATTATAACATTCAAGGAGAGAAGGAGCATGTTTGTTATTACAATTTAAGGGTGAGTAGGTTGTTTGACCATGTGGAGAAAGACCACTATAAAAATTAAATATTAAGTGGTTCATAGATGGAATTCTCCCTATGTATGAAAGGAAGATGGAAACGTTTCCTCCAAGATCATACCAAGAGGCTTTGAATTATGCCTTGACTTGGGAAAGTGATACAAAAATCTCATCAATGAATGAGACTCAGATAACTAGAGAATGTAGTCATATGGTAGAGGAGACGTTTGAGGCACAACTCTCTGAGAAGGAGATGTCTGAGGTACAATCGTTTGAGCAAGAACCATCTGGAGGCTACACATCTGAAACCTACCCATTTGATTAAGTCATCTAGAGGATACATGTCTGCAACCTACCCATATGGTAAGTACCCATATAGCACTTACATGTCTAAAGAAGTTAGACATTTAGCAAATTACCCATCTGGTAGTCATCCATCATAGATGTCTAGTCCTCCATCGGTCCAAATATCTAACTATCTAGCTCAAATATCTGGTTGTTTGTCAATAAAAATGTCTGGTCATCCAGCCCAAATGTCTGGCCATACAACCCAGACGTCTATCCATCCATCCTAGATGTCTTGTCATCTAGCCTAGATGTTTGGCCATCCATAATTTCATATATCTAGTCATTTGGCCTAGATATCTAGCCATCCATCAATCCAGATGTCTGGCCATCCAGACCAAACATCTAGCCATCCAGTCCAAACATCTAGCCATCCATAAATCTAGATGTCTAGCCATATAGTCCAAACATTTAGCTTTTTATTAGTCCAGATGTTTGGTTGTTTGACCCAGATGTTTGGCCATTCCTTTGGCCATCCATCTGGCCTCTCGTCCTAGACATCTAGAAACTTGTCCAGAAATCTAGCCCATATGTTTGGAGTGTCTACCCTTAACCATATAATATGTCTACCTATGTGTAATATGTTCAATATGTCTATCCATCTAATCCATTGTCCTAGTTGTCTAGATATTGTACCCATCAAACTTATCAATCCGTCTAGTCTAATCCATCAAAAACTAAGTTATGAGGAATTGTCATAAAAAATATTATCTAAGGTAGAGCATTCAGAGCAGTCGCTATCAAAATTACAATATGACAAGGAAGATATTTATCAAGGATTGATAAGAAACCAGTTGGATCATGAAAGTAGTGAATTAGAGCTGAGAGGAAGTATTTTCAATAGATTGAGTGAAGGCTTCTAGAATGTTTCTAAGAAGAAAAATTTAGTTTGGACATTAATACTTTCAATGGTTTTACCTTAGGGAGCATGTGAGGGATACTGGACCTCGACCTCGCAAGGGACGTTATCCCTTGACCCTTCAAGGGGGCTCCTACCCCCTTGACCCTTGACACAGATGGTGGTGGGCATTGCCTGTCATGTTCATGATGTTTATGGCATTGCTCATGCTGATAATATGGCTAACTACTCAAAGTGAAGTGCCTATTCATAGAATGTTTATCATACTAATGTTACAATTTCTTGTAGTAGAAGAAGTGCACAATCAAATAATAAGGTGTTGTGAGCAGTTTCAAGTGAATTTTGTGGTAATAGATGTATAGAACAGGAGAAAGGGAAATAAGCATGACAAGAGATTTTGTTACATTATTCAGTACTTCTATTCCTAGTATTTAGATTGTGTCATTGAGGATAATGACTAGTTTAGAGGATGGGATAGATGTAGACAGGCAAATTGAGATATCCTTATTGGCTGAATTATTTTTGGTATTGTGTTATTTTGTAAATGTACGCAAATTTTTTGATGAAATGTGCATCCATATATTTAATTATTATGTTGTAAAGTGCAATTTAATATTATACATAAGAATAAAGTAATGTTAATTCAATTATATTGACTAAATTAGAATTATAAACTATTTCATCCTGTAATTTGAGGAAAGTTATAAGGTAGTTGGAGGATAACTACTTTGTGGGTGTATAAATAAACCCCCCTCATTCATTCAAGTTGTTCACCCATAGAAGATGTGTAGGCAGTAAGGAGAGCAATACATGGTGATTGATGTAGTCCATTGTTGTGTGCAGCCATGAAGGATGTTCAGCCTAGGGTTTGTAGGCTAAGATTGTAATGTTGTATCATAAATATCATTGTTAATATAAAATTATTGTGATTACTATATCTACCATTGTTATCTGCTATTTCCATTATTGCTACTATTATTACTGTTGTTGCAGGTTTTTTGTGCATTATTATTGCTATTAAGTGGAAATAGAATTGTTTGTGAGTATGTAAAATTTTATTTCTAGAAATGGCACATTTTGTCTAGGCTTGTTTCAACTCATCACCAGCTCACAAGTCACTCCCTCGCTATATGGAAGATTCTGGTTAGGCTAGCTCAGCTTGACACCAACTCACTAATATATTTTTACTTATACAACATATTCTTCCGCAACAAATTCTTTGTTCGTATTTGCTTTGAATAAACTAGTCATGGACTTTGTAATACTTATGGGCCTTTCATCCTCTAATAATCTGAATGCTATTGGACACTTTGTCCAATGCAATGCTTATGGTATTTTTATCCTTAATGCTAATGAATACTTAAGGACTTTACATCCTCTAATGGTGGCTTAAATCACTATATTTTTCTATCTTTTTCTAGAGAATCCTATCAATTCTAGGTGACTTTAGATTATCCTCAAATTAATATTCAAACCTACAAACTTGTGATAGTAGGTGTTAATATCCAATAATGCCTTTGAATAGAGTCCTAGTCTTCACACGTGTCTTAAAAATTTTCAAATATTGAAAACTTCACAATAGCTCCCTTTCATATATCAATATGTAAATTTAAAATTTGTAGCAATATGTGTTAGAATTTCCCAAAATAGACATGCAAAGCATTACACAAAGTATGAAGAGAAGAGTAGAACTGATTGATTTATTCCAAGGATCAACTTTGTATAAATAGCAAAGTTGATCATTGAGAGTCGTTGGATTACAACAACTCATCAAACCTGATGAAGACACCACTGAGTGTTCTCCTGACACATGGAGGAGTGGAAACTCAAGTGTGTCTATCCTAGTAGAACTTAAGAGAATATTCACTTATTCTAACACCCCCCTTAAGTGATACTAGGGGAGCTTTGTACAAATGAGTCCCGACAACAAGGCCTGATGAGGTACTCATGTACAATGACTTCTTTATGAAGAGATGGTAAAAACCCTATGGGAAAAACCATCAATCAAAAGGAAGTAAGGAAGAGGCTTGTCTTCGGATGGCGAAGATTGTCCTCTTAATACAATAAGAATGATGAGTCCCGACAACATGGCCTGATGAGGTACTCATTTACAATATATATAGTTGGTGAAAAAACCCCTTGGGGAAAAACCAACTATCACAACTTCTTTTTTGAAGTGATGGTAAAAACCCTATGGGAAAAACCATCAATCAAAAGGAAGCAAGGAAGAGGCTTGTCTTCGGATGGTGAAGATTGTCCTCTTAATACAATAAGAATGATGAGTCCCGACAACATGGCCTGATGAGGTACTCATTTACAATATATATAGATGGTGAAAAAACCCCTTGGGAAAAACCATATTTCACACAAAAAAATATCCAAGATAGAGGCATGTCTTCGGATGGTGAAGATTGTCCTCATAATATACATGTTGTTTGAGAGATGATAAAAAAACCACAAGGGAAAAAACCATTCTCCAAACAATATAATGAGAGGTGGAAGACCTCTGTGTCAATGCAGTTGTAATACTCCAAGTTTATCTCGCAACTGAAGGTAACGTGGAGAAGGAAATGACTTGGTAAAGATATCTGCAATTTGATTCTCAGTTGGAATATAGTCCAAGTATATATCCCCATTCTGAATATGTTGTCGTATGAAGTGCATGTGTATCTCAATGTGCTTGGTGCGCTGATGTTCAACTGGATTGCGTGCAATATGGATTGTGCTCTGATTGTCACACCAAAGAGTTATAGGCTTCTCATGGGAGAAACCAAATTCTCTCAGAATTTGATGAAGCCAGAGAGCTTCCTGACTTGCTAAAACTATTGCCCTGTATTCTGCCTCTATAGAAGATAAGGCTACTGCTTGTTGTTTCTTGCATAACCAGGCTATTGGTGAAGAACCAAGGCAAAAGACATAGCCAGAGGTTGAACATCTATCTTCTATTGAACCTGCCCAATCTGAATCCGTGTAGCCAATGATATCCATGGATTTTCCCTTATATAGGAGCCCAAAGTGCGTAGTGCCTTGCAAGTAATGGAGGATCCTTTTTGTTGCTTGCCAATGACTGAAGTGAGGTTGATGAGAGAATCTAGATATTAGGCCAACAACATATGAGATATCTGGGTGAGTATGAGTAAGGTATAACAGACTTCCTACAAGCTGATGGTATAGAGTTGCATCACATAGAGGGGATGAGCAGGAAGTACTAAGATTAATGCCAGATTGAAAAGGGGTAGGAGAAGGTTTACAATCTATCATTTTAAACCTTTGAAGAAGATCTAGAGTGTACTTTTGTTGACACAAGGAAATTCCTGCATCTGTTTGACTTATTTGAATCCCAAGGAAGTAATGAGCTAAACCTAGATCAACCATTTCAAAATTTTTAGAGAGGGAGTCTTTTATAGTCTGAATGTGAGTGAAGTTACTACCAGTGAGAAGAAGATCATCAACATATAGAACAAGAATGGTGATTTTGCCTTCATTTCTCCAAATGTAGACTGTGTTATCAGACTCACAATGAGAAAAACCTACGAAAAGAAGGAAGGAGTCCATATTTTCATACCAAGCTCTAGGGGCTTGTTTGAGGCCATAGAGAGACTTTTTTAGCCTACAAACAAGAGAGGAGTCTTGAGTGAAACCAACAGGTTGTTCCATGAATATTTCTTCTTTTAAGTCCCCATGTAAGAAAGCACTTTTTACATCCATTTGATAGACATGCCACTTTTGGGAAGCAGCCAGAGCAAGAACCAGTCTAACAGAATCCATTTTAGCAACTGGAGCAAAGGTTTCTGCATAGTCAATACCTTCAATTTGAGAAAAACCTTTGGCTACTAGGTGAGCTTTGTGTTTGTCTATTTCTCCATTAGGCCCATATTTTGTTTTGTAGATCCATTTACAATGAACTAACTTCCTTCCTTTAGGCAAGGGAACTAAATCCCAAGTTTTGTTTTTGATTAAGGAAGAAAATTTATTTTCCATGGCATCATCCCATTCTTTGATACCTGTTGCTTCTTTGAAGGATTGAGGATTAGAGGAAATAGACTGACAGACAAGACCAATGCCTATGGGGTTGGATGATCTGGTAGATGGAAGATTTTGGATGTAAGGAGTAGCTTCTTTAACAATGGTGTGGGCCCATTTTGGCATAGTGGAAGGAGTAGAAGGAGTTGAAAGACATTGAGTTGGAGTTACAGGTTCCTCATATTGATTATCAATTTCCAAGTTAACCTCAAGAGTTGGCTCTTCATAATATTGAGGTTCTACTATAGGAGAAGGCTCAATGGAGGAAGAGGGGGATTGAGGATCTCTTTGAGGGAATGTTTCATCAAATTGGACATTCCTATGAAAAAATACCTCATGAGTTGAGGGATCAAGGAGCCTGTATGCTTTCATTTCCTCACAATAACCAACAAAGATGAGCTTTTTGCTTTTCTTATCTAGAGCCTTCCTTTTCTTCTTTGGGATGTGAGCCCAAGCAGTACACCCAAAAATCTTGAAGAAGGAAACATCTAGTTTTGAGCCAGACCATGCTTCTTCAGGAGTTAAATGGTCAAGAGCTTTATGAGGTGTGCGATTTTGAATATAATTGGCATAGTTAATAGCTTCAGCCCAAAAAACTTTTGGAATATCTCTTGAATGGAGCATGCAATTAGCCATCTCTTTTAATGTCCTATTTTTCCTCTCTGCAATACCATTTTGCTGAGGATTATGGGAGACAGAATGCTGATGAATGATGCCATGACTTGATAGAAATATGGAGAACTCATTACTGCAGTATTCCCCCCATTATCAGTGCAAATTTGCTTGATTTTGCAAGAGGCCTGATTTTCAACTAAGGCTTTGAAGACTTTAAAGTGGGATAGAACATCACTTTTATATTTTAGGAAGTAGACCCAAGTTCTTCTAGAAAATTCATCAATAAAGGTTAGAGCATATTTTTCTCCTTTGAAAGAAGGTTCAGGAAAAGTCATCAAGTCACTATGGATTAGTTCTAGAGGGGATGAGGCTTTTAGAGAACTACTTGAGTGGAAAGGATCTTGATGTTGCTTTCCAAGAGCACATCCAGGACAAACTCCATCAATAGAAGAGACTTGGGGTAAACTTGTTACCATATCATGGGTGCTCAATTCCTTTAGGTAGTTGTAACTAAGATGACCAAACCTTTCATGCCAAATTTTGCTTTCAAGATCTCCATGAGCCACAAAATAGGAGGCCCCTTCTAGATTTTTGAATCCTTTGAAGTGAAATAGGTGAGTGTTGTGATCAATATCTCCTTTAGCTATGAGAGAATAGGGATCTTGAAAGTCTCTTATCTCAACTCCTATTGGAGAGAAGAGAACTATTTTCCCCTTTCCAAAAGTACAAATTTGATAGATGGAGAGGAGATTTGTGGTAATGTTTGGAACATAGAGAACATTATTTATAGAGCCACCATCAATGATTATGTCCCCCTTTCCTTTGACTGGGATAAAGGAAGAGTCACCCACTTCTATGCTACATGTAGAACTAGAGGAGATAGAAGAGAATGACTCATCTGAAGCAGTCATGTGATGAGTAGCTCTAGAATCTAGAACCCAGTAATTAGAGGAAGAATTGGAGGTTTTCCCTTGAACATTTAGGGCTTTCCCTATTTGCTTTTTATTGTCTATATTTTGATCCTTCATAGCTGCCTCTAGTTGTTGTAATCTTTTCCAGCATTTGTTTGCAGAATGACCATTCTTTTTATAGTGAGTACAAGTTATGGGATTCCTTTCCTTCTTTTTGAATTTTTCTTTAGTAGAGGTGGAGGCTACTAAGGCTTTGGAGGAAGAGGAAGAGGAAGATATCTCATATCTTGCAAGTTTTGTTTCTTCCCTAGTTAGTCTATCACAAAATTCTTCTAAAGAGGGCATTTTAAAGGTTGCACCAAGAGCATCTTGTGTAGATAGAAAGGTGGTTGCAAATATTTGAAATACACCATTTAGTTTAGAAAGAATTAGATAAATGCATTCTTCGTCAGTATTTTTCTTCCCACTGCCTTTGTATTGAGTGAGGACTTCTTTGAATTTGGTGAGGAAGTCAACAATATTGCTAAAATCTTCAGGAGATAAAGTTGTTAATTCTGCTTCTAGTTGCATTGATCTTATTTGATCTACTTTCCCAAACAAGGTTTTTAGTTTCTCCCAACTTTCATAAGGAGTTTTACAATCTGCAATGTGAAACCACAAACTTTCATGAACATTAGAGCTTATAATACCCATAGTTTCATACATTTTACCTTTATGGACAAATATCTCATATTCTTTTTCAAACTCCGATTGCTTTTCTTCTAATAGGTGTGTGAGCCCTTTTTGAGAAATGAGATTTAAAATTTTGGGTTTCCATGTATGGAAGTTATGAGGAGTGAGAGGATCAATTGTATTCATTTTTGCAAAGAAGATTGAAGTTTAACCAATATACCCCCCTTAGAACTTCAATTAATGCAATTTGAAAGAAGAGATGTAAGCTTTTGTTTTAATGTCACAATCCTCCAATTACCCGCCCTAACGAGAGGGAAACTATAAGTAATAGAGTTTTGTTAATTAAAATTAGCTTATAAGCAAATGCCTATACCCAAAATTTATTCTTCTCAATACCCGCCCTTACGTGAGGGAAACTATTAAGTAATGAGAGGAAAAAATATTAGGAGGATAGGCTTGAAATGCAAGTGGGATCAACCAGATATGGATATCGGAATATCTCAATTACCCGCCCTTACGAGAGGGAAACTATAAGTAAGAGAGATATCCAATATGAGAATTGCGAATAGACTTTAGGCTGACTTTAGGCCAATTAGTCTGTGCAATGTTTCTTACAAGATCCTAACTAAAGCCATTGCAAATAGAATGAGATATCTTCTACCCCGCATCATAGATCCATGCCAGGGAAGCTCTGTCCAGGGCAGGTCAATCTTGGATGGAGTTATCATAGTTCATGAAGCTCTGTGCTCTGCTCATAAGACTAACAGGTATGTTTTGCCCTCAAACTTGATATGAACAAAGCATTTGACAGGCTAAATTGGGACTTTCTGATTGTTGTCCTCCTTAAGTTTGGTTTTCACCACCAATGGGTTAATTTTATCAAAGAATGAATTTCTAAATCATGGTTCTTGATTCTGGTTAATGGAACAACTGCTGGTTACTTTTAAAGTCATAGAGGAATTCGACAGGGAGACCCTATCAGCCCCATGTTATCCATCATTGTGGCAGAAGCTTTAGGCAAAACCATAAAAAATACTTGCAGTTCAAGGCTAATATCGGGAATCAAGGCAACATCTCTCACTAGGGTTGTTTCTCACCAACAATTCATCGATGATACCATTCTATTGACTAAGGCATCGGTGGTTGAGGCCAAAATAATTAAATACATCCTGCAACTCTACGAGGACGTTGTTGGTAAGAAAGTTAATTTCAGTAAAAGCAATTTATATTTCTTGAACACCCTCATTCAGAGGCAAGGAAGGATTGTAGAAATTTTAGGGTGTGATATAGCAAACTTCCTCACTTCGTATCTTGGTCTCCCTCTTTTCATTGGTTCTTCGAGAGAGTCAATGTGGGATAGGGTTATTGAAAGAATTCAAAAAAACTTACTAGATGGAAAGGTCATATTATATCTCAAGCAAGAAATCTGACCCTCACTAAGGCATCTCTTCAGAGCATTCTAGTCTATTTCCTCTTCGTTTTCAAAGCCCCTGTGAAGGTTTTCCAAAAAATTGAGAAAATCCAAAAATAATTTTTATGGACTGTATCAGAGGAGAAAAAAAGGATACACCTTGTAGGATGGACCAAAGTGTGCAAACCCAAGGAAAATGGGGGCTTAGGTCTGAGGAGAATTGCTCATATAAATTTAGCTTTACTAGCTAAGCAGGTGTGGTGCCTCATTTTTGGTGAATAAAATGAATGGATAGCTATCATCATATGAAAGTATCTTCAAAATATGGATTTTCTAAGTGACTCAGATCCAATCAGAGGTTCTACTTTTTGAAAAGTAATTCTCAATTGTAAGGAAATCATCAAAAAAGGTTTAATATGGGTTTTAGGCAATGGTAAGAGGATAAATTGTTGGAATGATAGGTGGGCTAAGGATGAACCACTGACACAATATCCTAACTTAGCCCAAATCAAAGATATCATGGAAGAACTCATTGGCAAAAAATTCTTCGATTATATGGTTGAGGACAAAGGCAGAATGAAGTGGAAACAAATAAGGATTTAGGGATTTCAAGAAAAATCAAATGATCTTTGTAACATTCTCGGGAAACAGTTTATCCCCATGAGACCCAAGGAAGATCAAGTGACCTGGGCTCCTACGAAAAACGGGTAGTTCACTGTTAAATTAGCTTACAAGCTTCTGCTTTATGACGAGGATTTTGTCCTCCAAAAGGACTTAGTTTGGATAAAAAAATTAATTCCAAAAATTGTAGTCTTTTCATGGTTGGTTATCCAAGGAAGAATTCTAACCATTGATAATATGATGCGTAAAGGTATTTGTATCACTAATTGTTGTTATCTGTGTAGGGCTAATTGGGAGACCATTTATCATATTTTACTTGAGTGCCCTTTTTCCTTGACTGTCCTAAGTGGGGTTTTTCAGGCCTTCAATATTTCTTAGGTTAAACCAGCCAACGTACTTGATTTGTTCATCTAGTGGCCTTGCCATTTTTAAAGCCAAAGACTTAATTACATGTGGAAAATTTGTCTTAATCACTATCTTTGGTAGGTGTGGTTAGAAAGGAACCATAGAGTATTTAATGAGTCTATCCATGATCATCAAACTATCATTGCCAGGATCCTATCCTTTGCCAATGAGAATGTGAACCTTATCCCTTTTGATAGTCGTAAACCTCATTTGTAGGAGACCACGATTGCTCAATATTTAAGCTTAACCTTGTTAGATGAGTCTATGCCTAGGTAGTCAACCCCAGATCCAATGTTAAGTGGTCCCCACCTCCTACAGGTTGGTTTAAGCTTAATTTTGATGGAGCAACTAAGGACAATCCTGGCAGAGTAGGCATTGGCGGCATTGTGCAAGATCATAATAGGAATATGATGCTTGCATTTTCTAAATATTTGGAAACAAGGACGAACAATGAAGCTAAATCTAGAGCTATGTGGAGAGGCCTTAAAATGACTCAAGACTTAGAAGGCAATTTGATCATAGAAGGAGACTCTATGCATGTTATAAATCTCCTCAATAATTGGAAAACACCTCCTTGGAGGATTAAAACAATTGTTGAAGAGGCTAGGATCCTTTTCCAGGGAAGACAAGACAGAAAAGCCCAACATGTCTTTCGAGAAGCTAACAAAGTTTCTGATAAGCTGGAAAATTTGGGTGTCGATGGTGACAGACTTTTCAAATGAGAACACGATGTCCCAAGTGAAGTAGAGGATCTTATTCAACAAGAATTCCAAGAATGATAGTCGAATTTACCAAGAGGGAAGGCACTGGAAGTTCAAAGGCTATGAGTATTCCCGTATCTTTTTGAAATGGACTCACAATAAAAATTATTTGATTTGTCAATCTTGGTGGATGATGCTTGGAAATACCACAAAGAATAATGGGGATAGTCACATATCATATAACATGGCTCCTAGTCATCTTAGTAATTTGAGGTTGGTTGATAATCACAGGGCAGGAAAGAAATGGTAATATAAGACTTCGAACCAGAGCCACGTGGACCACCAGATAGCTACCACCATAAATCTAGCCAGCAGGTTCACTTCTCCAAGGCTGATTGGCCAAGACAGGATGTGGTCCCAAAGCATGTCATATACGAAAGAAACCAATTACCAAAGAATTATTAAGAGTAACTATCAATACAGAGCTTGTGGGAGTTTTTTCAATACTCTGCTATGTGTGTCTAAGCTTTTTGTTTCTCCACTGTTTCAAGGAAGGGATCCGTGTCTATTTCTTTTTTTGTAATTATGATGCAGGTGTGTTTTCTTGGGGTATACCCAAAATGTTGTATGGGAAGTTTCTTTTTGATAATAGGCTATGTGCCTTACCGGATGTAATGTCTTTGGCGGTATGTAGATTTTACATATATAGGATCCTTAGTAAGGACATGTTCATCAACAACCCTAGGCTGATTTTTGTAAAAGGTTTTGGGTCAACTTGTAAAACCTGGTATTAATGCTATAGTATCTTATCTACCAAAAAAATATGAGAATTGGTGATCAAAAAATATATGCCAGGCATTTATACCAATATTTCAAAAACCCGCCCTAACTTGAGGGAAACTATAAGTTTATTGAAGGTATTGGTACGTGGAACGTAGACAATATATTTTGAAAAAAAAAATTATGAATAGTATTTTTAGAACAAATAATTTGAAAAATTATATGTTAGTTTTGAAAAAAAACTTAATTTTTCTTTTTATATTGATATGAACAACTTTTGAAAGGATTTTGAAAAAATCAAGCAAAGAATTGAAAGAAATTTATACTTGAAGTTATAGAAAGAAATTAATACTTGAGTGATTTCATATAACATATATTGAAATGCAATAATAAAATTTAGTGCACTTTATTTATTATTTATTTTAGTGTACTTTAATTATGTTAATATCTAAAGGGGATGAGGTAAAAAAAGGAAACCCCCCAAAATATAAACATGAAATGGTGCAAAAATAGCACCCTAACCCCCGTCCCGCAAAAGGATTTTTTCATCTATGAGATATACAATAAACGTGCTTCACTATGAAATAAGTTTTCTAAAGGCTTAGTGAAGAAGGTTTTTTGAAATAAAACCTTCAAAATTGAAGGTTATATAAATGGAACATAAAAGAGCCTAAAAAAAGGACAAATTACACACGTCAACCAAGGCGCCTGCGGGAAGATTTATAAGAAAACTAACCCCTTGAATATGATTTGGTCACCCTGCATAGAAAGGTTAAATACATGAAACGAACAATGAAATATGTCGTTACTATAATCTCAAATGGAGAGCAAAGACTTAACCCAAAAGCCGCAGACTTAGCGTCTTGCGGTAGACCTTGAAACCTGGTGGTTGTGCTCATAGATGGCGGGTCCTCTTAGAGTTGTTGAGAAATGAAATGATGCCTCAAAAAGGAAGATGTAGTCTGAGCTTTGAGAGAAGAACAAACACTACCATGAAAATAATGTAGTCTGAGCTTTGAGAGAAGAACCAGTGACCTCGTATGATTCCTTTCGTTTGAGATACGAAATGGCACCACGTTGTGATGTAGACTGAGCTTTCACAGAAGCAGAAGAAGCCTTTGAACAAGGTTTCTCCCTGTTGAGTGATGCAGTCAAATGAAAGATGCTCTTATTTTAATTACTTGCAGAAAAACATAAATAGGGAAGGCGTAATAGAAAAAAAAAAAAAAATTATCTAGCAAAGCATATAATAATATGAAAACATCAAATCGAAGAGCTCCAAACTTGCTAGAGAAGACAAATTATTTCTATGAGCACAAGAGATATTTTGGAAAACAGGGATAACTGAATGATATATAAAGGATTCTAAATTTTATTGTTATGGATCGCCAACCAAAAAATTGTCGAAATTACCGGGCTTGGCGATAATTGCCAACGCTTAAGGTGAGAGACATTTAAAAAACTTCATGCCTTTGCAACGTTATTTTTAAAAAAAGTATAAAGCAACTGAAGTGGCGTTGTCTCAAGCATACGAGGCAAATGAAAAAATATTTAGAAGATCTTCTTCACCATCCGTGATATTAGCGCCTATGAAAAAGGGGCACCGATGGAGAGGCATAGGAGAGGCAAACACAAGAACGTTGATGGAGCTAGAAAAGGCCTGCATTCGATTTGATATTTTGAAAAAAAGTGAAGCGAAAGTTGCCTGCAAGGAGATAAAACACAGATGATAGGAAATAATTTTCATATGATATCAAGCTTAAAAAAATTTCAAATATATATTTTGAAAAATATAATCTCTTGAAAACAGTGTTTAACAATGTAATATTATGAATGTATTTTCATAAAAAGGAGCCTTTTTTTTTGTAAAAGTATATATCTAATGAAAAAAATGTGGCAGTATAACTGAAAAAAAAAATATTAGAATACAATGTATCTTCCCTTCTTGAAGGAGACAAATATAATATTTTCAGAATAACCCACATACATATATTTAAAAATATAGCTAAAATAAAACTATATATAAGATCTTATGGAAGGCTAAAAAAAAACAACAGAAGATACAAAGAACCAGCTCCGAGAATCTTCAAGAGAGAATGCTAGAAAAATCTATCCTGCTCTGGTACCATGTTAGAATTTCCTAAAATAGACATGCAAAGCATTACACAAAATATGAAGAGAAGAGTAGAACTGATTGCTTTATTCCAAGGATCAACTTTGTATAAATAGCAAAGTTGATCATTGAGAGTCGTTGGATTACAAAAACTCATCAAACCTGATGAAGACACCACTGAGTGTTCTCCTGATACATGGAGGAGTGGAAACTCAAGTGTGTCTATCCTAGTAGAACTTAAGAGAATATTCACCTATTCTAACAATATGAGTCTATGTTTCCTTCATGTGACTCTTAATACAAATTCACAATAAAGAATTCCTCCAATGCTAGTAATAGAGACCACTCAAAGTAGCTCTAATACCATTTTTGGCTTTTTAGCCAAATTATCTTAGGTCCCAATATTTTGGATCTTGAGTAGTCTCAAATATAAGAGCAATAAATATATTATATGGCCAAAATAATTAACAATAATATTCATTAAAATGATAATAATATGAATATAAATGGCCAAAATCATTCATGCAATAACATGAAGAAAACTTACAATATAATTGCTCAAAATATGCATACAAGCTTCAATATTAATGCTTGAATATAATATTCAATTTTACATACATTTCATGGAGCTTTATCTCCATTATATAACCTTAGAAATGTTACTCTTCAATACTTGACCATTGCACCTCTCACATATCCAATATTTGTGACCTTTCTTATTCCATACATAAGATAAACCCCACATATCATTTTGGCTTCTCATATTTCCACTTGTATACATGACTCTTTACTCTCTATTTACTTGCACACTTAACTCTATGACACTTGCACACTTTACTAAATGGCACTTACACACTTCTACATGCACATCCTAATACATGACACTTGTGCACTTTCTCACATTACACACTTGCATACTTAATTACATGACACTTGTACACTTTCTCACATTACACTTGTACACATAATTACATGACACTTGTACACATCCTACACATAAACACTTACATAAAGGGGAAATATAAATCACACTCCTAAACTATATACTCGAGCATTTTATAATATTTATAGTGTATCGTAGGTACCATGGGGGTACAATAGCATGTACCAAAAATGTAATACTCTCCAATTATAATTATCCATATATATTCTACCAAGTTTTAAAACAATGCATGTAGTTTTGACTAGAGACAACAACACCAATACAGAGAGCTCAAAAAATCATATAATTTAAAAAAATGCTCTCAAAATAATTTTTTATGCAAAAGTTATGGTCTTTGAAATTTTATCCCTAAAATCACAAAATTACCTTGAAAACCTTTAAATTTTTTGAAAATTTTATAAGTATCTGCAATAAATGAGAGGCCACCATGTGTTGTTGCATGAGTGGCAAAGACAATGCATATGGTACAATTATTGTGTAATGTACTAGTGAATCATATGATGCCACCTATCATAGTTTGATTTGGTGCTTTTTCTAGGAACCACATTGAGCCACTTCTCACTATCTAATTTGCTCCAAAATTTATGCATCACTAATTCTACTACCAACGGTGTAATTTTCTTGTCACATTAAATAAGATGTATAATGTGATTGGTTGATCCTATTTTTATAGATGCTAAGTGGCATACAAAGTATCATATTGGCTACTATATAGATACTACATCAGCCTAATTAAAATACACCACATTGGCCCCTACATCACCTACTACCACATGTCACTTTTGTAAGCATGGCATATTAATACCCTCATAAATTATTATGTGCCACCTTCCATAACTTTTTTGGACTACCACATGTTTCCTCAAGATTCATGCACCTCCTACCAAGTCACATATAAATTCTACCATGTTAGCTATAAGTACTACCATGTGTGACATCAAGATATGTGCACCTAGTGCCACCTTAGCTATATGGACTACCACATATCATCTCAAGATCTATGTACTTGGTGCCAACTTAGATATATAGATCACCATGTGTTACCTTGAGATGCATATGACTAGTACCATCTTAGTTGTATGGATTACTACACAACATCCATATGGTCTTACCACATCATCACATTGAAGAAAAATAGTGCCACATCATCATCTATGCCATCTAGTAGATCCATGTCATCGTTTGTGTTTATGTCATCACAAAAAAAGGTAAATACTTTGTTGATGTCATCATCAAAATAGAAGGGGGAGGTTCAAACTCAAGAGCTCCCATGGGAATCTCTCTAGCACTCTTTTCTCTAGCCACCTTCCCAAGTACATGGATTAGGAGGGTAAAGCAAAAATTTATTTTTATTAAGCAAATAAACAACAAGCACCACCTTTCTTGCACCCATTATGTGACCCTACTTTAGTGTGATACATGCATGTCCAATCACATCACTTCTCACCCATAGTAGGGATTTTTCTCTATAATATTTCTTATTTAAAATTCAAATTATAGAGGGATATGGGTAGTTTTATTTATATTATATGGAAGTACCTAGAGGTAAAATAGAAAAAAAAAATGCTATGTTGTGACCTCCCCTAAAATTTTACAAAGAATTTAAAAAAAATAACAATTTACCCTGTACAACCATTTTATAAAACATACCCAATTAGATACACCTCTCATTCCTATGTAGAAAAAAAATTATCGACCCATTTTTACAACGTTTTCAAGTGTCTTAAAGGTATTTGCTAACCATGGAAGCCTACCCATGACTTCTTTAGAGCCAAGGATTTATCTAGAAAATATCAACCTCTTCTCTTATTTCATGATGGCCAAGTAATCTATCCTCTTATGAATACATCTATTGGTCATAAAAAACCAAAAGAAAAAATGAAATGGATATTTTTAAAATTGTAAAAGATAAACGATATTTAGAAAAAAACCTCAAAAATATCAATCCTAAAATTAAGGAATCCATCTAGTCAAAAATAACAAAATGAGACTGAGTGCCAATAAGAGAAAAAAATGAACCTATTAATAAATATTTCTCATAGAGGAAAATTATTTATTCCATTGAGCTCCTCATGCTCCAAGTCGCTAGGGTTTTTTATTAGAAACCCTTTTTTATATTACACCATAAACTTAAAAAAAAAAAAAACTCTATAAGCTCCTAAATAAATCATTCTCAAAAGAAGCTAGAAGATAAATCTACTACCAATAGAAGCAATCAAATAATTAAGACTCACATCCACTCTAATATCATGTCAAATTTCATAGTAGTTTCTAGAAACAAATGAAATCAATCATTACCCAATATTGCTTCTAACAAAAGAATGCATAGCATAAAGAACACAAAATAGAATAAGGTGTTCATACACACCAAATGATATTTACTAAAAAGAATCAAAATACACTTCAATTGATAATAAACTGATCAATGAGGAGTATATACTCCCAATTGCATGAAGCCTTTAGGTCAAGGTTATGAGATCGACCCATAGGAATAAAATAATAAAAATTATAAAAATACCATTTTCAATGTTTACATGGGCCCAAAGGGAAAATATAATGATACAAGTGCAAATAGTTTTCCATGGCCTCAAGAAATGCTTAACCATCACATATTCCAATATCAATATGGAAACCAAGATAAGAGAAGTAAAGTAATGTTTATTAATGGCTAAGTTAGAATTTCTAAAATTTTCAACCTATATGTATATATATATCCCCTCTAGGATCATATGATCTAATCATTAGAACAAACTAGATATGGCAACATAAATCTAAGGTTCACTACTATGCAAAGTTGGTGGAATGTCTCGATGATTAGGATATAGTACAACCATCTAGGGGGTCCAAATGCCTATCATTTTGAGGTATACTTTAGTTGTGTAACTAAGGAAGGGTCAATAAAAGGTATGCATTTTATACACAGTGTATATTGATTACCTATAAGATGGGAAAAAAGGCTACTTTTTAGGCATATCCCTTCCTAAATGAATATTAGAATGTGTTTTCCAAAGAGATCCTAGGACTTCCATTACTAACAAAGTTTGACTTTTCAATAGATGTTCTTCTAGAATAGATACACAATCCAAGGATTCCTTTTGAATGATAGCAAATAAGTTGTTTGAACTCAAGTAATAATTGAGTGAGTTTTTATTGAAAGGGTTGATTTAACCAAGTGTATCACCTTGAAGTGCACTAGTAATCTTCATGAATAAAAAGGACAGTTTATGTAGGTTATATATTGACTATCAAATGTTACAAAAAAATTATAGTTAGTAACTATTACTATCTTCAAACAATACATGATCTATTTTAACAAATATGAGAGAAGACTATCTTCTCAAAAATTGATCTGTAGTATAGATATCATTAGTTAAGGATTAGAGAGTAGGATATTCTAAAAATAACTTTTAGAACTAGGCATGACAAGTTCACCATGGTCCCATTCAGACTCATGAATGCTCTAGTAACTTTTCAACCTCATGAATAATGTATTTATATATTATATGGATAAATTTATATTGGTCTTTTTGGATAATATATTGATCTACTTATATAAAAAGGAGGAATATTCTAAGCATATGAACATGATAATGCATAGACTAAGGGAACATAATCTTTATGGGATGTTATCAAGAGTGTCTTCTTTTGGAAAATTGGTATTATCTTATAATATCATGACAACCAATAGTATTATAGTAGACCTAGAAAAAATCAAAGTAATTATGGAATGGCCAACACTAAAGAATATTTATGAATTCCATAGTTTTATGCAACTAGTAGGTAATTATAGAAGGTTCATAGAGATCATTTCCAAGATAGGTATTTGGTTACCTTAGTCTAGATAAAATGAAAGAATTTTGTTTTGTCTAAACAATATGAAAATAAATTCAACTATAAAAATAGAAACTAACAACAATTCCTATACTTAGAGTGTATGATCTCAATGAAAAATATTTAGAATTGCTAATACCTCTAGTGAAGGACTAGGAGTATTATGGTACCCTATGATTCTCATAAGCTATAGCAACATGAGTAAAACTATATAGTACATAACTTACATATAACAACAATTATTCACATCTTGTGAATGTAAAGGAATTATCTACTTGACATGAAAATTGATCATCAATTGCTCAAATATATTTTCACATAGCCTAAAATTATCATCAAAGATGATGGTTGAAGTTCCTATGTGAATACAATTTAAATATTACCTACAATAACGGTAATAGAAATGAATTAGTTGATGCACTTAGTATTATAAGGCTTGTAATTACCATCACTACGTTTAGATCAAATTTTAGAAAGATATTTTTAGATCAACATAATGAGGATGGATACTACCAAAGAGTAAATACAACTCTATAGATATATTCCTAATATTAGTGGTATGGTAG
The DNA here is from genome assembly GCA_028583015.1 of Wollemia nobilis. Lineage (NCBI taxonomy): Eukaryota > Viridiplantae > Streptophyta > Pinopsida > Araucariales > Araucariaceae > Wollemia > Wollemia nobilis. The sequence continues at coordinate 765,855 of JAQPPZ010016936.1, forward strand.
GTATCAAATCAAGAAAATAGAGGTAGGGTGTATTTGCATGATTATGATGGTTTAAGAGACATATTCCTAGAAGAGGCACATTATGTTGTATATTCAAAATACTTCAATGTAAAAAAGCTAGTAGTAAACCTAAATCCACTATACTGTAGGTAGAGGTTAGGAAGAATATAATAGAACTTATGGAAAAATGCCTCAAGGATAAGTGAGTTAAGGCTAAACATGTACATCTACCTAGATTTTTATTTCCAATGATATACTAGAATAGAAGTGGCAAGTATTTAGTATTGACTAACTACAAGGGTTGTTGATGTCTAAAAGTAAGCATTATGTTATACTTGTGGTGATAAAAAAATTGACTATGTTAGCCTATGTTTTTCCTAAAAATCTAAAGGATGGTTCTCCAATTTTTTCATAAAGGTTTATGCAAGAGATATCTAGGTTACATGAGGTACTTAATATGATTATATCTAATAAAAATATGATAATCACTTCAATATTTTTACTGTCCCTAATAGTTTTATTATGGACCAAGATTCACATTAGTTCATCCTATCACCTAGAGATAGTAAGACTTTGGAACTCCAAATAAGAGGTTCAATGTATGAATACAATGGGGATAGAGTTGTACACCATACTTCAAAAACTATAGTTTAGTTGGACAAACACATATTGGATGAATAACATACTATTATAAGCTACTTTACCTTTTACATTTACCTTCAAGGAACCATATGAAACAAAGTGTCAAACACCTTTCAGTTGGTACAAAACTAATAATTTCATGGTTCTAGGTCTAGAGATCTTGTAGAAAATGGAGGAACAAGTAAAAACTAATCAATAAAAATATTAAGGAATTTGTATTTACGTGAATAATTGAATAGCTCAATAAATTTTGTCAAGACAACTAAATTAGCACCTATATGCATAGGCCATTTTGATATTTTGTAAGTGATCAACCCAATCACCTATAAAATTGCTCTACTACCAACTTCTCTTATGATTCCTAATTTCTCTATGGCATCTATTTTAATCCATATTATGTTGATGGATCTCACATCCTTGACTAGTGACCATTGCAAGTACAAGATCCAATGGTGTTTCAAGATAAGTGACTAAGCATTTTGGAGATGCATAAAGTGCATTTGTACAATTAAGAATTATCTCAATTCAAGGTCTAGTGGGACCAACACACTAACGATAGTAACACATGAAAAATGTTAGATGATTTTAAAGGCTCTTTACTCATCTATTTGTATAGATAGATTGTGATACTTTTTATACTAATATAATGTTATTGAACAATATATAAAATTTTGAGTTTGATTCTATTTGATAGTAATGATATTTTTATATTGATACTTAAGAGTTTACATTTGCACTTTTTATTGCTACAATACAATATGTTATGTATGAGCTAATATTTTACTATCATTGGGATGATGACTCTTTCTAGATAAAAATGATATCAAGGTTCAATTTTTTCTATTTTTGGTATTGATAAAAAGGGGGTCCTGACCCTTTATAAAGAGATCAAAAGATGTATATGAAAAAAACAAGAGAAGATCAAACAAATGTAAGATAGCCCTATATTAGTAAAAAAAACAAACCTGGACTAAACCTATTAATGTAGAAGCTAAAATAATATCCCTCCTATTATCCTTCTATTTGACAAGGCTTATGCAATGCTCAATGCTTTACTTAAATGATAAAAAAACTGCTAATAGCAATGTAATTTAGTGTGCTCAAATCCTTCATCGCATGATCCCAATAAGTATTATGCTTTGCTTTGACCTATTTATATGCTAGCTTCATTATCAATTCTTATAATCTCTTTCAATTCCATGGGGGTGTATGACCAAACCTTGAAATTCTTAGATCTAACTGCCATATTCACCATTTTATCGGTAGATTTGTTTCCATCTCTATAAATATATTTAGTTTGACTTTCTTCTAGGTTTCCAAAAATAGTCCTCGCAACTGTAATTATTTGGAAAATGCTAGAATTATTTTGCTCCCCTTTTTGAAGGGAAGTATTAATATTCTTGGAATCTCCCTCAAGAATAATTCTCCTAAAATCCAAAGTCATAACAATTTAGAGGCCTGTAAGCATCACCCTTACTTCAACTTGGTGATTTGTGGTAATTTCTAGATCCTCAGCATATGCAACCACTACCTGAACTTTGTCACTAATGAGGCCCCCACCAATAGCATGACCCAAGTTACCTTTTGCAAGCCCATCAAAGTTAATTTTTACCCAATTTTTGTGAGGATGTTCCCATCTAGTATCTAGTCACCTTATTGATTTTTTTCATATTTAAGATATCTTTTTCTCTAGATTGCAATATTTTCCTAGATGACAATATTTTTAATACAATCCTACAAGAGGACTATTTTTATCGTAGCATAAACCCAAATTCTTCCTTTGTTTTTATTTTTGAACACTCATCTATTTTGTTCCAACAAAATCCCCCAACAAATATGTTGAATGCATTTTTACCAAAAAATATTGCTTCCTAAGTGCCACTATTCCCATATCCTGATTAAATAATCTTGAATGACCCAAGAAACATTAACTTATCTCAATAACATGTTTATGATATCATGAAAAAAAATGCACATTTCAAATGGGTGTTCCACACACTCATTCTATTTGTTACACAACACACAAATAGTTGTAACCATAATCTCTCTTTTGAACATCTTATCTTTTGTGAGGATGTTATTTAGAATGGCATCCCAAAAAAATATAGCAACCTTAAGGATGATGTTTAGCTTTCAAATTATTTTAAGCTCAGGTTTCTCTGAGGTTACTTTTCCCAAGACTCTATATCCATACTTCATCAAGTATTAGCCTTGCTGGTTTCTTCCCCAAATTATTTGATCCTTCTCTAAAATTCTACCTAAATAATAACTCCTTAAAAGGTTTTGTAAGATATTTACCCACCAAATCTTACATATCTTCTTGTAGGATTTTCCACTCCTAAAAATCACCCACCATATGAATGTAGCCATTAATTTTCTTACCATAGGTTTTAGTTAAATTTTATTTAATATATTTGAACTTTTTATAGTTTGATAAAGGCTCCTCTTGAATCCAAGGGTCTTTCCAAAAGTCTATTTTTTCTCCTACCTAATTTCCATTTTAGACCTTGCCATAGAACTATCCTACTATTGATAATATTTTTCCAAAAAAATAGACCCACATGGAGGATTAGAACAACTTAAAAAGTGGTTTCTACACTTCAAGTATTTATTTTAGATAATGCTAGCACATTTCCTTGATGCTCCAGTGCAAAGCCTCCAACCATGTTTAGATATAAGGGCTCTATATAGATCTTTTAACTTCCTCAATCCAAGACTCCTATTCTATAAATACTAGTAGCAGGTATTCTAGGGTACCAGATGTATACATTTTTTGCATTTAGTGCTATACCATAAGAATTTTTTTGTAGTCTTTCTAAGTCTCTTCCACTTTCCTTGACATCCTTAGGAAATAGATGAAGTAAATATGGAGGCTTTGAATTGTGTATTTAATAAGTTGTACTTTCCTCATAGAGGATAACAAAGATCCCTTCCAACCTTGAAGTTTCCTATTAAATTTATCAATAATCGGATTCTAAAGTTCATCTTTCATTTTACCTATAAACAAAGGCAAAACAAGATAGGTGATAGCAAACTTTTCCTCCTTACATTACAACACTTTAATTATTTGATCTCTTATACTTTCCTCCATGTTTAAAAAGATAATCCTACTTTTTCATAATTTATTTTTCGACCTATAGCTTTTTCATAAGAATCAAGGACTTTTTTAACTCCAAAGCTTCTTCCTCTATAGCTTCCCCAAGCAAGAAAGTGTCATCCACAAACTATTAATGGGAAAAAGCTTCACCAATGGATGAATGTTTCACACCTTTGATTTTACCATCCTTTCGCTTTATTTCCAAATTTCTTCCCAAGGCATCTACCATAATGATAAAGTGATATGGATTCAACGGATCTCCCTACCTGATTCCTTTGGAAGAGGGAAAGAACCCAATAGATTGTACATTTATCAGGATCAAAAAGTGGGGGTTAGAAATACACATACCAACCAATGCCCTTCATTTTTCACTAAAACCCATTCACTCCATTAATTTATCTATGAAAGACTAGAAAACCTTGTCATAAGCTTTGTTAATGTTCAGCTTAAGGAACATGCCTAAACCTTTTATCCTTTGAAGAAAGTGTGTTGTTTCATAAATGGGAATGATGCTTTCAATAATCTACCTGCCTACCATATAACCTCCTTTATCTTCCTTAATGATTGAGAGGATGATTTTTTCAACTGATTGGCCAACACTTTAGTAAAAAGTTTATAAGTAAATTGTATTACATAGGCTAATTGGTCTAATTTCCTATAATTTATCCACTCCATATTTCTTGGGAATCATATCAAGGAATGTATTATTCCATTATTTCAACAACTTACTATATTCTTGGACTTCTTTGGTTGCATTGACTACATATTCTCCAATAAAATCCCAATGATGTTGAAAAAAACTCGATGGGAAACCATCTGGCCCTTGAATTCTTAGATGCTCTCATAGATAATATAGCTCTTTTAATTTCCTCATTAGATATTACCTTGCATAGATGTTCATTCATGCTATCATTAAATCCTTTGGGGATATTGTTAATGATGTTTTCTATTTCCATTTTGTACTATGTTTTTCTTTGCTAAGAAGGTTCTAAAAAAAAGTGATGTCTAGATTTTTAATATCATTTAAATCATCATACTTTATTCCATATTCTCCTATAAGGTAGAGTATTGTATCGTTGTTCCTATGTTTCATAGTCGAAACATGGAAGAATTTAGTGATTATACCACCTTCCTTAAGCCACAATATTTTGGATTTTTGTTTCCAATGAATTTCCTCTTGGGCAATGGTATTATGATATTCTATGAGGAGCTATTTTCCTCTTTTGTGTCATTATAGTTCTCTACCTTCCCTCTCCATTTTTTCCTCTATATCTTGGATATCCTTTTTAAGTTGTTTTTTTCTTAAATTGATGCTACCAAAAACCTCTTTATTCTAAATTTTGATTCGATACTTGATGTTTGTTAATTTCTAGGTAACTCTATAGATATTTGATCCTTGAACCTCCTCCTACCACCAAGCTTTAATTTTATTTGTAATGTATGGGTGCATATTCCACATGATTCTCCTTATTTTTCATATCTAGCAAAATGGGATTGTGATATAATCCTATTATGGGCATACATGTAAATCTATAAATATTGATTATACTTAACCAAATATCATAAATAAGAACTCTATATAGGTGCCTTTCACTGTGATTATCCCTCATTCTTATTTTTGTCCATGTAAACTTACCTTTACACATATCCGAGTCAATCAACTTATTATTCTAAATAAAATTATTGAAATCTTGCATACCTTGAGTGATGTTAATCCTCCCTCCACTTTTGTCCTATGTTCTTAATACTATATTGATGTCACCAAAACCATCCAATACAAATTAATGAAAAGAATCCTCTAAAAAGATAACTTACTCCACAATTGAAATCTATCATGATCACCATTTTGAGCATAAACCCCTATCATTTGTTATATTTAGAGTCTATTACATCATTTGGATCATGTAAATGTACCTTTCTAGGTATATACTTAGGATATTATATTACTTTATGGGGAAGTTATCTAGTCACTTTATGCAATGTAATAAATGCACAAGTATCTCCTGGTGCTTTCAGTGGTGTAAAAGATTTAAAATGATTGTGGCATGGTGGTTATAGGGGAAGACTACGCGAAGATCTGTGTGGTGGATTTTGGAGCGGACAGCGCAGAATACTGTGGCGGCCATAAAAAGCTAGATAGCCTGCCCAAATTCATGGCGGCTACCAATTCCACCATGTAAATTCAAAAAAATAAAAATAAATAAATAAATAAATGCACAAGTATCAATGTGTAAGTTGTAAATGTGCAAGGTGTCCCTTGTACAACTAGGTAGAGTGTTGGCCAAGGACTCTATTATCCATTATAAAAGGGTCTCATTGTAAGAGATTGACAAGACAATAGGTAGTAGTAGAATTATTGTGTAACTCCATTAGTGATGAGTACAATGTATGTTGGAAATATGAGAAGATTTTGTTGTCATTGATGTCAAGAAGTCAACACCAGTAACCGTCAATTTCAGTGAGCAGCATCAGTTTCAGGTTCCATAGTCAAGTGAAGAAGAAAGATTACTTCCAGGTGGTTAGATGAGGTCTAAAGGGCAAAAAGGAAGACCCAAGAAAAATTATATTATAATATTAAAAGGTCTAAGGTCAATACCTAGAGATTTAATTTAATTATAAATTAAATATAATAATTTCATTACAAATTAATTTATAATTTAATTTAATTAACTCTAAGAGTTATTAAATTAATAATAAATTATTTATAATCAGTTAATTATAAATTAATTTATTATTTAAATTAAAACCTTAAAATTCAGGGTTAAGAGGGCATAAAGTTTATTTAATTTGAAATAATTCGAATTAATAAAAATCGTCGATGTCTATAATCTCATAGCACATTGCATATAAGAAGGGGCAAATACCATTACAAATATTATCCATACAAATTATTTGATGCAAGTGTAAATCATGCACAAGGAAAGGTGGCAGATTCCCATGTGGTAAAGCATTTAAGAGGTAAGGATAAAGGACAAGGCAAAGGAGATTCCACATCACGTTCCAAGGCACTGTGTAGCGTGACTGGTAGCCAAGGATGGTGCTAAGACTTTGGCAGGTGTGAGGTTGAGGGATCGAATCCCATGGTCTACGTTTTGGTGATAAAGGAAGATTTTTGTTGGAATCTGCGCGTGAGGCAAAGGACAAAGGGAAGGTGCTACCCTTTTCCTTTGTGTGGAGGCACGTAGCCCATGTGGTGGGTGTGTGCTTTGCAAAGGTGCTTGGCAGGGAGAGACTACGCATTTGAAACCCACCAAGGACCTTTTGTGGACTAAGGTATGCACTAAAATTGTTTGGTTTCAAAATTTGTGGAGGTTCCAAAATTTGTGATTTTTTTTTTATTTGGTTATAAAGTGAAAATTGCATGCTATAAGGTCTTTGTGAGGGAGATAAAAGGATATGCATTATTTTATTTTAGGGTTTTATTTTTGAGTGCTTTGAGCTTATTAAGAGGAGTAATAAGGTGTGCCAAAGGAGTTAGATATTTTTGTTGAAAACAAAGTTAGGTTGAGTAAGTTTTGATATTTTGACTTGGTGAAATATCTTTGCGAGAATATATTAAGGACAAATATTTTCTATCTAACCGTAGTATTGGTAAAAAGAGTGGTTGTGATTAAGATAGGTGTTTGAGGTCAAATCATATTCAAACAAGAGGTAAGGGCATATATTCCTTGTGAGTGATTGTTGGATATTGTGAATGCTAAGTTGGAGAGAAAAGGATTGTTTGATAAGCATCATTGATTTTGATTGTTAAAGGTTTTTTGAGTGAAATTTGATGATAAAAACCTTGTTTGATAAGTATTATTGGAAACATTGAATGAAATTTCATATGCATGATTAGGGTTTGTGCAAGACCCTGAGTATCATTGTTATGTGAAGTTGAGAACTATATTGAACTAGGTTTGTGCAAGAACATGGGTATCATTGTTATGTGAGATTGTTTGATAAGCATTGTTGGAAATAATTGAGTGAGTGTTCATATGCTTGGACTAGGGTTTGTAAGCAAGGAATTTTCATTGAGTGATTGATTGAGTGGAGTTTTTTGAGCCTAGTCAAGTGGAACTGTTGGAGTGATTTTTCAAGTTCTATGAAACAAATTGTTTTATATTTTGAATTGATTTGAAAGAGATTTTTTGCAAAAAATTGAATTTATATTGTGTGCAAGTTTTGTGATTGATTTAAGCAATATTTCGTAAAATCTTAAGGATATATTTGATTGAGCTTCAATGAAAGCTTACAAGCAGAGTTGAGGTAAATCTTAGTGAAAACTTGTTGAGCAAATTGGACAAGTTCTAGTAAGGACTTGTTGAGAAGATTTGAGGTAAGTCTTAGAGAAGACTTGAGAGTAGAGTGAATAGGTTCTTGAGAGAACTTGTTGGACAAAATTATGATATAGCAGAGATAGATATTGACCATATTTGTGCTATACCAAAGGACAATGTTTAGTGCTGATTTGAGACAGAGATTGAGCAGAGCTTTAGATGTGAAAGAGCTGAGGACAGTAGTCTCTAGTGTATAGAGATCCATTAGTCAGGGTAGATATGACAAAGGTCTTCAGTGGAGAGATATCCACAACCTAGAGTAGTGGAGGCAAGAGTCTTCTAAAGGATCACCAACCAGAGCAAAGGAGATTGGTCTCCTATGGATAGAGATCCACGAAATTGATTAGGGGATTGGTGTCTCCTTTGGACAAAGGTCTATAAACATTGTAATAGGGAAAGGATTCCCAAAATAATTTATTTGAGAAAATTTTATAAGGAATACTTTCTCCCGGAGTAGCCCACATTGGGTGAACCACATTAAATCAGGTCTCTCATGTGTGTGATGCTTTGTGTGATGTTTATTGCTTTAATATTGTTGTAGTTATCATATGGATTGAAAAGCAAAAATTTTTATCTTATACTATTCACCCCCTATCAGTATAAGCACATGTTCTTAAATTGGTACCAGAAGCAGGTCTCTTTATGAAAATACTAATAGCTTGGATGAGGATCCATCAAAAACACACATGACTTCAAAAAATGAATAAGAGACCATGTTTGATATAAAAGAGGAATTCTTCACTACTCTCAAGAATTTGAAAAGGATTAGAGAGAAGAACTCAAACTTGAAGGAACAAATTCAAGAGTATGAAGAAGAAAAAGTCAGGCTAAGAATTGAAAAGAGTTACTTACAGGAGTAGCTATGAATAGGTTGCATGCGATTTTATGGCAGTTATAGAAGACTTAGGGTTTCAAGATGAAAATATTATTATAAAAGGGCAGTTGCATGCAGAAGAAAAAGTCAGGCTAAGAATTGAAAAGAGTGTCATCGAAAAGAGTAAATGTGCCACGAGGGCAGTTGCGTGTAGAAGTGAAAAGGCTGCTCAAAATTGAAAAGTGTGCCACCATAAAGAGGGAAGGTGCCACTGATGAAAGAATAAATGTGCTGAGAAAAGTAGGTGGAAAAAGTGTGCTGTAAGAGAGTGTTGAGCTCCGTGCGGGAATAGAGAGCAGCGTGTTGCTGAATAGAGGGATAGTGTTGTGGGCTGTTATAAAGCTGGAAGAATGTTGTAAGAAGTATAGAGTCGAGAGTCTGCAAGAGTAAGCCATAAGAAAGGGCTGTAAGTGTGCAGTAAGTAGACCTATAAAAATGTGTATGCTTTGTGGACAGGGAGTTGAGATTGAGAGGTAGAAATAGAATAGATTGAGTCTCTAACAATTCTCCTTATGCTTCCATGAGATTGATTTGAGTTAAAATAGACTAGTGAGGGCCTTGTAACACAGAAGGCATTTTTATATCAATCAAGATTTAAAATAGAAGTCCAAGTTGGTGCTTGGAATCAGGGGTTGGTGCTCCTTTCTGTTGGTACAGATAAATCAGGGGTTTGTGCTCCTTCCAGTGGGTGCTAGTAAACTGATTATGAAGTTGGTGCTTTGCAAAGGCTAGATTTGGATGGGAGTCCAAGCAGTGTATTTTTGAGGAGTAGCCAAAACTGGTGAACCTCGTTAAATCTTGTATTTTGTGTTGCTATCTTGTTACACTTGCTGCATCTAGTTTTAAGCATTCATTAGTTCTGAATTAAGAGATGAAGATTTAAGTTTTTAATTAGCTGCACTGATTCACCCCCTCTCTCAGTGCCATTGTAAGACTAACACTATGCTCATGCAGTGTATAATTTTGAGGTATTTTTCCTAGTTACTAAATAATTTACAATATCAGCATACCAAGGGGTAAAAATAGAAAGAGCAAATAAATGTTCATCTAGAAAATTGTCAGGAATTAACTCGTTATCATCAAAGATATGAATGCGAGATAAGTGACCTGCAATAACATTATCTTTTCCTGCCTTATCTATAATTGTGACATTGAACTCAGAGTAAAAGAAGCCATATAATCACTCTACCACCCACTATTGCTTTGTTTGTTAAGTATCTAATGGCAGAGTGATCAGTGTGAAAAAATACTTCATACCATATTATGTAATGTTTAAATTTATTGAGAGCATGAATTACAGGTAAAAATTCTTTTTCTGTAATAGTGTAGTTAAGTTCAACTCCATGCAAGTTTTTACTTACATAATAGGTAGCATAAGGTTTTTTTTTCTATTTGTTGCACTACAGCTCCTATTTCATAACTTGAAGCATCACAATGAATGTGGAATGGTAATTCCCAATTTGGTCCTCTCAAGATTGGAGTAGTAGTCAAATTTACTTTTATTTATTCAAAGACTTCTTGACATTCGTTTATCCAATTGAATTTATTATCTTTAGTTAAGAGCTTAAACATGGGAGTAGCAACTTTATTGAAGTCTTTAATGAACCTACGATAGTATCTTGCATGTCCTAATAAACTTCTCACCTCTGTTTGTGTTTTTGGAGGTTGAAGGGTTTGAATAACTTGTATCTTTGCAGGGTCTACTTTAAAACCATCTTCTGATATATAATATCCTAGAACAATACCTCCTTTCATCATCATAAAACACTTTTCATGACTTAGATAGAGGTTTTGCTCTTGACATCTTACAAAAACTTTTTGCAAGCCTAATAATATTTCTTCAAAGGTAGTAACGATATCTGTGAAGTCATCCATATAAACTTCTACAAATTCATTTGTTAAATCAAGTAAAGATAGCCAATACATCTCTTTGAAAGGTTGTAGGTGCATTGCATAGTCCAAAAGGTAAAACATTATAAGCATAGGTTCCTACAGGACATGTGAAGGTTGTTTTTTCTAGATCGTCCTCAGCAAAGGATATTTGATTATATCCACTAAAACCATATAAAAATAGAAATATTTCTTTCCAGCCAAGGTATCTAGGACTTGATCAATAAATGGTAAGGGAAAATAATATTTCTTGGTTACTTTTTTAATTCACTATAATCAACACAAATTCTCCATTTACCATTATTTTTAGGGACTATCACAAAAGGTGATACCCATTGGCTATCAAAAAATTGGGTATATAAATCCTGCATTTAAGAGTTTAATGATTTCCTCTTTAACTATTTCTTTCATAGCTAGATTTAATCATCTTTGGGGTTGTCTTACATAATTACAATATTCTTGAATAAATATGTGATGGGTACAAACATTTGGGTGGATACCCTTCATATCCTCATAGTTCCATGCGAATGTTGATTGATGCCTTTTAAGCACATCTACCAATTGTGGTTCTTGTATGCTCATGAGTTCATTACTAATGTTGAGAGTTTTTCCTGGTATAATATATATTTGTTTAGATTTTTTTGTATTTGCATCTATCCCATTTATCTCATGTTTAAAAAAATTTAAATCATAACCATATGGTTTCATTTGAGATTGACTCGTGCTTGCCTCATAAATGAAATATTGAGATGAACAACTACTTTCTTGACCTTGATTTTCTTGTTGATTTCCTTACAATAATGGTAGGGATCCCTCGACCTCTTGTTCAAGTTGTTCAATTAGAAAATTAACCGATAAGGTTTGGATATTATCATATTCATGAGGAAAATCATACCATAATTGCTTTGGAAATTCTTCTTCTATTGGTGATTTAGGGAATAAACTAAGATATTTTGTATCTTTGCCATTAGAAATAGTCATGTTTCGGATCTGCAACTAATGTAGGAATCGAGATGTTGCAAGCCATGGGCGTCCTAGTATTAAGGGATGTCCCCATAATTTCTTTTTGGGTTGTAAGACTATAAAGTCTACAGGGTATTCCCATGAACTTATTGAGACCATAATGTCTTCTAACTTTCCTTCTAGTTTAATAGTAGATCTATCAACGAGTTGAAGCACAATAGAAGTCAATTGTAGTTTATGGATCCCTAAGGATTCTGCTATTTCTTTGGTCATGATATTAATAGCGGCTCCTAAATAAATCAAAAAATTTTGTAATGTTATATCTCCAATATGCACAGTGAGTATAGGTATTCCAAGATCTGTATATTTTGGTAATAACCTATCTCTTATCATTATCTCAGATAATTGTCCAATGAGTTGAATAGTTTAAAATTCATTCTTCTTTTTATTCTTTGAACATATATTTTTAATAAGTTTGGAATAGATAGGTATATCCTTGATGGCTTGTAATAAAGGAATTTTAATAATAACGTCTTCTAGTTCTTGAAGGAAGTTAAAGGCTGACTTAGATGGTTCTTTTGGTATTGCCGAGTATTTGAGGAAATGGTATTTCTATTTCCTTTCTTATTTGGATTTCTTGCTACTTTGTTGAAATATTTTCTGGCTGGTTTTCTGTTTCCTTTTTGTTACTATCTTATTTTTCAATCAATTGTACAATAAAATAATCAAATTATGTGAGAGACATTATTTTTCGATACCTTTCCTGATCTTAATTGAATCTATTGACATGGTGCTACAGATATAGAACATGTTTCATTGGCCTCATAAACTTGTTGAACATTCTTATTGTTGTTAGGATTAGGAATTGGTTGAGCTGGAAGAGGTGGTTACTTAGGAGGATTAGTATTATTGTTTGGAGGTGGTAGAATTTTATTTTGAGGTATGTTTTGAGTGTTTTGTCCCCTAAGTTAATTTTGAATATTTGGTTGTTGCATTGTATTTGGGGACCAATTGGTGCCACCTTGATTATATTGACCACTATTATTTCAACTAGGCATATTCTAATTTTTTATCCCTTGATTCCATGGGGGTTGTCCTCCATAGGAATTAGCCATAAATTGAGCCCATGGGGGTATGCTCCAGTCTTGGTTGTAAGAATTCCAATTTTTCCAGTTTGGTGCATTAGACCATTGATTAGGCCTTTGATGGTTGGGATAATTAGGGTTTGACCAATTTTATGGGCCATTAAATGGACCATTTCATCTTTGAGTGACAAAATAAACATCTTTTGCCTCTTCTACTTTAGGTTCTTTTATGGCAGCTTTAACAACAAAGATATACTTACATTTTTTAGTTTTATGATTTTTATCACAAATTTGGCAACAAGCAGAAATATTAGAGATATTTGTTATGTTGAGAGGATATTCTCTCATATTGTGCTTTTTCCTACATCCGTGGCAGTAAATTTCTTCACTATACTTTGATTTTTTATCCATTAAGTCCAAACATGAGGTCAAATTACTCAACAAATTAGTTTTTAAACCTTCCAACATATTTCCAGTTTTAGCTCTTGTCACTCCTCCTCCTGTGGATGTGTATTTATTACTTCTTAGAGGTTTGTTTCTTGAATAATTTCTGCAAATATTTATAATCTCCTCAAGCGATATAAGATGAATGTCTCCTTTTGCTATAAGATTTAAAATCTCAAGAACATCTTCTTTTAATCCTTTCAAAAAAAGTTCTTTTAGGATTTCTTCTTCAAGGTCTATATTTACTCTGGATCTTACAAATTGAAATATATCGAGATAGTCCTCCAAATATTCTTCTTCTTTTTTATTCATACGAAAAAGCTCAGCTTTCTTATCCCTAACTCTACAATAATATTGATATCTTTCAAGGAATAGTTGTTTTAATCCATTTTCTCTATCCCAATTATTACAAACTCCTCCTAGACCCATAAAACATCTTAAAGTTGCATATTTAAGAGTAGATGGAAATAATCGTAGCTTTTTCTCATTGGTGGTGTAAAAGTAAGCTTGACATACTACTTCAAATTCAAAAAGAAAAGCATCAGGATCTTCATAGGGTTTTCCATGAAAGGTAGGCAATATAGAAACAAAGATTGATTTAGGTTCTCTTGTTGTCCCTTCTGTATGTAAGATTGGGAAAGAGAATGTTTTTCTTTGTATGGTTTCTCCTTGATCTCTCTCTTGCATTTGTCTTCCATATCCATGTTTTTCTCCTTCTAAACCACTTTGTTCATCAGCCATACCTGAATATAAAATTTCAAGAATTGAATCAGGTATAGGTTCAGAAAAGACAAAGGAAGGATCTACGTAGTTGTCAAATTTTGGATTGGGCAATAAATATGAATTGCGATCTTGATATAGGATTTCATCTTGATTGGTTTATGATGTAGCCTCAATTTTTACTAGTTTATAAATCCCAAGCTCTCTAAAGTCTCTTGGGGATTTTTCTTCTATTTTGTTAGTTTTTATGAATCTTCCTTTAGAGTCTCTAGGTCTACTCATGAATGTTCTAAAATTTCTTGTTTTTTTTTTTAGAAATATGTCTAATATTATTTAAATAATTTATGAATATCGTTGATTGGATCAAGTTGTTCGGTGTCATAAAATGTTCCTATTCAAAATTAAAATAGTCTACCAAAAAATAGAATCAACTAAACAAGGTAGGCTTTAGTTGAAATAGGATCAGGAATTCCAAATTGTAGCTCCTAACACAACTCTTGGCACAATTATCTAAAACATACAACTTTAGGAATATTGCAATATATTTTATTGTATTGTAAGGCCAATTATTTCCTTTCTATGTCTGCAAGAAAGTTGTGACTGGTGAGGGAATCCTCAAGGTATTGATTCAAAGGATAAATTACTAGATTTACTATTGTTATCCTATCCCAAATCCAATTCTCATAGCTTCTTCCAAGATCTTGATAAGGTGAAGAATGACTTACCCTTAGAGTTTTTGCTATATTTATCTAAGGATAAATTACTAGATTTACAAAAGTGACATGTGGTAGTAGGTGATGTAGGGGCCAATGTGGTGTATTTTAATTAATAAACATGGCATATTAATACCCTCATAAATTATTATGTGCCACCTTCCATAAATTTTTTGGACTACCACATGTTTCCTCAAGATTCATGCACCTCCTACCAAGTCACATATAAATTCTACCATGTTAGCTATAAGTACTACCATGTGTGACATCAAGATATGTGCACCTAGTGCCACCTTAGCTATATGGACTACCACATATCATCTCAAGATCTATGTACTTGGTGCCAACTTAGATATATAGATCACCATGTGTTACCTTGAGATGCATATGACTAGTACCATCTTAGTTGTATGGATTACTACACAACATCCATATGGTCTTACCACATCATCACATTGAAGAAAAATAGTGCCACATCATCATCTATGCCATCTAGTAGATCCATGTCATCGTTTGTGTTTATGTCATCACAAAAAAAGGTAAATACTTTGTTGATGTCATCATCAAAATAGAAGGGGGAGGTTCAAACTCAAGAGCTCCCATGGGAATCTCTCTAGCACTCTTTTCTCTAGCCACCTTCCCAAGTACATGGATTAGGAGGGTAAAGCAAAAATTTATTTTTATTAAGCAAATAAACAACAAGCACCACCTTTCTTGCACCCATTATGTGACCCTACTTTAGTGTGATACATGCATGTCCAATCACATCACTTCTCACCCATAGTAGGGATTTTTCTCTATAATATTTCTTATTTAAAATTCAAATTATAGAGGGATATGGGTAGTTTTATTTATATTATATGGAAGTACCTAGAGGTAAAATAGAAAAAAAAAATGCTATGTTGTGACCTCCCCTAAAATTTTACAAAGAATTTAAAAAAAATAACAATTTACCCTGTACAACCATTTTATAAAACATACCCAATTAGATACACCTCTCATTCCTATGTAGAAAAAAAATTATCGACCCATTTTTACAACGTTTTCAAGTGTCTTAAAGGTATTTGCTAACCATGGAAGCCTACCCATGACTTCTTTAGAGCCAAGGATTTATCTAGAAAATATCAACCTCTTCTCTTATTTCATGATGGCCAAGTAATCTATCCTCTTATGAATACATCTATTGGTCATAAAAAACCAAAAGAAAAAATGAAATGGATATTTTTAAAATTGTAAAAGATAAACGATATTTAGAAAAAAACCTCAAAAATATCAATCCTAAAATTAAGGAATCCATCTAGTCAAAAATAACAAAATGAGACTGAGTGCCAATAAGAGAAAAAAATGAACCTATTAATAAATATTTCTCATAGAGGAAAATTATTTATTCCATTGAGCTCCTCATGCTCCAAGTCGCTAGGGTTTTTTATTAGAAACCCTTTTTTATATTACACCATAAACTTAAAAAAAAAAAAAACTCTATAAGCTCCTAAATAAATCATTCTCAAAAGAAGCTAGAAGATAAATCTACTACCAATAGAAGCAATCAAATAATTAAGACTCACATCCACTCTAATATCATGTCAAATTTCATAGTAGTTTCTAGAAACAAATGAAATCAATCATTACCCAATATTGCTTCTAACAAAAGAATGCATAGCATAAAGAACACAAAATAGAATAAGGTGTTCATACACACCAAATGATATTTACTAAAAAGAATCAAAATACACTTCAATTGATAATAAACTGATCAATGAGGAGTATATACTCCCAATTGCATGAAGCCTTTAGGTCAAGGTTATGAGATCGACCCATAGGAATAAAATAATAAAAATTATAAAAATACCATTTTCAATGTTTACATGGGCCCAAAGGGAAAATATAATGATACAAGTGCAAATAGTTTTCCATGGCCTCAAGAAATGCTTAACCATCACATATTCCAATATCAATATGGAAACCAAGATAAGAGAAGTAAAGTAATGTTTATTAATGGCTAAGTTAGAATTTCTAAAATTTTCAACCTATATGTATATATATATCCCCTCTAGGATCATATGATCTAATCATTAGAACAAACTAGATATGGCAACATAAATCTAAGGTTCACTACTATGCAAAGTTGGTGGAATGTCTCGATGATTAGGATATAGTACAACCATCTAGGGGGTCCAAATGCCTATCATTTTGAGGTATACTTTAGTTGTGTAACTAAGGAAGGGTCAATAAAAGGTATGCATTTTATACACAGTGTATATTGATTACCTATAAGATGGGAAAAAAGGCTACTTTTTAGGCATATCCCTTCCTAAATGAATATTAGAATGTGTTTTCCAAAGAGATCCTAGGACTTCCATTACTAACAAAGTTTGACTTTTCAATAGAGGTTCTTCTAGAATAGATACACAATCCAAGGATTCCTTTTGAATGATAGCAAATAAGTTGTTTGAACTCAAGTAATAATTGAGTGAGTTTTTATTGAAAGGGTTGATTTAACCAAGTGTATCACCTTGAAGTGCACTAGTAATCTTCATGAATAAAAAGGACAGTTTATGTAGGTTATATATTGACTATCAAATGTTACAAAAAAATTATAGTTAGTAACTATTACTATCTTCAAACAATACATGATCTATTTTAACAAATATGAGAGAAGACTATCTTCTCAAAAATTGATCTGTAGTATAGATATCATTAGTTAAGGATTAGAGAGTAGGATATTCTAAAAATAACTTTTAGAACTAGGCATGACAAGTTCACCATGGTCCCATTCAGACTCATGAATGCTCTAGTAACTTTTCAACCTCATGAATAATGTATTTATATATTATATGGATAAATTTATATTGGTCTTTTTGGATAATATATTGATCTACTTATATAAAAAGGAGGAATATTCTAAGCATATGAACATGATAATGCATAGACTAAGGGAACATAATCTTTATGGGATGTTATCAAGAGTGTCTTCTTTTGGAAAATTGGTATTATCTTATAATATCATGACAACCAATAGTATTATAGTAGACCTAGAAAAAATCAAAGTAATTATGGAATGGCCAACACTAAAGAATATTTATGAATTCCATAGTTTTATGCAACTAGTAGGTAATTATAGAAGGTTCATAGAGATCATTTCCAAGATAGGTATTTGGTTACCTTAGTCTAGATAAAATGAAAGAATTTTGTTTTGTCTAAACAATATGAAAATAAATTCAACTATAAAAATAGAAACTAACAACAATTCCTATACTTAGAGTGTATGATCTCAATGAAAAATATTTAGAATTGCTAATACCTCTAGTGAAGGACTAGGAGTATTATGGTACCCTATGATTCTCATAAGCTATAGCAACATGAGTAAAACTATATAGTACATAACTTACATATAACAACAATTATTCACATCTTGTGAATGTAAAGGAATTATCTACTTGACATGAAAATTGATCATCAATTGCTCAAATATATTTTCACATAGCCTAAAATTATCATCAAAGATGATGGTTGAAGTTCCTACGTGAATACAATTTAAATATTACCTACAATAACGGTAATAGAAATGAATTAGTTGATGCACTTAGTATTATAAGGCTTGTAATTACCATCACTACGTTTAGATCAAATTTTAGAAAGATATTTTTAGATCAACATAATGAGGATGGATACTACCAAAGAGTAAATACAACTCTATAGATATATTCCTAATATTAGTGGTATGGTAGGTATCAAATCAAGAAAATAGAGGTAGGGTGTATTTGCATGATTATGATGGTTTAAGAGACATATTCCTAGAAGAGGCACATTATGTTGTATATTCAAAATACTTCAATGTAAAAAAGCTAGTAGTAAACCTAAATCCACTATACTGTAGGTAGAGGTTAGGAAGAATATAATAGAACTTATGGAAAAATGCCTCAAGGATAAGTGAGTTAAGGCTAAACATGTACATCTACCTAGATTTTTATTTCCAATGATATACTAGAATAGAAGTGGCAAGTATTTAGTATTGACTAACTACAAGGGTTGTTGATGTCTAAAAGTAAGCATTATGTTATACTTGTGGTGATAAAAAAATTGACTATGGTAGCCTATGTTTTTCCTAAAAATCTAAAGGATGGTTCTCCAATTTTTTCATAAAGGTTTATGCAAGAGATATCTAGGTTACATGAGGTACTTAATATGATTATATCTAATAAAAATATGATAATCACTTCAATATTTTTACTGTCCCTAATAGTTTTATTATGGACCAAGATTCACATTAGTTCATCCTATCACCTAGAGATAGTAAGACTTTGGAACTCCAAATAAGAGGTTCAATGTATGAATACAATGGGGATAGAGTTGTACACCATACTTCAAAAACTATAGTTTAGTTGGACAAACACATATTGGATGAATAACATACTATTATAAGCTACTTTACCTTTTACATTTACCTTCAAGGAACCATATGAAACAAAGTGTCAAACACCTTTCAGTTGGTACAAAACTAATAATTTCATGGTTCTAGGTCTAGAGATCTTGTAGAAAATGGAGGAACAAGTAAAAACTAATCAATAAAAATATTAAGGAATTTGTATTTACGTGAATAATTGAATAGCTCAATAAATTTTGTCAAGACAACTAAATTAGCACCTATATGCATAGGCCATTTTGATATTTTGTAAGTGATCAACCCAATCACCTATAAAATTGCTCTACTACCAACTTCTCTTATGATTCCTAATTTCTCTATGGCATCTATTTTAATCCATATTATGTTGATGGATCTCACATCCTTGACTAGTGACCATTGCAAGTACAAGATCCAATGGTGTTTCAAGATAAGTGACTAAGCATTTTGGAGATGCATAAAGTGCATTTGTACAATTAAGAATTATCTCAATTCAAGGTCTAGTGGGACCAACACACTAACGATAGTAACACATGAAAAATGTTAGATGATTTTAAAGGCTCTTTACTCATCTATTTGTATAGATAGATTGTGATACTTTTTATACTAATATAATGTTATTGAACAATATATAAAATTTTGAGTTTGATTCTATTTGATAGTAATGATATTTTTATATTGATACTTAAGAGTTTACATTTGCACTTTTTATTGCTACAATACAATATGTTATGTATGAGCTAATATTTTACTATCATTGGGATGATGACTCTTTCTAGATAAAAAGGATATCAAGGTTCATGTTGGTCACGAATCTGCCACAGGGAAGGATTTTTACAATTGCGCCCTAGACCCGGCCAACATTGAAAGGCTGGAAGCAAGAAATGGCTCCCAGACCAATCTCCAGAGTGGGCTGGTTCCCTTCACTATTCTAAACTTGGTTAAGATAAGGGTTTCTGGAAAGAGATTTAAAAGGTTGCAGAAAGGAATGGGAAATATGGCCACAGGCCGAAGTGATGGGATCAAAAAACCACAGCAGGAAACTACAAACGCAACAACGACCAAGTAACACAAGAAATCAGCTTCATCCTCGCACAATCACATGCCGCAAATCCCTCCAAACCCACATTCCAGGAATTGTACCTCGACCGCAGATATTTAAATCCAGATGTCAGAATTTAAATGTAATAGCAATGCAGGAGTACGAATGCTATTAGAAATGCAGAAAACAGAAAGCAAATTCATCCATGCGACGCTTGAAAAATTAGAAGTCGATCCTTGTATTCCCGCAAATACAATTCCAGTTTCTAGCAGCAAGTTTTTCCAACCACCCTTTCAAATGAAGCTTACATTGGTTTTTATAGAGGGCCGTCCTCTTTGCAACATTAAATATTTGAAACCGACTTCCTTGTGATCTACAATTATGCATTGGAAATTATGCACACGATCCCCTTAATTGCAGGCCTTGGAGACCCACAAAATTGAATGCAATTTACATGTCGACTTCGAAGAACCACCTTCATTAAATTGTTTTTTTAAAATATGCATGAAACCATTGACTCAATCCATGAACAGCGACTTCGAACTAATAAATCCTTCAATTTTGGTGGCATGGGCGCTTCTTTGACCTTGAATGCATTGGAAATCCTCAAAGTATTTAATTTTGGACTGCATTTAATTCTCGGAACTCACAAAACTGCATTGGGCCACAGCTTAAGCATGCATAATTAATAATAACAATAAATGTGGCAAAAATGCCAACATTCTTGGCGGCTCGCGGGGTATACAACTCTGTCGTATGCAAGAATCCGAGCCTTATTCTATTGGGCACGAGTCATATCCGAACAGTAGGCCGTCTTGCAATACATGTCTTGCTGAAAAATTGAAACTGGAAAAAACCTGCATATAACTGATTATGAAACGACTAATGGAACGCGATGATGGAGTGAGCTCTTGCGGTTGCGCAAGCGGTGACTGCAATGGAATGATGAAATGAAAATGAACAAAGTTATGGAGTGGGAATGGAACTAGGAAAGCTGTGAAATGAAATGAACTAGACTATTAGAAAATGCGTAAAAGACTAAACTTAGAGGAAAGGGATAAGAAGGGACGGGAAAAAAAACAGAAAAGGAAAAAGAAACAACAGCTGTGGCTTATTTTGATTTAATGCAGAAGAAACAGAAGGAAGAAGATGAAGAAAGGAAAGAGAGGAAACGGGGAAGGGAAAAGAAGAAAGTGCTAGAAAGCCACCAAACTGTTGGGAGGAGAAAAACAAAGGAAAAAACAAGCATCTACGGCTCGCAGGCAACAAGAGCCGAGATGAACAAATAAAAACAATACCAGTTTTTTTTTTTCTTTTCTCTTCTTTTTCTATTTTTTTTTGTTTTTTTCAAAATACTATATACAATAATGCACGACATGATTGGCATGTCGCCACCAGACACCCAATCTCAGAATGTTATCCGGTAAATCTGCAATGTCCCGACCAGATCTGATCATACTTAAGTCGGTCCTTGAAATTAGGTCGGCTCCTTCCCGAAGTTCTCCATGGTGCTGATAGGATGCAATTCAGCAGATTATCCTTCTTACTAGTACCCCCATGGAAGACTTCTTCGAGTCTTGGATGTAGTGGTTGGAACCAACACCACCACTTTGCGGACTTTCTTGGTTGTGGGTTGAGTACTGAGCTCCTCTAACTCCTTGATGTGATCACGGGGCTCTTCAAGTGAGAACTCGGATTCTGGGATCTCCTCAGACTCTGAAATTTGCACTTGTTCTTCTACTTGGCCCATCTCTTGATGAAAACTGCAAGCAACCATATTGTTCATTGCTGGAAAAGTGCTTGCATGTCCCAATCCTTGAATTTGGACAAGATCTGTCCCTTGAGCTCCACATGACTGCATCTTAGGGATCTGGCATGAATGTGCAGGGTAAACAGGAGCAGCAACCACCGGAGAAGGTAATGGAGTTTCTCCCCACGGTAATTTTCCTGATAAGTGCAACATCCGATTCGCTTCGCACCTGCTTCCTCGAATATTTGTGGGAACTGTTGTTCACCTAACTGCAGCAAAAAGAGACCTATGTCAGAGTTAAAAGCTCGAACATAAAATAGGTGGGCTTGGGTGGGTGATGGACGGATCTTCTCTGGAATTCTCTGCCAGCTTCTCAAGAATCGGACATTGAAGTCCGTGATGCTCTCTTGAGGTGCTCTCTTGATGTACATGAAAAATTGGTAGAGATCCAAAGAACTGTAGAAAGGATCTTCGTCAAATCTTTTGATCAGTGCTCCCGCTAGATCGTCCCATGAGCTGATGCTTTGACATTTGAGCAGTCTGTACCACTGCAATGCTCTTCCTTCCAAAGACTGAACCAGAAGTCGGATCATAACATCTTCGTGTTCTATGACATGGATCATGGACAGAATAGCAATATCTTCAACATGTGTCAGAGCCATGCCTTCGGTACCATCATATTTTGCCAGGTTCTTCGGGGCACCTTCGGGAATTTCATGCCGAACTTGCAGATTCAGAGGGCCAGGATCATCCCATCTAGAAAAAACCCTCGCCTTTGTGGCAGTGGTCTGCGGAATCACGGCCATCGCCATTAAGTCAGAGTCGCCAGATGAACATTCTTTGAAATTTTTTTCTTTTTTTTTTAAACAAAAACAGGCGTCCACGAACAGATCTTCAACTCAGCAAAGTCGCCAGATGAACTTACAAATCTCCGCTGTGAGGCCAAGACAGCTCATCAAATCTTGAGACCTCCGGGTGTTAAAACGTGCCAAAACTGTTGGCACCGGTGGGGTTATCACTTTGGAAAATTATGCGTATCCCACCGATTATGAATTCTTGGAGACAAAGCAGATCTGTCCACACGTGCGTGCCAAAAACTGTTGGTCACGAATCTGCCACAGGAAAGGATTTTTACAATTGCGCCCTAGACCCGGCCAACATTGAAAGGCTGGAAGCAAGAAATGGCTCCCAGACCAATCTCCAGAGTGGGCTGGTTCCCTTCACTATTCTAAACTTGGTTAAGATAAGGGTTGCTGGAAAGAGATTTAAAAGGTTGCAGAAAGGAATGGGAAATATGGCCACAGGCCGAAGTGATGGGATCAAAAAAACAACAGCAGGAAACTACAAACGCAACAACAGCAAGTAACACAAGAAATCAGCTTCATCCTCGCACAATCACATGCCGCAAATCCCTCCAAACCCACATTCCAGGAATTGTACCACGACCGCGATATTTAAATCCAAGTATGCAGAATTTAAATGTAATAGCAATGCGAGAGTACGAATGCTATTAGAAATGCAGAAAACAGAAAGCAAATTCATCCATGCGACGCTTGAAAAATTAGAAGTCGATCCTTGTATTCCCGCAAATACAATTCCAGTTTCTAGCAGCAAGTTTTTCCAACCACCCTTTCAAATGAAGCTTACATTGGTTTTTATAGAGGGCCGTCCTCTTTGCAACATTAAATATTTGAAACCGACTTCCTTGTGATCTACAATTATGCATTGGAAATTATGCACACGATCCCCTTAATTGCAGCCTTGGAGACCCACAAAATTGAATGCAATTTACATGTCAGCTTCGAAGAACCACCTTCATTAAATTGTTTTTTTAAAATATGCATGAAACCATTGACTCAATCCATGAACAGCAGCTTCGAACTAATAAATCCTTCAATTTTGGTGGCCTGGGCACTTCTTTGACCTTGAATGCATTGGAAATCCTCAAAGTATTTAATTTTGGACTGCATTTAATTCTCGGAACTCACAAAACTGCATTGGGCCACAGCTTAAGCATGCATAATTAATAATAACAATAAATGTGGCAAAAATGCCAACAGTTCAATTTTTTCTATTTTTGGTATTGATAAAAAGGGGGTCCTGACCCTTTATAAAGAGATCAAAAGATGTATATGAAAAAAACAAGAGAAGATCAAACAAATGTAAGATAGCCCTATATTAGTAAAAAAAACAAACCTGGACTAAACCTATTAATGTAGAAGCTAAAATAATATCCCTCCTATTATCCTTCTATTTGACAAGGCTTATGCAGTGCTCAATGCTTTACTTAAATGATAAAAAAACTGCTAATAGCAATGTAATTTAGTGTGCTCAAATCCTTCATCGCATGATCCCAATAAGTATTATGCTTTGCTTTGCCCTATTTATATGCTAGCTTCATTATCAATTCTTATAATCTCTTTCAATTCCATGGGGGTGTATGACCAAACCTTGAAATTCTTAGATCTAACTGCCATATTCACCATTTTATCGGTAGCTTTGTTTCCCTCTCTATAAATATATTTAATTTGACTTTCTTCTAGGTTTCCAAAAATAGTCCTCATATCTGTAATTATTTGGAAAATGCTAGAATTATTTTGCTCCCCTTTTTGAAGGGGAAGTATTAATATTCATGGAATCTCCCTCAAGAAAAATTCTCCTAAAATCTAATTCATTGTAATTGAGAGGACTCGTAAGCATCACCCTTACTTCAACTTGGTGATTTGTGGTAATTTCTAGATCCTCGGCATATGCAATCACTACCTGATCTTTTTCATTACTGATGAGGCCCCCACCAATAGCATGACCCAAGTTACCTTTTGCAAGCCCATCAAAGTTAATTTTTACCCAATTTTTGTGAGGATGTTCCCATCTAGTATCTAGTCACCTTATTGATTTTTTTCATATTTAAGATATCTTTTTCTCTAGATTGCAATATTTTCCTAGATGACAATATTTTTAATACAATCCTACAAGAGGACTATTTTTATCGTAGCATAAACCCAAATTCTTCCTTTGTTTTTATTTTTGAACACTCATCTATTTTGTTCCAACAAAATCCCCCAACAAATATGTTGAATGCATTTTTACCAAAAAATATTGCTTCCTAAGTGCCACTATTCCCATATCCTGATTAAATAATCTTGAATGACCCAAGAAACATTAACTTATCTCAATAACATGTTTATGATATCATGAAAAAAAATGCACATTTCAAATGGGTGTTCCACACACTCATTCTATTTGTTACACAACACACAAATAGTTGTAACCATAATCTCTCTTTTGAACATCTTATCTTTTGTGAGGATGTTATTTAGAATGGCATCCCAAAAAAATATAGCAACCTTAAGGATGATGTTTAGCTTTCAAATTATTTTAAGCTCAGGTTTCTCTGAGGTTACTTTTCCCAAGACTCTATATCCATACTTCATCAAGTATTAGCCTTGCTGGTTTCTTCCCCAAATTATTTGATCCTTCTCTAAAATTCTACCTAAATAATAACTCCTTAAAAGGTTTTGTAAGATATTTACCCACCAAATCTTACATATCTTCTTGTAGGATTTTCCACTCCTAAAAATCACCCACCATATGAATGTAGCCATTAATTTTCTTACCATAGGTTTTAGTTAAATTTTATTTAATATATTTGAACTTTTTATAGTTTGATAAAGGCTCCTCTTGAATCCAAGGGTCTTTCCAAAAGTCTATTTTTTCTCCTACCTAATTTCCATTTTAGACCTTGCCATAGAACTATCCTACTATTGATAATATTTTTCCAAAAAAATAGACCCACATGGAGGATTAGAACAACTTAAAAAGTGGTTTCTACACTTCAAGTATTTATTTTAGATAATGCTAGCACATTTCCTTGATGCTCCAGTGCAAAGCCTCCAACCATGTTTAGATATAAGGGCTCTATATAGATCTTTTAACTTCCTCAATCCAAGACTCCTATTCTATAAATACTAGTAGCAGGTATTCTAGGGTACCAGATGTATACATTTTTTGCATTTAGTGCTATACCATAAGAATTTTTTTGTAGTCTTTCTAAGTCTCTTCCACTTTCCTTGACATCCTTAGGAAATAGATGAAGTAAATATGGAGGCTTTGAATTGTGTATTTAATAAGTTGTACTTTCCTCATAGAGGATAACAAAGATCCCTTCCAACCTTGAAGTTTCCTATTAAATTTATCAATAATCGGATTCTAAAGTTCATCTTTCATTTTACCTATAAACAAAGGCAAAACAAGATAGGTGATAGCAAAATTTTCCTCCTTACATTACAACACTTTAATTATTTGATCTCTTATACTTTCCTCCATGTTTAAAAAGATAATCCTACTTTTTCATAATTTATTTTTCGACCTATAGCTTTTTCATAAGAATCAAGGACTTTTTTAACTCCAAAGCTTCTTCCTCTATAGCTTCCCCAAGCAAGAAAGTGTCATCCACAAACTATTAATGGGACAAAGCTTCACCAATGGATGAATGTTTCACACCTTTGATTTTACCATCCTTTCGCTTTATTTCCAAATTTCTTCCCAAGGCATCTACCATAATGATAAAGTGATATGGATTCAACGGATCTCCCTACCTGATTCCTTTGGAAGAGGGAAAGAACCCAATAGATTGTACATTTATCAGGATCAAAAAGTGGGGGTTAGAAATACACATACCAACCAATGCCCTTCATTTTTCACTAAAACCCATTCACTCCATTAATTTATCTATGAAAGACTAGAAAACCTTGTCATAAGCTTTGTTAATGTTCAGCTTAAGGAACATGCCTAAACCTTTTATCCTTTGAAGAAAGTGTGTTGTTTCATAAATGGGAATGATGCTTTCAATAATCTACTTGCCTACCATATAACCTCCTTTATCTTCCTTAATGATTGAGAGGATTATTTTTTCAACTGATTGGCCAACACTTTAGTAAAAAGTTTATAAGTAAATTGTATTACATAGGCTAATTGGTCTAATGTCCTATAATTTATCCACTCCATATTTCTTGGGAATCATATCAAGGAATGTATTATTCCATTATTTCAACAACTTACTATATTCTTGGACTTCTTTGGTTGCATTGACTACATATTCTCCAATAAAATCCCAATGATGTTGAAAAAAACTCGATGGGAAACCATCTGGCCCTTGAATTCTTAGATGCTCTCATAGATAATATAGCTCTTTTAATTTCCTCATTAGATATTACCTTGCATAGATGTTCATTCATGCTATCATTAACTCCTTTGGGGATATTGTTAATGATGTTTTCTATTTCCATTTTGTACTATGTTTTTCTTTGCTAAGAAGGTTCTAAAAAAAAGTGATGTCTAGATTTTTAATATCATTTAAATCATCATACTTTATTCCATATTCTCCTATAAGGTAGAGTATTGTATCGTTGTTCCTATGTTTCATAGTCGAAACATGGAAGAATTTAGTGATTATACCACCTTCCTTAAGCCACAATATTTTGGATTTTTGTTTCCAATGAATTTCCTCTTGGGCAATGGTATTATGATATTCTATGAGGAGCTATTTTCCTCTTTTGTGTCATTATAGTTCTCTACCTTCCCTCTCCATTTTTTCCTCTATATCTTGGATATCCTTTTTAAGTTGTTTTTTTCTTAAATTGATGCTACCAAAAACCTCTTTATTCTAAATTTTGATTCGATACTTGATGTTTGTTAATTTCTAGGTAACTCTATAGATATTTGATCCTTGAACCTCCTCCTACCACCAAGCTTTAATTTTATTTGTAATGTATGGGTGCATATTCCACATGATTCTCCTTATTTTTCATATCTAGCAAAATGGGATTGTGATATAATCCTATTATGGGCATACATGTAAATCTATAAATATTGATTATACTTAACCAAATATCATAAATAAGAACTCTATATAGGTGCCTTTCACTGTGATTATCCCTCATTCTTATTTTTGTCCATGTAAACTTACCTTTACACATATCCAGGTCAATCAACTTATTATTCTAAATAAAATTATTGAAATCTTGCATACCTTGAGTGATGTTAATCCTCCCTCCACTTTTGTCCTATGTTCTTAATACTATATTGATGTCACCAAAACCATCCAATACAAATTAATGAAAAGAATCCTCTAAAAATATAACTTACTCCACAATTGAAATCTATCATGATCACCATTTTGAGCATAAACCCCTATCATTTGTTATATTTAGAGTCTATTACATCATTTGGATCATGTAAATGTACCTTTCTAGGTATATACTTAGGATATTATATTACTTTATGGGGAAGTTATCTAGTCACTTTATGCAATGTAATAAATGCACAAGTATCTCCTGGTGCTTTCAGTGGTGTAAAAGATTTAAAATGATTGTGGCATGGTGGTTATAGGGGCAGACTACGCGAAGATCTGTGTGGTGGATTTTGGAGCGGACAGCGCAGAATACTGTGGCGGCCATAAAAAGCTAGATAGCCTGCCCAAATTCATGGCGGCTACCAATTCCACCATGTAAATTCAAAAAAATAAAAATAAATAAATAAATAAATGCACAAGTATCAATGTGTAAGTTGTAAATGTGCAAGGTGTCCCTTGTACAACTAGGTAGAGTGTTGGCCAAGGACTCTATTATCCATTATAAAAGGGTCTCATTGTAAGAGATTGACAAGACAATAGGTAGTAGTAGAATTATTGTGTAACTCCATTAGTGATGAGTACAATGTATGTTGGAAATATGAGAAGATTTTGTTTTCATTGATGTCAAGAAGTCAACACCAGTAACCGTCAATTTCAGTGAGCAGCATCAGTTTCAGGTTCCATAGTCAAGTGAAGAAGAAAGATTACTTCCAGGTGGTTAGATGAGGTCTAAAGGGCAAAAGGAAGACCCAAGAAAAATTATATTATAATATTAAAAGGTCTAAGGTCAATACCTAGAGATTTAATTTAATTATAAATTAAATATAATAATTTCATTACAAATTAATTTATAATTTAATTTAATTAACTCTAAGAGTTATTAAATTAATAATAAATTATTTATAATCAGTTAATTATAAATTAATTTATTATTTAAATTAAAACCTTAAAATTCAGGGTTAAGAGGGCATAAAGTTTATTTAATTTGAAATAATTCGAATTAATAAAAATCGTCGATGTCTATAATCTCATAGCACATTGCATATAAGAAGGGGCAAATACCATTACAAATATTATCCATACAAATTATTTGATGCAAGTGTAAATCATGCACAAGGAAAGGTGGCAGATTCCCATGTGGTAAAGCATTTAAGAGGTAAGGATAAAGGACAAGGCAAAGGAGATTCCACATCACGTTCCAAGGCACTGTGTAGCGTGACTGGTAGCCAAGGATGGTGCTAAGACTTTGGCAGGTGTGAGGTTGAGGGATCGAATCCCATGGTCTACGTTTTGGTGATAAAGGAAGATTTTTGTTGGAATCTGCGCGTGAGGCAAAGGACAAAGGGAAGGTGCTACCCTTTTCCTTTGTGTGGAGGCACGTAGCCCATGTGGTGGGTGTGTGCTTTGCAAAGGTGCTTGGCAGGGAGAGACTACGCATTTGAAACCCACCAAGGACCTTTTGTGGACTAAGGTATGCACTAAAATTGTTTGGTTTCAAAATTTGTGGAGGTTCCAAAATTTGTGATTTTTTTTTTATTTGGTTATAAAGTGAAAATTGCATGCTATAAGGTCTTTGTGAGGGAGATAAAAGGATATGCATTATTTTATTTTAGGGTTTTATTTTTGAGTGCTTTGAGCTTATTAAGAGGAGTAATAAGGTGTGCCAAAGGAGTTAGATATTTTTGTTGAAAACAAAGTTAGGTTGAGTAAGTTTTGATATTTTGACTTGGTGAAATATCTTTGCGAGAATATATTAAGGACAAATATTTTCTATCTAACCGTAGTATTGGTAAAAAGAGTGGTTGTGATTAAGATAGGTGTTTGAGGTCAAATCATATTCAAACAAGAGGTAAGGGCATATATTCCTTGTGAGTGATTGTTGGATGTTGTGAATGCTAAGTTGGAGAGAAAAGGATTGTTTGATAAGCATCATTGATTTTGATTGTTAAAGGTTTTTTGAGTGAAAGTTGATGATAAAAACCTTGTTTGATAAGTATTATTGGAAACATTGAATGAAATTTCATATGCATGATTAGGGTTTGTGCAAGACCCTGAGTATCATTGTTATGTGAAGTTGAGAACTATATTGAACTAGGTTTGTGCAAGAACATGGGTATCATTGTTATGTGAGATTGTTTGATAAGCATTGTTGGAAATAATTGAGTGAGTGTTCATATGCTTGGACTAGGGTTTGTAAGCAAGGAATTTTCATTGAGTGATTGATTGAGTGGAGTTTTTTGAGCCTATTCAAGTGGAACTGTTGGAGTGATTTTTCAAGTTCTATGAAACAAATTGTTTTATATTTTGAATTGATTTGAAAGAGATTTTTTGCAAAAAATTGAATTTATATTGTGTGCAAGTTTTGTGATTGATTTAAGCAATATTTCGTAAAAGCTTAAGGATATATTTGATTGAGCTTCAATGAAAGCTTACAAGCAGAGTTGAGGTAAATCTTAGTGAAGACTTGTTGAGCAAATTGGACAAGTTCTAGTAAGGACTTGTTGAGAAGATTTGAGGTAAGTCTTAGAGAAGACTTGAGAGTAGAGTGAATAGGTTCTTGAGAGAACTTGTTGGACAAAATTATGATATAGCAGAGATAGATATTGACCATATTTGTGCTATACCAAAGGACAGTGTTTAGTGCAGATTTGAGACAGAGATTGAGCAGAGCTTTAGATGTGAAAGAGCTGAGGACAGTAGTCTCTAGTGTATAGAGATCCATTAGTCAGGGTAGATATGACAAAGGTCTTCAGTGGAGAGATATCCACAACCTAGAGTAGTGGAGGCAAGAGTCTTCTAAAGGATCACCAACCAGAGCAAAGGAGATTGGTCTCCTATGGATAGAGATCCACGAACTTGATTAGGGGATTGGTGTCTCCTTTGGACAAAGGTCTATAAACATTGTAATAGGGAAAGGATTCCCAAAATAATTTATTTGAGAAAATTTTATAAGGAATACTTTCTCCCGGAGTAGCCCACATTGGGTGAACCACATTAAATCAGGTCTCTCATGTGTGTGATGCTTTGTGTGATGTTTATTGCTTTAATATTGTTGTAGTTATCATATGGATTGAAAAGCAAAAAGTTTTATCTTATACTATTCACCCCCTATCAGTATAAGCACATGTTCTTAAATTGGTACCAGAGCAGGTCTCTTTATGAAAATACTAATAGCTTGGATGAGGATCCATCAAAAACACACATGACTTCAAAAAATGAATAAGAGACCATGTTTGATATAAAAGAGGAATTCTTCACTACTCTCAAGAATTTGAAAAGGATTAGAGAGAAGAACTCAAACTTGAAGGAACAAATTCAAGAGTATGAAGAAGAAAATATGGAACTTCTACAAAGTCTCACAGAACTCAAGATAAAGGTAGAAGTGGGAAAGAAAATTGAATAGGATATTACATATCTATTAAGAGCAAGAGAAACAAAATGTGAAATACTGGAAGCATAGATTATTTATCTAAGGAATGAAGTTGAAAATACCAAGGTACTACCAGATATAAATTTTGGGAAATAGAAAGAGGAGCCAAGTCTTAAAGAAGTAGAAACCTCAATCAAAGATAAGCAAGTGGCATATACTCCAGAAAGAAAATACATCAGAAAGGAAGAAAGCAAAGAATAACCATGGACGAGAGTTAATCACAGAAGGAGAAGCACTCAACCACAATATCAAATGCATCCAAATAGGTTACATAATTTCTTCCATGGCTATTGCTTTTCTTGTAACAAATATGGTCATAGAGTTGCACACTGCACTAGTTATGTGAAAAATTATGTCAATAAAAATTTCAACTCTTTTGCACCTCTTATGAATAATGATATCATATGTTACAAATGCAATAATTTTTGACATAAGTCTATATGGTGCAAAATGGTACTTCCTAAGTCTAGTAAAAAGAATACAACTTCAACAATTAGGAAAGAGAAAATGGGAAATGAAAAGGCTAGATCAATTTTAGTTCAAACAGCTCTTCATGCTCAGGATAAAAAAGAACAATGGTTTCTTGATAGTGGTTGCTCTAGATACATGACAGGAGACAAATGTAAATTTATTATACTAAAAGAAACAAATAGAGTATTAGTAAGTTTAGATAATCTGAGTTTAGATAATGGGAAAATAAGAATAGAAAATGTACTACTTATCAAAGGGTTAAGACACAATCTCCTAAGTGAAGCCAACTTTGTGATCAAGGTCATATGGTTACATTTCACCCAGATAGATGTGAGATAAGAAAATTGGAAACTAGAAAAGTCATTGCAAATTCAAGTAGAACTCCAAACAACCTCTATATGCTTAGTGAGATCAAAGGGGTAAAGTGCTTTCTATCACAAGAATATGAGAGTTGGTTGTGGTATAGAAGAATGGGTCACTATAATTTTAACAACATAGTCAACATAAGCAATAAGCAGGCTGTCAGAGATTTACCCAAGCTAAAAAGGCCACAAAACACAATCTGTGTACCTTATCAATATGGAAAGTAAACTAGAACAAGCTTTAAATCAAAGGGATATATGTCATCTGATCCATTAATTCTAATACATACTTATCTATATGGTCGTACTAGAACACAGAGTATTGAAGGTGAAAGTTACTTCATATTGTTTATAGATAATTACTCCAGAATGGTTTGGGTAGCTTTCCTGAAAGATAAGTTAGAAGCATTTGAAAAATTCAAAGCATTTAAAGAACGGGTTGAAAATAAAACTGGCAAAAGGATTAAGTGTTTGATATCTGCTAAAGGATGAGAGTTTACCTCAAATGAATTTGTATATTTTTGTGAACAACATGGAATCAAGAGAGAATACTCAGTTGCAAGAACTCAACAAAATGGAGTAGTTGAAAGGAAAAATAGGACTATTGAGAATATGGCTAGAGCTATATTAAATGATTCCAAGATTTTAGATGGATTTTGGAGGGAAGTAGTCAACATAGCAGTTTATAATCACTAGGTCTCAAATAAAGGTAAACCATCACAAGACTATATATGAGCTTTGGAAAGGAATACCAAACACTGTAAAGCACTTCAAGATTTTTAGAAGCAAGTGTTACATAATACGGGAAGAGTAAAACTTGGGCAAGTTTGACCCAATATGTGATGAGGGAATTTTTCTTGGTTATTAAACCAATAGGAAAGCTTATAGATGCTTCAACAAGAGGACACACACTATTGTAGAAAGCATAAATGTAACAGTTGATGAGAAGATAGATTCAAGAGAACCAGTTTAGCAAATCGTGTATTAGGAAGATGGAAGTTGTCAAGAAGAGTTTCGTGAGGAATAATATGAAGAATAGGAAGAAACATGAAGACTTCTTCCTAAAAATCCATCCAGGTATGTATAGAAACATTATCCAAAAGATCTAATCATTGGGAATCCATATGAAATATAGATAAGGAGCAGGATAATAACACCATCTCAACAAGCAATTTTGTTTTTGTTATCTAAGATTGAGCCAAAAGACTTCAATTAGGCAAGTGAAGATAAGTTCTAGATTAAGGCAATGGATGAGGAATTAGATTAGATAGAGAAAAGCAAGACTTGGGAACTTGTTCCATGACCAAAGGACAAAAATGTGATTGGCACAAAATGGGTATTCATAAACAAGTTAAATGAAGATGGATAGGTAGTCAAGAATAAAGTAAGGTTGTTGTGCAAAGGTTATTCACAGGTAGAGTAAATTGACTTTGATGAGACATTTACTCTAGTTGCACGACTTGAAGCCATAAGAATGTTCTTAGCCTTCTCAAGTTTTAAAAACTTTAAGGTATATCAGATGGATGTTAAGTCAAAATTTCTAAATGTAGTTCTACAAGAAGAAGTTTATATTGAATAGCCATAGGGATTCATATTAATAGATAAACCAAATTATGTATGTAGATTGAAAAAGGTATTGTATGGTCTAAAATAGGCTCCTAGAGCGTGGTACTCAATATTGGATAAATATCTTCAGGAATAGGATTTAGAAAAATAGCGGACAACAACTTATACATCAAAAATTAAGGGAATAATCTACTAATTATGGTTTTTTATGTTGATGATATCATTTTTGGGGGAAACAATGATAATATGTGTAAAGAATTTGTAAAGAGAATGCAAAGTGAATTTGAGATATCTATGCTTGGTGATTTGTCCTTCTTTCTTGGACTTCAGATTTCACAATCAGAGAAAGGAGTATTTCTTTCACAAACCAAGTATATAAAAGAAATGCTAAAGAAATTCAAGTTAGAAGATTGCAAACCAATAATTACCCCCATGGTTACAGGATGTAAGTTAAGTAAGGATGATGAATCTCCAGAGTCAAATAAGAGATCATACAGATCTATGATTGGCAGATTATTGAGAGGAGTAATAAGGTGTGCCAAAGGAGTTAGATATTTTTGTTGAAAACAAAGTTAATAAAATTGTATTGAAAGGAGAAATAATATTAAGTTTTGATATTTTGACTTGGTGAAATATATTTGTGAGAATATATTAAGGATAAATATTTGCTATCTAACCCTAGTATTGGCAAAAAGAGTTGTTGTGATTAAGACAGGTGTTTGAGGTCAAATAATATTCAAACAAGAGGTAAGGGCATATCTTCTTTGTGAGTGATTGCTGGATGTCATAAATGCTAAGTTGAAGAGAAAATGATTGTTTGATAAGCATCATTGAATTTTATTGTTAAAGGTTTTATGAGTGAAAGTTGATAATAAAAAACTTGTTTGATAAACATTTTTGTAAATATTGAATGAACCTTCATATGCATGATTAGGGTTTATGCAAGACCATGATTATCATTGTTATATGAAGTTGAGAACTATCTTGAACTAGGTTTGTGCAAGAACATGAGTATCATTGTTATGTGAGATTGTTTGATAAGCATTATTGGAAATAATTGAGTGAGTGTTCATATGCTTGGACTAGGGGTTGTAAGAAAGGAATGTTTCATTGAGTGATTGATTGAGTGGATTTTTTTTAGCCTAATAAAGTGGAAGTGTTGGAGTGATAGTTCAAGTTCTATGAAACAAATTGTTTTATATTTTGAATTGATTTGGAAGAGGTTTTCTTCAAAAAATTGAATTGAGATTGTGTGCAAGTTTTTTTATTGATTTAAGAAAGCTTTTGTAAAAGCTTAAAGATAGTTTTTAGTGAGATTCTATGAAAGTTTACAAGAAGAGTTGAGGTAAGTCTAGTGAATACTTGTTGAGCATATTGGGTAAGTTCTAGTAAGGACTTGTTGAGCAGTTTTGAGGTAAGTCTTAGAGAAGACTTGAGAGTAGTGTGGATAGGTTCTTGAGATAACTTGTTTGATAGAATTATAACATAGCAGAGATATATATTGAGCATATTTGTGCTAGATCAAAGGATAGTGTTTAGTGCATATTTGAGACATATATTAAGCAGAGCTTTGGAGGTGACAGAGCAGAGGACAATAGCCTCTAGTGGATAGAGATCCATTATCCAGGGTAGAGATGATAGAGTTCTTTAGTGGAGAGAGATCCACAACCCAGAGTAGTGGAGGCAGTCTTCTAGAGGATCACCAGCTAGAGCAAAGGATATTGGTGTCTCCTATGGATAGATATCCATAAACTTGATTAGGGGATTGATATCTCCTTTGGAAAGAGGTACATAAACATTGTAATAGAAAAAGGGTTCCCAAAAGAATTTATTTGAGAAAATTTTATAAGGAATACTTTCTATGTGGAGTAGCCCACATTGGGTGAACCAAGTTAAATCATGTCTCTCATGTGTGTGATTCTTTGTGTGATGTTTACTACTTTAATATTGTTGATGTTATCATATGGATTGAAAATCAAAAATTTGTATCTTATACTGTTCACCCCCTCTCTCAGTATAAGCATATGTTCTTCAATGTAGTCATGTAGCTTCTTGCATAGAGTGTTCATTTCCTCCATAGCAACATTGTATTCATTTTTTTCACTTCTATTTATAGTATATTTTTAATATCTTGTAAATTTACTTTCTCATATATTTCTACATATTGTGATTGCCATCTCCCATTATGATCTACCTCAAAAGCTAACAATGGTATCAGAGCCATAATAGATCTAGTCATATTAAAACTAGCTATTGTAGATTGAGAGGAGAACCACCATTATTATTGAGCCTAAATTTTTTGTGAACCTAATTCACTAGATTGCACAGGCTCTTGAAAAAATATTCATAAGAATCAAGGCGGTAGGGAGAGCTTCGACAAAGTACTATTGTTAAAAATTGGGCTAGTCACCATAGCTTCAATTTTTACAAACAGGATGTTCCTTTAGATCCATTGCATGTAAATTTCATTACCTCAATATTGTTTGGTAGAAGAGACTAGAAAGAGAAATTGTGAATTTCATTTGGCTCAGAGTCTTCCCATAGAGTTGCAGGAAAACTCGTGAAGATAAAGACACATCATTTGATCCACTACTTTAATGAATCAACTAGTGAACCTCATCTAAAAGATCTAGAAAGTTTACTATTTCTTGAAGTTTATTTTATTGTAGGGAAATAATTCTCAAATGATTGATACACCTCCTATAATAGAAATATAGGAGATTTCAATTTCATTTCTTGAAGGTCAGAGTGCCTTCATAGTACAAATATTAGTTATTGCAAGAGAAGAATACTACAAAAGAGACTCTAGGAGAGAGTCATGGTGAAATCTAAAGATTAATGATCTCCATCAATAAGAGTTAACTTCACAGCATAAAAGGCCACAGAAGCCTTGATCCTCAAAAAGGCTACAGAAGCCTTGATCTAAAAAATGCCACAAAAGCCTTTATCTTGAAGAAGACTCTAGAAGAGAGTACAGGATTTAGAAGCAGATTCAAATTTTAGTACTAATAACTTGTTGCATGGAAATAAAATTCAATGAGTTGGGAAACTTCCTAGAAGAAATTTAGGAAGAGTATCTTCTTCAAAACCAATCCAACACTTGAGGCAAACTTGAAGGTGAAGAGATTAGGTGAAGATCTCATTGAATAAACTTCTATTCTTGGAAGGATTAGAAGGACTAGGAGAGTCTTGTTCAAATATAGAAGTAACAGAATCAATATATCTAGGATTGATTCCATTCTTATTTTATTCAAATGAGAGTATTACATTAAAAAATACTTCAATGAGTCATAAATGAAAGGAAATAATGCATCGAAAAGCAATAATTTCCTACTTAGTCTAATGAGGAAAGTTATGTTGGTTAACCAAATCTAAAATTATTATAGCAAAGTATTAGCATTTAGAAATAAATTAAGAATATAGAATAATAGAACACAAGAGATACCCTAGGAAAACACAAAGAGAAAAACCCAAGAAGAAGAAAGACTCGATGTATTATAAAAAATAAATCAATTACAATACACTACAAATATTAACTCCTCTTAGGATATATTGATGCTTCAACATATAGAAGATAATGCAACAACATAACCATGCACATGCAATATTCTACACATAAATAATCCATCAACTTGTCTTCAACTCCAACCTAGAATGCTCCAAAAATCAAGATGACCAAGAATTCCTAAACCACTTACCAAGACTTTTATATAGGCTATAGGTAAACTTAGAAACCACTAATGGTTTCTAAAAGCTTGGGCTATCCCATAGATATATCCATGGGAAAACACAAACCTCAAAGCACCTATTTATCCTACTTCAATATGTGATAAGTTTTTTGATTGCACATCCCAACAACCTCCTAAAAACTAAGATATCCTCTCTATATACATCCTCAATAACTTGACCAATATGAAGGGGTGGGTAAATTTATTATTATTCAATTTAACCACCACTCCACATAACATGTCTAGTATACCCTATCGAAGTGGGATACTATTAGAATTTATTTTTACATGTTTATAAGTTACAAATGTGGTAAACCAACTAAATATTCTCTCTTAATGCCTAGGTAACCCACTAGAATAAAATATATTATTTATGAAAGGTGTACAATACCTTCCAACAATCTCCCACTTGTATACATTGCATAAGGTATCAAATCATAAAATTAAAAGCTAGGGTATTACCCCCATAGCAATTTGATACCATTTGAACTTCTCTATGCTCATTAGCATTGTTAATGCATCAATAACATTCACATAAGTGTCCACCTTCTTGACCACAACCTCTTATCCTCCACCATATCATGAACAAATTGATACTACATATGAATATATTTTTTTTTGCACATGAAAGGTAGGGTTCTTTGCTAAGTTGATGGTACTCTAATTGTCACACTAAATCAACATTGTATCATGCATCAACCCGATATCTAAATATAATTTCTAAATCTATATTACCTTCTCATAGGTCATAACTACTATATACTCTACCTCTATCATTGAAAAATAACCCATAACCTATCTTTTTCTTATCCAACTTACAAAATCATCAAATAAGGTAAAGACATACTCACTAGTAGACCATATATTATCTACATCTCTAGCCTAATAAAAATCTATGAACCCATGTACATCTATTATCTTGATCAAATTTGGTCCTCTTTAATAGTAAATAGAAAAATCTAAAGTACCATAATTAAATCTTAAGATTATCATCACCACAACAAAATGCTCCTTGTCCAAATTGGATATATACCTGGTTAGATATCCCACTACTTGTGCAACATTTGGTCTAGTTTAGACCATAGCATACATTAGGCTACCAAATACACTTGCATAAGGAATGTGTCCAATGTCCTCTATCTCACATGGTATCAAAGGGCATTGATCAATAGAAAACATGGTTCCTACAAAAATTATACATTCACTTGTTTACAATCACTCATCTTAAACTAATACAAAATAGGAATAACATACTTTCTTTGACTGACCTAAAGTTTTTGTTAGCTTTATACCTCCTAATATACATCCCTAAGATAAACCTAGTTGATTCCAAGTCCATATCAAATTCAATGTAAATATTTATTTTAAGAACTCTCATCATATTATTATCATTACTAAAAAATAATATATCATTAACATAAAGTGAAATAACAATAAATCGGTCATCATATTCTCTGAAGTATACAAAATGGTTACATTTAGCTCTAGTATAACCCAACCTCAAAATATATGAATAAAAATTTTGATATTACATCCACAGGAATGCTTTAGACTATAAAGTAAATCCTTAAATCTATAAACCATCTTCCTTACCCTTCACCACAAAATGTTGTGGTTATCTTATGTAGAACTCCTCCTCCAAATTCCCATGTAGAAAATTCGTCTTCACATCCATTTTTTCAATCTCAATGTTGAATACAATAGTAACAAATAACATAAATCTAATAGATGTTAGCTTTATAATAGGATATAATATCTCATCAAAACCAATTCCTTCTACTTGGGAATAGCCCTTAAACACTAGTATTGCCTTACACTTTTTTATCTTGCCATAAAAACTAGACTTCTTAAAATTTCATTCTCAACCTATAGGGTTCCTATATTTAGGAAGCTTCATCAAGCACCATGTGTTGTTCTACTTGAATTTAACCATATCTTCATCCATGGTCTTCTTCTAGGATTTATTGTTTGTAGACTTTATTGCTTCCATATCATCGATAGGACACAAAGAAAAAATGCATCTAATACCAGGTACTATCAATTTGCATTTTCTATCAATTGGACCTCCTCAAGATTAAGGTTTGATGTTGTTTTTCTTGTTCCTCTAAACTCTCTAAATCAACCTCCTCCTTAGGTCGATCTTGAACCTCTAGTTCAGCCTCTAATGCATGGTCCTTGGTCTTTCATGTAAGTTGCATCATTGTATTCTTTTCTTTTGGTTGTAAGGATTTAGGAGAATATTTTATCTCCTTAAAGATTACATTTTGACTATACATTGGTTTTCTAGTATCAAGATTCTAAAGCTTGTACCCTTTGAATCCATCACTGTATCTAATGAAGATACATTTCTCTCCTTTAAAATCTAGCTTTTATCTATTCTCCTTAGTCACATGTACATATGCATCACAACCAAAAACCATTATATGTTATAACAAAGGCTTCTTTCTTGACCAAGCCTCCTCAATGGTTTTATCCAAAAGAGCTAATGTAGGAGATATATTACTTAGGTAACAAGTTTTTAAGTTTTTGGCTAATTTTTCTAACCTATAACAACTCCATTGAGCATACTTCTATCTTCCTCCATCAATGTCCTAATCATTTGCTCTATAATTCCAATTTATTGAGGGGTGTATGGATTCATCTTATTCCTAGAACTACCATGTTCTTTACAAAAGTTATCAAAATCTATAGAACAATACACTCCACCATTATATATCCCCAATACACTGATCTTATTTTCCATTTAGTTCTCAAAAAGAGCTTTAAATTCTTTGAACTTCAAGAAGACCTCAAATTTATGCATAAGGAAGAAAATCCATGTTTTCTTAGATAGATACTCTATAAAATATATATAATACAAGGATTTTCCTAGTGATTCTACATCAATAAGACCAAATACATCACTATGAATTAGATCTAAAATCCCTATAGATATAGCATAGATCAAATAAAAATTTAATCTTTTTTTGTTTTCCACAAATATAATATTCACAAAAGTCAAAATCAAGGGAGCAATAAGTTAGCCCCTCAACCAAGTCCTTAGACTTCAATATCCTACGACCTTTTTCTCCTACATAGTCCATGCATTCATGCCATAACATAGTCTTACTAGTAGAAATTTTTAGGTTCTAAGAAACAAAAACCTCAAA
This sequence comes from Wollemia nobilis, assembly GCA_028583015.1. Classification (NCBI taxonomy): domain Eukaryota; kingdom Viridiplantae; phylum Streptophyta; class Pinopsida; order Araucariales; family Araucariaceae; genus Wollemia; species Wollemia nobilis. The sequence continues at coordinate 806,635 of JAQPPZ010016936.1, forward strand.
ATTATTATAATCAATGGTGCTTGTCTCAAGGTTCAAACCCCACTCAGGTTCGAATCAAGTCGAATAATACATCAAGTGGCATTAGCTCAACTGTTTAAATTTCTCAACATTTCACCTCAAAAATATCCAGTGGCATTAGCTCAACTGTTTAAATTCCTCAACATTTCAAGGAGGAGACCCAGGTTCGAATCTTTTTGAATAATACATGGATAATATCCAAGCTTTGTTGTAATACCACTATGTGGTGATGATGTAATATGGATGGGACCTATTTTAATCCCATATAATCCATTTAAAAAAGATGGTGTTTGCCTCAAAGTAAAACAAAGTTTCAAAATTGACTCCCTTAGCCAAAACCATGGTTGTGTACACCATTTTACATTTGTCATTTTTGAAGACCACCTACACATCAATATCATTCAATTTACTTACAAAAAGTAGGTTCCTCACTAAATCTAGAATGTGTAGGATATTAGAAATGGATTTGGTCCTTGCATCCACAAGCACAAGCATGATTCTTGCATGACCACTGACCTTGAGAGTTGAGGTATCTTCCAAATACACCTTCCTACCATCAAAGTATTCATTTTCTAAAAACCACTCCCTATGGAGAATCATGTGCAGGAAAATCCTGAGTCAATTAATCGTGCACCCTTAAGTGCATGTATGGCAAGGAATACCACAAACATATCACCAATGTCTTCATTAGAGGCCCTTGGGTTAGATATTCATTAGACTCCTTGACCTTAATCTCCTTATAGTCCTTCTTAATGTGTATTTTATTATTATAATTCTAACATTTCACTTTGGATATGCCATGGGAGTTAGATTTCCCCTTATACTTTGGTTGCTTGTCCTTCTTCTTCTTATTTCCTTTTTTCTTTGAATGCCCTTTGATTACTAGTGCATAAGATCATAATTTTTTGCCTCATCTCCATCAAGAGTAATGCACCCACCACCTCATCAAGCCTTAGCTTTGATATGGTGCTATTATTAACCATTACAAGGATGTCCCACAAATGAGGCAAAGAATATATGAGTATTGTACATTGGTCTTTCTCTTTCATATTCACATCCACATATGCCACTTAGCTTAACATGATGTTAAATACATTCAAATGCTCAATAATAGAATCACCATAATTCATTCTCAATTAATAGAGCTTATTTCATAGAAAAAGCTTGTTTACGAGGGACTTAGCTTGGTATAAGGTCCTTAACTTCATCCATAGATCCTTTGTGGTCTTTTCTCTTGAAATATTCAAGACCACTAGATCCAAAAGACAAAGCCTAACAAGGCTTCTTACCTTCTAATAAATCATGAACTAATCCTCTACAAATAGACCAGATGGATTTTGACTAAATATCACTGCATAAAGTTCTTGATCAATAAGGAGATCCTTTATCTTGAGATTCCATAGCTTAAAGTTACTCCCATTGAATTTTTCAATCTCCATTCTAGTGCCTACCATATTTGTTTCCTAAAAACAAGATCAGTACTATATAATTTTCCATTCAAAAAAATATTATATATGAAAATAGCCATACTCCTTTCATGTATCTAAAAATTTGATGAGCCTCTAATATCAAAGAAAAGGAAATCATTCATTGAAAACAATAATTTTCTACTTGGTCCAATGAGGAAATTTATCCTATTTAACTAGAGTGAAAATTATTACAACAGAGTATTTAATACTTTGAAATAAATTCATAATATAGAAGAAGAGAAGAACATAATATATACCTTAGGAAAACCCATGGAGGAAAAAACTAGCAAGTAGAGAGTCTCGATGTATTATCAACAACAAATCAATTATTATACACTTTAGAGATTAACTCCTCTTAGGGTATCTTTAGGATACAACATACAAGAGACAATATAGCAAAATAACCATGCACATGAAATCTTCTACACGTGTGGAGAATCCAACAACTTGTCTCCAAATCCTACCTACAATGCTCTAAAATCAAGATGACCAGGAATTTTTAAACCACTCATCCCCAAGGCTTATTTATATAGGCTATAGGAAAACTTGGAAACCACAAATGGCTTCAAAAATTATGAGTTATACCATACATATCTCTATGGGGTAATACAAATTCTAAATCCCCTTTTAAATCCTATTTCAAGATGTGATAAGGTTGCTCATTGTAGATCTTGACAACCTCCTAAAAAACAAGGAAATCCCCTCTATTTACATCCTCAACAAATTGCCCAATATGAGGGTATCATAAGTCATTATTAACCAATTTAACGACCCTACTCTCACTCCACACAACACCTAGTATCCAAATATTATGCTATCCAAGTGGGATACTACTAGCTTAGATATATAAAACATATATATCTATAAACACCGAGAGTTATCAATCTCGAGGCGTCATTTTAGTTTAAATATTTTTTAAATATTTTAAATCCACCATAACCCTTAATGTCAATGGATAATTTTCTTAATGTCGGATTTTTTAATAAAATATTAATATTGTTTACGACGTGGCTGACCTTCCTGGCTGCCATTGTAGGACACCTATCGACGTAATTAAGAATCATTTATACATAGTTACGAGTCATCAACTTGGTAAACCAACTAAATATATTCTCCCCTAATGCCTAGGTAACCCTTTAGAATAATATACATTATTCTTGCAAGTTGTACAACACCTTTGCAACAATTAAAAAAAATCTCTTACCTAGCCATGCATCTCTATGGCTTGTTAGGGTTAAGTTAGCTAAGTAATTTTTAAAGTCCATGGGCATTATGCATATCAAACCACCATGTAATCTACTAGATACAATATGCATAAGAGGAGGAAGTAATGTCATTTTATTTTTCTATGAGGTATACATACCCTATCCCCTTTAAATTCAAGCATTGGACCTCCTGTTTGGAGTACCGAAGTCTTCATCAGCAAGCCCACTTATAATAATTGGATATCATAAGATCCTTATTTAAACCTTCTAAGGATTACTCAATGGAAACAAATTCTTTAAATATTAATATTTGAATGTACTTTATATTCAAAAGAGTCACGATACATCTAGATGGCATCTAGGATGAGATTGTAAAGCATTGGCATCCTTTTAAAATTCTACTATAGATATTATTTGTTGGACTTCCATCATAAGTTATGTTTCCAACAATAAAATTACTATAGACCTAATACTTTTAAGTAACCTTTTGATAGAATTTTATTGAGATGTACTGCATAGTCATCTCGCATTCAAGGAGATTATTGTGGTTTATGACTAGTATAGTAGTAGAAGTCCAACTTCTTGACTAGTCTAACCTCCACTCTTATCTTTTCTTGGTTGGATTTTTTATCTTGCTTGATTTCTATGTTAATTTGTGTTTCTTTTTTGGATCTAGATTGCTTAATGCCTAGTGTTATAGTCATTTTCTTATTTCTTTTCCATCCTTAGACTCACATATTTTTGTTTGGGTATACTATATCTTTTTTTTCATTTGTACATGTTTTAGTTGGTATCCTTTATTTCCTTCATCTATTATCATCACAAGGTCATCCTTCCACATTGAGTGCAAGTATAAACGATTATTTAGGGTAGCCATATCCTAAACAGGAACTTGAGAAATAAATTCATTAAAAGAGAAGAGTGAATTGATAATTTAATTGTGTACATTTTTATTTCTGGAATGCGTAGTTTGTTGAAGTGTTTTTTTTTTTCTCCCTATGTTGAGCTTGTTGGGGAATAACATGAGTTGAAAATTGTTCTTGGGAAGGATTTGGTGTTTGCATTGCTTATTAAGGAGATGTTTCCAAATAAATAATATTTTCTGGCTTCTTTCGGATTCTCCAAAAACTTTAAATTGCTTTATAGGGTAGCTTGGTCCATGTCTTCCTCTTCTTCCTGTCTTACATTCTTTCTATGATTTCTATAATAAAAATTGATAAAGTCATTTGCTCTTAGGTTCCCCATATAACTTATCCTACTATTTGTGATTTACTTATGCATGAATTCTTGTGTTTTCATCTTTGGGGAATCCACTAGGTGTTATGTATCTTGAATGTTAACTATGATGCTTGGTTGTTTAATGTTACTAATATTTTTCCCATAACATTTGGGACAATTGATGAGTTTTACACAATAAACCTAGCTTCCAATCTCATGGGCAAACTTTAACATTTTAATCAATTGATATGAGTTTAAGTAGTTAAAAGAATGAAATTTCATAAATCCAAGTTCAAATTCTAAAATACTTTGTTGAAATACAAGTCCAATTCTTGTCAAATACTCTTATATAATTTGAATTGAATATCATAATAATATTATTATAATATTAATACAATTAGAAATTATTTTTATCTTATATAATGTTTTGTAATTATATATATTTAATATACTTAATTGCAATACAATAGACCATCTATTTAAATTTAAGTATAATTTTAAGACATATTTAAAATACATGTAACCATTTATACAAATAACTACTTTTAAAATATTTTAATACTATTATAAATAAAATTCATTTTAATTTAAAAATAAAATTAAAAATAAAATTATAATAAAAATTTAAGATTTGAATGAGATGTAAAATTATACTTAAATAACTAAAATATAATTACCAACAACCATATATATTATACATTGCACATAAGATAAATAAAAAATGATTATTGATTATATTAACTATACACTTGTAAGGGAAAAAATAAATAAACAAATAAATATATTTTAAAGATAAGATAACGACCTACCTTTTCATTTTTCAATGAAAAACTCCCCTTCACATGGAAAACTTAGACTATGACGTGTATCTGATACGTGTGAATTTACATCGGTTGACGAACAGTTAGAATTTCAAAGAAATCCTCACCTCGTAAATGGTAACTAAACCTCGGTTCCTCCGAATTCCCAACTTCAAAGACGAGGAGATTTTATGTTGAACCGCCTTGGGTAACTAACTTTAACCGGCACTAAACCCAAGAAACTGCGAGAAAAGACGGCTTATTGCACTTCTTTTTCACCGCGCATGATTACTTTCATGGGGTTAATACGTAGCAGACAATGGCCATTCGAACACGCGTATTACATGCAATGGGGTGAACATATCGTAAAACTTGTTTCAAACTTTTCATGAAGAGAAAATCTTTTTGATCATGTTGCCTTTTAAACTTTTAATTTTTTTTTGGAACTTTCTTATGACATTTTACTTTAAAATTTAAAATTTTCTTTAGTAAAATTTATAATTTATTGAGAGAGGTCTAAGTTGTTTCCTTACAAGTTATTTTGCTTGCTTCAATAATAATAAATATATCTCAGAAATGAGAGCTATGCTTATTGATATGGAATTTAATAAGCATCTATTATATATTGGCCCAAGTCACTGTTTGAACCTCACGAAGAATAAACAAAACCCAAACCATTGCGTTGTCCTCCTATTTATTCAAATTAAAGGCAACATCATCTAAAAAAATATTGAACATAGATAAATATTGAGCAATTGGTATTTTGATTCTCCAATGAATAAAAATGATGTAAAGCCCCACCCAAAAGTCTTTTGCCAATCAATAGAATAGAAGCTTTTGGTAAGATTAGACTTTTAGTCTTCGGGTTAGAAAGGATCATTCCTTCATACAATATTTTACCCTGCTAGAAAATGACCAATGAATGGCTATTATTGTTTTTTGTTTCTTGTGAGAGTTTTTTTTATAAATATATTTATATTTAAAAAAAACTATTTCTAATAATACTTGATGAACATCAATAATAGTTTTATTTTTTATCTAATTTATATATCAACTATATAGTATATGTTCATTCTCTAGTGAGAGTTCTTTTTTTATAAATATATTTATATTTTTTTTAAAACTGTCTTCAACAATGGTTGATGAACATCAATAATAATTTTATTTTTCATCTAATTTATATATTATTTTTTGTTGATGACATTAATAGAAATTTGTGAATTTCTCTCAACTAAAAGTATATTTCCATTTTATTCGATTGCAATTTTGATCCTTGTAACAAGTTTCCTAGCCTCAAACAATTATTATTTGAAGTTTCATATGATTATGAATAAAAAAGAAAAAAAAATTCTTCATTATTTAAAAAAAACACCCTATACATCAACTTTTTTTTAGATATCTTTCAAAGCACATCAAAATTAAAATAAATAAATTAAAGTTCTAGATATTCTCATTTTACCAATCAAAGTAGATTTGTGTTAATTCCATTATCATAGATGATCTTTTTATGTATATTTAGATATTGCAACCAAGAAACAAACACTTCTTCCACACTTGAGACTTCTCATAATGAGAATCGTGTCTATAAATATTTTAGAGGGGAGGTAATAACCAGGTTTTAAACTTGGACATAATTTTAAGACTAATTAAAAAATATATATTATTCCTTTTCACCCATAAATTCTAACAAATAGTGCCAAGACCAACCATTTACAAATTACATAATGCTTTGGCTTTGAAATAATTAACTTATTAATCCACATTCCATCAACTTATTCAATGTTGATGAAGTTATCTAATATATTCTCATATATTTTAAGAAGCAACCCCAAGTGATGTAAGCAAAGGGGCAATGAAGAAGTAAATGGTCTAATGTTTCTATATTCTTCTCACACAAGATATATCTAAAAGGGGTCTAATGTTTCTATATCCTTCTCACACAAGATACATTTAAAAGGTCCATGATATTCTCTTCTTTGCAAATTATATCTTGTAAGAGTCTTATTTTAGACTACTAACCAAAGGATAATTGAAGCCTTAGGGATGACCTTTTATGACCAAATATTCTAGAAATTTTGACTACTTTAGATCATCATATTCCAACTTATCCACCATTTTTTGTATGGATTTTAAAAGGTAAATAAAATTCTTGAAGCACCTTTTGAAATTTGTCGACTATTTGTTTGAGTTTCTTTCTTTCAACTAGGTTACTAATAGCTCACATTAATATAAGATTAGTATTTTCAACCTTTACAAGCTAGGCACGCTCGAGCTAGTGGTACCCATTTTGAATAAAAATAAGAGGATAACACTTCAACCAAGCATCGAATTAAAAAAAAAAAAAAAAATATATATATATATATATATATATATATATATATATATATATATATATAATATTTTGCTTAACCATCTTACATTGACTAACCATCTAATATGTTTCTTAATTAGTTGTAAACTATATAATATGAAATTCCATGTTAACAATATTATAAGTAAGGGAACATCAAAAAGAACCTACTTATTTTTGAATTAATATTTTTTCCAGTTCATTGCATCCAGAGAACCCACACTGTAAAGATAAGATAACGACCTACCTTCTCATTTTTCAATGAAAAACTCCCCTTCACATGGAAAACTTAGACTATCACGTGTATCTGACACGTGTGAATTTACATCGGTTGACGAACAGTTAGAATTTCAAAGAAATCCTCACCTTGTAAATGGTAACTAAACCTCAGTTCCTCCGAATTCCCAACTTCAAAGACGAGGTTGAACCGCCTCGGGTAACTAACTTTAACCGGCACTCAACCCAAGAAACTGCGAGACAAGACGGCTAATGACACTCCTTTTTCACCGCGCATGATTACTTTCACGGGGTCAATACGTAGTAAACAACGGCCATTCTAACACGTGTATTACATGCGATGGGGTGAATATATCGTAAAACGTGTTGTTTAGAACTTTTCATGAAGAGAAAATCTTTATCATCATAGTCTTTTAAAATTTAAATTTTTCTTAACGGTAACTTAACTTTCGTATAACATTGTCATTTAAAATTTAAATTTCGTAATTTGTACTTTATTGAGAGAGGTTTCCGTTTTCTCACAGGGTAGCCCCCAGTTATCTTGCTTTAAAAAAATAGTTATATATTTATTTATTTGATTAGTATAAGAAATCATATTTGTTCAAGTTGGGGATTTGAGTTTTGTTAGATCTCCTAAAGAAGAATCAAAACCCAAATCGTTATGCTAACCCCATAAAATTTATTCAAATTAAAGAAAACAAATATTAAAAGTATTCTCCTAATATAAAACTCATTCAAAAGTCTTTTGCCAATCAATCGAAACTTTTAGTAATATTAAACTTTTAGTCTTCGTACAATATTTTACCGGATCTCCTAGACAATGACCAATGAATGGTTATTCTTGTTTCTTTTTCCGTTCCTCTAATTTTATAGTGTATGTTCACTTCTCTTGATTATATATATATATATATATATATATATGAAAAGTGAGGTTTTTTTTATAAATATATTTACATTTTTAAGAAAGTGTCTTCAACAATACTTGATGAACATCAATAATAGTTTTATTCTTCATCTAATTTATATATTCATTTTGTTGACGACATTAATGATAATTTGTGAATCTCTCTCAACTAAAATATATTTCCATATTTTTTCAATTGCAATTTTGATCCTTGTAACAAGTTTTCTAGCCTCCAACAATTATTATTTGAAGTTTCATTTGATTATGAATAAACAAGGAGAAATTTTCCTTCACTATTTAAAAAAACACCCTATACGTCAACTTTTTTTTAGATGTCTTTCAAAGCACATCAAAATTAATATTAATAAACCTAATTCTAGATATTCTCATTTTACCATAGATCAAAGTAGATTTGTGTTAATTCCATTATCGTAGATGATCCTTTTATGTATATTTCAATATTGTAACTAAGAGATAAGCACCTCTTCTTCCACACTTGAGACTTCTCATTGTGAGTATCATGTCTATAAATATTTTAGAGGAGAGGTAATAACCAGGTTCCACACTTGGACATAATTTTCAGATTATTATTTTTTTTAATTATTATTCCTTTTGACCCATAAATTCTAATAAATAGTGTCAAAGACCAAACCTTTATAAATTACATAATGCTTTAGCTTTGAAATAATTAATCCAACATTCCATCAACTTATTCAATATTGATGAAGTTATCTAATATATTTTTATATCTTTTAAGAAGCAGCCCCAAGCCCCAAGTGATGTAAGCAAAGGGGCACTGACCAAATAAATGGTCTAATGCTTCTATATCCTTCTCACACAAGATACATCTAAAAGCTCCATGATATTCTCTTCTTTGCAAATTATTTCTTGTAAGAGTCTTACTTTAGACTATTAACCAAAGGATAGTTGAAGCCTTAGAAATAGCCTTTTATGACCAAATAAATTGGAAATTTTGATTACTCTAGATCATCATATCCCAACTTGATTAAGTATCCATCATTTTTTGATGGATTTCAAACCAACATATCCTTTTACATAAAAATAGGCAAATAAAACTCTCGAAGCATCTTTCAAAATTTACCTACTATTTGTTACTAATAGCTCGCATTAATCTAATACTAGTATTTTTGACCTTTACAAGTTAGGCATATATATATATATATATATATATATATATATATATATATATATAATCCCGTGTTAGCAATCATGTAAGTAGGGTTTCCTAGATAATTTCATTGCATCAAGAGAACCTATATATTTTTGAATTAATATTTTTGTCCAATTCTTTCTTTGACTATTGACTAATATCCAACCAAGTGTTTCCTCTAATTCTAAACCCATAAGTCTACAATTATACAATCATATCCCTCCAATATTCTTTCCTCTACGAGCCCTATCACACACACACACACACACACACACACACACACATATATATATATATATATATATATATATATATATATATCGCATCCTTTCCAAAGAAATTATCTTTGAATTTTTTCAAATTTAGATGTTATACCTACTAGTAATCTTAAAATTGACATCATATATAGGGATGGATTGCAATGTAATCTTTATGAACCTTCTATTCATGATTAAACACTTACCTTTCCAACTAGCCAAATAAGATTTTATTCTATATAGAGTTGAGTTTCAATGTTCATTTTCTTTACTTTATGATACAAAGGAATACCCAAACTATCGATTAAAAATTTCCAATTTTAAATCATAAAATATTCACAATAATTCATTTTACATCTATTATAATGATAATGAAAACGATTTTAGATTTTATACTATGTCCAATAGCCTTCTCATAGCATAAAAATATCTATTTAATTTTCATGGCCTCATTGACTAAATGATAACCCAAAATAAAAGTATCATTAAAAAATTGGAGATGAGATTCAAAGGGACCATTTGTTGTAACTTGAATATCTTTGATTTTTTTCTTTTATTTCTACCTTTGAGAAACCTCTTCTTAATGCCTCAATATGAATAATAAATAGAAAAGGAGATAATAAATAACCCTGGTGGAGTCCATAGGATGATTCGAAGTAACCAACATGGAACCATTGATTAAAATTAAATATTTTAGAGTGTTACAAAAATATCTAACCCATTTATACCAACCTAAAACCAAACTTTCTAAGAATATCATGTAGAAAAACCAGTAAACCCTATCATAATCTTTGTTCATATCTAATTTCATAAGCATACCTAGATTTTATATTGAATAAAGAGGATGTGTAGCCTTTAGTTCAATGATTACACACTAAAATTTATTTACAATGGACAAAACCACCTTATTCCTAGGAGGTAGCACAATCTAGAATATTGTTAATATGTTTGACATAATTTTTAGATGATAATTATTAAAAACTTGTCTTGCATTTCTTGGAAATCAATGTAATAAATATGGCATTGGTGTCATTTACTATAGCCTTTTTTTCCCTGATCTCTTCAACCACAATCAACATATCACTTTTCAACAAATCCTAATATTTTTGAAAAAAAATTACAGGAAATCCAATAGGGCTAGGTACATTAATAGAGTGGAAAAAAAAAATGCATTGTGTACCTTCTCCATAGAGATATTCCTCATCAAGATTTTATTTTATCGTTATCTAATAATTGATGGAATATTTACAAAAATTTATCTTGATCCTCCTTATCTTGACTAGCATCTAATAGAATATCTTTGAAATATTTAATTGCTTTCTTCTTGATATGTTCTTCTTTTTAATGTTTATTCCATTCAAACTTGAAATATTTTTTATGTGATAAAAATATAACTATGTATATTGTTAGAATTCATAATATTTTCTAGAAACTAACCATGCATTCAAATCTTATTTGAAAATTGAAAAAGACAAAAAAGAGAGATTTGGTGGGCACCTATAGACACAATAAATAACAACTATATCTATAGACAATATTACACAACACTCCAATAAATAAATGAGTAGTTTAAGGGAGGTATTTATAGCAATACAAAAACCCCCAATTACATCATAAAGTTTAATCTAACTCAACATTACAATAGTGCTTTAGGTTAATTACAAGTAATATGTATGGCTTGTCATAACAAGGTTATCCATGGCCCATTGGGTTTACATAATAAAATATTACATATAATAAATGTATTATACAATGAAATTCCATTAGACCTCTCCAACACATCGCCCAATGTTGACCTTGACCATGAATCAGGTTACAATTTCAACATATGTAGCTTGAAAGAATTTAGTATTTCTATAACTTTCCTTAAGCTATATTTTCTTATATTTTTGGGACGAGTATGACTCCTCTTTTTTAAATATATTTTAATAATTATAAGGCAATTGCTTTTCTTGCACATAAGTGTCCTAGTCTATTCCATTGATTTCTACTATCTCTTGTAAGTTTTTGAGGTGAGATTCAATTTCCTCTTTTGTTTTAAATATATTCCTGACATATTTTTTTATTTTAAATCTTAATTTATCTCTTTAGATATTTCTTTTTTGAAACAAATTGTACATACATGATCCTTCAAATTTATTTCATTCCACCATGACATAATAATCTAGATGAAATTTGGGTATTGGATATATATATGTTCAAAACAAAATGACTTTAGATAGCCATTATTGAGTAAATCACATATCAAGAGAATGGGTTTATGATCCAATCATGCTCGTAAAAAAAATTCTAAAGAGAACATACACTCTACATGTGTTGGATAACAAAAATCTATCAAATATTTATGTTGTATGAGTTTGTCCAATATATCTATTATCCCATGTATAGTGAAATCTTGATAATATCTTAAAGGCCATTTGAATTGATAAATGAAGCAATGATTTAGACTTTCTTTGAGTACTACTTGTCTTTCTAATGAATATATAACTATTTTGAAGTTCCCTAACAATCTATAGATCATAATTAGTCATCACTATATTTGACAAAAATATGTTGAGGTCCTTCCCACATCTTTCACAAGGAGTAATTATATTTGGATCATATACATTTATAAGCCCAACTTTGATGATTTCCTCTTTCCTACAAAATAGACCAACAACCCAATAATTGTTTGCTTCTAGAAATTGTCCATTTGATTTGTATTTGTCTCATATTATCACAATATACCATTAAAAGCTCCTATACAAGAAATTGGCATGCAATCCCTATTCCAAATAGTCTTGAATATGTCTTACATTCCTCACTATAACCATTTATTAGACTATGGACTATATCAACTTATTAATTCCTTAATACATTTTTTTAAAAGGGGTCTTATTCATATCGCTAATATTTTATGATACCATTTTCATCATCACTTTTTATTTTTATTTCCAGGCTTAGCTCTACTTCTTGTTTTTTTTTTTTTTTTTTAATTTACATGGTGGAATCGGTAGCCGCCACGAATCCGGGCAGGTTGTCCAGCTTTTTATGGCCACCACAGTATTCTGCGATGTCCGCCCCAGAAGCCGCTACACAGATCTTCGCACAATCCGCCCCTATAACCACCATGCCACAATCATTTTAAACCTTTTATGCTGCTGAAAGCACCAGGAAAGGGACAAGCGTTCAGTCCGGCGAGGCTCGAGATTTGAACCTTGGACCTCCGCCCCCTTATGGGGTTTGGATGAACAAATTGGTCTACACCTTGGACCTAGCTCTACTTCTTGTTAACACTTATATTTATTTTTTATTTTCCAAATTCATATTCCTCTAAATTTCCTTTTCCTTTTTTTTTTTTTTTTAATTTTGAAGTTATCTCCTTTTTCCATTCCCACCAAAAATTTCATTTTTATCAATATCTTTTATTTTTTCCATAGTGTACATAATGAGACTTGTCTTCTAAAGGTTTATGTTGCCCTAGAAAATATGAAGTGCAAGGAATAGCCTCCCATACACTTTTTTAATGTTGCCCTAAAAATCCTAAAGTGTAAGGATAATCCTCCATAATAATTTATTTATTATGATAGTCTTAAAACCTAAATGTTTCCTCGAAAACCTTTAAGTGCAAGAATAATCCTCCATAGTAATTACTTTCATATGTTACACTAGAAACCTTAAATTTTCATAGGTATCATCCCTACACATTTCTTTATCATGCTACTCTTGAAACCCTGAAGTGCAAGGGATATGCTCTATATTACTTCTATTTTTATTGTCAGGAGAAAAATTATACTACTTGAGGAAAATGAAGATGGTTTACCTAAATTAACCTTGACCTCTTTTGTTTCCTTTGATTTAAAAGTTGCCTTCTCATCTTCCTTCACACCTTTAATTCCTTTTAAATTTGAACTTGCTTATTGTATTTTCTCAAACCTTGTGTCCTTTATTTCTTCCAAATTTTTATCTAAGTAAAAAATAATGGCCTTTTACATTTGATGATGCATAGGAGATTTATCCACCACTTTCTTAGGAATGAAAAATCCTTGATCTAATCCATCTTCTACAATGGTATGATGTCATTTTTTCATATTAATGTTTATCTCATACCCAAAAGTTTTAATATCTTTATCCATCGTTTTCACTTTAAAATCTCTTCCATGTGTCTAGTATCATAACATTTATGACATTAGAATACGATATTTTCATATCTACTTGTTGATTCCATTCTCTTGATTCAAATTTAATCCTAATGGACTATGACAAAGATTTTGAAATATTTATGGCAATATATATCTTGTGTAAATAGCATGTCTTTACTTCTTAGTAGTCGGTCCCCTTTGAATAAACATACTTAGAGTATTACCAATATTTTCCAACACATACTTATTAATAAGCTAATATGGAAGTGTTAAAAACCTAGCATATGCCATAAGCTTTTTAATAGTTTCTTTCTTCACACAAAAAAATATCACAAATGGTCTTACATAAAATGCATCGCTACCCATGAACCATGGACTAGCCAATATTTTATCCCTAGTTTCCAAATTGAATAAGATGAAAAGAAAAAATCATTTTGAAAGAAATTTTATTAAGTAATTTGAATTCAATCCCTACTACCACTTGATCCAATATTCAATTTCCAAATAATTTAGTGAGTATCCATGGAACTTAGATATTAACCCTCTAGTTGTAAGAACAATTATGCCATGCTCAATAAGCCCATCCATGATATTACTTCTAGTGTAACATCTACTACCTAAATGAGGTTTTCCATAGATGCACTCTTTCTCTTGTCAATAAAAAGTCATATCCATAGTTCTAGCAAAGGTATCCTTACTTTGAGTTAAGACATTCAAAAATGAAGTTCTTGTCATGCTACCTAGATCTTTCTCATAAGAATCCTTTAGTTTTTAAATTTATCCAAAGACTGGAACAAGAAAAGATAAAGCTCACTTTTTTCTTGCATTTGCTTATTTTTTTCAATTGGTTATATGGGATTGAAACCAACTCCACCCATATTACATCATCATGTCATGCTACCTAGATCTTTCTCATAAGAATCCTTTAGTCTTTAAATTTATCCAAAGACTGGAACAAGAAAAGGCAAAGCTCACTTCTTGTTTGCATTTGCTTATTTTTTTTCAATTGGTTATATGGGATTGAAACCAAATCCACCCATATTACATCATCACCACATAGTGGTATTATAAAAAATATTAGATATTATCCATGTATCTCTTGGCAAGATTCAAACCTTGGACTCCTCCTTGATTGAGGAATTTAACCAGTTGAGCTAATGCCACTTGATTTTTCAATAAGTTTACATAAGTTTTTATGATGGGTCTTGCTCCTCTTATACTAAGTGGGGTTTGAATCTTGGACCTCTCAAAAAGAGGCTAAAGCCCTTACCACTACAATAAGCTTGTAGATTATTTTAGGTTTACACAGATTTTTATGACAGATCCCATTTCCCTCGTACTAAATGGGGTTTGAACCTTAGAGCTCTCTAAAAAAACTAAAGTTCTTATCACTGTAGTAAGCTTGCATTTAATTTTTGTATTATATATCATTTTTAATATTAATATTAATATACATAAGTAATATTTTTAAAATAATAATAGAACTCTATTTAGACATAATAACAAATTTCTTGACAATGAAAAAAAATGACCTCAATAGCGACCTCTGCAACCTTGGCAACTTTTGGTGGGAATTCCCATGCCCATTCAGGGGATCTAGAACAAGGAAAAATTCCCCCTCGGATACAGATCCCAAGGCGAGCGATCTCAAGGGCCCTGATCTGAACCTTGGTGGGAATGACGATGCCCCAATGACTTACTACGAGAAGGTAACGGGTAAACCAAATCCCAGTTCTACTGGGACCCTAAATCATCCCACTGTGATCGCATCAGGGAAAATCGGGTCATCCTTATCTCTGTCATGGAAGAAAAGTTCTCTCTTGAATCCCTTTCCCTTGTGGGTAAGTTTGTGGGAGGTAGACCCGACATGGAATCCATAAGGAAATGGACCAGTTTCAAATGGCACATAGAAGGAAGCTTCCAACTTGTAGCCCTATCAAAGGAATTATTCTTAATCCGTCTAAACAAGCAGGATGACTATACCCTAATCCTCACTGGCAAGCCCTGGTTTTTTGGAAGGAAATGCATGTTTCTGAGAAAATGGGGGGAATATTTCAACCCCCAAACCCAATACATCAACTATGCACCGATCTGGGTTCATCTTCCCGATATCCCCATCTAGTTCTACCACAAAGACATCCTCTGATGGATCATAGGATACATTAGAGATCTTGTCGCTATTAACTTTACAACAAAAGCCTATTCTCGCATGGTCTAGGCCCGGATCTGTTTCAATGCTAATCTAGCATCCTAGCTCCCAACCTGCATCAACCTCATTTATGGGGACTTTCACTAGTGCCAAGCTCTCGAGTATGAAAATAAACCGATATTCTGTATTGAATGCAAATCCCAGGGACACCTCAAATCCCAATGTCCATCTCTAAAGTCCCAGCAAGAGGCACCAAGCTCCAAGCTTCCCCGTCTCTAACACCATAATACCCATTTGGGAGTGCGTAATGATCGATTCAAAGGCCCCTTTGGCAACATGCGAGAAAAGGAGCCCAAAGGAAAGCAGATTGCTCACTAGGAACCACTCGTCAATAACCCCTCTTCAAGCTCAGAACATGTATGCTCTATGTTTGTGTTCTTCAATTGGTATCAGAGTAGGTTCCTTCGAAAGAAGTTTAACAACTTGAAGGAAGATCCTACAAGAACACAAATGGCAAAGAAAGGCAAGAGTAGAAGCATGAGACACAAGAATAAAATAACACCTATGGTCATGAAAGAAAATGAAGATGAGTTTAATATTGTTGTGTTGGGAGGACACATGGAAATAGATTCAAGAGATGAATCAAGTAATGGAGAAATATCTAGACTGATAAAGTTATGTACCAGGTGTGGGAACACAGGTCACCATGTAGCTTATTTTCCACAAGAATATTTTGTTTGTGGTCAACTTGGCCATGATGCAAGATATTGTAATGGGTTTAGTAGCAGTGAATATGAATACTATATTCTCGAAAATTAAATCCTAGAGATTGGTTCAAGAAAGGATAACAGGGACAATTAAAACAGGTATGAAGAAGAAACTCTAATTTTAGTAATAAAAGAAAAAGAAGATGCTTCAAAAAATAAAAATGGAAACCCACTCTTAAGGAGCTTATTGAATTGAAAAGAGATAATTTAGAATTGAAGGCTCAAATACAAGAAGATGAGAAATGTAAGACAAAGCTTCTACAAGATATCTCTGAATTGAGAGATAAGGTTGAAAAAGCAAGAAGAGTTGAAGAAGGTATGATTAAACAATCAAATGCAAAAGAGATAAAATGTGAAAGGCTTATGATTACTCTTGAAGAACTAAAAAGGGATAACTCGGGATTAAGGGTTCAAGCTCAAGAAGATGAGAAATAAAAATCAAGGTGTCTACAAGAACTCACTAACTTCAAAATCAAAGTTGAAGAGACAAGAAAAATTGAAGAAGGTATGGCCAAAAAATTAAAAATAAAATATCTAGAGTGTGAAATATTAGAGCATGAGATAGTTTCACTAAGGTTGGAAGTAAAAGGTTCTAAGGAAAAGCTACACAAGTTTGAGGAAAATTCAAAGACCTTGGAAAGGACTATCAATGCACAAAAGTCATCAGTCACCATAACAGGACTTAGTTCTAAAGAAGAAAAAGGGAAACAAGAAGTAGAAAAAGGAGAGTCAATCTCAAACACCAAAAAAGAAGAAGAGTCAAAAGAAGTAAGTAAAAGAGAGAGTGAAACCTCTAAGGATAAGTTGGACAATATAAAGTTCAACAAGGAAAGGAACAATGCACAAGTTAGGAACAGATGGAACAGGAAACAGGTAGAAGAGACTAAGAGACCAATGGGGTCTAGGCAAGGTTTCTTCAATGGAAGATATTTTTCATGTCATAGGTTTGGGCACATGGCTTCACAGTACAAGACACATGAAATATAGGACTATGGGATATGACAATTTTTCCATGGGTATTGCTACTCATGTAATGAGTTTGGTCACAAGGAATTGAATTGCAGGGTTCATGACAGAAGAGGATATGGCTTCACTAAGAAAAGTCCTAAGATAGTTGCACCTCCAAGGAATAACAACATTAAGTGTTATAAGTGCAATAATGATGGTCACATAGCAATATGGTGTAGAGAAAATATTCTAGAAACAGGCATGAATAGGAACAAGAATATGAACAGAACAGGAACATGAACATAAGAAAGAAGATGAACAGGAATAGAGACTCTGAA
This sequence comes from Wollemia nobilis, assembly GCA_028583015.1. Classification (NCBI taxonomy): domain Eukaryota; kingdom Viridiplantae; phylum Streptophyta; class Pinopsida; order Araucariales; family Araucariaceae; genus Wollemia; species Wollemia nobilis. Next base: position 824,587 of record JAQPPZ010016936.1, read on the forward strand.
AATAATAGAGACTCGGAAAAGAACAAGAAAAGGAACAAGGATAAGAACAGGAATAGAAACATGGATGAGAACAAGAACAAGAACATGAAAAAAAGTGATTATAGGAACATGTATGATGACTTGGAAAGAAACAATGAGAGGATTCAAAGAACTCAGAAAAGAAGAGAGAAAGACAAAGGTAGAGAACAATGCTTTCAAGGAGTAGAAATACTCCCACCCATAATTAACCACCTCATGTGGAGGTGGGGGAGGGGCTAAGCTAAGAGGCTCATTCTTAGCCCCGAGCCCCAAAGGTGACCCTTTGCCATTGATGTCAAAGGGGGAGAGATTTTATATGGGGAGATATTTGATATTTGAGAGAGCATTGAGCCAAGGGGAGCAAAGACCCAGGGGGAGTAGAAAAGAAGGTCAGGTTTCAGTAAAAGGATAAAGGTTGTCATCAATGACAAAGGGGGAGATTGTTGGACATTTTGAGTCCTCTAAGTCAAAGTTGTCATTGATGTCACCTGATAGAGTTATCACTCATCTAAAGGAATTTGGCAAGAAATAAAGTCACCCAAGTCATCCAGGAAAAAGCTTCATCAGTGCAAAAGTGAAAGGAAAAAGGCTCCATAATATTTTAATATTATTGGGAGCACAAGTTAAGTGATTGGTTTATAAAAACCCAAGGTGGGTTATTGCAAAGGTTAAAAAGGAGGTTTAATAATTATTTATAAATTATTTAAATTCACAAGGAATTTAAATTTTATAAATAATATTTAATTATACCAAGAGTGGGCATTAAGACAAGGTTCTAAGGTTTAATTAAATTAAACCTAAGGTTGGTTCTTTTTAATTTATAATATTTAATTTAAATTTAAAATTAATTATAAATTAAAAATCACATCGACGTCGAAATTATTTGAAGCGTCGACGTGATTGCAAAAGAGGACAAAGGCATTATATAAATGCCATCAAAAATATTTACCAAGGCATCCCTTGCAATTATTATTCGAAGCGCATGCGAAAAGGTTTTGTTTTTCGAAGGCCTTACAATTTACGTAAAGGCTAAAGGTGTGAAGGTTCGGAGGCTCTAAGCACAAAGGCAAGCGTGGCCTAGTGGTATGTTGGCTTGGTACTAAGGAGGAGGTCCCACGTTCAATTCGTGTGAGACCTTTTGGATTGCAAGGAAGAAGCGCTTGAAGTGCTTGTTGTTTTTAGAAGAGCGTTGTTCGCGGAAACTTTATGGTGGACGTGCCATTTTAGACACGTCAGGGCACGTGGCCCAACGACGGCTTGGTTGCGGCTAAGGCATTGGGAAGGAGGACATCGAGGGATCGAATCCCCTCAAGGGCAAGGCAAGTGGATTTAATTTTTGATTTTGTTTAATATTTTAATTTTTGCCAAGGTTGCCTAAGGAGAAATAAGGATATGGTATGCCCTAGGAAAGATAGAGATTTATGCTGATTTTCTTTTTGGAAGTATATCATATTATATATCATTGGAAAGCTCTTTTCGAGAGCTATTTGTTTAGATTGCTTAGAGGGAGAAATAAGGTGTGTGCAAGGAGATATTTATGGTTTTGTCAAGGAGTTTTAAAAGTAAGTTTGATTCATTCTTTTGAGGGTTTATTTCTTGCATAAGAGGGTATGGTGCATTTTATTGATTAGGAGTAATAAGGTGTTATTGAGATATTATTTTTATTATTGTGTTATTACTCAAGACCTCTAACCCTTGTTGAGATTGGAAAAAGAAAATGTGTTGAGTGTGGCAGATTTAGTGGACAACTCATAAGGCATCAAAAAGGTATGGGCAATATTCTTCATTGACTTATTTGGGTGATTTATTTCTAAAAATATCTTTGGAGAGAAAAGGATTGATTGTGGTTTCCTTTTTGAGGAGTTGTTGGTTTAATGCTTCAAGGTTTTCTGATTTGAGAGTTGTGATTAAACCTTGTTTTATAAGCATTATTGTTGAAGCCATTAGTTGTGTGAAAAACCTGAGTTAGGGTTTGAGAAGAACATGAGTATCATTGTTATGTGAAGAATATTTTATAAGCATCGTTGTTGAAGCCAATTGATTATGCAAAGAACTTGAACTTGAGTTAAGAACATGAGTATCATTGTTATGTGAGATTTGTTGTTGAGCATTGTTGGAAACATTTTGAGTTGGTTGATACATGCTTGGACTAGGGTTTGAGGAAAGGATTGTTCCTTGAGGTGATTGGTTGAGTAGAGTTGATTGAGCCTAGTCAAGTAATTGTGTGAAGTGGTTGTTCAAGTTCCATGAAACAAACTATTCTATATTCTGATTTGAGTTGAGATTGAGATTTGAGTATAGAACATATTGAGTCTCTAACAATTCTCTTTATGCTTCTATGAGATTGAGATTGAGTTGAGATTGGGATTTGAGTATAGAACATATTGAGTCTCTAACAATTCTCTTTATGCTTCTATGAGATTGAATTGAGATATTGATTGAGCATTGAGTATAGAACATATTGAGTCTCTAACAATTCTCTTTATGATTCTATGAGATTGGACAAGTTCTGTGTGAGCTTGTTAAACTGATTTGAGGCAAGTCTTTGAGAAGGCTTGTGGACTGATTTTGTGTAAGATTTTGTGGAAGCTTGCTATGCAGATTTGAGGAAGTCCTAGAGAGGACTTATTGAGCAAATTTGGACAAGTCCTAGAGAGGACTTATTGAGCAAATTTGGACAAGTCCTAGAGAGGACTTAGTCGAGAAGAGGACTAGGATGGAACTTGTTGGAATTTGAGCAGGTTCTATGTGGACCTGTTGAGAAGATTTGAGCAAGTTCTATGTGGACCTGTTGAGCAGATTTGAGTAGGTTCTGTGTGGACCTGTTGAGTAGATTTGAGCAGGTTTTGTGTGGACTTGTTGAGCAGATTTGAGAAGGTTCTGTGTGGACCTATTGAGAAAATTTGTGCTAGACCAAATGAACTATGTTTAGTACAAATTTAAGTGGACTTATGCTATACCGAATGAACTATGTTTAGTGCAAGAGATTGAGCAGAGTTGTGCTAGACCGAATAAACTATGTTTAGTGCAAGAGATTGAGTAGAGTTGTGCTAGACCAAATGAACTATGTTTAGTACAAGAGATTGAGCAGAGTTGTGCTAGACCGATTGGACTGTGTTTAGTATAGTATTGAGACAGAGCTTTGGAGGTGACAGAGTATAGAGGATAGAGTCTCAGTGGATAGAGATCCAATAGCTAGGATAATTGAAGACATATCTGAGTGAGGAGTCTTCAAGTGGAGAGAGATCCACCAATAAGTGCAGTAGAGAGACAGAGTCTTCTAGAAGATCACTAGCTAGAGCAGAAGGGGAAAGAGTTCTCCTATGGAAGAGATCCATGAAATTGAGATTTAGGGGATCAACATATCCTTTGGATAGAGGTCCATAAACATTGTAATTGGGAAGGATTCCCATGAGATTATTTGAGAAATATTTAGAAGAAATATTTTCTCTATGGAGGTAGCCCACATTGGGTGAACCACATTAAAATTGGTGTCTCTATTGTGTGTGATGATTTGTGCATTGCTTTGGTTATTGCTATTAATACTACCATTGATTATATTGATTAATACTATTTGGGAAAGAAAAGTAAAAAGTGGTCTTATACTGTTCACCCCCCTCTCGATATAAGCTTGTGTTCTTCAGATTTGTCATGAACCAAATCCTGAAGAGGTGTGTAAAGTGGATATCATGGTAGATTGGGCAAGGTGACCTAGATGACATGGCTTCTTCAAGGTGGGTAGAATGATATGTTTTTCTTAATCCTTGGCATATCATTGATGTCTTAAGTATTTGGCCTGAAATCTTGTTAGATTTTTGAAAGCTAAGTTGTATAAGGAGAGTAAATTTAATTTTTATTCTGAATGGGTGACTAATTATCATGTGTATTATCAATGTCTAGAATTTCATGGGTATCATAACCCCTCAGCTATTGTTTTGGTACCCTTTCTCCAATCCTCTCGAGTTCATTCATAGCATCTTTCCAAAGGTTTTTGTTGTTCCAAATAAGGAGGTTTTTCTTGGGTGCAAGTCCCACCTTGCAAGCTGGCAAAAAGGTGGTGGTCGAATCATTTTCTTGAGTCTTTATCTAGATTTTTACAAAATCCTCTAGTTAAGTGCCCTAATTTCCTATCTTCCTTTTTTGAGCATGGAGATTCACGGGTCCCCAAGGTGAATGACTGACATGGTGGTTTGTCAAGTTATTTTTACCAATCCAAACATCCTTTCTATCTGTGGTAGATCATCATGTGGTAGAGGAAGAACTATTACTAAGATAGAGTCTCTACGTGGTGTTAGAGAGGGTGTCAAGATGGTTTCCTTGATATTGGAGCCACACTCCCTAACTATGGATGAGGAGGTTCAAAATGTTTTAAAAAATAAAATATTATCCAGTGTCTTTTAAATTTCACTAACCACCACAGGGATATGGCCAAACATTTGGTATATTCATGGTGCGAGGGCATCGTCAAAGTTAGGAATGTGGATTTCAATATTAACATTCCTTTGATAATTGAAGTTATTAGGTTGGCGATAGATGGACTGTTGCATAATTGAGAGAAGCATTCCTTGGCAAAGGAAGGCTGAAGCTCAATTTTTTCTAGGAGAATAAGAGGATTTGGTTAAAATACATAATGGTTTCAAGAAAATCTCTTTGAGGGCTCTATGGGATCATGTAGTTCTAGAAATTATGTAATATTTTATCCTCGATGAGAACCAAGACATCCTTTGGAGCTATCACTTCATGTTCTTGAACCATATCTACCACAAGAGAACAATGAATATTCCATCGTTCCTATTTCAATTCTTGGTCAAGTCAATCAGTAAAGTGAAGAAGGGTGTGGCCCCTGACCCATTTTACTAAGGTCTGGAAAAATTATTTTTGACCATGTGGTCAAATCGAGAGGCCTAGACGATGATAGCATTCTCAATTCTTTGAATAGGGCCTCATATCCAATTGTGGATTATCCGGCTTCCTCTAACTCAAAATATTTTGATACCTTGAACCAAGAATACATCAATGTTACTCCTCTAGTGGCGTAGGCAATGATGGGGTAGAGTCTCCTTCCAAAGGCTTGGGAGGTAGCGATGAGGGTACTAGAAGATCTAAACATTTAGTTGCGAAGATGGCTAACAATGAGAAGGAACCAATGAATGTTGATGATTCAAACTCAAAGGAGTATCTACCACCTCCTAAGAAACCAAAGATAAATTTTGAGATTGACAGTGTTAGAAAGAACCAAAATCCTCGTATCCAAATTGGGACTTCAAACCTAAAATCTCTCAAGGTGATGATGATGAAGCTCCAACATTCCTTGATTGATTCCATGTAGGCTACAATTTCTTATGTTGAGGAGGTTCTGGCCCTCATGGGCTAGCAAGTTTTGGAATTGAACGAGTTCAAGGATGATAATGGGGCAGGACCCATTAGATCTAAATTTTGAGTGATTTTGGATCTCTTGTCCCAGTTCCTATGTTCTATTTTGGTTGGTCCTATTTTGGGTTTGCAAGCCTGCAATTCTGGTGTCTATGCCCTACGTGGGTTATGGTGTCCATAGTTTGGAATCTTGTTAGTTCTATTTCTACTCGAGTTTTTGGTTCTTGGGGTGGTTTATTTCTGCGGCTTATATGCTTTTGCTATGTTTACATGTACTATTTCATCCCAGTTTCCCTGGGGTGTGGGTGACTAGCCTCATTTTTTAAAGGTTTGTAGGTCCTTTCAAAACTCCTTTTGTCCACCTTATCAAAAAAATGCATTATTTATGCAAGGTGCACAACACCTTTCTAACAATTAAAAAAAAAATCTCTTAACTAGCCATGCATCTCTATAGCTTGCTAGTGTTAAGTTAGCTTAAGTAATTTTTAAAGTCCATGGGCATTATGTATATCAAACCACCATGTACTCCCCTAGGTACAATATGCATAATAGGAGGAACTGATGTCATTTTATTTTCCTACAAGGCATACATACCCTATCCCCTTTAAATTCAAGCATTGGATCTCCTATTTGGAGTACCCAAGTATTAATCATCAAGCCCACTTATAATAATTGGATATCATAAGATCCTTATTTAAACCTTCCAAGGATTCCTTAATGGAAAACAATTCTTTAAATCATAATATTTGAATGTACCTTATATTCAAAAGAGTCATGAAACCTCTAGATTGCACCTAGGATGAGATTGTAAATCATTGGCATCCTTTTCAAACTCTATTATAGATATTATTTATTGGACTTCCATCATAAGTTTTGTTTCCAACAATAAAATTACTATAAACCTAATACATTTAACTAGCATTTTGATAGTATTTTATTGAGATGTACTTCATAGTCATCTCACATTCAAGGAGATTATTGTGGTTTAGGACTAGTATAGTAGTAAAATTCCAACTTCTTGAATAGTCTAACCTCCACAAACTACTCACCAACCAGTCTTATCTTTTCTTGGTTGATTTTTTTGTATTGCTTGATTGCTATGTTAATTTGTGTTGCCTTTTTTTGATCCAAATTGCTTAATGCCTAGTGTTATAGTCATTTGCTTGTTTATTTTCCATCATTAGACTCACATATTTTTGTTTGGGGATACTATATCTTTTTATTCCATCTCCACATGCTTTGGTTGGTATCCTTTATTTGCTTTGTTTATTGTCATCACAAGGTCATCCTTCCACATTGAGTGCAAGTATAAGCGATCATTTAGAGTACCCATATTCTAAAGAGTAACTTGAGAAATAAATTCATTAGAAGAGAAGAGTGGATTGATAATTTAATTCGTACATTTTCATTTTTGGAATATATAGCTTGTTGAAGTGTTTTTTAGTTCTCCTTATATTGAGTTTATTGGGGAAGAACATGAGTTGAAGATTGTTCTTGTGAAGGATTTGATGTTTGCATTGCTTCTTAAGGAGATATTTCCAAATTCATAATATTTTCTAGCTTCTTTTGGATTTCTCTAAAAACTTTAAATTGCTTTGTAGGATAGTTTGGTCCATGTCTTCCTCTTCCTCGTCTTGCATTCTTTCTATATTTGATAAAGTCATTTGCTCTTAGGTTCCCCATATAATTTATCCTACTATTTGTGATTTATTTATGCATGAATTCTTGTGTTTTCATCTTTGGAGAATACACTAGGTGTTATGTATCTTAAATGTTAACTATAATACTTGGTTGTTTAATGTCACTAATATTTTACCCGTAACATTTGGGACAATTGATGAGTTTTACATTATAAACCTAGCTTCCAATATCATGGGCAAACTTGAACATTTTAATCAATTGCCATAAGCTTAAGTAATTAAAAGAATGAAATTTCATAAATCCAAGTTCAAATTCTACTTTGTTGAAATACAAGTCCAAATCTTATCAAATACTCTTATATAATTTAAATTGAATATTATAATAATACTATTTTTTTATTGCATATATGACACGTGTAAATTATAATAATACTATTTTTTTATTGCATATATGACACGTGTAAATTTACATCGGTTGACGAAAATTTCAAAGAAATCCCCACCTCGTAAATGATAACTAAACCTCGGTTCCTTCGAATTCTCAACTTGAAAGACGAAACCTGGGTTCCTCCGAATTCCCAACTTCAAAGACGAGGAGATTTTATGTTGAACCGCCTCGTTTAACTAACTTTAACCGGCATTAAACCTAAGAAACTGCGAGACCCGCCGGCTAATTACAGTCCTTTTTCACCGCGCATGATTACCTTCACGGGGTTAATACGTAGTAAACAACGGGCATTCTAACACGTGTATTACATGCGATGGGGAGAATATATCGTAAAGTGTATCGTTTCGAACTTTTCACTAAGAGAAGTTTTCTTTTAAAATTTATATTTTCCTTTTAAAATTTTAATTTTTCTTTCTTAATTCACGGGAAGCTTTCTCGTCACATTGTATTTAAAATTTTATTTTTTTTTGAGAAGGGTACTTGTTTTTTGGTTTGGTTAATGTGAGAAATCCCTGGGAATTTAATCCAAAGCCATCACATATCCACCCCTTCACACACTAGGGAGTTTAATCCAAAGCCATCACATATCCACCCCTTCACACACTAGGGAGTTTAATACAAAGCCATCACATACCCACCCCTTCACACACTAGGGAGTTTAATACAAAGCCATCACATACCCACCCCTTCACACACTCACCTTTGAACTTTAGATCTCCCAAAGAAGAGCCAAAGCCCAAACCGTTGCGCTGTGCCCCCAGTGTGATATATATATATATATATATATATATATATATATATATATATATATATATATATATATATATATATTAAATGATGGTAAGTGGTTTTTTTAGATATACTTATATTTTCTAGAGATTATCTCTCAAAATAGTTGATGAACATCAAAAATAGTTTTATTTATTTTTATGAAAAAGTCATTATATTAATAAAATAATTTTTAATCATATAAAAAAAATGCGGGTGGGATTAACACACCTCGTAAACCAACATACTAACCACCGTGGTTAAGAGTACACAAGAGTGTCAGAAATAGTCCACAAAAGCCAGATAACAACCGCCAAAACAATGTTAAATATGCCGACTCATAGTGCAGGGCACATTCCCCCAATGCTCGATGAGGGTACGTAAAAACTACAACTCCACATGTGCTTTTTCAACCTGTACTTGAATCTGTAACTAGCAATCAAAGAATATAACATATTTATCAGCAACAGAGAAGACACACCTGACATCTTGCTGAGAAAAAACAACTATATTTCGAGACTTCCAAAGATAGAATAGGGTACCAATTCTAAAAATATTCCAAACAACACCCAAGTTGAAGAAAAAGTAATAGGGTCACCCAAAATAACATGCACCCAGGTAAAATCTTCTTACATAAAAGATCTGAAAATTTCAAGAAGCTACTACCAGGTCGACCGAGCTCGATCACAAAACCAAAAAATATGTAGTAAATATTTCGCCTGTTCGCAAATCGAGTAAATGGGATTATGAACACCCAGATGCTTGAGCCTATTGTCAATAGGTAACCCTTGGTGCAAGAGGCTCCAAGAAAAAAAACTTTTTTTAGGTTCAATATAAGTAGCCCAAGCAATCTAAAACCTCTTATTCCATTGGGAGGGAAGAGAGACTAAGTCCCATCTCATAGTGAGCTTATCAACCATTGGAACTTGTAGGGTGCATCATTTGTAACATAGATAAGCTTTATGTTGCAAAACAGGAAGCTCCCCAGGCCAACACCAATCTGACCAGCAAGGTTTTTGAAAATGCTTATTAAGTTTGCACCAAATAGAAAATGGAATACTATCAATAAGCACCTCATAAGTATCTCTATCACCAGGATTTAAATATGAATTTGACGAAATTTTTTCCAAGATATCCAACTCTTGGTATGTCGGGAGAAGAAATAAAAAATGGAAGCAATACCACGCTTATAGAACCTCTGCGCTCAGACCCACTACACTAGATCCAGGGGAGAGCCCTTCCAAGTGATAATCGAAAACCACCAAATATTCATGGAAGGTAAAGAGGAACCTGCTTTGCAGAAACTCCCTTTCCAACTGAGCCAGGGTTTGAAGACCTCTCAGGTTTTCCAAATACTCTGAATGACAAAAGAACCTTTAACTTTAACAAGGACAGGGGTAGTAAGAATAGATTGCAATCCCACCCCTTTCCAAATTTTCTTCCCTTGAAGCAAACCAGAAGAAATACAATGCCTGACCAACACTTTCCAAGATTCACCCTAATTAAAGATTGAGTGATCCATTTAGCACAAAGGGCAAAACCTTATCGGTGACAATCAAACAAACCCATGCCTCCACAGTCTTTGGGCAAACAACAAATTTCCCAAGCTACCCGATGAAAACCTCGTTTGATAGAGTCTTTGGCCCACAAGAAATCTCTCAGAAGCTCATCCAGCTTTTTATACCAAGATTTGGATGGAACCCAGCAAGACGAATAATAGACATGGGTAGTGGCTAAAACCTTAGAACAAATCTGAAATTTCTTTGAGAGAAAGTTTTTTACTAGTCCAGTAAGAAAGCTTATTGTCCACTTTCTCAATAACATACTACCACAATTGAGCAGAGGAACCATGAAATGCAAAAGTAATTCCAAGAAATTTAAACACCTCACCCAACTAAATCCAAGTCCATTGGAAATGACGCAACCAACATGGCAGCTGGGATTGAGATTACCAAAAATAAGAGGTTTTTTTCATTGAATAAAAGAACTAGAGGCTAAACAGAACACCTCTAAGCAATTAATAGTTGAGGAAAAGGATTTCTCATCTTCTCAAAGTATTAAAAAAGAATAATCAACAAAATGACCATTGACCAACTGACGGTCAGAATTGGGGAGAGCAATACCCCTAATTAATCCTTGATCCACATTATGGGCCAAAAAATATCCAAAAGCCTCTTTAGCAAGAATGAAAAGAGATGGAGCAAGAGGGCACCCCTATCTTACAGAACGACCAAGAGAAATTGACTGAGATTGACTACTATTCAAAGTAAAAACAACTAAAGCATCTTGAAATAACATAAGAACAGTGCTCACAAACACTAGACCAAAGCCCAAAGCCTGAAGCATGGCAGTGATGAAGTACCACTCCATATTATCATAGGCTTTCTCAAAGTCAATCTTAATGAATAAAGCATCTTGTTCAAAATTTCTTACCCACTCCATACCTTCCCAAACATCAAGAACATTATCAAGAATGTATCTTCCCTGAACAAAGCCAGTTTGTTCAGGTCTGACAATCAAAGGCAGGAGAAATTTAAGCTTAAGCGCAAGGGCTTTGGCATTAATATTATAGCTCACCTTAAGTAGGGTGATCAACCTCCAATTAGTGATGAGCTCAAGATCTCCATACTTAGAAATAAATTTAACATTGCCTTTGTTAATAATGGAACCCAATGAACCATATTACAGGGCTTCAAGATACACTTTGTAGAGATCATAACCAAGCATATCCTAGAATTCTTTATAGAATTCACATGGGAATCCATCAAGACTAGGTGCCTTATCATTGGCCATGAGTGACAAGGCATTTTTTAGATCTTCCAGATAAAGAGGAGTGTCATTGAAAATCATTTTCTTAGGAGAAATTTTATTGGGGACAACAATGGTACAATCAACAAGAGCTTACCTTCTAGCATCATCAAGGGGTTGAGAAGCAAAAACACCTTGATAATGTGGAACAAATGCTTTAACAATGTTTGGAAGGTCTGTGAATCTCTGCCCATCAACTTGAATGACCTGAAACTGAGAATACTGACCAGGAGGTCTGAGGTATTGAAAAAAATCTTTGGTCACTTTGTCCCCCACTTTGAGCCAATATTCGAGCACGTAATTGAGAACCCTTGGCTTCATACAAATCAATTTTATTTAGCTCATGTCGAATGGAAGAAACTTGGGATTGAGCAACAGAGCTGAAAGGAGAGGCTTCAAGCCTGAGATAGGCTTTGGATAGCTCACTCTGCAAATTAAACTTAGCATGTTTCCACCGCTTTGCAACTTCAACACCCAGAGTCCGTAGTATCTTAGTGGTTCATTGAATGACAACATTCTACCACTCAATCCTTCTAGAAAGACTATCAGGTCTAGGAATCAAATTCCAAATACAACATATATGAGCTTTCATGCTAAAGTTTGTTGGAAATTTGAGTTATTTTATGTTGTCATTGATGTCACATGGATTATTGATGTCCCATTGAGTTTTGGTGGCGAAATCACTTCATAGATAATCATCTATGATATTTTGGAGAGCATGGATATATACAGGGTTATTATGAAAACTAAGGCAAAATAAAAGGTTTTATTTAAAACCATGGTGGGCTTATGTGGAAAGGGCTTTTCTTAAAAGTCAAGGTAGAATTTTTTTCATCGAAAAAGGACCTTCGATGATGAAGATACTAAAGTTTAAAGTTTAAGTTTAAATTAATGGAGGGCCGACCTATGTTCAATTAGGAGAAATAAGATGTGTGTAAAGATATATTTATGTATATGTGTAAAGGTTTCAATTTATTTCGGAAAGAGGGCATATTATATTTCGTCGGAAAGCTTATTTCGAGGGCTATTTGACTAAATTATTTAGAAGGAGAAATAAGATGTGTGTAAATATATATTTCTGATTTTGCAAAGAGGTTCCAAAAGTGAAGTTTGCCTTGTTATTTTTCAAGAGGATTAATTCTTTCATGAGGTGACAAGGTATGCAATATTGTGATTTATTTTATTTTATGGTATAAGTGGTTTTGGGAGTGAAAAGGTTATGCAATGTTTTGATTTATTTTATTTTATGGTACAAGTGGTTTTAGGAGAGATAAATAAGTTGTGCAATTAAAGGCCTTGGTGATGATTATTGAAAAGTGGAGTAATGTTGATTATTTTGTGATCTACTAACCCTTGTGAAGATTGGCAAAAGAATTTTGTGATTGTGGCAGATTTACAAAGAGGTTTTTTTATCTTCATAAAAGGTATGGGCACATTCTTCTATTGATTGTTTATGGTGGTTGATTTCTGAAATATCATTGGAGGAAAAATGATTGTTTGTGGTTTCCTTTTCGAAAGTGGTTGATTGAATGCTTCAAGGTTTTATAAGTTGAGAGTTGTGTTTAAAATTTGTTGTATAAGCATATTTGTTGAAGCCCATTGGTTGTGAAATAACTTGATTTAGAAAATAACATGAGTGTCATTATTATGTGAGATTTGTGGTTGAGCATTGTTGGAAATATTTGATTTTGTTGATACATACTTGGACTAGGGTTGTGTGAGAGAGAGTTGTCCCTTGTGGTGATTAGTTGAGATTGAGATTAGAACATATTGAGTCTCTAAAAATTCTCTTTATGCTTCTATAAGTTGATTTGAGTTGAGATTGATTTGGGTTGAGAGTGATTTTAGAACATATTGAGTCTCTAACAATTCTCTTTATGCTTCTATAAGTTGAGTTGAGATTGATTTGGGTTGAGAGTGAGTTTAGAACATATTGAGTCTCTAAAAATTCTCTTTATGCTTCTATGAGTTGAGTTGAGATTGATTTGGGTTGAGAGTGAGTTTAGAACATATTGAGTCTCTAACAATTCTCTTTATGCTTCTATGAGTTGAGTTGAGATTGATTTGGGTTGAGAGTGAGATTAGAACATATTGAGTCTCTAACAATTCTTTTTATGCTTTTATGAAGTGGATTTGAGTTGAGATTGCCATTCATTGTTGAGTTAATTTTGAATACTACTTGAGCATGATTGATTGAGTCTTTGAGAAGGCCTTTGGGGCAGATTTGAGGATAGTGTTAGGACAAATTTGAGGATAGTGTTAGGACAAATTTGAGGACAGTGTTGGGACAGATTTGTGGACAGTTTTGGGCAAGTTCTTGGTGAGCTTGCTAGAGCAGATTTGGGTAAGTTCTTGGTGAGCTTGCTAGAGTAGATTTGGGCAAGTTCTTGGTGAGCTTGCTAGAGCAAATTTGGACAAGTTTTGTGTGAGCTTGTTATTCAACATTGGATAGGTTCTGTGTGAGCTTGTTATTCAGCATTGGACAGGTTCTATGTGAGCTTGTTATTCAGTATTGGACAAGTTCTGTGTGATCTTGTTAAGCAGGTTCTGTGTGAGCCTATTGAGCAGGTTCTTAGTGAGCCTATTGATAGAGCTTTGGAGGTGATAGAGTACAAAGGACAGAGTCTCAATGGATAGAGATCCAGCAGCCAACATCGTTAAAGATAGATTTGAGGGAGGAGTCTTCAAGTGGAGAGAGGTACACCAGTCAGTGCAGCAGAGAGACATAGTCTTCTAGAATATCACATAGCCAGAGCAAAAGGGGAAAGAGTTCTCCTATGGAAGATATCCATGAACTTGAGATTAGGGGATCAACATCTCCTTTGGACAGAGATTCATAAACATTATAATTGGGAGTGATTCTCAAAGATATTGATTGAGAAAGTTTTAGTAAAATATTTTCTCCGTGGAGTACCTCACATTGGGGGAACCATGTTAAATCTTGTGTCTCAATTGTGTGTGGTGACTTGTGCTCTTGCTTACTACTACTATCTAAGTTATTAATGCACACTGCTATATTTGGTTATTGTAATTAAGGACATTAATTGATATTTGTTTGGAAATAAAGTAAAAAGTGGTCTTATACTGTTCACCCCCCCTCTCAGTATAAGCTTGTGTTCTTCAATTGGTATCAAAGCGAGTTCCTTCAAAAAGGCTAATAGCTTGAGGGCATATTCTACAAGAACACAAATGGCTTCACAAAAAGGATTATATTCAAATAAGGCTCCATTGTTTGATGGTAACAATTATGCTTTCTAGAGCATGAGGATGAAGAACTACTTGATATCACAAGGATATGAGGTATGGAAGATGGTTGAAAAAGAGTATAAGGTTGAAGGTGATCTTGAGGAAGATAAGACTACCAAGAAATTGGTTGAGATCAATGCAAGAGCAATGAATTGTATTTTGAGTGGGCTACGTGAGACAAATTTTGCAAAGGTCATGGTATGTACTTCAGCTAATGAGATGTGGACCAAGTTGAGGAATACTTATGAAGGATATTCTAAGGTAAAGTTGGAAAAACAAAAAACTGATAGAAAAATATTTGAGGAATTGAAAATGGAAGATTCTAAAGATATTGCAAAGTCCTTACTTCGTGTTGATGAGATTACTAATACTATGAGAGGCCTAGGTTTTGAGATGAAAGAATCAAAATTTACTCAAAAGGTTTTGAGATCACTTCCCATGAAATATGATGCTAAGGTTTCAACAATAGAAGAAACAATGGATATCAACAAGCTAACAATGGAAGAATTGCAAGGAACTCTCACAACTTATGAGATGAGGGTAAGTAAGCATCAGGTTCCAATAAAAGAGATTGCATTCAAGGCTTAAAAAAAAGAGAAAGGGAAAGTTTTAGAAACAAGTAGAGGTTCAGATAATGATGAGGAAGCTAACTTCATAAAAAAGAATAAGGACTCAAGGAATTTTTAGGGATATAAGGAAAGTAAGATGCTACAAGTGTGGTGATATTGGTCACTATGCATACAAGTGTCCACATGAAGAAAACAGTGATGATGAAAAATAGGGTCATAGAAGAAAAGAAGATGGAAAGCATAAGCATGACAAAGATGACAGATACAAGCAAAATAGGTATGAGAAGAAGAAAATTTTTCGTAAGGCAAAAAAATCTTACTACATTGTAGAAGCAAGTGATAGCTCGGATCATAGTGATAAAGACAAATCAGATGATGAAAAGGAAGAACATCTATTCCTAGGAATAGAAGGTGAAAGAGAGCAGTGCTTTGTGTGTGGTCAAAGAGATCACAAATCAGGATATTGCAATGGTTTCAGTGATAGTGAAGATGAGATGACACATCAAGGAAACATGCATGGTCAAAGAAATCTTGAGAGTTTGTTTGCTATAGGAAGACTTCAATGTTATCCATGAGCAAATACAAGAGGATAATGTCTCAGTTGATCTAAAGGAAGACTTCAATGTTATCCATGAGAAACTACAAGAGGTTAAGGAGAATCTAAAAGAATTGAGATGTTCCCTACATGAGAAGTTTGATCCATCACATGACTCAAAAGGTCAAGATATTTGTACTAATAAGGAAACATGTATTTCAGAGGCTATAGATATGGATGCCAAGTTGCTACTTGACACAAATAAAGAGAAAGAAGAGGAAGATTCTAAAACACCAAAGGTCCCATATTTCAGGTTTGGGGAATCACACTCAAAAGGAAAGAAAGTTCTAAAAGATGAAAGCAAAGAATCACCTAAGATTTGTGAGGAAAGTTCCAAAGTTCCTATGGCTCCAAATATTCAGTTTGGTTCTTGTTTTGAGATAGGTGAATCAAGTTCAAAAGGAAAAGAAATTCTTGAAGAGAAAGGTAAGGAAGAGGTTTTAAATGCTACAAAGAAGGTTCAAGAATGCAATGCACAAGTTGAAGATGATCATAAGGATAATTGTCAATGAAGGTATGAGGAACCAAGGCATGAACAAAGGGATTTTCAAGGACATTCTTTTTCTTGTAGTGGATTTGGACACAGGGCTATACACTGCAGGGTCTATGGATCAAAGAAGTTTTATTTTTCTAGAAGAAACCTCAAAGGAAGAAGGTATGGATATGGAAATTATTTTAAGAATAATTTTAGGACATGGGCACCAACCAAAGGCTACAATATCAAGAGTTTTAATTGCAATAACTTCAGACATATTGCAATATGGTGTAGGACTCAATTCCAAACAGGTTCAAGGCAAGAAGGTCAAAAATATTCTAGACAAGAAGATCAAGTAATTCATCAAGAGAAGGATATCAGAAAAACATGGAAGGAAGTTGATAAAGGAAAGAAACAAAGTAAGATGGGAGTAAAAGTACTCCCACCCCAAAATTAATCACCTCAAAAGAAAAGGAGGTGAGGGGCCTAAGCTTAAGAGTCATATATTTTAGCCCCATAGGTGTCCCTTTTGCCATTGATGTCAAAGGGAGAGAGATTTGAGTAAGGGGGAGAGCTTTGAGTTAGGGGGAGCAACCTCCAAAGAGAGATTTGAGTTAGGGGGAGCAGCCTCCAAAGAGAGTATTGAGTTAGGGGGAGTAGCCTCCATAGAGAGTATTGAGTCAGGGGGAGCAGCCTCCAAAGAGAGTATTGAGTTAGGGGGAGTAGCCTCCATAGAGAGTATTGAGTCAGGGGGAGTAGCTTTGATTCTCAGAGATGGCTTTTGTAGTGATTGTAGTGATTTGCATTAGAGGTGTTGCCATCAATGACAAAGGGGAAGATTGTTGGAAATTTTAGTTATTTTATGTTGTCATTGATGTCACATTGAGTTTTGGTGGTAAAAGCACTTCATAGATAATCATCTATGATATTTTGGAGAGCATGGATATATACAGGGTTTTTATGAAAACCAAGGCAAAATAAAAGGTTTTATTTAAAACCATGGTGGCCTTATGTGGAAAGGGATTTTCTTAAAAGACAAGGTAGAATTTTTTTTCATTGAAAAAGGACCTCCGGTGATGAAGATATTAAAGTTTAAAGTTTAAGTTTAAATTAATGGAGGGCTGACCTATGTGCAATTAATGGAGGTTGGCATATATATATGTAAAGGTTTCAATTTATTTCGGAAAGGGGGCATATTATATATCGTCGAAAAGCTTATTTTGAGGGCTATTTGACTAACTTATTTAGAAGGAGAAATAAGATGTGTGTAAAGATATATTTCTGATTTTACAAAGGGGTTCCAAAAGTGAAGTTTGTCGTGTTCATTTTCAAGAGGATTAATTCTTTCATGAGGTGA
The DNA here is from genome assembly GCA_028583015.1 of Wollemia nobilis. NCBI lineage: Eukaryota > Viridiplantae > Streptophyta > Pinopsida > Araucariales > Araucariaceae > Wollemia > Wollemia nobilis. Next base: position 841,884 of record JAQPPZ010016936.1, read on the forward strand.
CAAGATATGCAATATTGTGGTTTATTTTATTTTATGGTATAAGTGGTTTTGGGAGTGAAAAGGTTATGCAATGTTTTGATTTATTTTATTTTATGGTACAAGTGGTTTTAGGAGAGATAAGGAAGTTGTGCAATTAAAGGCCTTGGTGATGATTATTTTTTAATTTTTTTAATTTTTTTGAATTTACATGGTGGAATCGATAGCCGCCATGAATCCGGGCAGGCTGTCCAACTTTTATGGCCGCCACAGTATTCTGCGTTGTTCGCACCAGAAGCCACCACACAGATCTTCGCGCAGTCCGCCCCTATAACCACCATGCCACAATCATTTTAAACCTTTTACGCCGCTGAAAGCACCAGGAAAGGGACAAGCGTTCAGTCCGACGAGGCTCGAGATTTGAACCTTGGATCTCCGCCCCCTTATGGGGTTTGGATGAACCAATTGGTCTACACCTCGGACCTAACATGGTGATGATTATTGAAAAGTGCAGTAATGTTGATTATTTTGTGATCTACTAACCCCTGTGAAGATCGACAAAAGAATTTTGTGATTGTGGCATATTTACAAAGAGGTTTTTTCATCTTCATAAAAGGTATGTGCACATTCTTCTATTGATTGTTTATGGTGGTTAATTTCTAAAATATCATTGGAGGGAAAAGGATTGTTTGTGGTTTCCTTTTCGAAAGTGGTTGATTGAATGCTTCAAGGTTTTATAAGTTGAGAGTTGTGTTTAAAATTTGTTGTATAAGCATAGTTGTTGAAGCCCATTGGTTGTGAAAGAACTTGAGTTAGAAAAGAACATGAGTATCATTGTTATGTGATATTTGTGGTTGAGCATTGTTGGAAACATTTGAGTTGGTTGATACATACTTGGACTAGGGTTGTGTGAAAAAGAGTTGTCCCTTGTGGTGATTAGTTGAGATTGAGATTAGAACATATTGAGTCTCTAACAATTCTCTTTATGCTTCTATGAGTTGATTTGAGTTGAGTTGAGTTGAGATTGATTTGGGTTGAGAGTGAGTTTAGAACATATTGAGTCTCTAACAATTCTCTTTATGCTTCTATGATTTGAGTTGATATTGATTTGGGTTGAGAGTGAGTTTAGAACATATTGAGTCTCTAACAATTATCTTTATGCTTCTATAAGTTGAGTTGAGATTGATTTGGGTTGAGAGTGAGTTTAGAACATATTGAGTCTCTAACAATTCTCTTTATGCTTCTATGAGTTGAGTTGAGATTGATTTGGGTTGAGAGTGATATTAGAACATATTGAGTCTCTAACAATTATTTTTATGCTTCTATGAAGTGGATTTGAGTTGATATTTCCATTCATTGTTGAGTTCATTTTGAGTACTACTTGAGCATGATTGATTGAGCCTTTGAGAAGGCATTTGGGACAAATTTGAGGAAATTGTTAGGACAAATTTGAGGACAATGTTGGGACAGATTTGTGAACAGTTTTGGGTAAGTTCTTGGTGAGCTTGCTAGAGCAAATTTGGTAAAGTTCTTGGTGAGCTTGTTAGAGCAGATTTGGGCAAGTTCTTGGTGAACTTGCTAGAGAATATTTGGGCAAGTTCTTGGTGAGCTTGCTAGAGTAGATTTGGACAAGTTCTGTGTGAGCTTGTTATTCAACATTGGACAAGTTTTGTGTGAGCTTGTTATTCAGCATTGGATAGGTTCTGTGTGAGCTTGTTATTTAGCATTGTACAAGTTCTGTGTGAGATTGTTAAATAGGTTCTATGTGAGCCTATTGAGCAGGTTCTATGTGAGCCTATTGAGCAGGTTCTTAGTGAGCCTATTGATAGAGCTTTGGAGGTGACAGAGTATAGAGGACAGAGTCTTAGTGGATAGAGATCCAAAATCCAACACAGTTGAAGATAGATCTGAGTGAGAAGTCTTTGAGTGGAGAGAGGTCCACCAGTCAGTGCAGCAGAGAGACATAGTCTTCTAGAAGATCACATAGCCATAGCAGAAGGGGAAAGAGTTCTCCTGTGGAAGAGATCCATGAACTTGAGATTAGGGGATCAACATCTCCTTTGGACAGAGATCCATAAACATTATAATTGGGAGTGATTCTCAAAGATATTGATTGAGAAAGTTTTAGTAAAATATTTTCTCCGTGGAGTACCTCACATTGGGGGAACCACGTTAAATATTGTGTCTCAATTGTGTGTGGTGACTTGTGCTCTTTCTTACTACTGCTATCTAAGTTTTTTTTTTTTTGATTGGTTGAAAGGGTGTTGAAATGTCCCTAAACCTTGTACAAAATAGTCGTGGGCCTCCGAAGAGGGAGGCAAAGGGGAAGAACGGTGGCAGCAAAACGAGACAACCTAAAAATAGCAGGGGCCACCTAAGGTAAAGGCGCCTAGAGGAACCAACTAGAAGAACTAACTAAAGGGAAACATGACCAGAGGCTAATCAAAAAAGGGAAAGCAAAACTTAAACAGAGAAATTCACCATTTTGAGGTGTTTTGGATGCTCCACAATGTACCCCAAAATTGGGGACCCACCTTTTTTTGCATGTTTTCCAAGAAGACCGAAGAGGCCCATATGCTAAAGATCAAAGAAAAAACAAAACACCACAAGGAGGAAAAAGTGTCGCGATATCGCGACATGTTGCATTTTCATAGTCCAAAGCAAAGGGAGAAAGCAAGGAGGAAAATATGTCGCGATATCGCAACATGTTGCATCTTCATGGCCAAATGAGGAAAAGGTGTCGCGATATCATGACATGTTGCATCGTCATAGCCAAAGGAGAAAAAGTGTCGTGATATTGCGACATGTTGCATCGTTGCGACCAAAAGAGAAAAAGTGTCGCAATATCGCGACATGTTGCATCGTCGCGGCCAAAAGAGAAAAAGTGTCACGATATCATGACATGTTGCATTGTCGAGGCCAAAAGAGAAAAAGTGTCGCGATATCACGAAATGTTGCATCATCGCGGCCAAAAGAAAAAAGTGTCGCGATATCGCGACATGCTGCATCGTCACGGTCAAAAGAGAAAAAGTGTCGCGATATCACAACATGTTGCATCATCGCGGCCAAAAGAGAAAAAGTGTCACGATATCGCGACTTGTTGCATCGCATGGCCAAAGGAGGAAAAAGTGTTGCGATATCACGATATGTTGCATCGTCACGGCCAAAGGAGGAAAAAGTGTCGTGATATCGCGATATGTTGCATCATCACGGCCAAAAGAGAAAAAGTGTTGCGATATCGCAACAAGTTGCATCGTCACGGCCAAAAGAGAAAAAGTGTCATGATATCGCGACATGTTGCATCGTCACGGAAAAAGAGAAAAAGTGTCACGATATCGCGACATGTTGCATCGTTGTGGCCAAAAGAGAAAAAGTGTCGCGATATCGTGACATGTTGCATTGTCACGACCAAAAGAGAAAAAGTGTCGCGATATCGTGACATGTTACATCGTCGCTGCCAAAAGAGAAAAAGTGTCGTGATATCGCGACATGTTGCATCGTCACGGCCAAAAGAGAAAAAGTGTCACGATATCGTGACATGTTGCATCGTCATGGCCAAAGGAGGAAAAAGTGTCGCGATATCGTGACATGTTGCATCGTCATGGCCAAAGGAGGAAAAAGTGTCGCGATATCGCGACATGTTGCATTTTCGCGATTCAAAAGGGGCAGGCAAGCAAAGAAACAAGAATTGTCACAATTTCGTGAAATGTTCGATTTTCGGGCATAGGAGTTGATGTTGACTCTAATTTCGAACAAACCCTCCCTGAGAGTGTCATGGAAAGAATCCATGGTCGATAGGAAACGTGCAGACCAACTGACCGGGTTCCAATTGTCCTCAATCTGGAGATTATTGAGATGCTTGTGGATACATTTGTGGGTGGGATTTGCCAGTGTGACGTAGGTGATTAGAGCATCAACAGACCATACCAATCCCCCTAGCAACAAATCACATTGTGCAAACATTGAGACTTGTAGGATCATTCCTTAGGCCAATGGGTAAGGAGTCTCTCCACACTTGAATGTCAGATTCGCCGACTCCCCTGTTAGCTAGCCAGTCCATGACTTTGTTTCCTTCTCGTACTGATGCTTAATGACTAATTCTGGGTAATTGCCAACTAGAGCCTTGCATTCTTGGAAAATCAAATCTAGGGACCAGGGAGGCTTAGTTGTACCTTTGAGGTAGTTGATACAGTGCAACGAGTCTCCTTCGATGATAAGTTTATTGATGGTCAACCCTTCCATGAGGATCAAACTTTGGAACAGAGCTCGAGCCTCTGCCATATTGTTGGATTGAATTCCCAGGTTCTGGGCGAAGGCCAAAATTATTTCTCCCCTGTGGTTTCTGAGAATTCCTCCTCCGTCAGCCGCTCCTGGGTTGCCTTTAGCTGCACCATCGAAATTGAGCTTGTGCCACCCGGTAGGTGGTAAGACCCACTTGATGACGGACATCGTCAACGTAATTACGAAGCATAACATAGATGTTAGACAGATTGACAAGTTTGGCTAGATCTGATTCTAAGCCAGGAGGGGGGGTTTGGAGAAGAAACAAGAGAGACATTCTCTACAGATAGGACCAATATTTTGACAATGATAATCTTCTTATCAGTAGCTTTATTTTTAAAAAATCTAGCATTTCTCTCGATCCATATCTGCCATAGGTAAAGGTAAATGCAAGCTTGCCACATGAATTTTAGTTGGTTGCTCTTGAAATGCCGGGGCCATTGCTTAATAAGGAGGGGAATGGAAGGTGGGAGGGTTGTGGAGATGCCAAAGGTGTTATGGACCTGTTTTAGAACTGCTAAAGAGAAGGGATATTCCAAAAAAACATGCGAAATTGACTCAGGCATTTTTGCACAGGATACACCAATTGGGAATGAGTAACCCTCTGGTTATCAAGTTGTCTATGGTGAGGATTCTGTTTTGGGTGGCCAACCAGCAAAAGAATTTGACCTTGGGAATGATCTTGGGAATCCAGACCTGAATTGATAAGTCCCATCCATCTGTGGGAGTTTCTTGACTATAGTAAGCTGATTTGACAGTGAAATTTCTAGATTCTTCAAGGTTCCAGACCATAGAATCATCTTTGTGTGAGCTCGGGATGATGCAAGTCCTCAACAACTTTTGTTATTAATGCACACTGCTATATTTGGTTATTGCAATTAAGGACATTAATTGATATTGGTTTGGAAAGAAATTAAAAAGTGGTCTTATACTATTCACCCCCCTCTCAGTATAAGCTTGTGTTCTTCAATTGGTATCAGAGTGGGTTCCTTCAAAAAGGCTAATAGCTTGAGGGCAGATTCTACAAGAACACAGATGGCTTCACAAAAAGGATTATCTTCAAATAAGGTTCCATTATTTGATGGTAACAATTATGCTTTCTGGAGCATGAGGATGAAGAAATACTTGATATCACAAGGATATGAGGTATGGCAGATGGTTGAAAAAGAGTATAAGGTTGAAGGTTATCCCGAGGAAGATAAGACTACCAAGAAATTGGTTGAGATCAATGCAAGAGAAATAAATTGTATTTTGAGTGGGCTACGTGAGACATATTTTGCAAAGGAGTAGGGGTAGGTTGTGCGACGGAGACCAAAACTTCCTACTGCTTAGCTCCACGGGTTTTCCTGCTAGAAAAAGTAGTCCATTCTTCAGTGTTTTCTTGCAAGCCATTAACTAGAGCCGCAAGAGTGGGTGAGGGATTTACCTTATATTTCCAATCCATCAAAGGACACTCCCAAATTTTGTGAGTTGCATATTGACACCAGTAACAGGTATTAGGAAAATAGATATAGCTTTATTTTTCATCTAGTTCATATATTTATTTTTGTTGATGACATTAATGATAATTTTTGAATCTCTCAAGTGAAATATATTCCCATATTTTTACAATTGTAATTTTGATTCTTGTAGTTTCCTAGCCTCAAACAATTATTATTTGAAGTTTTATATGATTATAAATAAATAAGGAGAAATTTACCTCCACTATTTAAAAAAACACCATATCCGTCAACTTTTCCTAGATGTCCTTCAAAGCACATCAAAATTAATATTAATAAACCTAATTTATAGGTATTTTTATTTTATCATAGATTAAAGTAGATATGTGTTAATTCCATTATTGTAGATGATCCTTCTATGTATATTTAGATCTTGTAACCAAGCGACAAACACCTCTTCTTTCACACTTGAGACTTCTCATCCTGAGTATCATATCAATAAATATTTTAGAAGAGAGACAATAACCATATTTTAAACTTGGGCATATTTTTTTTTTATATTTGTAACCCCTTATGTACATAGCATAATTTAAAGAGTATTTAAAAAAAATTATTATTCCTTTTGAGCCATAAATTCTAAAAAATAATGTGAGGACCAATCCTTTACAAATTACTTAATGCTTTAGCTTTGAAATAATTAATCCAACATTTCATCAACTTTTTCGATGTTGATAGGGTTATCTAATATATTCTCATATATTTTAAGAAGCAACCCCAAGTGATGTAAGCAAAGGAACGATGAAGAAGTAAATGATGTAATGTTTTTGTATCCTTCTCACACAAGATACATCTAAAAGGTCCATGATATTCTCTTCTTTGAAAATTATTTCTTATAAGAGTGTTACTTTAGACTACTAACCAAAGGATAATTGAAGCCTTAGGGATGGATTTTATGATCAAATATTTTAGAAATTTTGATTACTCTATATCATCATATTCCAACTTGACCGAGTATCAACCACTTTTTGAAATATTCCAAACCAACTCTTCCTTTTACATAAAAATAGGAAAATAGAATTCTTGAAGCATATTTTGAATTTTACCTACTATTTGAATCAATAGGAAAGATATTATTAAACTAAATGTATCGAATCAATACAATAGTAACATTAGTTGTGTGGGTTGAGCGTTGAACTGGCCATTTGCATGTGGATTTGCGTGTCATCCTAGGGTTTCTAGAAGCCTCCAAACATTCTCTGGAAGTGTGTACTGATTTTTACGTCGCGTTTGCTCTGTAGGTTTTAGTATGTCAGCCCTTCCTCCCCCGGCTTTGTTTGAAGCTGGCAGTAAGAGAAATGGCTTCGAAAGCGACCAAGCGGCCTAGGAAATTCATCCCTAAGGTGTATCACGAGGTAATTCTGAACCTGATTTTGTGATTTTGTTACATGAATTCAATTAGGCATGTGCATGGTTTGAAAGTAATACTCTCATCGGGTATTTTTTGGGTTGGATTCCCCCTGAACATGTCCTTAAGAACTGGATTGAATAGTATTGGTGCCCGTATGGTATCCAAGTCGACCATGTGCAAAATCTCTCCAAGGGATTCTTTCATTTTCATTTTGGTAGCCACGAACAAGCCCAAAAAGTTCTTAACAAGGGCCCTAGTTACATTAACAACTCTCTGCATAGTCTTCGGATCACTATTGGGCAACTCAGGGTGTGTTCTCACCAACTTCGAATTGAGTCAGATCACCATCTTTCGATGGAGGAGCAGATTTGCTTGTTTTGCTCCTTGGGTGAAGTTGAGACCCTGCATCACTTCATTTTTTGTTGTCCCATTTATTATGAGATCCGGGGTAGGTTCCATTGCCTTTTTAGGGACAAATCTCGATGTGTTTCTACCTTCTTCAGATACCCGGACCAACGTTGTATTGTACTATTTCTTAGGGAGATAACTCAGCTTCAACGACATAAAATTTCTCCAAATGGATCTCACCCTACTCAACATCGGCTCATCACAACATACTTCACCAACTCCGATGGACTAGGTGACTTCGATCGAAAATGCCCCACACCATCCAGTTTGAACAGAAGCAGGGTCACTAGATAGCGCACCAACAGTTTGTCAGGGTTTCAAACTAGAAATGGGTAGAGACATATCATGGACTTCTTTAGCTCTGATACTTCGGCCTTGATTGTTAGGAGAGATTAGTTTTTAGGGGATTCTTGAAGCTTTCCCCTCCTGGTTTGCTCCCTCTCCCCTCCTTATCTCTCTTTGTTCTTCTTGGCATGCACTTATCTCTGTTGGATTGCAGCCCTCCCCCCATCTGCTCTCCCTTTTCTTTTCTTTTCCCTTTCTCTTTGCCCCGTTTTTCGGGTTTGATCTTGTATTTTTCTTAGTTATTTTCTTTTTTGGGATTTTTAGCCTGCTAGCTGGCAGTCATTATTGTACTTCTTTTAGTCCCTTGGGTCTTATTTTGGCCCATCGCAGATATTAATAATATTTTATTTCATTTCATTTCTGCTCATTTTACATCCATAGATCTAGGATTTCATGGTCTCTAACGTTGTTTCCTTGGTCATGCCCGTTTGGGTGGAGTTCCTAGACCTTCCCACTACTTGTTGGCCCTTCCTAAAAAACTTGGTGTCCACCCTTGGTGAGTTTGTGTGTGATGAGCCCACCCGATTCATGTTGGTCCGTCCAACTAGGAGAATGTGCATCAAGATTGACCTGGCCAAAATGTTGAAGGAGCACATCGACATTCAGATAGGTACCACCCGTATTCATCAGCAGGTGGTGTATATCAATCTCCCTAACACTTGCTACCAATGCTAGTCGACCTCCCACCATATCAAGGATTGCCCCTTAATGGCAAAAAAACTTAAGGCCAAGGTGCTAGTCTTGACTACTAGTGTTGTGTCATCCCCCACCACCCCGAATCCCCCTCCTAAAGGTGGTGAGTGGACTGAGGTTTCACATAGAAAGGGAAAAGGTGGTAAAATCGCTCACGCGGGGCAAACAACGGTGACCTACGCTCAGGCCCTTGCACCTAAGCCTCCCATGTAGACTTCGGTTATGAAATCGACCCCTACCACTTCTCCTCCACCAGATGTGGCTTCTGAGGTGCAGGAAGAGGGGTTTCTTTCCTCTGTGCCCTTGGTTTCTTAAAAAGTGGCGATGGCTGAAGGAGGTTTCTCACAAATTTTTGGATGGCGGTCCCGTAGCCCACCACGAGGTGAGCAACATGCACATTTAGACAAGCGAAGGCTAACCAATTTCCCTTCCCCAAATCTGGAGGCCTTCATGAATAATTCCTTTCACATATTGTCAGACAATGTGAGCGAGGCCAGTGGTGGTATGCAACTCGACTCGTTCTAATGTTGTTTCTTTCATGGAATGTGCATGGGTTGATGAACCCAGTTCGACGTTACATGGTCCGGGATGAGCTCAATACCTGTGCCAACCTTTATGGTCGCCCAAATTTTGTGTGTCTCCAAGAAGTCAAAGCGGCAAAATTTACCTTGCAATCTGCTTGCTCTATGTTATGGCCTGGAAGTCAGATGTATGCTACCAACCACCCTCAGGGCAGTGGAGGTATTGTCATTTTGTTAAATGATAGGTGGAGAAGTAATTTTGTCACATGGGGTTTTGACCCCTCCCATCATGCGGTTTGGATTTTTCTTGAAGTGGGAGGTTTTTCCTTTAGGATTATTAATATTTACGCCTCTAACAAGGTCCAAGATAGATGTGCCCTATGGAGATGGTGTGCTTTGTATTTACCTGTCATAGTTTGGCTTATGTGTGGTGACTTCAATATGATAGAAAAGGCCTCTGATAAAGTGGGCCAACTTCCTAACAAGTGGGCCTCGAGAGAGCGACAGGCTTGGTATTTTATGAAAAATAAACTGGGGGTCTTCGATCCCAATGCTTGTTTCTCTGCAGGTCAATTTTTTGAGCACCTATGGTTCACGTGGTCCAATTTTCAATATGGCCCGACAAGAGTTTTAAAAATACTTGACAAGGATATGTTGTCAAATCAGATAGAGTTCTCCTTTTCCCGATGGCTCCCTTCTATCCCCTTTGTCGAAACTATCCCTGGTATGGTCTCGTCTGATCATTTACCTATTATGTTCACAGTTAATGTTTCCTCCACTCCTCAACGACCCTTTTAGTCCTAATTTTTTCTTAATACATCCTTCCTGCAGCATGATACCACTGTTTTTAATATTCAAAGGATCTGTAATCTTGTCCCCAGACCCAATGGAGATTTTGGATGGATTGAGTGGTGGAATGATGCCATTTTTTGCACCACTGCTCTGCTCAAAAGCTTGGGAAAAAAATGGTGCAGCTGCATCGACGCTCTAATATTGCTCTGAGAAATGAGCTTGCCAAGGCATCCATCAGACTTGAGGCTTACCCCTTTGACTCCTCCATCCAAGCCCATATAGCTCAAATATGGCATGAGCTCAAAGTGGCTGAGTTGTATGAAGCCAGAGGAGCTCAGATCAAAGCCAGGCTCCATTGGCTTAAAGTGGGTGATAGAGTTTCCAAAGAATTTTTTCAGAGACTCAGGCCTCCCAAACACTCTACTCAATTCAAAGCCTTAATTGTTGACGAAGTTTGAATCACTTCTTTTCCTGAGATAGCAGCAGAGTTTATCAAGCATTATACTCACATTTTTGTTGCTCAGTAGTACACTCCTGAAAGAGAACAAGCTCTCCAATGTTACAAAGAGGTTATCCCTACCTGCCTCTCCCCTATTCAAAGGAATGAGTGTGAGTGCCTATTGTCAGTGCAGGACCTTGTTGATGCTCTATTTCAAATGGCAGATGCTAAGGCACCTGGGCTTGATGGCTTCCCCTACGAATTCTACAAAACTTGTTGGGAGTTTGTTGGTCCCGACTTACACAGAGTTTATTTGGAAGCCTTGAAGACTGGCTCCTTAGGCACTCTTATTAATAAGGGAAATATCAAATTTATCCCAAAGTTAGGGGATCCAAAAATTATCACAAACTGGAGGTCCATAACCCTGCTAAATGTCAGCTACAAAATCATTGCCAAAGTGCTTGCTCTGCGGCTTCAGTCGTTGCTTCCCTCTATTGTGAGGCCTGAGAAAACTGGATTTATTCAAAATCACTACATATTGGACAATGTTCTCGTAGTTTGGGAAGGGATGGAGTGGGCTCACAGATCCAATCAACAGGCCCTCTTCCTCAAGCTTGACTTTGAAAAGGCTTATGATAGAATTGAGTGGGTCTTCATCCTCTCCATGTTGGAAGCTCTTGGCTTTGGTCCTTAGTTCATTTCCACTATTAAGATGCTTTTTTAGGATGCTTCAGCAGTGCTCTCTCTCAACAAATTTCAAACTAAAGCTATTGGGTTGCATAGGTCAGTGAGGCAGGGGTGTCCTCTGGCCCCTTCACTCTATATTTTAGCAGTGAAAGCCTTTGGTTATATTTTGGCCAACCGTACCTCTAATGGGCTGCTTAGGGGTATTTCCCTTCCTGGGAATGTTGGTCAACTCATTAATGGCCACTTTGTTGATGATTCCTTCCTCACCCTGCAAGAGGATGAGCATTCCCTCTCTGAAGCTCTTTCTTGCCTAGACATTTTTTGCAAAGCTTCAGGGTCTAATATTCAATGGAGGAAAACATCCTATTATAGACAATCCTTTCAGCCTCTTCCTCAGTGGCTTTAGCACATCCAGTGGAGCTAGATTCAGCCTGGGGAAATTTTCAAATTCCTTGGCATTCCTTTTGCCTTTCAAGGCTCTCCATCCCAATTATGGTCCTATGTCATCAACAAAGTGGAAAGCAAACTAGAGTATTGGAATGCTAAGAAACTATCTCTTACCGATAAATTCCAAATTTGCTCGAAAGTGTTGGCCTCTACGCATGTTTATTACTCGTCCTGTTGGGTCCCTTCCCAGGCATGTTACAAAAAGCTTGAAAAACTTCTGTGAGACTTTCTATGGTCTAGTGGGTCTGAGCGGAAGGGCTTCCACAGAGTGGCTTGGGATATTTGTTGTCTCCCAAGGAATGCTAGAGGTATGGGTATGTTGGACTGTAAATGACAAGGGTTAGCCCTTTGTGCTAAATGGATCATTCAAGCTCTTAAAGGCCCTGAAGCATGGAAAGTGCTCCTCAAACATTACATCTTGGTTGGGCTCCCCCTCAACCGTAGAGCTTGGGCAGGAATGGATCTTCCTTCTTTGGTGCTTGCCCTAGTTTTTATTAAAATCCCTAGCTCCTTTGTCATCAAAAGCATATGGAAGGCTTGGCAGTAAATCAACCCATGGATTATATGGAAGGGGGTCCGTTCTCATAGAGGCCTCTCCATCAATCATCTTAATGTTTGGTGGTCCCCTATTTTCAAGTTATAGGGCACACCATTAGCACAAATTCCCTGGGTCCATGCCCAGAAGTTCTTTAAGCGAGGAATTGTCACAATTGCAAATTTTTACTCCAAGCAAACTAGGGATTGGATCCCCTGGGACACTTTTAAATGCACCTTCCGCTTGACCAGTGTTGACAGAGCGACCTATGATGTAGTAATTGACCATACCCCTTTCTCCATATGGCAAAAAATAGGAGTCAGATCTCATAAACCTTGGTGGAAATATTGGGCATGGTACAAGAGCACTCCTTTGCTCAATTACAAAGCCAGATAGGGTTATGAATGGCTTACACCAGCTTCCCCCATGGTGCCCAAGCTCAATGTCAAATGGGACCTCATTTCTACTCATACCAGATGGAAATCCAGATTCCACTCAGCTTGGGCATCTTACTTGGAGCCAAAGAAAGCCTTTTTTTCCTGGATTTTGTTGTGTCAGGGATTACCCCTTGGCAATCGACTTTCTTATATGGGGGTGCTCGACCCTAGATGCCCCTTCTATCAAGAACCTGAGTCTTGTCTACATCTTTTTTGGTCGTGCAGATGTGCCAGTCTAGCCTGGAGTTGGGTTGGTTCTTTCTTTGCTCCATTCATGCCCTTGTAGCTTTCATGGCAGCATGCCCTACTGGGTGATCCCATCAAGTTTTCCCTTCCTCTGAGGGAAGTGTGGTAAATTTTTAGAGTCAACATTCTGTTTCACATTTGGAAATCTAGAAATAAAATTATCTTCAAACAGGTTGATCCATCTCTGGATTTTTCTTTTGCTGACAAGCTCAAAGTTTTTCATGATGTGTGGTTTCAGATCTATGACCAAGCTAAAAAGGTGGCTATGGAGGTGGAACACTTGCAGGCCTTGCTGAGATATTGGGGTAACGCCCCATGTGCTATTAGTAGGGTGGCTCCAAATCGCTCACCCCACCACCAAGCCCGTTCATGCTCCCACAGGAACCCAGATCATGTTAGACGCCAGCCTCCTAGAAGTAGAACCAATGATATTTGGGCTAATTTGCATCAACAAGATCCGTGGAACGCGTAGCAGCCTACGGTAGTGACCACTGATGGATGGGGTGTCCCGATCAACCAAGAGAATCTCTTTGGTTGGTCACGTCCCCCATATCCCATTAGTCATGCTTTAGGATGGGGTGATGATCACTTTGATGGGTGGGGTGAGCCACCCACTCCGATGGATAAGGAGATATCAACAAAAGGCTCAAATCCATAATGCCTTTCTGGCTGTAATTAGTCCTTAGTTTTGTTGTGTTGGCTGTGGGGCCAGTTCTCTGTTGTGTTGTCTTTCTTAATCCACTATTAGGATTAGGTAGTTTCATTAGGGGTGTGATTTTTCTCCACCCACACACTTTTTTTGTTGTAAAGGACTTTTATTTATTAATTAAATGGCCTTTTCATCAAAAAAAAATAACCTACTATTTGTTTGAGTTCCTTTCCTTCAACTAGGTTACTTATAGCTCACATTAATATAATATTTGTATTTTGAACCTTTATAAGCTAGGCATGCTCGAGCCAGTGGTACGCATTTTGAATAAAAAATAGGAGGACAACACTTCAACCAAGCATCAAATTAATAAAATATAAAATATCCTACATTAACTAACCATATAATGTGTTTCTTGATTAATTGTAAACTATATGATATGAAGTTCCATATTAGCAATCTTGTAAGTAGGGTTTCCTAAAAAAAATTGCATCAAAAGAACCTACATATTTTTTAATTAATATTTTTGCCCAATTCTTTCCTTGATCATTGACTAATTAATATCAAACCAAGTGTTCCCTCTAATGCTAAATCCATAAGTCTACAATTTTACAATCATGTCCCTTCAATATTCTTTCCTTAACAAGCCCTATTACTCTTATGAAAATAAAATATTTTTACCTCATATCCTTTTCAAAGAAAATCTCTTTGAATTTTATCAAATTTAGATGCCATACCTACTTTTAACCTTGAAATTAATATCATATATAGGTATGGATTACAATGTAGTCATTATGAGTTGTAACCTTCTAGTCATGATTAAGAACTTGCCGTTCCAACTAGCCAAATAATTTTTCATTCTATATAAATTCAAAGTTCCTTTTCTTTCCTTTATGATACAAAGGAACACCCAAACTATTGATGGAAATTTTCCAATTTTTAATCATAAAATATTCACAATAATTCATTTTATATTTATGGTAATGATAATGAACATGATTTTAGATTTTATACTATTAACCAATTGTCCAATAGCCTTCTCATAACATGATAATATTTATTTAAATTTCATGGTCTCATTGACTAAGGGATGATCCAAAAGAAAAGTATCATTAACAAATTGGAGATGAGATTCAAAGGGACCATTTGTTGTAACTTGAATATCTTTTATTTTTATCTTTGAGAAATTTGCTCTTAATTCCTCAATAAGAATAATAAATAGAAAATAAGATAATAAATAACCCTAGTGGAGTCCATATGATGATTTGAAGTAACCAGAATGGAATCATTGATTTAAATAAAATATTTTAGAGTGTTATAACAACATCTAACCCATTTATACCAACCTAAAATCAAACTTTCTAAGAATATCATGTAGAAAAAACTAGTAAACCCTATCATACTCTTTGTTCATATCTAATTTCATAAGCATACCTATATTTTCTATTGAATGAAGAGAATGTGTAGCCTCTAGTTCAATGCTTACACACTAATAATTTGTTTACAATGGACAATACCACCTTATTCCTATGAGGTATCACAATCAAGAATATTTTTAATCTGTTTGACATTATTTTTTAGATGAGAATTATAAAAATATTTGTCTTGCCTTTCTTGGAAACCAATATAATAAATATGACATTGGTATCACTTACTATAGCCTTCTTTTTCCTAACCTCTTCAACCACAATCAACATATCACTTTTCAACAAATCCCAAAAAAATTGAAAGAAAATTACTAGAAATCCAATGGGGATAGGTACATTATTAGAGTGGAAAGAAAAATGAATTGTTTAGCTTCTCCATAGAGATCTTCCTCATCAAGATTTTATTTTATCCTTATCTAATAATTAATGGAATATTTACAAAATCTTATCTTGATCCTCCGTATCTTACCTAGAATCTGATAGAATATCTTTGAAACATGTAACTACTTCCTTCTTGATATGTTTTTTAATGTTTCTTCCATTCAAACTTAAAATATTTGTTATGAGATAAAAATATAACTATGTATATTGTTAGAATTCACAATATTTTCTAGAATCTAACCATGCACTCAAATATTATATAAAAAATGAAAAGGACAAAAAATAGAGAGATTTGGTGGGCACCTATAGGCACCATAAATAATCACTATATCCATAGATAATATTACACAACACCAATAAATAAATGAGGAGTGTAAGGGAGGTATTTATAGAAATACCAAAACCTCGATTACATCATAAAGTTTAACCTAAGACGACATTACAAGAGGGCTTTAGGTTAATTACAAGTAATAAGTATGGCTTTTCATAGCATTGTTAATTATGGTCCATTGGGCTTACATAGTAAACTATTACATATAATAAATATATTATACAATGAAATGTCCTTAGGCCTCTCTAATACATCATACAATGTTGACCTTGACCATGAGTCAGGTTACAATTTCAACATATATAGCTTGAAATAATTTAGTATTTCTATCTTTCCTTAGGCTATATTTCCTTAGATTTTTGGGACCAATATGACTTCTCCTTTTTTAATACATTTTAATAATTAGAAGGTAATTGCTTTTCTTGCACATAAGTATCCTAGTATATTCCATTGATTTTTACTATATATTGTAAGTTTTTGAGGTGAGATTCAATTTCCTCTTTTGTTTTAAATATATTTCCAAAATATTTTTCATAAATCTTAATTTATCTCTTTAGATATTTCATATTTTGAAAAAAAAATTACATACACGACCCTTCAAAATATGCTTCATTCCACCATGGCATAATCATCTAGTTGAAATTGGGGCATTGAAGATATATATGCTCAAAGCAAAATGACTTTAGATGGCAATTATTGATTAAATCACATATCAAGAGAATGGATTTATGATCTAATCAGGCTCATAATAAAATTTCTAAAGAGATCATACACTCTACTTGCAATCATATGTTGGATAACAAAAATCTATCAAATTTTTATGTTGTATGAGTTTGTCCAATGTATCTATTATCCCATGTATAGTAAAAGCTTAGAGGAATAATATCCTAAAGGCCATTTGAATTGATAAATAAAGCAAAATATTGCATTGATTTAGACTATCTAGGAGTACCACTTTTATTTTTAATGGAGATAGAACTATTTTGAAGTTCTCTAACAATCTATAGATCATAATTAGTCATCATTATATTTGACAAAAATATATTGAGGTCCTTTCCACATATTTCTCAAGGAGTAATTATAGTTGAATCACATACATTTATAAGCCCAACTTTGATGCTTTACTCTTTCCTACAAACTAGACCAACAACCCAATAATCATTTGCTTCTAGTAATTGTCCATCCATTTGAATTTGTCTCGTATTGTCACAATATACCATCAAAAGCTCCTATAGAAGAAATTTTCATCCAATCCCTCATCTTCTAAATAGTCTTGAATATGTCTTACATTCCTCACTATAACAATTTATTAGACTATGGACTATAACAACTTATTAATTCCTTAAATTTTTTTTAGAAGGGGTCTTATTCATATTGTTAATATTCTATGATACCATTTTCATCATCACTTTTTATTTTTATTTTTAGGCTTAGCTTTACTTCTTGTTAACACTTGTTATATTTATTTTTAATTTTCCAAATTAATATCCCTCTAAATTTTATTTTCTTTTTTTTGTTTTGTTTTGAGGTTATCTCATTTATTCCATTCCCACCAACACTTCATATTTATCAATATCTTTTATTCTTTTCCATAGTGTATATAATGAGACGTATCTTCTAAATTTTTATGTTGCCCTAGGAAATATAAAGTGCAAGGAATAGCCTCCCAAACACTTTTTTTATGTTGCCCTAAAAACTCCAAAGTGTAAGGATGGTCCTCCATAATAATTTATTTGTTATGCTACTCTTAAAACCTAAATATTACCTTGGAAACCCTAAAGTGCAAGAATAATACTCCATAGCAATTACTTTATGTTACACTAGAAACCTTAAATTTTCATAGGTATCCTCCATACACATTTTTTTATCATGCTACTCTTGAAACCCTAAAGTGCAAGGAATATGCTCTACATTACTTCTATTTTTATTGTAAGGAGAAAATTTTATACTACTTGAGGAAAATGAAGATAGTTTACCTAAATTAATCTTGACCTCTTTTACCTCTTTTTCTTTAAAAGTTTCCTTCTCATCTTCCTTCACACCTTTAATTCCTTTTAAATTTGAACTTGCTTATTGTATTTTCTCATCCCTT
Organism: Wollemia nobilis; assembly: GCA_028583015.1. Lineage (NCBI taxonomy): Eukaryota > Viridiplantae > Streptophyta > Pinopsida > Araucariales > Araucariaceae > Wollemia > Wollemia nobilis. The sequence continues at coordinate 859,418 of JAQPPZ010016936.1, forward strand.
GTGTTCTTTATTGCTTCTAACTTTTTATCTAAGTAAACAATAGTGGCCTTTTTCATTTGATGATGCATAGGGGATTTATTCGCCACTTTATTAGGAATGAAAAATCCTTGATTTGATCCATCTTCCACTATGGTATGATGTACTTGTTTCATATCAAAGTTTATCTCATGCCCAAAAGTTTTAATATCTTTCTTCATCATTTTCACTTTAAAATATCTTCCATGTGTCTAGTATCATAACATTTATGACAACATAATACAATATTTTCATATCTACTTGTTGATTCTATTCTCTTGATTAAAATTTAATCCTAATGGACTACGAAAAATATTTGAGATATCCATGGCAACATATATCTTGGCGTAAATAGCATGCCTTTACTTCTTAGTAGTTGGTCCCCTTTGAATGAACATACTTAGAGTATTACCAATAATTTTCAACACCTACTTATTAATAAGCTAATATGGAAGTGTAAAAAGCCTAGTATATGCCATACGCCTTTTAATAACTATTTTTTTCTTCACACAAAAAATATCATCCCATGGTCTTACATATAATGCATATCTACCCATGAACCATGGGCTACCCAATATTTTATCCCTAATGTCCAAATTGAATAAGATAAAAATAAAAAATCCTTTTGAAAGAAAATTTATTAAGTAATTTGAATTCAATCCCTACTACCACCTAATCCAATATTCAATTTTCGAAGAATCTAGTGAGTATCCATGGAAATTATATATTTTTTATTAGATATAAGAAGGGGTTTTAAAGAATCCTTGAACATTTCACAATAGGAGAGACACTGCATAAATTAAGCCCAAAATCTAGAATCGCATGAAACATAACTAAGAAATAATATTTAACTGCAACACAACCAACAACCAAGAAACCAACACCCTTACCCACATAGAAAAAAAGGACATGGGGAAGAGAAAAAAATATCAATGATCAGCCAAAAAAGCAAGCCAGAGAGCATAACCATAGCAAAAAAAACCCCCCAAAAAAGCTAAAAGGCTTACAAACAATGAAGGGGTAAAAGGTAGCATGACTTAGTGGAGTCTTCACCCCTAACTTCCAAATTAGAAGCTCTGGGAGTCACCTAGTTTCATAGCAATATGGCCTTAATGTCCTTCACATAGGCAATAGCTCCATTTAGAGTATCAATGAGAGAAGAATAATAATCAACCAACAAGCCATGAATAGAGTTCGTCATTGATGAATCCAATTATAATATTGAAGTACCTTTATCCCTTCCCTTCGTCGAACCTGACAAAATTCACTTTCTTATTTGTAGGAAGAGGGTCCTCTACCTTTCAAATATCAACATACATAAGGGCTTTATCAGCTTTGAAATCTTTTGCAACCAGTCACTTTAATCTCATCATTTTATCCTCACCATTATGGGGTGGTAAAGTTTCCTCAAGTCCCTTCAAAATTTCTTTCTCTTTCCTATTAGTAAAAATGGGACTAGTTAAAACCTCCTATGTAGGCTTCAGATTAGAATGATCAGAGCAGTTCCCCTCCAAATAATCCTTAGAGTCTGTAGAATTAGTTTGAGAGCTCACTAGGTTGGGTGCCACCCTTCTTGCCTTACCCCTGATATTCATCATGTGTTCATAAATAAGAAAAATCAACCCTTGGTGCAATAGGTCAATGATTTTCCCCTTATTTAACTTATTCAACAAATTTGGTCAATGAGTTGAACAAGAAGGTGAGAATGTTCATCACCATGTTATGTCACAAATGGTTTAGAAACATGATGTGGTAAAATTACAAAATGTCCTTGGTGCCATCCAACATGAAATAACTCATGATTACCTCCACCACCCTATCTTAGGGGTCATTGAGCACTCTCCTTTTATATCCATTCTACAATTTGGGTAATTTTCTCCATCTTCCAAAAAGTGTCTCAACTCTCTCACTAAAGTGTGTTTTTTTCTGTTGTGGATCAGGTCATCCATAGTCATTCCTATGATCTCTACAACCAGAGGGTTGTTGACATCAAACTCAAGACCACCCATTCTCACAACTCCTTGCTTTTGAGAATGTGCCATTTGTAGTGATATATCTCTATTAAAGCCATGAAATTTTACCAGGCAATAAATGAGCCCTCTCTTTTCTAAGATCTTTTTAACATCCTCTTCAACCCATAAAATGCTTGATTCCAAAACAACTCCTTTTATTTTCCACCAAGAGTTCTCTAGTAAATACTTGGGTAAATGACGTAGGATCAGACCACCAGTTACTCTCTAGAAGGACAAAAGCAAATCAAACTTGGCAAATAAATCTAAAGGCCTAGGAAATTGAGGCCTCTAGGTCCAACAATGATTCGAAGTATCATCCATTAAGACCTTGAGAACTAGCAGTAATTGATAAATATTCTTTCCAACCCCCCAAAAAATCTAGTTCTCGATCGAAAAGTTGGGTTCCCTAGAATCTGAAACCTTATCACAATGGCATCTTAACGACTAGAAAAACAATCTAAAAGAGCAAAGTAGATTGAGAGGAGCTTGGGAAACCATAATAAAACTAAATAAATCATTCCTAGAATAACCACACATGCCAAAAAAATGAATTTGGTAGATTTTCAATGTCAGCCTAAGGAAACTCCTCATCAAGTAATGAGTACCAACTATCCACCATTTGATCCATTGCTTGAAGTCACGCATGCTTACTAAGTAGGAAATTTGAGGATAATTTCCAAACTTTAACATACACTTTTGCCAATAATTATCAACTGAAGCCTCCATTATCAAACGACACAAAACACTTGCTCTAACATCCAAATCCACATTGAGATATCTTACCAAACAAACACAATGAGGCTTGGGGCTAATACGTGGAAAAACCAAGATGCGAGTGCATGCCACTCCTCCAAATTAGGTGCAATAATAGTCTAATACACATCTTCCTCTCCCTATTGTTGATCCTGCTAAGTAAAATAATATCTTCATGACCCCTGTGACCACCATGAAACTCATGATAGATGGGACCGATCAAACTAGTACCAAGAGAGAAAAATTTAAATTTAAATTGCTCTCTAGTTTCCAATGGTCTAGCAAAATTCTTGAGCATAACTAAAGCATCCAACAAACTGAAACACCCACACAAAGGAGAGCAAGATTTAAATTTAAAGTGCTCACTAGTCTCCAATGGTCTAGCAAAATTCTTGAGCATAACCAAAACACCCAACAAACTAAAACACCCACATAATGAAGCCCTGAATCCCAACATCAAATAATATACTTTTCTGCAACTCTTTGGAAATTTTAAGACACATTGCCTAGTTGCAAGAGGCCTTGGTGGAAATATTGTCTCTAGATATATATACCATTATGGTTTAAACCCATATTTTCCATAAAGTTAGTATGATAATTTCCTTCTCTGAAGATGTGTTTAATTTGCACTTCCTCCATGGACAGGATAATTCTTCTAGATTTGAAAATCAGGATCTCGATGTTCCAACTAGAAAATGCACCACCTTTGATAATATTAATAAAATTAAGTAAGTCTCCCTCAATACATACCTTTTACATTTCAAACTCTCAACTAGAAAAAGACCTTGGTAAAGAGCCCTCGCCTTCATGACATGGCATGCCTAGATATCCAAGTTCTTAGAGTTTGCTACAACAACCCTACTTCTCTCATCTCTAATCACTCCACTAGTACCAACTATTTTGAGATTGTCTTTCAATGCTCCATCAAAGTTTAGTTTAACCCATCCTAGAGCGGGGGGTTCCCAATAAGCTTGAGCTCTTAAGTTTAACCCAGGTAAATCAACAATCCTAAGCTTATGAAGGAAGCCAAGCTTTAGCTCCAAATCATCCTCCTCACCCCTGTCCTCATACACATACAACAAAGAAAAATTCTCCATTGTACTAAGTAAATCTCTGGCACAAACAGAGGTTGTATCTATTTTATAATTTTAAAAGCCCTATTTTTTCTTTCCTTCCACAAACACCAGAAAATATTAGGTAACCAGGAGTTCCAAAAATACTTCAATCTTTGAGAGAAGAAAGGGGACCTCCAATGGGTATAGAAGTCTGAGAGCAGGTTTGGTACCACCCAACTAACCCCCAATATATTTAACACCAAATTTAGAACTTCCATGGAGAATGGGCATTAAAAGAATAGATGATTGGAACTTAGATATTAACCCTTTAGTTTTAAGAACAATTATGCCATGCTCAGTCAACCCATCCATGATATTACTTCTAGTGTAACATCTACTACCTAAAAAGGGTTTTCCATAGGTGTAATCTTTCTCTTATCCATAAAATAGTTATCCATAGTTCTAGCAAGGGTATCGTTACTTTGATTTAAGACTTTCAAAAATGACTTTCTTATCTTGCTACCTAGATCCTTCTCATAAGAATCCTTTAGATTTAAAATTTATCCAAATACATGGAACAAGAAAAGGTAAATCTCACTTCTTGCTTGCATTTGCTTTTTTTTTATTGGTTATATGGGATTGAAATGAAACCCACCAATATTACATCATCACCACATAGCGGTATTATAACAAATCTTGGATATTATCCATGTATCGCTTGGCAAGATTCAAACCTTGGTCTCCTCCTTGATTGAGGAATTTAACCAATTGCGCTAATGCCACTTGATTTTTCAATGAGTTTACATAGGTTTTTATGAGGGGTCCTGGTCCCCTTGTATTGAGTGGGTTTTGAATCTTGGACCTCTCAAAGAGAGGCTAAAGCCATTACCACTACAGTAAGCTTGCAACTTTTTTAATTTTACACAGTTTTTTATGAGAGATCTTCGTCCCCTTGTACTGAGTGGGGTTTGAACCTTAGAACTCCCCAAAGAAAGGCCAAAATCCTTACCACTCTAGTAAAATTGCAACTACTTACATTTTCTTCTTGTATTATATATCATTTTTAATATATATATATTTATTAGTAATAATTTTTTTTTTATTAGATGGACGAAGGAGTTTTGAAAGGATCTTCAAAACTTTACAAAAAGAGAAGATCCTGCCCAAAGGAAGGATACTCCAATCATATATAATCAGTATACATCTAAAACTTAAAATATAACACCACTAAAACCATCAATAGATAATGATGCATATACACAATACATTAAAACCTAGAAAGAACCCTAACTGGAACAAGGAAAACCCAACACAACCAAAGCAAACCGAAACCACAGAAGGAAGAAGACCAGATCCCAGGACAAAACTAGACCCTGAAACAGGGCAATTCAACCCCACCATCGACTTCAATTCTTTGTGTTTCTTGGACCCCCATCATTGTCAGCCTTGTGTTCATTGATCTCCCAAGCCTGCCAACCCATTAGGGTAAAGATTTTTGTTGCGTGGGAAATAGAAGATTGCATGGAGGAAATAGTGGCTTGCAAAGAGTCAATAGAATAGTAATAGAACTCTATTTAAACATACTAAAAATTATCTTTAAATAATTTTATTAAATTTATTTTTCTTTATAAAAATGTAATGTTCATTTTTTATTTTATTTAATAAATATGTATAAAAATATATACCAATGGCCATACATAATGAATAATTAATACATGGCATGGTTTGTTTTAGGATCACTAGATGTGGTTTATTGAACCATGGATTAATATAATTATAGTGTAATATTCTAAAGTGGTTTCAATATTATATAAACAATTAAGAAAATATTATTATAATATATTTTTTTTGTTTTTTTATTACATAGGAGAGTTGGTAACAACCACTATTTTTAGTAACTGGCCAACGTAGGGTTCAAACCACAGGGACTGCAACCACCAAACCTATCTGTCTCGTTAAGGTTAACCGGTGTGAGATGGGGACCATCGTTGCTTCGGGATTCGTATCATCCTTGTCAGTCTGGGGCACACTCAGAGGATTCAGAACAGACAACTACCTTTAGCACAAAGTGGGCATGCCCACGAGGTTTGAACCTAGGTCTCCTCCTCATAAGTGCCCAAAGTCTTACCAATCCACCTAGCCCTCGCGGACAATATTAATATAATAATTATTGTTATTATAAAAATATTCTAAATTAATAAACATAATTAATTTTTTTATTAATTATTTATTTGTTTGTTCTTTTGTTTTTTTTTGTTTTTTAATAAGTTATGCGTGGCTTCTATTGGGGGCCACTCCCACTACAAAAAGAAAAAATACATTGTTCTTATTATATTTCTAGAAAATTAATTAAAGTGTACCTATCTTTTCTTTTCTATCAAATATTTTCTCCATCTTCCTCAAACTGTTAACTTTCCATAATCAAATTTTTTGGGTGGAACTAACAACAAGAACAGTCTTTACATGACACATAACTTCAACAGATAGAAGGAACACAAACATAACAATCATCCATCAAAGAGGAAATCAGTTTGATTATTTTTCTCCTATAGTTACTTCTATAAAGTGGTAAGATCTTAGAGTACATTTTTGCACTTCAAGCTCCTGATGTAATAACTAGTTGTAACACATTTTATAGGATCTTCATTTTCAGAAAACTATCACCAATTATTTCATAATTGGCTTCAAGAATACCATCTGATGTGCTAATCTTTTCCATTGAATTTGGATGTCCTTTAGTAACCATTTAGATTTTATCAATGATTTGATTCAAAATATCCTTTTGGGGTTTAGTCTTTTGTTGCTCACATGATTCCTGCTAGACAATTGGTGCATCTGGAGGATGAGCTTATTTCTTTTGAACTGGGATATTTGATTAATCATTCACATGTAAGGATTTCTCCACCAAGGAGGAATTAAAGCATGATTGGATGTTTGGGCATCTCTTTTTTAGGTGGTCATATTATTGACAACCATAACATCTTAGGGAGAAGTTTTCATATTTAATATTTTGAATCCATTTCCCTTTGCTCGAGGAGATAGTAGGGGATTGAGACCAAAAAAGTAAACATCCATCCAAACAACCAATCTTTCTTTACTCATATTAATTTTACTAGATAAATTTTCCTCTGTTTGGACATCCATATACTGGAATGCACCAAAGGAATTACCGATTTGGTAAATATATTCTCTCCCCGAAACTCCATAGGGAGAGCATAAAGATTCAACCAGACTAGGAATCCATTAACTTCTTCTGTAAAGGGGTTGAAACTAGGAGTCCAAGGTCTTATATAGACACCACTTTTTCCAAAAAACTAATTATATCTATAATCCATTACCTCATCTCTATCTGCTAAATTAGAAAAGGAAACAAAAAGAAATTTTTGGGTAGGAGAGTTACTTGGAATTATGTACTAGTCCACCAATATTTAATGTATCCTTTGAGCTCTTTCAGGCCTGGTATTCTACCCTTGATTTTGTAGATAATTGTTCAAGTTTCATGATCAATCATATCCAACCCAAATTCATCCTTCGAAATCATGATAGAGGGAAAGAGTTCATCCATCCATGAATCCAAAGATCCCTGAGAGATATTTTGCTAACCTAAATACAATTAAAATGTAGAATCCAATTAAAATAAGATGTAACTATACAATATAAAAAAATTCAAGCATGTATAATTTTTAACCAAAATACCGATTGATTGTTGTAAGTTCCTTCGATAAAATCAACTTTTTCTTCCTCCTACCTCTTTATTGTAAGTGTACAAATACATAGAAGTATATTATGGGCATTATTCCTTTACAACTGCTTTTTTAGGATCTAGCATACCTTAGATATAGACCTTTCTCTTTTGTCCACTTCTACACACATTTGAACTTCATATTTTGTAGTATAACACAAAAAAATAATAATATCACAAAACCTATGAGTTAACTATAAATTTACAACATATTTCAACTTATATAAGAGAAACATTATAGATAGAAATTTTTAAATATCAATTATCCAATACTATAATGCATGGGAATTGAGAATATATTGTTAGATGTTAGTTTCATCCTATCATCATATTCATGGGAGGTTTATCTTTTTTAAATTCATATAGTTGCAGGTGGACATTTTCCACCTAAAAGTAAACATGGTGTACATATTCAAAACTTTTAAAATTAACTAAAGTTGTAATTTAATTGAAATATATATATATATATATATATATATATATATATATATATATATATATATATATATATATATATATGGTGATAAGGATGCTCCCATTTCCAACAAAGGTGAGAGGATAAAATCTTGAGACTAGTAATTTTTATTTTGTAGTTCCTTTGGGTTCGATTAGCCCAAGTCCCAAAATGTGGGTGTTGATTAAGCCTAGTCTAATAGCAATATAAAACAAAAATATTCTACAACATAAATTGTGTGGCTTACCATGGGTTTCACTATATTTACAAGTTTATACAATGCATTCATTTGTCTCAAGATACTATTGTAAATACTTTACATTCCAAAATAATCTTCTATTATAAGCATTTTACATTCCAAGATAAAATTTATGGTTATAATTGTTTATTCCGGTAGACCCATTATTATTATTTTTAAAAGGCTTTTGTATTGCATATAGGCATGTAAAAAAGCTACATATAATGATTTAATTCAAAATTTTACATAATAGCAATAATTATATTTTGTATTGCATCCAAACAAATAGGGCTTTCATTCAAAATTTTACATAAGAGCAATAACTATGTCTTAAATGCTTTCTACTAATACAAGGACAAAGGAATCAATGACTTTCTTCTAAGTCACTACATATAGGAATCATAGTTGCTAGCATTGATATGGAAAATATAGTAGAGAACTTCCCTAGTTTTTTGCAACCACCATCGTAGAGGATCTCCATAACAAGTTAAATCCCCATGATCTAAAGCCCAATTTGCCATAGCATTTGCAATATTATTTAATATTTTTGGTGTGTGAAGAAACTCTACTATTTTGAATCTAGACTAAAGCACATGTATCTTTTCAATCACCCTTTATAACTTCCAATCCTGAGAGGAGGTCCTAGTGGGTGCCTTTAGTCGATTAATGGTTACTTGTGAGTCTAGAAAAGAAAATTCTAAAGTTCTTAGAGGATTCAAAGTATTCCAAAGAGATATATCCCCCTCTAAGACTTGATTCCCCTAGTGTACAACCTTTCCTAAGTAAGCTAGATTAAAAACATCAGGTATTGTTGAGTTCTCTCAAAGTTGTGATCCATTTCATTAATAAGATTCATGGAATGGTGCAACATCAGAAGGATGTATCAAATCCCATTTAGTCTATGGGGACCCAGTTCTTTGGCTTTGGTGAATGGTATTTTGTGGGCTAAGATTTGGATTCTATTTTATTTGGTTTGTTTTCTAGTCCTTGTCTTATAGGGTTTTGTGCTCCCTCTCTTTACTGTTGATGTTGGGCAGCATTTTGTTAGGTGGTTTTATATTTTGGTTTGGTGTTCTTCTTGATTAAGCCTCAAGGCATGGCCTAGAGCTCTTTTAGCTTGTTTTGTTAAAATTTTTGGGGTCCCTTTCAAAACCCCTTCTCTTATCTAAACAAAAAAAAACTATTTTCAATGTAATGCATACTGGTCACTAAGTTAAAAGGTTCATGCTTATCTCCAAACTAGTGAATAAAAATACTTTGAAGAATAAAGTAGGATAATATAAATTCTTGACAAAAACATATATGATGACATTTTGACACAAAATATGTTGAGCATTACAATAATTATCATCAAAAGTTGCAATATTTAAGAAATCACACTTAAAATTCATAAAAAAATTAGCATATCATAGATTATAATTTGAGTAATCTCCAACTTGACATCGGGATTCCAAGATATTACTAAGATGAACATAAAATAACTCAAAGTATCAAAAGATAATAGAATACAATTTTATTTATACTTAATCCTTAGAAAAATGGACACATCAATGTTCAAATGCAAATAAATTTGCATAAGAGGTATTGGTAGAGTGGTGAGTGGGGAGTGTTTTTTGTGAAGAGGTCAAGGGTTTGAGTCCCCTTGGAACTCAACAATGCCCCTCATGGTCTTAATTCTTGGTGTGTATACATAATACGCACACACATCCAATAAAAATGACTTTAACTCTAATTTTACGACCAAAAAGCCTATTCTTTTCCATTGCAACAACAAACTCAACTTGTTAAACCCAACAATCATTTATTCTCATTTGGACTAATTTTGATCCTAAGAATTATCAATGTTGAAAATTAAGCATAAAAATAAAATGTATAGATTGACCACTCAAAGTATGTGTAATAAGCTAATAATATGCAAATGATATCTTACCATGGCATATTTAGAAATTTATTGTCGCTTACTAAGATATAAAACATTATTTGAGTAATTTATTCTCATTTGGGCCAAATTCCAATCCTAAGAAATGCCAATGCTAGAAAGAGCATTACAAAAAATGGTTATATTGACCACTCAAATTATGTATAATAAACTAATAGGATACAAACAAAATATGTTGCCATGGCATCGTGAGAAATTTATTACCACCAACTAAGAAATAAAATACTATTTGAGCATTGGCTACTATATTGTTCACTATAAAAAAAAATATACAAAGTATTTAAAGTATTTGACAATTGTATTTATATACTTAAACCTAATTATCAATTGTCCTCGATCTTTCTCAATGTTAATAAAGTTACATCATCTTCTTCCATTCAATTTAGTATTAATTATTTAAAATTTAACTATAGGTTATAGGATTATTTAAGTTGTGTTAACAATGATGGCATAGATCATCTTACTTGTAATATTAGAAGGTGAAAATTCATGTCCTAGTCATCTCAATGGACATGTTAGACGACCATTGTATGAAATAGTATTTAATCAGAGTTGTATGTAAGAACCTCCCTATCGAGGTAATAACAAATTATAAAAACACTTTCAACTAAAGTTTTCATTCAAGTTAAAAAATATACACAAAAAAATCTCTTCTATCAAAATCATCTTTTATTAAAACAAAACTATTCTCTTTATTATATATGTCCTTGTAATTAATTCAAGATTGTAACCATTACTTATAATGATTAGATTCATGGTTAATTTTTTTATATTTGACTATTAGTTAATCTTACTATAATCTTTATTCTTTAACTTTTGTATATTTTGAAGATGAAATTAAATATTGATATGTAACACTAACTTTTAATATATATATAAACTACTGTTAAAATATTTTTACATTATATTTTATTTTTTAATTTTAAATTATTGTAGTTGCTTTGATAATGAAACTCCCTAGAACTATAAAAAAAAAATGAACTTTTACATATCTGTCTAGAATAATAGGCTTGTATCCACTTTAAATTTTAAATTGCATGCTTGTCTATTTTTTCAGTATACAAAATAAAATTCTACTAGAAATTTATGATATAGTTCATATATAATAAACGTAAAGCACAAAATTTTGAATTATAATTATAGCTTTTGTTCATAATTAAGTTATCATTACATTTATTTTTTTAATCTATTTTTGATATTATGTTGAAGAACAAATTAAGTCCATTTCTATTAGTCATTGCTTAATCATATTTATATTTAATATGCTTTTGTGTTTGTTTTAGTATTCTAGTCAAACTTATTAATGTAATGTATGAATAAGTAAAAGTAGTTATATGTATTCTCTTTTATCTACTCAAACATATTAAAATGATATTCTATTATTCTTTTCGCATTTAATAGGCTTTATGCTCTCCTTAAGCAATGTATTTAAATCCTCATCTGAAATATTCTAGCATAAGTTGGTCTCATTAACATATTTATTAGATAATAATTGCAAAAGGAGGTTGAGAAGTTGGGTTAGAAACAAACAAAACCCCCAAATGTCAAATTATTGACAATCATTTGGGAGCATGAGATTGAGCTTCATTGTTTTTTTCTCTGTTAAGGAGGATAGAGTTGTTGTGATTGAAGGAGGATTGGATTCTTGAGTAGTTTCAATATATTTATGATACTTGGGCATATCATTCATTTAACTTCACATAGACACCTTTGAGACCCCTATGTCTATGTGATTCTTTATTGTTATAATGCACTTATCCTCCAAGGTTGTTGTACAAAATTTGTAATTCTTTAGGAAAATTAAAATTCACATTTTCTTAAAAAGTTGAACCCTTTAGAGAAATGTAAAACTTATATAATAAATATTAAAATGGAGGTAAATTTCCTATAAATATAGATTCTCTAAGATGCAAGATTCAAAATTATAAGTAATCTTGAGATGTTAGAGGGGATATAGATTTTGTTATATCACTCCTTGGAAAATTGGTCTCTCTATAGACTTTCCTTCATTAAAGTGCAATAATTAATTGATCGTTAACTTTATAATGAAGGAATATGTTAACCGATATGATGATGTTGTTGACATTAATTTTATGCACTTTTATTTTTTTTTAAACACCATAAAACACATATAAGGTAGACCCAGGTTCAAACCACAATAGGGTATGTGTGTGAGTGAGCTTATTACAAGAAAAAGAGAAAGAGATATTATGGTCATGAAATGTCCTTCATTTATTTTAATTCCTATAAATGAATATAATATTGATAAATTATTTTGAAAAAATAATTTAAATAAAGAAGAGAATATGATCATGGTTACAAGAAAAAGAGAAAGAGAGATTATGGTCATGAAATGTCCTCCATTTATTTTAATTCCTATAAATGAGTATAATATTGATAAATTATTTTTAAAAAATAATTTAAATAAAGAAGAGAATATGATCATGGAATGCTCTCCATTTAATTCAATTCCTATAAATGAGTATAACATAGACAAATTATTCGATATAATATTTTCCATAGTATTGCCTAATGCATTAGTTGTTTGGCTACAACCACAAATTTGACAAGTTCCTCCTATGAATATGTTAACAACTTGCTTGTATGTTCTGATAATAGATTTGATAAACAACCCCTCCTTGGGCATGCTTTAGGCATATTTTACTTAACATAATAATGAAATATTAGGCATAATCATTCTTCATTGTATTTGTTGATAAGCATATGGAATACAAATAATACACACAATATCAATTAACTATAACAACATCATGGTGCAATGTCCTACTCTCAACTCATAGATGATTTGATGGAATTTAGGACAATTTTGATTTAGGCATATGCACATAGTAGATTAAGGCTATATTTATTTGACCCTTGCATTCATGTGAATCTAGTCTTTTTAGGCCATAATTATATATCATGTGAAATCAATATTATTGTTTATTTTATGTATTAAAAGGATATAAATAATATATTTTTAAAACAATATAAAATAGACCTATATCATAATATAATAAAAACATATATGCATACATAGAAGTAAACTACTTGAATGTTTCATAGTGAATTGATGGTTTAAATCTAGGGGATGCAATAAAATAAAATAAAATGCAAGTAAAATATATTTTAATAAAAGATATAGTCATTTTTTGCTAGGCATTCTACATGTTAATAATTTTAATATTAATTAAGACTAGCTCAATATTAATTGACATGCAAATTTGACAAAATAATTAATGAAGTCCATAGACCCATTGTATTTGAACAATGAGTGCAATTCATATACAATGACCAACCCTTCATAGGTTATAACTTAGCACATTTATCATGGATGCTTCAAAGACACACAAATAAAAGTGTTAAAATATCATCAACTATCCACATATTGTTGCAAATTATATGCATCTAAAAGTTTCAATTCTCTATAAAATATATGGGGTGGTTTTCATAATGTTAAATTTTTTTATATCAATATGAATGGAAACATCAAGTGTTTTTTTTCATGTTCATAATTCCTTATAGTTGAAAGGAATCTTTAATAAACAAGAGTTAAGCTAGGTTGGTTGTATTGTGGAGTGTTTAAAGGTAGGTTGTTCATCATGAGAATTCTTGAGTGTGGAAAAACATGTGTTGACATTTTGGTTACAGATTTAAAAATACATGTGTTAAAGCAAACCTTGTTAATGAAGTTAGTATAAAGGATTTGCATTAATCTATGATAACAAATAAATGTATAGAATTTTATTTATCAAACTTAATTTTTGTGGTGTTTAAAAAGACCTTAGGAAAGCTTGCCAAATAGTGTTATTTGAAATGATGAAAGGAAAATTATTCTCACCATCTTAAAATTTAGATCTTCAATGAAAACATAGTGGTATTACAATAGCTTGTCAATTATGCATGTATTCTTTGGCAAGATTTGAACCTTGGTTTCTTCCTTAAAAGCCAAGCAATTTAACCAACTGAGTTGTCATTTTGATATTATTTTTATTTATAAATAGATAAATATACACTATATGCACATTTTTTACATTTGAAATTTCATTTAAAGCCAAGCATTCATCAGAGACAATCAAAATTTAATTTCATAGATTAAAAATATAAATTAGTTTTAGATATTATTATTTTGAAGAACAAAGATATAGTTTACACATGTTTTATTAGATTTAAAATATACTTCAAAGTATGTTTTCTAAGAATTGAAATTTTATTACAATATAATTTTATATTAGTAATTATATTTTTAAACTATAAAATACAATCAAAGTCTAAAATATTCAATTAAAATTTTGTATTATTTTTAAAGAACAAAATTTAATCAAATATTAAAGTTTAAATTATTTAATATTTAATACAATCAAAGTCCATATTAAACTAAAATTTTATTAATTTTAAGCATTTTTTAAGAATAAAATTTAATTAAATATTAAATTTGAACTTATTTGTGCAATATACTTTATGCATGTTTTTTAATTTGAACTTATTTGTGCAATATACTTTATGTATGTTTTTTAATTTGAACTTATTTGTGCAATATACTTTATGTATGTTTTTTAAATTAGAAAATTATTTTCATATATATATATATATATAAATAAAGAAAGAGAAATACTTCTTATATGTATCCGTCATAGGGATTGAACCCGGGTCACATTATCGATAATAGAAGTGGCGTCCTTGATGGTGGCGTCTATATATATATATATATATATGGTTAGTGTGAGAAACCCCTACGACCAAAGCATATGGTCGAGCAGTCTCCTCCCAACCATGACCCCTCGTAAAACCGAGAGCTATACTTATCAAGTATATTTTTAAGATTTGGACATTTACTTATTTTAAGTTAATCGTCACATTCGTCAATTGAATCATATGTCAAAAATAAATCAATATGTTTTATACATGGTTTTTCTAAATTAAATTTTTATTTCAAAGTATGCTTTTTTTTTTTAGATTTAGATTTTTATGTAAAGAATGTTTTTATGTTAAGAATATACAATTTTATGAAAATAGTTTACAAAATCACATTCTTGCATAGTTTGGGAATGCTTCGTAGAAGGCGTGGTGGATAAATGTTTGTTATTGTCTTATAAACATACCGATGAAATTTTCTAATAATTTTTTTTAAATCATATAACAAAAGAATATTAAATGAGCATGGTATCAAATGTGATTTTAGATTTATCTAGTCATCATCTCCTCATTTTTTTTTGGATACATAGAGAATTTGATTACATCCACATTATTTTTAGTAAAGTGCAGGGTTCAAACCATAGGGGTTGCTCCCAAAAATCCTATACCACCTCATTGTTGTTGACCCAAAGCATGGAGGGGACCACCTATCACTTGATATTTGTACTGTCATTGTCGATCTAGCACGCACTCAAATGATTTAGATCAGACTACTACCTTTGCAACATGTATGGCCCCAAGATTTGAACCTAGGTCTCTTCTTGGTAAGTTCCTAGCCAGAAAAACAACTACCAATCCATATATTTATTGTATTTATTTAGATAATTATTTTATTTTATTGTTTATTTGTTTTTGTAGCTATTGTAAATGCAACATAGGATTTTTTTTATTTATTAGGTAGAAAAACACGTGATTTTGAAAGGATCTCTAATATTTTACAATGAGACACACAATAGAAATACGAATTGTAAGCAAATCGAGAGGAGAACAACCTCAAGGGATAAGGGATACAACAAAATAACCACAAATAGGTAGAATGAACAAAAGGTCTTCAACAAAAAGCAAGAGGGAGCACCTTATCAACCAGGAACAAAAAAGACTAGAATTCAAAACCACACTAAGTCAAAAAGGCAGGAAAATCCTTCATTCAAATTTGAAGAGTGTTCTCATTGACCCCCTTATTATCCAATAGGTTAACTTCCTTATTTCCTTCTCTAAAGGTGTGCTTGAATTCAACACCTTATAAATATATTCTATTAAATCTACAATGAACCAGTGGATGTTTTTTTATTTTTAGCAATTATAATGATGAAAAGAGAGTTACCTTCGATCACCACCTTCTTTACATTTAGCTTTTCTAAGAACATGACCCCTTGATAAAGTGCTCAAGCTTCAATAAAAAATTGGACTGAACACTTAGAAAGTCAGCAAAGACCAAATGAATAACCCCTTTGTCATCCTTGATGATTCCTCCAGCTCCTACAGTGCATGGGTTGCCATTAGCCACCCCATCATAGTTTAGTTTTATTTAACCTTGAGGTGGAGGCTATCATTTGATAATATCACTAGGATTAGGGGTGGACAAACTACAAATACCTTCTAGATTTAGGATACCCAACTGGCTAACAAGCTTACCTTTGCTATGGGACCATTTTTCATCTTTGATATAGGTTAAGAAAATATTTGCATTTAGGGAATTGAAAATTTTAGCTTCCACATGCAAGGGATCCATTTTAACATTCTTGAAGGCTATGTTGTTTCTTTCATTTCAAATACCCTAAAAATAATGAAGTAAACAAAAAGACCAACAAATTCTAAGTAAAAGATTCCAAAAGAAGCTTCCCATTGCAAAAATACATGCAAAATGTTATTAGGCATGACCTAGGTAAAATTGAATTTAATGAGAAGAAGGTGGATAACTTCTACAGAGAAGGGACACTCAAAAAATAAATTATTAGTATTCTCCCAAAAAGCTTCACACAGATAACACCTATTCAAAATGGACATACTTATTTTGTGAAGGTTTTCAATAGTAAGGATTTTGTTCTGGAAAGCCAACAAAAAAAATAAATTAATTTTAGGTATGAGGTGTTTGAACCATATCTTATTGGCTATAAATAAGCTCTCTTCCTTGTCAAACTGAATAAAGTAAACATATTTAATCATGAAAATGTCTTTATTATTCACTTTCCAAATAGGGGACTTAGCTGACGAGTTATGATTTAGGAGATGAATTTTGAGAATATTGGATAAAGAACTTAGAGCATGAATTTTCCTAGGGAAGGGGTTAACAAGAGACAAAGTCTTCCAAGCCATTTTTCCATCCCTTTCCTTAATAAATTTGGCAACTCCATATACAAAAAATTGCACAGCAAAGGGCTCTAAGTAGTTTAGAAGTTGATCTCTAATCAAAGCCTCAATACAAATTCAACTATCTCCCCAAAAGTTAACTTTTCTACCATCATCATTATTCCATCTCAAGTCTTTTTTAATAATAAACTTGGAATTAAGAAGGTGTTTTCAAAAAATAAAGCTCATTGGATTGGCCTAAATATTAAGGAAATTACCATATCTATCAAGATATTTAGTTGTTAAAATTTCTACCCATCCAACTTCATCCATTTTCAAAAAATTCCAACCCTATTTTGCAAGAAGGGCCAAATTCATTTGTTTTAGTTTCTTAAGGCCTAATCCACCCTTTCTCTTTTTGGAATAAACTTGCTTCCAATCCACCAAGGGAATTTTATGTTTTTCTTCCATGCCCATCCAAAGAAGGGCATTTTGAATACTATCAATATTTTGCTAAATTTTGTAAGGCATCTTAAATAGTGATAAAAAGATCAAGATACTTTGGAGGGTGTAAGTTGTGCCTTATCATCCTGGCTAAGGAGGACAACTTTTTGGCTTTCCAATTTTCTCCTAACCCTCTCCACCATAGGAAGCCAAGAATAATCTTGTAACCTACCACTAAAAAGCGGTAAACCCAGATAGACAAAAGGGAGCTATCTAATGGAAAATTAAAATAATTTCATGATTTATACCTACCTTTGAAGAGGGTATTAAAAAAACCTTACCTTTGTTGAAATTTATCTTTTTTCCATAGGCAACCTCATAAGAAGATAGAATAAACTTAATCTCTTTCAATTCTAGAATAGAGGATCTTGAAGCAAGAAGAGTATCATCTGCAAATTTTTGATGGGTTATGGTATTGCAGGGGGAGGTAGGATTTATACCTAAAATTAACCCCTTAGATTGGGCTACCTAAATAGATATACTAAAGGATTCAACCATAACAAGAAATAGATAAGGAGACAAAGGGTCCCCTTGTCTTAGGTCTCGAAGGCTTCTAAAATAACCTGTTGAAGAACCATTAATTAGGATAGAATTAATAACTAAGCACAAACATTCTTTGATGAGGTCTATCCAAGCAGGGTGAAAGCCAATTTTACCCGTAAATTTAAACAAAAATTTCCAGGACACTTATTCTCTTCTCACTTTGAAATTGTTTATCATTGATCATCCAAGGGATTTTCACTTTATCCTTTGGTTCCCATTTTAATTAATAAACAAAAGATGTTAATTACTACTATTTACATGGACCATACATATAATACATGTTGAATGTTATACATCTGTAATGTATTATTTTCTTTTATACTATGTACACACTAAGGACAATACTTTGTACATTCATAAGTTTTTTAGATGATAACTTGACAAACATAAAAAATCTCATATTATTTAATGCTAATTTATGAATTGAAGTTATATTTATACATAATACATTTGGCCAAGATAACAATGTTAAGCAAAGAATCCTTGTTGGATACTATAGTGATATGTTTTTGGGTTCTCATCCAAGAGACCCAAGTTCAAATCACTGCACAAGGGATGAGAACCTTTTAAAAACCTATGCTTTATCCTAAAATTATCTCTTATGTGGGATATCATAGTGGTATATCTTTTGGTTTTCATCCAAGAGACCTAAGTTCAAACCCTGATATAAGAGGACCAGAACCCCTTTCAAAAATATGTGCTTTACCTCAACATTTTACCAAGGGATATGCTAGTTGGTAATGATCGAGTGCTTGCTAGTGGGTTACCTCAGTTTTATTCCTTGAAGGGTCAAGGCCCATTGACTTTGTCTTTACCCAAAGTAAAGATAGTAAATCTTAATCATCATTTGATTCAGGTAGTCAACATTTTCTTGTCAACTTCAACTAAACCAGGGTTATACATAAGGGATCAACCTCAAAATGTATTTATAAAAATAGGGTAAATCAGTTTCAAAATCCAAGTGAATAGTGTCCAAACTCATGTAGAAGACATGGCAAATTATCTTTTTTTTCCATCAAAAAATATAAAAATATGGTGAATTTATAATAATATTTGAAATAGTATAATGGGTGGCATAATTGGGGTCACATTCCTAGGACATAGCAATAAAAATCCTCTTTTCTCATGATTTTTTCTTTTTGATGAAAGGTCATTTTAATTATAAAAATAAAAGTCCTTTATAGCCAAAAAAATTATGGGTGGAGAAAAAATCACATCCAGAGTGCCACTAACTTATCCTAATAGTGGATAAAACACCTCATTATTTTTAATTGAGTTCATGGAGATGAAACAACAATGACATATTGTTGGAGTTTCCCTACAAATACACCAACAACAAATTTAAGGACAAACGAATAAAAGCAAAATTATATATATATATATATATATATTGAAAAAATAGCCTAGTGAATAATAATGAGATTTTATATATTTACTTTCATGAATTGATTTAAAATTTTTATTTATTGGGTAAATCATCATAAATCATCCAAAGTATACCTCAATATAACTTATGGAGTAGTAGCATAATTTATATTAATTAATAATAAGAATCTTTTAGATGTGCTTTATGTGTCAAGTTTCTTGATACACGTTGTTGTGGCTTTTAGATTTTAGTATCAAAATACTAAATTTAGTTGTGAATTTTTTTATTTAGATTATTTCTCAATAATTGAGATCCAAATTGAAAATACAACTATTGATATTATCATAGATTATTAAGTGAGTGTCTTTCATTAACACATTAATAATAGGGTTTTTGAATATATTTGTATTTATAATGTTCCATTTGAATAGAACAAGAATGAAACTTCCTTCCATATAAAATCTAGCAAATCCCAACCATCAAAGAATATTTAGAATGACTGAAAAGGAGTAATGTAGATGGAAACTACGCTATATGTTCCTTCAATAATTTTCATGATATTGTAGTGTTCCTTTCAACTTTCAACTACTCAAATGAATCATTAACTACCTTTCTTGTTTGCTTGTATTTTCAATAGGTCTACTTAAGATGATGTTTAAATTCATAATTATTAAAGTATCCACACCTCATATTTAAAGTAGTGCATCCACTACAAATTTAAAGGAAATAATAAAAATTTTAAAAATAATTTTTTTATTTTTTTTAACAAGTTTATTTACACTTTACCCTAGTTTGTATTTAGGTCTTTAAAAAGAGAATCCAAGACCTTAACCATTGTCCTATCCCATAAAAACTAAATAAATGCTTAACCTGCTATCATTTTAATTTGAAATAGAATGTTGCGGATATGTTGTATATAACAGGTTCCTCATAAAAAAAAATATATAAATTTTAATAATTATAAATTAATAATTAATGAAACCCATCAAAACAAAGTTGTTATGGAGCATAATAGTAAACTAGGAGATTAGTTTCTCCTTGCCTAGGTTGATTGTTCAATCAATTTAAACTAAAAGCATAATAGTAAACTGGGAGATTAGTTTCTCCTTTCTTAGGCTTATTGTTCAGTCAATTTAAACTAAAACTCAAATAAAAACTGATACATTGTAGGTTTATTTTATTTTAGTTTTTAGTTTAAACTGATGCTTTGGGCTTTGGGCATTCTCATCCCAGCCAGGACCCCTCATAATGCCAAAAGCTAAGATTATTAATAGGGAATAAACACAGCCATACACACATTCACCTCCTCACACCTTCATCCACACCACGATTTGAACCTTAGACCTCTCGAAGAAGAGCCAAAGCTAAAATTATTGTGTTGTCCCTCCAAGACTAGTTTAAATTGATATTGATCACTTGTTTCTCCTATATTGACATTGAATTAGAATTTACACATACTATATAGTGATAATAAATAAATATTTTTATTGTCATTATATTTTAATGATAAATGCAAGCACTTAAACTCTATGAAGAAGTTACATGAGTGTAGAAAACTTCACTTTAAAGTGAATGATGAGTATAAATAATTAAGTTGAATATCTTGTAATCTAAAATTAAAAATTGCTAGTTGATTGGAAAACAAGGCACCAAAGGGATCAAAACACACCATAGGAATATATTAATTGTATTTAGCCACAAATTCCTAAATAATGAAATTAAAAACAAATGTATAAGCATATCATGCCTCCCATATTGATCTAATTATTTAGTAGAACAAAATATTAAATTAAAAATATGTAGACACTGTTCATTTAAGATACAATTCCATATTGAAATAGTAGAGCTATGAGGCAAAGGTTCTTTATTTGAACCATAAATCATTATAGGTTGAATGTACTAGAATGAAAATGATATAGATAAATAAAAGGGGGTATTCTTGGCTTGTCTTCCTCACATGGAGTTATATAGGAGTGTTCTTTGTATACATACAAGATTATGTAATATGGAGAAATTCTGTGAGGACCAGGTGGATTGGTAAGAAGTTGGGCACTTACCAGGAGGAGACCTAGGTTCAAATCTCATGGGCATGCTCAATATAGGGCAAAGGTAGTAGTCTGACTTGAGTCTCTTGAGTGTGTGCCAGCTTGAAGACAATAGTACCGACCTTGAGCCACCAAGGATCTCCTTCACTTCGGGTCGTTTTTACCAAAGCGAGATAGGGGTTATAGTGGTAGCACCATGATTTAACACTACGATCGAAGGCAATATGACTTGACCCTGTGGTCAGTTGTTCAAAAAGAAAAGGTAGTTGCCGATTCCTCTGTATAAAAAAAGAAAATGATATAGATAAATAGAAAGGCTAATAAGATAATTAAATTTAGAATTCACAATGGTTTCTTTTTATAACCATAAACATGATTATTATGGTGAATAGTATACCCATCCTCTATTGACACATTTTACATTTGTAAGATTGTTTGTTCAATAAACCAAATTTCTTTTATAAAAGTCCGTAATAGGAATTGAAAGAACAACATAAAATTTAGGTATATGAGAGCAACATTAAATTTAAAATTTAGGTATATGAGACATACAACGAGACATAAGTACAAGTGCACAACTATCTCAAGACTTAGTAGAATATTTTATAAATTTTAAAAAATAAAAAACTCTTATTTAAATAAAAAGAAAAATAGTTATACATACTATATGAAAAGAGAAATAACTATGTACACATACATGATACAAACAACTAAATATGGTAAAATATCTAATTTTTCTAATTCTATTACAAATCATCTTCATTTGTAGATATTTGTTTAAGATCAAGAATTTATTTCTAATGAACAACATTACAAGGAAATCAATGAATACAATCTCTCCATACATTTTTTTTTGGTGTTATTTACCTACTTCATACAAGTTTTTCGTGTTGTTTATCTCCTCCATACATTTTTTGTTTTTTGCGCATTTGAAGGGCTGAAGCACCGAGCTTTGGTCTCTCTCTGGAAAATTTCATCTATATATAGCCTAACGGACTTAATTGACCTCTCATCGTTTCGTATTAATATGATAAATCCAACTCTCACTAGTCTCTTGCTCTTCAAAACACAATGCTCTTAGATTTTGTTTAGTATTTTCCTAGGTCTTCATGTTATATGTAGACATTCAATTAAACCCTACACATATTTTATAATATTAGGCCTAGTGTATTGTCTATTTACATAAGAGGTTTGAAAGTGATTTAGCAAATTTACAACTTAGGGCAATATCTTATTCCAAGTGTCTTTATGAGTGTAAATATAAAATAAAAGCTTAACATCTGTTTTCTAATGTAAAGGCCTAGCTTTTAATTAATTTAAAAATACAAGTATTTACATCTAAAAAAATGGGTGGATAGGCACACCCCAATAGGTAGTCACACTAACTCAGGTTGAGTTAGGACGTTGTTACTCAAAACAATAAAAACAAGGTTAAAACCGTCACCAACCACAACACCAAAAAGCATGCATTAAATCATGTCAATCATGGCGGGTATGCTCATGAGGTGAATGTCCCTCACACTCCATATGTTGCCAACCAATATTAGAAGGATGAAAATGAGCCATCAATCCTCCCAAGAGTGTGAATATTATCACCTATACCAGAACCATAAATACCATCAGATACACCCCAACCCACCACATTATATGGAGTGACTGAGCACGTGGAAATGAGATCTCCCCAACCAACAACTAGGTCTAGCTCTACCTGGTGAACCTCCCAACCACTACCATGATGAGATGTACTATTACCAATATTGCCTTTGGGTTGATAAATAGGAGATGACTGAGACCAATGTCTTTCTATAGATCGAAAGGGAAGTCATCGATGAGAGCGCGATCGAGAAACTTCACAATATCGAGAAGGCTATGTAGAAGGAATTTGGTTGACCGTACATGGGGTATTACCCCAATGCTGCATATAAGCGTAAAGATGCTCCACCTCCATATGAACTTTCTCCACTTGAACTAAAATCTAAAGCCAAAAATCAGAATAAATTGTACATTTATCAGCAATTAAAAATTCATCTGAACTATGTTGTTGAGAAAAGAGAACTCTGTTATGAGTTTTCCAAATATGAAAGAGCACATTGATGCAAAAAAATTTCCACACTTCCAACAAGGATAAGGAAATATTTGATGGGTCGGTAAGCAAAGCTTAATGCCAGGTGAATGAACTGGTCATATGGGGTCGAAAGAAGGACTCAAGTCAATCCCAGGCCATTCGATCTTTCCTACATTGCCAAAAAATATGAAGGAGGTCCTCTGGAGCACCCAAAAAATGGTAGGTTGGATTCTCTATTCCAAGGTATTTTAATATTTTTCCAAGAGGAAGACCATAGGATAATAATCTCCAAGAAAAGAAAGCTTGTTTGGGTTCAATATATCCTGCCCAAGACATTTTAAATATTAGAATCCAACGAGTCTGAGTGGAAATAAGATCCCACCTCTCATTGAGTATTTGAACCATAGGGACATTGGGAGTAAGCCAAGCATACCATAACTTGGGTTTGTAAGTAAGAATCGAGGTTTTATTAAACCATCTCCAATACTACCAAGGCTTTTGAGAATGTCTGAAGATCATGGGCCAAAGATAAAAAGGGATATAATATAAAACAATGTCATAAGTATTCTTATCATCTGGTTGTAGACCAAACAATCTCTTGAAATCATCCCATGGGATCCAATCCCTAGAATATCTCAAAAAAAATTTGCCACTATTGAAATCCCTTTCCTAAAGAACCATTGAGCATGAATCCATTGCATGAAAGCAAGAGGGGAACCTTGAAAAGTAATAAAAGGTGACCACCAAACATTATAAGTGGAAATAGAAGCACCTTTCCAATGTCCATCCCCTAGCTAACACAACCAGGACTTAATTTTCGACCTGAGATGCTTTTTATTTGGCAGTTTTCTAGATTTTGAATACCATTGGATGGGTTACTTTCTATTGGCATTGGAAGCATATAACCTTATGGCAGGGTAAAGTAGCGCAATTTATGAGTCTTCCACTTATTTAATGGGATGGCTAAGAGATTACCTCTGGTTAAATTCTTCACAGCTTATTAATGGATACAATCCTTTTGGTATGAACAGTCTATCTGTCTGGGCATGGATGTTCTTATTCGGACATCTTGTTTGGGCTACTGGATTTATGTTTCTGATTTCCTGGCGTGGATATTGGCAGGAACTGATTGAGACTCTCGCATGGGCCCACGAGCGCACACCTTTGGCTAATTTAGTTCGATGGAGGGACAAGCCAGTAGCTCTTTCCATTGTCCAAGCACGATTAGTTGGATTAGCTCACTTTTCCGTAGGTTATATATTTACCTATGCAGCTTTTTTAATAGCCTCTACATCAGGCAAATTTGGTTAATTCTTTTTCATCAAATTGAGGGAATATTTATACTATTAATGACAATAATATCTCTACAGATAAAGAAGAAGTAATTAAAGTAATATGTATCC
This sequence comes from Wollemia nobilis, assembly GCA_028583015.1. NCBI lineage: Eukaryota > Viridiplantae > Streptophyta > Pinopsida > Araucariales > Araucariaceae > Wollemia > Wollemia nobilis. The sequence goes on from JAQPPZ010016936.1 coordinate 884,536, forward strand.
ATATCAAATATGATCTTTATTTTTATTCCTGGTTACGATTTTAAATTTCAACGAAATTCTGGGCAATGCTCCCTATCTCAACAGATACCTATTTTCCTGGGATGGAAGCAACGAGTACGAGGCATATCTCAAGTTGAAAGCTCTCGGGAGGGAAGATGCTATTTTGAAGTTTTATAAGAAACTCTACTTAAGTGACGATGAGGAAGAGGATAGTGACAATGAAGAAGAAGCGGACAATGACGATTTGGTATTTTCCGAATCTCTATGTAGAGAATTACAAGAGAAGTTTTTCCAACAAAGATGTGAATTAGGAAAGATTGGTCAACAAATTTTGAACAAAAAACTGACTCTTAAGATACTTGAGAACGAGATTTTCTTATTAATTGGGAGAGCCGGCTTCTCTTTCTTTCCGAGACTGAGTAGAGTGGAAAACAAAAACAACTGCCTTTATATCTTAAGCTTCGCGTTTTCATTGGTATGAATCCCCCGCTTCCTCACTGCTATCGGTCATAAGGTTTTCCATTATTGGGACCCAGTAGTACTAAGATAGGGTGATTATGGGAACCGAGTAGTACTAAGATGGGATAATTGCATTTAATTTAATTTTGTCCGAGCCCAGCCTTTTTTGAGGTATTTACAACTCGCCCTTGATCCACTCGAACGAATCAATGGACCTTTAAAAAGAGATCCCGAGAGGGCGAAAGCTCTTAAAAGGTGGGCCGGTCGATCTCCCGCATTGAGGATTTAAAAAGGGCCCGAACCTCGTCTATATAAGGCTCCTCGAACCTTAAAATAGAGAGGAACCCGCTCTACCAAGGACGACGGATCTTTACCTCTCAATCACGAAAAACATAGAGCCTTTATAATGCCATCACCCCTCACCTTAAATTAAAGAGCTTAAAATGGCAAGGGGGAACCTCTCCTCTCCATTTTAAAAGCCATACCTCTAGTACATAAAGCCCCTAAACCTTATTTATTCGAGATCGACCGCTCTCTATCCCTATTTCAGATTTGAAGGCCCTTTATTTCTTCAAAGGTGAAGAGCCGGGGTTTGTTTATTAAGCTCTCCATTATGAATTGATCAACCCAAAAAGGAATTCATTACGCGAGTGCTCTTAAGATAGGTCGAGTGTCCCTTTCTTTCTTCATTGAGCGACCCCCCGAGCTTTGAAAGCTTTATTAAGAGCGAACCGGGTCTGTTTTATATGTATTAACGACTGTAGAAAGCTGGAGATCGACCTGGAAGGAAGATAAATTCAATTCATGCTCTCTATTCCCCTTTTAAAATAGAGAGGGGGAAAGATTTAAATTCATGCTTTCCATAGATGCAGATCCCATCGAAGATGCGAGTAAGGTATAACAAGGCAATTTCCTTCTTGCAAAGTCGTACTTGGACAAGGCAAATTCCTTCTCACAGAGCCGTACGTGGACGTTACCGCTCATACAGCTCCCAGCCGGCATCCCTATTATCAAGTGTGAATGAATCGAAAATGCTTTAAATCCTTCAGCAGTAGCATGGAGCATCCCTCTCCCTATCTTTCTAAGGTCGAGTGCGGGGGCTATCTCTTCAAAGGTAAGCGATCTCCTTCTCTGTTTTAAAAGGGCAATACTTGGGACCTTTTAAACGAGGGATATCCTACCGCTTTTAATGAGTCGTACATGGATGTTACTACTCATACTTGCTTACCTTGAAATCTCACCCAAGGAAACTTTAGAAGTGAGCTCTGCTCTTAAGACATTTAATCAAGAGAGGTTTGCTCTCCTCTCTATATAAATCCAAGTCGCACTTGCTTATTATTAAGCTCTTAAGGGGAACCAAACATTTATTCATTTATTCATTTTGACATGGGAGAAACCCCTTGCTTGTTAAATGTGTCCTTCATCGGGGCCTCTCCCCTCCCCCACCATTTAAACCCCATGTTTTAAAGGTAAAACATGGGCTGGGCTCGAGCCTTTTTAAAACAAAAAAAAACCTTTTCTTCTTTAGCCGGTTTCTATCCTCCAACAACCCTTTTTTGAACTAGCATACCATAAGATTTCAAGTCCACCTCCATGGTCCCAATCCTCCCCTATATGGGTCTTACCAAATAGAGAAGGTGATACCTTCGGTAGGTTATGCTACTTTTTTAAGGGGCTGACCATACCATCATAAGGAATGAATGTAGCTTTTAAAATGGGGGGTTATTCAAAAAGATCTATTTTAAAAGGGCACTCAAGATTTTAAAATGGGAGAGGAATTTTATGCCCTTATGTATAATAACCTACTACTTCTAATTAAGGGCTCAATAAATAGCTGGGGGAGCTTTTCATTTTGGGGTAGAGGTAGGTGCGACAAATAAGATAAAGGGTGAAAAGGGACCAATTTTTCCTATGGATCCTAAGATCGATTAAGCCTTAGGAAAGTGGAGCATTCCAGAATGAGTGGAAAAGGGAGAGAGAGATAAGCCTAGGCCCATAAGAAAAAGACTTCAAAATCTAGATTTGATCTTGGTTGGTTTTTCCCCCTCGTGGGTCCTTCCCCTCTTTCAACATTTAGGGGTTGGTAAGACCTATTGGAGCTAACTTTGACCCGATAATGGCTAGATCTATAATTTACTCATAACTAGAGCATCCAAGCAGTCTTCACTTTCCCTCCTTGAATATCTAGTTAGGATGGAATGAGCAAGCAGCATTTTCCATATCCTTCGGGGCCCCATCCTATTCCATGAACCACTCAGGTAGTAAGTGACCAGCATTTACCACTAACTAAACAAAATTTAAGGACCAAACCTCTCCTTTTTATCAGTTGGTTAGAGTTTGATAATAGATTTTCAATTAAGGACCAAACCTCTCATTTTGATTAGTTGGTTAGACTTTCATTTGGGTATGACCGAACCAACTGAACAAGGGTTTGTTCGCTCTCTATTCTAAAAGGACCTCCTCTCCTCTCTATTTTAAGGTAGGCTCCCGCGCCACTCATCTTATCCCTTTAGTGTTGTTCCCGGGCACTGCTATCCCCCGAATCCTGAACGAAACTAGATTGGATAGGGGATTGGTAGTATCCAGTCCACTCGCCCATTTGTTGATGTAATAACCCTTTCCCACAACCTCAAAGTGTGATCGGATCGATCTCCTACTAATCATTCAAGAAGAGTAGAGAGGAAGGGGTTAGTTATTCCTTATTCTATGTGTAGTCGGTATCGGACAGACATAGGTATACGCAACTGGCCGCTCTAGAACGGGGACGCAGCCCTCTTTCTTCCCTGTCCGTTGAGATTGGACCCTCGATCTCTTATATATAAATGCCGCTTTCGGCGCTTTCATTTCAAAGGGGATTGAGAAAGAACTTTTATTTTATTTTATTTGTAAGGGTGTCGCTCTTTTGTATTTCCGTGGGTTTTTTGTTGAAGGATAAAAAAGCGAGCTTACTCCCTTAAAATAGAGAGGAGAGGAGAGGGCTTCGAAGGTTCAGCAGGCGCCGGCTTCGGGTACAGAATTCGTCTATGGATAGCTGACTCGAAAAACATATTTAAAATAGAGAGGGGGGAAGCTTAACATCTTTAAAGGATATTTTTTATGTACCATAATTTGATGTTCTTGGTTGTTTAATTAAAAATATTTAGTAGTAAAATATATTACTTTGTAGTTAGTTTTTTAACTTTTCTTTTTATAACTTCATTATATCTTTAAAAATTGTATATATTTAATGTTTGACCATCCTAAAATTCTAATATATATATATATATAAGATAATGATTTGCACTATTGTTAATATAAACTTATAAAAATTATTATTTCAAACTCTAAAATGTAGAAAGACTAATGGATGAATTTAAATAATATTTAACCCTAAATATATAATGTTTTAAGAATGAATAATACATTCAAAATAAATATTAATAACAAACAAATATTTTTAGCAAGATTTGATGAAATTCAAATGCATAAATAAGACAATCAATAAAATTCACAAAAATATATTCTAAAAATAAAAATTTCATCTAAGTTCAACAATATTTGTTATAATAATTGAAAATTTAACCCTTGCATAAACTCTTAAAAATGCCAAATATTTTCAATGGTTGAAAGGTTTATCTTATATAACCGAAAAACTTATACAATGTCATTTAAAAACTATATATATATATAGTCTTTCTACATTTTAAAGTTTGAAATAATAGCTTTTATAAGTTTATATTAAAAATAGTGCAAATCATTCTCTTATTATTATTATTATTGTTAGAGTAAATCACTATATAAAATATAGAAAAGCAATTATAGTGTTTCAAACTTTAACAACAGAATTAACAAAATAAGACAAACACACAGTAGAAGAGACAACGATTTTAACGTGGTTCACCCAATGTGGGTTACATCCACCAAGAATTTTCAGTCCTTTCTTTCTCAATCCAAGCAATAGAGGGTTACAACCTACAACAAACATCCGTTGTAATTTCCTCTCTATATTTACAAGGAATCAACACAGTAATTTTCATTGTATACTCTGTTTTTCCTCACAACTATATATAAGAAAAAACAAAAAAAAAACTGCTTTTCTTAATACATTCCAAGATTAACACTCAGTTCCCAACACCTAATTTTGGGATAAAAACAAAAAAACTTTCCCTGGTTGTCTTGTTGTAAATCCAAAAACTTTCTCTCGGTAGACTAACAGACCGTAAATCTGGAAACTTTCCTCGCCCGTCCCGCAAGAAATCCAAGAAACTTTCTCTCGTTTAGCCTCCTCATAATTAGGCTCCATTCCTAACAATCTCCCACTTGGAGACTAATTCCATTGCACCATACTGCAACCAAGGACTGAAAATTCTCATCATGGCCTCTTATTCCTTAAGGTCAACTGAAGTTGAGCAAAAGCTCAACTTTTCTCTTGACACCACTTTTGTAAGCATGTCAACAGGATTTTGTGATGTGTGAACTTTCCCTAATTTCAAAGATCCATCTTCCACTACTGATCTAATGAAATGATACCTGAGTTTGATGTGTTTAGTTTTTGAATGGAATGCCGAATTCTTCGCAAGGTGTATAGCACTCTGGCTATCACTCCACAACCTATTATCCTCTTGCTTCTTCCCCAGTTCTTCCATTAGTCTTTGCAACCAAACCATCTCTTTGCTTGCTTCTATAGCAACAACATATTCAGCTTCAGTGGTTGAAAGGGCAACTACGTGTTGGAGTTTAGAAATCCAACTAACCGCTCCTCCTCCTATAGTAAAGATGTAGCCAGTAGTGCTCCTTCCACCATCAAGATCACCTGCCATATCAGAATCTACAAAACCTTTCAAGCATATATTAGAGCCTCCAAAATTCAAAGAATAATTTGAAGTTCCTCTCAAGTACCTGAGTATCCATTTTACCGCTTGCCAATGTCCTTTTCCCGGATTACTCATAAATCTACTCACTACTCCCACTGCATGGGCAATGTCTGGTCTTGTACAAACCATTGCATACATCAAGCTTCCAACCGCTGATGCATAGGGAACCTTAGCCATATGCTCTTGTTCCTTTTGTGTCTTGGGACACAAATCTTTGGTGAGTTTGAAATGCTTTGCCAATGGAGTAGCAACAGACTTTGCATTGTTCATGTTGAATCTCTTAAGCACTTTTTCAATGTATTTTGCTTGTGATAATTTCAGAGTGTGACTCTCCTTGTCTCTTGTTATCCTCATACCAAGGATTTGTTTGGCTTCTCCCAAATCCTTCATGGCAAAGGATTTAGCCAACTTCTTCTTGAGCATGTTTATATCTTGCATATTTGTTCCCGCAACCAACATGTCATCCACATACAATAGCAAAATAACATAGTTACCATTTCCAGTTTTGCTTAAAATATACACAATGATCACTTTGACATCTTTCAAACCTTTGATTAGCCATGAACTTATCAAATTTTAAATACCACTGTCTAGGGGCTTGCTTTAACCCATACAAGCTCTTTTTCAACCTGCATACCCAATCCTCTTTACCTTTCACCCGAAAGCCTTCTCGGTTGGTGCATATAAATTTCCTCCTCCAAATCACCATGAAGAAATGTTGTCTTCACATCCAATTGCTCCAGATACAAATTTTCTATAGCTATAAGACTCAAAATAGCTCTAATAGAGGTCATTTTTACAACTAGAGAAAAATCTCATCAAAATCAATACCTTTTTTCTGAGCGAATCCCTTGACCACTAGTCTTGCTTTGTATCTCTTATGCCCTTCATTCTCCTCTTTAATTTGTACACCCATTTATTGGTCAAAGCTCTTTTACCTTTGGGTAGCTCAACCAAATCCCAAGTTTGGTTGTGGAATAAAGAGTCCATTTCTTCATTCATTGCAAGCTCCCACTTATTCCCCGGTATCCATCTCGTAATGCTTCCTGAAAACATTTTGGCTCACCAGCATCAATATACAAAACATAATCAGAGAAACGTTGAGGAATTTTACTTATCCTGGTAGATCGTCTAACAACACTTTCTGGAGATTGAGGTGCTTGTTGCTGCTGCTGTACATTTTGATCTTCTACCACTTTTGGAGTTACCTTTTCTATGTGTCCATCAAGGTCTATGTATTCAGTAATTTCCTCTTTCTGTTTCTTTCCCTGCAACCGATCTTTATACAAGTTTTTTTCATTAAATATGACATCCCTACTTCTAATGACTTTTCGGTTATCACAATCCCATAATCTGTAACCCAAGCCATCAATACCGTAACCAATAAAATAGCACTTTTGGGCCTTAGCATCTAACTTATTTTTGTTCTCTTTGTCTATATGCATAAAAGCCTCACATCCAAATACCTTAAGGAAAGAATAATTTACTGGTTTACCTGTCCAAAGCTCTTCCGGAATTCCTCCATCCAAGGCACTAGATGGTCCTCTATTAATCAGATATACTGTAGTATCAACAACATGAGCCCATAAAAATAATGGTAAGCCTGCATGTATTCTCATGCTCCTAGCACGCTCCATGATGGTTCTATTCATTCTTTCTCCAACCCCATTTTCTTGAGGTGTTCTTGGAACTACCTTGATTCTTCTAATTCCATTTTTAGAACAAAACACATCAAATTCTCTACTGCAATATTCTCCACCATTATCCGACTTTAGACACTTTAACCTTTTTCCAGATTCATTTTCAACTAATGCTTTCCAATTCTTGAAGGTATTAAAAACATCACTTTTATTCTTAATGCAATATATCCATGTTTTCCTTGTTGCATCATCAATAAAAAGTACATAGTAAGAGGAACCTCCAAGAGAAGTTACCTGAGCCGGGCCCCAAACATCTGACTGCACAAGCTCCAATTTCTCTTTCTTCCTTTCCTTACCATCCTTGAGAAATCTAACTCTCTTTGCTTTACCATAAACACAATCCTCACAGAATTCCAAATCAATCTCTTTTAACTTAGGCAATAACTTTCTTGAATGTAAAATTTCCATACCTTTTCCACTCATATGGCCAAGTCTTTGGTGCCACAAAGATGCACTCTCACCTCTAGAAACTAAATTCATGGAGCAAGGAGAAAAATCAGTAAGTAAATAAAGAGTACCCACCAATTTACCTCTAGCTACTATCAATGAACCTTTAGTAACTTTCCAAGCATTTTCTCCGAATGCAACCGTGTATCCTTCACCATCAAGCTTACTTGCCGATATAAGATTTCTCTTTAAATCTGTTATGTGTCTCACCTCTTTAAGAGCCCATTGACATCCATTTGGGGATTTAATCAAAATCTTTCCAATACCCACGATTTTACATGGTTGGTCATTTCCCAACAGAACCTGTCCATAATCTCCAGAAACATAATCTATGAAGTATTCCTTATGTGAGGTAGCATGGAATGAAGCACCACTATCAATTACCCAATAATCACTATTTCTATCAAGAGATAAGATTAAAGCATCTTGTAGAATTTGTCCAGTGAATATTGGCTTCAAGTGTTACCATTATTATCATTACCTTCATTTCCATCACCCTTTCTTTGCCAACAATCCTTCTTGAGATGACCCTTTTGCCATAGTGCCAACACCGTAGCTTTCCTTTTCCACGTGATTTGGATCTCGCCTTTGGATTTGCCACGATGTGAACTCTTGCCTCTTTCTCTTCCTCTTCCTCTATTCTCAATAGTTAAGGCGGTGCTAGATGATTCTCCCGTGGTTTTTCTTCTCATGTCCTCACCGAGTATCACACCAACCACATCATCAAATTCTAATTTATTTGAACTCGAGCGTAGTTACTTACCGCCATTACCAAACTGCTCCAACTTTCCGAAGAGAGCATAAGATTAATAAGGCCCTAAGCTCATCATCAAAATCCAATCCTACCGAATGCAATTGATTAGTGACAATATTAAATTCATTTAAATGATCATGCACAGATCCTCCTTCACTCATTTTCATGTTAAATAACCTTTTCATTAAGAATACCTTATTTGATGCTGATGGTTTCTCATACATCTTGGCCAACTTATCCATGACTCCCTTGGTAGTCTTTTCATCGGAGATGTTGAAGGCTACGGTGGCTCCCAAGCACAGCCTCACAGTACCCAATGCCTTTCTATCAAGGAGACTCCACTCCTCATCAGACATAGTTGAAGGTCTCTCTCGTTTCCCCTCAAGAGGTAAGTAAATATCCTTCTGGTACAAGTAATCCTCCATCTCGCATCTTCCATAATTGAAAGTTCTGGCCATTGAATTTTTGAACTCTAAACCTCCCTTCTTCCGCCATTGCTCCCACTTGATCCAAAAATTCTCCTTCTGTCAAGTGCACCCAACAAAACAACCGCTCTGATACCACTTGTTAGAGTAAATCACTATATAAAATATAGAAAAGCAATTATAGTGTTTCAAACTTTAACAACAGAATTAACAAAATAAGACAAACACACAGTAGAAGAGACAACGATTTTAACGTGGTTCACCCAATGTGGGTTACATCCACCAAGAATTTTCAGTCCTTTCTTTCTCAATCCAAGCAATAGAGGGTTACAACCTACAACAAACATCTGCTGTAATTTCCTCTCTATATTTACAAGGAATCAACACAGTAATTTTCATTGTATACTCTGTTTTTCCTCACAACTATATATAAGAAAAAAATAGAAAAAAAACTGCTTTTCTTAATACATTCCAAGATTAACACTGAGTTCCCAACACCTAATTTTGGGATAAAAACAAAAAAACTTTCCCTGGTCTGTCCTGTTGTAAATCCGAAAACTTTCTCTGGTAGACTAACAGACCGTAAATCTGGAAACTTTCCCCGCCCGTCCCGCAGTAAATCCAAAAACTTTCTCTCTTTAGCCTCCTCATAATTAGGCTCCATTCCTAACAATTATTATATATATATATATATATATATATATATATATATATATATATATATATATATATATATATATATATATATGAATAATGCATTTCAAAATAAATATTAATAACAAATAAATATTTTCAACAACTACTCACATAGACTCTTAAAAATACCAAATATTTTTAATAGTTGATGGATTATCTTGTAAAACCAAAGAACTCACCCAGATACAAAACAATGTCATCTAAAAATTGAAAATATTTTATCCTCCTCTTTTTAGCAAAAGGAGTGCCAATACTCCCTAGAATTCGAATCCAATTGTAAAGTTTGCTATCCATTTTTTTTTTTAATTTAAACTTATAAAAGCTATTATTTCAAAATTTAAACTATAGAAAAGACTAATGGATTAATTTAAATAATATTTAATCTTTAATATAATATTTTAAGGGTAAATAATACATTCAAAATAAATATTAATAATAAACAAATACTCACATATACTTTTAAAAATACCAAATATTTTCAAAAAACGTATCTGGGAAGGTTTAACAACAATTAACTAGTCTTGGGGATTGGCCATGTGGGCGACACATAAGTGTTTCTATTTCATATTATTTTTAAATCATTGGGTACACTTCACTTTATTTTTTTTACGAAGCTAAAGCCTAGCCAGCAAAACTAAAAACTGGAGATTGAAGCTGAAGCTATCCAAGAAAGATTGAAGACTAAAATCAACTACAAAGAATAAGAAAGGAGTAAAGCAAACACAAAAATAATGGGGCGACACCACAAAGGGAGCTTCTGCCTCCCAATTCTCTCGTAAAGAGGTCACTTTAGATTTTTTTTTTTATTTGGTGGATGAAGGGGTTTTGAAAGGTTTCCCAAACCTTTTACATAGGAAGTTTTAAAAGGGTCCCTGAACCTTTTACACATCAATCAAGATTTTCAACAACAACCCAAAATGGAGTACAATACAGGATGAATCTAATGATATTTGAGGAAAGCCCACAAAGGAGACCAAATGAGACTAAAATAAAATTGGTCCAAGCAAAGCTTCTTAAAATGAATTTTGAACTTCCTACCTAAGATGGGAACCTTGGATCAATAACCCAAAATTTGAAACAAAGGCACCGAAGTTTAAGCACAACAACACAACATGCCCAAATGAAGATCAAATTCAAAGTTAAAATTCTTGCTCAACCCAGGAACCCTCGATTAGGAAACCTAGTCCAACAACCTTCAACATCCATTGATCCTACATCTAAAAAAGCTGAAACATGCAAAGAGAACACCAGTTGCAAGAAATACTGATCTAAATTTAAAATACAAAACACCAAGGTCCCAAATAGAAACTTTTGGCTCAAACCCTACTGGAACCTATGTAACTACCACTTAACATTCAATGGGTACCCAAAAATCAGAAACTGGTGGATCCATTAAACCTGTGCTCCCACTACCCACTGCCCAAAATAGGACTTCATAGCCGATAAAGGATCCAACAATAAATAAAGGATTCATCAAACAACCAAAACCCTCGAATCTACCTAAAGCTTCAAGAAATAGGTTTTTCATGCTTGAAGCCCATAAAACACACCGATAAAACAACGTGATAGGAAATGGAGTAGAGCACTCAAAAAGGAAAGTCATGAAAACCCTAGGAGCACTTAGAAAAACACAAATCCAATTCAACCAAAGGAACTAGATCTTATGGCTAGCCCACTCCCAGCAACCAAAACCTATCAATCAGAATGGCCAAACAACATCAACAAGTCTCCACTAACCATAAATGCACATAGTCTCCCCTAAAAATTAGTCAAAGAAGGGGTAAAACCAAAGGATATCATGGCGAGATCATGTTTGTCCACCACTACAACCAGTCGCCAAGTCACAGGAGAGTAAACACTAGCCAAACCAGAGGAATCTATAACCTAGAGTGAAAGAGACTGACAAACCCTCCATTGTCGAGGTGGATCCATTAGTTGCCCAACCATCCCCTAGCCCCCCAACTAGGGTTTTAGCTAACCCAACCTTCTTTTGAGCTACAAACTAAAATGAGAGAATAGGGTCATCAGCCAAAAACCTTCTTCGCCCATTTGGACCTCCACAAAACTACAAGTCCATGCTTCCAAAAATCTTGACTTACATAGGGCCACATAGGGCTGCTAACCCTAAGGCTATGCAGGGCCACTAACCCTAGGGCTGGGCAGGGCCAGTTATAGTCGCTAACCCTAGGGTCATGCAAGAGGTCAGTTTAGATTAATAATAAACAAATACTTACATATATTCTTAAAAAGATTAAATATTTTTATAATGATGGAATTATTTTGTATAATCAAAGAACTTAGTCAAATACAAAATAATGGTATCTAAAAATTGATAATATTTTCTCCTTCATCTCTTTTTGGAGTGCAAATACTTCCCAAAATCCAATTGCAAAGACATCCACTATTGTTAATATAAACTTATAAAAATTATTATTTCAAAATTTAAACTATAGAAAGACTAATGGATCAATTTAAATAATATTTAACCCTAAATATATAATATTTTAAGAATGAATAATGCATTCAAAATAAATATTAATAAAAACAAATACTCACATATACTCTTAAAAATACCAAATATTTTCAACAGTTGATGGGATTATCTTGTACAACCAAAGAACTCATCTAGATACAAAACAATATCATCTAAAAACTAAAAATATTTTCTCCTCCATCTCTTTTTGGAGTGCAAATACTCCCCAGAATCCAATTGCAAAGCTTGTCATCCACTATTGTTAATATAAACTTATAAAAGCTATTATTTCAAAATTTAAACTATAGAAAGACTAATGGATCAATTTAAATAATATTTAACCCTAAATATATAATGTTTTAAGAATGAATAATGCATTCAAAATAAATATTAATAATAAACAAATACTCACATATAATCTTAAAAATACCAAATATTTTCAACAACTGATGGGATTATCTTGTACAACCAAAGAACTCAACCAAATACAAAACAATGTCATCTAAAAACTGAAAATATTTTCTCCTCCATCTCTTTTTGGCAATAAGGAGTGCAAATACTCCCTAGAATCCAACTGCAAAGCTTGTCATCCACTATTGTTAATATAAACTTATAAAAGCTATTATTTTAAACTCTAAAATGTATTAAAGAAGTTGAGCCCAAGGATTTGATAGGAAAAGCATTAGAATTTGCATAGATAACCAAAGAACAAATACAAATGATCATCCTATATTAGTCTGTGGAAAGTGGATCTAATCAACCATACCTAGCTTAGATTAGAAGATGCTAACCTAGGAGATATGCCCACTAACAACTAACAATAAAGTTAGTGAATAACATAAATAAATAATGAAATAATAGAGATAACCTAGTTACCCTAACATCCTCCCATATTACATTAGTTTAAAATACAAAGGGAGTTGCAAAAAAACTCAAATTTGACACGTGCAAGTGCCTTAGGCAAAATGTACGCAACTTGATCATTGGTGGGAATGTACTGAAGTTGATTGTCGTGCCTTGGAACCTCATCTTGAATGAAGTGATATTGAGTGTCAATGTGTTTGGTACGTTCATGATACACTGGATTCTTGACAAGCTTCAAAACACACTGGTGGTCACAAAATAAATGAATTGGAGATTTAGATGGATGACCCATACTTGTCAAGATGCAATGGAACCATATCGTCTCACACACTGCTTCTCATGCAATGTGATGCTCTGCCTATGAAGATGAAATAGAAATCACCTATTGCTTCTTGTTGTGCCAAGAGATAGGATTGGATCTAAGACAAAATATATATCCTAAAGTTGACTTTCAATCATCATATGACCTGGTATAGTCTAAGTCTATGTATCCTTTCAATAAGAATTAATCATTCTTCTTGTACTCTATGCCATACTCAATAGTACCACAAACATAGTGAAGAACACATTTTATTGCTTTCCAATGACTGACCTTAGGCTCCTACATGAACCTCAAAATATAATTTACAAAAAACATGATATCTGGTATAGTGTTGGTTAGATATATGAGAATCTTGATCAGCTGGTGATCAGTTGGTGATAGAGAGTACCATCTACCTAAGGAGAATTATCATACTGCGATAACTAAAGTCTTGTTTCCATTAGATTTACCATAGGATTACAATCAATCATGTGATACTTCTCTAACAATGTCTTGGCATACTTTTTATGTGACACCTTGATGCGATGCTTCTTCTGGCTCACTTCCAAGCCAAGACAATAGTGAAGAAGTTCTAGACCTGTCATCTCAAAATATTTTCTCAAGTCACCTTTGAATTCAACTATCAATTTTTTTGAGATACCTGTGATAATAAGATCGTCTACATAGAGTACAAGTAGCACTATTTCATAACCTTATTTCTTGAAATAAATATTTGTATCTGAAGGACTTCTCTTGAATCTATGTTGCAATAGGTGATCATCCATCTTAATGTACCAAGCTTGTGGAGCCTGTTTCAAACCATACAAGGACTTGGACAATTTGTAAACTTTTTGCTCTTGGCCTTCCACTTTAAATCCTTTAGGTTGTGAAATATACACTTCCTCTTTGATATCACCATTCAGGAAGGCACTCTTGACATCCATCTGATGTACTTTCCATTTGAACTGTACTACCATAGCACAAAGAACATGAATGGTAGTCATTCGAGCAATAGGTACAAATTTTTCCTCATAGTCAATGCATTCTTTCTGTGCATAGCTCTTTGCAACAAGATGGGTCTCATGCTTATAAATTATTCCATCTACCTTGTACTTCACTTTGTACACCCTTTTGCATCCAATGGGCTTCTTTCCATGTGGCAGATCAACAAGCTTCCAAGTCTGATTTTTCTTCAGAGATATGTACTCAGCATCCATAGCAGCCTTCCATTGTGGCTCACTAAGAGCATATTGTACTATGGTGGGTTCATGCTCATCTAGTGAAAATATAAAAACACTATCATCATCAACATCCACATCTTATGTTTCTCTTTCTGGATCTACAGAAAGCTCCTCAAAGGATTGGCAAAGATCATCAACCTTAGTATTCTTTGTTGCTGCTTTCTCTTATCGAGTCATACTGTGAGTACGAGGTCTATTCAATGTTATATCTGGTGGTATAGATATTTTTGAGTCTCTAATAGTACTTGTATACCACTTAGGAATATTTTTTTGTGGTGAAGAAGAAGGAGGCCTCAACCTTAGACTCATTAAAATCAAGGTATACATTGGATGTGTTATGTGATGTGAAAGCTTCATCAAATACCTCATCTCTACTGACATGAATCTTATTGGTGAAAGGATCTAGCAACTGATATATTTTCTAATGCTCATCATAACCAATAAGAACACATTGCAAGGTCTTCTCATCCAACTTCTTCCTCTTTGTTTTTAGTATGTGCATAAAAGCCTTACATCCAAAAATACGTAGATGAGAAATGGAGGGTTTCCAACAACTCCATGTTTCTTATGGAGTTATATCCTTTAGGGCCTTTTTGGGTGCCCTATTCAGTAGGTACACTGTTGTTGTTATATCTTCTACCCAAAATTATTGCTCTAGATGGGCTCTTATAAGCATACAGTAAACCATTTCAATGATGGAACGGTTCCTCCATTTAGCAACTCTATTTTGTTGTAGATTATAGGTAGTAGTGATTTGTCTCTTGATCCCATGTGTAGTCAAATATGAGGAAAATTATTTAGATATGAACTCCCCCTCGATCTAATTGGAGGGTATTTATAGAAGTCCCTGACTCCTTCTCAATAGATTTCTTGAATTACTGGAATTAACTGAAAGCTTACGATTTTAGATGAAGAAATAAAACCCACATCTTTCATGAGTAGTCATCTACAAACAATTGAAAGTATATTTTTTCCACATAGTTGTTTGGCATAGGATCACACATATCGATGTGAACTAACTCTAAATGTTTCTTTGATATTGAAGAGCTCTTTTCAAATGGTACTCTATGTTGCTTCCATGCTAAGCAATTAGAGCACACTAGCAATGTAGAGGAAAATAAGGGAATACCCTTTTTCATATTATATTTACTTAGCTCAAGTAAATATCCAGAACTTAGATGATTGTATCTCTTGTGCCAAAGTGAAGTAGCCTCCTTTGTAGATATTGCCATGGCAACATGAGGGGTGGATATAGCATCTAATGCAAATAAGCCATGCTTGTATGAAGTTGTTGTGATGTGTTTACCCCTCTTGATGATAAAGCAACACTTATTTCCATCCTCAACATGAAAATCAACAACCATATCCTTATCCAGGATTTGAGGGACTGCCAATAAATTATTCGTCAATCCTGGAACATAAAAGACTTTGTCAATATGATATTTTCCATCTGGAAGGGTGACTAAAATTGTGCCCTCACCCTGAACTTGGTAGGTCTTATCATCAATAATAGTTACTGGTTTGCCTTCCTTGGCTTCAAATATCTCAAACCACGATTTATCGTCAGTCATGTGTTTACTGGTGCCAAAATCAATATACCATATAGGATCCTTTTTCTTGGAGGCTATTTGAGTCATGAGCACCTTGTGTGCCCACTCAGAATCTGAATCTAATTCTTCAATAGCAACATTCACCTTGGATTATTTGTTTTTATTTTGTGGTTTGTTATGACCCTTGTTCTTAGGTTGTTTATTCTTGTACCAACACCTATTTGTATCATGTGTATCCTTATCACAAAGTTTACAATATCTCTTATGTTGTTGAGGTTGTTTTCCCTTGGAATCCTAGGAAGAATTTTCCCCTTATAAAAATTACCTTTCTTCTTGAAGCCCTTCTTATTGGAATAGAGGGTTGTATTAGAAGATTCATCTTTTTGAAGTTGGATAGCCTCCTCAGTTTGAAGCAAATTGACCAACTCTACAAAGAATTCAATATTGACTTCAACTCAACCACTCTACATAGAAATAGTTCATATGTCTCTCCATACCTCATACTCAAATTGTGAAGTTGATATTGAAGGTTGAGAATGGTGGAATCATTCTTACCCTCATAGATGGTCTTAAGTGCATCCCATGCATCTTTACCATGTTATTTTTTAGCTATGTGAGGTTGAACATAATATGTGATAGCAAGCAATATGAGCATTCTTTCCTTACTATATTTCTTGTCATATGTAATCAGATCTACACCTGGTGTTGTAGGATGTTTAGTTGTGCCAAAAACAACATATCGCAATTCTTCATTTCTGTCTTTCATGGTGCATAATTGAAATCTTTTAGTAACTTAGTATCTGACATATATTTGTGGATAGTGTCCATAATGAAGGTTCCTTATATCACCAAATGGTCCTCATTTCTTTATACTTGTTAGGCCTTTATATCGAACCTCTCGATATACCCACCCTTACATGAGGGGGACTATAGGTACGTGAGAGCAGAACGATAAGTGGAACATAGGCGATACTAAAAGGGAATCATTTTTTTTATGACACCTACCATAGAAGGTCTTCCTCATGCATGGGGCGTAACTTCCCCTAAACACTTTGGATAGACACTTCGTCAGGATTTACGTCTAACAACAATAACGATTAGGGTAGTGAATGGAGTGAAAAATAACAAAATGGTAAACTTATATCTCCTCGATGATTTATAGAGAACAAGCTCAGACATCATTGTTGTAGTTATGTTAGGCATTAGATACAGTAGCCCAAGCACAACAAATTTACTTGTAAGTGTGGGCCAGAGGTACCTTTTATATCGAACGATGGTGTGCAAATAAATTGCACAGATGGGTTCAATTTTTGGGGACTTAAATGTGCTTGATTTTATACTTTAATGATGTAGTGCAAAAACAATAATGGAAATGTAAATGCAACATACAACAAAAAATGCCCACAAAAAAATTGAAAATCTAGGTGTCGGTTTCCACCGAAAATGCACCTAATTACAATGCCAAATTGCTTTAAAAAAAATGTCATATTTCACTCTCTATTCCCCCTTCATCCTATTTTGATAAATTTACAATAAAATGATATGAAAATGTCCCCCCTGGTTTTGCAAAAAAATACTAAGATGAAATTGAAAGTTTAAGGAAAAAATAAATTTTATACTAATTAAATATAAAAGAGCTTAATTAAATTTGTTAAAAAAATAATTAAGATTTTATATTTAATTAATAATAAATAAATAAATCCTTAAAATAAAAATTTCTCAAAAAATAAAATTTAAAAGAAATACCTTTCGTCGATGGGATTTGATCCTCCGACCTGTGCTCAGCAACGACTTAGCGTGGGCAAATCAACCACACAAGCTACTAGGCTCAATGAAATTGTAGGAGAATCAACCACACAAGTGTATGATTTGACATTGTATGCATTATTTTTTAGATTAATCATCTCATTTAATAGACCATATATTTTTACTTTAAAAATAAATAATGTGTAAGTAGATTCCTTTAAAAGTGATCTTTGTACTAATAAGTTGTTGAAAGTGTGTTGAATATTTTCCATGTTATTATGGTTGGGTTTTTGGGTTAATATATTTGAAACCATGGATTAATATATTTGGGTTAATATATTTGAACCCATGGATAAATATATTTGGGTTAATATATTTGAACCCATGGATTAATATATTTAGATTAATATTTTTGAACCTAAGGATAAATATATTTAGGTTAATATATTTGAACCCATTGATAAATATATTTGGGGTAATATATTTGAACCCGGGTTTTATAGCCATGGTATTGTAAAATCTCTTCTTATGTTGTTGGTATATAAAACAACACTTGCATGAGGGTTTGGGATGGTGAATGTTCGAACACCCCCTTAAAGAGGGGGGAATGAATTTGCAAGTGTGTAGAAAGCGCATATTGCAATTGACAACGATAGAGCAAAAAGGAAGTTACAGTAAATCTGCAGTAGGTTGTATGCATTCAATTTTTTGAATGGAATAAAAGGCCTGGTTATTTTCTCCATGGACATAGACCATATTGGGTGAACCACGTAAATTTGTGTCTCATGTATTGTTTTATTCTTCGACGTTTTATTCTCATATTTAATTATTGCTTACGTTTTATTATTTAATCATAACAACTAGTGTCAGAGTGAGGTTTAAGGTTTCACTTAAAAGGAGGGTTTCTTGGTTCGAGTGGGAGCAATGGCAGAATAAGGTAAGCTTAGGGTTGAGAAGTTTAATGACTAAAATTACCAACTATGAAAGATGTAAATGGAGGACTATCTATATTGAAGGAAAAATAATAGGAAGCACAACAGTAGAATTGGTGAGCTCCAGCAATGGTAGATCTTGTGAGCTTCAGGAGTGGTAGATCTAGTGAGCTTTGGTAGCGGTAGATTTGGTGATCTTTGATAGTGGTAGATCTGGTGAGATTTAGCAATGGTAGAGTTGATGAGCTTTAGCAATAGTATATCTTGTGAGCTTTGATAGCAATAGATCTAGTGATATTCAATAGTGATAGATCTGGTGAGCTTTGGTAGCAATAGATCTTGTGAGCTTCAAAAATGGTAGATCTAGAGATTCAGGTTGGAAATGCTTGTTCTAGTGGCTTTATTGCAAAGTTGCTAAATAAATATCTAAGATGATTTATTGGTTGTACCACAAGTTTTTGGGCAAGTTTTAGGCAAGTGTAGTTGTGGCCATAAAGAGACTGGTGTGGATGCTAGTGGTGGTTTCTTGGTGTAATGTTCATAGAGTTAGATCCATTAATATTTGTAATGTTTTTTTTTTTTTGAATTTACATGGTGGAATCAATAGCCGCCACGAATCTTGGCAGGCTATCCAGCTTTTTATGGCCACCATAGTATTCAGCGCTGTCTTCCCTAGAAGCCGCCACATAAATCTTCGCGCAATCCGTCCCTATAACCACCATGCCACAATCATTTTAAACCTTTTATGCCACTGTAAGCACCAGGAAAGGGACAAGCGTTCAGTCCGAAGAATATTTGTAATGTTTTTTAAAAGTGAATTTTTGGACTATTTTGTTACCTTATCGGTATATAGCTTAGGGTAACATGCGAAGTTAATATGTTTAGATATTGCATATGCAGTGGAAGTAGTTAGCAGATATATGTCCAATCCAAGGAAGGAACATTGAACTAGTATGGCAGCTTTTAGACCCTATGGAAAGTATTCAAGTGGGAGATTATTGGAAATATGTTGAATATTTTCCATGTTATTATGGCCAGGTTTTTGGGTAAATATATTTGAACCCATGGATTAATATATTTGGTTAATATATTTGAACCCATGAATAAATATATTTTATTTAACATATTTGAACCCATGGATAAATATATTGGGGTTAATATATTTGAACTCAGTGATAAATATATTTGGGTTAATATATTTGAACCTGGGTTTTATGACCATGGTATTGTAAAACTCTTTATTGTGTTGTTGGTATATAAAATAATACTTGCATGAGGGTTTGGGTATGGTGAATGTTTTAACACCCCTGCCAAAGGGGGGAACAAATTTGCAAGTAGTAGAGTGCGTGTATTGTAATTGATGGTGATAGAGCAAAGAGGAAGTTACAACTGATCTATTGTAGGTTGTATCCCTTTGGTTTTGTTGGACGAAATAAAAGGCTTGGTTATTTTCTCCATGGATGTAGCCCATATTGGGTGAACCACCTAAATCTGTGTCTCTTGTATTATTTTATTCTTATGTGTTTTATTATTTAATCCTAACAACATAAGTGATATCATGCTTATCAATATGAGAATTTTTACTTATAATATTCTCCATAGTTTTTGTGTCATGACCATTGGTCTTATTGCTCATATAATACCCATAATTTTGAGTCCCTTCATGAAACTTAAATCACTCAATGATTGCAAATAATATGATCACGATTTAAGATGTTTTGATATACTACAAACAAGTTAATGAAGTACAAATTGAGAATTCAATGATTAGATAGTTGTTGATACTATTTTTCATTAAAAGCAAGTATATCTATTGCATAAAATTTTGTTAAAATAGAAGTAATTTAATAATGATGTGAATAAGTAGCAAATTTGTGTCTATTATTAACATGAATTGATGGACATGTTGTGATTAATTATCAACTAATATTTTGAAAAGGAAGAAAATGTTTTGGAATGCATGAATACTATTAAAATAATATATCAACTAGTGTTGGTAGAAAAAATGAAAAATGTGATTACAGGTTCAAACATAATGAGGGATGAGAAAGGCTATCTAATTCTTTGAAACATCTTATAGCCAAAGGTCAATTGTGTCGATCATTGTTTGAAATTATCAAGATAAAAGTGGTTCAATGTTGTGGGTTAAGTAGAGTTTAGTCTAGTAGTCCTTATATGATGGAAAACTAAAAGAAATGCAAACTTATAATAAATGAGACAATATATAAAAGAAATATTTTTTGTAATAAGTTAATCCATGCACTTGATAACTTGTCCAGAATAATAAGTTTTTAATAAAATGAACAACTACATGTCACATGCATACTCATGGTAAAAGTTAAAATTTTGGAGAAGCAAAGAGATAAAATTCTAACTAAATTACATACCCAATATTATTCTATGGATTTTTTATGGCACCATTAGTGATGATGAATATTAAGGTGGAGGTTTTGATATTTGGAGTGAAATATGAAGTGGAAAGCAAAAGTAGTGGAAAGGAGATAAAGACATACATGTTATTGGATAATTTTGAAGGTGTCACAAATAGAACCATTACACTAAACTGATGAGATGAGGTTGTAAAGTACTATTCAAAAGATAGTGGATGTGTAAAGAGAAAGGGACAGGCTTCCATTGATAGGAATAGATTAATAGAACCTTGTGCATAAAAGAAAATTGACTTACCCATATAATCTCATAGATTAAAACTTGGAATTTACACCAAACCATTATATACGAATTGAAATAAAAAATAATAATATCTTCCATAATGTTAATACTTTCCCACTTGGTATATTTTATGTTTTGATTTATGTGATTCAATTGGATACAAAGTGGGCATGTCTTTGTGTCCTCTTGGCTTGCATAATATTTATTCCTATCATTTTGTTGAATGAGATACATTTTCTATGGAGGTTTAAATGCACAAATTGTATCATGAAATTTTGTTTGTGGTGTGCCCAATTTTCATCAATGGGTTTTAAATATGGGGATAGAGTAAAGGGATAGTGTGGGTTGTATAAGGTGTGTATCCTAAGGTGAAGCGGTAATTTCCCTATGGAGGATATCCAAATGAGTGGAGATGATCTCCTTTTAATATATGATTAGTTTGGATTAAAGGTTGAGGTGGTACCCCCTATTTGACATTAAAGTGAGTTTGGATCCTCCAAGGAATGAAAATTGGATTTGGATCTAAGATCATCCACATTCTAGGAGCTCTTAATATATACACCAATTAAATCATATTTTATGAGATGCATGTTTCAAGTATGTTGGATGGGTAAGATATAT
Organism: Wollemia nobilis; assembly: GCA_028583015.1. NCBI lineage: Eukaryota > Viridiplantae > Streptophyta > Pinopsida > Araucariales > Araucariaceae > Wollemia > Wollemia nobilis. The sequence continues at coordinate 906,268 of JAQPPZ010016936.1, forward strand.
CATAATATTGTTCATATTTAGATTGTATATGATGCTTGCAAAGAGGTAAAGAAATCAAGCGTAATCTCCAATTGTGATTTTTTTTAGTAAGTTAGTAATAGATTGGAATTTGTTACAACCTATGTGAAAAGTTGACAAGTTGAATTATGAATATATACATTGTGAATCTCATTTTTTGGATGGTATATCAAGTCAAATTTAATGGAAGGATATATTATAGTATGTATAATATATAGAGTTGAATGCTTGATGTATAATTGTTAAAACTATTTTATTGTATTATCTATAATTTTATTTTAATTGAGAATTTCATTTGTGAATTAAAATTTAAAGAGAGAGTGAGCAATGGCGAAGGGAGAAAGTGAAGGTAGTCATGGTATTTCAAAGTGCAGAGGACCCATGGTAGGATCTATCACAAGTGGTGCAGGTAAGGAACCATCCAATGGTGTTTTCTCCTTCCCCTCGCATGGAAAGGAGCCTCCTGACAAAGGGGACCCGCTTACTAGTCAAACCTTTGGGAAAGGTTTCGATCCAAGCAAACCCAGGGTTGTATCTTATGCTTAGATGATCAACCAAGGCCCCCACACCAAACCCCCATCCCATAATCTAGTGCCCAATGGCATGGATTTAGTGATATTAAAAATTTTGATGTCAAGCTACCAAGAGATGGAAAAAAAAATTCTAGTAGGTAAGTTTATCGAAGGCTGCCCAAACATGGATACCATCAGGAAGTGGGTATATTCCAAATGGAGAACAAGTGGTAATATGGAGATCGTTGCCCTATCCAGGGGTTTTTTTTCCATCAGGATGAACAATCAAGAGGATGCATGTAGAATCCTCATCGAAGGACCTTGGTTCCTAGGCAGAAGGAGCCTTTTAATTCATCAATGGGCTAAATATTTTGATCTTGAAACCCAAAATATCAACGTTACCTCGATATGGGTTAGGATGCCAATCCTCCATTTTCAGTTCTAGCGTGAGGATGTTCTCAAAGGAATATCTAGAACCATCGGTGAGCTGGTAGTTGTTGATTCGTCCACCAAAGTCCGATCACGGATGGTCCATGCTCGCATATGTATCAACGTCAACCTAGACTCTGAGCTTCCCACCTTTGTCAACCTCCTATATGGATCCTCCTACAAAATATGCCAACCCTTGGAATACGATAGTAAATCTACTTTTTATGTGCATTGTCATTCCTAGGGACACCTAAGGAACCAATGCCACACCTTAAAAGCTCAATCTCAAGCTTCTAAAGGTCCTAAAAGGGTACAAAGCATAGCACATGCCCTATAAAAGAGTATATTTGAAACCCTCCTCCCCAAGGAATGTTCCCAGATACCCTGGTCAGTCATATTCAACACCTCAGGGGAGTGAGGAATGATGTCTCAATGCAAGGAAAGGAAGCCCCCTCTGAAGTCAAAGTTAAAAAAATGGCCTCTCCTATAGAGGAGCCCAATTAGGTCTAGGTACCTCCTCTCTCTCCAATTGTTACTACTAATCATATTCAAGATGATTTTCTAATTGTTGATTCTAATAATTCGACCTCTTTCTCCCCCATACCCTCCCCAACCAGATCTGGGTCATCCCTTACCCCTCTTGAGGCATACTATCTCCTTAACAAATATGTGGTAAGCCCTCAGGCTAACCACTATCAGTCTAAAAGATTCAGTGTAAAAAACACCCGAAGCAAAAAATCCTCCATTGACTTTGGCTATGATAAAAAAAGTAGATCATCCACTATCGAGCAAAGGAATAAAGAGACATACGAAGACATGCTAACGAGGCCCAATCAAATATTTTCTCTAGAAATATAGAGCTATAGAAGGATGAACCAAAAGGAAACAAACCTCCCCTTCAACAGCTGAAGGGAGGCAAAAAATCCCAAAAAAAGTTTTAAATGAATATTCTCTCATGGAATGTGAGAGGCCTAAAAAGAGCAGCTAAACAATGCCTAGCTACCAACGTGAGGAAATAGTGTAATCCTACCATTGTAATTCTTCAAGAAACTAAAAATGATGATGCCTCCTCTCTCAAGTCTACCAAAACAATCTGGAGCATGGGAGAATACCTCTACATCCCTTCTCAGGGATCCTTAGGAGGGATCATGTGCCTATGGGATCCATCGAAGGTCAAAATGAGACTCTTGTCGTCTTCCAACATAATCATCAACATATTTTTTATTGTAAGATGAGCAACTTCTCCTGGGTCCTTTCCAATGTTTACGCCCTGAACTCCCCCCTTAAAAGAGCAGCCTTGTGGAATTCGATCAACCAAATAAGAAGCACTTTCAAAACTATCCCTTGGGCTATATCTAGATATTTCAACACCCCCTTCTACCCTTATAACAATAGGGTAGGGCTCAACACCATAAACAAAAGCATGGAGGACTTTAGTGAGTTCCTAAATACAAATGAACTCATTAACGTTCAAATAAAAGGGTCCAGTTTCACTTGGAGCAACAGAAGAACAAGAAGTGGTCTTATTCAGGTGAAGCTTGATAGGTTCCTCATCTCCAAAGAGGTCATTCCATTATTCGAGGATGCATCCCTCCTTGCCCTCCCTAATATCAGCTTTGATCATAGCCCTCTTCTCCTTGAAGTAGGCAAACCCCCCTCTTTCAAGTCCCCTTTCTACTTTGAGTCAATGTGGTTCCATTACCCCGACCTCAGAAACCAAGTCACCCTCTGGTGGCAGCAACCTTTCACTGGTCCCCTTCCTTCCAAATTTCCCAAAAGCTCAAACTGGTCAAGGAGAAACTTAAATTTTGGATTAGGAAGGTCTTTGGAAACATCTTCGAAAGCAAGAAGGCTATCATAGGGAAGCTCCAAGCGATAAAAAGGTAAATCAAATTTGGAAATCAAAGAAGCACCATCAGGGACAGATAATGGGATCTCCTTACTGAGTACCACAACATTATATCTAGGGAGGAAACCTTCTGAAGATAAAAGTCCAGAGCCCTCTAGATCAAAGACGAGGACTCCAATACCAATTTTTTTCATGCATCCACTTTGAGACACATAGGCTCAAACAAAATCCATGAGATCTCTCGCAGTTATGGGTCCACCACCAAGGACATATTTGAGATCATGTCTGAATCTATCTCCTTTTTTAAATCTATTCTTGGCAGCCCCTCTGAGTGTGATGACCAAGCCAAGACCAATCTTTTGGCTAATATTCCTCTCTCCATTCATTTGTCATCTAACTCCATTCTCCTTAGCCCTTTATCCCAAGATGGAATTAAGGAAGCCATTTTCTTCATGCAACCAAACAAGACCCCTAGCTCGGATGGGTTCCCCACCACTTCTTATAAGCTTTATCGGATGTTATTAGTTTGGATGTGTGTGCTACCATCATAGAATTCCAAATCTTATGGTCCATACCTTGTGGTATTAATGCCACCTTCATAGCCATCATCCCCAAGTCTTCCTCTTGTAGGTCTATGTTTGATTATTGGCCTATCAACTTGTGTAACATCATCTACAAGGTCCTCACTAACGTTATGGCAAACAGAATGAAGATGATCCAGTCAAGGTAGCTCAGTCAAATGCAAGAACATTCTTGATGGAATCATAACTATTCATGAAACTCTGCACTCTTCCTCCCTCACAAAGAAGCCTAATTTTTTCCTTAATCTCGATATGAACAAAGCTTTTGATAGGGTCAATTAGGATTTTTTCCTTGATCTCCTCCTCAAGTTTGGATTTCACCCAACCTGGGTCGACCTCATCAAAAGTTGTGTTTCATCCTCCTAGTTTTATGTCCTTGTTAATGGGTCCCCTACTGGTTTATTTTGAGTGTTAGAGGCCTTCGCTAGGGAGATCCACACTCTCCCATCCTCTTCATCATCCTGGCTGACTCCTTAGGCAGAGCTCTCAAAGCTACCTGCCAAAGCCAAAGGATCTCTGGGATCCAGGTTGTGTCAGGTATCAACCTTGTCACCCATCAACAATTTATTGATGACACTATTTTATCCACTCAAGCTTCAGTAATCCAGGCCAAATCCATCAAGCGCATCCTCCTCTAAAAAAATAATGTTGGGAAAAAGGTCAATTTTATTAAAAGTAAATTTTTCTTCATCAATACTCTAGTAGTCTGCCAAATCAAGATATCCCGAATCCTTGTGTGCACCATTGACTTATTCCCATCCTCCTATCTTGGTCTCCCCTTGTTCTTTGGTAACCCCAAGGAATCCATGTGGAACAATGTCATTGAGAGAATCTAGAAGAAGTTATCTACTTGGAAATGGAACATCATGTCTCAGGCTGCCAAGTCCACTCTCACTATGGCTTACCTCTAAGGCATCCCTGTTTACTTCATGTATGTTTTTAAAGTCCCTATTGCAATGTGCTGCAAGATCGAACAAATGCAAAAAAGGTTTCTATGGTCAAGAACTGGTGAGAAGACCATAATACCGCTTGTTTCTTAGGATATTGTGTGCAAAAGCAAGAAGCAAAGAGGGCTGGGGTTGAGAAAAACTTCCAAAATGAATATTGCACTAATGGCAAAACATACAAGGAGGATCCTCACCAACGACACAGCTAAGGATTCAGATTATCAAAAAGAAATATCTTGCTAATCACCTAATCCTGGATGAAGAAATCCCTCTAAGTGGATCGATCTTCTAGAAATCCATCACTCAAACCAGGCATTTGATACAAAAATTTTTACGATGGATTCAAAATTATGGTGATAACATTGATTTTTGGCATGATAGGTGGGTTCAGGATGATCCCCTGATTGATAATATAGATATCATGGGCCTCAATCCTTTTACAGATTCTAACATTGAGATTAGGGTGGCTAACTTTATAACCCATTCTAATAAAAACCCTCAGTGGAAATCGATCAATGGAAATAATTTGTATGAGGTTGCAACCTCCCTATCCATAATCCTCAACTCGACTACCATCCCCACTGGAGAAGGTCCTAACAGGTCAATTTGGAAAGGATCCGACAGTGGAACTTTCAAATTTAAATCAGCTTATATCATCCAAACCTCCTCTCAGATTCTGATCACTTTGTTCAATCTAGTCTGGAGGAAAAAATTTATTCCTAAGGTTAGTTTCTTCTCTTGGATTGCTATCCAAAACAAAGCTATCACTATTGAAAATCTGCACAAAAGATATTTCTTAGTCCCCAACAGGTGCTACCTTTGTATGGATGATTGGGAGTCTACTGATCACTTGTTCTTGAGTTATGATTTTTCTTTCACCATCCTTGGGTACATCCTAAATTACTTTCACATTCAATGGTTCCTCCCCAAGTTCATCAGTGGTATTTTTTTCGAGTGGACCAATCTCTTTACAAATCTAGGATTTGGTTCCTCTGGGATGTGTGCCTTCACCATTTTCTCTAGAATATTTGTCTTGAACACAATAGCAAAGCTTTAACTAACTCCTCTAGGGATCCTCTTTCAATTACCTCTAGATCTATTTCTTTCGCTATCAAAAATGCTAAGCTTGTTTCATGCCCCTCCACTCCCTAGTCTGCCATGGAATCCTTCATCTTCAAAACCCTCATTCCCTGCGAAGGTGAAGTAACTTGCTCCATTTTCTCTATCCACCCTAGAGCCAATATCCACTGGGAGCCCCCCCTAGAAGGATGGATCAAACTCAATTTTGATAGGGCATCAAAAAGAAACCCAAGTCTTGCTGGTACTGGTAGTGTTGTTCGAGACCATCACAGCGAGTTAATTCTTACCTACTCAAAATTTTTGGGTATCTAGACCAATCATGTAGTTGAGGCTATAGCTTTATGAATAGGTATTTGCCTCCTCACAAAGGATTCTAGAAGGCTCTTAATTGAATGATATTCCATGAACATCATCAATTACTTGAATAACTCTAAATATCCATCTTGGAGGATTAGAAACACAATAATAGAGGCCAAAAAGCTTCTATAATATAGAGGCTCTTCAATAGCCCAACACAGGTTCAAGGAGGCCAACACACTGGTAGATTGCATGGCTAACATGGTAGCCTCCCCTATGCATTTTACTATGTGGCATATTCTCCATGATATTTTGGATACAACCAACTATGAGAAGCTAAGGTGTAAATTTTAAGAGTGACATGTCCCTCAATACCATGTCAGAGATGGGTGAGCCTAAGGTTGCTCTAATTTCGAGCCCTTGTCCAAGCATCCGAGTTGTCCTCCATTGGGCATATATCCACAAGAAAATGGAAATCCAACCTAGAAGCATCTCCACCACATTGATTAGGGACTTCCACATCAACAAATACATGAGGAGGTGCCCTAATTTGCGGCTCATGAACCATATTTGTAGCATGATCTCAACTGATGACCCCATCATTGTGAATTGGTATGCATTAGATCATGTCAAAAATCCCCTCTATTATGCAACCATAACCAAAGTAAAACCTGTGGGGACTCCCTATTATCATTGCTCCAAGTCCCAATGCTCCAATCAGCCCTTCCCAAATTTTCTTCGGATCTGTGTTCACCATGTCTGAAGCTGGAAGAATTTCCAAAGTGGTCCCTTTTTTTCCATCCACCTCAACACCCCTCCTCGCCACCCTAAGCACATGCTAACCTTTATTACCAATGTTGAGTCCCCATGCAGTAGTTGGTTTATCACCAGGAATTCCCCTCCCTTTGAGCCTCTCAATTTTTTTATAACAAACCCTGCTAGTTCTCCTTCTATTTTTCATCCTTCTTCGGACCTTGCTCCCTCTGGATATCTGTGTTCCAAAATCCTTCGACCCTTGCTCCACTAGGCCCCCTATACCCTATCCACTGGCCCTCTCTACCTCAATTTTCCCTGTTTCTCTTCCCCCTCGATTCGGTTCCCATGGCCTCTATTTACATGGAGCCAACCCAGCTCAAGCTCAATAATATTGCACAAGCCTTCATGGATTTTAAGGATTTCACTCCTTTCTTGTGCAAGTTCGAAGGGTTGGATGATGAGATTACCAAGGAATTTGTGGATTCCTAGGACAAATACGAGGTCAAATTTTACGACATCCATTTCAAGGTCATGATGGAGCTATTATGTGAAATTACAGGGCTTCCCCTTTCAGACCACTTTAGTTGTTGGGACAAACACAACTAGGAGGATGAAACCGATCAATTTATTGACAAGGGCAATAATCTTGGGTGGGACAAGTCTACCATTTACCGATCCTCTCTACCTAGTCCCTGGAACAAAGTCATTGTTCTAGTCATGCAATATATCATGTGTTGTGACCTTGAGAATATGCTACGAGGTTTCTATATTAGTTTTTTTAATCACCTCTGCAAAGCCAAGCAAGTATGCATCCTAAAATACTTACTTTATTCCCTAACCATCTCCATTGAAAAATACCAGAAATACCTTGCCAAACCCTTGCACCAAGGCCTGCTTGTGGTCATCCTCAAACATGTCATAGCAAATAGAACCTCTCTCCGAAAAGTAACCCTTCTGGCATCCAATCCTCCTTCATCTTCTCCCACCATTTTTGAGACCCACAATGTGAGCCCTCCCAAGGATGAAAAAACCAGCCCAATAGATCATTGTAAACCCTCTCCCCATAAGAGTGCTAGACGCGATTCTTAGAGGAAGTGAAACCCCGCAAAGGATTTTTCACCTACTCCCAAGTCCTCTACGCGCTTGAAAAGGTCTAAGCAGGATAAGGTGTCCTCTTTGACGCATGTTATTTCAGATTTTGACAGTGGCAGTGATGTTTCTTCCTTCCACCTACTCCTGAAGTTTGCCATCAATTCGATGGCAAACATTGCAAAGTTTGGAAATGATACCATAAAAGTCCTCAAATGACTTGCTCAAAAGCATGGTGAGATTTTTGATGATCTAGATAAAATCACCAAGAATTAGGGAGTGGAGGATTATGTTTTTTGGGATTTTGAGTCCCGACTGTAAGGGTAGGGAAGCAGTTTCTGTAATTGGGGCTTCTCTGATGTTTTTTTGTAGATGTGGATTCTCTCATGCTACAACTTCCTTACACTATTTTTTTGGTACTTTCTTCTTTTCTCTTTTCTGGGTTCCTCCAACCTTTCTAGTTGCTTGCAAGGTGCTATGGCCCTTTTTGTACCGATTTTTTGGGATCCTCTTAAAAAATCTTCTTTTTATATATAAATATTCAACTTACCAAAAAAAAATCAAAGAGAGAAAAAAAAATTTTAAACTTTACTTGATGCTAATGAGAAGTGACTATAGAGATATTTGGAAGGAAGATTTTGCTTTATGATTGGAATTCTAAATAGAGATTTTCTTTTTTAAATAAAAGAAAAAATTTTAAATTTTGATATAATATTAAATTCTTAAAAATCAAAAAGGATTTTCTTTAAATTCTATTTGTTGAATAAAAACGAAAATATTGAAATTATGAAAAGTGGAAGAGTGATTTTTGCATCAAATTCATTCTCTAGAAAGTATATATTATATTGAATTTCAATGAAAGTGAAGGTATGAATATGTTGTTTCATTTAGATTAAAAGCTAATTAGGAATATATTAAAATGATAAAAGGTATTCTTCCAACTTTCCTTATTAGAAAAAATAACAAATCATTGAATTCTTCTGTTGGGATGATTGAAGTTACCAATCCTAATTCTTGTCAAATAAAATTAGTTGGAGACCTTCATACATATTGTCTCTAATCATGATAGACATACTTATGAAATTAAACTTCATAATGCTAATGCAATAGCACATAGCCCATATGCTTTAATATTAAGATGGGTTCCAAGTTGGATATCAGTACCCAAATGGAAGGTATATGACATGTAAAATGCAACAATAAATTCATATTATGTGCTTCAAATGATAAACTCCACCAAGACATTTTTCAATGATGACTTTCTAGGTATTAATTTACCTTTCTTTTCTATGATGTGGAATAGTTGGCCATTGCCTTGTGAACTATATTTTGTCTTAAGTTAAAAGAAACAAACAAAATGAATTTGGTATTTGTTGGAATGTATTGTTGGATGTTGGAAAATCCACATGAATCCCCATAACCTATCTCTAATGTAAGAGTTGTTCAAGCTTTACAAGCTAAAAGTAACATTACAAGAGTTATATATATAGTGCTAATTGCAATATCAGATCTAGGCAATGCATTGGAAATGAATTAGAAGCTAACCAAGGTTTAAGATGTTGTTAGGGATAAAATTGTGATAAATATATATAATTAATTTTTTGTAACATTATTAGATAGGATTAGACTCCCCAACATGTAGTGCTTTGAATACATATATTCAATTGTTTAATATACCTAAAGCAACATGTGGATGGTATAATTTGTGCATGAATTGTCTATTAAGTTTTAATCCATGTGTTCCACTCAATAGGTTATCCATGTAAAGGTCAATGTTTCACATACATTATATTTAAGGTTTCAAATGTCTTCTTTCAAGGATATATAAAACAATTATTTTCAAAATCATATGATTTTTTAATATTATTAATTAAATAATAAAATAAAATTAGTATCTAAAAAGTAATTTTTTAAAAATATTATTTATAAAGAAATATTTGTGATTCTAATAAATTTAAATGGTAAGCTCTTAAAAATAATGGGTTATAATATTTGGGGTGTTAATTGGGAGTAAATAATTTTATGCCATAAATATAAGGTCTTAATATCATGGATGAATATTAATACTTGATTAGGTGGCATGGGCTGTTAGGATCCTCAATCCTAACATTATTAGTTAGTATTAGTTAGTATTATTAATCATTTAATTATTATATTATTAACTTATAAAGTGAACCATCACGTCTCTTCATACATGAACCATCATGTCTCTTCACCAACATAGCTTTAGGGTAGATATATATATTAGGTTGGCCATCCATATCAAATCATCCATGAATAATAAGAAGAAGAATAATATAGATTCTAAAGGAGGGAGCCCCCTATAGTGGCAAAGCGATTACAAGGGAGCCCCATTTGAGTGGCCTGCGATTACATTTACATTAATTTGTTAATAATTTTATAGTAAGACCTTAGGGTCTTACCATTTGGTATCAGAGCCATGTGGAACCCAACCATGTGGGATTTGCTCAAGGAACTTCGTCAAATCACTTCTGTGCGTGAGTATCAAACTCGGTTTGAGGATATCACCAAACACAACACAGGGTTGGATGAATCAATTCTCATCAATAAATTCATTAGTGGATTGAAATAAGAAATTAGAATGGAGGTGACAAGGTTCAATCCCTATACCATGATGCAAACCTATGGATTGGCAAAATTAGTCGAAGACAAAATCAACGGACAACATCGATTATGGAAACCACCTATGGAGAATTCATCAACCACTTACATCACTCCCAAGCCGATGCATAATGCTAACCTCGATAAGGCAATAGAAGAAGAAAATGATATAGAGGTAGACATAGTGATGGACACACCTGAATATAGCACTAAATATGGTAACGATGAGGAAGGTAAGGAAGATGAGGAAACCACAAAAGATAAAAAAGAAGAGGAATATGTGGAAAACAAGGACAATGAGCAAGAAATATCTCAATACATTCTCGAAGTGACTCATTATGGCCAAACATGCACTTTACAAGAACTACACTCAAATTCCTCACCAATAGTGAGTTCTTACCATATGACCAAACCTATTTGGAACCAACATAGAGTGACTACACACTCCTTCTCCATTGGCTCTACCAAGGAACCAAAAAAAATATGAAATCATTACCATCACTTTTGATGCATCATTCTGAAGTATTTGAGGAACCCCAAGGGTTGCCCTCCCATCGTCATCATGATTTTCCTAAGGAATATTCTACTATTGTTCTTGGAAACCCCTTGCTAATGCTTCATCCTTCTCGATATCCCTACCTACGAAAGGATGCCATTAAAAGAGTCCAAGAACTTACACAAATCCTTCTTGTAAAACAAAGGAAAAATCTTCTCACTTTGATCTTTGAGGACAAAGCTCTTTTTAAGGAGGGTGGTATGTTAGGATCCTCAATCCTAACATTATTAGTTAGTATTAGTTAGTATTATTAATCATTTAATTATTATATTATTAACTTATAAAGTGAACCATCACAACCCTTCATAACGTGAACCATCACGTCTCTTCATACGTGAACCATCATGTCTCTTCACCAACATAGCTTTAGGGTAGATATATATATTAGTTTGGCCATCCATATCAAATCATCCATGAATAATAAGAAGAATAATAATATAGATTCTAAAGGAGGGAGCCCCCTATAGTGGCAAAGCGATTACAAGGGAGCCCCCTTTGAGTGGCTTGCGATTACATTTACATTAATTTGTTAATAATTTTATAGTAAGACCTTAGGGTCTTACCATGGGCTCAATCAATTAAATATGACTTTCAATGATAATATGAGTATATTATATCCTTATATAGGCCTTACTAAACAAACCCATTTAGAGTTATTCTAGAATCTCCTAACAATGACATATATAGATAGATAGATAGATTATATGGGATTGAAAGGGGTCTCAGTCATAGTACATCATGACCATATAGTGGTATTACAATAATATTTTAGAAATTATATATATATATATATATAGAGAGAGAGAGAGAGAGAGAGATATTGAAGAACACAAGCTTATACTGAGAGAGGGGGTGAACAATATAAGATAAAACTTTTTACTTTTCTTTCCAAAGTAGTATTATCCAATATCATCAATTGCAATAATGAAACAATGCACAAATCATCACACACATAAGAGACACAGATTTAACATGGTTCACCCAATGTGGGCTACGTCCATGGAGAAAATATTTCTTATAAATTTTCTCAACAAATCTCTTGGGAACCAATTCCCTATTACAATGTTTATGGGCACCAACCCAAAGGAGACACCAATCCCCTATGCTCAAGTTCGTGGACCTCTATCCATAGGAGACACCAATCCCCTTTGCTCTGGTTCGTGGACCTCTATCCATAGGAGACACCAATCCCCTCTACTCTAGTTTGTGGACCTCTATCCACAGGAGACACCAATACCCTTTGCTCTAGTTCATGGACATCTATCCACAGGAGACACCAATCTCCTTTGCTTCTAGTTTTGTGGACCTCTATCCATAGGAGACACCAATACCCTTTACTTTGGTTTTATGGACCTCTATCCATAGGAGACACCAATCCCTTTGCTTCTATTTCATGGACCTCTATCCATAGGAGACACCAATCCCATTTGCTCTAATTTATGGAAATCTATCCACAAGAGACATCAATCCCATTTACTCTAGTTCACTCCAAATCCTACTCAAAACTACTCCAAACCTACACACAAGGCTTGCTCAAATATGCTCACCAAGACCTGCTCAAATATACTCCAAGCCTACACAAAAGGCTTGCTCAAATATTCTCACCAAGACCTACTCAAATTTACTTCAAGCCTACACACAAGGCTTGCTTAAATTTACTCCAAGCCTACACACCAGGCTTGCTCAAATATGCTCACCACAACCTGCTCTTAACTATGCTCAAATATGCTCATAATTCTGCACCAAAACCTGCTCACAACTCTGCTCAAACCTGCTCATAACTTTCCCAAATATTGCATACAAACAATGTTCATCTATATAATGATGTCATCAAGTGCTTTATCTAATATTCAATGTGCTTTCTTCAACTAAAGTAGTTTAGACATATTCTACCCAGAATTCATTTAACCTCTTGAACATATAGAGAATGATATGCACTAACAAATGCTCAATATGTTCTTCATATTCATTAAGTCTATCACTTTCACATGTCTCACATTTATTTCATTTTAAAGGTAGCTCTAGTCTAGCACTTGAAAACTGACCTGGTAATTGCTGATTTGCACCTTCACTCCAAAACCAATCACAATGCACAAGTTTACCTTTTTCATCTATTCCCAAAATCAATCATGAAGATGCACAAATTTGCTTCACAAATCTGATCTATTATACTTGCACATGCATTCCCAAATCCTCTCAAAATCAATGCATAGATTTGCTTTACAAGATTGGTCTATAACCCTTGCAAGTTCATTTTCAAATCCATTCAACAATAATGCACAACTTTATTCTCAAACCCTAGCACATATATTTCCAATTTCATTCAACAATAATTCACAATTACTCCCAACTTCAATCAATCACTAATGACACAAACTAAACCCAAAAAACCTTTCTCCAAACATATGACAACTCAACCACCTTAAGAAGGAATTAAATCACCATACCTCTAAAACTACCTTGATGATGATGTGCCTTCAAAACCTACTTCAAAATAATTTCCCTTTCTTGTCCCACTTCAAAAACTGGTTAGCAAATCTCTTTTTCAAATCATCCACATTAAATTCCTTCTCAAAAATATGTGCACAATAAGACTTGAAAATAATGCTTTATAACTCCTTTTTAGTCTCCAAAATAAAGCTTTCAATAATGAACAAAACCCCTCAAATTTTCCCTTTTCTATCATGCAAAGAATACAATCAACAAATAAACCATAATCACACCTTATAACTCCTACTTTCACAATACACAAAAATAATTTTCAATACACCCCAAAATACCTTATAACACCCAATAACATAATGTGCAAATGACAACTTTTAATTCAACCTCATACACCTTATATCTCCTTTACTAATGCACAAAATAAATTTAACTTTATACTCCCTTACACAATATCTGAAATGCAATTTTCAATTAATCACTATATACCTTATGACTCCAAATAATATGTAAAATATAATTAATTCCAGCACACCTTATGACTCCCTAACATAATCAAACACGATGCATACCTTATAACTCCTAAAATAAATTTTAATCAAAATTTTGCCCTTACCAACACACAACTACCACGAATCGAACCTGCCACCTCTTGCTTGCCCACGCCCTAGTGCAAGCTAGGCTGCCGCTTGAGCTAGCTGCCCACACGAAACTTAAAGCACGTGAATAGCCTCTTCAACATCTTCTGCAATTTCTTTGACCAAAATTTCAACCAAAATGGAGCCACTGTGAATTGACCCCGTGACCTCCTTCTTGCCCACGTCTTAGCACAGGGACGGCCTACCATCTGGGCTAGCCACCTAGATGGAACTACGAACGTATTGTCTTCTATTTGTCTTTGATTTTAGCTCTACCTCAAACAACATGTGCACTTCCCCTTTCTTTTCTTCTACCCTCTGCGAACTCTGTGTGAATGGATTTCGATTGGCGCACATTCAAAACCTTAGCTCAATGAATTATTTGCCCTCATTTAAATATGCATTTCGATTACTCCTTGGAAACGTCGGTGTTGTATTTGCTTTTTGATTTTTTGATTTTACATTGGTGCCTTTTAACCTTACACTTGTTTATATTATAATATTTAAAAAATATTATAATAATAGCTTTTAACCTTTTGCCTCCCTTTGTGGTATTTAAATATTTTTCAAGCAAATAAAACCTTGTCCTTTTCTTGCAATATTTAATCCCAAGCCTTTTAAACTTTTGTCTTTCTTCATAATATTTAAATTTGACATTTAAATATTATAACCCTTCTCTTAGAAAAATAACTTCTTTTGCCTTGAATTTTTGTTCATTGCTTGCTATCAAAACCATGGGGAATATTTTTGCCTTGACAACCATGCACCTTTGACATCAAAATATTTCTGCCTCATGTACCCTTTGACATCAATGACAACTCAATATACTCAATATTTCCAACAATATCCCCCTTTGTCATTGATGGCAACCCTACAAAAAAAAATTCTTTGACTGCAATTGGATTCCAAATCTGCTCCCCCTGACAAGTTGCTCCCCCTCACTAAATTATCTCCCCCTTTGACATCAATGGCAAAGGGCTCCTTTGGGGCTAAAAATAAGACACTTAGCATAGCCCCCTCACCACCTCCTTTTCTTGAGGTGATTAATTTTGGGATGGGAGTGAAACTCCCAAATTTCTATGCTCCTCTTCTTGTTTAATTTTATTTCTCCAAACTTTTGAAGTCATACCTCTTTGAACATTTTGAGCATCCTTTTTCTTGCTTGTCTTTGGAAGTTCCGGAAATTCTGTTCTACAGCACTTTGCTCTATGCCCAAAATTATTGCAATTGTAACACCTGATGTTGTAGTCCTTGAAAGGTGCAAATGAATCCTTGGTGAAGCTATAATCATTCTTACCATAAACCCTGCAATGTATAGCTTTATGACCAAAATTATTGCAATTGAAACACATGATGTTGTAGTTCTTGGAAAGTGCAAGTGACTTGAAATTTCTCTTGTTGAGGCCATAATCATTCTTACCATGAACCCTGCAATGTATAGCTTTATGACCAAAATGATTACATGAGAAGCAATAACCCTGGAAGAAGTATTCATCTTGCTTTGGAGGATATGGTCGCATGATTCTTTCTTTGCTTCTTTTGTGTTGGTCCTTGTTCCTTGATGATTCTTTGTTTTCTTCCTCATTGATGTTTCCACTTCTCAATTCATCAATACAGGTCTTAGATTCTTCTTCAAACATTTTCTTTGATGCTTCTATTTATTTTGAGCTTGACTCCCCCTTTTCTTTCTCTTGACCTTCTTGATCTTCCTCAAAACCAAGTCCAACCTTCATAAATGGAGATATTTGTGCTTTGATAATATCATTCAAATATTTTGAGATTTTCCTAAACTGATATATCTTATTATTAAACTTTTCAAGTCCTTTCCTTAGAGTGACAACTTCATGTTCTAGTATTTCACATTCTAGCTCTTTTGCCTTTAACTGTTCAACCATACCTTCTTCAATTCTCCTTGCCTCTTCAACCTTAACTTTTAAGTCAGTGAGATCTTGTAGAAGTTTTGCCTTTGTTTTTCCATCTTCTTGAACTTGAACCTTCAATTCTGAATTCTTCTTTCTAACCCTCTTCAATTCTTCAAGAGCAACAATAAGTTCCTCTTTTATGTCAAATGTGGCTTCCTTTTCATATTCTGAAACTTTCTCTTCTTCTTGGTCTTCAATAACAGGAGCATCTTCTTTCTCTTCTATGGCCAAAAATAGAATCTCTTCTTTTTCACTATCTGAGAGGCTTTCATCACTATCACTGGAAGCACTACTTGCTTCTTCAACATAAAATATTTTCCTGTGCCTTTGAAAAATCTTCTTCTCATGCTTGCCTTGACCATGCCTATTTTTCTTTTCATGATAGAATTTTCTTTCTTTCTTTTTCTTGTATTCATTTTCCTCTTCACTGCTACTATTTTTCGCTTGTGGACAATTAGTTGCATAGTGACCAATGTTACCACAACTAAAGCATTTCATAGTCTGCATATTTCTATGTTTTCTTAGACCCTTCTTATTTCTTCTCACAAAGTTAGCCTCCTCTTCACTGCTTGATTCATCACTTGATTCTCGTACTTTATATTTTGCCTTCTTTGAAGCTTTGAATGTTGCCTCTCATTTGGATGTTTGTTCTTTTTCTATCCTCATCTCATAGGCTATGAGTATTCCATGTAGCTCATCCATACCTAAAGTTTTGAGATCCTTCATCTCTTCTATTGTTGAAACCTTTGCATCATACCTCATAGGGAGTGACCTCAATATTTTCTGAACAATAGTAGATTCCTCAATATTTTCTCCAAGTCCACGAATAGTGTTGACAACCTCATCAACATGAAGTAGATACCTAGCAATATTTTCCTCATATTTCATCTTCAATTCTTCAAACTTCCTCCTGTGTGTTTGAAGTTTTGCCATTTTGACCTTGTCATCTCCTTCATATGTATTCTGTAACTTATCCCACATTTCTTTTGTTGAAGTGTAGTGCATGACTTTCACAAATTCTGATTCACATAACCCACTTAAAATAGCATTCATTGCCTTGGCATTACTTTCATATGGTTTCTTACCACTTGCATCTGTGGGAGGAGTTGTAGGTGGTGTGAACCCATCCTCAACTGATTGCCATGTATCATATCCTTGTGCCATCAAAAATATCTTCATCCTTATGCTCCAGAAAGCATAGTTAGTCCCATCAAACAATGGTGCCCTATTTGATGAAAACCCTTCCTGATGTGCCATTTGTGTTCCTGTAAGATCTACCTTCAAGTTGTTAGGCTTTCATGAAGGAACCCACTCTGATACCAATTGAAGAACACAAGCTTATACTGAGAGGGGGGTGAATAGTATAAGATAAAACTTTTTACTTTTCTTTCCAAAGTAGTATTATCCAATATCATCAATTGCAATAATGAAACAATGCACAGATCATCACACACATAAGAGACACAAATTTAACGTGGTTCACCCAATGTGGGCTATGTCCACGGAGAAAATATTTCTTATAAATTTTCTCAACAAATCTCTTGGGAACCAATTCCCTATTACAATGTTTATGGGCACCAACCCAAAGGAGACACCAATCCCCTATGCTCAAGTTCGTGGACCTCTATCCACAGGAGACACCAATCCCCTTTGCTCTGGTTCATGGACCTCTATCCATAGGAGACACCAATCCCCTCTACTTTTAGTTTATGGACCTCTATCCATAGGAGTGTTGGACATTTTGAGTCCCTAAGCTAAAATGTTGTCATTGATGTCAAAAGGTTATTTGATGTCAAAAGGATCTATGATGGCATGCACTATGTTTTGTGAAAAGTGCAAGGAAAGTCTTTTTGTGAAAACCAAGGCAAGGAAAAATAAAAGGTTTTATTTAAAACCATGGATGGCAGATTTGAAATGGGTTTTTCTTAAAACCCAAGTTGGCTTTTCGTTTCATCGAAAAAGGTGCCCCGGTGATGGAGATATTTAATTTTAAATATTTAGTTTAATTTTAAATTATTTAAAATTTAAATTTAAATTTTAAAATTAAAATAAAAGTAATCCGCCGACGTCGTTGAATATGAGGGAGAAGACTATATAAAAGGATGACTAAGGTTTATTATTCCTCATCCTTGCTCTTGTGGTTAATGCGATTATTAGAAAGCGAAAAGAGCTCGTGTGAAAAACGTTTAAAGGCAGAGGTAGCGAATAAGTTGAGGTGTGGTCGATTCCAAGACATCGTGGGTAGTGTGGTCTGTTGGCAACTCGAGCAGCGCAAAGGCATTGGGAGGCAAGTGGTTGAGTGTTCGAATCATGTGCACTTCATTTTGTTTGAGAAAGGAGAAATTTGTTTTGCGTTGGCTGTTGCGTGGAGGATAAAGGAGAGTGAGGCGCCTTTGGTCTTGTGTGGAGCGCTAGCTCACGTGGTGCGCAAGTGCCGTTAGGACGTAGGAGCCGCAGGACTCAGGTTCGAATCCTGCGAACTCCCTTTTGTTGTGTAAAAGGGAAATAGTGTGTTGGTTGTGGTTTTTCGTGTGCATGTTGCCAAGGTTTATATGTTGTGTTTGATATTCCGAAATTCATGCCAAGGTATGCATTAAAGTTGTAAAAGAAAATTAAAACAAATTTTTGTTTTATTGGGTGCTAAAAGTTAGTTTAAAATCTGTGCATAAATTTTATAGTAAAAGTGGTTTTTGGAGAGATAAGTAGGTAGGCATAGATTTTAATTTCTTTAGGGTATAAGTGGTTTGAGGAGTAATAAGGATTATTACTTATTTGGCACATTGTTGAGATGTTATTTGGAGAGTGCTTTTAATTATTGAAACATTCTTGAGAAAAATATTTTGCTTGAGGGTTATTGAATATATCTTTGGTGGATGTGATTATTGAGTTGGAGTAAAAGGGTGTAAATTGAGTTATGCTTTATTTTGTGATTATTATTTGAAGTCCACTAACCCTCATTGAGATTGGAAAGGAAAGTTGTGTTGAGTGTGGCAGATTTTGTGGACAACTTCTTGGCATTAATAAGGTATGGGCAATATTCTCTATTGATTGTTTATGGTGGTTGATTTCTGAAATATCATTGGAGAGAAAAGGATTGATTGTGGTTTCCTTTTCGAAAGTGTTGGTTTAAATGCTTCAAGGTTTTCTGGTTTGAGTGTTGTGATTAAACCTTGTTTTATAAGCATTGTTGTTGAAGCCCATTGGTTGAGCAAAGAACTTGAACTTGAGTTAGAAAAGAACATGAGTATCATTGTTATGTGAGATTTGTGGTTGAGCATTGTTGGAAACATTTTGAGTTGATTGATTCATGCTTGGACTAGGGTTTGTGAGAAAGAGTTGTTCCTAGAGGTGATTGGTTGAGTAGAGTTGTTTGAGCCTAGTCAAGTGAATGTGTGAAGTGGTTGTTCAAGTTCCATAAAACAAACTATTCTATATTCTGATTTGAGTTGAGAAAGAAATTGAGTTTGTGAATAGAACATATTGAGTCTCTAACAATTCTCTTTATGCTTCTATAATATTGAGCTGAGTTGATTTGAGTTGAGATTGATTTGATTTGAGTTGAGATTGGGATTTGAGTATAGAACATATTGAGTCTCTAACAATTCTCTTTATGCTTCTATGAGATTGAATTGAGATATTGATTGAGCATTGAGTTTAGAACATATTGAGTCTCTAACAATTCTCTTTATGATTCTATGAGATTGGACAAGTTCTGTGTGAGCTTGTTAAGCTGATTTGAGGCAAGTCTTTGAGAAGGCTTGTGGACTGATTTTGAGTAAGCTTTTGTGAAAGCTTGCTATGTAGATTTGAGCAAGTCCTAGAGAGGACTTATTGAGTAGATTTGAGCAGGTTATGAGTGAACCTATTGAGCAGATTTGAGTAGGTTCTAAGTGAGCCTATTGAGAGATTTGAGTAGGTTCTGAGTGAGCCTATTGAGCAGATTTGAGTAGGTTATGAGCCTATTGAGAGTTCAGTGAACCTATTGAGAAGATTTGAGGAGGTTCTAAGTGAACCTATTGACAGAGCTTTGGAGGTGACAGAGTACAGAGGATAGAGTCTCAATGGATAGAGATCCAACAACCAAGACAATTGAAGATAGATCTGAGTGAGGAGTCTTCAAGTGGAGAGAGATCCACAAGTCAGAGCAATAGAGAGACAGAGTCTTCTAGAAGATCACTAGCCAGAGCAGAAGGGGAAAGAGTTCTCCTATGGAAGAGATCCATGAACTTGAGATTAGGGGATCAACATCTCCTTTGGATAGAGGTCCATAAACATTGTAATTGGGAAGGATTCCCAAAGAGATTGATTGAGAAAGTTTTAGTAAAATATTTTCTCCATGGAGTAGCCCACATTGGGTGAACCATGTAAATTGTTGTGTCTCTATTGTGGATGGTGTTTTATGCATTGCTTTGATTACTACTATTGATATTGCTATCTATACACTGCATAATATTGAATTGAAAGTTGAATTGAAGGAAAAAGTAAAAAGTGGTCTTATACTGTTCACCCCCCTCTCAGTATAAGCTTGTGTTCTTCAATTGGTATCAGAGTGGGTTCCTTCAGAAGAGTTTGACAACTTGAAGGAAAAGTGGTCTAAGAACACAATGGATCAAAAGGATCAAAGAGACAGACCCTTCAATAATGCAATACCAGTATTTGATGGAAGTGACTTCTTGTATTGGTGTATGCTGATGAGATTTCACCTGATGGCACTTGGAAATGAAGTTTGGGATGCAGTGGAACTTGGATATGATTCTACAGTCAATCCTCCGATAGATAAGGAAGGTAAGCTTCTAATGCATGCAAATTCAAGAGCTATGAATGCAATTATAAAAGGATTGGGTAGATCAGAATCTATGAAGGTTATGGATTGTAAAACAACAAAAGATATGTGGGATCTACTACATGACATATATGAGGGTGATAAAGGTGTCAGGAAAGCTAAGATCAGAAATCTCAAAGGAGAATTTGAGAACTTAAGAATGAGAGATGATGAAAATATTCATGATTATCTCAGTAAGATTGATGAACTTGTGCATGAGATGAGAGGTCTTGGAATGAAGGTTGATGAATCAGATGCTTGTGATAAGATCTTGAGAACTCTTCCAAAAAGGTATAGTGAAAAGGTTTCTACTATAGAAACATCAATTGATAGTGATTCTTTGACAAGGAATTCTTTGCTTGGCATGCTTACTACTTTTGAGATAAGAACAAAAGATCCTATTCCTCCGAAAGAAGTTGCTTTCAAAGTGGATAAAAAGAAAAAGGGAAAGCAGATAGAATCGAGCAGTGAGTCATCTAGTGATGAAGAAGCTAACTATGGTAGGAGAGATAAAGGTTCCAAAATATTCATAGATGTTAGATCTATTAAGTGCTTCAATTGTGGAAAGTATGGACATTATGCAATAGAGTGCAAAAAGCCAAAGTACAACAATGATGAAGAAAAATAGGATCACAAGTACAGGGAATCAGAAAGACACAGGTACCAGAAGAAAGGCAAGGATGGACAGAACAAACAAGGAAAGAAGTTCTTCCAAAGGCAAAAGAAAAGCTACTATGCAGATAATGCAAGTAAGTACTCATTTGATAGTGATGCTAGTTTTTCAGACAATGATAGAGATGAAGTCCTATTTATGGTTAAAGAGAAAAGGACTCCAGTTATTCTCAAATGTTTTAGATGTGGTAAATTTGGACATCTTGAAGATGATTGCACTAGAGATGGCTATAGTTTCAGTGATGATGGTTTTGAAGATGCACTTGAAAGACCAGATGAGAATCTTCTAATGGCTTTAGAAGATGAAGTAAGTGATCCTATAGAAGATAAGCCAAAAGGAAGTAATGATAAGGACAAAGGCAAAAAAATAGAGGATTACTCAATAGAGAATGGTTATGATCTCAAGGGAGAACTTATCTATGCCCTTGACACAGTAAAGAAGGTAAGAAAACAACACTCTAAGCTTGAAAATCAGTTTCAAGAATGTGATGAAGAAATATTATTGCTCATAGAAGACTTAGAGAAGTCAAAGGCTAAGGCAAGTAAGTTCAAAGAAAAGTTAGAAGCAAAGATTTTGGAATGTGAGAAGTTAGCACAAGAAGTGGCTACTCTAAAGAAATATTTAAAGGACTCCAAGATCAAGATGAAGAGTTTCACAAATAGCTCTAAGAACTTGGATAAGTTCATTTGTGGACAACAAAGAACATCATGTTCAACAGGTCTTGGCTTTGGAAAGAAATAGGAAAAAGAATCTACTTCAAGTCTTGATGAAGAAGAAACTTTAGAAGAAGATACTTCAGAAGATGATAGTGTAAGTGGGAATGAGACATCAGAGGATGAGTTGGACAATAGAGAGTTCAACAAAGATAGGAACAATGCACAAAGAAGATACAGATGGAACAACAATCAGAACAGAAGACCAATGAGGTCTAGGCAAGGAAGCTTCAATGGGAGATGCTTCTCATGTCACAGGTTTGGGCACATGGCTTCACAATGCAAGTCATATGAAAGACAGGAATATGGAAAAGGATAACTTTTCAAGGATATTGCTACTCATGCAATGGTTTTGGTCACAAGGCAATGAATTGTAGGGTTCATGGTAGAAGAAGATTTGGCTTCACTAGGAGGTATCCTAAGACATTTGCACCTCCAAGGAATAATAACATTAAGTGTTATAAGTGCAATAATGATGGTCACACAACAAGATGGTGTAGAGAAAATATTCCAGAAGTAGGTATGAACAGGAACAGGAACATGGATGAGAACAAGAACAAGAACAGGAACAAGAACAGAACAAGAACTTGGATGAGAACAAAAATAGGAACAAGAACATGGATGAGAACAAGAATAGGAACAGGAACAGAAGTGATGATTACTTGGAAAGAAATAGTGAGAGGATTCAAAAAACTCAGAAAGGAAGAGAGAAAGATAAAGGTAAAGAGCAGTGCTTTCGAGGAGTAGAAATACTCCCACCCCAGAATTAACCACCTCATGAGGAGGTGGGGGAGGGGCTAAGCTAAGAGGCTCATTCTTAGCCTCGAGCCCCAAAGGTGACCCTTTGCCATTGATGTCAAAGGGGGAGAGATTTGTGTATATTAAGGAAAGTTTTGATATGGGGAGAGATTTGATTTTTGAGAGAGCATTGAGCCAGGGGGAGCAGAAAAGAAGGTCAGATTTTAGTAAATGAATATGGGTTGCCATCAATGACAAAGGGGGAGATTGTTGGACATTTTGAGTCCCTAAGCTAAAATGTTGTCATTGATGTCAAAAGGTTATTTGATGTCAAAAGGATCTATGATGGCATGCACTATGTTTTGTGAAAAGTGCAAGGAAAGTCTTTTTGTGAAAACCAAGGTAGGAAAAATAAAAGGTTTTATTTAAAACCATGGATGGCAGATTTGAAATGGGTTTTTCTTAAAACCCAAGTTGGCTTTTTGTTTCATCAAAAAAGGTGCCCCGGTGATGGAGATATTTAATTTTAAATATTTAGTTTAAATTTTAAATTATTTAAAATTAAAATTAAAAAGTAATCCGTCGACGTCGTCGAATATGAGGGAGAAGACTATAAAAGGATGACTAAGGTTTATTATTCCTCATCCTTGCTCTTGTGGTTAATGCGATTATTAGAAAGTGAAAAGAGCTCGTGTGAAAAATGTTTAAAGGCAGAGGCAATGAATAAGTTGAGGTGTGGTCGATTCCAAGACATCGTGGGCAGTGTGGCCTATTGGCAACTCGAGCAATGCAAAGGCATTGGGAGGCAAGTGGTTGAGTGTTCGAATCGCGTGCACTTCATTTTGTTTGAGAAAGGAGAAATTTATTTTGTATTGGTTATTGCATGGAGGATAAAGGAGAGTGAGGCACCTTTGGTCTTGTGTGGAGCGCTAGCTCACGTGGTGCGCAAGCGCCGTTAGGACGTAGGAGCCGTAGGACTCAGGTTCGAATCCTATGAACTCCCTTTTGTTGTGTAAAAGGGAAATAGTGCATTGGTTGTGGTTTTTCATGCGCATGCTACCAAGGTTTATATGTTGTGTTTGATATTCCAAAATTCATGCCAAGGTATGCATTAAAGTTGTAAAAGAAAATTAAAACAAATTTTTGTTTTATTGGGTGCTAAAAGTTAGTTTAAAATCTGTGCATAAATTTTATAGTAAAAGTGGTTTTTGGAGAGATAAGTAGGTAGGCATAGATTTTAATTTCTTTAGGGTATAAGTGGTTTGAGGAGTAATAAGGATTATTACTTATTTGGCACATTGTTGAGATGTTATTTGGAGAGTGCTTTTAATTATTGAAACATTCTTGAGAAAAATATTTTGCTTGAGGGTTATTGAATATATCTTTGGTGGATGTGATTATTGAGTTGGAGTAAAAAGGTGTAAATTGGGTTATGCTTTATTTTGTGATTATTATTTGAAGTCCACTAACCCTCATTGAGATTGGAAAGGAAAGTTGTGTTGAGTGTGGCAGATTTTGTGGACAACTTCTTGGCATTAATAAGGTATGGGCAATATTCTCTATTGATTGTTTATGGTGGTTGATTTCTGAAATATCATTGGAGAGAAAAGGATTGATTGTGGTTTCCTTTTCGAAAGTGTTGGTTTAAATGCTTCAAGGTTTTCTGGTTTGAGTGTTGTGATTAAACCTTGTTTTATAAGCATTGTTGTTGAAGCCCATTGGTTGAGCAAAGAACTTGAACTTGAGTTAGAAAAGAACATGAGTATCATTGTTATGTGAGATTTGTGGTTGAGCATTGTTGGAAACATTTTGAGTTGATTGATTCATGCTTGGACTAGGGTTTGTGAGAAAGAGTTGTTCCTAGAGGTGATTGGTTGAGTAGAGTTGTTTGAGCCTAGTCAAGTGAATGTGTGAAGTGGTTGTTCAAGTTCCATAAAACAAACTATTCTATATTCTGATTTGAGTTGAGATTGAGTTGAGAAAGAAATTGAGTTTGTGAATAGAACATATTGAGTCTCTAACAATTCTCTTTATGCTTCTATAATATTGAGCTGAGTTGATTTGAGTTGAGATTGATTTGAGTTGAGTTGAGATTGATTTGAGTTAAGATTGGGATTTGAGTATAGAACATATTGAGTCTCTAACAATTCTCTTTATGCTTCTATGAGATTGAATTGAGATATTGATTGAGCATTGAGTTTAGAACATATTGAGTCTCTAACAATTCTCTTTATGATTCTATGAGATTGGACAAGTTTTGTGTGAGCTTGTTAAGCTGATTTGAGGTAAGTCTTTGAGAAGGCTTGTGGACTAATTTTGAGTAAGCTTTTATGAAAGCTTGCTATGCAGATTTGAGCAAGTCCTAGAGAGGACTTATTGAGCATATTTGAGCAGGTTATGAGTGAGCCTATTGAGCAGATTTGAGCAGGTTCTGAGTGAACCTATTGAGCAGATTTGAGCAGGTTCTGAGTGAGCCTATTGAGCAGATTTGAGCAGGTTCTGAGTGAGCCTATTGAGAAGATTTGAGTAGGTTATGAGTGAACCTATTGAGAAGATTTGAGGAGGTTCTAAGTGAACCTATTGATAGAGCTTTGGAGGTGATAGAGTACAGAGGATAGAGTCTCAGTGGATAGAGATCCAACAGCCAGGACAATTGAAGACAGATCTGAGTGAGGAGTCTTCAAGTGGAGAGAGATCCACAAGTCAGAGCAGCAGAGAGACAGAGTCTTCTAGAAGATCACTAGCCAGAGAAGAAGGGGAAAGAGTTCTCCTATGGAAGAGATCCACGAACTTGAGATTAGGGGATCAACATCTCCTTTGGACAGAGGTCCATAAACATTGTAATTGGGAAGGATTCCCAAAGAGATTGATTGAGAAAGTTTTAGTAAAATATTTTCTCCATGGAGTAGCCCACATTGGGTGAACCACGTAAATTGTTGTGTCTCTATTGTGGATGGTGTTTTGTGCATTGCTTTGATTACTGCTATTGATACTGCTATCTATACACTGCATAATATTGAATTGAAAGTTGAATTGAAGGAAAAAGTAAAAAGTGGTCTTATACTGTTCACCCCCCCTCTCAGTATAAGCTTGTGTTCTTCAATTGGTATCAAAGCGGGTTCCTTCAGAAGAGTTTGATAGCTTGAAGGAAAAGTGGTCTAAGAACACAATGGATCAAAAGGATCAAAGATATGGACCCTTCAATAATGTAGTACCAGTCTTTGATGGAAGTGACTTCTTGTATTGGTGTATGTTGATGAGATTTCACCTGATGGCACTTGGAAATGAAGTTTGGGATGCAGTGGAACTTGGATATGATTCTACAGTCAATCCTCTGACAGATAAGGAAGGTAAGCTTCTAATGCATGCAAATTCAAGAGCTATGAATGCAATTATAAAAGGATTGGGTAGATCAGAATCTATGAAGGTTATGGATTGTAAAACAACAAAAGATATGTGGGATCTACTACATGACATATATGAGGGTGATAAAGGTGTCGGGAAAGCTAAGATCAAAAATCTCAAAGGAGAATTTGAGAACTTAAGAATGAGAGATGATGAAAATATTCATGATTATCTCAGTAAGATTGATGAACTTGTGCATGAGATGAGAGGTCTTGGAATGAAGGTTGATGAATCAGATGCTTGTGATAAGATCTTGAGAACTCTTCCAAAAAGGTATAGTGAAAAGGTTTCTGCTATAGAAACATCAATTGATAGTGATTCTTTGACAAGGAATTCTTTGCTTGGCATGCTTACTACTTTTGAGATAAGAACAAAAGATCCTATTCCTTCGAAAGAAGTTGCTTTCAAAGTGGATAAAAAGAAAAAGGGAAAGCAGATAGAATCGAGCAGTGAGTCATCTAGTGATGAAGAAGCTAACTATGGTAGGAGAGATAAAGGTTCCAAAATATTCATAGATGTTAGATCTATTAAGTGCTTCAATTGTGGAAAGTATGGACATTATGCAATAGAGTGCAAAAAGCCAAAGTACAATAGTGATGAAGAAAAATAGGATCACAAGTACAGGGAATCAGAAAGACACAAGTACCAGAAGAAAGGCAAGGATGGACAAAACAAACAAGGAAAGAAGTTCTTCCAAAGGCAAAAGAAAAGCTACTATGCAGATAATGCAAGTAAGTACTCATTTGATAGTGATGCTAGTTTTTCAGACAATGATAGAGATGAAGTCCTATTTATGGTTAAAGAGAAAAGGACTAGTTATTCTCAAATGTTTTAGATGTGGTAAATTTGGACATCTTGAAGATGATTGCACTAGAGATGGCTATAGTTTCAGTGATGATGGTTTTGAAGATGCACTTGAAAGACCAGATGAGAATCTTCTAATGGCTTTAGAAGATGAAGTAAGTGATCCTATAGAAGATAAGCCAAAAGGAAGTAATGATAAGGACAAAGGCAAACAAATAGAGGATTACTCAATAGAGAATGGTTATGATCTCAAGGGAGAACTTATCTATGCCCTTGACACAGTAAAGAAGGTAAGAAAACAACACTCTAAGCTTGAAAATCAGTTTCAAGAATGTGATGAAGAAATATTATTGCTCATAGAAGACTTAGAGAAGTCAAAGGCTAAGGCAAGTAAGTTCAAAGAAAAGTTAGAAGCAAATATTTTGGAATGTGAGAAGTTAGCACAAGAAGTGGCTACTCTAAAGAAATATTTAAAGGACTCCAAGATCAAGATGAAGAGTTTCACAAATAGCTCTAAGAACTTGGATAAGTTCATTTGTGGACAACAAAGAACATCATGTTCAACAGGTCTTGGCTTTGGAAAGAAACAGGAAAAAGAATCTACTTCAAGTCTTGATGAAGAAGAAACTTCAGAAGAAGATACTTCAGAAGATGATAGTGTAAGTGGGAATGAGACATCAGAGGATGAGTTGGACAATAGAGAGTTCAACAAAGATAGGAACAATGCACAAAGAAGATACAGATGGAACAACAATCAGAATAGAAGACCAATGAGGTCTAGGCAAGGAAGCTTCAATGGGAGATGCTTCTCATGTCACAGGTTTGGGCACATGGCTTCACAATGCAGGTCATATGAAAGATAGGAATATGGAAAAGGATAACTTTTTCAAGGATATTGCTACTCATGCAATGGTTTTGGTCACAAGGCAATGAATTGCAGGGTTCATGGTAGAAGAAGATTTGGCTTCACTAGGAGGTATCCTAAGACATTTGCACCTCCAAGGAATAATAACATTAAGTGTTATAAGTGCAATAATGATGGTCACACAACAAGATGGTGTAGAGAAAATATTCCAGAAGCAGGTATGAATAGGAACAAGAACATGGATGAGAACAGGAACAAGAACAGGAACAAGAACTTGGATGAGAACAAAAATAGGAACAAGAACATGGATGAGAACAAGAACAAGAACAAAAGTGATGATTACTTGGAAAGAAATAGTGAGAGGATTCAGAAAACTCAGAAAGGAAGAGAGAAAGATAAAGGTAAAGAGCAGTGCTTTCGGGGAGTAGAAATACTCCCACCCCAGAATTAACCACCTCATGAGGAGGTGGGGGAGGGGCTAAGCTAAGAGGCTCATTCTTAGCCCAGCCCCCAAAGGTGACCCTTTGCCATTGATGTCAAAGGGGGAGAGATTTGTGTATATTAAGGAAAGTTTTGATATGGGGAGAGATTTGATTTTTGAGAGAGCATTGAGCCAGGGGGAGCAAAGTCCCAGGGGGAGCAGAAAAGAAGGTCAGATTTTAGTAAATGAATATGGGTTGCCATCAATGACAAAGGGGGAGATTGTTGGACATTTTGAGTCCCTAAGCTAAAATGTTGTCATTGATGTCAAAAGGTTATTTGATGTCAAAAGGATCTATGATGGCATGCACTATGTTTTGTGAAAAGTGCAAGGAAAGTCTTTTTGTGAAAACCAAGGTAGGCAAAATAAAAGGTTTTATTTAAAACCATGGATGGCATATTTGAAATGGGTTTTTCTTAAAACCCAAGTTGGCTTTTTGTTTCATCGAAAAAGGTGCCCCGGTGATGGAGATATTTAATTTTAAATATTTAGTTTAAATTTTAAATTATTTAAAATTTAAATTTAAATTTTAAAATTAAAATAAAAGTAATCCGTCGACGTCGTCGAATATGAGGGAGAAGACTATATAAAAGGATGACTAAGGTTTATTATTCCTCATCCTTGCTCTTGTGGTTAATGTGATTATTAGAAAGCGAAAAGAGCTCATGTGAAAAATGTTTAAAGGCAGAGGCAACGAATAAGTTGAGGTGTGATCGATTCCAAGACATCATGGGCAGTGTGGCCTATTGGCAACTCGAGTAGCGCAAAGGTATTGGGAGGCAAGTGGTTGAGTGTTCGAATCGCGTGCACTTCGTTTTGTTTGAGAAAGGAGAAATATGTTTTGTGTTGGCTGTTGCATGGAGGATAAAGGAGAGTGAGGCGCCTTTGGTCTTGTGTGGAGTGCTAGCTCACGTGGTGCGCAAGCGCCGTTAGGATGCAGGAGCCGTAGGACTCAGGTTCGAATCCTGCGAACTCCCTTTTGTTGTGTAAAAGGGAAATAGTGCATTGGTTGTGGTTTTTCGTGCGCATGCTACCAAGGTTTATATGTTGTGTTTGATATTTCGAAATTCATGCCAAGGTATGCATTAAAGTTGTAAAAGAAAATTAAAACAAATTTTTGTTTTATTGGGTGCTAAAAGTTAGTTTAAAATATATGCATAAATTTTATAGTAAAAGTGGTTTTTGGAGAGATAAGTAGGTAGGCATAGATTTTAATTTCTTTAGGGTATAAGTGGTTTGAGGAGTAATAAGGATTATTACTTATTTGGCACATTGTTGAGATGTTATTTGGAGAGTGCTTTTAATTATTGAAACATTCTTGAGAAAAATATTTTTCTTGAGGGTTATTGAATATATCTTTGGTGGATGTGATTATTGAGTTGGAGTAAAAAGGTGTAAATTGAGTTATGCTTTATTTTGTGATTATTATTTGAAGTCCACTAACCCTCATTGAGATTGGAAAGGAAAGTTGTGTTGAGTGTGGCAGATTTTGTGGACAACTTCTTGGCATTAATAAGGTATGGGCAATATTCTTCTATTGATTGTTTATGGTGGTTGATTTCTGAAATATCATTGGAGAGAAAAGGATTGATTGTGGTTTCCTTTTGAAAGTGTTGGTTTAAATGCTTCAAGGTTTTCTGGTTTGAGAGTTGTGATTAAACCTTGTTTTATAAGCATTGTTGTTGAAGCCCATTGGTTGAGCAAAGAACTTGAACTTGAGTTAGAAAAGAACATGAGTATCATTGTTATGTGAGATTTGTGGTTGAGCATTGTTGGAAATATTTTGAGTTGATTGATTCATGCTTGGACTAGGGTTTGTGAGAAAGAGTTGTTCCTAGAGGTGATTGGTTGAGTAGAGTTGTTTGAGCCTAGTCAAGTGAATGTGTGAAGTGGTTGTTCAAGTTCCATAAAACAAACTATTCTATATTTTGATTTGAGTTGAGATTGAGTTGAGAAAGAAATTGAGTTTGTGAATAGAACATATTGAGTCTCTAACAATTCTCTTTATGCTTCTATAAGATTGAGTTGAGTTGATTTGAGTTGAGATTGATTTGAGTTGAGTTGAGATTGATTTGAGTTAAGATTGGGATTTGAGTATAGAACATATTGAGTCTCTAACAATTCTCTTTATGCTTCTATGAGATTGAATTGAGATATTGATTGAGCATTGAGTTTAGAACATATTGAGTCTCTAACAATTCTCTTTATGATTCTATGAGATTGGACAAGTTCCGTGTGAGCTTGTTAAGCTGATTTGAGGTAAGTCTTTGAGAAGGCTTGTGGACTGATTTTGAGTAAGCTTTTGTGAAAGCTTGCTATGCAGATTTGAGCAAGTCCTAGAGAGGACTTATTGAGCAGATTTGAGCAGGTTTTGAGTGAGCCTATTGAGCAGATTTGAGCAGGTTCTGAGTGAGCCTATTGAGCATATTTGAGCAGGTTCTAAGTGAGCCTATTGAGCAGATTTGAGCAGGTTTGAGTGAGCCTATTGAGCAGATTTGAGTAGGTTCTGAGTGAACCTATTGAGAAGATTTGAGGAGGTTCTAAGTGAACCTATTGATAGAGCTTTGGAGGTGATAGAGTACAGAGGATAGAGTCTCAGTGGATAGAGATCCAATAGCCAGGACAATTGAAGATAGATCTGAGTGAGGAGTCTTCAAGTGGAGAGAGATCCACAAGTCAGTGCAGTAGAGAGACAGAGTCTTCTAGAAGATCACTAGCCAGAGCAGAAGGGGAAAGAGTTCTCCTATGGAAGAGATCCATGAACTTGAGATTAGGGGATCAACATCTCCTTTGGACAGAGGTCCATAAACATTGTAATTGGGAAGGATTCCCAAAGATATTGATTGAGAAAGTTTTAGTAAAATATTTTCTCCGTGGAGTAGCCCACATTGGGTGAACCACGTAAATTGTTGTGTCTCTATTGTGGATGGTGTTTTGTGCATTGCTTTGATTACTGCTATTGATACTACTATCTATACACTGCATAATATTGAATTGAAAGTTGAATTGAAGGAAAAAGTAAAAAGTGGTCTTATACTGTTCACCCCCCTCTCAGTATAAGCTTGTGTTCTTCAAGGAGACACCAATCCCCTTTGCTCTGATTCATGGACCTCTATCCACAATAGATACCAATCCCCTTTACTCTAGTTCTTAGATCTCTATCAATAGGAGACACCAATACCCTTTGCTCTAGTTTGTGGAACTCTATCCATAGGAGACATCAATCCCCTTTGCTCTAGTTTGTGGACGTCTATCCACAGGAGACACCAATACCCTTTGCTCTGGTTCATGGACCTCTATCCACAAGAGACACCAATCTCCTTTACAATGGTTTGTGGACCTCTATCCACAGGAGACCTCAATCCCCTCTACTTTGGTTCACTCCAAATCCTGCTCAAAACTGCTCCAAACCTACACACAAGGCTTGCTCAAATTTTCTTACCAAGACATGCTCAAATATGCTTACCAAGACTTGCTCAAATCTACACCAAGCCTACACAAAAGGCTTTCTCAAATCTAATTACCAAGACCTACTCAAATCTACTTCAAGCCTACACACAAGACTTGCTTAAATATGCTCCAAGCCTACACACCAAGCCTGCTCAAATTTTCTCACCACAACCTACTCTTAACTATGCTTAAATATGCTCATAATTCTACGCCAAAACCTACTCACAACTTTGCTCAAACCTACTCATAACTTTCCCAACTCTTGCATACAAACAATGTTCATCTATATAATGATGTCATCAAGTGCTTTATCTAATATTCAATGTGCTTTATTCAACTAAATAAGTTTAGACATATTCACCCAGAATGTTTTTAACCTCTTGAACATATAGAGAATGATATGCAATAACAAATGCTCAATATATTCTTCATATTCATTAAGTCTATCTCTTTCACATTTCTCACAATTATTTCATTTTAAAGGTATCTCTAGTCTAGCACTTTAAAATTGACCTGGTAATTGTTGATATGTAGCTTCACTCCAAAATCAATCACAATGCACAAGTTTACCTTTTTCATCTATTCCCAAAATAAATCATGAAGATGCACAAATTTTCTTCACAAATCTGATCTATTATACTTGCACATGCATTCCCAAATCCTCTCAAAATCAATGCATAGATTTGCTTTACAATATTGGTCTATAACCCTTGCAATTTCATTTTCAAATCCATTCAACAATAATGCACAACTTTGTTCTCAAACCCTAGCACATGTATTTCCAATTTTATTCAACAATAATTCACAATTACTCCCAACTTCAATCAATCACTAATTTCTCCAAATATATGACAACTCAACCACCTTAAGAAGGAATTAAATCACCATACCTTTAAAACTGCTTTGATGATGATGTACCTTCAAAACCTACTTTTAAATAATTTTCCTTTCTTGTCCCACTTCAAAAACTGGTTAGCAAATCTCTTTTTTAAATCATCCACATTAAATTACTTCTCAAAAATATGTGCACAATAAGACTTGAAAATAATACTTTATAATTCCTTTTGATCTCACAAAATAAAGCTTTTCATAATAAACAAAACCCCTCAAATTTTTCCTTTTCTATCATGCAAAGAATACAATCAAAAAATAAACCATAATCACACCTTATAACTCCTACTTTCACAATACACAAAAATAATTTTCAATACACCCCAAAATACCTTATAACACCCAATAACATAATGTGCAAATGAAAATTTTTAATTCAACCTCATACACCTTATATCTCCTTTTCTAATGCACAAAATAAATTTAACTTTATACTCCCTTACACAATATCTGAAAAGCAATTTTCAATTAATCACTATATACCTTATGACTCCAAATAATATTTAAAATATAATTAATTCCAACACACCTTACGACTCCCTAACATAATCAAACACGATGCATACCTTATAACTCCTAAATTAAATTTTAATCAAAATTTGCCCTTACCAACACACAAATGTCATGAATTGAACCTGCCACCTCTTTCTTCATAATATTTAAATTTGACATTTAAATATTATAACCCTTCTCTTAGAAAAATAACTTCTTTTGTCTTGAATTTTTGCTCATTGCTTGCTATCAAAACTATGGATAATATTTTTGCCTTGACAACCATGCACCTTTGACATCAAAATATTTCTGCCTCATGTACCCTTTGACATCAAAAGCGAACTCAATATACTCAATATTTCCAACATATATAATAATGTTAACAGATTTTAAGAATGTGAGGATGAAGGTTCAAATTTCATAAGTAAACCTTTATTTTTATTAGGTAAAAGTAGGGTTTTTGAGAGGATCCCCAAA
Source organism: Wollemia nobilis (assembly GCA_028583015.1). Taxonomy (NCBI): domain Eukaryota; kingdom Viridiplantae; phylum Streptophyta; class Pinopsida; order Araucariales; family Araucariaceae; genus Wollemia; species Wollemia nobilis. The sequence continues at coordinate 939,817 of JAQPPZ010016936.1, forward strand.
CCCTAGTACATATGAAATAGGGAAATCCATAGTAGAAGCTAAGAATTTCATGATAAAGACCACAACCCAAGAAGGGTACAATATGCTAGAGAAGGAATCTCCAAATAAAACCACAAAAAGGAGATAACCAAACAAAATCGCATGGAGGACATTAAGAATCAGCTAAAAAACCTATAAATCCTTGGTCCCCAATTCCCTAAGGGACCATCGAATCCAATTGCTTCTTAACAATATCTTGAATATCATTAACAAAAACAATATCCACTTTCATTTATCCCAGTAGTGCCTAAAGGAAACCACTTATGTCCCCTACCCCACTGGTCCAAGGAAGGTGGTGGGGTTGCCAAGGTAGTAGATTTCATAAGATCACATGCATATACTAATACAACTAACCTAACCTTCCAAAAGGGTCCATCAACCACTCAATTAGTATGAGAATAGAAAACACCTAACACACGTACTCCTTTGTGATTGAATGACTAGTCGAGAATGGGTTAAAGATGAACAAATTTAATTTCCTCTCTGGTCCCAAAAAAATTAAAATCCAGCACCTATCCATGGTCATCCATGATGAAGTTTTAAAGGTTTTTGGGGAATTTGGATGTCCACACCGTAAGACCTTGCTGAGTAAGGCCAATATTCACCATTAGATCCACTACTTTGTTCCCTTCATGGAAAATGTGTTGTACTTACACCTTAGATCTTGAGCTAAGAATTTTAACACCTTCCTCAATAATATTGGTAATATTCTAGTTTGGTGGGCTTGAAAACTTTACAATATTAATAATATTTAGAGAGTCCCCCTCCAAAACTACTTTTTGGAAGCCCAAATATTTGATCAACAAAATACCTTGGAGCAACGCCCTGGCTTCCACAAAATGAGAAGTCTGTATTGATAAGAATTTAGCAAAATCCCCAATCAGTTCTCCTTTCTTGTTTCTAAGAATACCTCCCACTACTTTAGGTCTCGAGCTCCCCTTAGAAGCACCATCAAAATTTAGCTTAATCCAACCCCTAGGAGGAGGGGCCCATTTCATTGTACTTCTCAATGATGTTGGAGGTATATTTGTAGACTGATTATTTTAAGGGAAGCCAAGTCTATTTTCCACCAAGGCTTCCTCATGGAGCCCCCCATCCATATCAAGGAAACAAGAAGAAACATTTTCCATAGTCGCTCCAATAGCTTTCAAGAAAACTGACTTTGGATCTCTCTTGGTATTATTGAAGGCTCTTTGGTTTTTCTCCCACCAAATGCTCCAAAACAAATGAGGGAGAAGGAAGTTTTAGAACTTAAATAGTCAAGGGGATTTAAAGGGAGTAGCCCATTGAAGATAGACTTCTGCAATTGTCAATGGAGAAACCCACTGAACCCCTAAGAACAAAAATATGTGGTTCAACACTTCAGTGGAGAAGGGGCAATGAAAGAATAGGTGCTGGCAGGCCTAGTCATTTTTTTTGCACAAATAACACCTATTAGAGAGAAACATTCCTCTTCTACATAGGTTATCAAGGGTGACGTATCTATTTTTAATAGCCATTCAATATAACACATTCACCTTTGGAGACAATTTCTTCATCCAGACTCTACCCAATAGATTACACTGTGAAGGATTAGAGTCAATGAACCTATAAGTTGACTTGACTGAGAAGGAACCATCACTTTCACCTTTCCAAATAAAAGTATCCTGTGACTCCTACATTTTTAGGACCTGAAGCCTAAGGAGATATGATATGGAATTCTAAGCTTCTCCTTCCTCTCTACTGTAATTAGATAAGGGTACAGTTTTCCATGATCTCCTTATGTCTGTGATTGAAATAAAATCCTCCACCCTAGACCATCCTAGCCTTTGAGTGAGAGCCTCGACTAAAGCAAGGTTGGCCTTCTAAATCAATAGCAAGTTAGAGAGCCACGTATCCTACCAAAATTCAATAGATTTCCCATTTCCTACTAACCATTAGGACCCAAGAGAAAGATATGATCTATAATAAATAACACTTTTCCAAAAAGTGAACCCCTCTCGAGGGAGCGAATCAGCTAGTAGACCCTTGATTGGTGTAAGTATTTGGTCAAAATTATTTTAACCCAATTAGATTTTTAATTCTTCATGATATTCCAATCCTATTTTAAAATTAGGGCTTCATTCATCAGTCGGATTTTGTGCAACCCTAAACCCCCATTTTCCTTTCTTATGTAGGCTTAATTCCAAGAGACTAAATGGAACTTCTTATGGTCTTGAGACCCCGTATATAGAAAGGGTTTTTTTTATATGCTCTAGGTAATTTAAAAATAGACATAAAATACACTGGAATACTTTGCAAAACTATCTTGACCAAAATAATTTTACCTACTTGGCTAAGTAGAGCCCCTTTCCAACTAGACAAGCCATCTTTGCATATTTTCAATCACAGGGTGTCAAAAGCACTCCTTCATTCTGCCCATGAATTAAGGTAGCCCCAAGTAGGAGGAAGGGAATTTCACAACCTTACATTCAAGATATCTACAATTTTCTTTGTTGGGCTTGAGGGGTGTTTAATAAAAATAACAAGCTTTTGAAGAAGTTAATCTTCTAGCCAGCAACCTTCTCATATGCAGATAAAAAAAAATTAACCTCCCTGGCTTGCACCACTGAAGCAATGAGTGATAACAATGTGTCATCTACAAACTATGGTGGGAGAAAGAGTCCGATGAAAGAGTTGGTCTGATGCCTTCTATAGTTGGATCCAAAGAAATAGCTCTTCCTAAGGCCTCAACCATGAGAATGAAGAGATAGGGAGATAACAAATCTCCTTGGCATAGACCCCTAAGACTGTGAAAGTAGCCAACTAGGGAACCATTAACAAGAACTGAGAATTTTACTAAAGTAACATAGGTCTTTACTAGCTTGATCCAATCCTGATTAAAATAAAATTTTTCCAACACCTCAAATAAGAAGTCCCAAGACACACGATCATAGGATTTATTCATATCTAATTTGAGGAAGAGTTCCAACATATCACTTTTTTGAGTAGAATGGAGAATTTCATGGATCGATAGGATCCCATCCAGGATGTGTCTCCCTACAACGAAGCCACTTTGTGCTTTGTCAATCAACAAGGGCATAAACAATTTTAGTCTATTAGCCAAATATTTGTAAAGGATCTTATAGATGGTATTACAAAGGCTAATAGGCCAGAATTCTTTAAAATTATTTGCTTTAGCAGATTTTGGGATAAGAACTAGGAATGTAGAATTCACACCATATGACATCATTTTTTATCTTTGCACATCCCTCACCGCATCACAAACTTCCTTCCCTACTATGTGCTAAATTATCTAAAAATATTATGGAGGGAAGTCATCCAATCCCAAAGCCTTTAGAGCACCCCTAGCAAAGATAACTTCTCTTATCTCCTCGTCTTTGAAAGGAGCCTCAAGGGCCTATGTCACGCGAGACCAACCTAGGAATTGCTTGAAGATGAGAGCTTTCAGCCTCGAGATCTCTTTCATCCCTAGAAACCAACAATAATCTAAAAAAGAGATTGCTTTAGTCCTAATGTACTGAATATCCATCATCTTAGAACCATCCTCTCTAGTGATTTCTGGAATATGATTAGAGCTTTTGTACCTCAAAGTTGAAACATGGAAATACTTAGTATTTCTATCACCTTATTTTAGCCAAAGGGCTTTAATTTTTTTCTTTCACAAGATTTCTTCTTTAGCTAAGGTGTTATGGAGTTTTGAAAGCAACATCTTCTCCTTAGTTCTGGAATCTCTCGATAAGAAATCTACTTTTGCTTCCTCATCAATGGCTACAAGTTGGCTTTTTATTTCATCCTTCCTTTTAAAAATATTTTCAAAAATATCTTTGTTTCAAAGTTTGAGCCTCCCTTTAACCAGTTTTAGTTTGTTCGCTATTTTCAACAACCTTACACCCGGAACTACTTCTGACTACCACTCCTTAATTTTTGGTTCTATGTTTGGATGAGAAGACCACATCACTTCAAAATGAAATGGTCTAGGAAAGAATTTTTCCTACTAAGTAGTTTTCATCAATAGGATATTATGGTCGAACCCCACTTTTGTTAATGCACTCAACATGGCATCCCAAAACAATGAAAGACTCTGCTGAGATAAAAAACACTCTTTCCAGCCTAGATATAATAAGTTGATCTCAGATCCTCCTATTAATCCAAGTAAATCTTACACCTTTCAGATCCATATCCATCATTTCTCCCTGACTGAAAAAATGACAAACTCCTCCATACTTCTTTCACATGGGTAGTTGCCCCCTTTTTTATCAGATGGATACAAAAGAGAGTTAAAGTCACCCACAATCACCTAGGCTTCCTCCTTGAAATTCTCATGCATTTGTAGTAGGGAAGACCAAAAATATTTTTTACTAGAGCCAGTGTTTGGAGCATATATGTTAGACATGACCATCTATGATTAGATAATTTATAGAAGAAAAATAGGTTAAGAACCCACTCAGAAGATGAGATTACATAGCCATCAAGCTTCGATAGGTCCCATGAGTAAACCTTAACATTGTGGGGAGTAAAATATTTCACATTGAAATAAAGGTTCCATTCCAATGGGTGAACCTTAATCTTTTAGTCCATGGTTTTGGGGCAATTGGTGAAGGGTAAGGAGTTTACCATAAGCCAAGGTTTCAATTCCATGGTTAAACCTCAATATTCTATCAAATGGTATGAGTTCAAGTGGTTTAAAATATGTGGTTTCAATGTTGAGAACTCAACTATATATAATGCTATGATAATATGATTTTTTGTAATACCACTACGTAGCTCATTAAAATGCTAAAATAATATGATTTATTTACTTATTTTTATTTTTTTAATATTTTTAATATCATTTTAATTTAAAACGAATAAGACCTATTTCAATATTTTATAACTAATTTATAAAAATAATAAAATAATAAAATTTTATAAATATATAATATTAAAAGTTTAATTTTCTTTAAATTTTATAATTAGAAAATAGATTTATAAATAATTATTAAAAAAATAATTTTATATAATTATATTTTTAAAATATAAATAATTTAAAATTAACAAAACCATCCCTAATTAAAAAGTTTAAAATTTTAATGCATATCCCAACTAATAAATACTAATAAAATTTATATAGAATACTTTTAGCAAACTTGGGACTTTTGCAGGAAAGATGCACAATTTGGCAGGAGGATTTCCCAAATGGATTAAATCAAATAGACAATGAAATCTTGAGGAGATAATTTATGTTTTCAAATGGCTTTGATCTGCCATAGTAGGGATCCCCTGAGAAAATTTGTTGTTTGTTCTGATTGACTATTATGTAGCTTTGTTGTTTGTCTATTTTGTGGATCCTTTTTGGTTTGCTATGTTGATATCTTTATTCCTTTTTTTCACCTAGTTGGTTGACCCACTCTTGTAAAATATTTGGGGCACCTTTCAAAATCCCTTCGTCCGTCTTTTATATATATAACTTATTAATGTTTGAGGGAAAAAAGGCTAAAAATCTATCAAAATACAAATAAATTAATCTATAAATATATTACTTTTATATTTAAAATATTATAAAAATATATATCAAACAATATGATTTTACGTGATTAAAAATGTATATTTATAACGCAAAACAGAGTTTAAATTTTATTAAATAACATATGTATAATTGTCACCATTAAAATATAATAACAATACTTGTTCATGTCGCATCTGTTATGGAGCCTATGAGGTGATCCTTGGTTTTTTGTTCGTAAAATGGATCTTCCTCAATACGATTTTGGAAGGTATCCTGCAGTGGGAATCCCCCTTCTTTTATCACAGACTTAGAGGGTTTTGGAACCTCCTCCTTCTGCATCTGTTATGGAGTATATGGAAAGAACGAAATGTCAGGCCTTTAAAAACTCTAAACGTAGCCCCATAAAGGTTGGTTTTAGATCTATATGAAATGTTATGGATAATCTAAGAGTGAATTTCAAGGACCTGGCTTTAAGGAATCAAAGAACCACAAAAGCTGAAGTTGCTCTGGAACTTTATCTCAGTTTTAATGTGACTAATATGTGGAATCAACCCCTGAACCTGAGAGTTGAAGTGAAATGGGCTCCTCCTCCTATTGACTGGGTGAAATTGAATTTGTATGGGGCTTCAAAAGAAAACACTAGTATTGCAGGCGCAAGGGGGTCATCAGGGATGAGAATGGCAGGTTTATTACCACCTTCACTGAGCATATTTCTTCTTAGACCTCCTATGCAGAATTCAAAGTAGCCTACCAAGGAGTGTCTATATTGTAGCAATTGGGGTGTAGTAAGGTGATCGTTGAAGGGGACTCTTTGAGCCTTGTGAATATGTTGAAGTCAAGTAAGCCCCCCAACTAGCGGTTTTTCAATCTTGTCAGTGAAATAAGAAGAATTTTAAGGAGTATGGAGAATTTCTAGATTATTCACATTTTGAGAGAAGGTAATAGGGTGGCGAACTTCTTGGTCAACTAGGGAGTTTCTCACAACAGTTGGTCAGAATGGAGAGGTAATATCCCCAAGTAGTTAAATGAGTTGCTTAATTTTGATAGCTCCTAAGTGTTGTGGGAAGGGACCAGGTGGATGGCCTCTTACCCCGAGTCTCCTCTTTGCTTCCTTTTTTTTATGGTTGTTGGCAGGTTGCCACGTGTTTGATGTTTTAGTGTGCTGACAACCATCTAAGGGTTGGGTGTCATGGGACCCTTCATTGGTTTTTTGTGAGTTGAATGGTCATATGGATGCTATTCTCAGATCCAAGTTGATTCATAGTTTCTTTCTCCCTTAGGAGCTTGCAAGTGCTGAAGTGGAGCACGAGGTGGCATAGATGGCCATTGGGAGAAAGTTGTTCAGGGTATGTCAAGATTCTTGTTGAATTCTTCGAGGAGGTGTTTCGCTTATAGGGAAGCCTTATTGAGTTTGTAAATTCAAAGTTGAAACCTTCGTAGCCCTGAATTTTTAGGGAATCTTCTATTTTGGTTGTTCTTGGGCAATCAGTGGTGACTTTGCCCAGGTTTGAAATCCTTTGGGAGTAGTTGGTATTTTTTCTCCTTTGCTTCTGTTTGTTTGGGTCATGGGATCCCTCTTAAAACCCTCACTACTTAATAATAATAAAAATATAATAACAATACAAATATACATAATTTATGAAATGGCATGAACTCAAGGGGTAAAAAATATGGGCTCCCGATAGAAAGACCTATGTATAAATTCAATTGTGCATCAATTTTAGCATGAGCACAAGTGGTTAAAAATGTGTACTCTTAATTCAAACATCCATGTTTAAATCCTATTAAACATCAATTTTACCAAGTAGCTTAAGTAGCTTATGATGTGATAATATTGTTTGTTGTAATATTGTTACATTATTTATGATGTAACATGCATAAGATCCAATTTCAATCTCTTAAATGAAATTGTAATTATAATTGTGTGTACTTTTCCAAATAAAAATGAGTATTATGTCATGAAATGTTTTGTATATAAGTTTATAATTAATATAATACTTATAATATTCAAATATCTATTATTATATTTATTCAAAATTTAATTATAAATTTAAATTAAAGACTTAAAGATAAAAATGTTTGACCCGCATCAAATGGCACAAGTATAATTTGTTAAGTTCCTCGAATTTCAAGGAAGAGACTTAGGTTTGAAATTTATTGAGTGATACATGCATAATTATCAAGTCATTGTAATACCATTATGTGGTCACGATGTGATATGGATGGGACTTGTTTCATTTGCATAAAACCAATTAAAAAATTATCAACTTACAGACAATAAGTAAATATGAGTAGGAAGTAAGAGCAAGGAGTGAGTGTCACTTTTTCTTATGCACATCTCTAGGGAAATAAAGAACTAATGGATTTTCTTGAAGAAAATCTAGCTAGCATGGTAGGAATGTCATTCTTGAAGGTCCTAAATGGAAGTAAGAATGCCTTAGCTAGAAGTATGGGTGCCTAGTTGGGGACAAGAGGAAAAGTGATTATATGGAAAACACTATCCAAGTAGTAGATATTACACCAATAGTTATTATTAAGGATGAGATGATTTACCATAACAAAATGATTCTTAAAAACAAAAGGCTAATATGTTAATTCCACGGATACTAGCCAGGTTTTTTGGAGATTTAAAATTAGTCAATGGAAGTATGGATTGGATTCAAATCACTCCATGACTTTTCTTCCAAAAGTATTTTTCCTTATCATCTCCTCCAATTCAAAAATCAAGTATAAAATAATTGTTGGTGCCCAATGGTTTAGGATGAGATGCATTATATTTAAGAACCTGAGAAGATAAAATTTTTGTGGAGACTAAAATGATTAAAAGGATTTTTTTGTGGAGAATAAAACAATTAAAAGGATTTTCATGTGGATTACACTTTCTTGATATCCATATTAGCTTATCAATAAGGATATTTTAAGAAAAATTAGCAATACATTAGGGAAATTCATCTAGGAGGGACCAACTACTAAGGAATGAAGGCATGTTGTATACATAGGGATATGTGTTGTTGTAGATATTTTGAAAACTTTGTTGTAGTCCATTAAGATTAAATATGAATTAAGAGAATGGGATCAACATGTGGATTCTGAAAGCATTGTATTATGACGTCGTAAATGTTAAGAGACTAGATACATAGCAAGAGGTTGCAAAGTGGAAATAATGGAGAAAGAAGTGAAAATTTTGGGTATGTGATAGACTTCAATATGAAACAAGAAGATCATTCCATAAAGGTAGCCTGATTAGATCAAGGATTTTCCACTCCCAAGAAAGTAGGAAAGAAATCCCCTCTACATCATCAAATGACAAAGTATATTATAGATTACCCAAATTAGCCATTAGAAGAAACAAAGAAGGACATAAGAGATGAGGAAGTACAATATGCAAGTTTACATTTAGGAATTAAAGGTGCGAAGGTAGATGGGGAGGAAAATTCTAAAGCAAATGAGGCAAAACAGGTCAAGATAATCAAGGTAAGTCATCTTCATTTTCCTTTAGTATAAAATCCTCTCCTTATAATTAAAATGAAAGTTGTATAGAGTGTATCCCTTGCACTTTAAAGTTTCAAGAGTAGAATAATAAATAAATAAGTATGAAGGATATCCATGGAAATTTAGGGTTTCTAGGAAAGCATAAGAAAGTAATTACTATAAAGGATCATTCTTGCACATTAGGATTTCTAGGGCAGTATTTAATAGTTTCAAAGTAGCATAAAAAAGAAATTAATATGGAGGATCATCCTTGTACTTTAGGTTTTCTAGAGAAACATAAAGAATAAAGTATTTGTGATGATATTTCTTGCATTTCAAATTCTCTCAAATAACATAAACCTTTAGATGATAAGTCTCATTCTAAACAATTTTATAAAATATAAGAGATTGATGAAGATTAAATTGTTGGTGGAAATTGAAAAAGGAGAGGAAGATGATCAAAGCAAGAACAAATAGAGAAGGAAATTAAAAGGGATATCAATTTGTGAAACTAAAAGTAAATAATGAAGGTGTTAACAAGAAGTGGGGCTAAGCCCACATAAAATAAAAAGTAATGATGAAAATGGTATCGTGGAATTTTAGTGGTATGAATAAGACACCTAAACAAGAGTTATTAAGGAACTATAGTCTTGAGTTTATTTCAATAAAATTACATAGTGAGGAATGTAACTATGCAATCAAAAAGATTTGGAAGATGGGTATTGTCTACAAATTTATTCTATAGTCACTTCCAAAAGTATTGCAACAATATGGGACAAATAAAAATGGGATGGATAATTGCTAGAAGCAAAGGATAATTAGGTTACTAATCTATTTTGCAAGAAAGAGAAAAACATCAATGTTGGGGTTATAAATGTATATGCTCCAATTATAGTTACTCCTCATATAAGATATTGGAAGGTCCTTTTTATATTGTTGTCAAATACAATGATGATTCATAATTGTGATCTAGAGATTCTTAGGAGGGATTTTAACATAGTTCTATCTCCTTTGGAAGAGAAGAGTGGTACTTCTAGATGGTCTAAATCAATACAATATTTTGCTTCATTTATCAATTCAGATGGACTTTAGGATGTTAATTATATAATATTTTAGTATATGTGGGGTTTAAAAAACGTTAGGCCAACTCGTATAGCAAAATTATTGGATAGGTGTTTGTTATCCAACACATGGTTACAAATAGAGTAAACAATCTCTTTGGACATATTATTATGAGTAGTATCATATCACAAACCCAATATCTTGTGATCTAACTTAATAATAGTCATCCAGAGCCATTTTACTTTCAATATATATGACTCCAATACCCTAATTTCTTCTAGATTTTTATGTTATGGTGGGATGAAGCAAAAGGATCATATGTGTATAGGTTTATTCAAAATTTGAAATATCTAAAGGGGCAAATGAAGATTTTGAATACCAAATATTTTGATGACATAGAAATTTTATCTAAACTCAAAAATTTATAAGAGATAGTAGAAATCAGTGGAATGACCCAAGATTCTTGCATATAAGAAAAAAAATATATATCATCAAAATGTATTGAAAAAGAAGGCATATTTATCCCAAAAATCTAGGAAGAGATGGCTTAAGGAAGGACATGGAAATACCAAATTTTCCATGCTCCAATGAAAATGAATTTTTCTTTTTGTTATATCAAAAATATTTCAACTCTAAATGGAAGAATATTCAATAAGAACGAAATATTAAGAAGGAAGCTTAATAGGGGGGGTTGTTTTTTTGTTTGATAAAGGAAAGAGAATTATTTGAGTCATCCCTTGCTCGAGCAACTATACATGCATTTGGTTTTCCATAAAATCTAGGGCGTTCAATCCATTTTTGCAAAGAAAACATTTCAATAAGAGGGTTTTAATAAAAGGAAAGGGAAATAGTTTTTATTTTGGCTTAGGCCACAAAAAATAAAATTCTCTGTTCTTTGCATATTTGGATTTTTATTCAGAATTTTACTTATATAAAAACATAAAATATTTGTAGTCTCTTATCACCCAATAAGAATCTCATCTTATATACAAAACATTGACATTGATAAAAATTTCAAAATGCCAAAGGAGGTGTAAAATGGGCCAATTGAGAGAAAGAATTATTTGAGTTAAAAGAGAAGAAGAAAAAGATAAAAATGGTTCCTCTTTCAATTTTACCATTTTCCAACTTTGAAATGCCAAGATTTCTATATGTAAGCCACATTAGGTTATGGTCGTTCAAGTGACACTTCAGTAGAGCTAATACCATCAAAAAATACCTATCACATTTGATCTCACTAAAGAGTGGCAAAGAAGTTCTATTGTGGTTTTAGCTAAAGATTTGGATATGGCTCTTTAAGCCCAAACTCTTACAATTTATGAGACACTTGTATTTGGATATGAGCACCTTTTAGTTGTATTGATGACTCCCCATGACTTTGGGTTCTACTCTCTCTTTTTAAATATTGAGTAAGCTTGTCGAATGCTTCAATGATTAGATCCAAGGAACAATATCGACTCTCAATTGAGAACCTCTCTATTTTAAAAAGGTCACTTACCTTAAAGTTATTTAAAATCATTTCAAAGATATTTTATCAAATGCTTAGGAAGATAAAGAGGCTCAAGATAAGATTTTGCTAAATATTCCATCAAATTTTCACACATGAACAAAATAAAATATTGATGAGTAATATTGTTGTGGAGGAGCTACATGAGGCAATTTTCTCTTTCCATCCTAACACAACACCTAGTCATGATGGATTTTCTATATATATTTTTAATTATGGGATTTGTTGAAGAGTGATATGTTGGTTGTGATCAAAGAGGCCCCAAAAAATAATGTTACAATTAGTGGGATCAATGTCATCTTTATTACATTGGTTCCTAAGAAAGGCAAGACAAAATATGTTAATTATTGGCAATTTTGGGTACTTTGGGTACATTGCCTTTGCTCAAGTGTATAAGTTGTCATTGATGTCAAGAAGCTCTTGAAGGAATTTGATTTGATGTCAAATAATTTGTTTTGATGAAGGTTACGACATGACAGCTTCAAAGGTCTTTTGTAAACCCCAAGTTGGCAGGTTTAAAGATTACAGGTGGATGCATTAGTTTAATGCATTTGGGTCCAGGAGGAAGTATTTATTTAAATAATTAAAAACCTTGTTAAGGTTCCCTTTAATTATTTTTAAATAAATATTAAATTATTGTTTGCAATGGGTTCTCCTAACCCATGGCGCTATGTTTTAAGATTGTGGGCGCTAGCCAAGACCTCCGTCGACGTGTTAAACTCCTCGCCGACGTCAAGAGCTTATGGTAAAAATGCATATAAATCTCCCTCGATGAAAATCAAGAATTATCCCATCCGCATTTTGAAAAGAGTTGCTCGCTGTGATTTCGTGATCCGCTGTTCGGATTTCTTCTCCGATTGTGTCTTCGCCATTTTCGTAAACCCGTCGTTCGACTGTGTCTTCGCCGTTTTCGTGAATCCGTTGTTCATTTTTTTGTACTCGCCGTTTGTCGTAAATCCATCGTAAGGTTTTCGTCTTCGTGTTCGCGTCAGAAGAAAGGGAGGCACTCGTTGTTTTATTTAATCCTCGGCGTAGAAGGAACAAGGCTAACAAGCGTGAGGTTTAAACCTCACCGGGCGCCTTTGGCGCACCGGTAGCGGCTAGGTCATTGGCGCGCTACCCGAATGGGAGGTTCCGCATTCGAATAACGTGAAAGGGTTTTTCATCGTGAAGTGGACGCAACGGGTGGTGTTAGAATTCGTGCGCAATTTCTCCATAGCACGATTTTTGATGTTGGCCAAGGTATTTTTGAAATTAATTTTTGCTAAGTGTATTTTGCGGATGGAGGAAGTTTATTAGAGGGAAAAACAGCTTAGGAGTTATAAGGAGTTTAAAGCTTGTTTTATTTTTGATAAAATATTCTTTTGAAGGTGTTGTTTGAAATATCTTATTGCATTCTTATGAGAGATAAATTTTATTTTTGATAAGACTATAAGGGAGAAATAAGGTGTATAAGGGATAAATTTTTCTTGTAATGTTGAGAGTGCTTTTGGTTGATTATGGAAATGAAAGCATGATGTTTTAAGGTTAAAATTGCTTCTTGTGTGAAGTTGTGAAACCTTAAGTGGGCAGCTTTGAGATTGACATTTGCTTTCATTAAATTGGTAATAATCAAGCTATTCTTTACTTGGTTAAAGTGTTGGGCTTACTCCTTTGTTGATGATTTGAAAAGTTGTTTTGTGCTATTGTGATTTGAGTTGGTGGATGCTTTTTGTTCAAACAATATTGGAGAGAAAAGGAGTTCTACTTGTTTCCTTTTCTAATGTTGATTGTGAAATGCTTCAAGGTTGTGTTTTGAGTTGAATGGTGTTGATTGAACCTTGTTTGATGAGCATTGTTGTTGAAGCCCTAATTGATGGTGAAAAGAACATGAGTATCATTGTTATGTGATTCTTTGCATAGTTGGCAATTGTTGGGGTTTCATGTTCTTGAAAGAAAGCATTCTATCCTATCCATTTCAGATATTGAGTTGAGTTTTCAGATTTGAGATTGAGTTTGAGCTGAGTTGATTTGAGTTGAGTTTTGAGATTGGGAGTTGAGTATAGAACATATTGAGTCTCTAACAATTCTCTTTATGCTTCTATGAGTTTGACAAATCACATTGGGTCTCTAACAATTCACCTTGTGATTTCCTACTAAGAAAGTTTTTTTTCTTGGTGAGCTTGCTGAGTTTTGGACAGGTTTCGGTGGGGACTTGTGAGCAGTTTTGGACAGGTTTCGATGGGGACTTGTGAGCAGATTTGGACAGGTCCTAGCAGAGGACTTGTGAGCTGAGTTTGATAGTTCTATCAGAGAACTTGAGGACAGAGGTGCACTGGTTCTTTGAGAAGAACCTCGAGGACAGATTTGGCAAGTCTTTGAGAAGGCTTGTGTGTAGAGGATTGATTTGTTCAAGCGTTGGACAGATCCGACGGACAGAGGAAGACTTGTACTAGACCGACCGACCATGTTTGGTACAGGTTGTTGAGCCGCTGTGGACGTGATCATAGAAGGCAGAGGTCTCTTAGGCTAAGCATTGAGGACAGGAGGTCTTCGATGGAAAGGAGTTCCACGTGGCCGGCAAGAGGTAGAGGCAGTTGATCTTCCGAGGGATCATTTCCAGAGCAGAGGGGAAGGTATCTCCTTTGAGCAGAGGCTCATAAATTTTGATTGGGGGAAGGTATCTCCTTTGGGCCGAGGCTCATAAACATTGTAATTGGGAAGGATTCCCAAAGAACTTTGAGATAACTTTTAGAGAAAAGTTTTGTGGACGTAGCCCAGCCATTTTGGGTGAACCACGTTAAAATTGGTGTCACTTTGTGGATGATATTGTGCATTGCTTTGATATTGCTTTGGGTATATTGCTTTACTATTTTGAAGTATAAAGGAAAAAGTAAAAAGAGGTCTTATACTGTTCACCCCCCCTCTCAGTATAAGCTTGTGTTCTTCAATTGGTATCAGAGCCGGTGCCTTCGAAAAGTTTAACAACTTGAAGGAAAAGCTAGTAAAGAACACAATGGATCATTCAAGTGGCAATGCAAGACCTATTCTTGATGGGTCAGATTTTGGTCTTTGGAGTGCAAGGATGAAGGTTCATCTAATGGCACTTGGTAATGAGGTTTGGGAAGTGATTGAAGATGAGTACACTATTCCTCTACATGGTCCTATTACTAAGGAAGAAAGGCTCCTACATCACAACAATTCAAAGGCAATGAATGCAATCCCGAAAGGCTTACAGAAAGCAGATCTCACCAAGGTGATTCACCACAAGACAACTAGTGAAATGTGGAAACAGATTGAAGGTGGTTCATACAGGTGATACAAATGTCGGAAAGGCCAAGTTGAGACACTTCAAAGGTATGTTTGAACAACTCAAGATGAATGATGATGAAAATATTAGTGACTACATGCTTCGTATGGATGAGGTTGTTAACTCCATGAAAGACTTAGGTCTTGAGCTTGCTGAAAATGATGTTTGTGATAAGATTTTAAGATCTCTTCCTAATAGATTTAGTGAAAATATTTCTGCTATTGAGGAAGCTAAAGATTTGGATAAGTTGAAAAAGGATGAGCTCCATAGTATACTTGCAGCATTTGAGTTGAGAACTCAAGTGAAGGTTGATGTCAAGAAAGAGGCAACTTTCAAGGCTACCAAGAAATCCAAGGGTAAACAACTTCAAGATAGTGATGAGTCTTCTAGTGATGAAGAGGCATATTACAAGCAAGAAAGGCAAGTTCTCTAGAAAGCACAAAAGTATGAAAAATATAAGATGTTTCAATTGTGGAAAGTTTGGTCATTATGCTACCGACTCGTACTGTTCCCAAGAATGAAAGTGATGAAGATAAACAGGATTCTAAGAGCAAGGATTCTGAAAAGCACAAGCATCACAGGAAGAACAAAGATGAGCACAACAATCAAGGAAAGAGGTATTCTCACAAGCACAAGAAGAGTTTCTACCTAGACAAAGCAAGTAAGTGTTCTAGTAGTGATAGTGAAAGTTCTTCAAGTGATGATGAAAATGAGATGTTGTTCATATCATAAAAAGAGGAAGAACCGAAACATAGATTCATTATCATGAAATGTCTTAGATGTGGAAACTTTGGTCACCTTGAGGATGATTGCACAAATAATGATTTGGTTTCTAGTATGTATGAGGATGCTTCAGAAAACTATAAGGAAGATGCATGTATGGTTTTTGAAAAGGGTAGCACCTCTAGTGATAAGAAATCTGAAAAAGGCTTTGATGATTCAAAAAGCAAACAAATAGAGGAAGATATAGAGGAAGGTGAAGTAGATCTTGAAGGTGAACTTATTAGTGCTCTTAGTGCTTTGAAAAAGGAAAGAAAGAAGAATGCTAGACTCAAGGATAAGTTAGATGAATGTTGTATGGAGAGAGATGATCTTATAGAAAGTCTTGACTTCTCTATAGCTAAGACACAAGAACTCAAGGATGAGTTAGAGTCTAAGGTTCTTGAGTATAGTGAGTTAGAACAGAAAATGGCTTCTTTGAAAGAGGAAACTAAAGAGTACAAGGATAAGCTTTACAGGTTTCAAGATAGCTCCAAAAAGGTTAAGTCACTCATCAAAGGTCAAAGAAAGACAATAGATAAAACAAGCCTTGGTTTTGTTAAGCCACACAAGGAACAAGTTGGAGAGTCTAGTAAGAGACTCCAAAAGGAAGAGAGTTCTGATGAGGAAAGTATTTCAGAAAAGGAGTCCTTGAATGATAGATGCACAGAAATAGAAAATAGAATTCAGAATGAGAAGAAGAAGTATTCAAGACCCAAGAGGTCAAATAAAGGAAAGTTTCAAGGCAGATGTTTTGCTTGTCATAGGTTTGGTCACATGGCTTCACATTGCATGGCTCAAGTGAAGAAGGTAAATGACAGTTTCAGAAGTGCTAGTTACTTTCAAGGGTATTGCTACTCTTGTAAACAGTTTGGGCACAAGGCAATCTATTGCAAGGTAAATAACAGGAATAGGTTTGATCAAAATAGGTTTGGTCATAACAGTTTGGTCGAACAGTTTGGTCAACAGTTTGGCGTAACAGTTTGGTCGAACAAGTTTGGTCAGAACTGGTGGATTCAAAGATCAGGTTTACCTCAGAGAAACAACATCGTCAAGTGTTTCAAGTGCAACAATGAAGGTCACATAATCAGACAGTGTAGAGCTGAAATTCTAGAATACAGGAATAGGAACAATGGCATGATCAGGTCCAAGGATCAAGGCATGGACAAGAACAGGGATGAGAACAAGAACAAGAACAGTGACAAGAACAGGAATATGGACAAAGAGTTCAAGAGAAGGCCCGACAAGGAAGTTATAGACGCTGATGATGATTAGTGCCTAATGGGAGTTTTACTCCCACCCCATAATTAATCACCTCATCAGGAGGTGGGGGAGGGACTAAGCTAAGAGGCTCATTCTTAGTCCCGAGCCCCAAAGGTGA
The DNA here is from genome assembly GCA_028583015.1 of Wollemia nobilis. Taxonomy (NCBI): domain Eukaryota; kingdom Viridiplantae; phylum Streptophyta; class Pinopsida; order Araucariales; family Araucariaceae; genus Wollemia; species Wollemia nobilis. The sequence continues at coordinate 956,792 of JAQPPZ010016936.1, forward strand.
CCCTTTGCCATTGATGACAAAGGGGGAGAGATATGAGTAAGGGGGAGAGCTTCAAAGTGAAGAGGAGAGCTTCAAGTCAGGGGGAGCAAAACTTCAAAGGAAGATTCTCAGTTGTGGGCACAGTTGGTCAGTTGTTAGCATAGTTGGTTTCAGTTTTGGCTCTTGAGAAGTGTTTTCAGTAAAGGTTTGCCATCAATGACAAAGGGGGAGATTGTTGGCAATTTTGGGTACTTTGGGTACATTGCCTTTGCTCAAGTGTATAAGTTGTCATTGATGTCAAGAAGCTCTTGAAGGAATTTGATTTGATGTCAAATAATTTGTTTTGATGAAGGTTACTGAAGGTTCGACGATAGCTTTCAAAGGTCTTTTGTAAACCCCAAGTTGGCAGGTTTAAAGATTACAGGTGGATGCATTAGTTTAATGCATTTGGGTCCAGGAGGAAGTATTTATTTAAATAATTAAAAACCTTGTTAAGGTTCCCTTTAATTATTTTTAAATAAATATTAAATTATTGTTTGCAATGGGTTCTCCTAACCCATGGCGCTATGTTTTAAGATTGTGGGCGCTAGCCAAGACCTCCGTCGACGTGTTAAACTCCTCGCCGACGTCAAGAGCTTATGGTAAAAATGCATATAAATCTCCCTCGATGAAAATCAAGAATTATCCCATCCGTATTTTGAAAAGAGTTGCTCGCTGTGATTTCGTGATCCGCTGTTCGGATTTCTTCTCCGATTGTGTCTTCGCCGTTTTTGTAAACCCGTCGTTCGACTGTGTCTTCGCCGTTTTCGTGAATCCGTTGTTCATTTTTTTGTACTCGCCGTTTGTCGTAAATCCGTCGTAAGGTTTTCGTCTTCGTGTTCGCGTCAGAAGAAAGGGAGGCACTGTTGTTTTATTTAATCCCTGGCGCAGAAGGAACAAGGCTAACAACGTGAGGTTTAAACCTCACCGGGCGCCTTTGGCGCACCGGTAGCGGCTAGGCTGTTGGCGCGCTACCCGAACGGGAGGTTCCGCGTTCGAATAACGCGAAAGGGTTTTTCATCGTGAAGTGGACGCAACGGGTGGTGTTAGAATTCGTGCGCAATTTCTCCATAGCACGATTTTTGATGTTGGCCAAGGTATTTTTGAAATTAATTTTTGCTAAGTGTATTTTGCGGATGGAGGAAGTTTATTAGAGGGAAAAACAACTTAGGAGTTATAAGGAGTTTAAAGCTTGTTTTATTTTTGATAAAATATTCTTTTGAAGGTGTTGTTTGAAATATCTTATTGCATTCTTATGAGAGATAAATTTTATTTTTGATAAGACTATAAGGGAGAAATAAGGTGTATAAGGGATAAATTTTTCTTGTAATGTTGAGAGTGCTTTTGGTTGATTATGGAAATGAAAGCATGATGTTTTAAGGTTAAAATTGCTTCTTGTGTGAAGTTGTGAAACCTTAAGTGGGCAGCTTTGAGATTGACATTTGCTTTCATTAAATTGGTAATAATCAAGCTATTCTTTACTTGGTTAAAGTGTTGGGCTTACTCCTTTGTTGATGATTTGAAAAGTTGTTTTGTGCTATTGTGATTTGAGTTGGTGGATGCTTTTTGTTCAAACAATATTGGAGAGAAAAGGAGTTCTACTTGTTTCCTTTTCTTGATGTTGATTGTGAAATGCTTCAAGGTTGTGTTTTGAGTTGAATGGTGTTGATTGAACCTTGTTTGATGAGCATTGTTGTTGAAGCCCTAATTGATGGTGAAAAGAACATGAGTATCATTGTTATGTGATTCTTTGCATAGTTGGCAATTGTTGGGGTTTCATGTTCTTGAAAGAAAGCATTCTATCCTATCCATTTCAGATATTGAGTTGAGTTTTCAGATTTGAGATTGAGTTTGAGCCGAGTTGATTTGAGTTGAGTTTTGAGATTGGGAGTTGAGTATAGAACATATTGAGTCTCTAACAATTCTCTTTATGCTTCTATGAGTTTGAAAAATCACATTGGGTCTCTAACAATTCACCTTGTGATTTCCTACTAAGAAAGTTTTTTTTCTTGGTGAGCTTGCTGAGTTTTGGACAGGTTTCGATGGGGACTTGTGAGCAGTTTTGGACAGGTTTCGGTGGGGACTTGTGAGCAGATTTGGACAGGTCCTAGCAGAGGACTTGTGAGCTGAGTTTGATAGTTCTATCAGAGAACTTGAGGACAGAGGTGCACTGGTTCTTTGAGAAGAACCTGAGGATAGATTTGGCAAGTCTTTGAGAAGGCTTGTGTGCAGAGGATTGATTTGTTCAAGCGTTGGACAGATCTGACAGACAGAGGAAGACTTGTACTAGACCGACTGACTGTGTTTGGTACAGGTTGTTGAGCCGCTGTGGACGTGATCATAGAAGGCAGAGGTCTCTTAGGCTAAGCATTGAGGACAGGAGGTCTTCGGTGGAAAGGAGTTCCACGTGCTGGCAAGAGGTAGAGGCAGTTGATCTTCTGAGGGATCATTTCCAGAGCAGAGGGGAAGGTATCTCCTTTGAGCAGAGGCTCATAAATTCTGATTAGGGGAAGGTATCTCCTTTGGGCCGAGGCTCATAAACATTGTAATTGGGAAGGATTCCCAAAGAACTTTGAGATAACTTTTAGAGAAAAGTTTTGTGGACGTAGCCCAACCATTTTGGGTGAACCACGTTAAAATTGGTGTCACTTTGTGGATGATATTGTGCATTGCTTTGATATTGCTTTGGGTATATTGCTTTACTATTTTGAAGTATAAAGGAAAAAATAAAAAGAGGTCTTATACTGTTCACCCCCCCCTCTCAGTATAAGCTTGTGTTCTTCAATTGGTATTAAAGCCGGTGCCTTCGAAAAGTTTAACAACTTGAAGGAAAAGCTAGTAAAGAACACAATGGATCATTCAAGTGGCAATGCAGCACCTATTCTTGATGGGTCAGATTTTGGTCTTTGGAGTGGAAGGATGAAGGTTCATCTAATGGCACTTGGTAATGAGGTTTTGGAAGTGATTGAAGATGAGTACACTATTCCTGTACATGGTCCTATTACTAAGGAAGAAAGGCTCCTACATCACAACAATTCAAAGGCAATGAATGCAATCTTGAAATGCTTACGTAGAGCGAGATCTCACCAAGGTGATTCACTGCAAGACAGCTAGTGAAATGTGGAAACAATTGAAGGTGGTTCATATAGGTGATACAAATGTTAGAAAACCCAAGTTGAGACACTTCAAAGGTATGTTTGAACAACTCAAGATGAATGATGATGAAAATATTAGTGACTACATGCTTCGTATGGAAGAGGTTGTTAACTCCATGAAAGACTTAGGTCTTGAGCTTGCTAAAAATGATGTTTGTGATAAGATTTTAAGATCTCTTCCTAATAGATTTAGTGAAAAGATTTCTGCTATTGAGGAAGCTAAATATTTGGATAAGTTGAAAAAGGATGAGCTCCATAGTATACTTGCAAGCATTTGAGTTGAGAACTCAAGTGAAGGTTGATGTCAAGAAAGAGGCAGCTTTCAAGGCTACCAAGAAATCCAAGGGTAAACAGCTTCAAGATAGTGATGAAGAGGCATATTAGAGCAAGAAATGCAAGTTCTCTAGAAAGCACAAAAGTATGAAAAATATAAGATATTTCAATTGTAGAAAGTTTGGTCATTATGCTACTGACTGTACTATTCCCAAGATTTAGTTTAACGTGAGTTTGACCTACACAGTGGTTATAGGGATCTATTTTGGAGACTTCCCGAACATATAGGGTCTTCCAGTCCGATCGCCTTCTATTAATCTATTTCAATAAAAATAAAACCATAAAAAATTCTCAGGTCCTTAAACAGTCAAAAGTGGCAACATGATCCATACAAAATTCTAAGGTCCTTAAACAGTCAGAAATGGCAACGCGATATCAAACGGATGTCACAGACCTCAACAAAGAGGTCCAAAAATGTATGTCACAGACCTCTTGAGGTCCAAAAATTTATTAGAAAACTAATCTAATACTAATAGGATAAAACATAAAATTAACTCCGACTTGAAAAAATCTATGTAATGTTCATTCCGATTGCTCTACAAAATTAAATTCATTCTAATTGCTCTATAGACTTATCAATCTTGAGGTTTATCTATCACACTTCTAAGAAATGAGATAGGATTCTTGGACAAAATTAAATTCATTCTAATTGCTCTATACATAGCAAAAGACTTATTCCTTTTCTGGAGCAGCCGTCGCGGCGAGGCCGCTTGGCTGGATCTCACTGGTGCCACCTATAGGAAGGACATTGATAGATGTGTGACTAAAGGGGTTGTCATGCACCTATCCCCAATGGAAGAATGAGTAATCCGTTCCCCTGTCCGATCAATGCCGGATCAATCGGATTCTTTATGGATGGCCTTACCACTCGGTCCCGATGGCCGGCGGGGATTCGGTATAGCAAGCAGCTTCTCCGTGTGCTTGCTGGATTTTAAAGAGCTGTGGGAAGTACGGTTTCGAAAGCGACTTCGGTTCACCAATTCATTCAGGCTCAACCCCTCGCTTCACTAACGCGGACAACCATGATACGGGCAATCTCTTTCTGTGTGGGATGATGGATGCCGAGGAGAGGAGAATGCGTGCCGTTCATTCCCCCCTAGCCCCCATTGGGTAGAGGTAGACCTTAAGGTGAAAGAACTGAGCCTAGCAATAAAGAAGCGGGCTACTATCGAAATAGTATACTCTACTCTTATGTACATTAAAGAAGACAATTTTGGATTTTTCTTCATTTAGAAGTTGGCCAGTGGCTGCAGTGTAGCAGTCTAATATTTCTCTGATATTGGTTGCTTCTTTTATTGTTGCTTCTCCCCATAATCCTTGATCGCGTCCTCTCTATTTTAAGATTCCCTCGACCCTCTCTCATTTCAAAAGGGCAGGTCATTTATGTACTCTTAAGTCTATAGAATAAAGTAAAACGGGAGGGAGAGAGCCCCCACCCCCACCCCCATTTTTATAAGGTAAGGTAAGCTCTCCCCTCCCCCTCGGCAGGCAGGCTGGCTGGCAGGCTATCTTAAAGGCAAGGCGAGTGAGGGCAAGGCAAGGCAAGGCCCATTTAAAAAGAGAGGGGGCGGTCGCTTACCGGCTCTATCTATAATGGACTCGGCCTTTTAAAGCTCTCTATCTATAATCTCAAGAGGTTATACCCTTATTCTCCGATATAGATAATAGATATATGTCCGTATCCATCCATCTATCTATCTGTATATGATAGAGTAGAGTATACTATTTCGATAGTAGCCCGCTTCTTTATTGCCAGGCTCAGTTCTTTCACCTTAAGGTCTACCTCTACCCAATGGGGGCTAGGGGGGAATGAACGGCACGCATTCTCCTCTCCTCGGCATCCATCATCCCACACAGAAAGAGATTGCCCGTATCATGGTTGTCCGCGTTAGTGAAGCGAGGGGTTGAGCCTGAATGAATTGGCGAACCGAAGTCGCTTTCGGAACCGTACTTCCCACAGCTCTTTAAAATCCAGCAAGCACACGGAGAAGCTGCTTGCTATACCGAATCCCCGCCGGCCATCGGGACCGAGTGGTAAGGCCATCCATAAAGAATCTGATTGATCTGGCATTGATCGGACAGGGGAACGGATTACTCATTCTTCCATTGGGGACAGGTGCACGACAACCCCTTTAGTCACACATCCGCCAATGTCCTTCCTATAGGTGGCACCAGCGAGATCCAGCCAAGCGGCCTCGCCGCGGCGGCTGCTCCAGAAAAGGAATAAGTCTTTTGCTATGTATGCGGGGTGTGTCCAGCAAGCATCTCTTGGTGCGAGCAGGGGAGAGAACGGGTTCAAGGGGAACGGGAACGCCTTTAATATTATACTTGGGGGGGCGAGCTTGAAGTTTTAAAGAGCGTGCGATTCGGTATCATTCAATAATACGAATGCATCTAGAAGAGAAAGATTTTGGGGTCTACCCATTCAGAGATATCCTCCGGATCCCTATCCGAAGGAGTTGTATAGATGCATATGTATCTCCATGTACCTATATATCCGTGTATAGGTATATCGATGTCTATCTATACATCTCCCTGCGCTCAACCCCCTTTAAAATAGAGAGCTCTTCCCACCCGATTGAAAAAGGAATGGAAAGGGATCCCTTTGCCCTTTTGAAATATAGGGGAGGAGGGCTCTCCTTAACAACAAAATAAACCTCTCTCTCCCGCTTTTAGGGTTATAGATAGAGAGCACTCACTCCCCCGGCTCCATAGAATTCAAAGCGTTTTAATATAATATAATATAATAAAGGTCCGCTCTCTATCCTTATTCAAAGCTTTAGAACTTGTTTAAAAGTAAGCCCTTAACCTTTATAAGTTTTAAAGAGGAAAGAAACGCTTAATCTCAAACCCTCAACCGATATATAAAGAAACGTCGGCCCAGTTTTCAAGAGCCCTCAACCCTTATAAGTTTTAAAGAGCCTTTATTTCCTCTTTATTCAAAAGGTTGAGCTTAAAGGAATAAAGAGCGAACCTCTCTGTTTTAAAAGGGGCCCTAAACCGATCTTCTAATTCTAAGGATGTCTTAAAAAAGAGCTCATTAATTGAAAAGCGACCCTCAACCGATATACAGAAATTAAGGTTGAGTGCATATCCAGAGTGCGCTCTCCCTCCCCCTCTTAAGTAGTTTTAAAAGGCGCAACCAACCCTTATAGAAGTGGGGGGCCTCGACCTCCTGATCTCTCCCGATTCTTTATCGGTCGATCTCCTTCAATAGCCATACTTGGGGCCGAGAACCGGAGAGATCATTTCTCTTAAGAGGGATAATGACTTGAACCCCCCCACCCCCACTTTTATAAGGTAAGGTAAGCTCTCCCCTCTATTTTAAAAGCCGCTTTTTGGGGCACTCGCTTACCTTGAAGCCCTTTTAAAATAGAGAGGGATTCCCCCCTTTTTAAATAGAGAGATAGAGAGCGGTCGAGCTTTTGCCCTCTATCTCCTCTCTATTCCAAGGGAGTGAGCGAGGGCAGCTTTCTGCTTTCTTTAAATAGAGGCTAGAGGCAGTTTTTTCGGTTTCTTTCTGGCGAGAGGCGCATGCATAGCGAGACTATCAGCCCTCATCCGCTTCGCGAAAGCCGCACACACAGCACATAGGAAGTCAGAGGGCCCGTACTACCCGCCTAACCCTTCGCTCCGAGGGCTTCTGGACAACTCGGAGGGGAAGGGGCCTATGTATTTGACCTTTGCGGATTTGACCCGAGCCAATCCTCGTTCCTGCCACCACGCCGCAGGAAGGCTCGTGTGGAATGGAAGATTCTAGTCTATCGGCGGTGAACAGGGTTTGTATGGGAACTACACAATATTTGAACGGTTTACTGCTCGGGCGTAACTAACATACTAAAGGGAACCACTTGCTACTTACTCACTCACTCACTCACTTACCGATCAATGGGTAGCAGTGCCCAGATTCAACTACTTAAGATCTGTGCCGTAATTCATCCTGCTTCTTTATCCCCCGCACGCTCCTCTTCAAAAGAATTCGGCAGCTCCGAAAAAAACAAAAAACAAAATAGAGACGTGATCTTTCCCTCTCTTTTCAAGCCGACGGGCGAGCCGACCCTTTAAAATAGAGAGGGAGCAAGTGAAGCTGGTGAGCCGTATGATGGGCAACTATCTCCTGCGGTTCGGAGAGGACTCGGCAGTTGGTTAGTACCCCCTTGGTCTTGGGGCAGTTAGTACCCTTCGTCGCGGGGCGGACCCTTTCACTCAATTTTATTATATACGCTTGGTGAAAATAATGTATTTCGATACACCTAGAACATGGATGATATATAAACCAATGGATCGTGACAAGTCGTTACTACTAGCAATTACTTTCTCTTCCATTACTTCATTCTTCCTGTATCCCTCTCCCTCGTTCTTAGTTACTCATCAAACGGCACTAAGTTTCTATCTGTGATTTCGATCATTTACAAGGTTCAAAGAGAGGGCGTGAAGAGAGAGCACCGCTCATACATAAGATCTTTAAACAATAGATGGAGTTGTGGTCACGAGTGTGTAATGACAGGTGGCTGGGTGGGCCTTGAAAGAATCACTTTTTAGGCTCTTTCTATCTGGCCCGGCTCTCGGTGAAGAAACGATCACATTATGGGATTTTTCAAAGAGCCGCCCTCTCTATCCTTTTTACGGTTATGGATGCCCTTTCCCTTTTAAAACATGGGCATGGGGGCCCTCCCCCACCATTTCAAAGGGCTCTTAAAAGGGCCCCCATGTTTTAAAGGCAAACAAACATGGGGGAATCGAATTATTTTAAGCTCTCTATTTTAAAAGGAACAACTCAACCGTTTTTTTCCGAAGCCCCTTTAAAATAAAATGTCGCCTTGCTCTGGAGTTTTTTTTAAAGAGCAAAAACAAGGGCTTTTCACAACCGACATTTAAGCACCTTTAAATTCAAAGCCTGGAATCTTCTTCTAGTCATAAACCCGGAATCTTCTTCTAGTCATAAACCCGGAATCTTCTTCTAGTCATAAACCCTTTGCAGATCCGAATTCTACCTTAAATGGCGTGACCGACCAGCACCCCATGTTTTAAAATAGAGCTCACCCCCGATCAATCAAGAATCCCACCCATTGACCTATCCATTCATTCATCCCGGCTAGAACTTATCGGATCGGAAGTTCTGCGCCTAGGAGCCCGTCCTCTCTATCTATAAGGACTCGGGTCCCCTCTATTTTAAAAGCGAGGTTCAGGGGAGAAGTGGACTGAAATGAATGGTGAACAGGGAGAAGAACTAGCCTCTCCTCTCTATTATTGGTATAGTAGGAATTGGACGATATCTATTCGTATAGTCGATTGGAGAGAATAGGTAGTAGCACCCCTTTTAAAGATCCAGTATCCCAGAACGAACGAATAGTATTCCATTTAAGGTGTGTGTCAACTATGAGGACTCATAAAGACATGTTATCATACTGAGGAAACTAGGGGTTTTCTGCTAGAGATCGAAGCCGTATTGCGGCAGAAGGGAGAAGATCGAGAAACTGGGGGTTTTTTGCTAGAGATCGAAGCTGTATTGCGGCAGAAGGGAGAAAACCGGCTTGTTTTTTCTGGTATGGTCCGTTACTGTATTTTGCTGAAACTCGTGTTTTCGAAGTTTTAATCTGGCTTTAGAGTTTGTTTTTGCCTTTTCTTGTGTAATTTAAGGGTTATAACAGAAAACCCTAATAGAAGGCTTGAAAAAATAGAGAACACTTTAAATTTAAAAATTAGGGTTTACAAGGGGGGAGAATTCAATGGGAGAATCCTCGGTAGGAGGGTTCACACAGGGGACTTCTGAGGGAAGGACTCAGAGTCCCAAGGGACCTAATACGCAATCCTTTGCGGAAGCGGTCAGAGGCAGTAATGAAAAGAGAGATGATACAGGAGAACAGGCCCGAAAAATCCTACAAGCCGCGGGTAAAAGAAAGGAGACTGAAGCTGAACAAGCCAAAAGAAACGGATGTTTACCTCAGACAGAAACAATTCCAGTGCTAGAAATTGCAGAAGAACTCATAGCAGATGAGATTGTGTATAAATCCAAGCATGCCTTAATATGCAAGTTTGTGGGACTCCGACCTTCTGCAAGGTTCTTGTACTCCTGGGCCAGAAAGCATTGGGCACCACAAGGGGAATTGGATATCTTCACATTATCGAACGGATACTTCGTAGTTGAATTCACAATGATATCTGACAAGGACAGAGCTTTCGAGGGAGGTCCGTATAACATAGGCCCTGCAGGTCTATTCATGCAACCATGGCGACCCGCTTTTGATCCTAGAACTGAACCCTCAGCAGCTCCAATTTGGCTTAAATTATTTGCACTTCCTTTAGAATACTGGAAAGAGGAAATTTTGGAGTTGATAGGTAATCTCTTGGGCAAATACATAGGCAGATCAAGGGAATCAACGGAAGGAGGATCAGCAGCGTATGCCAGAATTTGTGTGGAGATGGACTTGGGAAAACCATTGCCAGCAGAAATTGACCTCAAAGTCGGAAGGAATATATGGAGACAACAAATAGACTATGAGTATGTGCCTTTCAGATGTAGAGCATGTCATGAATACGGACATTTGGTGAGAGGCTGCCCAAAACTAGCCAAAGGAGAGACAAATCCAGCGAATCCAAACCCAGGAAACCAACCTCAGCAAAAAGAAAACGAACAAGGATTTCAGACGGTTATGAGAAAAGGAACGAAAAATAATAACCAGGAAAGAGGAAGAAATCAGCAGAAGGGAGGAAATACAAATCAACGCCAAGAAGGAAGGGCTCCATCCCACAAATATGAGCTCCTCAGGCTAGATGATCCAATGGAAGGAGAGGAACTACCGCACTCAAATCAAACAGAAAATCTAGAGAAATCGGTAGCAGAAGAAGTTCATCATCCACAACATACAGATACAGAAAAACAACAATACCTAGAAGTCATGGGAGGGGTAGAAGAAGGACAGTCCATACAGGTACAACTTGCATCAACCAAAGAACAACAGATAGAATATAAAGAGCAGCCACAACCAGATACAGAAGGAGCTCTAGTACCGTATAATAAAGAGCCACATACATCTAAGGAGGTAATTATGGGAATAGCAGAGAAAAACAGAGAAAAGCCAGCCCTTGGGATAAGCCAAATGGAGAAAAGGCTGAAAAATGCAAACTCTCAAGGAGTAGGTAGAAAGACAAACAAAGAAAAAATACAACAACAAGGAGAACAGTTGAGAGAGGCAGGCGTGGTTAAACCCATAGCCAACTTCTACAACACGGGTTCCCAATGATTATACACACATGGAATGTAAGGGGATTAAACGGTCGCCCCAGACAATTGGCTGTTAAACGTATGATAGAAGATAACCACCCAGATGTGGTTTTATTACAGGAAACTAGAGCATCACTGGAAGCAATGCAAACAATATCCAAGAGATGCTGGAGGAATGGAGACTATGAGGCCCAAGCTTCCCATGGTTTCTCCGGAGGAATGGCCACTTTGTGGAATAGAGACACTTTTCAGCAGGTAGGAGCAGCATCAGCTAGAGGGATCTTGATGACCAGATTGAGAGATAGAGAATCAGACTCAGTCTGGCTGATTATTAACTTTTATGGGATGGAGGAAGTACAAGAACAAAAAACCCAATGGAAGTCAATCCAGGCTATTAGAGAAGCTTACCCAGAAGATAGGTTCCTAGTGGGTGGAGACTTCAATGCCAAGATGTCAGTGAATGACCAAGAGGGAGGCCTAAATCATCTCAGTGAGAAGGACAAACTCCTGATTGTCCAAGCTAATAATTTCAATCTGATTGACATTCCACCTCCAGGATGTGGTACTACTTGGACCAATAAAAGGAAAGGAGACCAAGCAATAAAATCAAGATTAGATAGGATATTGATAGAGGAAGAAATTCACCAGTTATGGAGCTGTCATTCAGAAATCATAAACCTCTTATCTTCCGACCATTTCCCTTGTTGCCACCATTGTTGAACTAACTCTGGTAATTCCTGGTTTAGAAGCCAAAAGTTATCAAATTTGAAGGGGCGGTTTTTGGACCGGGGTATTTTGTTTGTGATATTTAGACATACCGGGAACCAGGAACTCAAATTCACTCCTTATGGATAGAGAGCGGCCGCTCGACCCACATTCTCTTTTGAAAGGTCGATCGGGCAGTTCTAAAGCCCTCTGAACCGACCTCAATTCCAGGGCACCTTAATTCAATTGCGGACCCTCAGATCCAGGAACATTAAAAGCTCTCATCCGACAATTCCTCCCTCCCTCAAATTAGCTGGGCTGGCTGCTGAAGCGGTCGAGGACATAAATGACCTTCTCGACACCTAGACTTTTTAAGGCCGAGCGCGGCCCTCGACCGATAGAGAGAGGGTCCGAGGGAGAGTTCTCAACCGATAGGGAGAGGACATTGATGGGCTCGACCGGCTCTCTATCCATGATCTTAAGGTTCGGGCGAAACCATACGAATTCTCCCCTTTTTAAGTAAAGCCCTCCGAACCCGCTTCGAATAAGGAATGACCAAACCACCTTAAATAGCCGGTAAGTCAACTAATTATATATTGAGACCTGATCAAAGCCCCTTTTTAAAACAGAGCCTATCCGTATCCCTTTTAAAGCTCGTAAATGGAGGAACCCCTTGACCTTGATACTCGGGCTCCGCTCTCTAGGCCGGTGTATTTCAAACAGTGACGTATGGCCGGGGGGAAGAAGACAGACGAGAGCGAAACCTGACGGACGAAATAAAAGATTGTTATAGAAAGGGAGGGCCCCTATACTATAGTTGCACTTCCCAACCCTTCAACCCTGAAGAGAAGAACCGCACGACCCATCACATAGAAATGCTGCGTCGAGACCCATCACATCATATATCATAAATGCTGCGGGGGGAATAACAACCATCACATCATAAACTAGAGATGCAGGGGGGTTATTATACTAAAGAGGAGGCACATCATATGGAAGAATAGATCAACTTGAGCAGGTTACAACGGCCCGAGCAACCAAACTTAGCATAGATGTAACCACTGGAGCCATTCTAGAGAGGGAGAAATTAGCACTACTTGGTGAAATAGGTTCTTTCACAGCTGATTTCAAACCATCTGCTAAGGGTTGTAACAATCCGAACGATCCAACTACATTAGGACCCTTTCGACGTTGCACGAAAGCCATTACTTTACGTTCGGCTAACACTAAGAAGGCTACTCCCAGTAGAAGTGGTATGATTATTCCAGGTATTTCGGCTAGAATGACAATGTACGTTTCCGATTCCCTATTAAGTCTGGGGTCGACCCGATCATGATCTTGTCGACCCGGGGGATGGGACCTATTCTCGAGGAGCGGTTTCGGAACTATGAACTATGAAAGCCATTACTGGGCTCGGTTGGGCCCCCTCTCTGTTTTGGAAAAGGGGATCTAAACTTTCTAACAAGTAAAGCGATCGAGTAAAGCGATCGAGATGCTTTCAAGTTGGGAAAGGGCCACCTTGAGAACCCTATCAAATTCCCGGGCCTCTCTATTTGAAAAGGGGAGATACCCCGATCTAAAACGAATTTGAAGATGAATAGGCGCCTTAAATGAAATTAAAGAGCCCTGGTTTTTTAAGCCTTATTTAAAATAACAGCGTTATAATAACAAGGGCGGCCCTTTCCCTTTTAATTCTAAGGCTAAGGCAGGCTCCTCTCCCCCACCGTTTAAAAGGGCTCTTAAAAGGCGGAGTTTTGGCCTTGCCCTCCCGGGGAAGAGAGAGGGTTTTTAAAGGTTATTATATAAAAGGGCAAGGATAGAGAGCACCTTTAAGGATAGAGAGAGGCATCAGATTCAAAGCGAGGGGAAGATCACCTTTAAATTTTAAGGCTCTCTTCGAAAGGTAGATCTAGACACGGGAAAGAAGTAGAGATCTCGCCCCGACTTCGGGATATATAGGGCCCTTTGCCCCTTGAAAAAACAGGTGGGGGAGAGGGGAGCTTTTACGGACTTTGCCCTTTCGGCGCGGAGAGCTCTTAAATCTCCGAGACCGGGTCGAGTGCTCTCTATATAAAAATGACGGGAGGGGTTTGGAGGTCGAGCCTCACTCACCTCACCCCGCTGAGAGAGGAGGAGGAAGGTCAGGTCGAGTCGCTTCTTTATATACGTATTAACAACCTTTAAATGGCGAGGGGATCGGCAGGCGACAACTTTTGAAGGGAAAGGATCGACAGTTAAAAGTTTTGAAGAGGAAGGGAAAGGATCGACAGTTAAAAGTTTTGAAGAGGAAGGGAAGGGCTCTCCCCCATTATTTAAAAGGGACTGGGGTGGGAAAAAAGTTGGTTGGGAGATAGCTTAAAATAAAAGAGGAGTTAATATTTTAAGTAAGCTTGGGACTTTTATTTCAGCTGCGTTAGAGGTATCTATTAATCCATCTGGATACATCTATATCCCATCATTCAATACATCTATAGACAGATTTAGACATATTGAGAACAAGGAGGCAAGGAGACATAGAAGTAATCCTCCCTTCGGGAGGGGGAAGTAAGCCTCCCTTCGGTCGGGGTGGTTTCAATATCCCATTCGGAGAGGGAGATTCGGAGAGGGAGAGTAAGAATTCACTCCTCTGGATCCGAATAATCGAAATAACGAATCCGAAATCTGATATAACGTAAATAACGAATAATGAAAATAAGGAATCGGAATAATGCCAAATCCGAAATCCGAATAATTGAAATAATGAATAATGGCAATACCGAATCCGAGATGATGAAGATAAACAGGATTCTAAGAGCAAGGATTCTGAAAAGCACAAGCATCACAGGAATAACAAAGATGAGCACAACAATCAAGGAAAGAGGTATTATCACAAGCACAAGAAGAGTTTCTACCTAGACAAAGCAAGTAAGTGTTCTAGTAGTGATAGTGAAATTTATTCAAGTGATGATGAAAATGAGATGTTGTTCATATCAGAAAAAGAGGAAGAACCGAAACATAGATTCATTATCATGAAATGTCTTAGATGTGGAAACTTTGGACACCTTGAGGATGATTGCACAAATAATGATTTGGTTTCTAGTATGTATGAGGATGCTTCAGAAAACTATAAGGAATATGCATGTATGGTTTTTGAAAAGGGTAGCACCTCTAGTGATAAGAAATCTGAAAAAGGCTTTGATGATTCAAAAAGCAAACAAATAGAGGAAGATATAGAGGAAGGTGAAGTAGATCTTGAAGGTGAACTTATTAGTGCTCTTAGTGCTTTGAAAAAGGAAAGAAAGAAGAATGCTATACTCAAGGATAAGTTAGATGAATGTTGCATGGAAAGATATGAGCTTATAGAAAGTCTTGACTTCTCTATAGCTAAGACATAAGAACTCAAGGATGAGTTAGAGTCTAAGGTTCTTGAGTATAGCGAGTTGGAACAAAAAATGGCTTCTTTGAAAGAGGAAACTAAAGAGTACAAGGATAAGATTTACAGGTTTCAAGATAGCTCCAAAAAGGTTAAGTCACTCATCAAAGGTCAAAGAAAGACAATAGATAAAACAGGCCTTGGTTTTGTTAAGCCACACAAGGAACAAGTTGGAGAGTCTAGTAAGAGACTCCAAAAGGAAGAGAGTTCTGATGAGGAAAGCATTTCAGAAAAGGAGTCCTTGAATGATAGATGCACAGACACAGAAAAAAAAAATCAGAATGAGAAGAAGTATTCAGGACCCAAGAGGTCAAATAAAGGAAATTTTCAAGGCAGATGTTTTGCTTGTCATAGGTTTGGTCACATGGCTTCACATTGCATGGCTCAAGTGAAGAAGGTAAATGATAGTTTCAGAAGTGCTAGTTACTTTCAAGGGTATTGCTACTCTTGTAAATAGTTTGGGCATAAGGCAGTCTATTGCAAGGTAAATAATAGGAATAGGTTTGATCAAAATAGGTTTGGTCAGAACAGGTTTGGTCAAAACAGGTTTGGCTGAAACAGGTTTGGTCGAACTGGTAGATTCAAAGATCGGGTTTACCTCGGAGAAACAACATCGTCAAGTGTTTCAAGTGCAACAATGAAGGTCACATAATCAGACAGTATAGAGCTGAAATTCTAGAATACAGGAACAGGAACAGTGGCATGATCAGGTCCAAGGATCAAGGCATGGACAAGAACAGGGATGAGAACAAGAACAAGAACAGTGACAAGAACAGGAATATGGACAAAGAGTTCAAGAGAAGGCCCGAAAAGGAAGTTATAGACGTTGATGATGATCAGTGCCTAATGGGAGTTTTACTCCCACCCCGAATTAATCACCTCATCAGGAGGTGGGGGAGGGACTAAGCTAAGAGGCTCATTCTTAGTCCCGAGCCCCAAAGGTGACCCTTTGCCATTGATGACAAAGGAGGAGAGATATGAGTAAGGGGGAGAGCTTCAAAGTGAATGGGAGAGCTTCAAGTCAGGGGGAGAAAAACTTCAAAGGAAGATTCTTAGTTGTGGGCACAGTTGGTCAGTTGTTAGCACAGTTGGTTTCAGTTTTGGCTCTTGAGAAGTGTTTTCAGTAAAGGTTTGCCATCAATGACAAAGGGGGAGATTGTTGGCAATTTTGGGTACATTGCCCTTGATCATGTGTATAAGTTGTCATTGATGTCAAGAAGCTCTTGAAGGAATTTGTTTGATGTCAAAATTTTTGCTTTAATAAAAGGTTTCTTGAAGGTTCCGACATGGCAGTTTCAAAGGTCTTTTGTAAACCCCAAGTTGGCAGGTTTAAATATTACAGGTGGATGCATTAGTTTAATGCATTTGGGTCCAGGAGGAAGTATTTATTTAAATAATTAAAAACCTTGTTAAGGTTCCCTTTAATTATTTTTAAATAAATATTAAATTATTGTTTGCAATGGGTTCTCCTAACCCATGGTGCTATGTTTTAAGATTGTGGGCGCTATCCAAGACCTCCACCGACATGTTAAACTCCTCGCCGACGTTAAGAGCTTATGGTAAAAATGCATATAAATATCCCTCGATGAAAATCAAGAATGATCCGATCTGCATTTTGAAAAGAGTTACTCGTTGTGATTTCGTGATCCGCTATTTGGATTTCTTCTTTGATTGTGTCTTCGCCATTTTCGTAAACTCGTCGTTCGACTATGTCTTCGTCGTTTTCATGAATTCGTTGTTCATTTTTTGTACTCGTCGTTTGTCGTAAATCCGCCATAAGGTTTTCGTCTTCATGTTCGCGTCAGAATAAAGGGAGGCACTGTTGTTTTATTTAATCCCTGGCGTAGAAGGAATAAGGCTAACAGCGTGAGGTTTAAACCTCACCGGGAGCCTTTGGCACACCGGTAGCGGCTAGGCTATTGGCGCGCTACCCGAACGGGAGGTTCCGCGTTCGAATAATGTGAAAGGGTTTTTCATCGTGAAGTGGACGCAACGGGTGGTGTTAGAATTCGTGCGCAATTTCTCCATAGCGCAATTTTTGATGTTGGCCAAGGTATTTTCGAAATTAATTTTTTCTAAGTGTATTTTGCGGATGGAGGAATTTTATTAGAGGGAAAAACATCTTAGGAGTTATAAGGAGTTTAAAGCTTGTTTTATTTTGATAAAATATTCTTTTGAAGGTGTTGTTTGAAATATCTTATTGCATTCTTATGAGAGATAAATTTTATTTTTGATAAGACTATAAGGGAGAAATAAGGTGTATAAGGGATCAATTTTTTCTTGTAATGTTGAGAGTGCTTTTGGTTGATTATGGAAATGAAAGCATGATGTTTTAAGGTTAAAATAGCTTCTTGTGTGAAGTTGTGAAACCTTAAGTTGGCAGCTTTGAGATTGACATTTGCTTTCATTAAATTGGTAATAATCAAGCTATTCTTTACTTGGTTAAAGTGTTGGCCTTACTCCTTTGTTGGTGATTAGAAAAGTTGTTTTGTGCTATTGTTGATTTGAGTTGGTGGATGCTTTTTGTTCAAACAATATTGGAGAGAAAAGGAGTTCTACTTGTTTCCTTTTCTGATGTTGATTGTGAAATGCTTCAAGGTTGTGTTTTGAGTTGAATGGTGTTGATTGAACCTTGTTTGATGAGCATTGTTGTTGAAGCCCTAATTTATGGTGAAAAGAACATGAGTATCATTGTTATGTGATTCTTTGCATAGTTGGCAATTGTTGGGGTTTCATTTTCTTGAAAGAAAGCATTCTATCCAATCCATTTCAGATATTGAGTTGAGTTTTCAGATTTGAGATTGAGTTTGAGCTGAGTTGATTTGAGTTGAGTTTTGAGATTGGGAGTTGAGTATAGAACATATTGAGTCTCTAACAATTCTCTTTATGCTTCTATGAGTTTGACAAATCACATTGGGTCTCTAACAATTCACCTTGTGATTTCCTACTAAGAAAGTTTTTTTTCTTGGTGAGCTTGTTGAGTTTTGGATAGGTTTCGGTGGGGACTTGTGAGCAATTTTTGGACAGGTTTCGGTGGGGACTTGTGAGCAAATTTGGACAAGTCCTAGCACAGGACTTGTGAGCTGAGTTTGACAGTTCTATCAGAGAACTTGAGGACAGAGGTGCACTGGTTCTTTGAGAAGAACCTGAGGATATATTTGGCAAGTCTTTGAGAAGGCTTGTGTGTAGAGGATTGATTTGTTCAAGTGTTGGACAGATCTGACAGACAGAGGAATACTTGTACTAGATCGACTGACTGTGTTTGGTACAGGTTGCTGAGCTATTGTGGACGTGATCATAGAAGGTAGAGGTCTCTTAGGCTACGCATTGAGAATAGGAGGTCTTCGATGGAAAGGAGTTCCACGTGCTGGCAAGAGGTAGAGGCAATTGATCTTCCGAGGGATCATTTCCAGAGTAGAGGGGAAGGTATCTCCTTTGAGCAGAGGCTCATAAATTTTGATTAGGGGAAGGTATCTCCTTTGGGCCGAGGCTCATAAACATTGTAATTGGGAAGGATTCCCAAAAACTTTGAGATAAATTTTAGAGAAAAGTTTTGTGGATGTAGCCCAGCCATTTTGGGTGAACCACGTTAAAATTGGTGTCACTTTGTGGATGATATTGTGCATTTCTTTGATATTGCTTTGGGTATATTGCTTTACTGTTTTGAAGTATAAAGGAAAAAATAAAAAGAGGTCTTATACTTTTCACCCCCCCCTCTCAGTATAAGCTTGTGTTCTTCATTAATAATTTTTGTCCAATAAGTCATTGTAATAGATTTATAAGATCATTTAAAAAAATTGGTAAACTTATTGAAAAGCATTCTAGATTATGTTATCTTAAAGGAACAAGATGGTTTGTGTGTGGTAAATAAATTCTTGATGGTGTGATCATTGTATAGGACATACATTCTCTTCATTCCATGAAATATCAAGTATGATTATGAAATTATATATGAACAAAATATATGATAGCATTTGCTAGAGTTTTCCAAATGATATTCCAAAAAAAATTTGATTTTGGTCAAGCTTGGTGCAAATAGATTAGATGTTGTCATAACACTCTAGAATATTCTATTTTGATGAATGGATCTTGTACTAGATACTTTGAATCATTCCATGGACTTTGCCAAGATGACATGATATCTCCTTATCTTTTTATTATTCTTATAGAGGCATTTGGGAAAGCTTTCTCAAAGGAAATAAATTGAAGGAAAAATCAAAGGTATTCAAATTGCAACAAATAGTTCCTGTGAAACTCATCTCCATTTTGTTAACAATATTTTTCTTTTGGGTCATCCCTCAATCAAGGAGGCCATAGAGTTTAAATCAATTTAATATGAGAAGGTTGTTAAACAATTGGTTAATAATATATATCCCAAGATTATTTTCATTAACACTACTCTAAGGTTAATAGTACAAGTCTCGAGATTCTTTTCATTAACAATTGGTTAATAGTACAAATCCCAAGATTTTTTTATTGTTATAATTTTTTATTTAAGGCAATTGCTATGGAACAACATCCTTGCACTTAAGGGTTTCTAGGAAAAAATAAAGAAGAATGTGCTATTGAGGTTATTCCTTGCACTTCATATCCTTCAAAGCACAACAAACCTAAATATGATAAGTCTTACTATGAGCAATGTGAGAAGATTGAAGAGATTGATGAAGATGAAAGTATTGTTGAGAATGAAAAAATATAAGACAACCCAATAAGCAAAAGCAAAGAGAAAACAAAACCCAAAGGATATTGATATGGGAAAACAAAAGCAAATATCACAAGTGTTAACAAGAAGTGGAGCTAAACCCACAAATACAAATAAAAAATGACAATGAAAATAATATCTTGGAATATTAGGAGCATGAATAAGAACCTTAAAAAAAAGGTATTATGAAATTTTCAGGTTGTTATAGACAAGATACTTATAGATAAGGAAACTAGACAACAAATATTTAAGTCATTCATGATGTTGAATTTCATCTTGACAAAATTTAAATTTTAGAAGGCATTTGATATAAATGAGTTGACTGTGCAAACTTTGTAGTTTGAGGAAGATGGAGAATATATTTTATAGAAAGGACAATGAAGAATATCTTTGATAAAAAAGCAAAGTTGGATATGGTTTACTTAACTTGTAAAAA
This sequence comes from Wollemia nobilis, assembly GCA_028583015.1. Classification (NCBI taxonomy): domain Eukaryota; kingdom Viridiplantae; phylum Streptophyta; class Pinopsida; order Araucariales; family Araucariaceae; genus Wollemia; species Wollemia nobilis. The sequence continues at coordinate 976,778 of JAQPPZ010016936.1, forward strand.
CGTAATAAGAGCAATGTTATGTTTTATTTTCAATGGAAATGGCCTCCAATAGAAGCCACACATACCTTCAATCTATCTATTTATATATATATATATATATATATATATATATATATATATAAGGTATTCGGTAACACCATTGGGTGTTGCCACTATAAACCCTAGCCCGTTGGGTTAGACAAAGTCAACAACACCCATGATCCTTTAGGGCAGTGAACAAGGGCAACTAACCGATAAACACTTAGTCACTACCATCAACCTATCCCTTTCTGGGCATGTCATGGTTTGAACCTTAGACCTCCTTAAAGAGAGGCCAAAGCCCCGACCACTACATTTTCCTTTTCAGATTTAATTTTTAGGTGTACACAATTTTTTATGAGGGGTCTTGGCCCCCTTGTAAACTTGGGTCTACTGGATGAAAAACCAAGGACTTATTAATACGGTATCCTAAAATGTTACCCAAGACATCATAATGGTTACAGCTTTGGGCTATATTCCTATAGACCCAAGTTCAAACTAGGGCAATGTAATGGTTAGAGCTTTGGGCTCTCTTCCTATAGATCCAAGTTCAAACTAGGGCAAGGTGTGTATGTGAGTGAGCTTGTTAAACAAAATGAAAACAAAAACAAATAGTATTTATGTAAATATATATATTTTTTCTAATGGGACTATGGTCTCAATGGTTGAGACATATGGATGATGTAGCTCACACCAAGGTTCAAATCGATGGTACCAAATAAACTATACAACTTCATATGACTAAGTTGATGTGAAAGGAAAAGGAAAACCCTTTTAGAATCCTACTCCTTAAAAATAAATAAACAAATAATAAACTTAATATTCATATAAATAATTGTTTTTAAAGTTAGGTTTATAATAAATTAAAAAAAGTCTATCAAATGGCATTAGCTCAATCAGTGAGATTCCTCATCCCTCAACATTTAGGAGAGACCATTGTTCAAATCTTGCCAAACTATACATGGATCATATCCAAGCTTTGTTGTAATACCACTATGTGGTGATGATGTAATAGGGGTGGGGCCCATTTGAATCTCATATAACCAATTGAAAAAAAAAATAAAAAAAATCAATTCAAAGTGAGTTGACTATTACAATATAAAGATCAATTAAATCTCAATTGAATTTTTTTCACAAGTTCACTCACACCAATTAAATTTTCTTCATCTCACTATAAACAAAATCTATAGTATACATCTAAAAAATTGCACTCATCTTACTACTAATATAAATAAGAATGAAAAAAATTAATTATCACATATGCAAGTTTATAATTCAAAGTCAAATAACCATTACATTCATGTTTCATGTTAAAAATTATATATTTGAGTTTTTAAGACAACTCAATTTGGAGTCAAACAATAATTAGATACATATATACAACTCTTGTGAAGACATCAACATAATCTTTTTACTTATTTTTTTAAAAAGGGGTAAATTTTTTATTGAAATCAGAAAAGCATACAAGACCCAAGAATCAGATTACAACAAAATTGCCTCATCCAGGCATATCATATTTCAGAAAACTAGTAAGAGTTTGAGAGCACGCTGAAGGAAGTTGATGCCACTCCCTAACATCCCAACCTTCTTGAAATTCAGAGGCCCATTTAGCCAAACAATCAACAAAACCATTCCACTCCCTTGGAATATGAGTAAAAGCGATGAATTCCATATGACAACAAAAATGGAAAATCTTCCTAACCATCCTAGCCAACCTCCAATTAACATTGGTAAGATTATAGGTATTCAACAAATTAATGAGAATTTGAGAATCCGATTCACAAATTATCCTGCATCAACCCAAACCATATCCTTGTTCCAATGCATAAATAATAGCAAGGGCTTCCATATAATTATTGGTATGTCTTCCTTTAAAACATGAGAAAAAAACATACCGCAACACTGCAATCACGTCCCACTCCACCAATACCAACATTTCCAGGATTACCTCTTGAAGACCCATCAGTATTAATCTTAAGAACCCCCTAGGATGCGGGTGTCATCTACCCTCTCTCTGCACTTTGTTATTGAATCCCCTCATGCTAAAAGAAATAATAGCACATGGAACAGACACCGTCAAACTTAAATCATGCATAATTTGGACCTCCACCATGTCCACAAGAATACTAATATGACATTTGGTAGACATAGTTTCCTGGAGCATTCTCAAAATTCTTTGCTAGACTTGATAAACAAATAATTGTCTCCCTTGAAAAATTCTTCGATTCCTTTCAAGCCAGATTTTCTAGAAGATGCATGAGGGACCAATATGCCAAGCAACCTGTAAAAAGAAGACCTTAGCAGGAGGCCTTCTCAAAATCCTCCACACACCCCACCAAAAATGCCAAAGCTGATGCGCAAAACCACATTGAAGAAGTAAATGACCAACAAATTCCTCACTATTCTCACATAGGAAACAAAAAGGACCATGAATACCTCTCTTCTGAAAGTTATCCCAAGTGAGACATTAATTACGAGTGGCAACCCACAAGTAAAAATTGCACTTAGGTCACACAAACTTATTCCACACTTGCTTCCACGAGTGAACATCCTCAATATCATAACATTGGCGATCCAATTCACGATATCCATAGGCAACCTAGAAAATCCCTCTATTGTCCTGACCCCAAGTCAACACATCATCATCTTGCGAAGAAGAGCATTCTCTAGAAGCTAGAATGCGCATTAATTCCTCTTTATCCTCCATAGAGCCTCCAATAGGCCATTCACTGGGATCCCTCCATTGAAACATTTCCATCTGACCAATTCTCTTAACAACTTTAAAATCCATCACTCTAGACCAACCAACAACCAAAAAACGCTAAGCAAGATCAAGAAGATGAGGATACTCAGTTAAAATAGCAGGAAAACCATCCCAAGAATCATGCCAGAAGAGAACCATAAAGCCTTTATGAAAAATCCAAAACATCCCCTGTTTGATAAGAGAAGATCCCTTCTTCAAAGTGTTCCAAATAAAAGAGCTTCTCCCAGACAAGCTAACTCATCACCCTCCACCCCACAGAGATATTTATAACAAAGAATTTTAGCTCATGTTTGGTCATGATTAGTACACCAGCGCCAATAAAATTTGGCAGCCAAAGCTTGCCCAAAAAGAGAACTCAAGCGAAGACCCAAACCACCCTCTTGTTTAGGTCTACAAAGAGATTTCCATTTCACCAAACTCCATTTACAGGATTCCAAATTACCAGCCCACAAAAATCTCCGTGAAAGAGAATCAAGATCATGAAGAAAACTCGCCTGAGCAACTTGAATTAAACACCTGTACACAGGTAACACTTGAACTACAGATTTGAGGAACAAAACTCGACCAACAAAAGATAGCCATCTCTAAGTCCAGTGATTAACCCGAGTACAAAATTTCTCCAAAATTTTGGACCAAACACTCTTAAGCAAACACTCCAAATAATCCTTTTATTAAAAAAATATATGTTTCAAATTTTTAGATTCAATTTTAACAAATATTATATATTTATGTAAATATATTTAAATTCAAACTTAAAAAAAAATTGTATAATTTTTAAATAGATTAATTTAATTTTTAAATATTTAGAAAACCTCAAACTTTTTTAAAATTAAAAAATAACACGATAAAATGTAATATTTAATTATCATATATTTTTAAAAGCATATAGCAAGCAAATAACAACCCTGCATCTTTCTTAAAAATTATAAAGGTTCCCTACACAACAACATGATTACTATTTTCTCGAATAAATTAAAAAAAAAAACATTTTAATCAAATTTTAAAATTTACATAATAGAAGCAGCAACCATGCACCTTCGGAGCGGAAATGATACGGAATTAATTCCTGCCGCTTTTGACGTTGGGCGAAGGGTAATTAATTATGCCCAAATCCATGTTTTAGTTGCTGTTTTATAAATTAATTTTGCATTCTTTTTTAGGCAACTGTAGATTTCTTTTTTAGGCATTTTATGAGATGAAGTCAGAGTTGTTTTAATTTAAACACGAACACGTGATAGAGAAAATGAAAAACGAAAACCGATAACTATATTACAAATAGTCTTTACTAGGTTACGTCGAGAGTTGAACCTGAGTTTTTTTTATTTCGAGATTGAAAACTCATTTCCATAAAATACGTTCTGAACTGAATCTTTTTTTATAAATTATGTCCGGAATCTTTTTATAGTGACCTCAATCCTGTTTTCATTTGCGTGCCAGGTCAGTCTGATAGAAGAATTTCCATTTGCCAGGCAAGACTGACCTGGTAGTAGAATGGTCAAAAGCATGGGACCTGCTATCTCCGATCTCCGTGGACCAACAAACCAACAAATATTAAAGTGAAACGAAATTCTATCATTAAAGTTATCTCATAAACAAATCTAAATAACTTTTAAAATAAATCTTTAAACAAATCTAAATAACTTTTAAAATAAATCTTTAAACAAAACCCATATAATAGGTAGGGAGAGCTTTCCTAATTTCGATTTAGGGAGAGGTGATCTAACTATACAACTGGCGTGACCCAACTACACCTTAATAAAAATTTAAGAACAATTCAAGGAAGGTGGTCTAATTCTTAGTAAAAATTTAAGTTTAATTCACTAAAAGGTGGCTGGATTAATAATACAGCCAAAACTTCATATAATAATTCTTGTAAAAACAACTTTCCTAATAAAAACCTAAATTTGATTCATTACGCTTACAGCAGTAAACTATACAGCAAATTTTTGCACTGTACGAAATGTACGCGATGATGTTATTATATGGATAACACAAAACATCTTTCCCCGTCGCAAAATATTTAATATAGAACGTATATTCTCTCCAACAAATGCACCTGTACGAGGTCGAGGTTACCAAGGAAGACATGCTCTCCAAGAAAAATTTGAAAAAATGTTATAAGTTTTGTTGAATAGTTTCGTGGGATAAAAAATAGTTGAATTGGAGTATAAGGTTGAATCTAAATTAATTTAATTTTAGGTTTTAAAATTAATGATGGTGTTTTTAGTTATTTTTTAATAGGTTTAATTTTAAAAAATTTAAAATTGTAATAAAAGGTTTAAGATTTGAATCTTATAAAAGTAGATTAATTATGTAAAAGTTTGAATCTTATAAGAGTAAGATTGCATATCATATTTTAATGTATTAAGATTTGAATCATATATAAAGGTAGAGTTTGACACCAAAATTTAGTAGGGTTGCATATATTTTAAAAGAATTATAATGTGATGATAAGAATATCATCTCAATCATTCAAAACAAAAATTAATCTTAAACGTGAAAAAATAAATTTTAAAAATTAAATACAACAAAAACCAAAAAACTTAAAAATATTTTCCAATTTAAAATTATAATTATATAATCCAAGGTTTAAATCTAATGAAACTAAATATCTTACAAATATAAAATTATACATTGATATATTTTCAATTCAAATGAGAATCTTCACCATACATTTAAAAAAAAAATCTTATTATTTGAAATAAATTTAAGTATTTACATTCAAAATCAAATCTTAACTTGTCTCAAAACAAATTTATTATCTTAATAATTGTCAAACATTTTCTTCTACAAATTTAAGTATTTTCATATAAAATCAAATCTCAACAATGTTTCAAAACAAATTTATTTTAATAATTATCTAAAACATTTTCCCTACAAATTTAAATATTTGCATATAAAATATAATATAAACCATGTCTCAATAATTATCTAAACCATTTTTTATAAATATTTAAACATCTGCATACAAAATATAATCTCAACCCTGTCTCAAAAACAAATTTATTCTCTTAATAATTATCTAAAACATTTTTTCTATTAAAATGAGTTTAACCCTAAAGAATAAGTGCATCAACATGTATTTCAAAGGTAACACAACAAAGACAATAGAGTGTGATATTTTTTTATAACTTAAATGTAAAAAGAGATAAGTCTAATGGTAGTGGTGATTGTCAATGGGTTGTTTCCTTTCATTTCTTGGAAAGTAAGGGTTATATTTCTTTTAAAGTAAGGGTTAAGTTGACTTTATTTTTATCCAACAGGTTAAGGTCTAGTAGTGGTCGAGTACTTGATGGTGGACTACATCATTCGATTCTCTAGACAGTCTAGCAGTGGTCGATTACATCGATTCCAACAGTCTATTGACTTTGTCGGTACCACATCGATTCGATTCTTCGATTCTTTCAACGATCTATTAATTTTGTCATTACACAATAAACTACGATCTATAAATTTTGTCATTAAGCAGATCTATTAATTTTATCATTAGGCAATAAACTACGATCTATTAACTTTGTCATTACACAATGAACTAGTGTTATGATTACTAATGCAACAAAATAAAAATTAACCGAGACATGCATGCTTACATTTTTTTTTTTAAAGCCACATATGCATCCTAATAAAAAAGCACCCTTGAAAACACTAGTCTCATATAGTTCCTAGAACCATAACTGCCCCATTTTTTTTATTAGATTTCCTTCAACGTAACTATGGTTTCCATCAGATTTCCCCCCTCGCTAAAAAGTTGATATCAAGTTACACGTGCAATAAGCCACCGCAACGTTAAATGCCAAACTAACGTGTGTAAAGAAGTGCAGGTTGGCACCAACAGTTGGAATATGTTGGAATTTGACTAAAACTTGAACGCCTTTAATCTAATGCATTTAAAAGAATTTAATGTGAACATGGCATTAAATGTGACGCCTAGGAAACCGAATTCTTCTGATAACTTGTTGCTAAGCAGGCACTAACACCAAGACTGACGCCTTAACACGCTCTACCATTGGCCCATTTCTCCTAATATTCATCCAAATAACCATTTTTTTTAAAACAACGGGAATTGCCACACACCCTCAATTACCCAGATGCCACGTAGCACATACAGCGGGGTGAGACGACACGTGTCCCGGGTGAAAGTACGGAGCCTAGAGCATCGTAGGCCCCGTCTCGCCCTTGTAACGGTGCGCCAGAGCAGGCTAAACATTTTATGTTAAGCTCAAACTATTTTGCTAACTATTCCGTCGATAGATTAAGAAAATTGAATAGATTTAGGGTTTATTTAATCTTTAATGGTGCCTGATTAACCAGGATGTGTTGTGTGTGCTGTGGCGCTACTGCAGCATTGCTCTGGCAGTGCACAAGAAGATTTAAGGTCAAGAAGAGAGAAATAGAATAAGACTTCTGCATGACAAATTTGGAGATTTAGACTCCGGAAATCGTGGAGAAATAGAAGCTAAACACATTGAAATTAAGGAAATAATCTGAAGAGCCATTGAAGAGAGAGTAGCAGAGCCAATGGGTGTTGAAATGGGAGGGGAGGAGATTGGGAACGAATTGGAGTTCTGTGTTTGTGGGAGACAAGAGATTTTTGGGTGTGCATTGGCCGGAAGAGGTGAAATTAGAATAAGGCAGGCAGTCTTGAGCTGGATGAGATTTATTAGGAGAAATTAACTCTAGTTAATTTTCCTTCGTTTTTCCCTTTTTTTTTTTTTTTTTTCTGAGCTAGAAAATTATGGTTGTTGCTAAAGATTGATAGAGAAGAGTTGGAGATTAATGAAGTTACAGAGTAGTGAAAAGGAATGAGCGTAGGTAAACACAGGCGGGAAGAAAGATGGGTAAAAACAATAGATCTATGCAAGATTCTTGTAGAATGAATAAATTTGGGTGAATATTTTGTTTGGATTGCACGTTTGCCTGTCATAAACTGCAGTATATTGCGGAATTGAGTTACAGATTCGGCATAAAATTTAATTTATCCGACGTAAAAGCACAGCTGGCTGTTTTTGAGTTTTTCTTGCATCAGCTTCGCAATATTTTAGATAAGTGCACACAAATGTTGGTGCTATTACTGCTTTAATGGAAGTATTTTTTAAGTGAAAAGTGGCGTTTCAGACTTTTTGTTTTGTGGTAACAGGGAAGCAGCAACCATGCACTTTCGGAGTGGAAAGGATGCGGAATTAATTCCTGCCGCTTTTGAAGTTGGGCAAAGGGTAATTACTTTCTGCCCAAATCCATGATTAAGTTGCTGGTTTATAAATTAATTTTGCATTCTTTTTTAGGCAACTGTAGATTTCTTTTTAGGCATTTTATGAGATGAAGTCAGAGTTGTTTTAATTTAAACACGAACACGTGATAGAGAAAACGAAAAACGAAAACCGATAACTATATAGTACAAATCAGTCTTCTCCATAGGTTACTTACGTCGAGATGTTCTTACGTCGAGATTTGAACCTAAGTCTTTCACTAAGTCTTTTCCATAGTCCTCATTTGCCAGGTAAGACTGACCATTTTTGAACCTAAGTCTTTTCCATAGTCCTCATTTGCCAGGTAAGACTGACCTGGCAGAAGAATGGTCAAAAAAATCCTATTTTCATTTGCCAGGCAAGACTGACCTTGCAGAAGAATGGTCAAAAGCGTGGGACCTGCCATCTCCGTGTGACCAACAAACGAACAAATATTAAAGTGAAACAAAATTCCATCATTGAAGGTATCTCCTAAGTTCGATTCACGCGAAGGTGGCCCAACTATAGAACCAAAAATCCATATAATATTCTCTACCAAAACTCCAGATAATAGTCTCTGTGGAGATGGCTTTCCAGTTCGATTCACGCGAAGGTGACCTAACTAAACTATACAAAACTAAATTTAGTTTCTCTAGTTTCTGTGGAGATGGCTTTCCCAGTTTTTAGTGAAAATTTAAGTTTGATTCACGGAAGGTGGCTCAACTATACAACCAAAACTTCAAAACTTCATATAATAGTCCTTGTGTAAAAACCAAAGTTGGATCCACGGTTGATAGTCCTTCCAAAGAAAAAACCCAAACATTAGTAACCTGTACAGCAAATTTTTGCACTGTACGAAATAGTAACCTGTACATCAAATTTTTGCACTGTACGAAATGTACGCGTTGATGTTATTATATGGATAACACAAAACATCTTTTCTCGTCGCATAATATATAATATAGAACGTATATTCTCTCCAACAAATGCACCTGTACGAGGTCGATGTTACCAAGGAAGACATGCTCTCCAAGAAAATGGGGGCATACTTACATCGTTCGTGCAGGTGCATTTTGTCCGAAGGACAGACAAGTTGTTTTATCTCTCAGGGTTGGACGGTGCCACTCGGTCAAAAACTCAATAATGGTTTGACAAAATGAATGGCCGTCAAGGCAAGAGTTATAAGTACTAAACAAAATGGACGGTCTGTCACAGATGAATGTGACAGCCTGTACCCGAGAATTAAGTTCAAAGAACTTATAAAACACACATATTTGAACTTCAATTCTCGCCCCTGTTCGACTACCATTATTTCTTACATGGACATTATGAGCGAAGATTTTTTGCAGTGAACTTTCTATGTGAAGTTTGGAACCTTATCTCAACGCCCTCCAACACTATTGGGATGCTATTTCACTGTACAAAACAATTTGGAGAGTCTTTACAGAGCTTTCAAATTAGTTGCACCAAGCAAACACAATCCATTCAATAAAGTTATCTAAAATAATAGAAATTATATTTATCTAAATTATTTGGACAAAATGGACTGACTAACTTTATCCAGTATATTAGTTGCACCTGACAAACTATGGCAGATTATTTGCAATGCAAGTATAGTGCAAATTCCTTTTGTAAAACCAACAGGACCAACCGATCAAAATAATTTGCCAGAGAGCAACTTCTTTAAATATCCACTAAATATTTTCTATGTTCCATGGACGAGTCTTGGGGTTTAGGAAATTTGGAAATTATTGAGCTGCCTTCAACAGTTTAGAAGACCCATGGCCTGGAAACACGTCCTGCTGTCCTGGCTTGGGTTTCGGAAGCCGTCGTCAACAGACTCAGAGATCTGTGCAATCCCGAGGCCAGACGTAGAAACACGCCATGCTGTCTGAAAGGGGAAAATAAATATTTTATGAAACATAGCTCTTGTGCCCCTTTTTAAGGCAAACTGAGAGGTGGGAGAGTGCATAGAACCTGCGAGTGGAGATCACAGAGGAGAGAAGTCAAAGTATTGATGGCACTGGAGACTCAAACAGGGCCAAGGCGGATATAGTTCCATGACTTATCCTTTGAAGACTCAAACATGGCCAAGGCAGACAGTCCCACGGTTTATCCTTTGGACCCCCCACTGGGGCGTAGCTTTTCACTGGACATGTGTAGGTTGCATTCAGAACAGGGCTGAGATTTGATAGGCCACCCAGGCTGTCAGGCAAAAACTTAATAACTTCATATCATTACTAAAATGCATCACTTTTATTGTATATTCACAAATTTTCATAGTAGTTTAACATCAAACATATTTTTATAAAGGAGTAAAGGAGTTCAGTGTTATGATTAAAGGACCTCACTGTTAGATAGTCCAGGATGGTAGGATACTTAAACAATAATTGAAATTTCAGTTGCATTTTAATATTTTTTGCAGGGTTACTCATCACTACTTATCATTGGCAGAAAGGAAAAAATGATGGTTTCTAGCATGTCACGACTGTAAAATTTATAAAAAAAAATATAAGCCAAATTTCGAGCCTGATTCAGAGAAACATTACTGTTGGTGGTCCAATTGTTGCATTCACTCTTCATGTGCACTCTACTTCAGTGAGTTCATGGGATGGAGGACCATTCACACAAGAATATAAACTCTATTACCGGGGTCAGAACATTGAAATTAACAAAGTTTGAGTAAACTCTGAAATTAACAAAGTTTGACTAAACTCTAAAGCCTATAATTGAGTTCACCGGCAATGTACATTATAGTGGAGAAACATAGACTCATCACGGACTCAGAAAGGACAATTTGTGACTCAAACTTGGACTCAAGACTCTGCAAAAACTTGGCAAAAAAATACCAAAGAAAATACAAATTCTCATAGAAAAAAATACTTTTTTCATGCATATCACAATTAATTAACATTATACACATGAAACACATATTGATTAAAGAAATTTTAACGCAAAGTTATATTTTTATATTGAATATCGTATAAAAAAAGGTGCAAAATGTCTCAAAATAACTGTAGGCCCACTACAACTCATCTTCCTAGCATTTAGCAATGTTTTTGCCTTTTGCCCTGGCTAAACCTCCCATCCTCTCTCTTTGTGCCCATGCCTCTTCCTCTGCATTTGACACTAACTCTTCCACCATAATTTTGAAATCATCTAGTGAAAGGAGAGGCTCTTGTTGCTCCTCTTCTAGCTTTCTGGTCCAATCAGATGATAGGTCAATTTCATCTAAATCAACTACCTCATAATTTGATTTCGCTATTTTTTTATGGTGGAGGCAAAGGTTGTAGTGAATAATAACTCTTCCACCATAATTTTGAAATCATCTAGTGAAAAGAGAGGCCTCTATTGCTCCTCCTCTAGCTTTCTGATCCAATCAATTGATAGGTCAATTTCATCTAAATCAACTGCCTCATAATTTGATCCCGCTATTTTTTTTATGGTGGAGACAAAGGTTGTAGTGACAAATAAAAGCCTATTCAGCTTCAGTTGTTTGAGTCTATTGTGCTTCTTGGAGTGAATGTGCTCAAACATACTCCAATTGCGCTCACAACCCAAAATGTTTGATGGTTGACATAAATTCTAATGGCAGAATGTTAGAGATTAGGTGTAAAGGCTCCAAAGGCCACCACCATAAATCTAGAAAATGCCCCCCCCCCCCCCCAAAAAAAAAGAATTTATGTAAATTGAGATTATTTTTAAAAACAAAATCAAAATCAATAATAAATGATTGAATTTTAAAGTTGATTTGTATGGGTTATTTGGCCTCTGAGTTATCCTTCCTCACATGCATTGTAGGGTCGTAAAAAGGTAGCTCTCATAGCCCTTGTAATCTTGCAATTTGTCTTGTAGCAATTTGCAAATCCTTTGATCTAGCACCATCCTTGTAAGGTAAGGCCTGATGTCACCTCATAGTGAGCCTTAAAGGATTCATCATAAAAGAATTTGGGGTTGAGGTAGTACCCTGTTGCATGTAGTGGCCCATGGAGTTGAGAAATCCATCAACAGTCAGTTATTTCAAAAATGGGGAAGGTATTTGGACTTTGCATAATAATAAAAGAAGGCAATCACCTCTTTAGCCCTATCCATGGCTTCATATAGATAAACCGTGTGTGATTTTTCTCCATCAGCAAGATGGAGAACCCTCACCAAAGGCTTTGTCACCTAAAGTCAAACAATAGAGTTTAGATATTATTGTCGTTCTTTTGTTGCATTGCCCATGATAACCTAGGCAATGTTCTCTTCTCCTACCTCTAGCATACCCTCCAACAACCTGGCAAGCATTTCAACACTCTAAATGGGTGTCAATGCATCCACCGACTTGAGGACACTATTCCTCCTATAGAAGCAACCAAAAAAGTGATCAATGTTCGATTCTTTCCATCGGTCTACCCATTAGACATGATCGGGAAACCCTTTGTTATTCAAGCAAATATTGGATATCTTCCACAGATTCCTAAGATAGACAGCCCCTAAAATTATCATAAGAGGACACTTCAAATTCTAGGCCACAAACGATGAGGGCATCTACCATTTCCAACCAATATGGAGACCTTGCCACATTGAAGGAAATGTCCGAGAAATATCAAAAGCTTGCACAAGCCCTCCTCGTGGCCTTGTGCTTCTCCTAGTTCCATGCAGCCATGCCCTAGAGCGAGGGTTGTGACCTTGGAGCAAGGGTTGTGACCGAAAAATGGCAATTCTATCCCACTCCTCAAAAACATTATTGACGAACTAGATATACTTCAATGTTGCTGGAAAGGGCCAAAGCTACTAGCCTCGATAGAAAGAGGTCAAGGAGGAGGAAACGCCATTGCTTAACTTGTTATTTTCCTCAAATGTTTCCTTTTGTTATAATCTTCTACGAGGGCATTGCATTCCCTCATCACTTCAATGTCCACCTGTTTACACAATGTGATATCATGACCAGATTTCCTCGCCAAGTGGTATTTGAGACAATCTATGCCTGAGTAAATTTTGAACTTACAATAATTGTAGAAGATATTTTCCCTTTCTTTGAAACCTCCCTTGCATGCTTCCAAGCTAGATCTCTCTTCCAAGTCATTCTCTTTCAATTCGATTGCACATGGAGACAATCATCATGTAATTAAAACTCAACACAAACCCAGGAAAAACTAGGGTTTAAGCATTTACAACTGAAACTTCATTTTTTACCTCATGCGTTGGGTGGTTTTTGGATTCTTGAAATCTATAAAAAAGAAATTGTGTTTGAGGAAGTGTGTGCTTTTTGTGGCTACCTTCACCTCCTCTCAACTAGTCACCAAAAATGGCTGAAATGAGCCCAAAACTTAAAAACAAAAACCCTCATTTCAGCAGACAAGTCTGAGTTTTTTGCTTGACGGACTCACAAATTTCTCCAAGTCTGAGTTTTTTGCCAAGTCATAAAATAACTCGATGAGTCCAAAATAACTCGCTTGGTTGATTTAGAAGAAAAGCATTTTGAGTGACTTGTGCTCGGACTCAACCTCACCAAGTTTTGTGACTATGAGGTACACTATAAAATTGACCCCAATTGCATTGTGTGATAATAATACTTTTCAATGGTGTTTGGGCTAAATGGATCTTTTTTTTGCCTTTGTATTTAAGCTTCTCAATATGACGAGCCCTTGATTACAGTGAGGTCATTCTCTAAATAATCTGCAACCTTCTTAACCAACTTAGAGTATCAAAGGGGAAAGGGTAAAGGTGGGGTTTTAAGTTTGGCCTCACTAGGACACTTGATTGGCATATGTAACCCTTTTTGGATCATAATGCAAGTTTGCACTCTACCTTTTTTATACTGTGTACCTTTTTTGGGGTTTGAAACATGGGCTAACCTTAACATTTTAGCCCATGGTATTTGGGGCGAGTAAGGAGTTTCAAACCATAAACCAAGGTTCCAACCCGATGGCTGAATCTTAACATTTTCATCAAATAGCATTAGTTGAACTGGTAAAGAAAGTGGACTGGGTTCAAATATTGACAGACAATATCATACCACTATGTTGTTTCTTTGTATTGGTAATGATGCAATACAAACGGGACCTATTTCAATTAATATAACCAATTAAAAATACAGACTTTCAATGTGGAAAGCCAAGTTCAAATTTTGTCCAATGTTATAACCAATTTGAAAAATACACATATTCAATGCAAAAACACAAGTTCAAAGTTTGTCAAGCGATATGTACATTGTCAAATACCACTATGTTGTTTGTTGAAATATTGCGTTAACACAACCATGATACAATATGGATATAGTAACATAGTCATGGTGTCATACAGGTGTGGCTTGTTTCAGTTCTGCATAACCCATTAAATTTATCAAATGACAAACTGAAGTGGTTAAAAATGTAACATAGTCATGGTGTCATACAGGTGTCATACAGGTGTGGCTTGTTTCAGTTCTGCATAACCCATTAAATTTATCAAATGACAAACTGAAGTGGTTAAAAATGTGGGCTAAAAATGCAGAAATGTAGGCTCCCAATGGAAACCCAAATTTAGATTTTTCCAAACAATATGTGATGCCTTAATAATACAATTTCTTGTACCATTATATGGTTTGTTGAATTATTATAGTCACACAATCACAATCCAATTAAATATAGATGTGTTTCTCAAATAAAAACTAATTATTGTGTTAGTTAATATTTTATATAAAAGTAATCAAATGGCATCAGCTCAAACTCAAGGAGGAGACCCAGGTTTGAATCTTATCAAGCGATGCATGATTAATTTTCAATATTTGTTATAATACCATTATGTGGTGATGATGTAATATGGGTGGGCTCATTTCAATCCCACATATAACCAATTGAAAAAATATATTTTTTAGATAGAGTATATAATTGTATTAGTAAATTATTTATTGTTTTATATTTTTATAATTATTTAAAAATTAATTATAAATATATTTTATTATCATATGCCTGGTCGAACACATAACCTTGTGGTGATATAGTTTATGTGATAGAAGTTCAATGTGTGAAAATGTTTGGATCGCAAAGAGTCCATCGTGATTTAATTCCCATAAATACCATGAAAATGTTATACCACAATGATACTAGTCACTGTAATACCATGATCCTAACAACTGTTTTTAATCCCATATAATCAAAATATTAATTGTTTAACTACCTTAAATTAATTAAGTTTTCCATTTTTTTGCTTTGGACCATTTGACCAAGCTGATTGTAAAGTAAGCCCTACAAATACAATTAATTTATTGGAGATGATTTTTCAAAATTAGTTTGCTTGTTTTGGGCTCTTCCACTCCTATCGGCTTCATATTCCACTTTATATTCCTTTTCATTTTGCATCAAATTTCATTCAAACGTGGAACGACAACATTCCATGGCAAGATTTACTTGCGCTGCAACCTTCACTTTATCTACCAACATTGCAGTGACAGCATTACGAGCATCTCTCCACGAAAAGCTGTTTTGGAGTCTTTTTACACGCACTCTTTATTTTCTTTGAAAAGAAAATAGATTACATTGATAATAAGGAACCAGACAAGCATAACATGATTAAAACTGAAAACCTATTAAAGTTTATGACCTTTTCCTATTATGAAAAAAGCTCCTACCAGTGCTATTAACATATTGACAAGACTCAACTTACCATGAACTTGGTTAAAGGACTGAATCCCAAGAGCTACACAATTGAACAGAATATATATGGTAAAGTGAAAATTTTCCCTTCCTTCCATAAGGAGGTTTAATACTTTCAAGATGTGGGCTAGCTTGACTGCACAACCTGAAAAAATTACCTAATTGACATCACAAGCTTGTTTTAAGATCTAGAGATATATCACTGAAACCAAACCCACCTGAAATTTTTCTTTAAATTCTTAGATTTATGTATGCAGTAGGTAGTAATCTTAATTCCTCTGACCTAGAGATAAGTAGTGCACAGCATATAGTTACATGGTTTTTATGTGACATAAATTTTGTGCCTCCATAAGGTGATTACACAAATGCCTTTCATTCTTCTCAAGTTCCAGAACTTTGCAGCATGCATGAGGTGAGTCGTAAGCATCATAACCTCTCACCTCCTATTATGTTTGAATTTGTTGAAAAATTGTGACCCAAACCCTGCTAAAGCTTCTTGTATTCCCAACTTAAGCTTGGCTGTCAACACAAAAATACTTGCTTGTCTATTATTGTGCCCGAGTTTTAAACCATAGGTTTTCCCTTGCATCTCCAATTCTTTTAGAATGCTAGTAACTTGACATTTCAGATGACATCTGCAAATGGTTTCCTGTGCAGATTGAGAGATTCTCCACTTAGACTTTATTTTATTTTATTTTTTAAATTAATATGTGTGTTTTGTTCCTCCTCTTTGATCGACAGTTCTCCTAGCAATGTTACCACATCTCTTGAAAAACAACTGCCATCAATCTCGTGACCATTGTCATGGCTGCCATGTTTCTGTCTCCTTCCTAAAACTGATTATATTCCTAACTAAATGCCAGCAGAATTAATGAGAAAATGTAACTTAACACTAATTATAGGCTCCTGAACCACTAAGCTTTTATATTTTTCTTAACAAAACAGCAAGACTTAAATTTCAAATAATATGAAATGAAAGCGAGTGCATTTCCCTAGTTAACTTTCATCATTCCCATGATCATCCAATGATGTTGCTGAATCATCTCCTTGACTACTTGTGTTTAGTCTATTGGCTACTTTCAATGGGATCATCTTAGCCATCTTTCATGATCATTCCCAGGAAGTTCTACCCTTAATCTAGAAGGAGAGCTGCCAGATTATCAGATGATTTCCTAATTTGACAACAAAAAGATAAATTCATACAGGACAGTCATGATTTAAACAATTTTCGATCCTAGCAGCCAAATATATACAGAAATCTTTTGTTCATTTCTTAGATATGAGCCATAAGTTTAGAGCCTCCTTCGTGAATAAAGGCTTTCATGACGATAGTAGCATTGTTTGTTTAAAGAAACAAGTTGGAAGAAACAAAAATTTGGCCTCGCCTTCAGCTTTCGGAGAATTCCACTTCAACTAAAGCATCCAAAGGAGTGATATGTGGTTCACATTATATAGTGTATGGTCACCCAATAGTAAGATTTAACCCAAAAGAAATCCTAATGACTTCCTTGTATTATAAATATTAGCAAAAGGTATTTAGCTTAAGTTTTGTGATAAGCACACCCAAAACTTGTAAATCAGTAAATATATTTGACATTCTTTTGCCTTTTCTTATGAAATTCCCAGTGCAGATTTTAAAACAATTAATTGTGCAATATTGCAGGATCCATGCACTAGAAAGAAACGTAGCAATAGGGGAGCCTCTCAAGCAAAAGATGTGAATGCTTGCAAGTGTACAAGTACTATTGAGTACACGGTAAGCAATCCTAAGAGTTTCAAGAAGAATCATATCTGGTGTTACTTTTTGCGAATATGCTCATCTGTTGTTTTAGTTCTGATTTACTGTCTACTTTATATTACTAATAAAGAAAGATTACTAAAAGTTAAATGGTACATTGTAGAATGTATATACCAACAGTAATGTGCAAAGGAGGGAACAAGGACCCACCAAAAGGAAGGAGGGAAGGGGCAGGGGCAGGGGCGCCCACCAAAAAGAGCAGAAAATGGGTGTTTCATAACTTGGAACAAAAATACTATGGCGGAAGTAAGGATGCAGACAAAACAGCTTAAAGTTATTAAGGTGCCAAAATTTCATAACTGGGCTGTCAAGAAAAGAAGAACTCAATTCACAAAATATGTTGGAATGTGGCGCCGTAACCCTTCCACCTTTAGTGGCACATATACTCAGCTATTAACATATCCAGAACCATGCTTTCTGTCCAGCCAGATTGGACATCAGATTTCTGACAATGAAAGCAAAAGGATGTGTACAGATGCAATGGGAAGTCCTAACACGTCACCAAAGCCTAACACAAAAAAGCGAAAATTGGACTGCTGTTTTGATATTCCCCCATTTTATTTTATCCAATCAGTTGATAGCTCTCCTAAGGATGTGCTACATCAACTCTCTCGAGTAGGAGACAATGGAAGAAGAACATTATGGAAGGAAGGACTTGAGCTGGCATGCTGTTCTGAAAAATTAGGTGAAAACCAACATCTTTTTATGAAGCCTTCTCCTGAAGTACAGTTATTTGAGCCAAATAGTAACTGCTGCAAAACTTGTGCTAATTTGATAGATGGCAATATTACTGATTCTGCTTACATAAACAACGGTGCTGCTATTAATATTGCAACCTATCAATCATATGTTGATAGTTATAGAGAAAATTCACCACTTTCTTATCTAGGAAGCAGTCCAGCGAATGTATTGCCAGTTCAAGAAACTGAGATGTTCTGCTGTAGTGAAAAAATAGGTGAAAATCAGCATCTTGTCATTGATGTTTCTGCAAGGTCTACATCATTTGAGCCAAACAGTGACTGGTACAGATCACGTGATAATTTGATCAGTGAGAATGCTGATGCCGCTTCTATAAACAAAGGTACCAATCTTAATTTTCTGAGCCTTCATTTAGGTATTTGCAATGAAGTTAGATATTCTTTTGGAAATTTAAAAGTTCTGATTTTAAACATGGTGTTTCTGCATTCACAGAAAGAGTGCCCGTTCAAAATTCTGCAAGCATTGTCAGCCACATGGAAACTGGACCAAAGAGATTGGCAAGCATATGCGACCCATTGGCTCCATCAACCCCACAAAACAATATTCAAAACAGACCACTTGTTGGAAACACTGTATCTGATCCTTGCATAAATAAAAGAGTTGAGATCTCTCAAGGGAAGGAAACCAATTTACTGTCTTCAGAGATTTCTCCTGGTGCAGCATCACCATCTTTGGGGGGCAAGGATGCATTTGAAAATAGAACGTTACATTTACACCCTAAAGATGGTTTGTTAGCTGATGGCTCAAACATAGGTCGACCCCCAAAACCAAAGAGAAAAAAGCACCAGCCAAAAATTAGAAAAGACGGAATCTTTGTCAAAATTTCAAGGTTGAAGAACCAAGTAGACAGTACCGGCTATAGTAAGCAATCAAAGAAGAGAAATTCCAGAGGTGATCGGTGTCAGCCAAAAGCTTCAACATATAAGAAAAATGACTCAGAGAATTTTCACTCACAAAAATCTAATTTGCTTCAACCTGTAATGGATGTTAGCTCTGCTACAAATGGGGAGATCTTCGGTTCTTCAGAGACTTCAAGATCTCGAACTGTTGCTTGTTGGAATGATGTAGCTATAGAAAATGAATATAATGGACTGAGACTTCAAGATCTCAATCCAGTTCTTTATGGAAAAACAAAGAAAGCCAAGTTAAAAGACCTTGCCCGACAAAAGAAGGTTACTATCTCAAAATCATGCATAGAGAATGAGGGCACTGCTAGCGGTCTCATGTCACAAATAGCACCCTGTATTGATGTCACTACAGGGAAAAAAATTAAAGGGAAAAGGACAGCACGAAAGAGATCAGGTAGTGTTTCTCGAAATGCTGAAAACTGTTTATGTTTAGCAGATTCAGCCAATTCAGGTGAATCATTCATTGATGCATTGAATGCAATCCAAGACAGATTTAGGAATCTAAGTCTCAATGAAGAGCAGGTGTACAGTCTACCTGAGAGACAGGAAATGATTCCTTTAGAAAGAAAGGATGAATTAATTCCTAATGAAGAATCACTCTCTCTCATCCCATATGACCACAATTTTGATTCAATGAATATAAAGAAGATTAGACCAAGAGTTTTATTAGATTCTGAGACAAACAGAGTTTGGAATCTGTTAATGGGAAAGGGAGAGATTGAGGATGAAGCGGAAGGTAATGAGATGACAGAAAGGTGGTGGAAGCAGGAAAGACACACATTCAAAACACGGGCTGAAAATTTCATAGCATGCATGCGGGTGGTGCAAGGTAGTAAATGAATTTGTTAATTTTCTTGTTTTTTACCATGTTTTGCATTAATGGTCATATTTGCCAACATGTAAACTGAGTTTCCTGTGGATGCAAGTATGTGTCCATTGTTATAAGTTGCAGTTCACGGATCGTGCATTGATTTATTTGCATTAAGGTGGCAACTTTCACTTAAGAAACAAATATTTCCATGTTATGATCATTTATGAAAATTTTCCATCTGTCAATTATTAAAACTACATGTATGAAAATATTCCATTCAACATTTTATTCAAAGTCATTTATCAGAGTATGTGACTGCAACCAAAATTACCTTAAGCAATGTGAAATCTGATATTAAACTAGTGTAGCATTTTATACATTCTGCAGCACTGATAAAAACAGAATAAATGTCATCTGAAATCCACTAGTGACTAAGAATATATTCTATAATGACTAGAGGCTAGATATAGTCTTCTCATAAAATTGTCTATGCAATGCTTGCCTACATGAAGACTTGTATTTTGACAAACAGACTTAAATACCCTTAAAATAAAAACTTGCATATTCAGTCTTAAGAATTATAAGCTTCAAGGTCAAGGAATCTGAATATCAGTTGTATAAAAGTTGAACACTTCTTGCAGAGAAGTTTAGTACTTCCAAGTTGTTGTAGGCTGTAATTTATTTACCTTGGTCAAGACCAGTTACTTTGGAGCTTTATATATTTTGAGTGCAGGAAATCGTCAGTTTTCACCATGGAAAGGATCAGTTGTGGACTCTGTTATCGGGGCATTCTTAACTCAGAATGTTTCCGACCACCTTTCAAGGTATTTTGACACATTTCCACTTCAACTTTTAGTATTTGATGGATGAATTGTTTTATAGTTGCTAGTTCTAATATGGATGCACACTGAAGTACCTGTTTGATGCCAATTAACTTTTTAACCTTAGATTTACCATGAACACTTGGGTATCCTAAGAAGTTTTTGATGCCCTGAACAGCTCAGCATTTATAGCCCTTGCTTCACTATTCCCTATTGATGAAAACAATATATTTGATACACCTGATCCTGAAGGGATGGAGAGCATCGTACTGAACAACACACCTTATTATGTAAGCTGTGAAGTGGATGGTCAGAGTCAGGAAATGCTGAGGGAAAGGGATGACAGTACAGAATCTTATAAAAGTAACCTTTCAGTTGAGGACAGTATTTCATATCATTATCAGAATTCAGTGGCAGATGACAGGCATGAAGTACCTTGGCCCCGTTCTCCTACCAGCGACCTTCTAACTGTGACAGATGGCAGCAATTCATGTGAAGAATCCGTTCACAATCCTATTTCATCCCATGTGTCTAGCTTTGACACAAATGAAGAACAAGATGTTATGCCAGCACATATGCCTTTCTGTCATTTCAGATCATGTTCAGAATCCAATTGTATTGCTGAAGTGCAAGTAAATGAGAGTACCTTGAAGAATTCTTGCACTGAACATCTAGCAGAAACTAAAGGAGAGGTATCACTCAACTTGCAGGGAATTAACAGGAGCTTTGAGTCATCTGCTTGTCATGATACTGTGGCTTTAGATGATCACAAGGACAGTAATGGCAGCAACACCAAAGCAAAAATGATCAAATCTAACATGATGAGTAATAGTCATGATGATCATAACTCTAAAAACCAAACAACCATGAATCTTTTTATTGGGCCACCTCAACATCTAGAATCAAGATTTCCTGATAAAACTTGTGAAATATTGATAACAAGGCATGAAACAGTATCAGATATAAATTTAGTATCCTTGGAAAATGAACCAGCAGAAAATGAAATAGGATTTCCTAAACTTCATTTGCAGATGGCTTTATGTAATTCTCAATGCAGAGCAGATAGCCAACCAAAACCAAATAGCAGAACGAACTTCGAAATAATGAAGGTAGAAGAATGTAGAGCAAGTAATACTATTCAGAATGATCACTATAATTCCATTAAGCAAAATCAGTTCCTTGATGGAACAGTGGAGCTTGGCACTGAGTCATCTCAGAATCAAGGGTCAAGGCTTGATGGCAAGACTTGTGAACAAATTTCATTACAAAGAGAAGTACAGGATTTAACATCACAAATTGTAGAAAATACGCAAGGAGAAAATAAAATAGGAAATGCTATATTTTGTGGACAGATGGCTCCAAATTATTTGGTTCTCACTATTCAGCCCTCTAAAAATCCACTTTTGTTACAAAGATATGAAGGTGTACCTGATTTAACTGTAGACTTTGAAAAAAATGAACCAGCAGGGGAAGAATTGGGAAATGCTAAATATCATGTGAAGATGGCTGAAGACAATCTTGAACTTAGTGGGGAAGCTCTAGTGCAACCTGATAGAAGACAAAATGTAGAAATTATGAAGTTAGAAGATGAAGAGAGAAATGTTTCAGTTGGATTGGACAAAAACAGTTCAACGTATACACATTTTGAACAGGACCATGCACATTCAAATGCAAATACAGGACCTCCTTATAAAGACAGACTCGGTTTGGGTTCTTTTTGTCAGGAAAGTGCTGTTTCTGGTGAATGTAACAATTTTTCACAAAAACTTCCATATGATTTCCTTAAGAGATCTTCTCAAGAAAGGTGTCAAGCCAATTCTTGTTCTGGCTGTCAGTGTAGTTCATTAACAGAAGAAAGTCAAGTTGCTGCATCAGCACTCTGTTCCTTGGCACAACAAGGAAATTCAATGGCATTCTCTGAAAACTTAATTCCTTTGGATAACCGAGCATCAGATGAATTGAGTTTTGAATTGACTCTAAGTTCAAGTCCACCAGATGCTCTTATAACTAATAATTTGGCTGCGGTGGTGCCAAAAGGTCATCGAAGCACCAGAAGATCTGGTTATGTAAAAAAAAATTTTGGTAAAACTAGTGGCATTGCGAGAGGAACCATGGAAATGAACCAAGGAGCCTTCAAGAAGAAAATTGATTGGGATGTTATAAACAAGAATGCCAGGGAAATTTATCGTAATGGTAATGCAAAGGATGCTGTAAATTGGGAAGCAGTCAGATGTGCTGATATCGAAGATATTGCAGATGCCATTAAACCACGAGGGATGAACTTTCTTCTTGCAGGAAGAATTAAAGTGAGTTGTTCATTAACTTTTGTGTTTGCATGTGTCTATAATCTATATCTGTATATAAAGATGGAAAAGAAAAAACAAACAGCACTACTCAAACCACATGTTAGTGGTGAGGTGGTAGCTAGTAATTCTAATTTTGTGAAAGTGCATAGTGGTTAAAAATCAATAAAGTTGCTCTTGTGGTCAATGTATCCAACTTTCTTCTGGTATAACACCTTTCGACCTTCATTGTTGGTCATGAATTATCACAATGGATTGATTAAATCATGTACACATTTGCTAATCACTCTTTTCAAATCCATATCAGTATCTCCAATGTATTATCTTCTATCATAAGTTGTTCTTTCTATTAAATTCCTTTTCATGATCAAGTCAGACTGGTTCTATTGTTCTTTGATTGCAGTTATAGTGGCATTTCTGCTTATTTTATTTCTTTGAACTTTGTCACACCTCGGCTTTTCTTGTTCTGGTCCTTCTTTGATATTGTGCTTGCTACCTTGCAATAGATACCTCTGGCTGTGGTACACTTGACTCTTAAACAACAGCCTCATGGAAGCAAGTCCTGTTGGTTATGGGAAATAAGATCTAGCTGATAGGGGGGAAAGGTGATGCATGTAGAAAGGATTTACATGGAGTAGGGATTGCAGTATCATCTATCTTTTTACATGGCTGCAGCCATAACTTGATCCTGTTACTCTTAGTTTTTGTATTTTATGCAAATGCTACAAGTAGACTGTGGTGTCCCACTGGTAACTGCCAATGCCAAATTCAGTTTTTATGCCACAAACACGCAATTTCTTAAATTTTGAAGATTTTCTGCAAAATATCCTTAAACTTTATTGGTTACTTGAGGGTATCAAAAATAATTTTGAGAATGGCATGCCTTTGTACTCATTTTTATTCTTATATATTGTGCTCAAGCTAAACATAGTCCATCTCTCTCATTGCTTTCTTGTTTTCTTTCCTTCCATGTTGATAGTTTCATTTCTTTTTCTTGTATATCTTTCTTTACCTAAATTCTAACGATATTTCTAACATAAATTCCTATATCATATTGTTTCTACAAATGATAGAACCACTTCTAACAATCAATTATCTTGTTTAAGTGTAGGGTGTTCTTTCCATGAACCTAGTAGCCTATGGTGTTCTGTTGATTTAGTATATATGACAGTGCCCCACTTAAAACTTTCCAGTGAACATTGTATGCCTCCTCATACTTGACTTCTATTCAACTGAAAGCATCCTTTGGAGTTTTCTTGCTTGTAGTCTTTGCTTTATCTCTCTTTGCCATTCTAGCTGCACAAAACTTTTAACTAATGAATTTCGGCTTACTCTCACTCTACTCATGCTCACACCTTTCTTTCATTTCTATTTGATTAAGAGTTGACAATAGCTTCCAACTTATCAAGATTAGACCCAATCCATGAATGCATTTCATTTCCAAATATTCAAAAGTTTGTGACCTTTACGACGTCATGATACAAATTGCTTACCCATGAGTACATGGTTGTAATGTCAATGGACCAAGTTTGAGTGGCAGTGACACCAAATATAATATGGTGGAAAATCAATAAGAAACTAATCTAATGACGAAGTAGTGCACAATATATTCAAAACTATCATAGTTGAGATCAATAGGATAAAATCATAGACCAGACAAGATATACAAACGTTGTGTTATTCTTTCAATTGTAATCTAAAATATCTTTAGAATGCATGGCATTGTAATATGGGAAGAATGCAAGAAAGATCCTGTCAACTATTAGCACAATAGAATCTCTACTAGGCCCTCATGCTATAATTTAGTATTTTATTTCATAACCTTAGTATGTTGGTGTCACACTAGCTCAAAGTAAGCATGCATAAAAGAAACATGTGCAATAGCATAGTGGAAGGGGAAATTGAACAAGAGCTTTAGTAATAATTCATATTTCTGTTACAGTTCTATTACCTAGTGAGCAGATTTGGTATCTGTTGGGACTCAGAACCTCTTTGCAGACGTATCCAACTGCTGTGTCCAACACTCGATTAGGCCCAACTCTCAACCACCCGTATAAGCAAAACTTCACTTCATGCTTCCTTATATTACTCTTATAGTAGAACTCCTTGTACTATGACCCTCACAATACCCTCTTCCTTGCTCAAGCACATAAAACTTAAAGGGCACTGATTGATTCATTGAGTGATGCCCCAAGGGTAGGAGACTATTTATAGGACTTTGAAGCACTAGCCATGTCACAAAATGCTCCACCAACCATCTAGAAAATATACCTTTTTTAAATTCCACGAACCATACTAGACACTTGAATTTTTGCACATTTTCAACCAACCATATTTCAAAGGACTTCACTTTTTCTACATGGCTCCACCAACCATATTTTTAGAGACTTGAATTTTTCTACTTCCACCAACCATATTTTTAGAGACTTGACTTTTCCACATTCTACACCAAACATATCTCTAGATACTTAAAATTTTTACATGATTCCACCAAATGAGACATAACGAGTAAGACATAGTTATGAATATTCAACATAAGATATAATACTTCACATGTCACAAAGTAGTTACTCTAGACATGTGAATCATGACTTACACTTTTACAACACATTTTCCATTTGTGTTGCACATAAATCTGCTATCACATGAGATATTTAATACCAAATTATCAAGACATGATCACTAGGACATATTTATGCAGACATTGACACAGTTACTTTTTACCATGATATAAAATTTTCACTGCATTCTCTTGTATTTTTATAGTTCCCACATGAACTCTGAATCTTCCCATGCATGCTACTGAATCTTGCAATACAAGCTACTCTATACCATATTGTACTTACGGTTTATTATAAGCATAAATGATGAGTGAAATTTCGACACTCAATAGATCCAATGAATGAACATGTAGACATGGCAGTTATTTTATTTCTTCCAACTTGTTTCTTCGGTTCTGCTAAAACATAGTAAACACAGGTAGTAAACATTATGATTCTACAGGAAAAATATATATTTGTCTGGCTAATGACAAAGCTGTCCAAACAGAAATCAGGAATAAGCCTCCATTTCTTTTAAAAGTTTGCAATGAGGAAAAAGGTTGTCTTTCTTGGTAAATGTGGTGAATTTCATTCATTGACTTTTCTAATCCCAGATAGCCTTTGAAATTCTATTAGATGTCCTGATGAATACTTATAAACATTCTTCTAACTTATTGATAAGAAGATCTTTTATGGGTTTCTTTTCTTCCAAGTTCCTTCTAACTCTGGAGAATCATTTCCCTACAACATAATTGATTCAAGAGGAACTGAAGACAATTGGTTGTCAAAAATATCATTTAAGAAGAAACTCATAGAACTGTTGTAACTACAATTGATTATTCACAATAGGCCAGCTAAGAAAGCTCCTTTGGCTATCAAATGTATACTTGGAGTATGTGTCACAAGATCTGGTGTATTTCAGTGTGCAGTTAGAAATTCCCCAATTTCATCTAAGCCTGAAACAAACTTGATTAATTCGACAATGAAATGCAACTAAATTGGTTTTCTATTTTAATTCTGTGAAATTACAAATAATTTTTTGTTGAATTTTATTCCAAAATTTTCCTTGTCAATTTTGTTATGAATTTCATCATTTCCAAACTCGAAACCAAACCCAAACCTTGTGACAAAGCTTGGAATTTGATATTTTAGTTTTTTCTATGTAAGTGCAAAACAATTTTCAATGTGCTTCTAAGGACAGTTTATTTGCAGGTCCTTCTTAATGCACTTCACAAAGAACATGGAAGCATCAACCTAGAGTGGTTGAAAAATATGCCACCTGAGGAGGCTAAGTAAGATATCTTACCTATCCTTCTAAGATTTTTATTGCTCTATCATTTTATTCTTTCAAAGTATTAGCTATGAAAGAAAGTTTGAAGTTCATATAAAATATAGAATTCGAATAAAGATTTTTGTTGATCCTCTTTTTGTGTGTTAACTTGATGTTATGCTTTTCAAATTGTCAATGGAAGAAACTTTCTTCTAAGCATTCGAGGGCTTGGACTCAAGAGTGTTGAATGCATTCGTCTCTTGACCCTACAACAAATGGCCTTCCCTGTAAGTCATTTTATCTTGCTGAATATGCAATTTTTTCACAAGTGTACTGATCATCCTAACTATTTAAGTCATTTGCATTATTCTCTAGGAATTTTATAATAATCTTACATATGTTGCCTAAGCACATGGTCAAACTTTCCTTAGATATAATTTAAATTCAATCCATTGTCAAATTTTCCTGCATCTTCAAATAACCTTCCACACATCATGGATACAAAATACAGTCTGTTGTTCACTTATCACAAGACAAGATTGTCAAGGTTCCCTTTTCTTAATCCTTTTGAGAAAATATGGGATTTTAACGTCTGTATATTGTGTATTCAGTGTCTAGGACCATTGGTAGCTTGCTTTCATTCACTTATAGCACATTAATGATATAAAGACTACAATGCATCAAAATTGCAGTCTTCAGATTGCGATGGAGATATAAATCAAGTGATTAGGCTATGGAATGTAACTGTGTAGATTGGCAAGTAGAGAAAATATTTATTTTGCTACTCAATTCATTATATGAAGTCTCAACAGAAATCTAAATGACGCAAATGCAGTTGCCACATATCATGATTAAATTGGAGCTTTATTTTTTATACATTTCAATGGACAGTTATCTTGATTACAATTGAAAACACTGTATTTTCCCTCAACCAAGAAAGATTTTAAACTGGAAAGAGCTTAAGTCGAAGAAATTTTCCATATGTAAAGTTAATAGCTAGACACAACACTCAGTTTACACTCTAGATATGTACATTATATATTTGACTTACTGACAAGAAAATATATGCAAGCAACAACAATAAATAATAATCTTGCATGTCAAACATTTGTAACAAGAACATTAAGTTGAATTCATGTTGTGTTGTCTAGAATGCTTATAGTTATGCATATAACTGGAGTAATGATCTTGTCAGTAATTTACATTACAGAAGTAAAGAAAACACAAATTATTCCAACGTAACAGTAATAAGATTTGAACTATAACTATCAAACAATACTTATATGAAGATTTTACAGATTTAAATGATACTATTAGAATGGAACCTATAGAGGGCCAAATTTGAGTTCATATTACTGTAGCTATTCCAACTAAGTTCAACACTCACAGATAAATGCTAAAAATTTCATTTAAATTCCAAAAATACAATCAAATGTAGGCAAGACAAATAAAAATTCCCTAGCTAAATGTTGTTTTTCTTCCATGTGATAGAACATCGAGATGCCAAACATAGAAAGTATCACAGCATGATATTAGCTTAATAGACAACAAAATGTGTATAGAAACACAATAAATTATCTTGTGGACACCATTTTCCCCTGTTAGATGGCAAATACCATGTAATTCAAGGTGTTTAATACACATGTAACTACATTCCTATTAATTGGTATGTACTACACAATGAATGATTGAGGCATGTGACCTTTTTGTATCATGGCTTTAGGCGCGAAGATGCCCGAAATCTATTTCTTTATATCATAACTGCATTATTAAGGGCATAACTTTTGTGCTCAAGACTCTGTTTTGATCTTGTCAAGAAGCATTGAAAAGATTAGAGAGAAAGCAACAATTTCAGCAGGAAACTCTATTGTAGACAAAGTTGCCAACAGGTTTGTGGAAAAAACATTTCGGATGCTCTCAAAATTGCATAACAAAATAATTACTAAAAATAGTAATTTTTTATTTTTATAGCCAAAATGCATCTCTAGATATGTTGACATATCATTAAAAGACAAAACACAAAAGGACAAGTCATAAGTATGTCATTTTTCATTTAATATGCACTTTGTAACTTATGGAAGGTGAATCACCACATTTCCATGTAGGTGACCTTCTAACTCACGAAAGGTGAACCACCACATTTCCATATGGGTGACCTTCCATTTTCAAAACATAAATTTTTATAGCCAAAATGCATCTCTAGATATGTTGACATATCATTAAAAGACAAAACACAAAAGGACAAGTCATATGTATGTCATTTTTCATTTAATATGCACTTTGTAACTTATGGAAGGTGAATCACCACATTTCCATGTAGGTGACCTTCTAACTCACGAAAGGTGAACCACCACATTTCCATATGGGTGACCTTCCATTTTCAAAACATAAATTTTTATAGCCAAAATGCATCTCTAGATATGTTGACATATCATTAAAAGACAAAACACAAAAGGACAAGTCATATGTATGTCATTTTTCATTTAATATGCACTTTGTAACTTATGGAAGGTGAATCACCACATTTCCATGTAGGTGACCTTCTAACTCACGAAAGGTGAACCACCACATTTCCATATGGGTGACCTTCCATTTTCAAAACATAAATTTTTATAGCCAAAATGCATCTCTAGATATGTTGACATATCATTAAAAGACAAAACACAAAAGGACAAGTCATATGTATGTCATTTTTCATTTAATATGCACTTTGTAACTTATGGAAGGTGAATCACCACATTTCCATGTAGGTGACCTTCTAACTCACGAAAGGTGAACCACCACATTTCCATATGGGTGACCTTCCATTTTCAAAACATAAATTTTTATAGCCAAAATGCATCTCTAGATATGTTGACATATCATTAAAAGACAAAACACAAAAGGACAAGTCATATGTATGTCATTTTTCATTTAATATGCACTTTGTAACTTATGGAAGGTGAATCACCACATTTCCATGTAGGTGACCTTCTAACTCACGAAAGGTGAACCACCACATTTCCATATGGGTGACCTTCCATTTTCAAAACATAAATTTTTATAGCCAAAATGCATCTCTAGATATGTTGACATATCATTAAAAGACAAAACACAAAAGGACAAGTCATATGTATGTCATTTTTCATTTAATATGCACTTTGTAACTTATGGAAGGTGAATCACCACATTTCCATGTAGGTGACCTTCTAACTCACGAAAGGTGAACCACCACATTTCCATATGGGTGACCTTCCATTTTCAAAACATAAATTTTTATAGCCAAAATGCATCTCTAGATATGTTGACATATCATTAAAAGACAAAACACAAAAGGACAAGTCATATGTATGTCATTTTTCATTTAATATGCACTTTGTAACTTATGGAAGGTGAATCACCACATTTCCATGTAGGTGACCTTCTAACTCACGAAAGGTGAACCACCACATTTCCATATGGGTGACCTTCCATTTTCAAAACATAAATTTTTATAGCCAAAATGCATCTCTAGATATGTTGACATATCATTAAAAGACAAAACACAAAAGGACAAGTCATATGTATGTCATTTTTCATTTAATATGCACTTTGTAACTTATGGAAGGTGAATCACCACATTTCCATGTAGGTGACCTTCTAACTCACGAAAGGTGAACCACCACATTTCCATATGGGTGACCTTCCATTTTCAAAACATAAATTTTTATAGCCAAAATGCATCTCTAGATATGTTGACATATCATTAAAAGACAAAACACAAAAGGACAAGTCATATGTATGTCATTTTTCATTTAATATGCACTTTGTAACTTATGGAAGGTGAATCACCACATTTCCATGTAGGTGACCTTCTAACTCACGAAAGGTGAACCACCACATTTCCATATGGGTGACCTTCCATTTTCAAAACATAAATTTTTATAGCCAAAATGCATCTCTAGATATGTTGACATATCATTAAAAGACAAAACACAAAAGGACAAGTCATATGTATGTCATTTTTCATTTAATATGCACTTTGTAACTTATGGAAGGTGAATCACCACATTTCCATGTAGGTGACCTTCTAACTCACGAAAGGTGAACCACCACATTTCCATATGGGTGACCTTCCATTTTCAAAACATAAATTTTTATAGCCAAAATGCATCTCTAGATATGTTGACATATCATTAAAAGACAAAACACAAAAGGACAAGTCATATGTATGTCATTTTTCATTTAATATGCACTTTGTAACTTATGGAAGGTGAATCACCACATTTCCATGTAGGTGACCTTCTAACTCACGAAAGGTGAACCACCACATTTCCATATGGGTGACCTTCCATTTTCAAAACATAAATTTTTATAGCCAAAATGCATCTCTAGATATGTTGACATATCATTAAAAGACAAAACACAAAAGGACAAGTCATATGTATGTCATTTTTCATTTAATATGCACTTTGTAACTTATGGAAGGTGAATCACCACATTTCCATGTAGGTGACCTTCTAACTCACGAAAGGTGAACCACCACATTTCCATATGGGTGACCTTCCATTTTCAAAACGGTGGATACCGACACACAGATGCGGATAAAGTTGCCAACAAGTTTGTGGAAAAAACACTCTAGATGCCCTCAAAAATGCAAACAAAATAATAACTAAAAATTATAATTTTCTGTTTTTAGATAGTCGTAGACAAAATGCATCTTTAGCTATGTTGACACATCATTAGAAGACAAACCACAAAATGACAAGTCATATGTATGTTATTTTTCATTTAATATGCACTTTGTAACTCATGGAAAGTGAATCACCACATTTCCATATGAGTGGCCTTCTAAATCATCGAAATGTGAACCACCACATTCTCGAATGGGTGACTTTCCATATCCAATATGATGGATTCCAACACACCAATTCTTGTATAAAGAGAGATGCACCCCTGACTATAAAAAGCATGACTAATGGATGCATTCTCAAAGATTGCTTGCATTGTACCTTGTTTTATGAGCAGTAAAAACATTATGCTATTTTGCTTGTATACCCTTGCGTTCTGGTTTGTATATACTGTATTATTTTTTAATTGCACTCTTTCATGATCATTCTTAACTCAAAATTCTGAGTTTTGTATCAATCAAAAATCTAAGTTTTGGATCAATGATACCCTTTACATTAACCAATCATGCACAAGAGCAATTGATTTCTTGGATATTAATGGTTTCAAAGACCTTATAGATCTCACAACAGGACTGTTTTTCTCTATATTGTATTAGTAAAATGCCATCTTGCAATGAGGTTCAAGTTCTAAGTGGAATAAGGCACTTGTTTTTAAGGGAAATGACAAAAAAACGCCAATCCCATAACATTAACACCTTCAGTCTTTATATGTTTCAAGGGATCCACATACCTTCAATCTGAAACATGTTAAATGTATCTCATTATGAACGAATGATTCTGACTATCTCCATTTGTTACATGTTAATCTCAGCAAAATGGACTAAATTTAACATCAAGTAACAAATCAAAATCATTGTTGTCAACCAAGGCCAATTTGTAGTGACTTTAAGGATTAGCAATTGTCCTTAGGGAAATTGGATATGCAACAGGTGTTCAAACTTGGAATTTTAAAATTTTGTTGTTCTAGGCAGTATATTTATATTATGCTTTGAAATTAACAATCAGTTGACATAATAATATGCCAAAAGAATTTGAAATCTATAAAACACATCTAATGTTTTTACCTGTTATATGGAGTTGAAACTGGCTCTACCTTTATTACACCATAATCACATTATCATGGCATTTCAATATATGACATTATCATGGGCATCATTATAAAGGAAGTATACATTTATATACATCACAATTTGGGGATTTGAACCAATGTTGCACTCATGATTGCATCCCATTTACTATTGCTCCATAATGATTGCATCCCATTTACTATTGTTCCATAATGATTGCATTCCCATTTATGGTTTGATCCATAATGCCTTGAAAATAAAATACATCCCACTTTTATTTGCAATTTATCATTTAAATTTTATTTCATTTAGACAAACCAAGCAACTGTAAACATTTTTTTTCTCCTTTATTAAAAATTTAAAACTACTTAGGGTACTTTAACATGTTACTAATTTGCTTTGTTAAAGTAATTGGCACATCATCCCATCCTCTGTGCACACTGATTCAAAAGATTTCTCCTATGATAGAGTACAACTTGTAAAGGGCCAACGGATCAGTGGAAGGAAATTAAAAGCAAATTAAAGCATTGCTAGGAGATAAAATCCTAACTGGTCCATGTATTTTCAACAAATTGAACTAAAATACGGCAACAAAATACCATTGCTAGTTCTATCTTGATGTGATAATATTTTTACCTGAGTTTAATAAAATTGTCTATTAAAGTTGTATCATGTTATTAATGTATTGAAGTTAGAGTTGCATATGACTCAAATGTAATGTGTATTGCAACAAATCAAGCATGTCTACCGAATGCATCAATTTCTATGCTTACGCTTCCATTAATATTATGTTTGTTTAAGAGAAAATTATTGAGAATAATTGCATATCCCATTGTGCCACTTGACAAATGAATCTTGATTTGTTTTACTCATGAACTTGCACAAGAAGATTCACCTTTGTGATTGCGCTTGACTAATATGGCATTACCTAATGACCACTATGCTTAACTAGTATTCTTATTACATCGGTGATTAATCCCTTTGCCTCAGGATCTAATGATCAAGAATTGATATTTTTAGATCAATATATGTTGAAACCATTCGAACAAAGTTTTAATATGGAGATTATTTTGCTAACATTATAAGAATTTTGTAATCAGGTGGACACAAATGTTGGCCGAATAGTCGTGCGACTTGGATGGGTGCCACTTGAACCACTTCCTGAGAGTCTTCAAATACATCTTTTAGAGAAGTAAGATCACTTTTAAGAATATGTGCATATGAAGTCTTTTATCAATTTTGGATTACAATAGTCATACATTGTAGGTCTTCAAAAGCATTACCTGCACACATGATGATAAGTATTCCCATTAGTTGTGTAACTGATGTAAAAGGAAAAACAGTTAAATAGACAATCAGATCTGAATAAATTATTATTGCACTGTTTCCATGTAAATTTTATTTAATACTAAAATATAAATAAATTTTGTTTCTTGTAGGTTTCCTCTTTTGGACAAAATCCAGAAGTACTTATGGCCTCGACTATGCACTCTCGACCAACGGACTCTGTAAATCTTCATGCCTTTTTAGACTGCAGTTTGTTAAATTTAAGCACACACACATGTACATACAAACTCAACTTGTAACATGCATTGCAATAAGTTTAATGTGTTTGCCTGGTAAAAAATTATGTTATGAGAAACAGGAAATTACATACTGCAGACCATGTGAGTGTCTACAAAACAAATCATTTGTACCATACAAGCAATTACTGTAATATAAATTGATTAACAAGAGGCTTAGAAATAAGAAAACAAACCCTTTCAAACTTTGATGGACCTTGTAGGGATATTTCCAATATGGTGGACACTCTTTTTTAATACAAAAAAATAAAATGATTTTAGAATACTATTTAAACTAGCCAAACTATGTCAAAGAGGCAGTACAGATAGTGATATATGCAATATCACAATTATGTTCAGATACAAACCTAAACACATATTTGTAGGATATGTTACAGATCAGACTTTGACATGCAGAGCAAGTGATGATATATCTTTCATATATGTTGAGCCTGTAGTCGAGAACTTGCATAAAGATCAAACCTTGTATATCAGAGAACATAGAGAATGGAATGATCTCTCCTGACAAGTATAAATAATTCTTATGCTTCTTATCATCAATATCCTCACAATTGAGTAGGCCTGAGAATTTGTTGTGTGGTTTTGGGTGTTTGTGTTTAAAAGAAAAAGGGGGAAAAACAAAACAAAACAAAAAAACAAAAGGGAACAATCTCCATTTTAGGTAAACTGATCTCCGTTAATTATCACTTTTGGAATTTGGAGACAGAAATGACTGACAAATGAGGATAACAGTCCCCTTTATATCAGTAAAACCTGTACTAATAATAAATTTCAAGCATTTATTGAAAGTCATCTACATGTTCAGGTATACCCCTTTCATCTAACAATATACTAAGACCTCTAACCTAAATTTATTGCTCCAAATGGGACTATTAGGAGTTAGGATTGCAGGTGGCAAAACCAACATGGCACAAGCCCAAGCACCACTGCAACAATGAGTTGTCACCTAAGCATTTTGTCTTATAGATAGTCTTTTGTTTTGTTATGCATTTTAGGGGTTGTTGCATAAGTGTGCGTGACACCCTAAGTGTTTATAATAATGTATGTTGCAAAATTTTATGGTATACTTATAAATATTATGCATGTAGTTGCATATTAGGTGCATGGTGATTGATTGCAACCACTCAAGTGTTTATAATAATGTATGTTGCAAAAGTTATAGCATACTTTTAATTTTTATGGAAGTAGTTGCATATTAAGTGCATGGTGATTGATTGCAACCACTCTTTGATTATTTGTTTATATATTTACACTTTGTCAATCTCATGGAGTGTCATTCTACATCATTGTAGTAGATCATGGTCATGTTGTACAATGTTAGAGATATCTTTATACAAGTGCATGTTTCTTATGTATGAGACTAGTTTGTCGATATACTAATTTCAGAGATTAACACATTTTGGTCTTTGTTGTTCTGAGTTATTCTAGTTGTCGTATATTTTAATTATGTTGCATCAAATTGTTGTTATTTTTGTCTTGCCTCGACAAACTCAATTCAAGTTTTCACAGTGAATGTTTTAACACGAGTGAATGACCAACAAACTAGAAGGTGTGTGCATACGTGGGTGTAGACAGCAATAAGAGTGGAGAGAGCCCATACACAAGTTAAGTGGATTGTTGTGCAACACATGACTATGACAAACCACAAGCATAATAATGAAAACATGCACATGAAACTACCACAAAGTCCAATTGAACAACAAATGACAACATGCACATGAAACCACCACAAAGTCCAATTGAACCACAAGCAGGAAGGACAGAGAGGGTGTGAAAACACCTCTAACCACAGACAAAGATATTCTTGTCAATAAATATCTAGCATCTGTGTCCCTTTGTGATGAAGGAAGTTCTTAGACAGAAGACCTATCATTTTGAGAAAAACAGTCTTGGTTGGAGACGTTGTTGAGGATAAAAGAGCAGAACATCGACATGGAGCATGACAAAGCAAGGTGTCACAAAGATGTTTGCCAACACAAGGCATGACGTAGGTTTGCATACTGATGAGGTTCATGAACAACATGAGCAAGTAGGTGTTCTTGAAAAAATAATGCATGACTAATACGTAAGAGACAAAGAGGGTGATTTGCGAGCATGACAAAGATGCCAACACAAACACAATTGTTGGAGGGTGAGTCCAATTTGGACAAGCAACCGACAAAGGAATGTCATCATGATGGTGCACATGTTGAGTGAGAAAAAGCTGGAGAACAATGTACCATTATTAATTACACCAACTTGACCACATGCAAACCAATCTCGAACAAATACATCACAACAGAACAATTGTTACATGAGGCAAGCAAAAGTGTCTAAAATTTCTTGGAGATTGAAAAGAAGACCATGTCCCTTGCGTTGGGACGTAAATCACTATCTAGCAAGCAAACGGTCAACATGACAAGGCAAAGGAAGTGAAAAGGCACTCAAGGTGTAAACAATGCAAACAACTGTATGCAATATAATACAACAGAAAGGCCTATTGTACAATGTCGCAAGTGTCAAGAATGGGGACACTTCCCACATAATTGCACTCATGTTGTCTATCCAAGCATGTAAATGATGTGCAAATGGTGTCATTTCAACAACCATGCATAAGAGCAAAGGAATTGCATCCATATTCAATCCATCAATCTGACTGAAGAATGCCATGGAAATGCATAATAAGGCCTAGACAATAAAGAAATCTGACTGAAGAATGCCATGGAAATGCATAATAAGGCCTAGACAATAAAGAAAGGAAGAGAGGGATACAACTTGCTAAACCTTGGAAAAGAGATGGGAACTATACAAAGAGAAAGCCAAGGTTAACACTTCAATATATAGATTATTTTCTTTGTGTAGTTGTTTATAACTTCTATCTATCAAAATATTTGCACATGCATTGTACATGTGATATTTTCTCTTAAACTATTCTAAAAATGATTTTTTCCCCTCTATGTTGTTTATATATTTTGTCGACTGGAATATTTGCACATACATTGTGCATATGAAGTTTTCTATTAAAGTATTCTAAAAGTATATCTGAGCATCTCTATTTAATTCTACTTCATTGCTCTGTATCAAATATTGATATATAATGAAACATTCCTTTCATCCAGTTTCATGAAATGTGATTTCCTCTATAGAGTCATTTCTTTTGTCTACCTGTTTATTTTTGCATCGTGGTGCAAGTATATATATATATATACATA
Organism: Wollemia nobilis; assembly: GCA_028583015.1. Lineage (NCBI taxonomy): Eukaryota > Viridiplantae > Streptophyta > Pinopsida > Araucariales > Araucariaceae > Wollemia > Wollemia nobilis. The sequence continues at coordinate 1,014,104 of JAQPPZ010016936.1, forward strand.
TTCATTGATTTCATGCACTCTTACAAGAAAGTAAATATGAAGGCTTGTTTTTACCTGAAAATATTTGATTTCAATGCTGACACTATTCACATTGAGCCAATTTTTCCTCCATAATTATATCCACCACCATTGGATCCATTTTACCACACTTCTCATACTTACCTGCATGCATGCTTCACATATTTTTCTATACCATTTTTTTATTATTTATATTCATAGATATTAATTATCTATATGCACTAGGCATTTATCACATAGTTGCATTTTATCTGACCTGTTTCCCATACAACTCTTTTATTTTTTTTGACTATCTCTCATTGCCTTTGAGTCTTTAGAGGGAAGAGATATCGCATCCAGGCCATGACTACACAGGTTTTTTACAAAATTTGTTTGTATTACTAATTATCTTCAAATGACTAAAGTTCTGCAGATGTGTGCTTCTCTAGATGTTCACCTTAATATTCACATTGTGTTCAACTTAAACAATAAAATACTCAATATATTTTACTATATTAAATCACTGTTTGCTCTTGTCTAATGTTTTCTTAGAAGGCACATATTTAATATTTGATTATTGTATGCAAACTATATTATATTTTGTATTACAATAAGCTATTTAGATCTCTTATTTACATTATTCTCCATGTCAAAAGCATGCTATATATCTCAATGCAATTGAAGCCAAATTTATTGTCTTTATTTTTAAAGAGAGGCCCCAAAAACATTGAATTTGGAGGCAAGTGGCCTATGGCTTATTGATGTCATAATACCACGCTTCGAACCATTGGAAATGTTTGTCCTTTTGGCATGATGACATGCACGTTGCATGAGATTAAATGAACAAAATAGCTTAATGGAACTCAAAGAAATAGTGTATTATAGATGGTTGTAATAGGGTTGGGAGGACCTTGGGAAACACAAAAGAATCTGACTATGAACCAACTAGGTAAACTAAGAAAGCTAAAAACAATGTCAAAGGAGGTAAAGCCACAAATGTTAAACTCTGATACATACGAATCCACAACAATTACAAGTGGTTACCCATGGAAAGGCCTCTCTTAATAATGGGAGTTAGTCCATACCATGCTTACCCATGGAAGGGAGGTCTCTCTTAATAATGGGAGTTGGTCCATACCATGCTTACCCATGGAAGGGAGGTCTCTCTCAATATGGGAGTTGGTGCATACCATAGTTTCCAGTGGAAGGAAGGTCTCTTTCAATAATGGGATTTGGTGCATACCATGAAGATGGAAGGTAAGTTGCAAAATAGTATTTTTCACTCATTACTCATTGAAGAAAGAACCAAAGACATAATGCACTCATCCTCATTCACATGGAAGGGCCTAACGCAAGATTTGATAATATCCATTAGTTCTCCAAGAGGGTGTGAGGTGCTCCCAAAAGTAGTTCTCGTAGCATGACTGATGATGTTGTACCAAGAAGCTTTTGATAGGACTTTGAACATGGAAAATGAGATGAAGTCTAGCTCTTTCGAACCTTTTCGAACCAAATCGAACATTTTTGAAATAATTTTGGATTTCTGTTCAAACCAAACCACCCGAACCTTGTAACTATGGGTTGTACTACCGCCAAGAAATCATTGAGTAGAAATCAGATGTATGAATCCTCTCCCTTATCTATAACTGTTCTAATTATACTGTTCTAGTTTTGTACATTGAATAGTGTTAGCATTATTCGCTAAAATATTTTATTAATATTATTATTATCATCATCTTCTCCAACTAGTACTATGTTGAGTGGATGTTATTTTCTCCCCAAAGTTCGAAGTAATAGCAATCTGAAATTTTTTGTTCTCCTGTGCACGTGTAGTATATCCAATTGTTGGATATTATTTTATCCCTAGGTTTGTAATAATCTTCTTCTGATATGTTGATCCAAAATCAAAAGATTCAAGTTAAGGAAAATCAAGAAAGTGCAATTCAAAAATTAACAAAGTACAATTATAACAAGAGAGTTGGGAGTAAGTAGGAAGCATGAGCAAGAAGCAAAAAGCGTGAGAAGGAAGTAGGATGCAAAGTGCAATCAAGGAGAAAGCACCACTTCTTGTTCCAAATATTAGGAGAAACTCAAAAATTAAATGATTTGGGTGAAGAAAATCTACATAGCATGGCAAGAAAGACATTTTTGAAAGTCCTTCTTGGAATTAAGGATGCCCTAGTTGGAAGTATGGATGTCCTAGTTAGCAATAAGAGGAATAGTGAATCTATGGAAAACCTTATCCAGGTAGCAAATGCTACACCAAAAGTGATTATCAAGCATGAGATGATCAAGCATGATATTATGGTTTTTTAAATTTTTTTATCTTAAGTTCAGAAATAAGAGATAAAATAATGGATGGAGGCCCTTGGTTTAGAGGTAAAGATGCATTATATTTAATACCATGGAGTGAGAATTTTTCTGCACTGGAGATAGAGACTATTAAAAGGCTTTCGGTGTGGATTAGGCTTTTTGGAATTCCTTATCAATAAGAAGGTTTTGAAGAATATTGGTAATCCTCTAGGTGAGTTCATCCAAGATGGACCAACTACTAAGGAGAGAAAGCCTGTTGTATACACTTGAATATGTGTTGCAATGGATATTTCAAAACCTTTACCGCAGTCCATTAGGATTAAATTTGAATCAAGAGAATGGGATCAATAAGTGGATTATGAAAACATTGCATTCCAATGTCGCAAATGTTATGAAACAAGACATATGGCAAGAGATTGCAAAGTGAAAATGATGGAGAAAGAGATGGAAAATTTTGGATATGATGCAAACCTCAATATGAAACAAGGAGATCATATCATAGGCAAAGATGGGTCAAATCAAGGATTTTCCGCTCCTAAGAAAATGGCAAGAAAAACCCCTCTACATCATCAAATGGCAAAGGCCATTATAGTTCACTTGAATCAACCATTAGAAAAAAATGACACAAGGGATGAGGAAGTACAATGCACAAGTTCAAATACAAAAGGAGTTAAAGGTGCAAAGGAAGAATGAAAGGCAAATTTTAAATCGAATAATGTAAAGGAGGTCAAGGTTAATCCAAGTAAATCATCTTCATTTTGCTCAAGTAGTATAAAATTTTCTCTTTGCAATAAAAATGAAAGTAAGACAGTGTATTTGTTGCACTTTAGGGTTTCAAGAGCAACACAATAAAGAAAAGCATATGGAGGATATCCAAGGAAATTTAGGGAGTAGGGTTTCAAGAGCAACACAATAAAGAAAAGCATATGGAGGATATCCAAGGAAATTTAGGTAGTCCACAACAGCATAAGAAAGTAATAACTATGGAGGGTCATCCATGCACTTTAGGGTTTTTGGAGAAACATAAAGAAGAAAGTGTTTATGAGGATATTCCTTGCATTTCAGATTCTTTAGGGCAACATAAATCTTTAGAAGATAAGTATCATTATGAACAATATGGAAAAATAGAAGAGATTAATGAAGATGAGAGTGTTGGTGGAAATGGAAAAAGGAGAGGAAGGTCGTCAAAGAATGAACAAAGAGAAAAGGAAACTCAAAGTGATATCGATTTGGGAAGTCAAATAAAAATATTACAAATGTTAACAGGAAGTGGGGCTAAGCCCACTAATAAAAATAAAAAAGTGATGATGATGAAAATGATATCACAAAATATTGGAGGTACTGATAAGGAATTAAAATCCAAAATAAGAAATTAATTCCAATATAATGAATATTACAAAATAGGTGCTTAAATAAGCACAAATTACAAACGATAACCCTGGAAAACAACAATAGATCCAAGGATTACGTAAAAAGGCTTAATCAATAAGCCCTTATTCTATGCAAAACAAAACACCTAGACTTAGACATTTCAACATGAGCCAACCAATACCCTACGTTGAATAATTCCCTAGACTAAGTCCTAATAATCATCAACCTAAGGTTGATGAAATAAATTACCCATATCATTCCTCCCAACAACGGAAGCATTGGACCCCAATGCTTTTACAAGAATTTGGGAGAGAAGATATACAAGTGCCTAGAAATCCTCCAAAGTGGTTCAGAAAAGAAGAGAGATAGACGATGTACAAGAGCCCCAAAGAGATCACCACAACTCCATCAAAGGGAGCAACAACGAGCAAAACACATGCTCAAAAAGGGTCCATTTAGGAAACCCAATGGGATCTCGAGGTTTGTTGCCTCTTGGGTCAGCCTCTAGCATGTAGGAGTGAGCACTACTATGCTAAAAAAGGGCCTTGTAAAAATGTTGTTCAATCTTCAAGAAGGCACAACTCTTCACACCAATCATGTTGAACCATAAGCACGCACACAAAATTAAGTACAAACGATCGTGTTAAGAAAACATCTTGTAACTATAGTCGGTGGAGGAAGAGTGGAGGAAAAAGGCACAAGTAGGCATATTCTGAAGTGTTTGTGTCTTTGTAGTCTTCAAAAATTTTGTTGTTGTCCGAAGTGTCGAATATCTGTAGTCTTCGGAAATGTGTTGTCCAAAGTGTCGAATCTCTCTAGTCTTCGGCTCAATGAAAGGCATTAAATGGAGTGATGCCTTCAAAAAGTCACAAAGGGACTTCAACTACCAAAAGATGAAGTGTCAGGTACCACCAAGCTGCACTTCATTACAAATCCAAAAATTTTGTAGAATCCCAAAGGGAAGGAGTAATGTGACTCCTCAAAGATCCACAATTGCAAGTGGATAATAGCTATTAAAAGCTAAAAAGTGACGCTTAGCCCAATAAATTCCACAATAGGACATGATGCATCAAATGATGAATGCACCAAATAAAAATAGATCTCCTCGTATGTTTTAGACAATCCTAAGTTGGAAGAGTTGAACAGTTGAAACAGAAGCTATTGTAGAAGCTGATGCGAAAGCTTGATGTAGTGCTCCCTAAAGAAGTGTTGCAAGTCTTGTTGATGAAGACATGATCTAAGCTGAAAAGCTAAAATCCACTAAGAGACAAGCCACTAAAGGGCTAAGACAACTCCAATGTGTGTGGAGTACCCATGTGATATCCATGATCACATAAAGAGGGCCATGGTCAAAAGAAGAGACAACGACAACTCCCAAATTGGAGTACCCGAATTCCCATGATCGGAAAACAACACCTCCTAGAGTAGGAGTACCCAAAATCATGATGGAATATCAAGAGGGCCAAGGTCGTGAGAAATTCTACTTCCAAAAGTCTCAAAGGATGAAAGTGGATTTAAGGAGTGTCGGGTTCAACCGAAAATGCACTCCATTTTACAACACTTTGTTCTTTTGAAGAAGGTTTCAATGACCCAAACTTTGGAGCAACATATGTCAAAATAGACCCTTACAAAACATCAAAATGATAAGCCTATTGGAACCGGCTCGAAAAGAGCTTTCCAACAACTATATGCAATCCTATATTTGCAAAAGGAAAGTGCCTCGAAGGGCTAAGACAACTCCAATGTGTGTGGAGTACCCATGTGATATCCATGATCACATAAAGAGGGCCATGGTCAAAAGAAGAGACAACGACAACTCGCCAAATTGGAGTACCCGAATTCCCATGATCGGAAAACAACACCTCCTAGAGTAGGAGTACCCAAAATCATGACGGAATATCAAGAGGGCCAAGATCGTGAGAAATTCTACTTCCAAAAGTCTCAAAGGATGAAAGTGGATTTAAGGAGTGTCGGGTTCAACCAAAAATACACTCCATTTTACAACATTTTCTTCTTTTGAAGAAGGTTTCAATGACCCAAACTTTGGAGCAGCATATGTCAAAATAGACCCTTACAAAACATCAAAATGATAAGCCTATTGGAACCGGCTCGAAAAGAGCTTTCCAACAACTATATGCAAGCCTATACTTGCAAAAGGAAAGTGCCTCGAAGAATAAGGAAAAGTGGCCGACTCTATGGAAGCAAATTAATTTTTTTTTGTTAATTTGCTTCTCCATTTTTCTAATTTGAAAATTTTAAATAAAAGTTGTTTTGGCAGAGAAGTCAATGTAGCCGCAGATCAAAGACGCGTTGGTCAACCAACTTGAAGAGCGCGTCGCCGGCACTCGCATTTGCCAGCGAGCGTTGGCTTTAACAAAAGGGTGCACTTCATCCTGTATGAAGGCTATAATAGCCTTCACCCACGCAATGCGGGATTAAAATCATTTCCTGTGCCAAAATGAACAAGAATGAACTATTTTCCCAAATCGCCACGTGTCAATGGTCATGCACCAAAAATGGTGTATGCAATCGGTATGCTTCAACGAACGCCAATGGCCTTTCATTCGACATATTTACAAACACCAAATGGAACCCCACCGTCCATATACAATGGTCCACAGAATGCATGCATCATCATCTCCCTGACGCAATGCACATTTGACCTGACATTGTTAAGTCATCATGCAGGTGACCATCTAGCAAGCTGCCAATGGATACAAATATGTCGGCCAATTAGAAATGAGCTCGTGGCAAAGACTCGATTCATCATCTGCATATTATAGAAGAACCAAGAATCTATCCCTCCTTTGAGGGTTTTGATGTTGATGTCACCGCGGATCTCCTCAAAGAGGTTTTTGGGTTGATCTCAATCACTTTCGATTGTGTTCGTTGGGCAACAGTGAATGCTTGGCTAAATCACATGAGCAATCATGCAGTCAAAAGGACAAATCCATCGACGTTGCAGGACCATGAAAACATCGATTAGAAGGGGCACGACTGAGCTAGTAAAATGGTTGGTCGTTGCTTTGAGGAGGCGATTTGCGCTACTTTGGCTCGTGGAAGGGAGACAAAAATTAATGCTAAGGAGGCATCATCCACAGAGCTCTAGATTGCACGCACCAACATCAAGGTTTTCTTCCCGGATTGGGTGCAAGGTTGAAACTACACCTCTCTTTAATACTACAATGAGGACAACTGAGGTTACTGTGCAAATTTCAATGGCCGAAAAATAGCCAAATGCACCAAATAAGGTACCTTAAACATCCACCCTTGGCTGTAGAGCAGTAAAGCCATAGTTGTGGAGCGGCTACGTCAAATCACGGTGGCTCATTGGTGAAGATTGGCAATCATTGGGAGGAAATCGCCATGGCTAGGACAATTTCGTTGCCAGTTGGAGTCGCAACCTCTGCAATGCACCACGATTGCAGCCTAAAGGTCATACTGGGGTTTGTGCCGAGGATGGTAGATCAGCAAATGTCTTTGATAGGTGAATCTACTGCGATTAGAACAACATCCAACTATGGAGTTCTAGCACTGTATAGGTAAATCAAAAACATCGCAAATATCGGCCACTTGGTGACCAATTAACCCCACGTAGCTAGCAGTCTTATCCATGGGGGTAGTGTGGAGATTTGATTGTTGGGAAGCAAAGAAATGAATTTCTTTTCCCAAATTTGGAGAAATGCTTCTTCGAATGTGGGTTGCAGCACAGTGATCAACGGTCCTTCTATCGCATGGACATCACCGCAGGTGTACTACCTGCACTGCTCCACCATTTCGTGAGTATTGTGATTACAAAATTCACGGTGAGAAGCATTGTATCACGAAGTACAACCACAATAAGGGCAGGGGGAGTTGCTGTATCAAGGGATCCAGACGTCGTCGGATCGAAACTCCATAGTGAAGCAGTGACGGATTTGGGCACAATCTGATCGTAGTGAAGCCAATCTCAGGCTAATGTGCAAACAAACGAGGTGATGTGAAACGTCCGCTAGCCGACAAACGACCTATGTCCAGGTTGCAATGTCATGGGCGAACATTATCCAGAGGTGCTGCGTCAGAGAAACCCGCCTCCAAATGGCTGATGATGAATCGGTCATTGAAAGGCGACATCGCGGTCACCTAAGAAAAAGAGCCTCCCCTCCTTGAGGGGACGCAATGTCTCTTGACAGACATGATTGGCTGTCGAACGAATTGTCGTAGGCAATCGGCCTACAAACAATTTTTTTTTTTAAGAAATTGAAAAGATGAATAATTGTTGCAACAAATAACAAAAAAGGGCCTTCGTGAACCTTGATCTTCACCTTCAATTTCTCAAAGGGTAAACAAGCAGCATGAGGCCAGAAATGACCCAAAGCCTCTGCAAATCCTTGAAACCAAACCAAAAAATCAAAATGCGGAAGGCAGAGAGGGAATTTCCACGAGGAAAATTCCCCCTCACAGGTCAGGAGCCTTTCAGCTCTGATACCAATGATAAGGAATTAAACTCCAGATAAGAAATTAATTCCCAGATATAATTTACATTAGAAAATAGGTGCTTAATTAAGCCCAAAATACAAAGGATAACCCTGGAGAACAACAATAGATCCAAGGATTACGTAAAAAGGCTTAATCAAGAAGCCCTTATTCTATGCAAAACAAAACACCTAGACTTAGACATTTCAACGTGAGCCAACCAATACCCTATGTTGAATAATTCCCTAGACTAAGTCCTAATAATCATCAACCTAAGGTTGATGAAATAAATTACCAATATTAGGTACAAATAAGACCCCTGAATAAAGAGTTATTAAGGAATTAATAGGTTGTCATAGTCATGAGTTTATTTTAATACAAGAAACAAAATTAGGTAGTGAGGAATGTAAAGATGCTTTTAAAAAGATTTGGAAGCTGAATGATTGTCTAACAGTTTCTTCTATAGGAGCTTCAAGCATTATTGCAACAATATGGGACAAACACAAATGGGATGGGCAATTGTTAGAAGCAAAAAGTAATTGGGTTGTTGGACTATTTTGCAAGAAAGAGGAAAACATCAAAGTTGGGTTTATAAATGTATATGCTCTAACTGTAGTTACTCCTCGTGAAAGATGTTGGAAGAACCTTAGCATACTTTTGTCAAACACCATGATGATTCATAATGGAGATCTATTGATTCTTGGGGGTGATTTCAACACTGTTCTATCCTTCTGAAAAGAAGGGTAGTACTCTAGGATGTTCTAAATCAATGCAAGATTTTGCTTCATTTGTTAATTCAAATAGCCTTTGGGATGTTAGTCTTTAAATTTTTCAATATACATGGGGTAATAGATGCATTGGGCAAACTCATAGCAGAAATATTGGATAGGTTTTTGTTTTCCAACACATGGTTGCAAACAAAGAATACAATCTCCTCACATATTTTATTGCGAGCAAGATTGGATTAAAAATCCATTCCTTTGACTTATGATTTACCTAGTAATGGTCATTCGAAGCCATTTCACTTCTAGTCTATGTAGCTCCAAGACCCTAATTTCTTCTACATGGTTATGCTATGGCTAGATGAAGCAAATTTCGAAGGATCATATATGTACAAGTTTGTTCAAAGGATGAAATATTTAAAGGACCAAATGAAGATTTCGAATGTTAATTCTTTTGGCAACATTTTTAAAGAAAAGAAAAATATTGAATCCAAGCTCAAAAATTTACAAGAGATAGTAGAAACTAATGGAAAGGATCAAGATTTTTATATGAAAGAGAAACAATTACGTTGTAATTATCATAATGCATTGAAGGAGACATATTGGAAATGGCTAGAGTAGGAGATAGAAATGCAAAAAAAATCATGCGACAGCAAAAACAAAATTTTCTTTTCATAACATCAAAAGTATTTTAACTCTAGATGGAAGAAATATCGAGGAAGAAGAAGATATAAGGAAGTAATAAAATTTTAAAAAATATTTTGTCAGATATTGGGCAACATAAGGAGGCACAAGATAAGCTTTTGCAAAATATTCCATCAATTATCACACAAGGACAAAATGAAATCTTCATGAAGGAGACATCTATAGAGCTACATGAAGTAGTTTTCCTTGCCCATCCTAACAAGGCATCTGGCCCTGATGGATTTCTTGCAATTTTCTTTCAAAAAATTTGGGATTTATTGAAGAGTGATATGTTAGTTGTTGTTGAAGAGGCCCGGAAAAGGAAGGCTATAATAAGTGAGATCAATGCCACTTTTATTCCATTGGTACCCAAGAAAGGTGAGACAAAATATTTTTAAAATTTTTGTCCAATAAGCCTTTGTGATATGATTTATAAGATTATTTCAACAATTATGGCAAACAGGATGAAAGGCACTCTAGATCGTGTTATCTTAGAGGAACAAGGTGGTTTTGTTCGTGGTAAACAAAATCTTGATGGTATAATCATTGCATACGAGGCCATACATTCTCTTCATTTTATGAAAAACATATGAACAAAGCATATGATAGGGTTTCTTGGAGTTCTCTACATTATATTCTCAAAAAAGTTTGGTTTTGATGACGGTTGCTCTAAATGGATTAAATGTTTTTATAGCACTGCAAAATATTCTATTTTGATCAATCGTTCTCCTAATGGTTTCTTTAATTCATCTTGTGGACTCCACCAAGGTGATCCACTATGTCCCTATCTATTTATTATTTTTGCAAAGGTACTAGGGAGAGCTTTCTAAAAGGTAAAATGAAAGTAAAAATCAAAGGTATTTAAATTGAAAAAAATGGTCCCTTTGAATCTTATCTCCAATTTGTCAATGATACTCTTCTTTTGGGTCATCCCTCAGTTAGGAGGCCATGGATTTTATATTAATTTTATCATGTACCCCCAAGGGCTAGGTGGATTGGTAAGTGCAGGTGTGGTTGGGCACTTACCAAGAAGAGACCTAGGTTCAAACCTTGGGGGAAGCCAACAACAAAGGTAGTAGTCCGATCTAAATCCTTTGAGTGCGCGCCAGACCGACGATGAAGTACGGATCCCGAGCAGTTGGTGGTCCATTTCACGTTAGACTAAATAATAACGAGATGGAAAAGGTTTGGTGGATGTAGTCCCTGTGGTTTGAACCCTACACTTGCTAGCTACTAAAAAAAGTGTGGTTGTAACCAACTCTCCTATCAGGCAAAAGAAAATATATTATCATGTTATGAGAAGGCTACAGGATGGTTAATTCTTCAAAATTCAAGATTTACAAGGAACTTCAATTAACAACTATGTAGATGCAGGGTACTTTTTACAAGGATAAAAAGTGCAATAGAAAAAAGATGGAAATATATTTCAATTGAGGGGTATTTACAAATTATCATTAATGCTTTAACAAAAATGGATGTGGGGATTGGATTAATATTATTGTTGATGTTTATCATCTATTATGAGAGGGAGTTTCTTGGAAATGTGAGCATATTTATAGAGAAGGAAATCGGGTAGCAAATTATTTAGCCAATCACAGTGTTGATATTCATCTTGGTGAAATTTAAATTTTAGAAGGCAACCAACCAAGTGAGATTTTATCTCTTAAATCAAAATGATGTCAAGGAGCTGAATGTGGAAACATAGCACTTTGAGGAAGTTGAAGAATATATTTGATAGAAAAGGAAATGAAAAATATTTGTGATAAAAAGACATGCTAGATATGGTTTAAGTGACCGAACAATAAATGTAATATCTTTGTATTTTGGTGGGAGTGGCCCCAATAGAAGCCATATATAACTTACTAAAAAAAGTAACAAATCAGAATACAAAAACACATGAGAAAAATAAAATGATTTTGTTGCTCAAAAAACAGAGTACAAAGCAAGCAATCTCTGAGAAAAGAAGTGAGGCTATAACATTGCATCCATTACTCATGTTTTTTATAGTAAGGGGCACTTCTATCTTTGTACAATATTTGGGGGGTTGGAAATTCACCATATTGAATATGGAAGGTCACCCACATGCGAAAGTGGCGATTCACCGTCTACGAGTTACAAAATGCATATTAAATGAAAACTACATACCTATGACTTGTCCTTTAGTGATGTGTCAACATGGCTAGAGATGCAATTGGGCTGCAAATATCTAAAAATAGAAAATTGCTACTTTAGTAATTATACTATTTTGAATTTTATAGGGCCTCCAAAGCATCTTTTTATGTAGTTTTTGGCAATCGTGTTTGCAAAATATTGTTGTCCATTCAAAGTTCTTATTCCCCTAAATTTTCCAACACTTTTTGAATGGGTCAAAACATAGTCTCGAGCACAAAGTTATACCCCTGACAAGATGGACAGAATAGGTCACCTGCCAAGATATAGATGTCAGCTTTTTCCTTGATTTTGTAGGAATCTACTGATATTTTATCCTCTTGTTTTTTTGTAACAAGCTTGTGGAATATTATTTATTACAAAGGATGGGTAATCATGACAAGTGCTTGGAGTTTCAATATAATCAGCCTGAATCCTAATGAGAAATGAAATGAAATGAAATATTATTAATGTTCGCAGTGGGCCAAAATAAGACCCAAGGGACTATAAGAAGTACAATAATGACGGCCAGCTAGCAGGCTAAAAAGTCCAAAAAGAAAAGAACTAAGAAAAATACAAGATCAAACCCGACAAATGGGCCAAAGAGAAAGGGAAAAGAAAAGAAAAGGGAGAGCAGAGGGGGGAGGGCTGCAGTCCAACAGAGAGAAGTGCATGCCAAGAAGAATGGAGAGAGAGAAGGAAGGGGGAGGGAGCAGACCAGGAGGGGCAAGCTCCGAGAATCCCCCAAAAACTAATCTCTCCTAACAATCGAGGCCGAAGTACCGGAGCTGAAGAAGTCCATGATATGTCTCTGCCCATTGCTAGTTCGGAACCCTGACAAACTGTTGGTGCGCTGTCTAGTGACCCTGCTTCTGTTCAAACAAATAAAGGGTAATCATGACAAGTGCTTGGAGTTTCATTATAATCAGCCTGAATCTTAATGAGAGAACAAATAATAAAGCTATGTAAATGGAATAGCTTTGGAGACAGATATGATCTATTGCTTTCTTCTGGCTACTGTAAGACAGTAGTTAGTCCATAGCTGGATCTTAGCATTGATAATACCAATGATCAATTTTCAGGAAACAAATTTGTGCATACAGCTCACAGGGAAATCCCAAGTATTTTGGTGGAAGAGTGCAGTTTGAATGTGAAGGGCCTTAAATTTCATTTGTTTTCTGGACAGATAAGATAAGATAATTCTATTAATGTTTGTAGATGGACAAAAGAGGTCAACATGACTCATTGAAAAGGGTTGTTACAAATTACAATGCATTGTAGTAACCACAAAGTACTACAGAAATAAGCTAAACTCGAGTAAAGAAGTAAATTGCTCTAATGTGGAATAACTCTTGGCATAAAATTACAATATTGAGGATTAGCCAAAATAGATAAACCCTAACATGCTAAAAGTAATGATTAAGAGAGATCTAGAAGTTGAGGTACAACAAAGATAGAAAGGAGCTCCATTGGATCCAAGCACCAACATTAATCTATACTGGGATGTAAAGTAGAAGCACAATCATTGTCATCACAAACTATCCTAAAAGGGTCAACATAGGATGTAATGATCCTCCTAGGAGAATGGCCAAGACTAAGAGGGCTTGGTTAGATAATCTTGGAGGACATGGAGTTCGAACCCTCAAGACTCTTCTAGCATCCATAGTTGTAGAGCCAATAGAAGAGGACAAGAAACTAGTAAGTTGTGTGTATCTACAATTCCTTGGTATGTGAGAGGTGGTCAGAGCATTGGAAAAGATGATAACACATTTTGTGATAATTTATCATTTGGCATGAAGATGTTCCATAGAATTGAAGGAAAATTTTGACTCACTTATTCTCAAAAGGAAGGAACAGCAGTAGCAGGTAGGACATTATCATTTGTAAATCAGAAATGTATTTGTGATGTTGTAGATGAAGCTGGTTCTATACCAAATAATTGGCTTTTGGTCCTTGCAATTTTTGTAATATGGTTAAAGCTTTAGCAACAGTAACTAACAGATGATAATAAAGAAACACTGTGGCAAATTTTTCTAGTAGAGTGAACATAGTTTTAAAGTTTTCTAGGTATTTCTATAAAATGCTTTGCTCCCAGTCCCATCCTTACGCAAGCCCACATTTTCTCTCTAATGTTGTTAAGGTTGATCATTGAACATAGTTTATTTATTTTTAATACCAATTTAATTTCAGGCATGTGGCTTATATGCCATTTTTTGGTTTTTAATATTTGCACATATTTTTTTTTTGGTTTTGAACTTGTTTTTCAATATACAATTAAAACAAGTCAAAGGTAAATAGTGCACACAAATATTGGCCACGAATAATTTTCTATTGATAGTCTACTTACTAGACACGATGGGCATTTTTGTCCACCAATACAAGAGGTTAAGTCACCATAATGATTGTCTTCAATGCACACCCAGTAGCCGTTGATGAGCTTAAAATTGCTCTTATTCTTCTAGTTACAGCTTCTTTACATTTGATTATACACATGGTTGACTGATTGCAGCTTTCTAATCCAGTTGTATTGCTTCAACTTTTGTAGCTAACTGCAGCTCCTCTAAAGAAATTGATGTCTATGATCTTGTTGTTTCTTATAGACAAAAGCACAATTACTGTACCATTTTGTGACTGCTTTAATGGATCATTTCTTTCTACTGGACAAAAATCAAAGTCGTAAAATCTTGTTGGAAAGGCATCATATATTTGTGAAAGCATATATTTCATGTTAGCGTATTGATATTTTACACTGAATTCTTCTAGGACAAAAAGTGCAATGAACATTTGTTAAATGTACGTGACCATTCTTTTGTTCTAATTTTTGTTTCTTTTTTATTTTTCCCTTTTTGGTTTTTGTGGACAGGTATGAGCTTCACTATCAAATGATCACATTTGGAAAGGTATTGTCCTTCATGGTACAAAGCAAAAATATTTTGTTATTTGAAATTATTGTTGAATTAAATAATACTTTCATAGGCATGTCTTATTTCTTAAAAATATAATCCTAATGAGTTGTTCCTAAGGGCAAATTTACAACATGCAAAGGACTCTATTATCATGTTCTTCCCAATCTCCAAACAAATGAAAACACAGCCATATCCAATATTTGAGCAACAATTATTGTGGGAGGAATGATGCTCTACAACAAATAAGTACATATAAGCCACCTATGAAAAGAAAATTTTCAGACTTAAAATGATCTATTTCCATTTAGATAATGATTTTTATATTAAAAATTTCTTTAGCAGCTTAGCTAGTGATATGCACACACAATGCATGTGTTTAGAACATAATACAAGAATCTTATAGTCACTTCATTTGACAGCTTTGCACCTTGTATTAAAGTAAGAAATAAACAAATGCTTACCTCCTATCACTTTCAAGTGAGTTAATGGTCATACTAACACAAATGACCCTTCAAATCCAGAGAATTCCCTCTGGCATTCTTTGAGTATTCTGCAGCTAGTGAATAAACTTTTGAAGATGATTTTAAGATCAGTATGGAGACTCAAGAAAATTGTACTCAAGATAGAAGAATATTAGTTAAATCATCAAATTAACAAAAGACTCGAGAAACTGGCTATAAAGATTTGACACTACAAAATGTAAAACTTTTTTGAAAGACATCTTAATACATTCACAGTGTTCAACCTGATGGAGAAGTAGGATAGGTAAGAACCCTTAGAAAGGAAGGTTTTCTGCCCCATCAATGGATCTTTATTAATTTGATTTTTTATTTTCTTAGCATTTATATTCTAAGAAGTAGAAAAATCAACATTAGCCATTTGCAAGGCACTATCACCCACCCAATGCACACCCATGCCACTACATATACCCATTCAATATGTACAACATTTTAGTTTTTTACATATACCTCTCTCTCGCACCACCCCCCACCTAAGAACTCTCACTTTCAATCTCCGTCCTAATAAAAAACTTTGTCAAGCATTTGAGTCTTGGTTAAGCTTGGACATCTTATTATCTTCTCTCAACTGGAAGGTATTTAAGCCTCTTGTTCAGCATAGGCGTATTCCAATGTAGGC
Source organism: Wollemia nobilis (assembly GCA_028583015.1). Taxonomy (NCBI): domain Eukaryota; kingdom Viridiplantae; phylum Streptophyta; class Pinopsida; order Araucariales; family Araucariaceae; genus Wollemia; species Wollemia nobilis. The sequence goes on from JAQPPZ010016936.1 coordinate 1,029,837, forward strand.
ATCGATTCTTCTTTGAAACACAAACATCCTTGGCATTGTTTGTCTATAGTGGTGCTTATTTCTGTGTCTAGTTGTGTTAATGCATCAACTAAGGAAGCACCAAAAAATGAACCACAAACAAGGTTTTAGCCTCAATGTTTAAAATCAATATGTTGAGATGTGACAAAGAAAGTCCAACATGATTGAGAGTCAATGTTAGATTGGCACCCTTTTTCAAGGTTGGGGGAACCATTTCCCATGTTTCTTTCATTTTGGAGTGAAGGGATGCATAGGAAACATCCTCAAAACACTAGGGACAGTATCATCTATATCCAATTAAGGATGTTTAACGGATATTTGGCTAATCTGAAATTCCTAGTTTGAATTTAAGAAAACAAATCTTAAACAATAATGGCATTATTTTTTTAATTGTTATTGGATTGGTTTTTAGTGCATTGGAAGCTTATTAATTCATATGCTATGTGTATCCTACTTTCAATATTCCATCCAACCTATGCCTATGCATCAAGGGAATACACGTCAATTGAGAACATGGTGCATCTGCAATAGGACAACAATCCTAATTTTACAAAGAGACATTAAAACAAGCAAGCTACATAAAAGCTCAATAATGCTTTATTCCACTATGCAAACTAAGTACAAGGCTCATTGAGATAATGTTAACTCCAGTCTCATATTTGTACAACTCCCTTACTTTAAAGATTTACTTGCTTTGCATCTATTCCATGGCCATGAATGCCCCTCTAGCTTGTCCATTTTGCTCTATTCTCGTTATTTACCAAATGCATCTATTTTTGAAGATCTTAACTAATACTTTTAACATATTTTGGCTTCTTAATGAGAAACCTTAGGATAGTGATGTGTCTTCATTGCCCCAAAATCAACGTGGAGTTATCATTGCAAATCCTTTCTAGTAGAAAATGGAAATCCTGCTTGTATTTGGAAATACTAGGTATCATTTTAAGTCCTTTCTAGTAAAACATGGAAAAGCCCTTGATGCCACAATAAAATTATATGCATCTATTGAACATATAAGATGCCCAATCACGTCTCACTCCATCAGGGATGCATTGCATGTATGATACCAACCAAATCGATATATTTGAGGCCATCATCCCTCCAACTAGTGTGGACATCACCAAGTTCAATACACATTTTAATTTAATGTCATTCCCCAAGAGTTAAAACTTTAGCCCACACTTCCCATGGACATTCAACTTCCTCAACTCTGTTATAGGTATAGCAAAGATGTTATCATACTACTGCAAATAATCATAAACTCCCATGAGACAATTCCATTCTTTGGAATTATTGGCCTTCAAGTGGCCCAATCAAATTGAACATTCTAACAATGTCTGTGAACATGAACATCATCTACAAGAATTGTTTCCTTATTGCAATTCTACCTTGGTTGATTTGCAAGTTGTAGTATGTTAGCATGTCAATCAAAAAGCTCTCAAATGGCCTTCTATAAAAATAAGGCAACTACAAAATGAACATCATCTACAAGAATTGTTTCCTTATTGCAATTCTACCTTGGTTGATTTGCAAGTTGTAGTATGTTAGCATGTCAATCAAAAAAGCTCTCAAATGGACTTCTATCAAAATAAGGCAACTACAAAATGTGGTGAACTGACAACATAGGCAATGCTTGTTTAAGTTCGTGATCATCAATAAGCATAGCCCACCAAGTATGACCCTTGTCTCTCCAAGTCATTTACTAGGAAATGCCTTTGAGATCCACCTCCTTTTTGCGATCAACCCGCTTCTACTTGTTTTTGCTCCTTATCACTAGGTATGGACTTCCTCTACAACTTCCACTTCTACTTCCCTCACCAATGGCTAAATGCATGAATCCACTCTACGAGCACTTTTTGCATATGCCAAGGATACTCTTGTTTTTGTCTCTCAACTATTTTTGTGTGGACGACATTCTGAATGACACTCTTTGTAGTTTGGGCTCTCTCCTTGTCAATAAACACTATCTTCACACATTGCATAGCCTTTGTAAAATTCGATTTTGCAAGAATGTTCTCGAACCTTTGAGTTCAATATTCGATGAATCCTAAAAGTAAATGGCTAATGATGTTATTGTTGCCTTGTTGGGAGATGTCCAAACAAAGTATGTCCTACGTAGCACTTGTGTGCTGTACTTCATACTCCCCACCCACACCCTCAAATGAGGGCAGTAAGTACAGCATTGTGCTGTACTTACTGCCCACCCTAATGAGGGTGGGGGTGGGCAGTAAGTACAGCATAATGTTGTACTTACTGCCCACCCTAATGAGGGTGGGGGTGGGCAGTAAGTACAACATTATCCTTTGAGGGTGGGGGGTGGGCAGTAAGTACAACCGGGCGTGGGGGTGAAGGGTGGGGGGTGGGCAGTAAGTACAGCATTATCCCACCCCTTTGAGGGTGGGGGGTGGGCAGTAAGTACAGCATAATGTTGTATTCACCGCCCACCCCTTTGAGGGTGGGGGGTGGGCGAGAAGTACAACATAATCCTTTGAGGGTGGGGGTGGGCAGTAGAGTACAACCGGGGGTGGGGGTGAAGGGTGGGGGTGGGCAAGTAAGTACAACATTATCCTTTGAGGATGGGGGGTGGGCAGTAAGTACAACTGGGGGGTGGGGGTGAAGGGTGGGGGTGGGCAGTAAGTACAACATTATCCTTTGAGGGTGGGGGGTGGGGGTGAAGGGTGGGGGTGGGCAGTAAGTACAACATTATCCTTTGAGGGTGGGGGGTGGGGGTGAAGGGTGGGGGGTGGGCAGTAAGTACAACATCATTTGAGGGTGGGGGTGGGCAGTAAGTACAACCGGGGGTGGGGGTGAAGGGTGGGGGTGGGCAGTAAGTACAGCATTATGGCAGTAAGTACAACTGGGGGTGGGGGTGAAGGGTGGGGGTGGGCAGTAAGTACAGCATTATGCTGTACTTACTGCCCACCCCCACCCTCATTTTAATGTCAACCATAGAGGCATTAGCATCATTTTGATGGTTGACATCAATGACATTTGCAATGCACACAAGATGGTTCAAGGAATCAAGATGGCTCTTCCTTGTACTTTTGTTTGGTCTTCTACTCCATGGATGACCTCTTCCCAAGCAACTTCCTTCAAGATGGCAAGTTAGACTCGTTGGAAGACCACGTCCTAAATGATTTTCTCCGAAACGACTAAGTGCTGGTCCTAAACAACAAACTTTAAGTACCTTGATTCTCAAACAACATTCTTGTTTGGTAAGAGTCTTGAAAGACATTTTTATTGTCTAGGATATTGTTCCTTTTGTCTCAGGCAACATTCTTCATGTTTTGAACAACATCTTTTATGGCTACATACAATTCCTCCTTGGGGACATTGCCCCATTCTTATATGGCAACTTGTCCTTGCTTGTTCCAAACAACAATTTGCTTGCACATATCTTGGATAATGTCTAGCATGACATGGGCAACATGGGTCAAATATCATACGACATGTACATCTTCTCAAACAACGACTGATATATTCGAATACAATGAGGTATTTTTGCTTGATTCCCTTGGAAAAACTCCCTACATGATAACAACATTGTATTGGAAGACAAACAAAGAGATGGACCTGATATCCCCTCTAATGATGGTCATTCACATCAATGAAATACTCCACAAGGCTGATCATATTTCCCCATATGAAGTTTGCACATTGTACATTTTTTAGGATGGCACTCCCATTTTGCATCCTTTCCCAAATGACATTTAGCAATTCTCTTACAACATGTAGGATTTGGGATGGTCTCCGCATTGTTATCATCACCTTCATATTGGAGCAACATGGTCGTTTGGACTCTTGTTCAGCAACTTGCAAAATCCCCAACCTAGTTTGAGTGGGCAATAGTGCCAAAATATAATATGAACAAGTATTCAAGTCATGTAAAAACATATTGTAGTACGGTGGTGTTATTCCACGCTTGGAGGAGCAATGTGAATGATAGTCAAACTACCCAAGCAATCTCATAGACTGCAATAGCATGGTGGTGGTATTCCCCACTTGGAGGAACAAATATGAATGATAGTTAAACTACCCAAGCAATCCCACAAACTATAACCTAGACGGCCTGCATCACCTCCTCTTCGACAACCTACAACACCATAGTCAGACGGTACAGTTCGATGTCCATATGGCCTGGCACAACAATCAGATGGCTTGCCCTTCAGGTCAAACAACCTAGGCTTGTAGGGGATGGCCTGGCCCAAATGGCCTTGTATGGACAAAGTAAGAAAACCAAAATATAAACAAAAATGGTCTAGAAATTATATTTACAACACTAACATTTGATATCAATACATGAAAACAATATACACAAAACAATGGTTGAATGATGAATTGATATTAACAAGATATAGAATTACATATGAGCGTCTATGGATGCATTGCATGTGCCTTCTCCCATCAACATACTCTTTGCAGCATGTACAAATTACAACCAATGCACTATCTATTCTCAGCATGTGCAACCTCTACCTTCTATAGATCCAATAAACTGTGTACAATATCCCCCGTGTGTACAAGTACCCCCTCAAATGAATGGGGGGTTCTATTTAAACTTGAGGGAAAGTAGTTATTGGAAACTACTAACCTCGACAACTCACCTCTCTTAGTACATTTGTCCTGCATTTCATTTCATTTCATCTTCTAACATCATGACAACTAACCTTTCATGACTTATCCATATATGACTATCACGTAACTCTTCCAATGCACTCCTTGTGTTTCTTTTGATCAGGTGGCAAGTCAGAACTACCGCCTACACATACTGCATAACGTAATAAAGTAATAAAATGCAATGCAACCAAATGAAAACATAACAAAAGGCAACTCACATACATAAGCAAGTATGTAGTCAAAGATATATCAAGACATGAACGAATACTATTGCCCAACAAGTCCCCAAAACAATTTTGGCAAATAACCATGATGGACCATGCATACATGGTGGCCTAGACTAGACAACTGGGTATATTTAGTCTTATCACCAAAGGGTGGGGAAGAACAACCATCACACCCTACCAACTACTTAACACACTAACAAAAATTAGTTGAACCCACACACAAATGTGTACAATGCTTGCTATTGATATATCGTTTATTCTCAACACAACACAAGATGACATATCCTTGACTATCTACAACAAATGGACTCGTGGGCCAATCTGCATACAACTCTCTCTCTGTACGTAAATACACATATACACACGCCTGTGTGTGCGTTCTCATTCTAATGAATGACCTTGTCATGCTTTTCATTTATTGTTAATTCATGGTTTATCAAAAATCTTTAAAATTATTTAGAGGAAAAAAGCCTCGTACAACATTCCCTTAAACTTAGGAAGGGTCTTCTGTACATGCTTATATTCCGTATCCCTAAACATTCGATGCACCATTGTTGAGAGCTACAACCGAAGGTTGCATCATCTTAGACACCTTAACTATGCATCTGTTTTTAATTTTTAAAAATCCACTCAAACCCATTTTGGATTGGTGCAATTACATGGTACTGATATTCATTGTTACAAAACCATTGAAGTATTTGTGGCGCTACTGAATGGAGATATGTTGTGTATTGATCTATTTTGGAACCCAATCTTTATATGCTATGGCAGAACAACTGCAGATTAATTATAATAAAAAGAGAGCAAAACTTAGTGGAATTGTCACAATATCATAATGATAATTAGCAGTCAGAATTCAACCTACTCACATCCATAAAAATCCAGTCCTTGGAACCACTACCCAAAAACTTGTTATATTATTTGAACCATCTGTTCCCACAAGTAATTCCTTGTACCATCCTTGTACCTTTTCTCGTGGAATCATACAATTGCATCTGTCTTAAGAGGTATTCTACTCTTCTCATACAATCTTTGAATCACAAAAGTAATGATTTTTCACGTATTTCTCATTGGATTTTAGATTGTTAATTTCCAGATTTATATTTTATTTTCTCAAGTCTTTGCTCTATGGAAAGACTTGCCTTTGAAATATGTATAAAAAGCAAAATTACATTCCTTTTTTGTGTACTTTATTATTTGGTTTACATCTTGTTTTTAATTCAGTGTAACCTAGGATAAAATTCTGGAATTGACACATCATTTTGATGTTTAGGTCTTTTGTACCAAAAGTAAACCGAATTGTAATGCATGTCCAATGAAGCTCAACTGCAGGCACTTTGCAAGTGCTTATGCAAGGTTAGACAACTTTACTGGGTTGCGACTGTCCTCTTCTTTGTACTGCAGCAGCAATGCATTCTTTCAGGAATGTTACTTCATTTTGAAGGTGTTAAAGTTAGGGTAGCTATAGGACCTATAAGTTTGTATCATATTTTATTGATGTTTATATTCCATTAATTATAGTTCTAAAAATCAATTTGCTATACAAATGGAACCTAATGACTTTAGTTTACGTTCTGCTATGGTTCTAAGCTTTTTAAAATCATTGCCTTTTTGCTTTCGAAAAGATTTGAAATACTAATATTTTTTTAAATTTTCCTGTCAGTGCACGTCTCGCCCTTCCAGCTCCAGATACACCATCAGAACACAATAATACTTGTGCACTTTCATTTGACAGTCCACAGGTTTTGGCTCCAATATCTTCAATCAATGTGCTTTCTCAGCAAAACCTTTGTATTCTAAAACCATTACCCATGGCTTATATTCAACAGCAAAATTATGAGCCAATAGTTGAAGAGCCATCAACACCAGAGAGTCTTGATAGTGCCACACATGAATCGTCTGATATAGATTACGAAGAAATGTTCAATGTCTATTTGAGTGATAACAGCCACACATTACAAATATATAATCCTTCTGATGCCACACACAGATTGGCATCATCGATGGCATTAGTACCTGTGCCATTTGAGGCTGCTAACATACCTGTACCAAAGCTTAAAACTATTACTCGACTTCGGACTGAGCATCGAGTGTAAGCACAGCATTATTTACTCATGCCTTATTCCTATATAATTTTACCAAAGCGGGTTCACTAGTTTCTAGATAGTGACACTACTTTTGATGATAATATACAAACTTCCACTTGGAATAGTGTTAAGAATGTTGTTTTTCTTTGCAGATATGAGATCCCAGATAATCATCAGCTCCTAGATGGGGTAGGCATTTTAATTTTTCCTTTTCCGTAAGAATTGTTTTCTGAAGAGCAAATATTTTTAACAATTTGTGAATTTTTTCTGACTGATTTTCTTAAGAATCATTTTTCAAAAGAGGAAAATTTTCAACATTTTTTAATTCCTTTTATTGATATTTTCTGGAGCAGCTTGAACCAAGATTAAAGGATGATCCTTCCTCTTATCTTCTTGCTATATGGAGTCCAGGTACATCTTGGATAATTATATGCACAAATTCAATTCCTCTTAAGAAAAAACAAAATAAAAAAGTGATCTGATTGATCACTACTTTGTTTTCACTACTGTACAGTTTATATAGGATCATTTAATTCAAATGCCCAATTTCATGAAGTCAGAAAGGAGTCTACAATTAATTAGAAACGGTCAAGTCAAATGCCTAATCAACAACAATAACACAGCAATACCGAGCCTTTGAGCCTTCTGGGCCATTGCTTACCGTATGGGACCCTTGGCATGAACATAGTTAACTATTTACAAAAAAGCTATGAACATAGAGGCCATTACCTATATATAGCAGTGCCTTCAATGTGTCATTACAGCATTAAATGACATGTACCATCTTCAGCACAGTGGTCTATTGTTACAAGCACTTAATGTCTTACTGTCAGACTGACAGCTGCATAGGGTTTCATCATCTTATCACATAACAAGATTTCATATTATTATGAAATGGGTCTGTTCTTTAAAGAGTGGAAAGTCATGTCAGAAAATATCTAATAATTAACATTATGCATAGTCGTCTATTCAAGAGCAGAATAGTAGTAGGCCAATCTTTAATGTGGTCGGTCACCAGCCAACACAACCTTCGACATTCCTCTAGATAACTAGAAGGCATACATTTGAAGTGTTTAAACAGGCTCAGCAAGGTACATAACAAAATTTCTAGCAGAGCACACTGGATGAAGAACGATGTCATTTAAACAAGCACTCTCATCAACTTGATGATGCATTTCCCATATGACTGAGGACAAGGACTGTTCAAATGATGGAGGATGCCATGTAGATGAGGAAGCAGGATGTTCAAATTATGAAGAATGTCACAACCACCTAGAAGGCAAACATAGAAAGAGCAGTGATAATGCCAATTCAGGTGAAGTTAGTGAAAATGATAAACTGGGTGAGCCTGTTATGTTGACTAAAACTTAGCAAGTACGACGTAGAACAGACGCATTGGGGGAATGACGATGAAACAGGATTGAAGAATTCAGATTGTTGATATGGCAACCTGTAGAGCAAACACCAAAAAGAAGGCAGCGATAGACAATGCATTAAAAAAATTTTAATTATGGTGAGTCCCGTGCAAGTTCTAGGGACAAGACCAGTAATGACAAGCCAAAACATCTTCTTAAAGTCTCTTAAGTGGATTGGGATCCAAGAGGAGACTCCCAACACTTAACCTTGGTGGAGGAAGGACTCACAACATGGGGTAATTTTAAAAGATAATAGTTGTAACCATCAAATGCATAATATAAATACATTTAATGTGGCTCATTATAACGAACTGAGAAAAGGAAAAAAAAGCAATTGCCAACCTTAGTTCGCCACCTAGAGTTTTGTGAAATGCCATATAGAGATAGAGAGAAACAATATCATACCTCTTGACAATGAGGGAGGGCAAGGACATGATTGCAAACAAGGTCAACAAAGCATCTTCCAACCAAAGCCACTGAAAGGGAAATCTGAAAATAGTTCTCTTATGCAAGCCATACCCTAATTCATGTTCATGAACATAGGACATTGAGAGAAGCTCAAGTAAAATGCACAAATTGAAATTCAAAGATATTTCCTTCAAGTGGCAATAGACATTACTCAACAAGGGAAAGATAAAAATTTCTAAAGATAAAATGTTCATTGAACGAGTTGTGCCCTTGGAGATGACCATTCTTATTTCTGTAAATGTTGGAGTAAATCAAGGCAGGTTTGCTGTCAAGGCGGGGTTGGAGGAAAAAAAAAGCAATTGCCAACCTTAGTTGGTGAGCAAGTAGGGCACACACAAAATTGCCTCGATTTCTGTATTGATCAATTGTGTCTAAGAGAAGGGATGTGAGAGACAAAATGTCATCCACTTTATGATAGTCATCACTTGGATGTAGAAAGAAGTTGGAATTTTCAAGTAAGATGTTGTCCTCTTCAATTCTAGCAAGAACAATGTCACTCCCAAATTGGCTACAACCATGAAGAACTATCTCGGATAAATAGAGAAAGGTTAAAAATGGAAAGAAACGGCTCCTAGCATGTTTGTCATCCTCCTCAATGTTGTTATATGTCATCAAACTAAAGCTAGACTTAAGATTTCGATCAAAGGAAAAATTAGATTTTTGGTGTCATCCGCTGAATTGTCGAATCCCATATAGAAAGTGTTGTATCTCTTTAAGAAAGAAGTGTGTCACTTTTCTTGTAAGAGTCACATAAGAGGTGTCAAAACAACTTCCTCGTGTATGAACGAGTTACATCTCACTTGGAGGGTGTAGGAGAAAAATTCCTCCTACAAATTTTATTCTCATAAATGAGAATAATAAATATTTTTCTAAACACTTGGACAAGCTATGGACAAATAAGGATTAACATCCCTAACAATATACACATACATGTATGTAACATACCTAAAAATAAAATATAATATGATATATAATATCAATAAACTTATCATGACCATGGCGAGCGGAGCAAGAGGAGCAACGTCAAAGAGTTCAAGAGGTCGAGCAGGGTCTCCGACGGCAACAGGTCAGTCCACAGAGCCAGAAAACCAAAAAGATGTGATAATCCATAAACAGTTTGATCTTGGTCAATCGTGGGTCAATATCACAAGAGGCAAGCAACAGATCCTAGTCAATTGTGGGTCATTATCATAAGAGGTAAGCAACAAATTTAATGCTTAGGGTTTGAACTACAACCATCAGGAGGGAAACTCTAGGTTTCAGATGCCCTCGTCGACATTGTTGCAGTGCAGAGAGAGATGTTGTTGGTTTGGAAGTTCATTGGCATTAGACCAGATTTGGATGCAATACGAAAGTGGGCATGGGAGAAATGGAAACCCTTGGGTCACATGGAAATAATTGCAATGCCAAGGAATTTTCTATGGATTAAATTGAACTATGAGGAGGATAGGGACTAGATTCTGCAAAAAGGTCCTTGGTTTTTTGGAGTAGGGGGTTATCTCTCAAGAAGTGGTTAACGGAATTCAATCCATTTACCTAGAGCATTGCCCAGGCCCCAATTTGGATACCACTTCCAAGGCTCCCCCTTTATCTTTGGCATGAAGAAGTCCTAGCAAGGATCGCAAAGGAGGTAGGAGAGCTAGTGGTGATTGATCCTACAATGTTGCCTAGGCCTCGATTAATTTTTGTTAGGATTTGTGTGAACGTGGATTTGGAAAGAACCTCCCAAAATACATGGAGCTGGTTTCGAAATTGAGGTCATGGAGTTATAGAGATTTACAATTTGCACAAATTCCAATACAAGCTCCAACTGTACGGCTAGGCAGGAAATTGGTACGGCAGCCTTGGAAAAATGTGTAGCAGTAGAAAATAGTCTTCAATATTGGTCGATTTACTCCTCTAACCCAGGCACCTTGATATCAACACCAAACCCTAGCTTATTTCCTCAACAAATGGCTCTGTGAATGATTTCCAGGTGGTGCGCTACAACCGACAGTGGCATCCAAACTGAAGTATGAAGTCAGCTCTTGAAACCCCTAAAAATACTTGCCCAAACTTGATAAATATCTCTGAAAATGCAATCCTTATCAGCTCCAATGCATTCCCTATGCTGGAAATGCTCCAATCAACCTGAGGATGTCTTTCAATCCCGAAGTTGATGTCCCTGTAGGAGGATTTCGTCTCCAACAAGCTTAGAAAACCCTACAGATGCTCTGCAAGTCTCCTTACACAATATCTCCCAATAACAATAGCCAAGAATGAATGAAATGAAGCATTTCAAGTCCTTTTATATCCTCCTCCAAAGTGGTCGGCCCTTTTTGGCTATCACAAATACATTTTATAACATTAAAATATTTTAAATTGCCACTTTATGAATGTGGCGTCCAATATTGGCCCTTTCATAAGTCACTTTTATGAAGTAAAATTAAAACTTAAGTGACTTACATTATCCTTATGTCCCCATTTTATAAAATAAAGTTATAACCATATTAAATTAAATATTTAATATAATTAAAACTTCGCTCATTAAAATCTCAAACCTCTGGTTATCCAATCCACGAACAGGAGGTAGAATCGGACACCCATTTCGCCAAAGAATCTCACTACACTGTCCGACATCACCGAAAACCCTGATAACTGACTTACTAAAAATAGTAAGTCCATGCTCCGCTATCCGAAACGGCCCCAAAATCTGGCAACTGAAAGCTTAGCATGTCCAGATGACAACCCCCCAATCTCCAATGGGCTCCCCAACACCTGATACAGCCTACAGGAACACGAGAGTAGGCTAGTCCCATGCGATAACACTGACTGGTTGGGAAGGGGACATTACAAAGTGGTTAACGGATTTCAATCCATTTACCTAGAGCATTGCCCATGCCCCAATTTGGATACGACTTCCAAGCCTACCCCTTTATATTTGGCATGAGGAAGTCCTAGCAAGGATCGCAAAGGAGGTAGGAGAGCTAGTGGTGATTGATCCTACAATGCTGCCTAGGCCTCGATTAATTTTTGTTAGGATTTGTGTGAACGTGGATTTGGAAAAGAACCTCCCAAAATCCATAGAGCTGGTTTCGAAATTGGGGTCATGGCAACAATCCCTTGAATATGAGAACATGGTTGTCTCTTTTAATGTGTGTATGAAATTTGGATGCCTTGGTTCTGCTTATCCCATGCAAAATAACAGACCTTACCTGAATAGAAGATGGGTTCAAAAGCAGCAAATGGATGGAAAGATTGGACAGGAGAAGGAACAAATAGAAGTACAAGTAGAAGAAAGAATTTTGTGTAGGGTCAAAAAGACGATCTTGAAATACAACCCCAAATTGAAGAGGTCTTGACTACGAACGGGACAGAGGTAAATATAAACAACCATCCTTCTTCGGTAGAGATAAATAATGTTACAAATGCCAATCCTTTTACATGTCTAGAAGTGAATTTAGAACCGGAAAAAATAGAAATAAATAAAATAGTCGAAGGAGCTTCCCTAGGGAAAATCTTAACTCCTCAGAATGAAGAAATGGATCTATTAGTACCTTTGTTTGCATTGCTAGCCACTTGGAATAGATCAACTAGAAGCCAACATAAGGAAGGAAGTACCTTTGTTTGCATTGCTAGCCACTTGGAATAGATCAACTAGAAGCCAACATAAGGGGGGAATAGATGTAGGGTTAGAGCACAAACCACCAAGAAGGCCTTCTAATTTTGAAATTAGGGAAAAGGAAATAGTAAAAGAAATTGTGAATGGTACTCAGACTATCTTGAATTTAGGGGGGAAGAAATCCCTTGTAAAATCTAAAAGATGAAAGTTCTTTCCTAGAACATAAGGGGTCTTAATGCCCCTTCAAAACACAGGGTAGTGTACACTTTAAGAAGATATCTAAATCCAGATATGATTCTACTTCAAGAAACTAAATTAGACTGTGAGAAAGTTGAAAAGTAGGAAGAGTGATTTGGAAAGAGGTCGATTTAGTCTATAGCTAGGTGGAAGGGTTTGTTGGAGGTTTGTTGTGTCTTTGGAACAAGAATAAAATTGAAGGGAGAGTAATTGTTAAAACACACTGATATATTGCTATTTTTTGTCATAATCTAGGCTCCAAACAAAACTGGATCATAACGAATGTCTATGCCCATAATTCGGTATGTGGGCGCCGACAGCTTTGGAAGGATCTGATGCACTTAAGAACCTCCTTTACTGGAATTCCTTTGGTGTTGGTTGGAGATTTTAACTCTCCATTGAACCCCTGGGTGGCCTAATTCCGTCCGAAGGAATGAATGAGTTTAAGGAATTCTTAGATGAGAATTAGTTAATGGATGTGGAGTTAAGAAGAATGAGGTATACATGGAGCAATAGACAGTAAGGAGAACATCTTATTCAAGTAAGATTGGATAGATTTTTTATTTTCCAGGAAGGCCTACCTATTTTTGGAGACTCAACCCTCACTGCCCAACCAAAAATCGGGTCAGATCATAATCCCTTGTTGTGGGAATGGGAGGAAGGGGGAAAGAAATACAAAAGTCCCTTTCGATTTGAATTGATGTGGTTAAAACATGAAGACCTTGAATCCCAAATTGAGGAATGGTGGCAGAAAACCTTTCCAAGACCAAAGATGGTGTAGATAGCTTGCAAGCTCCGTTACATTAAACAAAAACTTAAGCTTTAGAACAAATCAGTTTTCGGTCGCATCTTCAATTAGAAAAATAGTATCAAACAAAAATTGAAGGAAATTGAATAGTCCACTAGGGATGGTACCTTTACAGATCAATTAAGATCAAAGGAAAGAGAATTATTATCAAAGTTTCATAACCTCTTAGCTAGGGAGGAAATCTTTTGGAAGCAACAGTAAAGATTTTGTGGCTTAAGGAAGGTACCTGCAATACAAAATTCTTTCATGTATCCACCTTGCATCACAGAAGTTTCAATAAGATCAAATAAATTTTAAGGAATGACGGGACAAAAGATATCAGATCAGGAGCAGTTAAGTATTTTGAAGATTTGCTTGGAACTGCCAGTGAGGAAGATGTTGAAGCAAGCCAACAACTCCTGCAAAATATTTCGATTGGGTCCTCCTTTTGGAACAGTCTTACTAAGTGTAGAAATCTCCTAGCAAAGGGGATCCGGTGGCGTATAGGAGATGGTAGCAAAATAAATTTTTGGAAGGATATTTGGATAAAAGATATACCCTTAAAGGAGGGGCAAGAAGTTTCAGTTTTGGAGCAGGACCTAACTCAATGTTTTGGTACACAGATGCAAGGGTACATAAGTTCGTTTGAAGATGGAAGAAGTTGGAAAGAGTTGCAGACAAATAGCATGGATCTGGTCATGGAACATGCAATAAGAAAAAATGAAGAATTTATTGGTTGTCAAACCTATAACTAATTCTAGAACCATGGACACCTTTGTTTGGAGTAGGGAGAAAAATGGATCCTATTCCGTCAGAACAAGGTACCAATTACTAGAGGAAGCAGGTTTAGGTTGGTTACCAATGGTAAAAGTTTGAATCAAAAAGTTCATTTTTTGTTTGGCTAGCCACTCAAAATAAAATTCTTACCATTGACAATCTTTGTAAAAGAGGCTTCCTTTTTTGTTAACAGGTGTGCTTTATGTGAGGCTGACAATGAATCTGTGTGCCATCTATTCGTGGAATGTACATTTTCAGGATGTGTTTTATAGGAGCTTTTGGAGAAGTTTCAAGTAGCATGGGTGTTTCCCAATTGTATGGCGGACCTTGTGTTGCAATGGGAGTCTCCCTTTTCTAGCAAAATATTGAGCATGTTGTGGAGATTTTGCCTTCCTCACTACCTATGGGGTATTTGGAAGGAAAGAAACCAACGCATATTTAAGGATAGAAAGAGAGAGCCTATGGAAGTAGTGAACAAAATTGAGGCAACAATAGTGGAAATGAGAGTAGCTAACTTGAATAGAGCCGAGGAGAAGGATGAGGAGAGGATCACAGCCTTGAGATGGGGACTGCAACCCCTTGCTAATTGTGTCCTAAACCCAAAAAATCAATTAAGGCAGCAAGTGAGTTGGGAGCCCCCTCTGAAAGGATGGTTGAAGCTAAATTTCGATGGGGCCTCAAAAGGCAACCCGGGTAAAGCTGGAGTGGTGATGTCTTCAAAGATGCTTCAGGGCGAGTACTCTTAGCTTATTTTGAACCCTTGGGCATCCAATCAAATCATTTTGCAAAAGCCAGAGTGGTGTTTTCGAGAATTCAATAGTTAGAGATGTTGGGTGGAAGGAATCTCATCATCGAAGGGGATTCCCTAAATATAATAAAGACTTTGGGAGAGGAATGGGAGGCTAGTTGGTCGATTGAAGACGTTTGAAAGATGTGGAATGAAAATTAGAACTTTGAACAATTGTCGGATCCAACATGTCTTTAGGGAAGGAAATAGAATCGCAAACTTGATGGCTAATATGGGAGTGTCTCAAGAAAAGCACTTATGTTGGCTTGAAAACTTCCCAAATTAGATTATAGATTTGGCAAGCCAAGAAAAACCTATGGGAAATTTCCATTTTTATCAGGTATTCGATGATTAGGATGGAAGACAGAGAATGCAGGACGAGACAATTAACAATCACCTGGGTTGACAAATGTGGGCTGGTGGCAAAGGTTAGAGTTCCATGGAGTGAGCATTATATGGAAGTTGAAGTGAGCATGGTGTCTGGTAAAATGACTAGAGTAATATCCCTAGAGGCGAAGTATGGAGCTGATGGAAATGCAAACTTGAATCTAGGTAGTGGTGGTAAGCTCTAAATGATGTGGTCCATCTTTGCTTACTTGGAAATGATTATGTGGAGTGTTTTGTCTTGTTTTAAGTAAAGTGTCTTTAATTAGTGTTTTGACGTTCTATAGGCAGCTGAGTGCCAATTTGTTTTGTTAATCGTATGTATTAAGTATGTGCTTATAAGTTTCCTTATACAATATGCTATGACATTTTGTGAAGGGTTGGGGCCCTAATCCCCTTCTAACCATCAATAAAAAAAAATACACACATACATCTATACATACATATACAATGATTAAATATACAAAGAAAGAATCCACTAATCATGGTTTACAATATGGTATTTCATGTCCACCAATCCTAATGTCAACAATGGATGCAAAACATTTTCTCATAAAGACAAACCATCCAACCATTTAAAAAATGGAATGATCTCAACCTCTACCTCCCTTCTACTTCCTAAACAATTTTAGAACTTGGAAATGATTATTACTGATAGTACATGTCCTTAATCTCTTAATAAAGCAAACCAATGGCCAATTTGAAACATAATCAACATATACCTTTGAAAGCATTTTGAGCTTGCAAATGATTGCATTGGTAGTATTTAACTTGAATGCATATGTAATTTCAAAGCATAATATATCTATTGTTTGGACAAGAGAACGATAAAGGATAGATCTTTAGACCCCTCTTCTTGTACATAATTACAATGGTTTCCTTTGAATTGTTATTGATCCATACCAATATGGCTCAAGATAGCTGCATGGAGGACAACTCAACTTATTTGGTGAGGTCGGATGAGTTATGCTTCAGAGTTGTGCAACAAAATAGGGCATGTGTACTTATTTATACCCTTTAGACATTAGATTGAAAAAAGGAATAATATAGAGATATTGAACACGAAAAACACATAACAGTCCAAATCTGGTAAATAAGGGAGAGCTTCTTATTTATAGATAGTGCAAATGAATGTAGAGTACAAAGCACTTATGTGACAATGTTGGCAACAACCTTGAATGATGATTTCAATGTTGTAGGCAAGGGATGCAGAGCATGTTAGACACTAAAATGTTGATTCCTATTCCTCCTCAAGACTATCAAGTGAAGAAGCCTATAGGAAAGAAACAAATATCCAAAACAGGATAAACTATGGTAGACCCCGGCCTATAGACAACCATGTATATTACAGTTCCCCTTTCAAATAGTTGTTAGAAAATGGCGGGCAGCTACAAAACATTTCACATGTCCCCTTCTAGCATCAGGTATGGCACCAAGTTGTTGAGTGAAAATCCAAGTGGGCACAAAGGCTTCTCCTTGCTCTAACATTTGTTGAATGTTGGCAGCATTGTTGATGAGGACTCAAGCGGCCCCTGCTCCACTTGAACACTTGAATTAGTTACACAAAACAACAATTTTATTGGCTTGGCATCTCAAAATGTAATATTAAGTATATTCTTTCTTTGACAAGACTGTCATCATAAGGCTTCATACTCCCAAGCTCATTTTGGATTGAAAGTTGGTCAAAATGTAAAATAAGATACATTTTATAAAACTAAATGTAAATTATTTATGCATTCTGCAATATATTAACATCAATAATTATTAACCATGATATGCCAAGATATGAGCACAATATCTATCACTTTTGTGTCTCAAATTTTAATATAAATATATCCATGATGAGGCTCAAACTCACAAGCTCATTTTTGGTTTGCAATTGCACCAAACACAAAAAAGGCAGTCAAAAACTTGACAATAATTGAACAATAAAAAAGGCTGTAAAAGTTAGCAAATATCACAAAACAAAAACTTTATTTTAATGCCAAATTTTATACAAAACATTCCCCCCCCCCCAAAAAAAATGGAGTTGGAAGCATTTTCCTCATTTTTGGTTTGCAAGCGCACTAAGCACAAAAAGGCAGTCAAAAACGACAATAATTGGAAAATAAAAAAGGCTGTAAAAGTTAGCAAATTTCACAAAACAAAAACATTTTTTTAATGCCAAATTTTATACAAGACATTTTTCTCGAAAAAAATGGAGCTGGAAGCATTTTGTTGTTGGAATAAGAACCTTTTTCAAAGGCAATTTTAGATGATTTTTCTTTGTTTATATATAATAGTTTGGTGGAGTGTGTGTGGGGGCGGAGAGGGGTTTATTTTTAGGTTTTATGTGTTTCTCTTCTTTTAGCTTTGCTTTTTATAGTTTTGTTTCCCTTTTTTAAGGTTGTTAAATGCACAAACTAGGCTTAGCACTCAAACTTAGTCTCACAAGTCTCCAAAAAACATGGAAAGACTCCTCAGCAAATTTGACATGTTTGGATTTATTTGGGCTGAATTAGATGCACCTTGCCTTTTTTTTGGAGCCTTGTTGAATCCTAACCCTAATACCTAATGATATAGGGAACAAGAGTTGGAATTTAAGTAATATTTTGAAAGTGCGCCCTTTATTCTTGTAGTGAAAACTCACTACAAAAGGCCACCCCATGGCTCACGCTACAAGGCTGCCAGGGAGGGTGATCGAAGAGATCGCTCGACGGAGATTGGCCTTCCAAGGTTATGCGTCCAAATCATTTTCTCAACTATTAAACCTTCAACCTGTCCACAACATCCCTTTCGGTGATATCTAAGTCAAACCCCACTAGTGGGAAGAGTCAAGGAGCCCTCTTAATAATAACTAAAATGAGTCTTCCATTGGTGGGGTTGTTGTCCACTCAAAGGTTTTGAGTCGATCCAACTTTTCCTCAAGCAAGCCCATAGACCTAGGTATGCCCATATCTGCTTGGCCTCGTGGCCCCCACCTCAACATTCATCATCTCTCCATCACTCTAAGAGAACTAGGGGAAATAAGTTGGACGTCACAACAGATAAGGAGCCTTCACAAGGCCCCCCTCTCGAGGAGTCCTGAGGGTCACTTGCAATAAAACTGTGAAGCCTTCATCACCTGTGAAGGTTGATTGCTCTATGGCATCTAGTCTAGGAATCCATAGATAAAGCTATCACTATATCGCCAACTAGGGAGTGTCAAGTCACGACTTGTGTTCAGTCGAAGGGGCAGGTACCAGCTCCATAATGGAAAGAAACAGGCATATTTCAAGTCGTCGACACTCATCTTCAGCCTAAAGCCAACAACTTGAGGGTGCCAAGGCCCACGGGCTATCTATTTTCCATTTGACAATTCGTGATGATGAAGAAAGGAGGCCTACCACAGTGTGGGCTAGACATGTGGTATCCAATAGGAAGCACAAGGGGGCGAGCGTTGGGGCGTAGTAAAAAAAGGCCTACCGTTGGCTGAAGGAGATCCCATCTCAACCAAAGGACACGTGGCAATTGCTCGCATGTACAAAAAGACAGTCCAAAGGGCAATTTAAGAAGATATTTGTGGAAGTTGACTTTTTCGGCCTGGCCTGTCAAAACTATTTGAGGAGTGCCCCAACGCAAGCTCCACTAAAAAATCAGGTTCTAGCAGTTTTGACGATTGTAGGGACAGCCTTGGAACCTCCAAAGTAGCCTGCAACAAAGCCACCAAGAGCTCCTCTGATAGCAAAAATGTCCAAGCCTCTGATAGAATTGAATACCATCCCAAAGGCTCCTTCTGTCGGACCCTTCAATAAAGTTGAGCACCTGAGGAAGTCCACCATAGCAATGCCTCTTTGAGACATCCTTTCAATCCTGGAACAGATGAATAACTTGGAAGAGGCCCTAAGAAAGCAAAAGGAACTAAGCGGGCAGAAGGCATCGGTCGTTTTGCAAGTATCCAACCTAGACCAAGACGCTACCCCTATGAGTCAAACTGGAATATTCCCTCACAATGATGAAATGGCAGCCCCCACAGGAAGGGAGTAGTCCGAAGCCAAATTATCCAAAGTTTCCTCTAGTCAAAGCACAATACGGGAAGGAAACTTTTTTTCGGAAGAGACGTTTGAGCAAACAAGGATAAGCACATACTTAATTCAAGAGGAGAATCCTTGTATACCCGAAATATTGGGAGACAAAGACGTTGGAAATGACTGATGGAAGCTCTACTTTGATGGAGCTAAGAGTGAAAGGGGAGTTGGTGTCAATGTTTGACTAGTATCACCAGCAAGGACCAAAATGTTGCAGTCATACAAGTTGCACATCAACTATACAAATAATGTAGCAAAGTATGAGGCCCAATGCTCGGCCTCTAGCTGGCCGAAAAAAGGGACATCAAAATATTGCAAGTATTCAAGGATGCAGAGCTGGTAGTAAAACACATAAGGTCCCAATGTGTGGCCAAAAATAAGTTGATGAGAGCTTATACGTATTAAGTGTAGGAATAGAGTTCTTCGATGTTATAAACATCCAAGTCCTCCCTAGGGCTCAAAATACAGATCGTATGGTCATCACAGAGTCGCATGATCCTGTCGATGACCTAATCCAAAACGAGCAACATGTGAAAATGATCGCCAAGCCAACTATTTCCAACAACAAGACCCATTGGCAAGTATTTGACAATGACAAGTATATCGTCTGATTTATCTAACAAGAGTCCGAGTTTTCCAGAAAGATGGATCCCTAGGTTGAGGAAGCATATGATGATCAAATTATACAATTGAGGTCCAACAAGCTCCCTAAAGGGATCGTCACCCTAGAATTTTTGTTTAGCCCCAATGACCGTTTTTTGGGAGAATAGAGCATTGTTGACCTACTGAGCCAAAAGGATGATGATCAACATGAACACACAATTGCTTTTTTCAGCCAAACCCTGAAGGGCTATGAAGAAAGATTCAACTTTGTCGAAAATCATGTGTATACTCTAATCAGGCATTGAAGAAGTTTAGGCACCTAGTCTCTAGGAACAAGATCCTCATATATGTTATCCACTCAAACATAAATGAGTATATAATGGGGGTGAGATTAGTGAAAAAAAGGGCAGGATGGATCACAAAGATAGTGGAGTTCGACATAGAGATCAAACCCACCAAGTTGGTCAAAGGGAGAGCCCTGTGTTAGAATATGGTGGAGGATGTGGCTAGCAGAGGAGATGGGAAGCTATGCTTTGTGAATGATGAAGAAGAAGAACCAGATTGGGTAGGCCAACGGGTCAGATATATGTAAACAAGACAATACCCACCAGGGTTGGAGAAGGCCCAGTGGTGAGCTTTCTAACTTCAAAATGCCCAAAGTGTCTTTTTTCGAAATTTCAATGGCATCCTTTGAAGGTGCATCGAGGCGGATCAGACCTAGCGTTTGCTTCTTCATTTTCATAAAGGATTCTTAGGAGGTCACTTCTTATCTCAAACCACTGCTACCAAGATCATGAGAATCAGCTATTATTGGCCTACCATGTTCATGGATGCTTACCGATGGGTGAGAAAATGCAACGAATGCAAATTCTTCGTTGGAAGAAAGAGGAATGCACCACTCCCCCTAAACCCCATAGCAGCTGGCAAACCATTTTCCCAATGGGGTTTGGATTTCATTGGCATGATTAACCCCTTGTCAAGTGAAGGACCTATGTGGATTATAATCACCACTGACTACTTCACTAAGATGGACTGAAGCAATACCATTGAAGGAGGCAATTGAAAAGGTAATAATCGAATTCTTGTAGGAGATCATTACCCAATTTGGCATCCCCAATACAATCATCACCAAAAATTCCAAAGCATTTATAGGAGCAAATATCACACAATTCACTCATCAACATGGCATATATCTAAAGGCCACCTCAAATTATTATCCCCACGGAAATGGGCCGACTAAATCCACTAACAAAAACCTGATTAAAATCTTGAAGAGAATTAGATCCAAAATTTAAAGGCAATGGCACCTGCATATCAGAGAAGCCTTATGGGCCAACAAGATTACCCCTAAAAAGTCAATAGGTTGCTCACCTTATGCATTGGTTTATGACAATTACCAGCCTTGTAAATGCTTCACCAGTTGGAGCTCGAGGAAAGCGATGCTGAAACAGTGAGAACGGGGTTGTTGCTCAAAGTTTAGGAGCAAAGGGACGCTGCACGGGAACGGTTGCAAGGACATCAAGAGGTGACTAAAGCTTGGTTCGACAAGAAAACAAATCCCCAAAGCTTTTAAGTTGGCAACTGCGTGCTCAAGTGGGATGAAGATAGAAACAAATTAGGACGTGGCCCTTATATCATAACCGCCCGCAAGGGAAAAAATGCATTCAAGCTGGCAACAACAACAAATGGAGGTCTTGCCAATTCCCGTAAATGGAATCTACCCGAAGGGCTATCCTTGAATTTTGCTCAAAAAAAAGAGGAATGAATATGAATATATATATATATATATTTGATATGCTATTTTGGAAAGTATTTAAATTTATTGTAGAAAGCATTCGGCTAGAGGAAGGCACAGATTCCCCAAAGTGACCAAAACCTATGAGCAGTTGGAGCTAGCAAGAGGTTCAAAGGCAAAAGGGGAACACGACCCAAAGCAAGAATGGCCAATAACACAACCAAACGTGCAAGGCAAGTAGCTACGGTCACACGAATGAGCATCCAAGATGCAAGCATTCCTCCCAGAAGGGCAATTTCTTGGGATTACCACGAATAGAAAACCCAGCCAAGGTATGGACGATGGAACCCTTTTGGTGATATCTAAGTCAAACCTTGCCAGTAGGAAGAGTCAAGGAGCCCTCCAGGTGATAGCTAAAATGACTCTTCCATTGGTGGGGGTGCGGTCCAAACAAAGGTTTCAAGTCGATGCGACTTCCTTATGGGCGAACCCACAAACCTGGGTATTGCCCGCATCTACTTGACCTCGCGGCCCTCACCTCAACATCCATCATCTCTCCATAACACTAAGAGAACTAAAAGGAAACAAGGAGAGGTCACAAAGAATAGAAGAAGCCTTCACAAGGCCCACCTGTCGAGGAGTCGTGGGGGTCACTTGCAAGAATGCTATGAAGCCTTTATCACTTGTGAAGGTTGATTGCTCTATGGCATTTAGTCTAGGGAGCCATAGATAAAGCTATCACTATACTACCAACTAGGGAGTGTCTAAAGTCACGACCTGTGTTCAATCGGAGGGGCAAGCGCTAGCTCCATAACGAAAAGAAGCAAGCATATTTCAAGTCGCATTCGCCATTGGATCTTAGATCAACAGTCGACGTTCATATTTTGCCTAAAGCCAACAGCTTGAGGGTGCCAAGGCCCACGGGCCATCGATTTTCCAAACGATGATTCATGTTGATGTTTCGATAGATGAGAGTAAAAGAAGAAATGAGGGATGTCGCAACATGAGCTAGACACATGGTGGCCAGTTGAAGGCAGACAAGGGCAATCACTGGGGTGCAATTGAAAAAATCCCACCATTGGCTGAAGGAGATCCCATCTCAACCAAAGGACATGTGATGGGTGCCTGCATGTACAAAAAGATAGTCCAAAGGGCAATTTAAGAAGACATCCACCATTGGCTGCCAAAGTTGATTTTTGCGATCAGGACCATCAAAACTATCTGCAAGGCAATTGCGGGGACAACCCGTCACATGGGTAAACCTACCCTACTAGCCTGTGCTAGTCAGGGAGTTCATGCCCTCTATGTAAGCAAGCAAGAGAAAACCTGGCAAGATCTTAATGGCGCAACCATCCCAACGCAACCGTAACAGGAGATGATAACATCATCCCGCTATCTAAAGGCCCGAAAGCCTCTAGCATTAATGGCCATGGATCCAAAGACCTCGAAGCTACTGATTGTAGTTACAAAAGGATTTTGCTTGCAGATTAGAAGAGAATACGCATGCCTTCTGCACAAATTTTTGGAGGGAAAGAACCCTCATCCTAGCCTATAAATAGGCCTGAAATTTCATTGTAAAGGTATTGGGAGCTACCTGCTTATACCTCATATCTAGCCTTGTGAGCTCTTCCTTTCACTCCTTGATTGTATGAGTAGGGCTCGAGCCTTGAGCCACTATCTTGGAAGTTGTGACTAATTTCGCTTTGTCCTACTCCCTTAAGTGTATTTCCATTCTAGGTTGTGCGTATTGTAGTGTGTTTAAATTCTAGCTATTAAATTGTGGTGAATGTGTTTATTTATATCTTGTACATCCAATCAACAGAAAAAATTTGATCTTAGCGCATTGCCCCCATAGCTTAGGTTTTACTTTTCCTACAAATTTACTTTCATGTTCCTTTACATTTCCTGCATTCTTACTTTCATTGCAATTCCTTTCCCTGCACCCCCCAAGAAAAGTAGGCCTAAGCTTGCAAAGGCCTTAAAGCGCTCAAAGATCAATCTGATGAGGAGCCAGTGTCAGATAAAAACCTCGGAGGTTGCCTCGCAAGCTATTCTTTTGCCCACGGTGCTTCCTACTGTGTCAATCTATGCGAGGCGTAGGTGAACCAAGCACGTCAAACTTCTACCTAGACAAGCCGGTGCATAGAAAGATGACAACAATTCCATTGAATTATTTGAAATTATTTAAGATATCAAATAGTTACAATAACAAATAAATTTTAATAAATAACTAACTCATCCAAAATTGGGTAAACCCTAAAACACATCTCAAAGCAACAATAAGGAGCTCAAGAATTTGAATAAGCTGACTGATAGATAGATAATGACATCTATTTCTTTCTTTCCTTTCTATTTAAGAGGATTGGATAACTATTTACTTCTGCATGATCTGATCATGTCTCAACAAGAAGAATTTCTAACTGTTAAGACAATATTATACTCATATTAAACTCTCAAAAAAGGTGGACAGGTAATGCTTCAATTATACAATGTTTGTTCCTATATTTAATGTATACACAAACTCTTACCATATGTCTCAACATGCATAATTTCTACAATACAATAAGCATCTTAGAAAGTAAGAGCTTTATTGTCCACTGTTTTCCCATATTCTACCATGTAATTCAACATTCATGTGTAAGAACGTTTGTTTCCATATTTAATGTAAACACAAATTATGCCATAGATCTCCATGGTGAGAATATGTAGATGGCACATATTCATCATCCTAAAAATGGAGTGAATGAAAATTGAAATAGATAATAGAACTATTGAAACATTAAGAGCAAACAAAAGTAACTATATCTGCATGCTATATCCCAGGGACATATAGAGACCTTTTCCTTAACTTCTAGACATCCTTAAAGATTATAGAAGCAAATCTAAAATTGAGAGAGTAAAAGCATCTTTTAATCTAATACAAAGGAAGATTGAGAAGAACTTCTGAGACAGGCCAATGCAGACTTTGTGAAGAGCTTCACTGGCCACGTTCAACAGACAGCCATAACTTTTGCCTACTTTTGATCTGAAACAGAAACAATAGAGATGTCAACATTCAGGTTATACTCCTAACATTCACAAAATTAAGGCATATGACATCAAAAAGCAATAAAGAATTTTGTATTGACCTTTTATTAGGGTTTTGTGAACATTTGCAACATTTAATTATTGTAGACTCTAATGTTTTATACTGTTATTGCAGGAGAAACATCAGAACCATGTTGCATTTCAAATGGATCACATGAATATCAATGTGAACAACAAAGTTGCAGATTTTGTACAAATATGAGAGGCACTAATGATGAAACCGTCAAAGGCACATTGTTGGTAAGGGTTTAGTTAGCCTAGTCCTAAAACATGATTAACTCACAGACATGTCTGCAGATAGTACACCACCAAATATTCCATCAAATATTTTTTTTAAGCATCAAATTTCTATTTTTTAAGTTTTCAAATATATTTATTGATTGTGCATACCTGGCAGATGATGGTTTTCAAACTCATATGAATGGATTGATTGTATGCAGATACCTTGCAGAACAGCTATGAGAGGCAGAGTTCCACTAAATGGAACATATTTTCAAGTTAATGAGGTAAGTTAATTGGTTCGCAATTCATAATTTTTGACACATTGCAATGAACAAAGTTTCTAGCAATTCTTACCAAACCAACAATCTGGCAACCAAAACAATAAGATCAGGGACTAGTTTCAGTATAATATAGATTAGCAATTAGTTTTTGATAAAATCTATCAACAGAGTGCATCATCTCCCTCATAGTGCCTCAGCTCCTTTTAATAAATTAAGATAATATAATTCTCTTTATGCCCATCAATTACCAAAATGATTATCTTCTTATTTTCAGATTCTAATATGTAACTAAGATGATGAAATCAGAAAAAGAACATAAATTATTGCCATATGATTTGATCTTTTGTGGTACTTTTATTGTTTCCACACAATGTGAACTTTTATAATTTTTTAATAGAATTTCTGAATTTTATTCCGTATCATTTTTTATTGATCGTAATAATCTATTTTTCAACTTAAAAAAAAAAAACAGAGTGTGTTGTAGTAAATAACTAGTAGCGTTGTGGCAAAGACATCAAATTATCAGTGTCTATCATCCATTATTACGAAACACTTTGCAATACTGCAATTTGTTGGATACATATTCTAATAAATCTAACAAATGGCCCTATTCAATGTAGGTCTTTGCTGATCACGAAACAAGTGTTAATCCACTTGAAGTTCCTCGAGCTTGGATTTGGAATTTGCAACAAACCACTGTATACTTTGGTACCTCAATACCCAGTATAATGACAGGTAAACATTCATCTAAACACTCCTCATGTTGGACTTATTTTGACAAGTAACATGGTAGTATGGTTTTTCTTTACTAAATATTATTTTCAAAAGCATAGCATGTTATTTTTTCTTTTTTTTTTTAAATAACTGAATGCCTTTAGGCCTCAGCAAGGAAGAAATTCAGAAGTGCTTCTGGAGAGGTACAGAACTTTTCACAGCTTCTCCAACTTTTGGAACTTGATTTACACTTCCTCTGCATATTCTGGTGGGGGTTTTAACATTGTAGAAATAACACTAACTTTTATATAAAAACTTTCAGATATCACAACAGCAACGCGGTATACAGGTATTAGTGCACAGAATGTATTCCATCAGTCTTCTATATTTACACAGAAGACCGTATCACATATCATAAGTAGCTATTAGAATTCTAATTTTAGCTGAAAACTTTTCCTTAAAAAATCCTACTTCAAAACAGCAGCTTAAAAAACTTCTCACCTGAACAAGATGATTTTCCCATGTGGTTGATTAACTTAAATGGATGCAGTTGCTTTAATTCTATGTAATGTACTAAATTATTGTAGCCGTAGCTGTATATAATGGCTGTACTTTCATGTAGTCTACAATATTCTTTTAAACATGCCATAAAAATTAGGCTTTAGGGAAGGGAAATGTTTACCAAAACTGACCAAATTTAAACCTAACATCAAGTTAATTTCTTTAATGTCATAGAAGAAATTAACCATAGGATATGGAAATAGAAAGAAATCTCTTAAGTTGAAGACATATTTGTCATATTTAAATTCTTCAGGATATGGAAACTGAAAGAGATCTGTCGAATAAACTTGTACACAAACTTGTCATAGTATGTTTTGCTTCATCTCATTTGGCTTTCCAAATAAGGTTTAATAAAATCTTCTAAACAATGAATCGGCTATTTAAAAAAATTTCTCAAGCCTCAAAGCCCTCGTACCCAAAAAAAAATTCAGTAGTGAAGGGTAATCAAAAGGGATCACAAAAATGTAAAAACATGTCCAATAAGCTGAGTTCAAGTGATTGAGACGGGTTCTCTTCCATGGGAAAAGGATCAGCTAAATGTTTTGGTGGGCATAAAGGGCCAGTGTCGGTGAGTGTTGGGTAGTAGACCTCCAACCATGGTCAACGTCTTACCCCTATATATGCTGAAGAAGGCCATCCTATCCCCTGTAAAACAGCAGTTTGCTGCTAAATGTTTTGGTGGGCATAAAGGGCCAGTGTGTGGGTGAGTGTTGGGTAGCAGACCCCCAAACCACTTCCATGTCTCCCCCATATATCGCCCCTCCCCCATTCTTTTTCCCCCAATATATATTTTTATATACCTAAATTTAACTAATTTGAAAGTCCAAAAGTAAAACTACACTATCCACTAGGAATAATCTTCATACAACAAGACAACTGACGAGGGTGTGTTAGAATGGAAGGCGAGGTTGCTTTATTTGAATTAGACCCCACCAGCCTCCAAACTCCCAGTTTGCAGTTTTACTTGCATTTTTCTTTTTGCTTTCAAGCAAGTTTTCGAGATTTTTTTAGGCTTCTACACACCATAAATTCAACGTGATATTTGGGATATGAAATGCTAGTGGAGAACACATGGCGTGAAAACCCAGCAACCACTTTATTTCAGCAGTTTTTAATAAAAAACTAGCACATTTCTAGCATATTGCTATAAGCCTTGCTTATATATATATATATATATATGAAAAAAAAATTAATGCTTATTTAGTAAAACCTTTAACAAATTGGTTTTTACATTTTAACAAACAAATTTGATAGCAAATTTAGCTTGGGTTATACCATCATTTATTTATTTATTAATCATTTAATGAGATGATGACTATAATTTGACCTTTTTCAAGCTTGTAAAATTAGAGATTATTTTATTAAGATAAAAAATAAATACTACGGTTTTTAAATTCTGATTTAGATGTTTTGAGTAAGCATGTAACTTGATGACATGTTTTCAGGATATGTATGTGTGAGGGGCTTTGAGCAAAAGAAACGAGCTCCTAAACAACTTGTACGAAGGCCACACTTTCCTTTATCAAGGAAAGTCAAAGATCAAAATGGCCATGTAAAATATGACGATGAGAGTGAAGAAATATGACGACAAAATGATGATCTTGAAGAAATATGACGACAAAATGATGATCTTGAAGAAAAAGGAGAAAAAGGTCTGGAGTAAAATATTTCTTGTAAGATATGATTGGATGAGATTCCTTTAATGTTCAAATAAGACCAGTTATAATGAGTCTGGACATTCTCAATGTCAATGTTTTTTCTGTAAACAATATATTTCTTCCTCGAGATAATTATTGTTGAGAATGTTGAGAAATGTGTTTGAAGGACACCTACTTTTGAAGAGATGAATACTATTGTATTTAGAATATAATTTGTTTAGACATTTAATTTAAATTCAAAATTAATAAAATCAATTAACTTTATGAACTTAAGATTTTATTTTTATTAAAAAAAATAAATAAATATATATATATTATTAATAAGAAATGTAAGAATCAGGTCACTCTATAACTTAGTAAATATATAATTTATTATAAATAAATCATGCGCCACAAGAAAAAGAATATCAAAAAGAATATGATATGATATAACAAATACAGAAAAGAGTTGGCAGTAATGTAAAAAAATAATATATTGTGGTATATTTTTTAATGTACAAGATATTCTTTTAATAAGTTGTGTGGTTTGTATTTTTAATATATAATTTTTTATTCTGTGGTTTCTGATGGGGATGGCATCAGATGATATTACGCTTATGTATTTAAGATTTATTATTTAAAAAATAAAATTAAAATTAAAATATTTGAAAGAAACTAATTTTAAATAAATAGATTTTCAATGTGGGAGAAAATATATTAATTCTTGATTAAAGATTTTCATAAAAATATTAAAATTTAATTTATAAATATTTGAAATAAACTAATTTTAAATAAATAGATTTTCAATGTGGGAGAAATTATATTAATTCTTGATTAAAGTTTTTTATAAAAATATTAAAATTTAATTTATATTATTATAATAATCATAAATTATTGTCATAAAATTTATTGTAGAGATTATTCTTTTAATAATTAATATTTTTTAAAGAATGGTATTACGTTAATTGGTTAGATTAAAAAGAGGAGAGCATTGTTAAATTTTTGACAAGCCATACATTTAGTTTGTTGTAATACTACTATATGGCCATATATAATTGTCAAGCTTTGTAACACCATCATGTGATCATGATGCAATAAAAAATAATTTTTAATTAATAATTTTTTTTATATAATAATTATTGAAGAATTGACCTTTTAATAATTAATAATCTTTGCTTGTCTGGTTAGGCACTTACCAAGACGACATCCAGGTTCAAACCTCGGGGTAGCTTGTTTGCAAAGGTAGTAGTCTGATCTAAATCTTTTGAGTTTGCATCAAATCGATGATAACGGTACAATCTCGAGCGATCGATGGTCCCCTCCACGTTGGGTCAACAATAACAAAGTGGAATAGGTTTGGTGGAAGCAGTCCCTATGGTTTGAACCTTACCAACTCTCCTATATAATTGAAAAAAATTAATAGTCATTTTATGAATATTAAATGGTATTTATTCAACTAGTTAGATTCCTGATCTTGTCAAGGGATACATGTATAATTGCCAAGATTGTTGTAATACCATCATGTGGTCATGATGCATTACAGGTGTGGTCCATTTCCCATGTAAACCATTCAAAAAAATTAATCTTTTAATTTTACTTGATTTTTTTTGGGGAAAAAAAATTAATGGTGTCACCGAGTTTTAGAAGCAAGTTTTAGTAAAAAATGATGTCTATTGGGACAAGAAAAACTTAAAAATTAAAATAAAAGTATATTTGAGGCGAGCTCTTTATATTTATCTTGAGCTAAGACTTCTAATAGTGTGACAAAGACCAAAGGACTATTGCAAATTGTATTTGATATTAAAAAAAAAATTAAGCTCAATTAATTTTTTTTTTTTTTTAAGGAAAGACAAAAAAAAATAAGATAGGGGATGATGTTATTCAGATTGAGGGTCCTAAGTTCGGACATTTAAGTGGATTCAAGTTCAGTGAATATAAATTGTTATGTTCCAACAAAATATTCAATGATTCTATAAATATTTGATCATGTTTTTCAAGTTAATTTTTTACTCTAGTATTTCAATCAGCTTTACTTTGAATTGGCTTATTTAAATAATTTTTTTTTTCTAGTTTTCACAAAGGTTTCGTTGTCTACATAACCATTGTATCATTTGCTTTTATCAAAAGTAGTCATTAACACAGATTTTATTTTCCTAAGAGATCCTCATCTAATCTAATATATTACACACATTATATTTAACTTTCACATTCATATAGTTGTTAGTCCCATGTTTGTCAAACTCATTTTGAGGTTAATTATTAATCACCATATCCTTTATCATAGATTCACAAGCACATTGTCATCATTAAATTCTTAACTTAATATGAGATATTCCACCCAAATCTACTTAAATTGTTTCGTCTTTGCAGTGCATATTACTTAAAAAGGTATTAGGTTAATTGGTTAGATTAAAAAGAGGAGAGCATTGTTAAATTTTTGACAAGCCATACATTTAGTTTGTTGTAATACTACTATATGGCCATATATAATTGTCAAGCTTTGTAACACCACCATGTGATCATGATGCAATAAAAAATAATTTTTAATTAATAATTTTTTTTATATAATAATTATTGAAGAATTGACCTTTTAATAATTAATAATCTTTGCTTGTCTAGTTAGGTACTTACCAAGACGACATCCAGGTTCAAACCTCGAGGGTAGCTTGTTTGCAAAGGTAGTAGTCTGATCTAAATATTTTGAGTTTGCATCAGATCGATGATAACGGTACAATCTCGAGCGATCGATGGTCCCCTTCACGTTGGGTCAACAATAACAAAGTGGAATAGGTTTGGTGGAAGCAGTCCCTATGGTTTGAACCTGACCAACTCTCCTATATAATTGAAAAAAATTAATAGTCATTTTATGAATATTAAATGGTATTTATTCAGCTAGTTAGATTCCTGATCTTGTCAAGGGATACATGTATAATTGCCAAGATTGTTGTAATACCACGATGTGGTCATGATGCATTATGGGTGTGGTCCATTTCCCATGTAAACCATTCAAAAAAATTAATCTTTTAATTTTACTTGATTTTTTTTGGGGAAAAAAAATTAATGGTGTCACCGAGTTTTAGAAGCAAGTTTTAGTAAAAAATGATGTCTATTGGGACAAGAAAAACTTAAAAATTAAAATAAAAGTATATTTGAGGCGAGCTCTTTATATTTATCCTGAGCTAAGACTTCTAATAGTGTGACAAATACCAAAGGACTATTGCAAATTGTATTTGATATTAAAAAAAAAATTAAGCTCAATTAATGTTTTTTTTTTTTTTAAGGAAAGACAATAAAAATAAGATAGGGGATGATGTTATTCAGATTGAGGGTCCTAAGTTCGGACATTTAAGTGGATTCAAGTTCAGTGAATATAAATTGTTATGTTCCAACAAAATATTCAATGATTCTATAAAGATTTGATCATGTTTTTCAAGTTAATTTTTTACTCTAGTATTTCAATCAGCTTTACTTTGAATTGGCTTATTTAAATAAATTTTTTTTTCTAGTTTTCACAAAGGTTTCGTTGTCTACATAACCATTGTATCATTTGCTTTTATCAAAAGTAGTCATTAACACAAATTTTATTTTCCTAAGAGATCCTCATCTAATCTAATATATTACACACATTATATTTAACTTTCACATTCATATAGTTGTTAGTCCCATGTTTGTCAAACTCATTTTGAGGTTAATTATTAATCACCATATCCTTTATCATAGATTCACAAGCACATTGTCATCATTAAATTCTTAACTTAATATGAGATATTCCACCCAAATCTACTTTAAATTGTTTCGTCTTTGCAGTGCATATTACTTAAAAAGGTTTTATAATACAGTTGTGTGAAATACATAACTTGTATATCCTATCCTAAGCATTAAATCTACTAAACAACCAAACATCTACGCACATATTTCATCATGGTGATTGTAGATCCTATATCAGTCTCCATCTTGGTTTAGTAACAAGTCTACTTTTGTCTTGTTTAAGATCAAAATACAAGCTAGATGTATCATATTTGAGATAAAAATATATCTATTTGGACGAAACTTTTTCATACAATTCCTGATGTAGGCATGCCTTGCTAGCATGTTTCTTCTCAACATTTCATCAAAATCAAACAAAAGTGTTTTACTTTTGTTGGTATTAAGGGATTAATAGACTAGAATTATGTTATAGTTTTTCTTGCAAGGCACGATAGCACCTCCTTTGTCTTGTCATTCTTTGTGCATTCTTTCTAATACAAGAATAGTAACAAAATCTTCTTTAAAAATGTATTAAAGGTACAACCATCCATTAGAGAGGTTAGCTAACAAGTTTCAAAAAACTAAGCTAAGGTTAAAGCAAAAACTATTTTTAATAATAATCAAATAATATTGTACATGAAAAATATACTTTCATCTTATAATTGAGACAATGAAATTAAGCCAAGGCACAAGCAAGAAGATTCAATATAATTATGCTTATGCTCTAGCACATGAGCTAAGAAGAACAAGTGAAATTCAAATCATAAAGAAGAAAGTACTTGAAGGTTTGTTAATTGGTGTAGATAACACATTATATGAATGTTTTATGGCAAGAATAAAGGTAAAATTTAGAGGATGAATCAAATACAAGCATCACAAAACTATTTTGCAAGGATATGAAAAATACGCCAAAAGAAAACCTAGAATTACTCACAAAAGTTGCTTCATGTTACATAACCAACAAAAATAAGCACTTCTCTTCCTTTTTCAAAGAAAATTTAGGCAATTATGATATGCAAATTAGCAATTAACATTTTATAAGAAGAGAGAGTAGAGGGTCCAAACAAAATTTGTCCAATATTATATGTTATGAATGCAAAATAATAAGGGTGTTATAATCTATTTTCCCTATTAACACCTCTACATCAAGAACCAAAAGAAATAAAATGGAATAAATGAAATGAATATAGGTGATTTGGTTAGTCAAAGTAAATACTGAAAATATGTGATGGAAACCAAAAAGGGCTTTAAAACCGTGGTGTGGGTAGTGTGTGAGGGGGTGGGTGTGTGTTCATAAAAAAAAGAGGCTTTAAAAAATGATGATGAAAAGAGAAATCCCAAGATGTGGCTCAAAAAAATATTCTTTTAATCACTCTTATTGATCTATCTTAACAAGTCATTGAAGAAGTGGAGAATCAATGTAAAAATTGTGCTTTGAAGATTCTATAGAAGAAAAGAACACAAAATAGGAGCTTATTTCTAGCTTTTCTACATGTATATTTTTTTCTTTTAACATTTGATCATAAACAACTATATTAAGTTGATTTGGCAGAGCATCGTATAGAATTAGTTGACAACGTAAAGGAAGTAAAATAAATATCATACATAATGAATCCCAATTTTCTCAAGTTAGTTATGAGAGTCAAGATACTTGATCACATTTATTTTTTATTTAATAATTCAAAATTAGATACATCTAGTTATCGTTATCAAGAAGAGAAGTAACAAAGTGAGGGTATTTGTTGATCACACAAAAAATAAACAATGTGATAAAGAAGGTTCATTATCCCATTCTCTTCTCTAACCAAGTTATGGATGATATTAGAAGACGTGTATTATACCTTTACAAATGACTATAGTTGTAATAAACCAGTGCTATTGCCAAAAAGAATAAAGATAAGATATATTAATATATATTCACCACTTGATTAAAAACATTTACCTAGTGATTTATGCCTTTGGAATTGTGCAATGGACTAGAAACCTTTTAATGACCAATGGATAAGTTTTTAAGGCCTTACATTAGGAATTTTATTAGAGTTTTTCTATATGATATTTGTATATAAGAGAGAAGCACAAATTGTTTGTCTCATATTTCTCAATGGCTAAATAAAGCAAAATCCTTCTTGAATCCTACTAAGTGTAATTTTTATGCTTTAGAGGTGTCTTCCCTAAACATGATTCCTCACAACAAGGTATCACAATAGATCTCTAAAGAAATTGTTGTTTCCTATATAAATAAGATTAAGTTAAGATTATTTTTGTGCTATGCAGGTTATTTTAAGAGTTTGATCGACGAATTTTCAAAAATTATGCAACCATTCATCAATTTATTGAAGAAATACATTTTCTATGAACTAGGGGGGACAACATTGGATGTATCCAAGAAAGTGAAACAAGCCTTGATAACTTCTCCAATGCTAAAAAATTAAGAATCAAGGAATCCCTTTATTGTCTATACAAATGCTTTTGATTAAAAAACTTGAGGGTATATTGAGTCAAAAAGATGATAATGATGATCCAATTTACCTTAACAATAAACAAATGAGTAGTATTTGAGACTAGATTATATTGTAACAATGAAAGGAGCTTTAGTTATAATTTTGTCGTTATTAAATTTAGGAATTGTAGGTTAAAAAAAAGTTTCAATTGAAAATTATCATGTTGCTTTTAATATTTTGTTTTGACTATAAAAGAAGCATACTAATGCCAATGTCCTTTCTTGATCCAATTATGTGTAGGTTTTGAATGTAAATATGATGAGTTGTCTAATGCAGTATTTATCTTGGTAGAATCCATGTCAACTGAGAATACAAACATTTGGAATTACTTAAGCAAGTTAAAATTCTTTGATCATGCTACAAAAAAGATAAATAAGATTGCTTAAGTTGGTTGTTTATAATGGATTATACAAAAAATGTCTTTGTATCAATTAGGAGTAGATGGGAAATACTTACAAGCTAATGGTTAAAAAAGGAAAAAAAGAAATTGGATAAATTTGTGGGGGCACAAGATTCTCTAGATAACTAATGAATGCGAGATAATGTTGGCTTATGTTCTTCAACAACTACATCAACTATTTATAATGAATGACATTCTTACTCACATGGTAATAAAAATATTTTAACAATACCATCAAGTCCAACCTACCCTCTCAAATCTTTCAAGAAATGGACAATAAACAATATTAGACCTCTCTTTAATTTCTTATTTCTTATAGTTGGTCAGGATTTATCCATATTGGGTCCATCCCTCTATGCTATGGTCTAACATTGAACAATTGTTTAACTTTGTTGTAGTTTACTCTAAGTTTGTTTGCTCTAGTTTAAATTATTTTGGTAGTACTGTCTTGGTTACTACAATGCATTGTGATAATTCTTTTTTGATGAGTCTCATTGACCTATTTTGGCCATCTATGGACATTAATAGAATTACTCTCCTACACACCAAGAGGAAACATGCATATCATAGTTGCTACAAATCACTCAATAAAATAGGGTGAGATTATACCTTTGAAATGGAAACAATGTAGAGAATGGAACAAAATAACGACTTGTTTCAAATTCTTATGAAGGATGCACCAATACAAGTTCATACCTACGATCAAAGGTTCCATACAACACTAAGGAAATATTAAGCTATAGTATATCCATCAACATGATATTGCTATTTGTAACTCGTCTATGTATTGATTATATTCTTCCATTGAATGTGATGGGCCAACCCTAAGAATAATATGGAATGCTAAAATGGATGGAGGCAAATCAATGAAGGAATAGATGATAAAACTTCATCAATTAGGAAAGAGAATGCAAATGGCTTAGAAGCACATTACCAAAAAGAAGAAAATGTGGTTTGACCACAAATGAAGAGGTCCACGTTCACTATAAATGATTTGGTCCTAGGGTATGATTCATGTCAATTGTCACAAGAAAAGGAATAACAAATTACTTTCTAAGTGGATAGTGTCCTAAAGTGTAATAACAATACATGATAAGGTATGCACAAACTTGAAGAATTTGATGGATACATAGAGGAAGGGAATCAATCATGGCAAGTTGAATTTATTCTACCCTATAGATGAAAACAAGTCTACCATGAGAAAGAAGAAGAAATTATGAAAAAAAGTATTTGTTGATCACCAATTATGAGTTGAAATTATCACCAAAAAATCATATTATTTTTATTCTCATCAAAATTATAATCATATGTAATATGGTACTATGCAAAGACAATGTAGTGAAAACAATATTATAATGATCTCTCTCTCTCTCTCTCTCTCTCTCTCTCTCTCTCTCTCTCTCTCTCTCAAAACTTGGCAAGCTTTTCAGTTTACAAGTTTTTGCCAAGTACTCCCCAAGAAAACTCACAAGTAGTCAACAAAAACTCACTAAAACTCAATAGCAAGTAAATGAGCAAGTAACTCGCACAAGAGCTTCAAAAATTAGGGTTTGAAGAGCAAGAGACATAGAATAAGGAAGGATGCAAGGAAGGGACTAGGTGGAACTATGGATAGAATGAATTTCAAATATGTTGTAAGGGGTGCTCAACCTCCAACAATTCCAACTGGCATATGAGGTTTTTGCATCAACCTCTTTGTATGCCAAGGATTGATCCCAGGAAAACAAACTTTGGTTGCATGTGAGCAACAAATGGATCTCTAGTTGTTAATATCCAAGGATATGACATTCAAGATGGAATTGCTACGATGGAGCAATGAGGGTTGATTTTTCAATTATTAGGCTTTTGACCATCGTTACCTGCTATTAAAATTCAGGCTTTGATGCAATGGCAAACTCTATGTGAGTTTAGTATCTCAGATTATCCTAATGGGTATTTTATGGTGTTATTTGCTAATGAGGAGGATAGACAACAGATATTCCAAGATGGTCCTTGGTTTGTTGGTTGAGCTAGTTAGTTCATGAAACCCTTGCATGCTTTATTTAAGGCTAAGGAGAAAATGCCTTCAATAGAACCTATTTGGGTCAAATTTTTTGGTTTACTAGCTGAATTTTGGAATCATATAGTCTTCTCAGCAATTGGTAACACTTTAGGCACCTACATGATGACAACAGATAGCACAATATGGTTTGAGAATTTTATTTATGCTCGGATCTATGTGCTCATAGACTTTAATAACCCCCTACCAAAAAAAATCACTTTGTAGTTTGGGAAAGAAACTTGGGAGCAAGAAGTTGATTATGAAAACATTCCCTTTAGGTGTCGGGTCTATCATGAATACGGTCACTTAGTAAAATATTGCAAATATGTAGTCTTGGAGCAAACAAAGTAGGATCAAGGTCAAGAGGAATTTCAAGTTCCTAAAAAAAACATGTTACTAAGAAAATGAAGCCTACAGATAAGTCAACCTCTTCAAATAATAGGTTTTCAAAACTTGCAATGGAAGATGATTTAGAAGATGTGGATGATTCTATGGAGACGGAGATTTCAAAAACTCATTTTCTCATTTTCTGGATAGCTCACGGATTCCCCACCCTATAATAATCAAAGACTCCTCAAAGAAAGCCACTAGTTTGATTAACAATAATTCTGAGATTTGTCCTTAGCAAGGGAAAACTCACCAACAAAAACACAAAATGGAGGAGAAGGTCAAACAAGGCTTTAGTTCTCAAGGAGGATCCTAGGGATCTATGAATCAAGCTTTAGTCCTATATTCTCAATCAGTAGAAATAGATTTAAATCTAGAGCCATCAATATTTAGTCAAACCTCTAGTAAAAAATGAAGTTGGATACAAACTAGAAGGTAGGAAGGAAAACAAATGTGGTTCAAATTCAAAAAGAAGGGGAAAAGTTGGGTTCAATAGGACTTTGGATGAAAATATAGGGGGAAAATGCAAATTAGGGATGAAAAGACTGGTGGGATTTGCAATTCAAGGATGCTCTTCTTTCTTTCCTTTCTCTGGATGGCCCCAATTATTTAGTTACCCTGTTCTTTTTTCTTTGTATTAGCTTCTCTTTGGTTTAGTAAGGGTTTTTCAATTCCCAACTCAGATACTTCTTCTGTTTCTTCTATTGAATCTTGGCTAAAAGGCCTGTTGGTTTGGTTTGGCCTTAGATGTAATATGTTTTTTCCTTCATTTATTTCTTCGATGTGTGTGTGTGTTGTGTTTTGTTTTGTTTCTATTGTGTTTGGTTTTTTTTTTTGTTTTTTTTTGTGTGTGTTCTATGTGTTTTTGCTAGGTTTTTTTTGTGTTTTATGTTTTCGTGTTTTTTTTTTTTTTTTTAAGTTTTTTTCTGTGTGTTTTTGCTTTTGTTTTTTTCGTGTTTTGTGTTTTTTTTGTTGTTGTTGTTTTGCTGTTTTTGTGTGTTTTGTGTTTTGTTTTCATTGTTTGTCATTTGTGTTTTTGTTGTTTTAGGCACGCTCTTTGAGTGTGCCGAAGGAGGCAGGCCATGTGTGAGCCCTAGGTGTCTTTTTATGGAATAGATACCCTTGCCTCCTTGGGTCTTACCTAAAAGTGGCACCTTGAAAGGGGTGTTTTCCACAAACCAAAAAAAAAAAGGTAACTCGCAAAGGATTTTAATTCATGAGTTCATCAACTTATGATTACCTAGTGAGTTTTCTCACTCATCAAGGTACAATAGGGGAATGCAATGAAAAGGTAAGTCACCATATAAAATTCAATTGTAAAAGTAAATAGCCATCATCATGACAAGAATTCCTAGTTATAAAGCCCAAAATTTCAAGCAATATGTCAAATATCTACAAAAGGATATATCCCAATGAGTGTGTGATTAATATCTTGTGAAGGATATTTTTTAAGACTCATGTATTATATAGAAGGGTCTAAAAGTTTAACATACTTGTGCAAATATCATGTGTATCTGAAGAAATATTAATAGGAAGTCTTATGAATATCATAAGAGACATCTAAAGGTAAAAAGGTAAAGGCCTCCTACTATACCAATCAAATTTGTCCTTGTACCTCCTACAACTAGTTAGATTGGTCTTCATATTTAAATTTCAAGTCGTTCACCATCATCTAAAATAAAAGTAAATAGTCATCGTCATGACATGAATTCCTAATCATAAAGCCCAAAATTTCAAGTAATATGTCAAATATTTACAAAAGGATATGGGATCATATCCTAATGAGTGTGTGATTAATATCTTGTGGAGTATATTTCTGAAGACTCATGTATTATATAGAAGCGTCTAAGAGTTTTAACATACTTGTGAAAATATCATGTGAATATCTTGAGAAAGATTAATAAGAAATATTATGAGTATCATGAGTGACATCTAAAGGTAAAAAGGTAAAAGCATCATGTTATACCTGCCAAACTTTTCCTCGTACCTCTTGCAACTAGTTAGATTGTGCTTCCTCTTTCAATTTCATTTTGTTCAACATCTCCTAAAATATCTCTATACCAACTACCAACCAATGTATTAAATAAGATAGGGGAATCCCTCAATGTCGACCCCTACCCAAATCTATGATGATGATAACATGCAAGAGGCAAATTTTGTCACCATCCTGTAGAATTCCATTCTGTCTCTCATCTTTAACACCACGGTCAACCTTTTCGCCACTACTAACATTGCTAGGGATGCGTGGACAATATATAACCAAGCCACAAAAACCATGGAGGAGCTTCACGTCCAACTCAATCAACTGTTCAAGAATAAATATGGCTTCCCTAAAGTTCACATGGAACTCACCAAAAGCTGAGGTCACTCTTTGCTATGCCTATTTCTCCTTTTTTTGTTTTTCGTCAAGGTTTTTCCTTTTGTTGTTTGCCCTTGGAGACTGGGATCATCCTTTTGGGACTCTGCCCCTTTAACTTTTTTTTTGGGATGTTGATTGTAATGTTGCACCTGTTGTAATAAGGTTTTGGGGCCCTTTCAAAACCCACTTTTCAATCTACTAAAAAAATGTATTAAATAAGA
This sequence comes from Wollemia nobilis, assembly GCA_028583015.1. Classification (NCBI taxonomy): domain Eukaryota; kingdom Viridiplantae; phylum Streptophyta; class Pinopsida; order Araucariales; family Araucariaceae; genus Wollemia; species Wollemia nobilis. The sequence goes on from JAQPPZ010016936.1 coordinate 1,069,784, forward strand.
CAAGAAATTCATTTTGGCATAAGCTTTCTCCAGCTCAGGTGTCAGTTTGATTTTCTTGACCCCCCATAATTAGGAAACTCATCAAGTTTACCTTTTCCAGTATACATCTAAGGTGGGTATCGATACAATAATGAATTTCCTTTAGGCAACTCTGCTACTCCAATCATTGATTGCACGCTACTGCTATCTGCCCTAACCTAAGCTCCAATAGTTGAATTCGATGGATTTCTTCAAAGCGCTTCATTCTCTCCTCATCTTGGGCCCAACTCAATAATCTGCCCAACTCAACATCCACCCACAATTTCCACAATCGTCAATCTCTAAGGAAACCTACTTGAGACTCACTTCATACCCGATCAAACAACCCACCAACCCACTTGCCTTCTCAAAAAATCTATCAAATTGTTTGTTTATCCTTGCACTATGAACTGGGGGTTACCTCAAATTTAGCACTTTAATGAGGAAGTGCTCACTTGTCTCTCCTTCCTCCCTAGGTTCAAGTTCATTCTTAGTTTCATCATTGTTAGTGTTTTTTCTTCAATATCCTCCCCACCATAACCCTTCAAGTTGATCCTAGCTTTGGTGGTTTTCCCTTCTTGAATCTATCTTTGTCCTCTCCATCTCAACTTGTCCTACATCAACTTGTTTTTGTGTGGTATTCATCATCTCCTTCCTTCTCTCTAGTTCTTATGTTGGTAATTGCTTGTTTTTCTCTTTCTGCCACCATACATGTTCTGATGCAGGTAACTTCCCTTTTCCTTCTTCTAGTATTAATAAAGTTGGTATCATTGTTTGCATTATGGTAGACGTGACCTCCACTAGTGTCTCCTCATCCAAAGGTGGTGAACTACAAATTGTCACAATGACCTCATGGCAAAACGTTCTTACTAAAAATTTGGAGTACTCATCATGATTCCACATTCGTCCAATATAGGTATTTCTAGATCAAAACTCCATGTTTTCCTCTCAAATCCTTTCAACGATGGTGACGTCTCCATTGTGTCTGCTACAATTTGCATCTCCTCATCGACGTCTACAACTATCAATGTTGGCTTCGCCATTTCTTGCATAGTTTTTTCTTTTCTTGGTTGTTGCACTATTTCTTCTACATGCCTTACTTCATGTGCACCTACTCCTATTAGCTCTGGCTATTGTCCTCTTGTAGTCTCCCATGAAGCCTCCTTTGTGGTACCCATAATAGCACCTATGGTACCTCCTTGTGCAATCTAACCTTAAAAATGTGTCAGAGTGCTCCCTTGCACCATGGCATAAGTCATCCCTTTAAGTTGGTAGTGTTGGTCTTCCACCAGTCCTTCCCCACTTCCTCCAATCATACCCACCACTAGAGAAGTATGTGGTGGGTCCTTTGATAGAATAATTTGGATCTTCTAGTTCACCAATTAGTACTGAGGACTTTGTTGTAGATATTGAGGCCGATGTTAGAGTTTTTGCTAATACTACTGTAATTATTTTTGTTTCTACATCTTCTCTCTCACCAATTATACAATCGACGATTACCCTTCAGTCCAATTTGAATCCGATGACTCCTCGACCAATGCATTAGTGTCACCAGTTTACTCCTCTTTGTTCGAAGACTCAAGTGATAGCACCATTGGTGCCTTCCTCTTCTTTGTCGTAGTGGCCTTCTTCTTTTTGACCTTTGCTACTTCTTCTAACCTTTGCTAATTTTTCCATTGGTCTCGTCTTGGTTAGTGGGGCTACACAAATCCAACAAAAAATAGTTTGTGCTATTTCTTACAAATTTTGAGGTAGACCTAGTCCTAGAAACTAAATCTTCTCATATTTCGTAACGTCTAGAAGCAACACAATGGTGTGAAACGCCATATAAAAATTCTTCGTGAACTGTAATAGAAAATTTTGTATGTAGTCTAACAAAAATGTTGCACAATCATATTTTCCTCTAGCCATTACACCCTTCATGTATGGTATGATCCAAGTAGGCATATACGAGGCTTATTGTTTATCGGATAGCTTGGACATCACTATGTTTATTACACAGTGTAGTTCTTCAGACTCCAAGTGTTGCATTTTTAGTCTATGACTACCATGCTTTGTCAAATTTGCAACTTTTTTTGGATTGAGGTCAGTGACTTTATCCATGAATGCCTTCAATCAATACAACTCCACTCCTTCCTTCTTCACAAGTTTGCTATTGTTGGAAGCAGGTAACCCAAACACTCCAAAAACTATTTTGTGAAAAAGACACCCGTACCTCCTTGTCACCCAACACCACCTTCTATTCTTTTCTACATCGTATGCCTCCAAAATCTCCAACAATTAAGTCTTGAAAAAATATTTGTCAAAGATAGGAACCCACATGATATGATGTACTCCTGCACTTCAAAACACCTTTTTCAATGGATGATCTTGTTGGTTTTTGAGCCACCATAACCTGTAAAATTCACCTACAAGTGTTGTCTAGGTTATTTCTTCTAAGAGTATTTGTATCTACTCCTTCCTTTTTCCCTTCTATTATGGTGAAATTATGGGTTCCTTTCCCTTACTTCATCATTTTTCATTTGGATTTCTAGACTACAATCGCAACCTCAAATCACCTCTTCCTTCTTTGTAGTCGAGAGTAATAAGTGCCCATTGAAAGCTACAACTATTCAAAATATTAATGATAGATCTATGTGCGCTTGTTTCCATGCAAGAGTGTCTACTAGGGCTTTTGTTATTTCTTTTTCTTGGAATAAGACATGACTGGAGTTCTTTGGCATCATATTTCAACCACCCTCACATACCAAAGAGTTTTAGACAATGTAGCTCACTAGTTTCTTGTTCACTTTTATTGGTTCCACAGCCATGGATGCTAGAAGAGTCTTGAGGGAAAACTCCATGTCCTCCTAAGAATATCCATTTAGTCTTGGCCATTCTCTTAGGAGCATCATTAAATCCTATGTTGCCCCTTTTGAGATAGTTGGTGACAACAACGTCTATGCTTCTCCTTTACATCCCACTATATATGTTGGTGCTTGGATCCATTGGAGCTCCTTTCTATTTTTGTTGTATCACAACTTCTAGATCTCTCTTAATTGTTCCTTTTAGCATGTTAGGGTTTTATCCATTTTGGGTAACCCTTGTGACTATAATTTTATGCCATATAGTTATTCCAGTTTAGAGTAGTTTACACTAACTTCTTTACTCTACTTTAGCTTATTTTTGTAGTACTTTGTGGTTACTACAATGCATTGTAATCTATAACAACTCTTTTCAATGAGTCCTATTGACTTTCTTTGGTCATTTGCAAGCATTATAGAATTATATTATCGTATCTTTGTTGTCATATCCTCCCTCGTCCAGCCTCCATCTCACACTCCTCTCAATTTCGATGGTGTGGGAATTCTCGGTGACTTTTGATAAAGCCACCGCTAACTCCTCTTCCACGTGTTCAAGGTTCTTACAACAACACAACTCCCAACACAAATCTTAGAGGATGCCTTATAAACTCTTCAAGATCTGTAATCCTTAGCTTGCATTGCATTTCCACTACACTTCGCTCTACAGGCTTCAATTTTTTAACTCCAACAACAATTATTCCCAACTACCCCAACTATTTCTTGGTTGATTTGACCTTCTTTCATAGCTCGACGTGGCACACCTTTTATCCCCCATGTTGCTAGATTTCTCAAAGTGTGTGCCTTTCTCCTTGTCACTCATCCAAACAACTTCCTCCTTGAATCAAACAACCTTGCTCCAGGTCCAAACAACCCTTCCCTAAATAGCCCAACTCTGGTTAACTCAACTCTGAGTAGCCATGACCACACTGCCCTAGATGACATGGCTCCAAACGACCTACTTCTAAATAACCTATAAGGTTTCCTCTTCTACTTGGACAACCTATATGATTATTCGTATTGTCTTCTCCCTTTGCCAATCGACCCTTTCGATGATCCGTACAAACTTTCTACTACTTGAACAACCTTTCTACCTTGAACTCCAAGTTGCTTCTTTTCCTTTTGCTCCTGCTTTTCGATGTTGCTACATACAACATTTCACAAGGTCTAGATAGCCCTCTCTTCGAATTCCTTTCTTCCAAATTTCACCATGCACAAGATTTTCTCTATCAAAAATTTGTCCCCTTTGTCCCCCACTTGCAGCTACACTTCTCTTCTACTACAAACTTCTCACATACACAAGAAAAATCAAGATTTTTGGTTATCAGTCAAGGGTTTTCAAAAAAAACATTGTTATTATTGCTTCGTTGTACCTTAACTTGACTTTGTTGGTGTAGCTTCCTCTAAAGGGACTATTTTTTCTCTATCTTGGTTCTCCTCAAAAATTTCACACAAAGGGTTGGTTTCAGTTTTACTCCTTGGCACTCTGGTGCATGCCCTAGGTCATGTCCTAGCTTCTACGGATGTGGCTATTAGGTGCACTCTCCTTGATCTCCTTGTTGCTACTCCTCATCAGCTCTGAGTGTTCAAGTGAGCAAATAAGAGCTCCTAGTACCTTTTTATAAGTTAAGGGAGATAGGGGGCACTTGGCCTACATGCAAAAACTCCCCCTTAATTGTCACTTCAACTCCCACAAGTGAACTGCATGCAACTCTCATTCAACATGTCATTTTTCATCTTTTCTTGGCTATTTGGCCCCTTACTCCTTGCACATGGAAGGATTGTTGGGAGGGCATATGCGCCCTTCTCTAGATTGTATATTTTGGTTCAACACAAATGGCCCAAGTGGTCAAATGGCCTATCATGTTGGCTTGCACAACCCAAAAGGCCAAACGACCCATTTCTCACTTGGTCCAAACAACCTACTTGGCCATCCTGACAACCCTTCTTACCTCCACTCTTGCTTAGATGACCCCCTTATTCCTTTTCCAATATTTCTCCATCCATACTAGACCTCAAATGGCTCCTTTATTTCTTCCTTGGATGGCCTAACATCAATCTCCTATGTTGCAACAAATTCTTCGTAATTACTAGATGACCCTCCTCCTAATAGCCCAGATGGTACATTATGACAATCTAGGGACAATCTGAGAGTCAAAAAGTCTATCCAAATGGCCTAAGGAGAGTTTGAAACCTACCAGCCCATCAGACAACCAAGGGATGTCCCAAACGGCCCACCCTATTGGCTAGATGACCTATGGGCCCTCTGGGGTAGATTACTCCCATTAGATAGCTTCCCCCATTGGTTGGGTTGACTCAAACGGCTTGGAGGACCTAACGATCCAACCAGATGATCCGAGCAATCCTTTTGCAAGCATGTCATGGACTTGACAACTTGCTTAGACTATCCAAGGAATCATGGAATTTTGGAAGATGATTTCAACTAGCACTTGTACCAGCCTCATCCATTTGAGACTTAGTCATTTTTTGGCCTTCTCTTCTTCATATTTGGCCTAGACATCAACTAAGTTTGACTACTCTATTTTGCCTTTGTCTATTCATTCACCATACTACTATAGCCTCCTCGTCCTCTGAAGTGATTTCAACCTCTCTTCTAGTTTATTCCTGCAAAGCATAATTTGGCAATTGATTGACATTACCTAGTTGTTGTGCAACTCTTGACAACCTTCTCTATGTTCCCTACTTCTTCTCTCAAAATCCAAGCTAGGATTGACGTTGCTTTAGTTATCTTCTTCACTACTCAAACTCATTAAGAACACATTGCTACTTGCTTCTTCTCCCAAGTTGTCATCATTTTCTCTTTCATTTAGTTATGTATGTTTCGATGCACACAACACTCCATGTACATCTCTCTATTCAACCTCTGCCACTCTCCTTCCTGGCAGGGTTCCATTTGCGAAATTGTTGCCTCTAACAATTGTTTTCTAGAAATTCAACTTCCATCACACAATTGTCAGCATTTTCCAACATTAGTCCTTTGTTGTGCTCCCTTGGAGTGTCTTCCAAACCTATCCCTTCTTCCTAATTGTGTGTATATTCTGTCACAACTATATCAACCCTTGCACACATTGTCTTTGCAATTTGTCCATTCAAACGTTTAGTTGTTTGTTTCTCTCGTTTCAACACACATCTTCTATTATGTCTGTTCGATGGCTGCCAACAAAATCATCCCTTCAACTTCACTTCCCTCACTTAGAGGATCCTATTTTGGTGGTTCTACTCGTCCAACATGCATCACTGACATTCGTTGAATGTTTATGTCATCCAATGACCTATATTCATCAAGTAACATTCGCTCTTCTTAAATGTGAAAATTTTTGGCATGCACACCCAACCTCCTACATTCAGTGGGTCCAAGCACCAACTCTTCCTTTTGCTCCATTATTGTCTGCATGTCATCTTCCTAGCTACTTGTGGCTTCCTTCTCATACAACCATACCAACTGCTCCAAAAGTTCACTTTATTCAGTTAGTTGTGTTTCCCACACCATCATCCCTCATATGGTTAGATTATCCAAATTCTCATATCAAGATTCCTTGAAAGGATCCTAAAGATTGAAATGGTGCAACATTAGCCTACCCATACTTGTCTTTCCATTGCTTTATTTGAGGTCGACAAGGTTCACTTATGCTCTAACCTTGTATAGTTTCAACTTTGAATCATTGATTATCTCAAGACATTGCATCTTGTCTAGTCTCTTCAATCTCACTGCACCATTATCAAGCATCTCATCCACTTGGAAGGGTCCAAGCCACAATGTCTTCAACTTCCCTAGCTTGATTTCACATTTGCCATTGTACTTTAGCACTAAGTCACCTACCCTGAACTTCAACTTTTGTCTTGGTATGCCAAAGCTTGCACTGACACTAGGCAACCTTTGTGGCCCACTATGCCATTACCCTATTCTCAACTAGTTTAATGAGTGTTATCATCCTCTCTTCCAAGCTTTCTTGGCCACCAAGATAGTTTTGTACCGCCACTCTCAAACTTGGTACTAGAAACTCGATTGACACAACTACCTCTTGTCATTCATCAACTAGAATGATGTGAATTGTCATTGGCTTATACACCATCCTCCAAATCAACATCCTCAATTCCACACATCTTGTACATTATGTAAACCAAAACCTTGTTCGTCGTCTTTGCTTGCCCATTTTCACACATGGTAATACTAACTTGACAACTAGTGCAATATTTTAAACTCCATCATAACTTTTGAATAATCTCATTGATAAAGTGTCCTTCGCAATCACTCGTCAACTAAAGAGGCACCCTGAACCTTGTAATTATTTGCTCATATAAAAAATTATGTAGCGCTCTTTGCAGAGTTATCTATGAATGCCCTTGAGTCCACCCACTCTGTTAGGTGTTCAATTGCCACCATAGTGTACCTACACCATATTCAAATGGTCTTCAATGGTTTGACAAAATCAAGACCCCAATGTTCAAACAACTCTTGTGGCTGAGATGGGTGCGATGGCACGAAGTCCCTCTGCAACAACTTCTCAGTTCGTTGGCATGTATCAAATGCAATCACAAACTCTTTTGCGCCACGATAGAGGGTGGGCCACCACAACCTTGCTAAAAGCATCTTCCTCACGATCACATTTGACCCCATGTGTCCTCCACCCAATCCCTCATGGGCCTCCTTCAATCCTACATTCACCTCCTCGTCCATTACACACATCTGCAAAATCCCATCTAGTGCAATTTTGTACAACACTCCAACAATTAATTGGAAATTTGCCAACTTGATGATCTTTTTATTTTTTGCTACTAACAACTCCTTCAACAACTTTCCCATCAACAAGTGTTTCCCCACGTACTTTACCATGATAGCAACATAGTGATTGAAAATAAATGAGATTTTGGAAATTCATCCGACACTCCTCTTTCCATAGGTTCTCCCAAGCAAATCTTGGACTACTGATCTACTATCATGTGTTTCTTTCTTGATCTAAAAACCACCCAAAATATGAACTCCTAAAACATAACAAGCCACCTACTAACTTGTCTATGAATGGTCAACTTGTTGATCAAGTACAAAAATGATTGATGATCAACATAGAAAGCAAAAAGGTTTATGAGCAGATAATGCCTAAACTTAAGCATTTCCTATAACATCCCTAACGCTTCCCACTCATCATGTTGTAATTTTTTTTCACCCTATATAACAACCAACTTGGAAAGCATATGCATTGATCCAACCTATATGTTAGGATCTCATCCTAACCCTTAATGTAATAATTCCTAGTGAATGTGGGTAGTACCCATGATTAATATTTTGTAATGTTCTAAGTTTTAGCTTAGGTAGTGCCTATGACAAATGACACCCTTTTTATGTAACACATGGTAGATAGGTTAGGTAAGGTGGCATTGTGCATGTAATTCGTGTCGCTTATGCATGTAATTCGAGTGGCATTGTGCATGTAATTCAAAGTGGCACTATGCATGTAATTCGGGTGGCATTATGCATGTAATTCAGGTGGCATTTTGCATGTAAGCCAACCTTGGAAGGAAACTCCTTAAATACCCGAAAAGGCACCAATGTAACCATATTTTTGCAAATTAATGAAGTATTGAAGGAGGTTGCCCCCTCGAAGAGGCCTGCGATTATGTCTTATTGTGAGATTGTTCCTTTATGCAAATTTCTGTTATATTAATATGATGTTTATGTGAGTTTATTTCCAAGCAATTGTGTGAGAGTGTGTTATTTGAGTTTATTTTATAGCAGGATCTTAACACTATACTACCCCTCTTGTGTGAATCTGCATCCAATTGCAAAATTGGACACATCCACATGGACATGAGATTCCTTCTCCTAGTCTATAAACAAGAGAATGGGTGTGCAAACCAACTTCACCTTCAACTCTTCAAAGGCTTTTTGGTGATCCAAGATGAACATTTGATCGACGATTTTCATTTTTTTATGCAATCAAGACACCTTTCATATTGATGTTATATTGATCCATGACTTATAGTCAAAAATTAGGAGACCACAAAAATGGTGCCCCCAAGTATTTCCAAATATTTTCAAGGAACAATTTCACACTTGAACCCTCCTCCACGATTACTTACAACATATTGTGATTGAGAAACTCTATGTGGATCTATGTTGGTTTCTTCCCGGCTCAATCATCAACATTGTTGGGTCAATATAGTGATCCTTCACAATATTTCTCACTTCCAGTTGGCATTTTCGCTCTATTTTCTTCCTCATCCAGATCACTTCTCAAAATTTCACTTAAAGCTTTGATATTGCACATAGTAAACTAGAAATTTTCACTACAACATTTGTGTCTAGCATCTACATTGCTAGCTACTTCGGTGATGTCTTCTTGTCAATGACAATGGGTTCTTTCAAATTCTTCTCATGTTTGATCTCTCGCATTTCTTCTTCTAACTACACATGTGCCTCCTATCATTTCTCTTCTTCTTGGAAGGGTTTGTATACTACTCCATTTTCTCCTATCATTTCTCTTCCCCTTGGAAGTTACCACTAGCACGAGTTTCTCCTTGTTCATCTACTGGTCCAACTAAGGCTCTTCTATGTCAACAAAATTGACATTATTCAAGTTATTGGTACTCGCCTTCTTTGGAAAATTAGCATCATTGCAATTTTCAGGCTTGCATCATCTACACATCATTGTTGTGTTGTTTTAGCTTCAATCTATCAGTGCATTCATGCAATTCTGTACAAAATGTACCCACTCATGACATCTTTGGCACTAGATGATTGGTCTTCCATCCAAGTCCTATTTAACCTTCCTTTTTTTTAAGCAAAAAATCCCATGCGGGGCTGCCTTGGTCTGAGAGACCACGAACAGGGGTTCTACACCGTCAAATTCAACTGGGAGTTGCGCCCAGCCCTGCCCGCACCAACATTATCAATTGGATTTTGGGTGTCCAATTCAACTTTTTGGTAGGGTGGAGATTCAAACCTGGGACCTCCCTTGGAGGATTACCCTCTCCTCTCCAACTCACCTACAACACTTGGGTGGTCTAACCTTCCTTCATTGCCACTTCCACTTGTCTAATTCCCTGGTTACAATTGTCATCTTCCCTAGTAGTTAGTCAAATATCCGCTACAAGTCACTTCTTATCTGCTCTTTGAAGTGCTTGATTTCTCCTCTTTCTCCTTATGCATTGTCATCATTTAATGCCTCATACTTAATAGGTTGAATGAATAGGCTACAATCGCATGTCCTACAATTTTAGAAATGCTACAATACATTTTCTTTTGATAGTTAACATTTATGTGTCATTCAGACTTGCAATTCTAACACCAAATGTCCTCTACCTTCATGATATTGATCATCCTTTCCAAGTCTTTCCACATCGTTTGGATTATTGCTCTAAGGTCATCCCTATCACTATCAAAGTAATCATCCGATCATGACTCATACTTTCAACAACTACTATTTCAATCTTTGTCACACTTTCCAAATTTGTGGGTTAAAATGCTTCCTTGTATTTGGTTGGCAAGGCCTTTTTCATCTTCTTCTTATATCTCAATAGTAACCTGTACAGGAACCATAGCTTGTGCAACCCATCAACAGGTTTCAATTCCATTTTGTCAATCATCTCCTTTAGACGATAATTGTAGGACTTGATAATTTCATCTTTCTTTTGCTTCATTGAATATATTTCATGAATTATCTTTGTATCATCACGAACCATTCAAAACTCCTTGTTGAATTCTTGTTTTGACTCAGCCCAATCTATGAAGAGGTATCTTGCTTCAAGTGCCAATCAATTGCCATGTTGCACAACATTGTTAGGAACATACATAGCCATGCAACCTTGTCAGTTACTTCATTCGCCTTACATATCGTTTCACACTTACCAATATGGCATCAAGATCCTCACTCCTATTTCCTTTGAACTTTGGGAACTTTTTTTTGCCCACTATTGCAGCCATATTTGTCATTGGTAGTGGTTTTTTGTTGGTCTCATCTCCCTTCAACAAACCATTTTTTGATGACTAGTCATCTTCAAACAAGCGTCGATTGCTCTGTAGTGTGGTTATTCTCTGGTATCTCCTTCGTGAATACATGAACATCAACTTTAGTCTTTGAAGAACATTCTCCTATAGTTGCCTTTGTGCTTGACTCTCATCCTTTGCACCTCTAGGCACTCTCCTTTGCACTTATGGTAAAGTCACCAATTGCTCAGCCTTGTCCTATGCATGCTTCATGTTGGTGCTTCCTTCACCACTTGCATGAATATTCCCATTAGCCTAGCCTTTGTCTACACATTACGCCTCCACTTGCATGTTGTCCTTCGTTGTCAAAATTAGCATCTGCCACCTTTCTATTCATCCTTCGTTTGTGCTTCCCTCCTTTAGAATGTTCCACACATGTTCAACTTTAAGTGTGTGTATCTCCTTGTCAACAAGTTATGTCATCACTTCGGCAGTTTGCACGTCATCAACTTCACCATCATGCAATTCCTCATCACTGTGTAACTCATCGTCACATAATTCAAAGTTGCATGCTCCTCCACCGCCATGACTTAATTCATCATCATCACACAATTCACTACTGACATGCAACTCTTCACTATCGACAAGTAACTCACTACTGCCATCACATAATTCTTTTATGCATGTTACTCATTTAGAATCTCTCTGCACTTATTATTGCGCAAACCTCTAACTTCATTAACTCTTCACTTGTCCTTTCATGTCCACGTCCTCAAGTCAAGTTATCTATTATCTACTTCTCTCGTCTTCAATGTCCATGTCATTGGTTCAAAATTTAGACGACAATGACACCAAATGTAACATAGCAATGGTATTCCACAATTCAACAAAGATTGTGGACAATAGGAAAATTAGCAACACAACATCTCACAACATACAGAATTAATATTCAGATCTAGAAATGAAAGAAACAACAACAAATATTTGGAAACATCCTCAAACATCCTTGCATAGTTATCTAGAACATCACCAAATAACTGGAAACATGCCCAGATGGCCATGCACAATTATCTACAGCAATAATAAAGAATGAAAATAGGCTTAAATGGCCATACACACTCCTATATAATAGAAATACATTAGTTCATGGGCACATGCACAAAACAATCCATAAATTTTGGACACAACAATGGCTGAATGGATGTCTTTTAAATATATTTTGGTTTGCACATACATGTATTGCTCAAATGTCTCTCCAAATGCATATATATAATTTGAATTTGTTAGGAGGTATATTCATGCAACTCCCTAGGAAGGTGGAGGTAGTTGCATCCCTCCAATTAACTATGCGAACACATCATTACATGATTTCTTGAATTACATGTACATTTAATTACCCGATATTTGAATTACATGTACATTCTAATTACATATATGAAATTTTGTAAAACACTTTGCATAAGTGTTACAAAACAAATCAAAATTACAAATCTATTTACACAAACAAAATCATATATATGTACTTGACTCCATATGCACTCCATTAGTCTCAAGGTGGTGCTTGAGGTGGCACCACATAAGAACTGGCTCCTAAATTTCAATTGCATACAACCAATTAAAAATAAATTTAAAAAATTATCCCAAGAAGAACCAAGCAAGTATTCACCTCCAAACAAATCTTTTTTGTACAATAAGCCACATATACACGATGCACCAAGATCAAGAATGAATGACTTGCATGCATCCAAAGCAAAGCCTCAACAAGGCTTGTGTAAAGTGAAATTGCATAAAACAAGCACATAGAACCTATTCTCCACAATCAGACATTGCACAATAGAGTTTAGAACAAGTAGCAATAGTGACCAAGTAGGGATCAAAATGGAGACACTTCAACGTAAACCTATAAACACAAACAACCTCTAAATGCAAAGAGGTGTTTATCATAGGATGCTTACATAAAACGTCAAACGCCAAAAAATGCAAAATCTTCAACACAAATCATTGATAGAGGGAATCTCATATGCAAAGAACTCTCAATCACAATATGATTGAGTAAAACATGGTTACATCTTAAAATAAACATGACTAAAAACATAATAACATCTTAAAAGAGAGACAAGACAAGAGTTCAAATACTTTGTACTAAAAAAATTCAAATACATACCAGGTCTTAAAATCCCAAACACAAATATCAACATAAAAGTACACAACCGTCTCACCCTTATAAACAAAAATATATAGCACAATCTACAAAGTGTGCTTACAATAGAACAAACATTGTTATTGTACAACAAATCATATAGGAAAACCATATCCTAAGTAGGGTCCTAAACTTGGCCAATTATGTAGAAGAATATGTCTTTAGGCAAAACACTTCGTGTTACAAATTGAATGAATCAAACTTATCCCTCAAAATATTTCCTTCGTACACTTTCAAAATGAATTTGGGATCTAATAATTGACCACAAATTCAATACTATGCCAATATATTTTCCCATTATTCATCTGCATCAAAGGCAAGAAGAAATTGGTGTAAAGTCCAACTATGGACAAAATAAAGGAGCTGCACATGCAAAGCTTCTAGACCATTAGCTAGGAAATATGCCAAAAACAAAGTATGAAGTCATTATGGATCATACAAACATAATGCCTTGAAATACAACAACTATGCAAGTTTTGTGGCAAATCTAAATGCACAATGTGCAAGATGAGATAAGAATCAACTAACCATCTATTTATATAATGCTCTTTAATAGGAAACTTTGGATGATGGAAAGAATTGGTTTTATAAACAAAAACATATATGTAAGGACAAGATGATACTTATATTTTATCTGAAAGAAAATGTGCAAACAAATTTGTTAATAGCTTTCCAAATCGCCAATGTGGTCTTGGTTCAATGGTTCAAACATATGAATGATGTAGCCCACACCAAGGTTCAAATCTTGGTAGCACCAAAGAGGCTATATAGCTTGATATGATTAAGCTGATGTAAAAGGAAAAGAGCAACCATTTCAAAAACCCTACTTCTAAAATAAAAAAGCTTTCCAAATCTATTCTAGAATTATTTGGATTGTAGGAAATCGAGCCTTTGAGCCTCTCAGAAAAAGACTTGGTTACAAATCTTCAATTGGACTAGTGAATTCATTACAATGTACCATTTAAAAGAATGTGTGAATATCTATATTTTTTCTTTATTCTTTTCTATCCCATATAACCTTTAGGGTATTTTTTATAGTAAAAAATATTTCATTCATTTAAGAAGATGATTGAGAAAGGGGTAACGTTTGCACATCAAGTGCATTTAAGTAGACATAATAGCAGCAGGGTCTGTGTAATTTCAACCCCATATAATTAAACAATTTTGCCCATGTGACTGAAGTTTTACTCTAAAAAATGTTTGGCTCACAAAGAATCTACTAGATTCAATTTCCATGGCTATTATGATAATACATTTTGTTACAATATAATGATAGCTTGATAAAGAGTTGCAAGATTAATACAGTGGTAAGGGCTTTAGCTTCTCTTTAAGAGGTCCAAGGTTCAAATCCTATTCAATATGAGGGGACCATGACCCCTCATAAAAACATGTGTAAATTCATTGAAAATAAATAAATAATTTTGAGGTTCGAGGTGTAGACTAATTGATTCGACTAAATCCCGTAAGGGGGACGGGTGGAGGTCCAAGGTTAAAATCTATCTTGGGTCTCGTCAAACTGAACGCTTGTTCATTTCTTGGTGTTTTCAACGGTGTAAAATGTTTAAAATGATTGTGACATGGTGGTTATAAGGGCATAAAATGTTTAAAATGATTGTGGCATGGTGGTTATAAGGGCGAACTGTGCAAATAACTGTGTGGTGGCTTTTGATGCTAGCGAACTGCGCGAAGAACTGTGTGATGGCTTTCGAGGTGGGCGAACTGCGCGAAGAACTGTGTGGTGGCTTCCGAGGCGGGCAAACTACGCGAAGAACTTTGTGGTGACTTAAAATACTGTGACGGCCATTTAATCTGGACAGCCTACCCAGATTGTGGCATAGTGGTTACAAGGGCATAAAAGGTTTAAAATGATTATGACATGGTGGTTATAAGGGTGAATTATGCAAAGAACTATGTGGTGGCTTTCGGGACGGGTGAACTGCGCGAAGAATTGTGTGGTGGCTTAAAATACTATGGCAGTTATAAGGGTGAATTGTGCGAAGAACTGTGTAGTGGATTCTGAGGTGAGCGAACTGCACAAAGAACTGTATGGTGACTTAAAATACTATGACGACCATATAATCCGGACAACCTACCCAGATTGTGGCATGGTGGTTATAGGGGCATAAAAGTTTTAAAATGATTATGGCATGATAGTTATAAGAGTGAATTGCGTGAAGAACTGTGTGGTGGCTTTCGAGGCGGACGAACTGCACGAAGAACTGTGTGGTGACTTAAAATACCGTGACGGCCATATAATCCGGACAGCCTACCTAAATTCGTGAAGGCTATCCATTCCACCATGTAAATTAAAAAAAAAATGATAACTTGATTCATTAAATTACAATAATAATATAATATAACTAATACTTATTTTAATCCAATATTATATATATAAACTCCACTAGATAAAACTTAAAACTTAATATTAAAATTTGTGTTCAAGCTACTTTCCTAATATAGTTTTGGAGGACATTTTCACAATCCTTTGGTTCAACTAATGAAACTGCCCCAAATTTAGTTAAGGAATGGGTTTAACTTTTAACAACTTCAACTAAATGCAAAATCAATGAGCATCATGTTAAAGCCACTTGCCTTCATGTGAAAGAGAAGGCATTTTAGAAGCACAGGGTAACGATCAGTGAGGGTCATAATATTCCCCCAATGCTTTTGGATGTTTCCCTTTGGTGGTGCTTTCCTAAAGAATTTAAAATCAAAAACTTAAAAAGGCATTGTACATGTAAGCCAAAAGGCTATCTCAATCTCCTACCTGTGATCCCAGTTCAAGACCCCTTACATAAGGATTTAAAATTCTAGCTTTAGGGGAAATCTCTCTTGTCTAATCATGTCTAAAGTCCCAAGTTAGTCATGAAATTGATAACTACGCAATTACCAAATTTTCGATGCAAGTTCTCTTCTCCCAGGCTAAGAAACTGATACTATACTTCTGGAAGATTCAAGTTGACACTTCAATAGGAAATAGAACATCTGGGCTAATGCAAATGCTGAGAAGCCTGCTTATCTTCTTCCAATTCAAGCATAAATCCATTTTGGCTGAGGATAATTTTTTTCTAGTAATTGTCTGCACAACATGCATTAATACTTCGTGCTTTCAAATTTTTGTGTCCTCTGAGGATTGCCAGAAGAAAGGTAGATCCTAGGAGCAGGAAAGTAGAAGAGATATCCTAAATCCCTTGATGCAACCACCCACCTTTATATGATATGATGACAATTGGATGTAGAGACGGCCTCAATATAAGGTGAAATCTGACTCGCATGTTCTGTATTTTATGCATTCGTAATAATCTTTTACCCATTTACAAATATTTATAGATAATTTATTCTTGTGACTACAATTACAAATTTTTCAATCGCTAAAGCTCTTAAAGTTTACTGTTGTTCAGATAACATTTGTAAAATAGAAATAACAATAAAAGACTATTAAAAAACCGTTTTAGTATGGAAAACCCAAAATACGCTCTTTCACTTGCCTACATTCCTGGACGCCTTCATATGTGTCAATGTATTTTATTTAGATTGTTTAGACATTGAGTCTTGTGCTCGAGTAGATGCATAATTATAAATGAATAAAAAATAAAAGCAAAACATAAGGTGATGCTCATAATTTGACACAATAATAAAATATTTCATGAATTGCAATTATGTTAATTGCAGTATAAGTAAATCGTTCATGCAATAAACAAACAAAATTAAGTAAATAAAAAGAAACTAGCATGTAAGTATATCGTCTAACCATTATTAAAAAAAACAGGAAAAAAAGTATATCGTCTAACTCTAAATTCCAAAAAACAGAATATATTTTCCCTATCGGTCATGTATCTGTACGCAGAGTACAAGAAAATAATGTAACTATGGTTTTCTGAAGCTTACAGAAAAAAGATAAAGCCTAAATCATAACGCTTTTTTTAATTACTAAAATCTAATGGGAAAAAAATGTTGAAGAAATATAACATTAATTACAGACCAAAATATTATCGAAAACAGTAAATTTACCAAACTGGAAAAACTAATGCTGCTTCATCGAACCTGAACAAATATCAAACCCTTTAAATTTAATTTTTTAAAAGAGACTAACTAATAAAAAGTAAAAGAATTTTAGAAAAGCAGATGAAGTTAAAATGCTAACATCAACGAACCCTCCAAATTTTATTTTTCTAAAAGAGACAAAATAATGAAAAGGTAAAATAATTCTAAAAATGCTGATGAAGTTAAAATGATAACATCAACAAAGAAGAATATCATTAAAAAATCTCAACTCGACAAAACAATACAAAATCCAAAAATTGCAAAAATAAAAATAAATAAATAAACCTATATAGAACTTTACAGAAAAATGAAAAATTAATTGAAAATCTTAGTAGTCTTTCATAGACAATTTAGAAGTGAAAGGTTAAGATTTTGTGAAGTGTGAGGTTATATACTATATTTTATAATCAAAATAGTTAAATAATTTAATAAAAACATCTTTCACAAGAATCGTTTGAAATTTAAAAAAAAAAAAACTAAACAGCCATTTATGACATTAACATCCACTGAATGCATAGTCCAAATTCTAACAAAAATGCAAATGGATCCAGAAAGATTTTTTCTTTCTTTTAGTTAATTTAAAAAGCCGAAGAAACAGGAGAGAATGCTGACCTGAATCCATATCGTCCTTACTCGACAGCATTTGTCTGAATGAGTTAATGTGATCTGTAGTATTGAACTTTGCTCCTCTTCTCTGCCTCGGTAATTTTCCCGAAGAATCGTCGAAAACAATGTCGGATAGATTATTTTCAGAAGAATGGCGGTAAACAAATTTGACAAGATTAATTCCCGCCAAAATGAATGCTAAAGATAGACACTAGTTTTGAGTTAGCATTGACACGTTAAACAATGATTGCAGATTTTTATTAAAAGATGGTAGAGGAGAAGACTGAGGTTTAATTCTAGTTAAGTCTAAATTTAAAGGTAAGTACGAGTACTGGGTGTTTAATTTGAATGTACTTACTTTTTAAGTACGATAAAAGCACGTTAAGATTGTATTTTTTTTTAGTATGGTAAAGTTAAAAGAAATTTAGAAATATTACGATATAATATATAGATTTGGTATTATGAAGGTTATTGTGAAGGATACTTAATTTTGGAATATTTTTATTCACATAAAAAATTGAAGAAAATATAAAATTAAATTAAATTAAAAATTAAGAATTTAACTTTTTTATTTATGAAAAATGACATGGATATTTAGTTATAGCAATAGCAACTCAATTAAGATGAGATTTTAATTTATTTGTAAACTTTCAAGCTTTTGAAGGAGAGAGTTGTAATTTGTCAAGGTTGGGGGACCTAAATACAATCCTTTGTTCCCTAGAGTATATATATATATAATTTATCTATTTATTTATTTAAAGTATGCAACATGATGGTGCATTTGTCATTGATTAATTTAAATATTTTGGAAAACAATAACTATGGAGCGTGGGTATTAAGGGCTAACAAGTGATATATGTATCAATGGTATTAAGGGCTAACAAGTGATATATGTATCAATTACTCTTTCATATTACCATAGTAGTTGTTAGTTATTCCTCTAAGAATATAACATAATTTGACATTAGGTCGATTGGTTATATTCCTCAACTTTCAACCAAAGACCCAAGTTTGAATATTGCTAAATGATAAATGTATAACTACTAAATTATTGTAGTACCACTATATGGTCGTGATGCAATAGAAGGGGATCCATTTCAATCTCATATAACCAATTATATATATATAGTGATTAATTATCTTTAATTTTTTTTTTTACATGGTGGAATCAATAGACGCCTCGAATCTGGGTAGGTTTTCCAACTTTTATGGCCAACACGGTATTTTGAGATGTTTGCCCCGGAATCCGCCACACAAATCTTCGCACAGTTTGCCCTTATAACCACCATGTCACAATAATTTTAAACATTTTACGCTACTGAAAGCACTAGGAAAGGGGTAAGCATTCAGTTTTGGAGGATCGAGATTTGAACCTTGGACCTCTACCTCCCTTACAGGGTTTGGACGAACCAATTGGTCTACACCATCTTTAAATTAATATGATAAACTTAACCCATTATTAGACATTTGTTTATAAGCTAAAGGTATGAAACTAAACTATGTAAATCTAAGAAAAGGTTTGAATATCGTAGGTGAACCTTAATATTGGTAATTGGAAGTGAGTGAAAAGTTTCACATCATAAGCAAATGTTCAAATTTCATGGGTGAACCTTAATATTTTCACATTAGAGTAATAATTATAGTACAATTCAAGAGTGAGTGCGAGTCAGGAGTGAGTATGAGCCAGGTGTGAACCTTATCTTTTTCTTGTTTTAGAAAACAATTAATTTTTGTGAGTGCAAGTAAAAACAAGGATGAGAGGGAAGTAAATGTGGATAAGGAATGAACCTCACCTTTTATTGTTCCAAATCAATTAGAAAATATTAAAGAAAGGATCCTTTTGAGGAAAATCTTGGCAACATGGCAAGAAAATCATTTTTTAATGTTCTAACACAAAGTAAGGATGCCCTAGTTGGGGACAGAGTAATGTCAAATATATGGAAAACCCTATCTAGACAATGATTTTTACATCAAAAGTGATTATTGGGCATGATAAAATCGTTCTTAAAAATAGAGGGTTAATATGTAAGTTCTAAATATACTAGCTAGCTCATGTAGAGATTCAAAATTAGATCAAGTGAAAGTTGGGATTGAATTCAATTTACTCCATGACCTTTTATCTATAAGTAATTTTCCTCATATTCTTTGATTTATACATTAAGAATAAAATAATGGGTTGTGGCCCATAGTTGAGGAGGAAGATGCATTAAATTTAGTAATATAGAGTGAGAATTTTTCTATGAAAACAAAATCTATTAAAAGGATTTTAGTGTGGGTTAAGATTTTTGGACTTTTGTATCAACTTATCAGTAAGAAGATTCTAAATAATATTGGTAGTACTTTAGGGGATTTCATCTAGGAGGGGCCAACTACTAAGGAGTGAAGGTGTGTTGTATATACTCATATATGTGTTGCCATGGATATTGCAGAACCATTGCCACATTCCATTAAGATTAAATCCAAATCAAAAGAATGAGATAAATAAGTGGATTATGAAAATTGCATTCTAATTCTACATATGTTACAAAATGGAACACATCACAAGGGATTACAAGTGAAAATAATTGAGAAAAAGATGGAAATTTTTTGACATGAGACAAACTTCAATATGAATCAAAGGGGTCATACCATATCAGGAGTTGGATCAAACCAATAATTTTCCTCTCCCAAAAAAGAGGTAAAGGAAGTCCCTCTACATTGTAAAATGTGAAGGCCATTATAGCTTTACTTAGATTGGTCATTAGACAAAATAAAGGACATAAGGGATGAGGAAGTATAATGCACAAGTTAAATTTATATGGAATTAAAGATGCAAAAGATGGGGAGGTAAATTTTAAAGTAAAGGAGGTGAAAGACATCAAGGTCAATATAGGTAAATTAACTTTGTCTTCCTCAAGAACTATAAATTTTTCTCCTTTAAAATAATATTGTATAGTGTATCCCTTGTACGTTAGGGTTCTAATAAGAACATAATAAAGAAATAGAATAGAGGATATCCATGGAAATTTAGGGTGTTTAGAGTGGTATATTAAAGTAATTATTGTGGAGGATTATCCTGTACTTAAGAATTTTTAGGACAATTTTTGGGCTTTCAAAGTAGCATAAGAAAGTAACTATTATGGATGATCATCCTTACACTTAAGGTATTATGGGATAACATAAATAAAAAAGTGTTGGTCAAGTTATTCCTTCCACTTTTAATTCTCCAAGGCAAAAAAAACTTTAAAAGGTAAGTCTCATTATGAACAACATGGAAAATTAGAAGAGATTAATGAATATGAAAGTGTTGGTGGGAATGGGAAAATGGGAGGAAGAACCTCAAAGCAAGAACAAAGAGACAAGTAATCTCAAAGTGATCATGGTTTTGGAAACCAAAAAAAAATCACATATATTAAAAAACAATGTGGCTAAGCAAAAAATTAAAATAAAAAGTTATGATGAAAAGGTATCATGGAATATTAGGGATATGAATAACACCCCTACAAAATAGTCATAAGGAATTAATAGGTTTTTTTACTAGAGAACAAGGGGTTTTACTTAGATCCCCTACCCTTGAAAAACCTTAACTATCTCCTTTAGAGCTTGAGAGTTTATAAAAAAATTAAATTCTCATCTCAATTGAGTTGCTATAGCTAGATACTTACATCAATTTTCATAAAATGTTTGAATTCTTAATTTTCATTTCCTAGATTTTCTTCAATTTTCTATATGAACACAAATATTCCAGATTCATCATCATTTTTATTGACATTTTCCTATAGAAGCCTTCATAATACTAAAAATCCATATCTACTATCTATGTATTGTATCTTAGTAGAGTAATATTTCCAAAATATTGCACTATCATAGTCCGCTTAACCATATTTGGATTTCTAGTTTCCTTCCTAAAGCATAAGTGCAACCACAAAAATTGTAATAAATAGTTTATATGAAAATATATTAATGCTATAAAATAAAGCAAATATTACCAATGGAAAACATTAAAGTAAATCTTAATCATTATTTGATTCAGAAATCGATATTTTCTTGTCAACTTTATCTAAACTGACTACTTCCTCTAACCACGGAAAGGGGAATTTAACTTCATGATCCTTAATTAAAATACCTCTATTAGCTACCCTATCTAGTCATTTTTTTCCTTCCCTTAACGTATGTGTAAACTTGATTTATTCAAACTCTATACCAAGGTCATGTATTTCCATAATTATCTCTTATATGTTCCATGGAGATTTTGCTTTCCTCAAAATTGTATTTATTACTATTAGTGAATCACCTTCCATCCATACTTTTCTCCATTTCATTTGTTTGCATATTTTTAACCCTTCCAAAGCCACCCAAGCTTCAACTTCATTACTTATCTTAAATCCACTATTGAAAGAGTAATGAGACAAAATATCTTCTCCATTTTTTCTAATTATTTCTCCTCATCTTGCTAGTCATGGATTTCCTTTACATGCTCTATCAATATTCAATTTGACCAACTCCACATCTAGTGGTTTCCACTTTATATTCTTTGCCTTCTTTTTGTTTCTCCTATACCCAACACCATAATTCTATTTTATGACTTGACTTCATCTATCAAGTCTCTTTGCTTCCAGGTTAGGGATTGGGTGAGTTGATAGGATTGGTTTAGAATCCTCTATGGCTAAAAAAATCTTCCTTTTTATTACCTCTAAATATATTTATTTTCCTTTAAATATCGTTCGATTAATTTCTAGTGAAACAGTCCAAAGTATTGTCTCTTTTGATATATCCCAGATTCTTTGTAAAACCTCACTTTTATAAGTGATTTGCCATTGCTTTAACCTTTCTTCAATTTTACCTTTCATCACCATGCATTTACCAAATATATTAAGAATCCATTGCCATTGTTTCTAAACTATTGAGCAAAGTCCCAAGAGATGGTCTATACTCTCCTCCTTTTTACAAAGAACACATTGTGAGGGGCCATAAAAACCCCTTTTCATAAGGTTATCCCATGATAAAATTCTTCTATGACCTACTAACCAAACAAACATTTTAACTTTAGGAATGTTTGGGCTATCCCAAATATCTCTCCATATTCTTACTGTATTCATTTTTTTTTTGGTCTTTACATTATATCCACTTCTTGTTATGTATTCTCTTGAGCTATTCAAATCCTAAACCAACTTATCTTTGGCTCCTCTCATAATTCACCTACCATAATTTTAACTCTTATAGACCAGTGATATGAACCAATCCTTGTTAAGGTATTAATTTTTGCACAAGTCCCTTCATCTAGCTAATGATCCAAAAGAATGCACTTGTATAATATTTCTATTTTTAGGTTTTGGCCTCTCTTATTGTTGGTCCAATTATAGTTGTCTTCTTCACACTCAACCTCCCATAGATTATTGTTTTGAATAAAAGTTGAGAAATATTTCATACTTTGGGTTAATTTTCTAATTCTCCCAAAATTTTCATCCAACTTGGTTATGGCATTAAAATATCCTATGATAATGAATTAAATTTCTTGGTCTTTACTTCTCATAAAGGCTTCAATCTCCATACTTTTATTATGCCTAACTAAGTTGTAGGTCCATAGATATTGATAAGGATGAAATAAATATTTACAAATTAGCATTTGAATAAAGAGGCTATCCAATACCTATTTTTATGAATGGTTACATAGGAGGTTTTAATAGGATTTCAACATGTTAGAATTCCCCCTACCACTCCTTCAGAATCCACAACATCCCATTCACATCTTGTCCATACCACTTTCATAGTTTTGAAAACTTCTTTGTTTGTTATTTTAGTTTCTTGGATACAAAGGATATCAAGCTTATTACTTAGAAAAAAGTCCTTGACACACCTCTAATTTGAGGGGTAATTAGCACCCCTTATATTCCATGAGATGGTAATCATGTCTCGTTAGGGGATACTGGCCTCGCCTACGAATTACCAATATCATTTTATTGTTTGGTAAAGATAATTTCAACCAACTTAGTTTATGTTCCTTTAAATATGTTTATTCTTGCTTTCCTATATCTCATTTGATAATTTAAGGGATTTCCTATTTTGCCTTACCTATATCAAGAGTAGGTCTTATTATTTTATTTCTCAATGTTCTTTTACAACTTTATATTTTTTTATATTTATCCTCTCTTGGCTCTACTTCGGAAGCTTTTGACTTGTCCTACTCATTTTATGATATTTACTTATTAATGGTAGAGGTATTAACATCTAACATTGCATTTTATTTACCAATTTTATTCTCTTGAATGGTGCATGGTACTTCAAGAGAATTTAGAATTTGATGAGACACATTTCGTAGGTTCATCTGGAATATTCTTCTCTAAAACAAGATCATACTCAATAAACAATTCCTTGTTAATTTTTTGAACTTGTTGTATTATGTCCTCTAAGCTCTAATCGGTTTTTCTACATATGTTAAAGCCTTAATTGAATTAGAATTTCTTCCAATATACTTCCTTATTGGTTTCCATTGTTTATTTACTTTCATCTATCTAGACCTATTTTTGGAAGTTGAAAACCATCCTCATCCATATCCATTTGTAAGTTTCTCTTATGGTTTTCTACATATGTTTATGTTGGACTCTTATTAGGGCATGATCTCTCAATATGCCCCACCTCATGACATCTTCTACATCTAAAATATATGTTTTCATAATATATGGTTTGTGTCCACAACTTACACCTATACTTAAGAATGATTGATTTTGGTAAAGCTTTACTTATATCAATCACAACTAATATCCAAGCATAAATAGCCAAGAATCCATATTTTGTAGTTTTTGAAATCTCAAGGAATTCTCCTAGAATATTTTCTATTACCTTGAAAGTATCCATTTCCTAAAATTCAATGGGCAAACCATACACCTAATCGAGACTAGTACTAGGCATAGATTTACATTTTTAGGTGCAAAGCCTTCATACTAGTGGGTACAAAAAATTCCTCATACTAGTGGGTATGGAAGAGCCCTGATCTTCCCATAAACCAAGGACCCCCTTCTAGGATTCTATCTATTTCCTCATTGGAACAAAAAAGTTATAGGAATAAACCTTTGGGAAGAAATTATAGACTCACTCCTAGATACTTCCAACTCCTATCAATCCATTTTCTCAAGGCCAAATCCTCTAGCCAAGACCCATTAAATTTACCAAAAATTATCGTATATTTGAGCAACGAGGTTTGCCTCTCTATGAGGCCCTCACTAATCTCTACTGATAGGGATGATTCTAAGGATATAGCTATAAATTGGTCCATGGGAAGAAAAATACAACTCAAAATATACTAAACTTTACCATAATATTCTATAGTGAATATAGTATTTGATAAAAAACCTATAATAATTTGCATGCAAAATTTCTAAGATAAATAAGGGATAAAATAAAATTAGCTAAAAAACTTTAAACCTAGACATAATGTATTGCCTCACTAATGTCCGAGCTATCTATTTCTTCTCCCATCATCCAAACCTGGCTGAAAAAAATCTGTAATTTTATTTTTTGTGACTTGAAAAAATGACATTGCCCTTGTTCTGGATGGATGACTTCACAAGGTCATATCTCCCTTAATATTTCTTATATTCCTTCACATGACCAATAATTTTAAAACTCTTCAAATTTCACCTAAAATGGTTCAAGAATCATTTGAATCAGATTTTGCAAAGATATGGCTCCTCAAGAATAAGATATTTAAAAAAACTGTCCTAATGTTGCCCTAGTTTTGAGTGGTTGTCTTCACATTAAGGAATTCCTAAGTTGTTATAGTTGTAAGTTTATTTTAATATAGGAAATAATTTTAAATAGTGAGGAATGTAAGGATGCATTCAAAATAATTTGGAAGATAGAGGATTGTCTACCAGTTTCTTCTTTAAGAGCTTCGAGAGATATTATAACAATAAGGGATACATAATTGCAAGAATCATAAATTAATTGGGTTACGGGTCTATTTTATAGGAAATATAGAAATATCAAAGTCATGGTTATAAATGTAGATGCTCCAACTATATTTACTCCTCATGAAACATGTTGGAATGACCTTAATTTTTTTGTTGAAACCAATGATGATTTATTATTGTAATCTATAGATTCTTGAGGGACTTCAACATAGTTCTATCTCCTTTGAAAAAGAGGGTCGTACTCCTAGATCATCTAAATCAATGAAGGATTTTATTATATTTGTTCGAGATTTTAGAAATAAACTAGATAAGAAACACATTCGGTAAAACCCTATAGCAAAAATATTGGATAAAATTTTGTCATCCAATACATTATTATAAATGGAGTATATAATCTCTTTATACACTTTGTTACAAATAGGATCAAATCACAAACCCATTCTCTTGATATGTGATGTACTCAATAATTATCATTGAAAGCCATTTCAATTCCAGTCTATGGTTCCAAAACCTTGGTTTCTTCCAAATGGTTATGTTATGATGAAATGAATCCGAGTTTGAAGGATCATATATGTATAGGTTTATTCAAAAGTCCAAAAATCTAAAGGATCAAATGAATATTTGGAATAGAAAATCATTGAGTAACATATTTAATGCAAAGAAGCAAATTAAATTCAAACTAAATAATTTACAAGGGATAATAGAAATCAATGGAATGAACCAAGATACTTATGTGCAAGGAAAATAATTGTAACTAAAGAACTGAACACAAACAAATATATAATACAGAAAAGAGAGATTGCCACAAATGAATCTTTATATTGATATTCGATACAAGTTTACAAAGATTTTGAATTGCCCCAAGTGTGTTGGGGGCAATGTAACAATGTTTTATCTGTCTCTCTTCTGAGATACAATGATTTTGATAGGAAAGGGGTCTTCCAAATCTTCCGCAGGATGTAGTGTTCTTTGTTCTCTCGTCACAGCTTCAAGGGGTGAGTGGGCTTTGGTATCCAGCCAGGGACCACTCCAGCTTCAGCAGCTTATCCAAAGTACCTATCACCTGCACACATTCAAACCAGCAAAGGGATTAGTAGCACTTGTATATTTGAGCAATAGAATCAATGCATGCATAAAACCCTAAGAAGATAAGTATATGAAACAAATGACAAAAATGATAAACAAATAACGCCTTGCTAACACAAAAATATTACTGATCTCGGTCGTACGTATGAATTCATGCTCGAGACTATGGAACCGCAGAAGCACGGTTGTGGGCTAGAAATCGTGGACTTACGGTTGTGAAACCATGAACGTGCATTTTTGACTGTGGAACCGTGGATGGGCAGTTTTGGCTGAGTAACAGATTGCCTCGAAATTCAAGCCAACAGTCAAAATCAAGCTCACGCTCTCAATTTATCACTGGGTCTGGATGTATTTTGGCAGCATGTCGGTATGCAAATTCAGCTCCCTTTTCTTGGTGGACTAATGGTGCCTTTATAGGCCTCTTGGGGTTTTGGAGGGAAATGGGAGGTGGCAAGCCCAACTTGCCAAGTGGTAAATCTGGACTCGCAAGGTGGAAGGGGCGGTTGTAGTGAGTCACCCAGTGTGCCTCAGTTAACTGGGGTGATGTGGCTACAAGTGGAGTGAAATGTGGGATCCTGTCCTATGTGAAGGGACAAGGGAGACAAAATGGATGAGATGTGGCATGGGTGTTGGGAATCTATCCCATGTGCAAAGACAAGGGGGACAAGAGTGGGTAAGATGTGGCAGAGATGTTGGATGAAGTGTCTAGGACACATGTCCAATGGGTAGACAGGGTATCCTAGGGTGATTTTCCAAATTAAGTAAATTAGGAAAATAGGATAATGTGCAGGATTTTATATCCCTAAGTTTAGAACTTAGGCATATAATTTTATTATGCAGGATTTGATGGTGGGGTGGTAAATGTGGTTTTGAAGGTGTTGGATTTTAGTGTCTACAGTTGCCCCTTTTTGTACTGCGTTGTGTACAACACAATGCAGTGCAAAAACCGATGACATCTAACTTTATTGGATGGATGGACTCACTCTCTTTTGGTGTGGCAAGATGGATGACTATTGTAAATGAAATTTTGGTTTGCATGTTTACCCCCTCGATTGGTGAGTGGGTAACAATTGAGACCCAATGGCCAATTGATAGCGTTATTTTTGATGTCGCTCTGAGTTAATTAAGTTGTTTTGCAGAATATCATTTGGTTTTTCTGACATGCATGAAATGAAGTAAAAAGGAACCAATCATCCTAGTTGCTTGTCCTAGTGACTGTTAGCAATTCCATTATGCATTTGATTGATTTGAACTTACCGTGTTTTGTAACCCCATGGAGTAGGCGTCATTTAACCTTGGATTTTGCTTTCGTTATTTTCTTGATATATATATATATATATATATATTTTTTTGTATTTGAAAACGCAGTTGCATATTCTTGAAATCGCGCTTTCGCGATTTAGCTTCAAACCACGAGTTTGCATTTTTGTGCGATCCAAAAAACGTGAACGCACATTTTTGTCGCGAAATGCGGCTATAAATAGGCTTGTGCCTGTCATTTTCATTTCATTGCTAGTTGTCATTTGTTGATTTGTGTGAGTGATGAGTGAGATGGAGATCGACGAGGGCAGTGGTGGTGGAGGTGGCGGTGGTGGCGTCTCGGCTGGAGCGGAAGGCGGTGGTCGGTTTGCCGAGGTAGGTGGTCCTTTGCTTGTAGTTAGGGTTTTTCTTTTGTGTTTGTAGTTGTTTATTTGTTTGTTTTTTTTTTATGGAACTAAGTGGGGCTAGTAATTAATTTTTTTTATTTTTTATTTGTTTTGTTTTGCTTTTGTCGTTTTTGTTTTTGTTTTTTTTTGTATTTTTTTTTTGTTTATATGATCACCTAAGGGTAGGTGAATTTTTTTTTTTGTTTATTACTTGTTTGATTACCTAGGGTTAGGTAATAATTTTTTTTTTTTTGTTATTTGTTTTGTTTATTGTTGTTTGATTACCTAGGGTTAGGTAATATTTTTTTGATTTTTTTGTTATTTGTTTTTTTTATTGTTGTTTGATTACCTAGGGTTAGGTAATATTTTTTTATTTTTTTGTTTTTTGTTTTGTTTTTTTGTTGTTTTATTACCTAGGGTTAGGTAATATTTTTATTTTTATTTTTTTTTGTTTGTTTTATTTTTTTTATTGTTGTTTGATTACCTAGGGTTAGGTATATATTTTTTATTTTTTATTTTTTTTTTATTTTTTTTTTTGTTCTAATATTTTGTTTATTTTCCAGGTTAGGCTCCTTGATGCCCGACATAGGTGGCCTCGCACTATTCGCAAAGTGTGCAAGGCCCTTACAGACGATGATTGGATGTTTTTAGAGACCATTGGTCTTGATGGTTGTGGGTGATTGAGCACCATTCGGGCCGATGAGGATTTGTTGTCTATGCTTGTTGAACACTGGGATCCTGACAGGGGTACCTTTCAGCTTCCTACAAGGGAGCTGACTATCACTTTGGAGGATATTTACCGTATTCTTCATGTTCCTATCGAGGGTCCTATTGTCCATGTTGGCCTCGACAAGAAGGAGGCCATGTTCCCTATTTTTGGTGATATGTGGGATGTAGACTATAGTAGGGGTGGTATCGCATATCTGGATCTCTTTGTTGTTGATAGTTTGGGAGTTGTTCCAGCTTTCTTGATGTACCTTTTGAGCAACATGTTGTTGCCTAATTCCATGGGATCGAGGATCCCATGGAACCAGGTTCCTATTGTTCTTGATCTTATTGTGGATCCTCGATGGTTGGCATGGGCTCCCGCTCTTCTATGCCAGATATACAATGAGTTGTACGAGGTGAAGAGACGGGGGCGAAAGGGACTAGGTTGCAGTTTGGTGCTCCAAGTATGGTCTTGGGAGCACATCATTGTTGGATGGTCGGTTGGTCTTCCTTGTGCCTGTGATGCCACTACTCCTCGTGCTTATAGGTGGCTACTTAGTGAGGAGCTCAATCATCCAGTGATTGGGGCATCGGAGTATCGAGGCATCTTGAGCTCCCTTTCTAGAGACTTCATGAGTTGGCGGCCTTGGAGGGGCATGGATTGGGTTACGGATGCGGTAGAGCTTCGTCGCATCAGGCGAGAGTGATGGGTTGTTGGAGCCCATTTGAGGGAGATGGAGCTTGTGTAGTTTTCTTGGGTGCACCATCAGTTTGGTTTGGTGCAGGGTGTGCCTGATGCGCCTGTGATGTATAGACGATGGGGAGACGAGTTGGGGTTACCTGTTGCTCCTAAATTTTGGTGAGTTGATGATCCTACTGATGATTTTGATGTGGAGATTCCTGACTTGGATGATGTGGGTACCACTCCCAAGTATGATATATGGTTTTCTTCTCAGCCTCCTTGGATGTCGAGTGTTGTGGTAGATGATGAGGGGAGTGGTGATGATGTGGAGGTGGGTGAGTGGACTCCTCGATCGATGAAGCACCGATGACATAGTACTCCTAGGGTTGATGTAGTTACTGATGTACAACAACCAGTGGAGGGAGGTGGAGATGGTGATGGAGGTGGTGATGGGGGTGATGGAGATGATGAGGGTGGTGATGGAGATGATGAGGGTGGTGGTGATGAGGATGCCCCTCCTCGATGGATAGAGGAGGATTGGGATATGTTATAGGCTGAGCATGATAGCCTAGGTTTAGAGGTGACTCACCTAAAGGGTGAGTTAGCATGGTACCAGGGCGAGGTGACTCACCTCCAGGGTGAGGTGGATAGGATGCATGATGGGCCTAGCAGTGATGCTCTTACTACAAAGGACTTGGAGATTTCCAAGCTCGGAGGTGAGGTCACTCGGCTAGAGGGTGAGCTGACTCGGCTACAAGTAGGGTCAGGGAGGTGACACTACAGCTACTATTGTTGCTCTTCGAGCAGAGATTTCTTAGTGGGTTGCTCATGAGGGTGTGGACTTGAGGAGCCTACGCAAGTAGGCTATTTATATAGAGATGTTGGAGAATATTTTGCATGAGCATCAGATTCCTTTACCTATTCCTCCTTCTTCATCAGCTACTACTGCTACTCGAGGGACTGATAGGAGTCGTAGGACTCATCGATCATCGAGTTCTCATGGTGCTTCTACAGCGCAGGGTCCTCGAAGGGATCCTGCTGGTACTAGCTAGTGTGACATGTTGTTTCTATTTTTTGTATTTTGCTTCTATTTTGCTATGAGCCTTAGTGCTTCGATGTATACAGCCTATGAGCATTTTGTACCTTTGGGACCTTCATATTTATATATATACATGGCCTTGTATTTTGGTTATCTCATGTGTTAATGTTTATATGCATGCTTTTTGTTTATGCTTTGTTAATGCTTATGTGATGCAATGTACACATTGTTACATTTGTGCTATGATAAATGAATGTAAACTAATATGTAATATGCAGTTTTATATTTATTTTCATATAACTATATGATGACATGCATGATGTTTTTGTAATCTTTTATAGCTCAGAGTAGTTGACCATTACTTGTTCATTGTTGCAATTGGGGGTATCCAACTTGATGACTCTTCGCGGTTGATGTATGGTGGGTGTATGTATGTGATAATGTAAGAACATGTGACAATGATATGGTAGTTGGTATGGTTTTTGATATATAACATTGTAGGATTTTCAAAGACTCAAACAGTCTAGTGATGTCAACCATTTTCTCGATATTCGTCTAACCTTCTTTAGGACCAAGGTGTGTGCAAGTGGAGTTCGTTATTCTGAATCTTTGGTTTGGGAATGGCCCTAAGCAATCAAGAACCAGTGCATGTGTATGTGAAGTTCATTAACTCATGATGAGTAAAATTGGATGTTACCTGTATGGGTTTATCAATTAGCTAGCTTGTCCGTATGTGCGGTCAGAGGTCTTTCTTTTGGGAGAGAGACGTGTCGCCCTGCATGAGTTTACTCCACTGCCAGTCAAGCGTCTATAGCTCCGATGGAGGTTCGCTCCATAGTCCAATGATTCGATCTTTGAGCTTTGGGGATGACTACATAACTTTCTGAGGGGAATGTAGTACGATCCTTCTTGCTTTTGTGATCTGTGGTGTGTGTATAGAATTTATCATGATAGAGTTTGGGGAATCGAATTCTCAACCGAAGTGTGATGAGAATGTGATCCTATCCTTACTATTCTACCTTTAATTTAAATGTTTGGATTGTTGTGATGGTGGTGAAAACCACCATTTTGATTTTGGACTATGTTGCGTAATGGGACAAGCGGGGAATATTACCTTTTCGCTTCAAGGTTGTACCCAAGTTGGCGTTATCTTTTCTTACTCAAAATGTTTTTAAATTTGTAAAGTGTTTTTGGTTCAAGATTGCTTTGGGGTCAATCTACCATACTCAAGACTTTCTTAATGTGACATAAGTGCTTTGGTCCTAAAGAAAATTGGACATATTATGAATTTTGGTTCTTCACTAGACATTGTTGAGTGACTGAAAATTTGATTTATGATATAGGAAAACATGTGTGGATATGACTTTTGTTGACTTGCGAAGAGTCTTAGTTGGGTATCCCCAATTCTTTGGAACTTGTTTTTACTTGGTCGTATCATCACCACTATGAAAGATCACTGAACATGGGATGGGATGGATGCAATTATGTGATTAGTCTAATGTTGCTATATGCTTGTGATATGCCTATTTAATGCACAAATTTTTTTTTTTTTTGTAATATGCAAATGCAATATGCTAAATGTTAGTAATGACATTTCTATTTACAATGTAACTAATATTGGAAATAAAAATTCTTTCTTTTTTTTTTTTTTTATTTTTATTTTTTAGCCATGTACATATATATACATATATTGCAAGTCGTTTCATGCATAAAATGCCTTTAGGTGCATTATGTTTAGTGGTTCTGGCTCCAATTCTCCTTCGAAGTTGGCAAGTCTATAAGTTCCTGGTCCCAAATTATGCTTTACAATGTACGGGCCTAACCAATTAGCCATAAATTTATCTCTCAAGTGTGGCAATGCATTGGTATTTTGTTGATTTTCTTTGAGCACTAGGTCCCCCACTTGAAATTCGTGAGGATGGACTTTTGCGTTGTAAGCACGTTTGACTTTGTCTTGATATACTCGTAAGTGCTCTAGAGCATTGATACATTTTTCATCAATAAGTGTCAATTGGTCAAGACGTGCTTGTCTAGCTGTTTCATCATCCATGAATTCCTGTAATGTGATTCGCAAGGAAGGTATCTCGAGCTCTAAAGGTAATATAGCTTCAGCACCGTAAACTAGTGAAAATGGTGTCGCTCCCATTGGCGTTTTGATGCTTGTTCTATAAGCCCATAATGCCAAAGGAAGTTGAGTATGCCAATCTCGATGATTTTCTTTGACCAGTTTCTTGAGAATGGATACCATTGTTTTGTTGGTTGCTTCAGCTTGCCCATTTGCTTGTGGGTAATAAGGTGTGGAGAAACTGTGTTGAATTTTGAATTTGTTGCACAATGCTCTAACATCCTTATTCTTAAATGACTTCCCATTATCAAAAATTATTTTTGAGGGTATTCCAAAATGATAGATAATATGTTGAAGTATAAACTCCGCTATTCGAGGTCCAGTCGTAGTGGTCATTGGAATTGCTTCCACCCATTTTGTGAAGTATTATGTCGTAGTTATGATGAATTTATGTTGTCCTAATGAAGCAGGTGATATTTTACCAATCAAATCGAGACCCCATTGTGAAAAGGGCCAAATACTTTGAATGGGTTGTAAAGCGTGCGATGGTACATGAGTTAAATTTGCATGATATTGGCACTTTTGACACTTTTTGACATATTTGCAACAGTCATTTTCCATGGTCGGCCAATAGTATCCCATACATAGTATTCTCTTTGCAATGGCCATTCCACTGAAGTGGCCACCACAAGTACCATCGTGGGCTTCTATTATTGCTCGTTCTGCTTCAATCGGATCTAAACATCGTAATAATATTCCATCATACCCATGTTTGTATAACACATCCCCTAGTAGAGTAAAACGAATTGCTTTTTGTTTGAACGTTCTTTTTGCAGTTCGTGTCATTTCTACTAGGAGTATTCCAGACTTGAGAAAGTCTCTTATCTCATCAAGGTAAGAATTGTAAGGTTCAACATGTATCAAACAAACGTTCTTCTCACCTATAGGTTCTGCTTTTTGAATTGATGATTTTGACATTGTTGTTATGATTAGTGGTTGTACTTCTCCATGCTCATTCTTAGGGATGAGAGATCCCAAAGAAGCCATTGCATCCATGAATCTATTTGTGGATCAGGGTAAGTTACTAATTTTGTACCAGTCAAAATTTTCTAGCAACTTTGTTGCTACTTCATGGTATTGCTTTAAGACTGGTTCTTTACATTGGTATTCTCCTTTTACTTGGTATACAACTAGTTGAGAATCACCAAAAATGCTTAGTCTTTTTATGCCCATTGCTATAGTTGATTGAAGACCTAAGATTAAGGCTTCATACTCTACATTATTATTGGTGCATGTGAAGTCGAGTTTGAATGATAAAGGAATTGGTATTCCTTCAGGTGTATAAAACATGACTCCCGCACCTTGTCCTTTGTCACATTTAGACCCATCAAATAACATGGTCATGTCTGCTTCTTCCTCAGGAGAAACTAATTCTTCTTGTTCTGTGATAGAGAATATTGAATCATCTAGAAGCTCAATGATTAGTGGTTTGTCATTATGTAGCGGAGCTTCAGCTAGTTGATCAGCTATCACCTGACCTTTTATGGATTTTTGACTTACGAATTCAAGATCAAATTCGATTAAAAGCATTATCCATTTAGCAGTATGGGTGTTGTTGTATGTGCGAGTCATCATGTATCGCAGAGGATTTTCTCTAGCTATGACATAGGTAGTATTGCTTAGCATGTAATGTCTAAGTTTCTTAGTGGCGAAAACCATTGCTAAGCATAACTTTTTGACATAAGCATATCTTGTTTCGTAACTTACCAGTGTTCGGCTAATATAGTAAATTGCTTGCTCCTTATGTTTTTCATTCTTTTGTGCAAGCATAGTCCCTAGTGCAAAATCTATTGCAAAAATGTATAGGTGAAAAGGGATTCTTGTTCGAGGTGGTGTAAGAACTGGTGGTGATGCCAGATACTTCTTTATGTCATCAAATACCTCTTGACATTCAGTTGTCCATGAAAATGTCACTCCCTTTTGTAACAGGTGATTGAAAGGCCTGCATTTATCTGATAGTTGTGCGATGAATCATCGGATAGATTGGATCTTTCCTTGTAAACTATGCAACTCTTTCAATGTTTTGGGAGGTGGCATTTCTAATATTGCTTTTACCTTACCTGGATCCACTTCAATGCCTCGCTTGGAGACAATGAATCCTAGAAGTTTTCCTGATGTGACTCCGAATACACACTTCTTAGGATTTAACCTTACTTTGTGTTCTATCAATCGATCGAACGCTTTTTCTAGTACATCGATGTGCTCAAGACGTGTCTTAGATTTAGCAATCAAGTCATCTACATAATCCTCGATGATCTTATGCATATAATCATGAAATATGTATGTCATAGCTCGTTGGTATGTAGCTCCTACATTTTTGAGTCCAAACGGCATCACTCTATAACAGAATGTCCCCTAGGGTGTTGTAAATGTTGTCTTGTGTTGATCTTCGAGATTAATTCAAATTTGGTTGTATCCCGAGAAATCGTCCATTAAGGAAAGCATTTCATGACCAGCGTAGGAATCTACTAGTTGATCGATATTAGGCAAAGGAAAATCATCTTTGGGACATGCTTTGTTTAAGTCTCAAAAATCAGTGCATACATGTATCCCTCCGTTCGGTTTGTGAATGGGTACCATATTTGAAAGCCATTCTGGGTAATCAATTGGTACTATGAAGTGTACATCCAACAACTTTTGTAGCTCTTCTTTTACAATTAATGCGACTGTTGGATGGACTTTCCTAAGCTTTTGCTTGAACGGCTTTGCATCATGTGCCAGTGTTAGGTTGTGGACTACCAGGTCTGGATCTAAACCAGGCATGTCTTTATATGACCATGCGAACACTTCTTTATTTTTCATTAGCATGTTTATTATGCATTCTTTCTCTTCTACGGATAAATATTTTGCAATTTTGACAATTTGGGGATTATCCGCATCTTGACTAAGGTTCACATCTATAGACTCTTCAATTAGCATGTGAGAACCTTCTTCTAGTTGATGTGGAGTTGGGATGAGGTGGATATCATCCGCCACATTTTCAAATGTCTCTAGGATTTCCCCCTCTATTTTAGTTTGAAAAACTGAATTATTTGATGATGAAGGTTGCTGTGAAATATACGCGTTTGAAGCACGCAACAACTCTTTGGACAGGACAAATTTAGCAATGGATGGTGGGGATGAGATCTTATCCATGGCAATGAGGCTAGTGTCGATATGGATCGGCTTTGCCTCATCATACGGATTGCAGAGTGGGGTGAGAAAATCAATAGAAATCATGTTGACTTGATGAAGGTGATGTGGCTACGATTCGAGAGGTGATGACTCATCCTCCCTAGGTTGCAACTGACCTAATATGTGTGATTGGCGGTGCTGTAGGAGTGGCCAAGGTGGTGGAGGAGGTTCTAGTTCAGGACTTTCATGCTTTTTGCTCAGTTGAAAGAGAGTTTGGTTTATTGGGAACTTCTTTTGGTACCAGTCATTTCTTCGAATAGATTTTGCATGTACTAACTCTTCTCTAGGTTCTTCTACCTCTTGATTATGTTGTTCGTGATGCGCCTCTGCTTGTAGTATTCTTCTAGCTTGCATTTCATGCTCATGATTTAGAAATATCATTTTTGTCTCATCTTCATAATCATCATCGCTTATCCAGAAGCCGTTAGCATTTGTATGAGGTCCCAGAACAAGTTGTGTGTAATCTGGCCTAAGGTCGGCCATTTTTGGTGGATCTTCGTATCCTGGTTCTTGCTACAAGGCTTGTTCTGAGAAAGTTCCAAACACATGAGGGTAAAAATTGTTTATTAGGTATTCACCATTTATATCATCATCCTCATCATTAGGTTCATCCTCCTTGTCACTTTCTCCTTCTCCGTCTTCGCACTCAATATCCAGTTCTTGGAATGTTTGACTTAGCGAAGAGCTTGCGATGGAAGGTTTGTAACCTAGACCTGAGCGGTCATTTGGCTCTCTATATTCTGGCTCAATAATGCGGTGAGGACCTTGTTCATGTCTTCCAAGTCCATATCCTTGCCAATTAACCCTCTAAAAATATCTCACTGGAAATGATGGGTTAGATAAAAAATCAATGTTCTCATTAAACTCTTTTACATGGTCCTCCTCTGGAGGAGATGGACCTGATGAAGATTCGACTCCCCCATATATGAAATTTATTGCATTTGATGGGGAACCCATTTTGTATATTTCACCTATGGCTAAAGGTGGGTCGCGAGGGCGACCGTAATCCTTGACTGATTCAATAGGTGGTGTAACCATGACACTTTCAATAATGTACTCACCAATACCTGGATTG
Organism: Wollemia nobilis; assembly: GCA_028583015.1. Lineage (NCBI taxonomy): Eukaryota > Viridiplantae > Streptophyta > Pinopsida > Araucariales > Araucariaceae > Wollemia > Wollemia nobilis. The sequence goes on from JAQPPZ010016936.1 coordinate 1,106,861, forward strand.
GCGAGGTGTACTGCAACTCGAGAAGGTTGAGAGGCTAATGGTTCGATGGATGAAGAGGGTTCTTCTGAGTTAGTTTGTGGTTCTAATGGTGGTGGTGGACTTTCTCTAATAGGTGGCCCTATTTGTGAGACTACGGGTTGTGATGATTGTGGTTTATTGATGGATGGATTGGGTTGTGTTATGAATATGAATGGTTGTTGTGGATCTGGAGGTGTGCTACATGGAGTTGGTTGTTGGTTGGCAAGATGGTTTGGTGTGATTGGAAAGTGATATGCAGTGTTCGAAGGCTGAATTGAGCTGACGCTTTTGGATGCAAAAGTTGGGTCAACTATAGGCAATTCCTCTTGAATGGGTGCTTTTGATGAAGTGTTACTAGATGGAATGGTCCTAATGGTGAGTGGCTGGATAGTTAGATGTGTTGATGGAAGCAAGGGCTCATACGGGTTTGAAATCAAGTTGCAGTACTTGAAAGGTTCTGTGTCAGCTGGTATACAATGTACTTTTCCTTCATGTACATATTTTAAGCATTGATGTAATGTTGAAGGCACACACTTCATTTCCCTAATCCAAGGGCATCCAAGAAGTATATTATATTGTATTTCTCCTTCCAATATATGGAAGAGGACATGTATTGTTTTCACCCCCACGGTGACGGGAAGAACAACATTCCCTACAATTGAGCATAAAGCATCATTAAAAGCCCTAAGGGTGAAGGTGGAAGTTGTGATGTGAGATGGTGGGATGTTGAGATTTTTCATTGCAGGTGTGGTGATGAGATTGATGGATGAACCGGTATCAATAAGCACTCTCTTGAATGGCTTCCTGTCAATGTGAGCTACTATGTGCAATGGTGGATCAGGTGAATCTGCCAAAATTTGCTTTTCCTCGAAGTCATAAAATACTATCGAGGGTTCCATGCACTTTTGCACACTCCCTACAAAGGAATTGAATGCATTAGGGTCTTTTGATTGTACTTGTATAGACTTTAAGATTTCCATCAATGCTTCCCTATGGGGTGTTGATTGTTGTATTAGCTCATAAATTGATAATTTTGTTGAAGCCATTTTTAAACTTTGTGTTAACCGACTATTTAAGGTGACAACTGGGTGATTATGGAAAGGTGGTGGTGGAATGCTTGGTCCAAGTTGTATGGGCACATTTGTGGGTTGTGTTGTTGGAGCTTGTGTTGTGCGATTAGCTTACCTCTATCCATGGGTAACTATACTGATAGCTCCTACAAAACCTTGTGGTAGTTGAGACACATAATTAACCTGGTTGGGAGGAACTGTAGAAGTTGATGCTCCCATCGGTTGTTGATTTACCTCTCGATGTGGCAAAGGTGTCTGATAGATGCCTAGGTTTTGGTTGTTTTGGGCTAGTGGATTGTCAACTTTGATTGTACCCGCTTCTAATAAATCTTGCACAATTCCTTTGAAACCATGACAACCTTCGATATCATGTCCTCTTTGTCTATGATAGATGCAAAAGAGGTGTTCTTTGTAACCTTTTGTTTTTGGTTTGTTAGGATCTTCAGGTTTCATTTCTGGCAATGTAAAGAGTTTTGCCGCATACAACTTTTGGAAAACTAATGAATATGGCTCTTGTACTGGTGTGTAATTTCTTTTTGGCTTAAAATGATGTTGTTGCCTTTCTGCAGGTTGTGTCTGATTTTGTGCCTATTGTGGGGGTGGAACCGCTTGATGATTCAATTGTTGTGGTTGTTGTTGTTGTTGGGGTTGTTGGATTTGTGCTTGGGTTGGTTGATTTAACTGTGGTTGGCCCAAAACTATCTGGTTAACCTGTGCGGTCTTAGATTGACCATGGTTATTCCCCTTTTGATTCTTATTGTGCCACTCTTTCTTTTTAGGCTTTATCTCACCTTCATGAATTTTGATCTCTTCTATTAGCTTTGCTTGGGCGAGTGCCTCATCGAATGTCCTATACTGTTGTAGCTGTAATAATGAAGAGATGGGTCTACCAAAACTCTTCGTGAACATTCGTATTATCTCTGGCATAGGGAGGGAAAATGGTAACTTGATCATGACTGATCTCCACCTATTGCCAAAGTCATAGACTGATTCATCGTCATATTATTTTAGATAAATCAAATCAGTCAATGTGGTTTGTTTTCTGACATTCAGGGTGAATCTTTCCAAGAACTGGTCCACTAGTTGTTCAAAGGTAAAAACACTTTGATGTGGTAGGTGGTTGTACCAGTCTTGGGCTTCTCCCCCTAGTGTCTAAGGAAATGTATGTAACAGTAATGCATCATTGCTTTTGATTCTGAAGCATGCATTTACAAATCTAGTTATATGTTCACGGGGGTCCTCTTCCCCCTTAAATTCAAGCTTAGGTATTTGAAAATCTGTTGGATATGGCGGCTCAGGGACCGAAGCATGAATAGGATGATTGAGTAGTTGCCTTAAAGTTGGTTTTTGGTATTGCAAACCTAGAGTTTGCATGGCAAGACTATCAATCTGACTCTATAAAAATTGGTATCTAGGGTCATCCATAGGACTGACACTTGAATGTACTTGATGTTGTTGGTAATGGGGTGGATTGTATGTAGGCTACGGGTGATAAGGTATGGTTGGCTGAAATGTGTTATGATATGGATGTTGATGGAGATTATGATACGGATGGGGTGATGGGGGCATGATGGTATGTTGACCTACTATATTAGCATATGGATGTGGAGGTTGGTTATGAACTATAGTGGTGGATGGGGGGTGCATTATCCAAGATGGATCTTGGATAAAGGTATTTGTTTGGTGAGATGGAGGTGGGAAGTTGTGCTCAATCCCTTGCAAATGTTGGTTGGGGTCAGGATTTATGCTACGGTTAGCGTTATCTAAAATCATTTGTTATAGTTGTAAGAAAGCTTGTTGCATAGCAATTGCATTTGAAGTAGGGACCGCCACCTATGATGTGGTAGGTTGGGTTGGTTGTGGAACAACCATGGTAGTGGAAGTGAGTGGGGGGTAAGTAGCAAAGGGTATTGCCACTGATTGTGGTATGATATGAGATGTAGAACCTATGAGGGTAGTGGGTTGAGTGGATGTTAGGGTTTGTGAAACAACAAGAATTGTTTCATACAAGGGATTAGTGGAAATGGTGAGTTGTTGAGGTAATGTGCGGGGTGGTTGGTTGGATGATGATGGTTGGTTAGCCAGTGCTACAGTAACCAACTCAAAAAGAGGATTTGTAAAAACTTGTTTTGACTACTGTGGGTAAGTATATGCGGGCTCTTGTTGTAATGATGGTACAACACGGGATGGGATGGAGAGTGGTGGTAATGATGGGAAGACCATTCCAGCTGCATTCAAGTACATTCTAATAGTATCCATGTCGAACATGGTGACATGACTATCTACCACTACAGGAGGTTCACTCCTAGGTGTCTCAGGTATGGCTGTGTGAGTAGCCCTATGCATAATGTCTATGTCCATATTAGGGGCATTACTAGAAGGCCCTACATTAAGACTTTGGGACATAGAAGAGGGCATGCCTACTTGTCCTACCACCGAAGTGTGAGGGACATTTCCAGACTGAGAGGCCATGGGGGAAGACCACTGACTTTGGTTTGACACTAGTTTCTTAGCTTGACTATGAGTCACTACCATACGCTACTATGTGGTACAATGCCAAGTGCGACTATCTATGTAAATAAAATGACAGTACGATGCAATACAACATGCAAAGCAAACAAACACACAAAGTTTTTGGTGCTAGATTTTTGTTAGTTTTTTTTTAGTTTTAAAAATGAAAAGACGTGTGCTCAATGTTTTGCCCTATATGAATCTAGGATTTCACTTGTATACTCGTAGCTCGACAACCTGGCTATGAACTCCAGGTCACGTAATCCCACCTATAATGTGTGGTAATGAAGTCCACACATGGCCAGGGAGCACAGGTCCTACCAATTCCTCACCCAGTTCACCCGTAGTCTGTGATACACCTCTCCGAAGAGAAATGTGTGCTATAACCCATGGGCTATGATGGATCTTGGAACCGGCCTTGGCCAAAATTAGGGTATAATTTTGGTGGTTCGATGATGAAATCCAAACCCGACGGTGATGAAATCCAGTCATTTTCCAACGTTTAAGTGCAAGTGTGTGATGGTTTGTTTAATTATTGTGGTATGCAAAACTATTATGCAATTTTATTTCAATGCCTAAATGCAAAAAATAGGAAAGACAGAGAATAGCAGAAAAAATCAGGTCAAGGGCAAAATGCCACCTTCAGGTAAGATTTAGGCCAAATCCTACTTAATAGGGCCAACCATGGGTGGGCGGTTAGTTCTAGTAAACTACGGATGCATGGTTTTCCAACCGTGACACGCATTTTGGGAAATCCCAACCATGGATATGCGGGTCCTTTATATCAATAGAACCTAGTAGAGTACATACCCAAACCCCAAAAATAAAATATCTAGGTTATTTCTAACTTGGTACATGCAAGATGATTATTCCTACTATGTTTACCTTCTTTATTTTTTATTTATGTTATGGATGCAAGACTTAAGCTAATTGATACTATCCTAAGACCTATATGCAGACAAGGGCAAACAGGACTAGGACTCTTAATCTACTTAAATGCAACCTAAACCTAGATTTAAAAGAAAATTTTAAAATATGAGACAGGGTACAGACCTATATTCCTTTTGTTGCTTCTTATAGCTATCAACCATCGGCCTGTGTTTCTATAGAAAGGAACCACGCCTTCACATTTCAAAATTTTCAATCGTGTCTTTGTGTTTCCTTAGAGAAAAAACTGTGCGCTTGCATTTTCTCAAGATAGAAACCACATTTTCATGTTTCCACAGTAAACAGTTTGGACACAAGGTTTTCCAGGTTTATTGACCCAAAGTCGAATCTATGTGTGCCTTAAACTCCCAAAACCTATAGGTGCAAGCAAATATTAGTAAATCAAATAAAAAGCAAGGCAAACAAAATGGAACCCTTTGGGGGTCCCACCGTGATCGCCATTTCTGTAACCAAAGAACTGAACACAAACAAAGATATAATATAAAAAAGAGATTGCCACAAATGAATCTTTATATTGATATTCGATACAATTTTACAAAGATTTTGAATTGCCCCAAGTGTGTTGGGGGCAATGTAACAATGCTTTATCTATCTCTCTTCTGAGATACAATGATTTTTATAGGAAAGGGGTCTTCCAAATCTTCCGCAGGATGTAGTGTTCTTCGTTCTCTCGTCACAACTTCAAGGGGTGAGTGGGCTTTGGTATCCAGCAAGGGACCACTCCAGCTTCAACAACTTATCCAAAGTACCTGTCACCTGCACACATTCAAACCAGCAAAGGGATTAGTAGCACCTGTATATTTGAGCAATAGAATCAATGCATGCATAAAACCCTAAGCAGATAAGTATATGAAACAAATGATAGAAATGATAAACAAATAATGCCTTGCTAACACAAAAATATTACTGATCTCGATCGTGCATGTGAATTCATGCTCGGGACTATGGAACCGTGGAAGCGCGGTTGTGGGCTAGAAACCGTGGACCTACGGTTGTGAAACCGTGGATGCACATTTTTGACTGTGGAACCACGGACGAGCGGTTTCGGCTGAGTAATAGATTACCTCGAAATTCGAGCCAATGGTCAGAATCAAGCTCGCGCTCTCAATTTCTCATTGGTCTAGATGTATTTTGGTAGCCTATCGGTATGCAAATTCAGCTCCCTTTTCTTGGTGGACTAATGGTGTTTTTATAGGCTTCCTAGGGCTTTGGAGGGAAATGGGAGGTGGCAAGCCCAACTTGCCAAGTGGTAAATCTAGACTGCCAGGTGGAAGGGGCAGTTATAGTGAGTCATTTAGTGTGCCTCACTTAACTGGGGTGATGTGGCTACAAGTGGAGTGCAATGTGGGATCTTGTCCTATGTGAAGGGACAAGGGAGACAAAATGGATGAGATGTGGCATGGGTGTTGGGAATCTGTCCCATGTGCAAAGACAGGGGGACAAGAGTGGGTAAGATGTGGCAAAGATGTTGGGTGAAGTGTCTAGGACACATGTCCAATGGGTAGACAGGGTATCCTAGGGTGATTTTCCAAATTAAGTAAATTAGGAAAATAGGATAATGTGTAGGATTTTATATCCCTAAGTTAGAACTTAGGCATATAATTTTATTATGCAGGATTTGATGGTGGGGTGGCAAATGTGGTTTTGAAGGTGTTGGATTTTAATTTCTACAATAATTACTTTTTTATTACAATAATATGTTGAAAAAGGAGTCATATTGGTCCCAAAAAACTTGGAAGATGTAGATTAAAGAAGATGATAGGAATACAAAATTCATTCATGCTTAAACAAAATATATATATATATATATATATATATATATATATATATATATATATATATATATATATATATATATATATATATATATATCTCATCAAAAATATTTTAACTCTAGATAGAAGAAATATCAAGGAAAAATAAGATATTAGAAAGGAAGCAATTTTTTATTTTTAAGGTATTCTATTAAATGTTGGGCAAGATAAGGAGAATCAAGGCAAGCATTTGCAAAAATTTCCATCAATTATCACATAGGGATAAAATGAAATCTTGACGAGGAAGATATTTTTGAAGGAGCTACGCGAGGTGATGTTCTCTTTTCACCTTAACAAGGCACTTAGCCCCAATTGATTTCTTGTAATTTTATTTTAAAAAAATTAAGATTTATTTTATATTGATATGTTGGTTGCAATTAAAGATGTTAGGAAAGTAATGTTATAATAAATGAGTTTAATACACCTTTATTGCACCAGTTTCTAAGAAATACAAGACAAAATATTTTAATAATATTATTTAATAAGCCTTTGAAATATGATTTATAAGTTCATTTCAAAAATCATGGCAAATAGATTGAAAAACATTCTAGATTGTGTTGTCGTGAAGGAATGAGGTGGGTTTGTTTATGGTAAATAGATTCTTGATGGTGTAATCATCACATAGGAGGCCACACATTCTTTTTATTCCATGAAAAAGTTATGAAATTAGACATGGACAAAGCATATGATAGGAGGCAATACATTTTAAATAAATATTTTTTTTATCAAGGTTGGTGTGCATGGATTCAATGTATGGCCTCATATAATCCTATGGACTTTACTAGCATGACCCACTATCTCCTTATCTATTTATTATTTTTATAGAGGCAATCTAAGAGCCTTATGAAATGCAAAAATTTAGGTATAAATCAAAGGTATTTAGGTTGCAACAAATAGTCCCTCGTCTATTCTGTTGATGATACTTTTCTTTTGGGTCACGCCTCATTTAGCAAAGCCATGGAGTTTAAATAAATATTATCATACTATGATAAGGTTGTTAGATAATTGGTTAGTACTATAAATCCATTATCTTTTTCATTAAAACTTCCCTAAATTTACAACGAATTATTATGGATATTTTAGGGTTCAAGGTTGGAAAATTTCCATCAATATGTTAGTGTTTCCTTTGTCTAATATAGGAAATAAGAAGGAGCTTTGGGACTCAACTTTAGAAGAATGAAATATTGTTTTGTAGGTTGAAAAATTAAGTTTTTAACTATGGTTGGAAGGCTATAACTCAAAAATACCATGTTGCAATCCATATCTATGTATATGATGCTACTTTCAATATTACCAATAAGTATAGCATCTAAATCTGATAAAAATCAAAGAAGTTTCCTTTGGAAGGATATAAGAAAAAATTTAGATATCCATTTTATAAGTGGGATAGGGTTTGCAAAGAAAATAATACGGGAGGAACAGGGTTGTGGAATCATAGAATTGTTATTCATTAAGGATAAAACTTGGCTAAAGATTATTTAAAGACCAAGGATATAGTTGTAAAAAGTGCTACTTCAAAAACATATAGGTTCTTTTGATGAAATAAATTCATTCAAGAAACCTACCCCACTTAGAGGATAACCAACATGGAACTTAATTTCATATCATTATAATTGATCAAGAAACTCATTAGACAATCAGTCAATGAGGGAGATTTTACAAAGTATTGATTTGATGCTTAGTTGAATCCTTCTACTCTTATTTATGATCCAAAATGGTCACCATTGGATCCAACATGTCTAGCATGTAAAGGTCTAAAGGTCAAATATTATTGTGAGCGATAAATTCAAATTGTGGAATTCTCTTACTAACTTGGTCGAAGGAGAGGAAGCCAAACAAATAGTAGATAAGCTTCAAAACTTTCTTTAACAATTCTAATTGTTTGTTTTTATGTGGAAGGATGAGTTGGTTTTAAATCATAAAAATATGGTCGATACTCCATCAATTTGGGATATGAGGATTTAGATAAATCATAATTTTCTACTCACAATTATCTCCTTTGGAATAATGTTTAGTCACTAGGGAATCTTCTTAAGGCTTCAATATTTCATTGGTAAATTGTCCAAAGCAAGATGTATATAGCAACTATTCTCCAAAGAAGAGAATATCATGGACCTTTCAATTGTGACCTTGTATGAGAAGGATATAGAAATATAAGATTGTTTATTTATTCATTATCCCTTTGCTTACTCCATTTGGGATCAATTTTTCAAAAAACATGAGAATATATGATGTGGAATAAAAGAATTTGAATTTTGCATTGAAGATCATGGACTTAAATAGGCATAAATTTACAACCAATTATCCTAATATTGAGCAACCAACCCCTTGGAAGTAGCAACCAATTCAAAAATTGGAAATATAAGAGCTTATACAAAGTATTATTTTAGAGATTGACTATTATCAATCCAACTAACCTATCTAGAAGACTTCTACCTAGTCCAATGTGAGCTCATAAAATCCATATTTTACAATTTATTCATGAAATTGAAAATTAAGACAATCATAATCCAAACTACTAAGCCTAACCTAAGGTTTTATTCAACCTAGGAACATAACCATCAACCTATCACTTGATTTCCTCATCATACCTCCCCATAAAATAAGCATTGGACTCTAATGCTTTTACAATAGTAGTGGACTTATTTGGAAGAACTCGAGCTGGATGAAGCAAAAGTTGTAAATCAGGTGTTGGATGGTCATTAGTGTTGATGATGTCAATAATGCCAAGAGGTGCCTTATATGGAAGATAGTGCTTGGTCATAACTTGATTTTCAACCTAAGAAAAAGCTTGAGGAAGTTTTTGAGGGTCGATGACCTGCTTAAGAAACAAAATTTTCCTCTGCAAGTTGAAGATCAATGCAGTATTTTGTCGCGGTATTCTTCTTGGAATGAGTGAGAAATATTTTCTCCTCATGATGTAATGTATATGTGTTTTTATGCATCACAGAGAGCCCTTTTATCATATTAATAGGATTTTCCAAGGATTATACCACAACAATCTATTGAAGTTACATCATAGGTGACTCGATCTACATAGTGTGGACCAAATACAAAGGAAACTGTGTAAGTTTTTGTAATCATGGATGAACCCTCATCCTTCCATCCAAGTGAGTATGTAAGAGAATGGGGTTTTATAGGAATCTTCAATCTATTGACTACGACTTTGGAAATCAAATTCTTTTGAGAGTAATTGTCAATGATACAATCCATAAAGTAATTGTGAGTTAGGTGGGCTCAAGTTACAAACAAATCTTCCCTAGTATCTTTTCACATATTTTGTGCTAACAATGTAAGATTGGGTAGCTTACCCTTGAGCTCATCATACCTTATATGTTCTCCCATAGCCCCAATGGGGCCATCATGTGGTTCCTTAGTTTGAGATTCTAGAATAAGATTCTTCTTCTTCCTAAAGCACTCATATTCCATATGTCCTCTTATTTTACAACGGTCACACAATTTCTTGCTATTGAAGGAAGAATAAGAGGCAAAAGAAGAATAATATGGTGAAGAGGGAGATAAATAAGAAGTCATTCATTTTTTATTATTGTTTTCATTGATTGGGCACTTTGGATGTGTTTGAATATCGAGATCCACCTAATTGAGCAGTAAACATTTCCTTTGCAAGTTGTGTGTAAATATACAACACATTCAAAGGTGTAGTTGGTGTATATTTCAACTCCCTATAAAGTGGTTCTTGCAATTCACTCTTGAATTTGGTGATTCATTTTGCAGTAGAGTTCTAAGTACCAATTAAAATCCTCAATTTGTTAAATTGGCCGAAGTATTCTTGGAAACTTATGTTGTATCCTTGCCTTAATTGAAGCCATCTAAATTAAATATCTTCTGCATAGTTTTAAGGATAAAAATCATCCTTCAATGCTTTCACCAAATCATCCCAAGTGTTAATGGGATCTTGATTTCCTTGGTGGTCCATAGCCAAAATTTTGGCAATACCTAAATTTTAATTAAGCAAATAAAACTTGCTCATCCTTAGGAATTTTACTATAAGCAAACCATGTGTCCATGTCAAGGATCCAACTATTTAGGACCTCAAGATCATGGGACCCATCATAAATTTTGACCTTGCATTTTGCTTGATAGCGATGGTCAGGGACCTAACTAGGGCCACTAGGGGTAGCAATATTTTGGACCTTATCAACCAAAAGGCTAACTATTGCAGATATTATGGCTATTTTCTCCACCAAATCAGAAGCCATTTGACCCTGAGTATAAGCTAGCACTAATTTTTACAAAGAAATTTAAAAGAGATTACAAAATAAGTGCTTATTGTCCAATTAATTACAAAGCCAAATTGGTTTTTATGCAATTTTACAATGCTAAGGTGGGCAAAAATTGAATTTAGCACAAAAAAATTCCCCTTTAAAAAAACATTATCCCTAATTGCCAAAATGAAAGACGAGATCCTTAAAAAAATCACAATTTGATTTTTAAATTTTGCAAAGATTAAAAATTCTGAATTTTCAAATTTTGCAAAAATTAAAATTTTTAAATTTTCAAATTTTGCAAAAATTAAATTTTTTGAATTTTCAAATTTTGCAAAACTTGGGAATTTGTCGTGATAGTCAACGAACTGTAGGTTGAATTCAACAAAGGGTAGAGTTATCAAATATTGGTAGATTCAACGTGCCAGGTGGCACACACAAGGGTAGTCAATGTAATGGGTAGTTGTTGATCAACCAACAAAAATAGGTTGATTAATTAGTGCACCTTTATGCTAATAGAGGCATGTGAAGCCTTTAACCCATACAATGTGGGATAAAGAACTTATTTCCATGGAGGAAATAAAGAACAACAAACTACCTTCTCAAAATATTCCACGTGTTGCTTCTCAGTTGGGTGAATAAGGAAACAATTGCATCAGTAAGGTTGTACCAAGTGTTAGGTATGAATTCATTGGTTTCAACCAATAGAATATCTCAGATTCAAAATTTTTGGTTCTCAAGCAAATAAGATCTAAAATCATCTCAAATTTAGTGCTTCAAGATCAGAGCTCTACAGGTTTTGTGCACCTTGATATAACTCAACAATAAATAATGAATGAATGATGACAATACTCAACAATGTGCTCAAAAATGAATGGCAATGTACTCTTCAATGGATGACAACAATGATCCACAATGATATCAACAATGTATGACAAATGATCTCTCAAATGGATGACAATAATGATCCACAATGATCTCAACAATGTATGAAAATTATCTCTCAAATGGATGACAACAATAATCCACAATGATCTCAACGATGTATGATAAATGATCTCTCAAATGGATGACAACAATGATCCACAATAATCTCAACAATGTATGACAAATGATCTCTCAAATGGAAACCTCTCCAAGAAATAACAATGAGGACTTCAACCAACCAAGGACAATCTCCACAAGTGATAGCAATAGGTTCTCAATAATATCTTCCTCATGCAACGTCAATAAGCTCTCAAGAAAAAAACACAACTCCCTCAAGCAAAGAGCTCTCAAATAGCCAAAAATGATCTCCTCAAATTAAATGCAAATGTATCCACAAGTGACTAGCAAATAATCTCCTCAATGGTCTCAAATAGTGGCAATGTACTCAACAAGTAACCAACAATAATATCCTCAAAGTAATAGCAAAAACCTCCTCAATAATGGCAATACTCTCAATGAACTCTACCAATGCAATTAAGAAACTCAAGCATCAATTTTATCCACAAAATTGATTTTCTAATCCAGCCATTTTCCTTCAATAGCCAAGGCACATTAATCAAGCAATTTGTCTTCAACTTCAAACCCTAACACATGTGCATGTCTTCTAACTCAAGGTAGCAATTAACTAGGTCTCAAGATCCTAGTTTAATTTCATAATTAAATCATGCACTAGGACATATAACAAATTCAACACTTTTCAAACTCATGACTCCTTAATTTCATTAACACATACAACAAGCCCCTATGCTTTTATTTTTAATTCCACACCTTATAACTCCACATAAAGCAATCACAAATATTTATTTCCACACCTTATATCTCCCTAATCACACACATGAATAACAAATATTTAATTCTACACCTAATAACTCCCTAAGCACATTAACACATACATCAAGCATTTATTTCCCTAAACTCCTTGTGACTCCCTAGTTATCACAAAAATAATTTTAATGTACCAAAACTTTGGTAATAAAAAATATTACCATGCGCTAGAGATAAATACCTTTATATGAAATTCGTTGCCTTTGTAACCTTCAAAATCATCTTTGCCAAAATTAATGTGCCTTCACACCTTCGTGGGAGTTGAACTTCGTTCCTCTCGCTTAGCATTGTGAAGCGCTTACCACATGGGTGCTATCCCACGTTGGGATTTTAATCCCAAACACCCAACTTTAACCTACGCTTAAATCTGAAACTCGATATTAATTTCTTAGCAAAACACTTTGCCCTTGGCGGGATTCGAATAGCAAATCTGCCTTGTGCAAAGTTCATGCGCTACCAACTGCGCTAAGGAGTCCTCCATGACGTCACTTTTCTACGCTGTTTACTTGACCTTGCTCTCAAATCAAAAGTTATTTATCCTTCTTTCTTTGCTGCTCCCCTTTCGATGACTCTCTCTCATGCACTATGTCTTCACCTTAGCCACACCCACGAAATAACCAAAGTTTTCTTTAATTTATATGCCTTTCCATGCCTTCGAATGACGTCAAAAAAAATTGATTTTTCACCCTAACCTTTGCACGTCGACGGATAATGTAATTCAACTTTAGACCTTAGAATTATTAAATAAAAAATTAATAATTCACCTTTTAACTTTGAATTGGGTTATCTCCTTCATTCTTTTGAATTTCACCATGAAACTTTTTGCTCGTAGGTTTTATTGGAAAACCTTTTCATCCATCATAATTTGGAGAAGTCTTATAATAGTGGTTTTAATTAAAAATCCTTTCCAATGGTTTTAATGAAAACTCTCTCCATTGGTTTTAATAAAAAACCTTTTCGTCAGTTTTAATAAGAACCCTTGTCGTTGGTTTTAATAAAAACCTTTACCATTGGTTTTAATAAAAACTATTAATATAATATTTAAAAAATTAAATATTATATGCCTCTTGTGCGAAAAAACCCTGTATATATCCTTGCTCTCCAAAATATCATAAATGATTATTTATGAAGTGCTTTTGCCACCAAAACACAATGTGATCCATGTGACATCAATGACAACACAAAATAACTAAAATTGCCAACAAATGTTGACCTCAATGTTGTTGTGGATGTTGTGCTACGACAGGTGAGAATGGGATTGAAAGTTTAGGCCCACCTGTGCTCCTTTATATATATATTAAATAAAGATAATACAAAAATTTAAAGCTTTCAAATGAAGGGACTAATTACAAAAATTTTGTTAGAAAAAATAGGAGGGTAGCAAATTTATTAGTAGCAAACAATTGATAATAACTTACATATAATCAATCAAAACTAGAGAGGAAAATATTCACCCAAATGCAAACACTAGTAGGAATTTTACCACTAGAGGGAAAAATGCAACGACAAATATATACCATCAAAGAGATCTAGTTTCGATCTCTATATTCGAACTCCATCAAGTTCTAAAACTGAAGAGCTTCTAAATAAGGATCTTCTTGGCTGAAAAATTACTGAAAGGGAAGTAGCATGAGGCAAAAAATAACCCAAAACATCCACAAGTCCTACGCTCTAATACCACTGATGTAGAACCAAAGAAGCTAAATTTTGCATTGAATATTAGGGGCTTAAATAGGCTCAAATTTACAATTGATTACCCTAATATTGAGAAACCAACCCCTTGGAAGAAGCAACCAATTCCCAAATTGGGAAGATAAGATATTATCCAAAGGCTTATTTTAGGGATTGACTATTATCAATCCAACTAACCTATCTAGAAGATTTCTGCCTAGTCCAACGTGAGCTCATAAAACCCATATTTTACAATTTATTCATAAAATTGAAAATTATGACAGTCTAATCCAAATGACTAAGCCTAACCTAAGGTTTTATTCAACCTAGGAACATAAACCTTAACCTATCACTTGATGTCCTCATCAATATATTGGGTAGCTTCATCAACATTCAAAGAGTTGGATAAATGTTGGATTAATTTTTCCAAAGCTCAAGCATTATGCATTTCATGGAGGATTGGTCCAACCATTATTTTTTTTAATTTATGGCTTGAAAGGAATAATAGATTTTTAAATAAATCTCAAAACCATGCACAAGTTTAGAATTATATAATTGCCTCTCTTGCAAAATTTTTATAGACGAAAGGAGGTTCTAGCCTCTTGGTTACAATATTTTAATATAAATGGAAGGATCACCTACGATAATGGAGTTAACATAAAGGATCTGCTTTGATCTATGGAAAAATAAAAATATTTGCAAAATGGGTTTATCAAAATTAATTTTGATGGTGTTTTGAAAGGAAATCCATAAAAAGGTAGTGGAGGTAGTGTTTTCAAAATTAGTAAGATAAAATTAACCTCCCTTACTCAAAATCACATGGAATTTTAACTAATAATAATGCAGAGGCTAGGGCACTTATTATACGGATCAAAATCATAATTAAAAAATATGGAAATATTTTCCAATTGAGGGGATTCACGAATTATCATTAATGCCAACAAAAATGGATATGGAGATTGGATAAATATAACATTAGTGTTGATGTTCATTGAAGGCAATCTCTTAAAAAATGTGAGCATATATATATATATAGAAGGAAACTAGGTAGCAGATATTAACCAATCATGATATTGATGTTAATCTTGGTGAAATTCAAATTTTAGAATATCATTGGTTGAGTGAGATTTCATCTCTTATTGAAAATGGTGTCAAAGAGTTGAATGTGAAAATATAGTAGTTTGATGAAGATGAAGATATGTGATAGAAATAAAAATGAAGAATATATTTAATTAAATGAAAAGCTAAATATGGTTTAATTGACCTGATAATAAATATAATGTTTTATTATTTTGATAGGAGTGGCCCCCAGTAGAAGCCATAAGGGTGGGGGACCCGAGTACAACCCATTGTTCTCCAACAAAAAAATTAAATTATATTGTATTACAAAATATGTAAGGTGTAGGTACACAATATGTTGTCTCCTTTGGAATTCATTGTCCCTAAACCTTAAGGATTAGATGGATTCTCTATTACTTATCTTATTCTTCTTGTTTCACATCATAAATATTATAATATAGACAAATATGAAGTGCTAAATTTTTTCATGATATTTGGTAGGTGTCATATTTCAACTGATTGATATAAAACAAATAATTTTATCATAGAGTATCATGGGAAATAATACAATCTATCTCTTTTTCATTGGGTTATATGGGATTGAAACAGGTCCCACATGTTTTAATTCATCACCACATAGTGGTATTACAACAAAGCTTGGATATTATCCATGTATCGTTTGGAAATATTCGAACCTAGGTCTTCTCCTTGAATATTGAGGAATCTTATCGATCAGGGTTATGCATAAGGGATAGTACCAAAAAAGTAATTATAAATTCAAGGTGAATCAACATGAATTGTGTATAAACTTTGGGGTGAACTTTTCAAAAAATTGCAAAAAATTTATCAAAATATGGTGAAGTTTTAAAAAAAAATTACATATAAATTATAAAAACTTTTGGGGGAAATTTTGACCTATTAAATTATCCTAAAAATTTATAAAAACACCACCATTACATCGGTCTCAAAAAGAGCTTTCCAACGAGTATAAATATGCCTATGTTTGGATACATGTTGATGCATAAAACTATGAAATTATTGTCAGTCACCTTGTGATAGTTACCACATGGCGACTGTCACATGATGATTGTCACAAGGCAACTATCACATGGCGACTGTCACATGACGACTATCACAAGGTGACTAATAATAATTTCATAGTTTTAGGCATTAATATATATCTAAACATAGGTATGTTTGTACTCATTGGAAACCTCTTTTCGAGACTAGTCTAATGGTGGTATTTTTATGAAGTTTCAATATGATTTATTATGTCAAAATATATCCCAAAATGACATTAATTCCTTACCACAAAATTTGGAGCATATTTTGACCTATTAAATCATCTTGGAACTTCATAAAAACACCACTATTAGATCAGGCTCGAAAAGATCTTTCCAACGAGTTCAAATATGCCTATGTTTGGATATATATTGATGCCTAAAAATGTGAAATTATTATCAATCACCTTATGACAGTCGCTTGTGTCAGTCACCTTGTGATAGTCACCAAATGGTGACTGTCACATGGTGGCTATCACATGGTGACTATCACAAGGTGATTGTCACATGGTGACTAACAATGATTTTGAGCCTGATTTAATGGTCGTGTTTTTATGAAGTTTCAAGATGATTTAATAGGTCAAAAGTGGCCCCAAATATGGTGGTAAGGAACTAATATCATTTTGAGATAGATTTTGACCTATTAAATCATATCTAAACTTCATAAGAACATCACCATAATATTGGGCTCAAAACGAGCATTCCAACGAGTACAAATATGCCTATGTTTGGCTATATATTTTTTTGATTGGTAGAAAGGGTGTTGAAAGGTCCTTGAACCTTGTACAAGAGAAATTACATGAATTCCAGCTCGACCGAGGTGGTCCAATAAAAGAAGATCAAAGAGCGAGCAAACCCCCACATGAGGAAAGGTGTCGTGAAATCGTGACCAAATTGGTGATGTCGTGAAATCGCGATAAGTTGCACCGTTGTTGCCAAGAGAAGAAAGGATGTCACGAAATCACGACAAGAAGCGCCATCGAAGCCGAAGGAGGGAAGAAGTCATAAAATCGTGACATGTTGCAAGGTTACTGCCAAAAGAGAGGAAGTGTCGCGATATCGCGACGTGTTTCTAGGTTGGAGCCGGAAGAGAAGAAAAGTCGTGAAATCGCGACATGAAGGAAAACTGCGACCGAAAAAAAAAGGTGTCACAAAATCGCGACAAGAAGTGAGACCGCTGCCGAAGAGAAGAGGTGTCACGAAATCACGACAAGAAGGAAGACCGCAGCCGAAGAAAAAAAGTGTCGCGATATCGTGACAATTATGGAAGACCGCTGCCAAAGAGAAAGGGTGTCGTGAAATCGCGACAAGATGGAAGACCGCTGTCGAAGAGAAAAAGTGTCGCGATATCACGACATTATGGAAGACCGCTGCCAAAGAGAAAAGGTGTCGTGATATCGCAACAAGATGGAAGACCGCAGTCGAAGAGAAAAAGTGTCGCGATATCGTGACAAGATGGAAGACCGCTGCCAAGGAGAAAAAGTGTTGCAATATCGCGACAATATGGAAGACCGTAGCTGAGGAGAAAAGGTGTCGTGATATCACGACATGATGCAAGGAAGAGAAAAAGTGTCGCGATATCGCGACAAGATGGAAGACCGCTGCCAAGGAGAAAAAGTGTCACGATATCGCGACAAAATGGAAGACCACAGCTGAAGAGAAAAAATGTCACGACATGATGCAAGAAAGTGCCTAAAGAGAAAAAGTGTCACGATATCACGACATATTGCAAAAACGCACCCGAAGAGAAAAAGTGTCGCGATATCGTGACAAGTTGCAAAAACGCATCCGAAGAGAAAAGGTGTCGCAATATCGTGACATGTTGCAAAATTACAGCCGAAGAGAAAAGGTGTCGCGATATCGTGACATGTTGTAAAAACGCAGCTGGAGAGAAAAGGTGTCTTGATATCGCGACAAGTTGAAAGACCGCTTCTGAAGGAGAAAAAAGTGTCACGATATCGCGACAAGTAGCAACCTCGCGGCCAGAGGAAAAAGGGATGTCGCGATATCGCGACATGCTGAAATTTTGCGACCAACGGTTGAAAGTGTCGCAATATCGTGACAAGTTGCCAAAACGTAGCCGAAGGGGGAGAAGAAGGAAGAAAGGATGCAAAAACTCGACCAGTTCCAAGAGCAAAAAAACCTGGTCCCCAGTTAACCACTCACATTGTGCAGGCATTGGAACTTGTAGACTTGTCCCTTAGGCCAATGGGAAAGGAGTCTCTCCAAACATGAATATCCATTTCGCCAACTCCCTTGTTAGTGAGCCAGTCCGCAGCTTTATTGCCTTCCCGGTACTGATGCTTAATGACTAGTTCTGGGTAAATGCCCATTAGTACCTTGCAATCTTGGAAGATAGAAACAAGGGCCCATGGAGGCATAGAAGTCCCATTGAGCCAGTTGATGCAGTGCAGTGAGTCTCCTTCTATGATAAATTTATTGATGGTCAAGCCTTCCAATAGAATCAAGCTTTGGAGCAGAGCCCAAGCCTCTGCCATATTGTTAGATTGAATTCCCAGGTTTTGAGCAAAGGCCAAAATAATTTCACCTTTGTGATTTCTGAGAATTCCTCCTCCGCCAGCCGCTCCTGGGTTGCCTTTGGCCGCACCATCAAAATTAAGCTTGTGCCACCCAGTAGGAGGTAAGACCCACTTGATGACAGACCTGTCAACAGAAGTACGGGGTGTGGCAGAGAAATTGGAAAGATTGAAAAGTTTTGTTAGGTCCGATTCAAGAGGCGAGGGGGGTTTGGAAGACGAGACAAGAGAGGCATTCTCCATAGCAAGGGCCAGGATTTTGGCAACAACAATCTTCATATCAGTGGCTTGGTTTTTGAAAATTTTGGCATTTCTCTCAAGCCAAATCTGCCACATGAAGATGTGAAGGCAAGCTTGCCACATGAATTTAAGTTGATTGTTCTTGAAAGGCCGGGGCCATTGTTGAAAAAGGATGGGAATGGAATGAGGGAGGGATACGGAGATGACGAAGGTGTTAAGAACCTGGTTGAGCACTGCAAGAGAGAAGGGACATTCTAGAAAAACATGTGAAGTTGACTCACAGGCATTTTTACATAGGATGCACCAATTGGGGATGAGTAACCCTCTGATTATCAAGTTGTCAGTGGTGAGGATTCTATTTTGGATGGCCAACCAACAGAAGAATTTGACCTTGGGAATGATCTTGGGAACCCAAACCTGATTAGATAATTCTTGACCATCATTGGGAGTTTCTTGAATGTAGTAGGCTAATTTAACAATGAAATTCCCTGAATCTTCAAGGTTCCAGACCATAGAATCATCTTTGTGAGAGCTGGGGATGATGCAAGTCCTTAGCAAGTTTTGTAACCGCCTGAGTGCCTCTGTGATATGCCTAGGCCCATTAAGAGCCAGGTGTTTCCATTTAGGTCTTGTGATACCTGGGTTAATGAAATGACACACCTTATCTCCAAAGGTGGCTTCGATGACCGTCTTGAGCACTACAAGATGAGGATCTTGGCTAAGAGGTTTGTCACGGATCCACGGGTCATCCCAGAAATGAATGGTCATTCCAGTTCCAAGACACCACCTTAAGCCTTCCATGATGGTCTTCCTTGTTTTGGTGATGCCATTCCAGAAATGAGATCCGCTAGGAAGGTTGTGCTCTCCAAGAAAGGGAACCTGATGGAGATAATTAGCTTTGATGATGTCAATCCAAGTGAAATTTTCATTGGTGGTAAGTCTCCAGGACTGCTTGGCAATGAGGGCAATTTTCATCCGCTTGATGTCCCTAAATCCGAGTCCTCCATCCTTTTTCTTGGAACAAACCCTATCCCAGGCAACAAGGGAAAATTTTTTCTTGTTTTCGTTTCTTGCCCAAAGGAATCTGCATTGAATTTGCTCGATTCTTTGGCAGATGTAAGCTGGAGATTTGAAGATAGATAAGAAAAAAATAGGAATACTTTGCAGGCAAGCCTAGACCAGAGTGGCTTTGGCTGCCTGACTGAGCATTGAACTTTTCCAACCTGCAAGTTTCTTGTTGAGGTGATCTAAAACAGGGTTCCACATAGTCGATACCGATTTGTCGTGGAAAAGCGGTAATCCAAGATAAGTAGTTGGAAGGCTCCCAATGATACACCCAAGGATCTCAGCAATACTGTTTTGCCTGTGGATGGGAGTATTGAGAAAGTATAGCTTGCTTTTGCGATAATTGACTTTCTGGCCAGCCGCCTCTTCATAAGAATCAAGAATGTTCTTAATGATTTTTGCTTCGGGAACATAAGAATAAGAGGATAGAATAGTATCATCCACAAACTGTTGATGGGAAATGGCATTGGTTGTTGAGGCTGGTTTGATCCCGGAGATGAGTCCACTGTTGCACGCAGCAGTAAGGGTTCTTCCAAGGGTTTCGGCCAAAATGATGAAGAGGAAGGGTGATAGAGGGTCCCCTTGACGGATGCCTTTGGAGCTTTGGAAAAATCCAGCAGGAGAACCATTGATAAGAACAGAGAACCAAGTAGTAGAGATACATTCACGAACCATCTTGTTCCTATGTTTGGATATATATTAATGTCTAAAATTGTGCAATTATTGTCAATCACCATGTGACAGTCGCCTTGTGACAGTCGCCATGTGGTGACTATCACAAGGTGACTGAAACAAGCAACTGTCACAAGGCGACTATCATATGGCAACTATCACATGGCAACTGTCATAATCGTTCATGTTAGTCGCCTTCTGTCAGTCATGTTGTGTTAGTCACTTGCTTTTTATCGTTCGCTATTGAATAAAATTAATATTTTAATTGTATGAGTGTCACTATTAGGGTTACCTATATATAATGGGGTAAAAGAGGTGAAGTGGGTAGGATAAATTTTTTTAATAATTTTAAGGCAAAAATCTTATGGTACTAGGGCGAATTTACCCTAAAAAAAATTGATCCTGTAATTTTCAAGTGAATGGGCCAACCTCGAGGGTCCCAAAATTAGCAAAATAAAAATTATGAAAATCCTAAAATTCGCTCTAAATTGCAAAATTCACCATTGTGCATAACCCTATAACCGATTGAGTTAATGACACTTGATAACACAATCTATCTCTCATATCTAAAATGATTTCTTATAAAAAACTATAGAAATATTTTTTCATCTGTGGGTGGTGCTTTATTGCATCTTTTATGTCTTGAAGATGATTTGTTATTTATGAACCTTTATCAACTTCATATGCATCCTCATCCATCCATATTACGTTTTACTCTCTTCCATGAAGTTTCTCATTATGTATCACTTGTAGATGTTCCTCATATTGATTAGGAACTTTATTTTGTATCATATGTGGTGTTTTTTAATTCTTATATAGATACACATCCCACAATACTTGCAATTATAACTTATTTTAAAATTGGTGTGGTGGAGGTTCTACATACAAGTAATTTATCTTGAGATGTAAATTTTGTACCTCTTGCATGATTTTTTTAATCTTAGCTTCATGAAATATTCTTTACCATTCTCCCTTACCACATAGGAGAGTCATCTTTATCAGGGTTATGCATAGGGGCGAATTTCACAATTTAGCACGAATATTCGGATTTCCATAATTTTAATTTTGTGAAATTTTGGGACCCTAGAGGTCGGCCCATTCGTCCAAAAAAAACAGGATCAATTTTTTTTAGGGTAAATACGCCCCAATACCATAAGGTTTCCCACATAATTTTCACCTTAAAATTATTTTTTAAAAAAATTATCCCACCCAATTCACCTCTTGTACCCTATTATATATAGGTAACCCTGACAATGACACTCATACAATTAAAACATTAATTTTCTCCGATAGCAAATGATACAAAGCAAGCAACTGACACAACATGACTGGAAAAAGATAACTAACACAGATGACTGGTAGAACATGACTGACAGTCACTTTCAAATAGTCACTCTCTGTCAGTCACCGTCTACCAGCCACCTTTTGCCAGTCACCATGTGGCGATTGGCAGAAGGTGATTGGCATAAGGCGACTAGCAAAAGGTGACTAACAATAATTTCATAGTTTTAGACATCAATATATATCCAAACATAGGCATATTTATACTCGTTGGAAATTTCTTTTTGAGACCAATCTAATGGTGGTGTTTTTATGAAGTTTTAAGATGATTTAATAGGTCAAAAGTGGTCCCAAATATGGTGGTGAGGAGGTAATTTTATTTTTGGGTAGATTTTGACCTATTAAATAATCTCAAAACTTCATAAAAACACCACCATTAGATCATGATCGAAATGAAATTTCTAATAAGTACAAATATGCCTATGTTTGGATTTATATTGATGCCTAAAATGTGAAATTATTGTCAATCACCCTCTTCCATTCGCCTTCTACTAGTCACCATGTGGTGACTAGTAGAGTGCAACTGGTAGAAGGTGACTGGTAGAGGGCGACTAGAATAAGGCGATTGACAATAATTTCATAGTTTTAGGCAACAATATATATATCCAAACATAGGCATATTTGTACTCGTTGGAAAGCTCTTTTTGAGCCCAATCTAATGGTGGTGTGTTTATGAAGTTTCAATACGATTTAATAGGTCAAAAGTGGTACCAAAGTTAGTGGTGAGAAGGTAATATCATTGTGAGGTAGCATTTGACCTATTAAATCATCTCAAAACTTCATAAAAACACCACCATAAGATCAGGATCAAAAAGTAATTTCCAATGAGTACAAATATGCCTATGTTTTGATTTATATTGATGCATAAAAATATGAAATTACTGTTAGTCACCCTTTGCCAATCATCCTCTACCAGTCGCCTTCTACTAGTCACCATATGGTGACTGGCATAAGGTGACTGGCAGAAGACGACTAGCATAAGGTGACTGGAATAAAGCGACTGTCAGAAGGCGACTGGCATAAGGCGACTGACATAAGGTGACTGGTAGAAAACGATTGACATAAGGTGACTAATAATAATTTTATAGTTTTAAAAATCAATATATATCCAAACATAGGCATATTTATACTTGTTACAAAGCTCTTTTTGATCCCAATATAATGGTGGTGTTTTTATGAAGTTTCAATATTGTTTAATAGGTCAAAAGTGGTTCCAAAGTTGGTAGTGAGGAGGTAATGTTATTGTGGAGTAGATTTTCACCTATTAAATCATCTCAAAACTTCATAAAAACATCATAATTATATCAAGCTCGAAAAGAGATTGCCAATGAGTACAAATATGCCTATGTTTGGATTTATATTGATGCTTAAAAATGTGAACTTATTATCAATAACCCTTTACCAGTCGCCCTCTGCCAATCGTCTTCTACCAGTCACCTTATGCCAGTTACCTTATGTCAGTCGCCTTCTGCCAGTCACCACATGGCGACTAGCAGAAGGCGACTGGCATAAGGTGACTAGCAAAAGGTGACTGGCATAAGGCGACTAGCAGAAGGCGATTGGTAGAAGGTAACTGATAATAATTTCATAGTTTTAGGCATTAATATATATCCAAACATAGGCATATTTATACTCGTTGGAAAGCTCTTTTTGAGCTTGATATAATGGTGGTGTTTTTATGAAGTTTTGAGATGATTTAATAGGTCAAAAGGACTCCAAAAAAATTTATAATTTATGTGCAAAATTTTTGAAAATTCACCATATTTTGATAAATTTTCTGCAAAATTTTGAAAAATTCACCTCGAAGTTTATACATGATTCACCTTGATTCACCCCAAATTTATAATTACTTTTTTGGTACTACCCCTTATGCATAACCCTGATATTTATCTTTTGTTGAGCCCCTTAATTACCTATTAATGAAAAATCTTCTAATTTATACTTTTCCTTTTCACGTGAGGTTTTGATCCTCAAAAGAAAAATAAATATAAAATCATTTTTATACTTATAATGTAAAATTTTGTCACACATAGCTCATTATAAGGTTTTGTAAATCTACTTTGCCCTAAAAATTGGCATTGTAATATGATACATATTTTGGGAGTTATATGTGACATAATAATCATAATGACATTTTTAGACTAATCATAAACATGTGTCAGTGATATCTTCATACCTAAATATTCAAATTTAGATAAACTAAGTTTGTTGAAAACATGTTGATGTCTATTCTTTAATAGAAAATATGTTATCTTAGTTTAATATTTCACCAAGTAATATTTTTATCCTAAAGAACTAAAACGTAACATAGATACTATTACTAATGTGCTTATAACCATCATAAATACACAAAATTGAAGTTATGTAAGGGAGATATAATAACCTATGCTTCCAAGAAATGGATTGCACTAACACTTGCAAACCTTAGGAAAGATAAATCACTCTTTCTCCAAGAGAGGTTCTAAAACACATATAATCTAATGATACATATGATTTATTACTTATAAATGAGATAAATTTCCTATGTACAAGCAAATATGCAACCAAACCATAGTGGAATTTTATTCATATTTTTTTAAAGTATAGTGGTTTTCACCTACCACCATTAACTAGGGTATTCTAATATATTGCTTCCACTATAAGTTAATAAACCAACTAGATTTAATGAACCTTGTGTATTAATTTACTTATAAGCTTTATATCAAAATCTACATCATATTATATTTCATTATAAAGTATATTATGTTTAGGTACACAACATGCCCTTCTTTTTAAAAAGCTTTATGCCTGGAGCTTGAAGACTGGATGGAAGCTCTATTATATGTCTTATTCTTCTTATTTTTCATTATTATATATTTTGTATTATATTTAAATATGATATGATAAATTTATCCATGATTTTCATTTGGTATCACCTTTGGCCTAATTGAAGTAAGGAATTTTCTCATAAAGAGTATAATGTAACATAATGTATCTCTTCTATATTTGAAATCTAGCTCTAAAAATTTATTATCTGAATTTTTATCATATAGTGTTGGGACTCTATTGCATTCTTCTCTGTATATTCAAGATGATATTCCATTTGTGAATCTTCATTGAATTCATGTGGATCCTCATCCATCAATATTACAAGTTTCTCACTTCCATGAAGTTTCTCATCCCATATCACTTTTGGATGTTCTTCATCTTGTTTGGGAACTTATCCTATATCATTTATAGTTGCTTTTAATTCTTATGCAAATATGAATCCTATACTAGCAATGTTTCTTTCTCCTAAAATTGGTATAGTGGAGAATCTATTTACAAGTTAATTTCCGTTAGGACACAATGTTTGCACTTCTTGCATGGGTATTTATCTTAGCTTCATGAAATACCACTTAAATTATTTCATAATCACATAGGGATAATCATCCTTCTCATTCTTTATCCCCATTGATTACCTATCAATGAAAAATATTTTGATTTAGTACTTGGAGATAACAATAAGTAAAAATATCAATGCAGTATTTTGTGGCCCAATGGAATGGAGCATGGTATTCTTCTTGGAATCAATGAGAAATATTTTCTCGTCATGATGTAATGTATATGTGTTTTTATGCATCATATAGAGTCCTTTTATCATATTTATAGGGTTTGCCAAGGATTATACCACAACAATCTATTGGAGTCACATCACAGGTGACTCGATCCACATAGTGTGGGCCAAATACAAAGGACACTGTGTAAGTTTCTGTAATCATGGAGGAGGAACCCTCATCCTTCCATCCAAGTGAGTATGGACGAGGATGGGGTTGTACAAGAAGTTGCAACCTATCGACTACAACTCTTGAAATCAAGTTCTTTTGAGAGTCATTGTCAATGATACAATCCACAAAGTAATTGTGAGTTAGGTGGGCTCATGTTACAAACAAATCTTCATGAGTATCTTCATACATATTTTGTGCTAACAAGGTAATATTGGGGAGCTTACCCTTGAGCTCATCATACCTTCTATGTTCTCCCGTAGCCTCAATGGGGCCATCATGTGGTTCTTTAGTTTGATATTCTAGAATAAGATTCTTCTTCTTCCTAAAGCACTCAGATTCCACATGTCCTCTTATTTTACAACGGTCACATAATTTCTTGCTATTGAAGGAAGAAGAAGATGCAAAAGAAGAAGAATATGGAGAAGAGGGAGAGAAAGAAGAAGTATTATTCATTTTCTATTATTGTTGTCATTGATTGGGCACTTTCGATGTGCTTGAAGATTGAGATCCACCTAATTGAGCAATAATCTTTTCCTTTGCAAGTTGTGTGTAAATATACACCACATTCAAAGTTGTAGTTGGTGTATATTTCAACTCCCTATAAAGTGGTTCTTGCAATCCACTCTTGAATTTGGTGATTAATTTTGCAATAGAGTTCTGAGTACCAATTAAAATCCTCAATTTGTTAAATTGGCCGATGTATTCTTGGACACTCATGTTGTATCCTTGCCTTAATTGAAGCCATATAAATTCAAGATCTTCTGCATAGTTTGAAGGATAAAAAGTATCCTTCAATGCTTTCACCAAATCATCCCAAGTGTCAATGGGATCTTGATTTCCTTGGCAGTCCATAACCAAAATTTTGGCAATACCTAAATTTTAATTTATCAAATAAAACTTGCTCATCCTTAGGAATTTTACTATAAGCAAACCATGTATCCATGTAAAGGATCCAACTATTTAGTACCTCAAGATAATGGGACCCATCATAAATTTTGACCTTGCATTTTGCTTGATAGTTATGGTCAGGGACCTGACTAGGGCCACTAGGGGTAGCAATATTTTTTAATTTTCAAATTTTACAAAAATTAAAATTTTTGAATTTTCAAATTTTGAAAAAATTAAAATTTTTGAATTTTCAAATTTTGCAAAACTAAGGAATTTGTCGTGCTAGTCAACAAATTGTAGGCTGAATTCAACAAAGGGTAGAGTTATCAAATATTAGTAGATTCAACGTGCCAGGTGGCACACACAAGGGTAGTCAATGCAATGGGTAGTTGTTGATCAACCAACAAAAATTGGTTGATTAAATTAGTGCACCTTTATGCTAATACAGTCTTGTGAAGCCTTTAACCCATACAATGTGGTATAAATAACTTATTCCCATGGAGGAAATAAAGAACAAAAAACCACCTTCTCAAAATATTCCATGTGTTGCTTCTCAGTTGGGTGAATAAGGAAATAATTGCATTAGTAAGTTTGTACCAAGTGTTAGGTATGAATTCATTGGTTACAACCAATAGAAGATCTCAAATTCAAAATTTGTGGTGCTAAAGTAGATAAGATCTAAAAGCATCTCAAATTTAGTGCTTCAGGATCGAAGCTCTACAGGGTTTGTGCACCTTGAGATATACAAACTATTGCAAAGGGGTTTTATAAACTATTGCAAGGATCGATATTTATGAACTATTGCACCTCAGGTACTATGCTCAAACAACATGACTCTATAGGATCTATGCAGGGACTAACCTCTTATTAGTCATGACATATAGGGAGCATCACTGCTTTAGGTAGTATGCATCGAGGGTCGAGCCGGTGACCTCCTATAATAGGTGGATATCAATCTGGATGGATGTTGAAGTACCAAGAAAGCACAGGTAGTGCCTATGTGCATCTATGACATAGGCCCAATGCATTCATTGAGGTTGATCTTGAAGAACACGAGCTTATACTGAGAGGGGGGTGAACAATATAGCGCCCACTTTTTTGCTTTCTTTCCAAACCAATATCAAGTAGTGTCCTCAATTGTAATAACCAAATATAGCAGTGTGCATTAATAACATAGATAACAATAGTAAGCAAGTGCACAAATCACCACACACAATTGAGACACAATATTTAACGTGGTTCCCCTAATGTGGGGTAGTCCACAAGATAATCTCCTTATAATATTTCACAAAGAAATATGGATCCTTATCCCAATATAAATGATTACTTTGATTTTCTAAAAGCTATGCTATCCTGATCTGCTTAGGTGGGCTCAACTGATCTGCTCATATAGCCTCTCCATTGATCTGGTCAGCTAGGCTATCCATTTATCTGCTCAACTAGGCTATCCACTGATCTGCTCAACTAGGCTATCCACTAATTTGCTCATCTAGGCAACTGGTGTTGATGTGTTTTCTATTTTTGTCCTATCTCTGTCACTGCTCATAAATCTGCCTTAATGCCTTCTCACAAGGCTCACACAATATTGCTCATATGTTGTCCCAAATATGTCCTCAAAGCCTTCACAAAAGGCTCAAACAATCTTGATCAAATGTTGTTCCAAATATGTCCTTAAAGCCTTCACAAAAGGCTCAAACAATCCTGCTCAAATGTTGTCCCAAATGATGAGCACCAAAAATGCTCATTTTATATACACGGTTAAGGAGAATTATCACTGGTTCAATTAGCATATGAGATGTATTTTATATAACTTATGCATATAATTGATAGAAAATCCGGTATTATGCTTGATTGGTGTTTTTAGTGGGAAATGTGTATAAATGCGGGTTTTATTACTAATATGGTGTTTTCCAGTCTACATCCACTTGGACCCGACATACTTACGCTTTCAGAGACTAAGGCATGAGAGCAGGTGCCTTCCTCTTCAAGGAAGGTGCCCAACAGAAGTATGTGCCTTCCTCTTCAAGGAAGGTACCAAGCAGAAGTAGGCGCCTTCCTCTTCAAGGAAGGCGCCCAACAGAAGTAGGCGCCTTCCTTATAAGGAAGGCGCCCCCAACAGAAGTAGGCGCCTTCCTTATAAGGAAGGTGCCCCCAATAGAAGTAGGCGCCTTCCTTATAAGGAAGGTGCCCCCAATAGAAGTAGGCGCCTTCCTTATAAGGAAGGCGCCCAACAAAAGTAGGCGCCTTCCTCATACGGAAGGCGCCTCCATGCCTTCATACTTTGCAAGATTTACCAAGTCAACTTTGACTGGTTGACCAAGGACTATGGAGGAGGTTGCACGTGAAGACAAAGGAGATCTATTTTAATCATGCATTTATTAAATAGAATAAAGTGTTTGTTATTATTATCAACCGATTGGCCGGTTGACCTTGTAAAGCTCTTAAAGCATATTATTATTTTTAGGATGCATTAGTTTAGGATTTGTTGTTACGTACACCTAAGGATGTTTATATTTATCCTTCTGGTGAATGAACATACTTTAAAATAGAAGAATAAAATATGTGTAGAATCAATTGTAACTAAATCACATCACGTGATTAAAATAGACTGATTTGTTATTGTAATGAGATCTGGTTGCGCTTTATATAAAGATACGTAGGCCAGATGAACAAAGGGGGATGAATGATTAATTTTACACAGAACTTATTTTATTTTATTGTTTAATTAATTAAGAGTGCAACTCCTCTTATTCGAGCAAGCTCTACGTAGCTAGTCGGGCGGACTATCTGTGGGAGCTTGGGCCCACTCCCTGCGGTAGTCCTCCCCTGTTTAATTTGTGCATTTGCTTTCTGTAGATTAGTTTACTCGCTTTATTTAATTTCAGTTGTGTGTGTTTATTTCCTCGCATTTTATTTCCACATTTTATTTCCAGCACTTTACTTTTTGTTTATAATTTATTTATTTCATTTCCCGCACTTAGTTTATTTGGTTTGGCTGGAATCCAATTACACAAACCTCCCCACCAAACTAAATAAGGTACAACCAGATTTGTTCCCCAAAACTGTAGGCATATACTGTGCGTGACACTCATAAGTTTATGGACTTACCGGATTGATAATTTATGGAAGAGAAATGAATGTTTTTCGGGACGTGAATTTCTGCTCACCATTTTGGCGCCGTTGCCGGGGAGTGTCTAAACTGTAGTGTTCTGATTTACAGGTCAGATAAAAAGCCTATTTAAAATTACCTGTAGATATTTTACCTGAGAAGTGTGAGTCCACCGTGGGCCTTTTTATAAGGCCAAAAATAGTTGTCGGCACAATCAGAGCTAAATTCCATTGGCAACTGTTTGCATTTTATAGCTTCTCAGGTAAACGTGGGAATGAACCTGATGTACCAAATTAAGTGTAGAAGTAGGAATAAAACGTGTTGTTGAAAAAAATTAGAAAAAATCTGGCATTGAAGGATTTCCATCATGTTCTAAATGGTTCCAAGAAATCAAAATAAATAAGCACAACCCAAGTCTGATTGAAAATTTTTAGGGACGTGTTTTTATACAGAAACCATTGAAAAATTGTGCCTCTAGAAGCTTGGTTTTAAATTAAAAAATTTTACAGGCTTGAAATTTTTGCAACGTATTGGTAAATGTTTTTTATGATGAAATTAATAATGCAGGGAAAATGACAGAGCATAATTTAAAGAGAACGCCTTGTTATGGAGTATGCTCTTCACTTGCACTTAAGGCGACCTGGTGAATCAGAAACTAGCATGTGTTTTTAACAGACTGCTATGCCATGTTTTCTTCACGTTGCTAGCTCGCGGATAGTCATTGGCTGGCTTGCACACTTTGCCATTACGTTGAAAGAAGTTTGGTTGCGAGGCCATGAAGGAAAATACTCTTCTCATGCTACAACATATCAGACTAGTTGAAAAAAAAAGGATTTCGAGAAGACTAGTTCAGATGTAGGCATGGGGGAGACCCCACCTTCATCAATGCCGCCAACAGCACAATGAACGCTATTTATAGTGTTCGTGAAAAAAAAAAAAAAAAGAGAGAAAAAATAAATCATCTACTGAAAAGGCTCCAAGTTAATGAGCAAATCAAAAACAGAGTTTTATTTTGTTGCTTGTTGAAAGAGAGTATCCTCTTTCCCGAGGACCATCTTGGTCCAGAAGGGAAATGAGAAATCTCCAACCGGTAGCTAAATAAAATAGGGAAAGAGCTTGGAGGAGATCAGATTTCAAATGTCTGCACAAAGGCCACATGGTGCTTGAGCACAAAAAAAAAATGTGTGAATGGAGCTCAAGGTGGCTAGAAAAATAATAGCACATAAATCTCATCGAGGCATTTTATGAAGGCGTCACACTTGAACACCCGACACATGTTGTAGATTATGGAAAATATTTGTTTTTATCCTCACTTTGAGAAATAGAGGATCGTAGGGCCACTCTAACTCCACCTGCGATGTAAATAATTCAAAGTGGGAGATTATTCAGATGCACATGTGTCGGGATTGTGTAAAGATTACTTAATTGAAAAAGTGATGCGTTCAGGGGCACACGATGAGAAAATAGTGCACGAAGATTAATCCCTGCAATGCATACGGAGAGTCCAATACTTTGGATATGCATTAGAGCAGGATTAACATTTTTTTATGTGCTAATTGAGGAGGAGCTTGGTGTTTCAAAAATGTGAGTTGTTGGTTGTCATAAAATCCTTTCATAATGGTACATGGAATGTAACTTTCACACAGTAGGCTGCGTAGTTACCCGACTCACACAGCCTCCACTTTTGAATGCACAGTACCAACATTACAGTTTTTATGGTAGCATTCTCATTCTGTTAAAATATGTGAAAAAAATATACAAAAGAGAGGCAGAGTCTCACTATGGTGGAAGATAACATCAACTTTGAGAGGATCCAAAACCATGGAGAAATCTGCTTTTCACAAAAAGTGTGAGGGCAAAGATGTTTCAATACATGGCACATTTTGCCAAATTCTTAGGATGGATCATTGACAAACCTCCAGATGTGAAAATCACCAGCTCAAATGGTTGAAGTTGACATTCTGTTCTTTGATGCAGATGATGAAAAAAAAATGATAATCCAAGATCTGTTCTGGTCAAGGCAGAATAGACCCAAAAAAAAAAAACACAAAGAAAAAAATTAGTTAGAATTTTATTTTAATGCCTTTAGTTTAGATTTTTCTTTTATGTTTTGCAGGACAACATGAAGTGCGATGTAGACAAATAAGGAGGTGTCTGTGAAGATTTTGTGAATTGAGATTTATACATGGAGTTCGTAATAACACTATACGAACTATCTCGTGTACCTAATCATGTAGCATCCAATCTAGCAGGTGAAAGCTAGCAGAGTTTTACCTTGGCAACATTAGCACCTGAAGATAGGCTAAGTAACCCTGATCAAGCGAAAGGCTTCCAGTCCAAGGTGCTTGTGAAACTTTGGGAAAGTTTTGCTGCAAGGTGTGTGACTGTTACAACCTGAGTAAATGATGAGCGGAGTCAAAGATGCTACACCACGTACAAGAGAAGAGTGTCGAGACAATGTTCGAGTAACGGTCAACGAGCTCCATTAACAATCACCTCACATTTGCGAGAGTGGATCAGACATCGGCATGGGGGAAACCCCATACCATACCAGTAGCTGGGACGAATGCTCAATCATTCGTTTATCAAAAAAAAAAAAAAAAAGAAAAAAAAAAGAGGAAGAAAAAAAGGGAGGATGCGTGAAAAAAAAAAATGAAGTGAAAGATGCCTTGTTTATCAAGAAGGTGCCTTCCGCATGAAGAAGGCACCATACATTGGAGGCGCCTTCCATAGGAAGAAGGCACCATACATTAGAGGCGCCTTCCGCATCAAGAAGGTGCCATACATTGGAGGCGCCTTCCGCATCAAGAAGGCACCATACATTGAAGGCGCCTTCCACACAAAAAAAAATTGAAAGACGCCTTGTTCATCAAGAAGGTGCCTTCCGCATGAAGAAGGCACCATACATTGGAGGCGCCTTCCGCATCAATAAGGTGCCATACATTGAAGGCACCTTCCACAACAAGAAGGTGCCTTCCACAGAAAGCAGGTGCCTTGACATCTAGGGTGCCTTGATCCATTTCCCGCACCTAGGTGGTTCGATGGCACAAAGAAAAAAAAAAAGACAAAAAGTGACGAGGCACCTTGATGGCATATAGTAAAGGTGCCTTGATAAAAAAAAAAAAATGTGAATCCTCCCCAATGAAAAAAAAAATGCATAGAACATGTCCTGCTTAGCATAAAAATTTGCTTTCTTATTGCTTTGCAGGGAATCATGAACCGAATGCAAGCTGTAGGCATCCTGAGAGCCAGGGCCTAATAGGCATGGAGTCATGACCCCTATTTTCTTTCTTTATTATTGTTTTGCAGGGAATCATGAACCGAATGCAACTAGGCATCCTAAGAGCAGGGCCAAGGCACAGTCATGACCCCTGTTTTCTTGTTTTTGTGTGTATAGTTTCACAGGACATGGCCGTGAACACAATCTATAGGCAGAGCCGGCTTAAACTAGGCCTAACAGATGTGACATCTTGTGCCTTGCAATTAGGAGTGTGGTAAAGCGGAAAAGACACTTACTTCCCACTAGGAAGAGAGTGCCTACAATCAGCCCAATACAGTAGTGCCTTTTTCCATTTGGAGGAAGGTACCAATAAGCAATGTTCTTCTCCTTTGATGGAGGTTCCTGTTGCTCAGTGTGGGACCTGATGTTCGGAGGGTTGTAGACCTGTTGTACAGAGGGACCTGACACTGGTGACAAGGGCATCACCAATTTAAGTGGGGGAAGATGCGGGTGAACCAGAACCTCCCGTAATAAAAAAAAAAACTTATGTTGTTAGACTCCCAATTGAAATGCAAATTAGAAACAAAGCTTGTACGGGAACACCAACAGAAGAAGGCTCAACCTAAAAAAAAAAAAAAGGGGAGTTCGGAAGGTTGTTGTCATGAGGACGTGACAATTTTTAGACATGGGGGGAAAGACACCTTATTGTCGGCGCCTAACTTACTCCTATGAAAAAAAAAAAACCCTTTTGTTGAAATAGCTCCACGATGAAATGCAAATCAGAAGCAAAGTTTTATTTTTGCTGCCCATTGGAAGAGAGTATCCTCTTTCCCGAGGACTAGCCTGGTCCCGAAGGGAAATGAGAAACCTCCAACTGGTAGCTAAATAAAATGGGGGAGGAGTTTGAAAAAAATAGATGTCAAATATCTGTTTCCTTTGGAATCAACGCATGGTAAGTAGGCACCTTCCTCTTCAAGGAAGGTGCCAGAAGAAGGTAGGCGCCTTCCTCTTCCAAGAAGGCACCAAGAAAATATAAGCGCCTTCCTTTTCCAGGAAGGCGCCAATAGAAGGCCAGTGCCTTCCTCTTCCAGGAAGGCACCAAAATAATGCAAGCACCTTCCTCTCACCAGAAGGTGCCCAGAAGGCACCAAAACCATAAAGCCAGGAAGGCACCAAGCACAGGAAGGTGCCACGGAAGGCACCCATAGGAAGGCACCACAGGAAGGCCGATAGGAAGGTGCCACAGGAAGGCACCAACAGGAAGGCACCACAGGAAGGTGCCACTAGAAGGCAAGCGCCTTCCTCTCATAGGAAGGCGCCACTAGAAGGCAAGCGCCTTCCTCATAGGGAAGGCACCCTTATTCTTCGCCCGTTGACTAGACAAGCACGACGTGGGCAACAAAAATTGGTGCAATTCCAACTCTACGTCATGTAGGTTAATTTGGGGATCGCACCAACGTATGAGAACATCCTACCAATGCCAGCACATACAACACATACATCTCAAGCAATGCACCTGACAGATGTCATGAATGATGAAAGAAATATTGTTTTTCCTCACTCCAGAAAACAAAGGAATGCAGTGTTGTTCCAATTATGCATGCAAAAGAAATAATTCAGAGGGGAGATCATTTTGGATGCACACGTGTCAGAGGATGAAAAAAAAAGGGAGAGAGTCAAGATCTGTTATGTTCATGGCAGAACAGATAAAGATACATATAAATAAATAAATAAAATCTCCAAGAGCACCAACGTGAAGACGTCTCACACCACCAACATCATATATATCAGATTCTATGAAATTCACCCGGGTATGTACTGATTTTCTTGTTAATTATGTGTATAGTTATTTTAAAATCATTTCTATGCTAATACCGATCAACGCCTCCATAGTTTTTCAAAATCTCCCATTAGAATTCAAACACATGATGTGCCTTGAAAAAAAATATAATTGAAAAAAAAAGGAGAGGCTATGGCATCTACATGAATAAATTTGGCATCATTTTCATTGTCGCCTCCTGACAATGGTAGTCATCTTGAGAGAACACATATAAATGATGCTACTCTCTACCACAAAGGAGGTTCTAGAGATGCCAAATATGTTTCAGATGTGGGTAAAAGTAGTAGCTGGTGATTGCACTTGTTTTAAACAAATTTGGTCTCACCAAATCTGACTAATGTGCAACACTGGAAAATGCCAACATTAGTGCAGTGGTAATTTGCCCTAAACAGTGTGGTCACGATTTAACTATTTATCCGCAATGATTAGTCAGGATGTGTTTCTGACTTCTGCTGGTGCCGCATCGCTCTATGGATGAAGAATAGCAACACTCAATGAAAAAAAACACAGTGTTGAATAAAAAAATAGTACTGAGAAAAAAATAGTAGTGCTGAATGGAAAAAATAGCAGCACTCAGCGACAGAGAAACAGAGATGTTGAAGGCCATTAAAATAAAAAAAAAAGAGGAAAAATATATATATCCCAAGGGTTGTTGTCACGAAGACATGACAAACTTTTTGGCATGGTCAACTAGCGAGAGGGATAACTTCACCTTTTGGTGCCACGAGGGCGTGGCACATGTTAGGCATGGGGGGATGATGAGCACCAAAAATGCTCATTTTATATACACGGTTAAGGAGAATTATCACTGGTTCAATTAGCATATGAGATGTATTTTATATAACTTATGCATATAATTGATAGAAAATCCGGTATTATGCTTGATTGGTGTTTTTAGTGGGAAATGTGTATAAATGCAGGTTTTATTACTAATATGGTGTTTTCCAGTCTACATCCACTTGGACCTGACATACTTCTGCTTTCAGAGACTAAGGCATGAGAGCAGGTGCCTTCCTCTTCAAGGAAGGTGCCCAACAGAAGTATGTGCCTTCCTCTTCAAGGAAGGTACCAAGCAGAAGTAGGCGCCTTCCTCTTCAAGGAAGGCGCCCAACAAAAGTAGGCGCCTTCCTTATAAGGAAGGCACCCAATAGAAGTAGGCGCCTTCCTTATAAGGAAGGCACCCCAATAGAGTAGGCGCCTTCCTTATAAGGAAGGCGCCCAACAAAAGTAGGCGCCTTCCTCATATGGAAGGCGCCTCCATGCCTTCATACTTTGCAAGATTTACCAAGTCAACTTTGACTGGTTGACCAAGGACTATGGAGGAGGTTGCACGTGAAGACAAAGGAGATCTATTTTAATCATGCATTTATTAAATAGAATAAAGTGTTTGTTATTATTATCAACCGATTGGCCGGTTGACCTTGTAAAGCTCTTAAAGCATATTATTATTTTTAGGATGCATTAGTTTAGGATTTGTTGTTACGTACACCTAAGGATGTTTATATTTATCCTTCTGGTGAATGAACATACTTTAAAATAGAAGAATAAAATATGTGTAGAATCAATTGTAACTAAATCACATCACGTGATTAAAATAGACCGATTTGTTATTGTAATGAGATCTGGTTGCGCTTTATATAAAGACGCAGGCCAGATGAACAAGGGGAGATGAATGATTAATTTTACACAGAACTTATTTTATTTTATTGTTTAATT
This sequence comes from Wollemia nobilis, assembly GCA_028583015.1. Lineage (NCBI taxonomy): Eukaryota > Viridiplantae > Streptophyta > Pinopsida > Araucariales > Araucariaceae > Wollemia > Wollemia nobilis. The sequence goes on from JAQPPZ010016936.1 coordinate 1,143,425, forward strand.
AATTAAGAGTGCAACTCCTCTTATTCGAGCAAGCTCTACGTAGCTAGCCGGGCGGACTATCTGCGGGAGCTTGGGCCCACTCCCTGCAATAGTCCTCCCCTATTTAATTTGTGCATTTGCTTTCTGTAGATTAGTTTACTGCTTTATTTAATTTCAGTTGTGTGTGTTTATTTCCTCGCATTTTATTTCCACATTTTATTTCCAGCACTTTACTTTTTGTTTATAATTTATTTATTTCATTTCCCGCACTTAGTTTATTTGGTTTGGTTGGAATCCAATTACACAAACCTCCCCACCAAACTAAATAAGGTACAACCAGATTTGTTCCCCAACACTGCAGGCATATACTATGCGTGACACTCATAAGTTTACGGACTTACCGGATTGATAATTTATGGAAGAGAAATGAATGTTTTTTGGGACATGAATTTCTGCTCACCACAAAATATATCCACAAATTTTTCCAAAAAGACTTCTCAAAGTTTCAACCAATCATGCACAAAAGTTGTCTCAAATCTGTCTAGAAATTTGTCCCAAAACCCTTCCCAAAGGCTCAACCAATGACTCTCAAGTAGCACTCAAATCTCAACCACAAATCAACAAAGGCAAGGCTCAATGATGAACTCAACAATGGATAACAAATAAATGACGATAATACTAAACAATGTGCTCAACAATGAATGGCAATGTACTCTTAAATGGATGACAACAATGATCCATAATGATCTCAACAATGTATGACAAATGATCTCTCAAATGGATGACAACAATGATCCACAATGATCTCAACAATGTATGACAAATGATCTCTCAAATGGATGACAACAATGATCTATATTGATCTAAACAATGTATAAAAAATGATCTCTAAAATGGATGACAACAATGCTCAACAATGTACATTCAAATGGATGACAATAATGCTCAAAAAGGTACTCTCAAATGGATGACAAATTATCTCTCAAATGGAAACCTCTCCAAGAAATAACAATGAGGACTTCTCCACAAGTGATAGCAATAGGTTATCAATAATATCTTCCTCATGCAATGTCAATAAGCTCTCAATAAACAAGAACAACTCCCTCAAGCAAAGAGCTCTCAAATAGCCAAAAATGATCTCCTCAAATTAAATGGAAATGTATCCACAAGTGACTAGCAAATGATCTCCTCAATGGTCTCAAATAGTGGCAATGTACTCAAAAAGTAACCGAAAATAATCTCCTCAAAGCAATAGCAAAAACCTCCTCAATAATGACAATACTCTCAATGAACTCTACCAATGCAATTAAGAAACTCAAGCATCAATTTTATCCACAAAATTTATTTTCTAATCCAGCCAATTTCGTTCAATAGCCAAGGCACATTAATCAAGCAATTTGTCTTCAACTTCAAATCATAACACATGTGTATGTATTCTAACTCAAGGTAGCAATTAACTAGGTCTCAAGATCCTAGTTTAATTTCATAATTAAATCATGCACTAGGACATATAACAATTTCAACACTTTTCAACGTTATGACTCCCTAATCTCATTAACACATACAACAAGCACCTATGCTTTTATTTTTAATTCCATACCTTATAACTCCACATAAAGCAATTACAAATATTTATTTCCACACCTTATATCTCCCTAATCACACACAACAATAACAAATATTTAATTCTACACCTTATAACTCCCTAAGCACATTAACACATACAACAAACATTTATTTACCTAAACTCCTTATGACTCCCTAGTTATCACATAAATAATTTTAATGCACCAAAACTTTGGTAATAACAAATATTACCATGCGCTAGAGATAAATACCTTTATATGAAATTCGCTGCCTTCGTAACCTTCGAAATCATCTTTGCCAAAATTAATGCGCCTTCACACCTTCGTGGGAGTCGAACTTCATTCCTCTCGCTTAGCATTGTGAAACACTTACCATGTGCTCGCTAGCCCACGTTGAGATTTTAATCCCAAACACCCAACTATAACCTGCGCTCAAATATGAAACTCGATTTTACTTTCTTAGCAAAACACTTTGCCCTTGGCGAGATTCGCACATCGAACCTGCCTTGTGCAAAGTTCATGCGCTACCAACTGCACTAAGGAGTCCTCTGTGATGTCACTTTCCCGTGCTTTTTACTTGACCTTGCTCTCAAATCAAAAGTTATTTATCCTTCTTTCTTCACTGCTCTCCTTTTGATGACTCTCTCTCTCATGCGCTATGTCTTCACCTTAGCCACACCCATGAAACAACCAATTTTTTCTTTAATTTATGTCTTTCCATGCCTTCGAAGGACGTCGATAAAATTTGATTTTTCACCCTAACATTTACACGTCGGTGGATAATGTAATTCAACTTTAGACCTTATAATTATTAAATAAAAATTTAATAATTCACCTTTTAACTTTGAATTGGGATATCTCCTTCATTCTTTTGAATTTCGCCATGAAAATTTTTGCACCTAGGTTTTATTGGAAAACCTTTTCATACATAATAATTTGGAGAAGTCTTAGCATAGTGGTTTTAATAAAAAACCCTTTCCAATGGTTTTAATGAAAACCCTTTTCGTTGGTTTTAATAAGAACCTTTTCGTCAGTTTTAATAAAAACCCTTGCCGTTGGTTTTAAAAAACCCTTACTATTGGTTTTAATAAAAACCATTAATATAATATTTAAAAGTTAAATATTATATGCCTCTTGTGCCACAAAACCCTATATATATATCCTTGCTCTCCAAAATATCATAAATGATTATTTATAAAGTGCTTTTTCCACCAAAACTCAATGTGATCCATGTGACATCAATGACAATACAAAATAACTCAAATTGCCAGCAGATGTTGACTTCAATGTTGTTGTGGATGTTGTGCTTTGGCAGGTGAGAATGGGCCTGAAATTTTAGGCCCACGTGTGCTCCTTTTATATATATATATATATATATATATATATATATATATATATATAATACAAAAATTTAAAGCTTTCAAATGAAGGGACTAATTACAAAAAAAATGTTAGAAAAAATAGAAGGGTAGCAAATTTATTAGTAGCAAACAATTGATAATAACTTACATATAATTAATCAAAACTAAAGAGGAAAATCTTCACCCAAATGCAAACACCAATAGGAATTTTGCCACTAGAGGGAAAAATGCAACGAAAAATATATACCATCAAAGAGATATAGTTTCAATCTCTATCTTCGAACTCCATCAAGTTCTAAAACTGAAGAGCTTCTAAATAAGGATCTTCTTGGCTGAAAATTACCCAAAGCAAAGCAGCATGAGGCAAAAAATAACCCAAAACCTCTACAAATCCTACGCTCTAATACCACTGATGTGGAATCAAAGAAGCTGAATTTTGCATTGAAGATTGGGGGCTTAAATAAGCTCAATTTTACAACCGATTACCCTAAGATTGAGCAACCAACACCTTGGAAGGAGAAACCAATTCCCAAATTGGCAATATAAGATATTATCCAAAGCATTATTTTAGAGATTGACTATTATCAATCCAACTAACCTATCTAGAATACTTCTACCTAGTCTAGCGTAATCTCATAAAACCCACATTTTACAATTTATTCATGAAATCAAAAATTAAGACTAAGTCTAATCCAAATTACTAAGCCTAACCTAAGGTTTTATTCAACCTAGGAACATAACCCTTAACCTATCACTTGATTTCCTCATCAATATATTGGGTAGCTTCATCAACATTCAAAGAGTTGGATAAATGTTGGATTAATTGTTTTAAATCTCAAGCATTATGCATTTCATGGAGGATTGATCCAACCATTATTTTTTTTTAATTTATGGCTCGAAAGGAATAATAGTTTTTTAAATAAATCTCAAAACCATGCACAAGTTGGTGTACACAAAAATTTTGGCCCTAAAAAAAAAAAAAAAAAATGGCAGATTTTGGAGGCAACAAGTTGTGACGGATGGAGCAGCAATGAGGAGGAGCGAGAGGTCTAGGGGCATCAAACCCTAGGTGTGGGACTTCAGAGGGTAGATCAGCAGATGTGGCAGGTGGGGACTCTGGCGAGATAGCGAGCCCCCGGGCGAGAGGATGTGGACAAGGAAGTTCTATTGGAACCGGTCCAAGGGCGTTGGGCGGATGCGGTTGAAGATTTCTCTGAGGGGGACCAGGACTCTATGCGTCAGGATCAAAGGAAGACCCAAGAAGGAGACAAAGAGAAACCTGGCAACTGGAGACCTTCATATCTTAATGCTCTTCGCGGTAAGCAAAAATTATCCGACTCTTGTTTTAATCTAAAATCTGTCAATGGTAGGTTGCACGTCCCAGATTCCTTAGCTCAGCATGTGGCTATGGAGGGCAGAACATCTTTGGTGGCTAAATTTATGGGGGTGAGGCCAGACATGGAAGTCATAAGGAGATGGGCCATCCAAAAATGGCAGCCAAGGGCCGGTATGATGATTAAGGCTTTACCCAAGAGTTTTCTTTTGGTGACATTTCAATGTGAACAGGACATGGAAAGGACTCTCCAAGGAGGTCCTTGGTTTTTTGGGAAAAGGGGCTTGTATCTGAAGCGTTGGTCCCCCGATTTCAACCCCCAGACTCAGGTGTTGGATTTGGCTCCTATTTGGGTTAAGATGCCAGGATTACCTCTGCTTTTCTGGAACGAACAAATATTGGCTGGGATAGCTACAGAGATTGGAGAACTAATAGCTATTGATCCTGCAACCTTGAGCAAAACAAGACTCTTGTCTGCTCGCATGTGTGTTTTGGCGGACTCGAGTAAAGAGCTCCCTAAATCCATTATTTAGTCGTCTATGTTTGGCCTTCATACTCGGGTATTTGAATATGAAAATATGTCTTTTAAGTGTAGTGTTTGTGGGAAGGTAGGGCACCAGGGTATCCATCGCATTTCCAAGAACCAACCCCCACTCCAAAATACTGATCCTCAAACCCAGAATAATATCCCTCCCCCGCAGATCTCCATTCCTACCCAACCTGGTCCTCAAGGACGTGGAGCTCGAAATCTGAATATCAGAGACCCTGTTCGCCCTATTGTAAGCAAGAGGCAACGTTTTAACCCTCCTCCCAAAAATTCCTATGCCCCAAAACCCTCTCACGGGGGAGCTGGTCCCTTTGATGGGAACCCTCAAGCTCAACTCTGCTCCTAAGATGATACGACAAGCCTCGAGCCAAATCACAAAGGAAAGAACCCCATAGATCAACGCCCGGGGGAAAGTAAGTTTGATTGGGTGATACGGGAGGCCTATGGAGGCTCGGTGGAAGTGGTCCCATGTACTGCAGAGGAATTTATGGGAAGAAATTCCAAGGAGATCAACATCCCAATGGAGAATAGTTTTGATGCATTAAATCATTTGAAGGGAGATCAGATGGACATCCAAGAAGTGGAATCTGAGGTAGAGGAGACTCAAGAGAAGGATTTAGAGGAGAAAAATCGAAGGAAGGAGCAGGAAACTAATAATACGAGGCAAGGATACTCGGGAGGAAGAGGTGAACCACCAAGATCGGTGTAACCCCAAAGCAGGGGAAAAAAGAATCTACTAATCAAGAAGCTAAGAGCACGGAATCATCTCCACTCGTCAAAAAGACCAGCTTAACCTGGAAAGCCAGATTTTTACCCCAAATACCAAGACTGACCTACCCAAGATGGTTACTAGAAGCCAAGTGAATCCCAAGGAACTTCAACCTAGAGCGGATGTATGGGGATATGGTTCGGTAGGAAGAGGGAAACCTAGCAATGCTGCCTTAAGGCGGAAAGAAGCGAGAGCGAGGAGTGGTCGATGGCACTCAAGCGATATTGCTCTTTGGGGCGAAGGCTCGAGGATCCAAAGCCCATAAATGAAGATCCTTTCATGGAATATTCGTGGGAGTAATCCTGCAAAAATAAGAGCTTTGTATGCTCTTAGACAAGAACACAAACCGGATATGATTTTCCTGCAAGAAACTAAAATGGAGGAGAGTAGAGTTATTCCTTTTAAGAATAGGACTTGGCGAGAAGTTGAAGTAGTAGGCCAAGAGGCCACTGGAACAGCGAGGAGGGTTACTTGGTTATGTGGAACAAAAATGTGATTGATAGTAGAGTGATTCGAATGTCTAGTTGGTTTATTTGTCTCTTATGTGTGGATAAAACCACACAGGAAGAGTGGATCTTAACGAATGTATATGCTCCGATTAGACGAGGGATCGAGAAGGGTTCTTTGGAGTCGGCTAGCTAAATTGAGGGAGACGGTCCCCAACTACCCTTGGATTGTGGCGGGGGATTTCAATTGCTACCTTAATCCTCTAGATAAATTGGGGGGCTCTCAAAGAATAACTGCTGATATCTACGAGTTTAGAGATTTTGTTGAGCAACATGAGTCGATGGATGTGGACTGCGTAGATTCTCCTATACATGGTCTAACAAAAGATTGAAGGAAAACCAAATTCGAGATAAGATTAGATAGGTTTCTTCTTTCTCAAGAATGCCCGGAGAGGTTTGGGGACTCTTCATTAACGGCACTCCCAAGAATCGGGTCCGATCACAACCCAATTCCGTGGGAAACGAGGGGAGGACTCTAAGAAAAGATACATCAAACCCTTTCGATTCGAACTTATGTGGTTCCAACATCAAGATCTCAAGGATCTGGTTGCCCAATGGTGGGACAAAAAGTATAATGGTTCGAAATTGGCCCAAGTGGCATGTAAACTAAGGAATGTGAAGGCTAACATTAGAGAGTGGAACAAAACTTCCTTTGGCAATATTTTTGTTAAAAAGGCGAAACTAAAAGACAAGATCAATGAACTACAGGAGAAGTTGAAGTCGGAGCGACTTACGAGAGGATCTGAGAAACCAGGAGAGGGAGTCGTTAGCCGAATACCACACGATGCTAGGATTTGAAGAAACCTTTTAGAGGCAGAAATCCGGATCGCGTTGGTTAAAGGAGGGTGATAGAAATACAAAGTTCTTCCATGTCTCTACTCTTCGCCACAGGAGTACTAACAAAATTAAGGAGATCAATATGGTCGATGGGTCTAACACCAAAGATATGGAAGACATAAGGAGGGAAGCGGTTGAGTACTTTAAATCGTTGCTAGAAGATGTAAATCCGACTATTGAAGAAGAGGACTCTCTGTTGGCAGCCATTCCACCCCTCGTGAATCGATAATCTTAATGGATTCTTACTTAGTCCTTTCACAAAGGAGGAAATCAAGAAGGTCGTTTTTGACATGGATGGTAACGACTCCCCGAGACCGGATGGCTTCCCGCATCTTTCTTCCGAAGTTTTGGGATATCCTAGGCAATGATGTAGTGGAAGCTATAATTGAGGCTCAAAAGGACATGGAAATCCCAGAAGGAGTTAATGCTACTTTTTTAGTTCTCATCCCTAAACTAGTGGGAGCAATGGAATTTTCCAGTTTTCGCCCTATCAGTTTATGTAACACTCTGATGAAGATTCTCACAAAAACAATCGCCAATAGGGTGAAGGTTATCCTTCCTTTCATCATTGATATGAACCAAGGTGGCTTTGTGAAAGGGCGACAAATATTGGATGGTATAATCACAATTCATGAGGTTATTCATTCAATGGTGACTAGTAAGGAAGCAGTTATGTTACTAAAGCTTGATATGAATAAAGCCTACGACCGGGTCTCATGGCGGTTCCTCACCAAGATTTTGGGTAAGTTTGGTTTCGTCCCCAGGTGGATTAAGTTGATTTTTAGTTGTATCTCTACTACAAGATTTTCTATCATGGTGAATGGGTCACCCTCCGGTTACTTTAAGAGTGAAAGGGGGGTGCGACAAGGAGATCCTTTGTCTCCATACTTGTTTATTATTTTAGCGGAAGCATTGGGTAGGAACATTTCAGCGGCGGTGGCAGATGGTCAATTGGAAGGTTTTAAACCAGCCTCAACAAGGGGCCAATGTCTCACCAACGAGTTTGTGGATGATACAATCATTGTGTCCAAAGCCTCGGTGCCTCAGGCTAGGAAGTTGAAGAGAATTCTAACCAAGTATGAGACGAAGCAAGACAGTACATAAACTATAAGAAGAGTAGCATCTATTTCTTTAACACACCTGGTGGGAGGGAGGAAAGAATAGCTAACCTCTTTGGTTGTGGAAAGGAGCTTCTACCAAAGAACTTATCTAGGCATGTCTATGTTCGAAGGAAGAATGAAGGCTACTTTGTGGAACTCGATCATTGACAGGATCTCCAAAAAGTTAGCGGGGTGGAAGGGCAGCCTTCTCGACTCCGCGAGAAAAGCCTTATTAGTTCAAACTACTTTACAGAGCATTCCAATTTCTCGCATGTCTCTATTTAGAATGCCTGCAAAGGTCCGAGCTACATTGGAGCTAATTCAACGCAACTTCTTGTGGTCGAGTTCGGAGGAGAGAAAGAGAATTTCGTTGGTAGCATGGAATCAGGTGTGTGCAAACAAGGATCAGGGGGGCCTGGGGTTAAAGAGAATGAAAGAATTGAATCAAGCTCTGATTGGCAAACAGGTATGGAGATTTATCAATAATGATCAATTGGGATGGGTAAAACTTCTTAAGGCAAAATATATCAGAAATAATCGGGACTTCCCGAAAGTCGATAATCTTCCTAGAGGATCCTATTTTTGGAATTGTTTGCTCGAATGTCGGGAGGTAGTCAGGAAAGGCATCAGATGGAGAATTGGTAATGGAAGACAAGTGGACTTTTGGAAAGACCCGTGGTTGGAAGAGGACCCTCTGAAAGATAACTTAGACCTTCAGGTCCTCCAACATAAACTTTCGAAGGAAATGGGAGGAAAAGTAGGGGATTTTATTGCTGTAGCACGGAAACTTCTTCTTGGAAGAAAATCACGGTTCATAATCTGTCGAGCAAGAGAAGGTGGCCCTAACCAAACTCAATGATGCTTTAAGGGTGTTCCCGATCATTCCCTGGGGAGGAAGAGACAAGGCGATTTGGGGCAAAACTACAAGTGGGATCTATTCAAGTAAAACCGCCTATAAGTTAATCCACTCGGGATTCAATGGTCGGACTCCGACTTCGTTATTTGGTTAAATAATTTAACCCCAAAAATAGCTTTCTTCTTTTGGTTGGCAGTTCAAAATAAGATCCTGACAACAGATAATCTGCAAAGGAGAGGTTTCCAATTCATCAATCGATGTATCTTGTGTGAGAAAGCAATAGAATCTGTAAGTCATATATTTCTAACTTGTGATTTTTCTTGTACAGTCTTCCAAATGATCCTGTTCAAATTTCATATAGATTGGGTCTGTCCAAATAGCATGTCTGACTTCTGCATACAGTGGGCTTCCCCCTTCGGGCAAAGCTTTTGACTTGGCTCGGAAGCTCAGCCTACCCCATTTTTTATGGGGGATATGGAATGAGAGAAATAAGAGAGTATTTAAAGGACGTAAGAAAGATCCCAAGTTATGTGGTAATAAAATAATCAGAGCTTTGAAAGAAAACTGGAAAACTTTCTTCTTCAAAAATGAGACCATGTCTCTAAGGGAAAGGAGGATTTTGCGGACTCGGGGAGAGGAACTTCCAGACCTAGACATTACAACCAACCCACGGGATGGTGTCAAGTGGATACCCCCCACACAAAAGTGGGTTAAGTTTAATTTTGACGGGGCAGCTAAAGGAAATCGGGGGCTGCAGGAGCAGGAGGAGTTTTGAGAAATGAGGAAGGAAAAGTGGTCCTTGCCTTTGCAGAGCCTTTGGGAACTCAAACAAATCATTTTGCAGAAGCCCGAGCCTGCATGCAGGCAATGAGAATTGCCGGACTTGAGGGTTATAAGGAAGTTATCTTTGAAGGGGATTCAGCTTAATATAATCAAGTCAATTAAGGAGGATAAAGACCCCAGCTGGACCATATTGGAGCTTATCCTAGAAGCAAAGATTCATAAATCTCATTTGGTTAATGCCCGAATCCAACACACCTTCAGAGAAGGGAACCAGGCGGCGGATCTAATGGCAAATATTGCAGTTTCTATTGGGGAGATGCAAATTTGGAAGGATAACTTCCCTCAAGAACTATTGGTGTTGGCTGCTAGAGAAGAGCTAAGATCAAACCTGTTAGAGCATCAGGAGATCAGAGGGGCTGATGATGAGTAATCCGACAGATGGAATTAGGCAGAAAATGCATCCCATTTGCTGGGGCCTGGGAGGTGACAAGTGTACGATACAGAGCAACCTAGTGTTAGTAAGTGCTAGGTGTTGTTTGGTTTTTGTTTTATCCTGAATAGTCAAGCGACAAGTATAGGACTGTGGACTCTAAGTATGGCTTAATGTGAGTCTTAGAAAGATCCATTTTGTATTTTGATTATACGGGCTTGATGCTAGAACCAGCCCATTTTGACTTTGTAAAAGGTTTGTGGACCTTATAACCACCTCTACCTTATACCAAAAAAAAACCATGCACAAGTTTAGAATTATATAATTGCCTCTCTTGCAAAATGTTTATAGACATGGTGCTCATCATGGGAAGTATCAAGTGTAGAAAAGAGGTTCTAGCCTCTTGGTTACAAGATTTGAATATACATGGAAGGATAATCTACGATAATGGAGTTAACATAAAGGATCTACTTTGATCTATGGTAAAATAAAAATGTCTGCAAAATGGGTTTATCAAAATTAATTTTGATGGTGTTTTGAAAGGAAATCCATAAAAATCTAATGGAGGCAGTGTTTTCAAAATAATTAAGATAAAATTAACCTCCCTTACTCAAAATCATATGGAACTTTAACTAATAATAGTGCAGAGGCTAGGGCACTTCTTATAGGGATCAAAATCATAATTTAAAAAGATGGAAATATATTCCAATTGAGGGAATTCACGAGTTATCATTAATGCCAACAAAATGGATATGGAGATTGGATAAATATAACATTAGTGTTGATGTTCATTGAAGGCAATCTCTTAAAAAATGTGAGAATATATATATATATATATAGAGAGAGAGAGAGAGAGAGAGAAGGAAACTAGGTAGCAAATATTAACCTATCATGATATAGATGTTCATATTGGTGAAATTCAAATTTTAGAATATCATTGGTTGAGTGAGATTTCAACTCTTATTGAAAATGGTTTCAAAGAGTTGAATGTGAAAACATAGTAGTTTGATAAAGATGAAGATATTTGATAGAAATAAAAATGAAGAATGTCTTTAATTAAATGAAAAGCTAAATATGGTTTAATTGACCTGATAATAAATATAATGTTTTATTATTTTGATAGGAGTGGCCCCCAGTAGAAGCCATACATAGCTTACTAAAAATATTTTTTTTCCTAAAAATAGTCATATATATTAAAATTAAATGGCATGAGCTCAAGTAGTTAAATTTGTGGGATCCCAATATGGAGACCTAGGTTCAAATCCCACCATGAGATATAATACCACTATGTAATTTACTGAAATAGTGTGGTAACATGGTCATGATGTGATGAAAATGGAGTCATTTAAATCTTATATAACCAATTAAATGCATCTATCTTAAAATAATTTGTTTTTGCTTTTTATTTAAACTACAAATTATTTATTTACAGTGTTAAAAATAAAAATTACTATAATATATGCATGCACATATAATTATATATATCCTTGCTCTCCAAAATATCATAAATGATTATTTATGAAGTGCTTTTGCCACCAAAACACAATGTGATCCATGTGACATCAAGGACAACACAAAATAACTCAAATTGACGTGTGCTCCTTTATATATATATATATATATATATAATAAAGATAATACAAAAATTTAAAGCTTTCAAATGAAGGGACTAATTACAAAAATTTTGTTAGAAAAAATAGGAGGGTAGCAAATTTATTAGTAGCAAACAGTTGATAATAACTTACATATAATCAATCAAAACTAGAGAGGAAAATCTTCACCCAAATGCAAACACTAGTAGGAATTTTACCACTAGAGGGAAAAATGCAACGAAAAATATATACCATCAAAGAGATCTAGTTTTGATCTCTATCTTCGAACTCCATCAAGTTCTAAAACTAAAGAGCTTCTAAATAAGGATATTCTTGGCTGAAAAATTATTGAAAACGAAGCAGCATGAGGCCAAAAATAACCCAAAACCTCCACAAGTCCTACGCTCTAATACCACTGATGGGGAACCAAAGAAGCTGAATTTTGCATTGAAGATCAAGGGCTTAAATAAGCCCAAATTTACAATTGATTACCCTAATATTGAGCAACCAACCCCTTGGAAGGAGCAACCAATTCCCAAATTGGGAAGATAAGATCTTATCCAAAGGCTTATTTTAGGGATTGAATATTATCAATCCAACTAACCTATCTAGAAGATTTTTGCCTAGTCCAATGTAATCTCATAAAAACCCACATTTTACAATTTATTCATAAAATTTAAAATTAAGACTGTCTAATCCAAATGACTAAGCCTAACCTAAGGTTTTATTCAACCTAGGAACATAAACCTTAACCTATCACTTGATGTCCTCATCAATATATTGGGTAGCTTCATCAACATTCAAAGAGTTGGATAAATGTTGGATTAATTGTTTCAAAGCTCAAGCATTATGCATTTCATGGAGGATTGGTCCAACCATTATTTTTTTTAATTTATGGCTTGAAAGGAATAATAGATTTTTAAATAAATCTCAAAACCATGCACAAGTTTAGAATTATATAATTGCCTCTCTTGCAAAATGTTTATAGACACAGTGCTCATCATGGGACGTATAAAGTGTAGAAAGGAGGTTCTAGCCTCTTGGTTACAATATTTTAATATAAATGGAACGATCACCTACGATAATGGAATTAATATAAAGGATCTGCTTTGATCTATGGAAAAATAAAAATGTCTGCAAAATGGGTTTATCAAAATTAATTTTGATGGTGTTTTGAAAGGAAATCCATAAAAAGCTAGTGGAGGCAGTGTTTTCAAAATAATTAAGATAAAATTAACCTCCCTTACTCAAAATCACATGGAATTTTAACTAATAATAATGCAGAGGCTAGGGCACTTCTTATATGGATCAAAATCATAATTAAAAAATATGGAAATATATTCCAATTGAGGGGATTCGTGAATTATCATTAATGCCAACAAAAATGGATATGGAGATTGGATAAATATAACATTAGTGTTGATGTTCATTGAAGGCAATCTCTTAAAAAATGTGAGCATATATATATATATATATATATATATATATATATATATATATAGAAGGAAACTAGGTAGCTAATATTAACCTATCATGATATAGATGTTCATATTGGTGAAATTCAAATTTTAGAATATCATTGGTTGAGTGAGATTTCATCTCTTATTGAAAATGGTGTCAAAGAGTTGAATGTGAAAATATAGTAGTTTGATAAAGATGAAGATAATTGATAGAAATAAAAATGAATAATATCTTTAATTAAATGACAAGCTAAATATGGTTTAATTGACCTGATAATAAATATAATATTTTATTATTTTGATAGGAGTGGCCCCCAGTAGAAGCCATACATAAATTACTAAAAATATTTGTTTTCCTTAAAATAGTCATATATTGAAACTAAATGGCATGAGCTCAAGTAGTTAAATTTGTGGGATACCAATATAGAGACCCAGGTTCAAATCCCACCATGAGATATAATTCCACTATGTAATTTACTGAAATAGTGTGGTAACATGCTCATGATGTGATGAAAATGGAGTCATTTAAATCTTATATAACCAATTAAATGCATATATCTTAAAATAATTTGTTTTTGCTTTTTCTTTAAACTACAAATTATTTATTTACAGTGTTAAAAATAAAAATTACTATAATATATGCATGCACATATGCAAATGGTTGATTTGTGATGGATTAGTTTTATTTTTTCTTTTATAATAACTCTATGTAAAATTAAGTTAAAAATAATAATAATAAATTTTAGGGAAAAAAATGGCATGAGATTAAGTGGTTAGAAATATGGACTTTTAATATGAAGACCTAGGTTTAAATTTTTCTTACCAAATACCACTATGTGATTTTTTGAAATACCATTATAATGCAATCATGATGAACTATGGGTTGAGCCCATGTTAATACCATATGACCTATTACAAAATAAATTTCTATATAAATTCAAATTAACAAATTTGATTTACTATTTTATTATTATTATTATTAATAACCAAAACCACAAAGAATAATCATTCAAAATATTAACATATTGATATTAGGATAAGAACTAAGATTTGAGAGCGCATACAAGACTATATGATATTGACAAAGGAGATGAAACATTTACTTGGTGTAGATACAAGCATCTATGTGTGTGGTGAGTTTTACTTAGATACCAAGAATTCAAAATTATAGTTTGTGCTTGATGGTAGTAAAATATAAAGGATTATTTTTTTTGGTAGATTAAAAGTGGATTTTTTTCAAGGATCCCAAAACCTGTTTACAAAGGATCAAAATACAACACGAAACATCAGAATGAAACAAAAGGAATTTGTCCAAGGATGGACAAAAGGACAGGCAAGGACATCCCAAAGGAACAAAGTAAGGAACACGTAATCCTTTGCGCCAGAGGAAGACATCTTCTTTTGCACAAAAGGAAAAACGGGCAAGGAAGAGAAAGCCCGCCAGTAACCCAAATAATGCATGATTATTTGGGTTCATAATAAGCCATTTGAATAGTGTGTAAGAGGTGTGAGATTGAATGCAAGGGTAAAAAATATACTTTGGGATTTGATGAATTTACGACACTCATGATTTATCTTGAACTTGAAAAAATAATTAAGATACAAAAATCTACACTTTTGAAATAATAATAAAAGGTGAACTAAGGAGGTCTTATACAACCAATAAATGTGTTGGTTTGGTTGTGACCTAAAATATTACCTTTAGACCTAAGTTTAGATAGGTTGACAAGACTAACAAGACTTAAGTTTTATGATCTTGGTCTTGAAGGGTTTGTAGTCTATTTACAATGACAAGTGGGTATAAATGCTATAAAAAAATAGGAAAAATTAAGGCTTCTACACACTTAAGGCATGGAGTGTGCTTCCACTTACAAGCCTTAGGTGAGAGAAATCTATTTTTCTCTAAGAGAGGTGTAAAAAACATGGTGTATATTGATATAAACAATAGATTGATTATAAAATAAGGATGAATACCTTACATATAATCAAACATATAAGCAAAACCCTAGTTAAATTATGCCTATAGTATTACAAGAAAAGTAGTCTTCATCTACCACTATCGACTAAGATATTCTAGTGCATTACTTTTGATATGAGTTAAAAAACTAACCATATATAATAAATTTAGTATCATAATTTATTTGAGCTTTATATCAAAATATTTAAATTATATAAGATAACAAAGGTGATTATTCCTAGGGAAGCGGAGGATAAGCTTATATGGAAGTTGAATAGCTCAGGAGAATACACAAAAAGAAGTGAATATAATGTAAAGCACCAACAAAATAGGAACATCGCAAGGATATGGAGAGATATTTGGGATAGTCCAAGCATTCCTAAAGTTAAATATTTTTTTGGATACTAGTTCATAGAAGAATTTTATCCTGGGATAACCTTATGAAAAGAGGTTTTTATGGCCCCTTATAATGTGTTCTTTATAAAAATGAGGAGAGTATATACCATCTCTTGGGACACTACTTGATAGTCTAGAAACTATGGAAATGAATTATTAATATGTTTGCTAAATACATTGTGATGAAAGGCATAATTGAAGAATGGTTAAAGCAATGACAAAGCACTTTTAAAAGTGAGAGTTTACAGACAATCTAGGATATATAAAAAGATATAATACCTTGGACTATATGACTAGAAAGGAATAGAAGAATATTTAAAGGAAATAAAAGTAGTTTAGAGGTAATAAAAAGGAATATTTGTTTAGCCATAATGGATTCTAAACCAATTCTATCAACTTACCCAATACCTAATCTAGAAGCAAAGAGTCTTGATAGATGGATTCAAGTCATCAAATGGAATTATGATGTTGGGTACAAAAGAAATAAAAAGAAGTAAAATAATATAAAGTGGAAACTACCAAATGTTGAGTTGGGAAAATTAAATTTTGATGGAGCATCTAAAGGAAATCCAAGACCATCATGAGGAGGAGGAATTATTAGAAATAATGGAGGAGATATTTTTTCTCATTATATTTTTTTTTTTTTTGATAAGTAACGATATATTTACAACGGGTTTTTTAGAAAAGGATCCCAAAACCTTAGTTACATCAGAAGCCGAGGCTAAAAATATGAATAAAAATCGGGGCTGCCCAAGGGCAAAGATCCGGGGCCCGGGGCCCTGGTGTCTACAAAAAATGGACTAGGACACATAACATCAAAACTTGGCGTGAAGCCACCAAAAACCAGAAAACGCCGTCGTCAACAACGCAGAAACTGAAAGCCATTGCTCCGGTGGGCCCTGCGGCCGGTCCTGGCCAGGACGGGGCCCCTGGCAGGCCAACTTTACTCCCTATCAGGGCCATCTCCCAGCCTACGCCGGAGCTCGGCTAGGGCATTGGCAGCAGAGGAGGCCGCTTGGGCAGCCGCAGTCAGGGATCCAATTGCCGTGTCGAGAAGGGCCCTGATAGCCAAATTCTGTAGCCTATTGTCGGAGTCGGAACTAACTTCGATGGGCTTCGGGGCCTCCATTTTGGCCTTTTTGGTGCTGCCAGCAGCCCTGCTGCTGCCAGGGAAGGGGCCTTTGCGAGCGCCACCAGGAGTCGGGGCCCCGCCAGGGCCCTGGGCCAGAGTCCTGCACTTTCGAGTGGGCCTGCGACGCTTCGGGGTAGGGGAGCCTTCGGGAGAGGGGGTCTCCTTGGAAATAGAAGCAGCAGGGGAGGCAACGGGAGAGTTAGCCATTTCAGGGGGGGACAAAAGATAGGGGAGGGATGCGGTGGAGCTGCGACTGATTGGCAAGGGCATGCCTGTACAGGATGGCCATGAGGCCTTGGTGGGAGGGCCGAGAGTGGCTTTTGCGAGCACGATCAATGGAAAGACCCAGGGAATACAGAAGGAATCGGGGGGTGCTGACCACCGTGGCCCCTCGAAGGTGGTTGAAGTAGCTCAGGTGAAAACTGAACAGCCACTGGTCCGGGTCGTCATAGGTGATGTACTGCATCACCGAGATGATGGCCTCATCGAAGGGGGCCGGGAGGTTGGAGCGGAATAGATTCACCTTGTCCCACTGCTGCTCCGGGAAGCGGGACAGCTCCTCCTCCCAATTATGCTTGTCCCGTCTGACTACTCTGCCCTTTTCCTCATGGTGCAGGCCTGTAACTTCCATCAAGAATTCTTTGGTAACTTTGAAGTGGAGGCCCTTCACCGTGACCTCGTCGTCATTCCACGAGTCCAGAAAGCTTTGGGTAATTTCATCGTCAGCTCCTGCAAATTTGCTAAAAAAAGGGGTGAATTTTTTGGCATTGGAGAAAAGTCTGGCCGACTCGCTCAAATCGAGCATGGAAGGCTCGAGGAAGATAGTTTTGGCAGCCATGGGGATCGAACTGACGGCCCAGGGAGAGGGGAAATAGGGGATACCAGACCAGAGACGCGGGGACAGGGGATGGGGGAAGCAGACAAGACTACGGGAAACCTCAGCGTGCGACAGATTTAAAACCTTGCAGGGGGCCGCGAAGGGGGGAAGCCGTCGACGTCGAGAATGAGCGCTCGGGGCCGGGTGCGACACGAGGGGGGAGGGGCTGAGGGGGCGTGGCTACTGGTTGCCATGCGGGGCAAGGGAGAGGGGCCACTGCCAGTGTGCTAGGTGGCACAAACTGAGCGGGGGATCACCTTGAGGGTACTGCATGGGATAGAGCCACGGGCGAGCTGACGCAGCATGGGGATCCGACGGTACAACGTCCAAGGTGGAAAGGTCAGAGAGGGCCGACGTGCACTCTATCTTGGAACTGCCAGAACTGCCAATGGAGCAACGCAAATCCAGGCCGAGATGAGCCGATCTTCTGACGTGGCCTAAGACACTTGGCACCGCGAGGGGGATCTGGATGACCAACTCGCGGGTAGGAGACGGACATGGATCAGACGACGTGGCGCCATCGGGGGGAATCCCCTATCCTCTAGAAACCATGTCGGTGGAACTTCGGGGCCCCGGCTCGGGGCAAGCTAGACACCAGGGTCCTCATCAATGCTAGAATAATCTTGCATAGTAATATGGACCAGAGCTTCGGGAAAGTTCATTGTCCAGGTGGTGAAGTCTTCAGCTGAGATGGCTTGGTTTGCCATGAAATCGGCCGCCCTGTTGCCTTCCCTGTACACATGTCGAAAGGCATGGTCGGGGAATCCCTGGAGGATGGAGAGGGCTTCCCGGATGGAGTTGTGAATGCACCAAAAGTAGTTTCTCGGGCTACGGGCGGCTTTGATAATAACTTGGGAATCACCCTCAATGATGACTTTTGAGGGTGACTCCCTGAGGGCGGTCAGCCCGCTGAGCAGAGCTGCTGCTTCGGTGAAATTGTTAGTCTGGATGCCGAGCGGAGTAGCAAACGCCATGATCAGGGCCCCGTGGCAGTCTCGGATGACCCCACCCGCCCTAGAGGGCCCGGGATTACCTTTAGAAGCATCGTCAAAGTTAAGCTTGACCCATCCAGGGGGGCAGTCCACCTTGTCAAAGATCGACGGGAGGGGGCGGGGGGGACCGAGGGGGAAGCTAAATTTCGAGGGAGGATAGGAGGGTGGCCTCGCCCAGCCATCGGGGCGCCTCGGTCAAGGGGATGGAGCGGGAATTCTCAAGGGCAAAGGTCACCGCCTTGGTCGCTATCCACTAGGGGGAACGGGCCGGGGAGGAGAAGGCTCTGCTGTTGCGCTCCAGCCAGAGTTGCCAAAGCATATGAGGAAGGCAGGAGCCCCAGAGGAAGCGGATGAAGGGATGGGCAAAGGGGTTGGGCCACTGAGATAGGAGGTCAGAGATGGAGTTGGGGGCCACCCACTGGATAGAGAATTGGGAAAGGATGAGGCCCAAGACTTCAGACGAAAAGGGACAGTTGATAAAGAGGTGATTAGTGGACTCCCAGGTAGCACAGCAAAGGAAGCATCTATTCGGGATCTGAAAGCCCCTCCTGATCAGATTCTCGATCGTCAGGATCTTGTTTTGGATGGCCGCCCAAACGAAGTGGCTGATTTTGGGGATCAGCTTCTTGGCCCACACCTGTCGGGTTGGAAAGGGAGCCTCGTCGGGGACTCTTTGGAGATTGTAGGCAGATTTGATAGAAAAGACTCCACTGGGAGTACCATGCCAAATGCATCTATCGTTTCCTCCGGAGGACGGGATGACAGTCACCTTGAGGAGGCGCTGAAGCCTGGCAGCTTGGAGCGGGTGCCTGGGATCCAGGATGGGTTTCCAGGTAGCCCGCCCCTGGTTCTGGGAAAGATAGGCCGACACTCTGGGCCCTCTGTCCGCAAGCCCTGGTTTGAGGACGAGAAGCTCTCTGTCAGCAGTCAGGGCCTCATCATGAATCCATCTGTCTTCCCAGAAGTCGATCTTGGCTCCGTCCCCGAGGATCCATCTGGTCCCTTTTCGGATTATGTCTTTG
Organism: Wollemia nobilis; assembly: GCA_028583015.1. NCBI lineage: Eukaryota > Viridiplantae > Streptophyta > Pinopsida > Araucariales > Araucariaceae > Wollemia > Wollemia nobilis. The sequence goes on from JAQPPZ010016936.1 coordinate 1,162,940, forward strand.
GTGGAGATCAGGGACTTCCAAAAGGCTGATCCATCTCGGGGCTGAGATTCACTGAGGAAGGGGTGGTTATGACAGTATTTTCTATGCACGATGCTGACCCACTCATCAGGGGTATTGGTGTGCACCTTCCAGGCATGTTTGGACAAGAGGGCCTTGTTCATGAGGACCACCCGCCTGAGCCCGATCCCTCCCTCACCTTTGGGGCGGCAGACCAGGGGCCAGGAGACCAGGGGAATCCTCTTCTTATCTTCGCTGCCCGACCAGAGAAATCATTTCTGAATTTGTTCGATGTGAGCTGCAATGGAGGCCGAGATTCTGAAGACCGACATGAAATATATCGGAATGCTTTGCAGGACTACCGCCAAGAGGGTGGCTCTGCCAGCCTGCGAGAGGAGGTGACCTTTCCAGGGGGCCAACTTCCTCTGAATCCGCTCAATCACCCCGCCCCACAGGGCCTTGGAGGATGCACCTGTGAACAGGGGAAGCCCGAGGTAAGAGGAGGGAAGGGAACCAGGGGTGCAGCCCAAAATCCGCCCGATTCTGATCTGCCTAGCCAAGGGAGTATGGATGAAGAAAATCTTGCTTTTTCGGAGGTTGATTTTCTGCCCGATCGCCTCCTCGTACAGGGTCAAGATATGCTTGAGGGTCTTGGCTTGAGGGATTGAGGCAGAGGTGGCGAGGATGGTGTCATCCATGAACTGCTGGTGGGACACAGGGGGTAGGCCCGGCGTAGGCCTGATGCCCGAAATGAGACCGTGGGTCACAGCGCCCGAGATGGTACGCCCCAGGGCCTCAGCCAGGATGATGAAGAGGATCGGGGATAGGGGGTCACCTTGGCGGAGGCCTCTGGAACTAGGGAAGAACCCGATAGGGGACCCGTTGACGAGGATAGAGAACCAAGGGGAGGACACGCAGTTGCTGATGAGCCTGACCCAGGAGGGGTGGAACCCAAACTTAAGGAGGACCTTGGACAGGAAATCCCAGTCAACTCTATCAAAGGCCTTGTTCATATCCAGCTTGAGCAGAAAGGAGGCCTTTTTGGATAGGACGACCGAGTGAATGGCCTCGTGCATGATTATGACACCGTCTGTGATCAGTCTGCCTTTGACCGAGCTGCCCTGACAGGGGGCAATAATCAGGGGAAGGATATCCTTGAGGCGGGAGGCCATGGATTTAGTCAGGATTTTGTACAGGACATTGCACAAGCTGATGGGGCAAAAATTCGAGAGGGATCTGGCTGCCTGGGTCTTGGGGATCAGGGCTATGAAAGTGGAATTGATACCTCTGGGGATGGAGCTGGCAGTCTGCAGGTCCCGGATGGCAGCACACACTTCTTGCCCGACGATGTCCCAAAAAGATTGGAAAAATTAGGGGGAATCCGTCCGGGCCCGGGGCCGCCTCAACCTTCATGGAAAAAGTGGCAGCATGGATTTCGGAGTCAGACAAGGGCTGCACAAGCATCTCATTTGCCATGGCCGAGACAGAAGAAGGGATATGTTCTAGAAGGGATTCAGCCACTTCTGGGGACATGGGGGGGCTGTCACCCAGGAGCTCCTGGAAGAAGTGGGTGGCTTCAGCCCGGATGTCCTCTTCTTCCTTGATGATTCTATCGTCACTGCCCACCAACTCAGCAATTCTATTGGAACCCCTATTCCTGAGAGTCGACGCATGGAAGAACTTAGTGTTTGCATCACCATCTTGGAGCCACAGGGCTCTCGACTTCTATCTCCAAAAGGTTTCTTCCCTGGCCAGAATGTTGTGATACTCGCTGAGAGCAAGGCGTTCCTCTTCCCTGAGCCCCGGGTCTTGGGAGCCTGCTTGAAATCTGGACTCGAGGTCTTCGAGTTTTTCTTTAAGTATCACTTTGTTTTCAAAGATATTACCGAACACCTCCTTATTCCATACCTTGAGTTGCTCTTTGAGGCATCTCAGCTTGTGGAAAACTTGTTCAGCGGGGCGTCCAGGGACTGGGGGAGCCCACCAATGGCCTACCTGGGCCCGAAAGTCAGGGTGATGCAGCCACATGGACTCGAACCAGAAAGGCCTCTTGGGGGAGGGGCGATGATCGGTTTCGAGGAGGAGGGGGCTATGATCAGACCCGATTTTGGGGAGGGCCAACAGGGTGGCATCGAAAAACATGGGAAGGGCTTCCTTGGACAAGAAAACTCTATCTAGTCTGACCTGGATATGATTTGCTCTCGCTCTTCTATTGGACCAAGTGAACCTGGCTCCTTTCAGGCTGACGTCCATGAGCTCATTGAGGGCGATAAAGGCTCCAAAGTCCTCCATGCTCTTGCCCTGAACCGTTGAGCCCCCACTTTTATCAGAGAGGAACAAGGGACTGTTGAAGTCCCCAACCAGGATCCAGGGTAGGGGGCAAAGGCTTCTCTCATCGAGCTAATTTCCTTCCATAAGGCCGCTTTCTCGATGGGGTTGTTAGGAGCGTAGACGTTGGACAGAATCCACGAGCGCCTTGACTTCACGCAATGGACCAGAATGTTGATTATTCTGGGGGACGAAGATATGAGTCTTCCCTCAAAATACCGGGGGTCCCACATGCACAACAAACCCCTGACTGAGCCAACCGTAGGGGTAGACAGGGACTCGCAATTGCGCCAGGTAGCTTGGGCTACACGTCGGGCAGCAACGTCATCTATTTTGGTCTCCTAAAGAAGGAGGAAGGATGGGCGGTGATCCCTGCGGAGTTGGTCGAGGATCCTTTTCTTGGGGGCCCCATTGAGCCCCCTGATATTCCAGGTGATGAGCTTCATTTGACACCCTTGTGGGGTCGCTTGCCCCCCTTCCCGGCCTAGGCGGGGGTTTGGGTCGGATGGCGTCCGTCTTGGAGAAGCTTGCGCCAACGTCAGAGAGAGTTGCCTGGGAGCCATTGGCTATGTCATCTTCAGTGATCCTTGTCCGTTGGTCGCCCAGGGTGGGCCGCCCTCTTTTGAGTTTGCTGCCAAAGTCTATGGCAAAAGTCCTACTCCGGGTCATCTTGGGGCTGACTTCATCGGGCCCGGACGGAGAACTAGCTTCAATCTCTTCATCTGACCTCTCAGATCCGCACTCCAAGGGAGGAAGCCCAGCAGGGATCACCGGGAGGGGCGAGGGGGGTCGAGGGGGGATAGCGGGAGTGGGGGGGAGAAGGGGGCCCCGACAGAGGTGGGAGCCGGTGGGGAAAGGAGCCCGGGTGGCTCGCATGCCTGGAGGGGGGCGCAAGCAAGGGCCTGCGGGGAGGGATTCAAAGCGGGTAGGGAGGGAGAACCTAGGATCGGGGCCCCGAAAGATGACCCAGGGGAGGGAGCAGCGAAAGGGGAAACCTAGGGAAGACCGCCCTCCAGACCGGGGTCCACATGAGAGTCCTTTGGGGCAGAAGGGGGGCCTCCTTGTTGGTCCAGGCCTGGGATCTGAGGCCATCATGAGGGGGCCCTCGAGATGGGGCCCGACCTGATCGAGAAGGGAGTTTGGGGATAGGGCCATCAACCTTTCTGGATACTAGGCATTGGTGGGAGAGGTGACCCTGAGTGCAGCAGGTGGGGCAGAAAGTAGGTTTGTTTTCGTAGATCAGGGGCTGGCGCCAAAAGAAGGACCCAGAAGAGATGGTCACCGAAGAGGGGAGTTCGGATTCGAGATTGGCGTTGACGCAAAATCTGGCATGCACCATTCGGGATCCTGCCTTGGTAGCGGGGTCGAAGGCCACCAGGTCCTCGACCGACTGAGCAATGAGTCTTAGGACGTCTTCGTGCCATAGGTGGAAGGGAAGGTCTGGGAGACGAACCCAGACCGGGGCGAAGTTGATGCTTTGGGTGTTGGGGTGGAAGTCAGCTCCATAACGCCTGAGGAAGAGGCTTTTGCACCCCAAAAACCAGGGCCCACCCGACAGGATCTTTTTGGCGTCCTCACTGTTATTTAGTTTGATGATGAAGAAGCCCTTGGTCAGGGCAACCAACTGAATATGCCCGAAAACCTTCCATTTGGTAGCCGCCCATCTACGGACGGTTTCCATGTCTGGGCGCCCTCCCAAGAATTTCCCTACCAGGGAGGCAGAGGAACCAGCTACCAAGGAGGAGTAGACCTCCTCCTGAATAGAAATGTGGGTGCCCTCGAGGGAAAGACCTAGCCCTAGGGCCCGGGAAGGGGCCCTGGTGCCCGCCAAGATCTGCTGATAGGAGGGTTTGGGCCCGCCCGGGACAGAGCCCTGCCCAGGATCAGGGGGCTTTTTCCCTAGGCCTGCGCTCGCATCGAGGCTGGCCTGGGGGCCAGGGCCCAAGATGTCGTCCCCGCCCTGGCCGCCAATCAGATCAGGCATAGAGCCATCCTCTGGGCCCGTCGAGGGTCCTGCTGGCCCGAGACCGGGCCCTGACGTGCCTGATCCCGATCTCGAACCCGATCCCACCCAAAAACCTACACCATTCTTTGAACCTGTCCCCAGCCCTACATCCGCTCCTGCTCCTGCTCTTATTCCCACCATCCTTCAAGAGTTCGCCCTGAGATTTTTCCCTTTCTCGTTATACTTTCAATAGTGGATTTAAGACAAATAATGAAGTCGAAGCTTGGGAGGCTGGGTTAAAAATATGCAAAAAAATAAAATGGAATAGAGTATGGATGGATGGTGATTCACTAATAGAAATAAAAGTAATCTTGTGGAAATCAAAGGATCCATAGAACAAACAAGAGATGATTGTGGAAATACAAGACCTTGGTATATAGTTTAAATAAATCAGGTTTACACATACGTTAAGGGAAGGAAACAAATGTGTAGATAGGCTAGCCAATATAGGAATTTTCATTGATTATTGTGAAGTTAATTTCTCTTTTCCATGGTTAGAGGAATTAGTAAGTTTAGTTGAAGGTTTTTTCCATTGGTAATATTTGATTTACTTTATAACAGTAATATGTTTTCATATAAACTATTTATTACAATTTTTAAGGGTGCACTTATGCTATAGGAAGGAAACTAGCAATCCAAATTTGGTAAAGTGGACTATGATAGTCCAATATTTTGGAAAGTTTACTCTACTAAGATGCAAATCATATACAATAGATGTGGAGTTTTGGTTTTGTAAATGTTACTATAAAAAAATATCAAAAAGAAGGATGTTGAATCTTGGAATATTTTTATTCACACAAAAAATTAAAGAACTAGAAAATAAAAATCAAGAATTTAGAAATTTTATGAAAATTGATGTAGATATCTAGCTATAATAACTCAATTGAGATGATAATTGAATTTATTTGTAAACTATAAAGCTTTAAAGGAGAGAGTTGTGATTTTTCAAGGGTGGGGGACCCGAGTAGAACCCGTTGTTCTCCAACAAAAAAATTATATTATATTGTATTACAAAATATGTTAGGTTTAGGTATATAATATGTTGTCTCCTTTGGAAGTCATTGTCCCTAAACCTTAAGGATTAGATGGATTCTCTATTACTTGTCTTATTCTTCTTGTTTCACATCATAAATATTATAATGTAGACAAATATGAAGTGCTAAATTTGTTCATGATATTTGGTTGGTGACATCTTTCAACTGATTGATATAAAACAAATAATTTTATCATAGAGTATCATGGGAAATAACACAATCTATCTCTTTTTTCATTGGGTTATATGGGATTGAAACATTTCCCACATGTTTTACTTCATCGCCACATAGTGGTATTACAACAAAGCTTGGATATTATCCATGTATCGTTTGGAAAGATTTGAACCTGGGTCTCCTCCTTGAATATTGAGGAATCTAACCGATCAAGGTTATGCATAAGGGATAGTACCTAAAAAATAATTATAAATTTGAGGTGAATCAACGTGAATTGTGTATAAACTTTGGCATGAAGTTTTCAAAAATGTGCAAAAAAATTATCAAAATATGGTGAATTTTTAAACAAATTGCATGTAAATTATAAAAAATTTTGGGGGTAATTTTGACCTATTAAATTATCCTAAACCTTCATAAAAAAACCACCATTAGATCAGGCTTGAAAAGAGCTTTCCAACGAGTACAACTATGTTTATGTTTGGATACATATTGATGCCTAAAACTATGAAATTATTGTCAGACACCTTGTGTCAATTGCCTTATGATAGTCGCCACATGGCGACTGTCACATGGTGATTGTCACAAGGCAACTATCACATGGCGACTGTCACATGGCGACTGTCACAAGGTGACTGACAATAATTTTATAGTTTTAGGCATTAATATATATCTAAACATAGGCATATTTGTACTCATTTGAAAGCTATTTTCGAGACCAATCTCATGGTGGTGTTTTTATGAAGTTTAAATATGATTTAATAGGTCAAAATCTATCCAAAATGATATTAATTCCTTAACACCACATTTAGAGAAACTTTCTATTAAATCATATTGAAACTTCATAAAAACACCACTATTAGATCAGGCTCGAAAAGAGTTTTCCAATGAGTACAAATATGCCTATGTTTGGATATATTGATGCCTAAAAATGTGAAATTATTATCAATCACCTTATGATAGTCACTTGTGTTAGTCGCCTTGTGACAGTCACCACATGGCGATTGTCACAAGGCAACTGTCACATAGCGACTGTCACATGGTGACTGTCACAAGGCGATTGTCACATGGTGACTGACAATAATTTTGAGCCTAATCTAATGGTGGTGTTTTTATGAAGTTTCAAGATGATTTAATAGGTAAAAAATGGCCCCAAATATGGTGGTAAGGAACTAATGTCATTTTGAGATAGCTTTTGACCTATTAAATCATATTTAAACTTCATAAGAACACTGCCATTATATTGGGATCGAAACGAGCTTTCCAACGAGTACAAATATGCCTATGTTTGGATATATTGATGTCTAAAATTGTGCAATTATTGTCAATCACCATGTGACAATCACCTTGTGATAGTCGCCATGTGGCGACTGTCACAAGGTGATTGACACAAGCAACTGTCACAAGGTGACTATCATATGGCAACTATCACATGGCGACTGTCATAATCATTCGTGTCAGTCACCTGACAATGGCAACTATCACATGGCGACTGTCATAATCATTCGTGTCAGTCACCTTCTGTCAGTCACGTTGTGTCAGTCACTTGCTTTGTATCATTCGCTATCAAATAAAATTAATATTTTAATTGTATGAGTGTCGCTATTAGGGTTACCTATATATAATGGGGTACAAGAGGTGAATTGGGTAGGATAATTTTTTTTAATAATTTTAAGGCAAAAATTAGGCAAAAACCTTATGGTACCGGGGTGAATTTACCCTAAAAAAATTGATCCCGTAATTTTCGGGCAAATGGGATGACCTCGAGGGTCCCAAAATTAGCAAAATAAAATTGTGAAAATCCTAAAATTCGCTCTAAATTGAAAAATTCACCATTGTGCATAACCCTATAATCGATTGAGCTAATGCCACTTGATAACACAATCTATCTCTCATATCTAAAATGATTTCTTATAAAAAACTATAGAAATATTTTGTCATCTGTGGGTGGTGCTTTATTGCATCTTTTATGTCTTGAAGATGATTTGTTATTTATGAACCTTTATCAACTTCATATGCATCCTCATCCATCCATATTACGTTTTACTCTCTTCCATGAAGTTTCTCATTATGTATCACTTGTAGATGTTCCTCATCTTGATTAGGAACTTCATTTTGTATCATGTGTGGTGCTTTTTAAGTCTTATATAGATACACATTCCACAATACTTGCAATTATAACTTTTTTTAAAATTGGTGTGGTGGAGGTTCTACATACAAGTAATTTATCTTGAGATGTAAAGTTTGTACCTCCTGCATGATTTTTTAATCTTAGCTTCATGAAATACTCTTTAACATTCTCCCTTACCACATAGGAGAGTCATATTTATCAGGGTTATGCATAGGGGAAAATTTCACAATTTAGCATGAATATTCTGATTTCCACAATTTTAATCTTGTGAAATTTTGGGACCCTAGAGGTCAACCCATTCGCCCAAAAATTTTGGGATCAATTTTTTTTTAGGGTAAATGTGCTCCAGTACCATAAGGTTTCCCACCTAATTTTCACCTTAAAATTATTAAAAAAAATTATCCCACCCAATTCACCTCTTGTACCCCATTATATATAGGTAACCCTGATAGCGACACTCATACAATTAAAACATTAATTTTCTCCGATAGCAAATGATAAAAAGCAAGCAACTAATACAACACGATTGGAAAAATACAACTGACACAGATGACTGGCAGAACATGACTGACATAGTCACTTTCAACCAGTCACCCCCTATCAGTCACCTTCTACCAGCCACCTTTTTCCAGTCGCCATATGGCGACTGGTAGAAGGCGATTGGAACAAGGCGACTAGCAAAAGGTGACTAACAATAATTTCATAGTTTTAGACATCAATATATATCCAAACATAGGCATATTTATACTCGTTGAAAATATTGTTTTGAGCCCAATATAATGGTAGTGATTTTATAAAGTTTCAATATGATTTAATAGGTCAAAAGTGGTCCCAAAGATGGTGGTGAGGAGATAATTTTATTTTTGGGTAGATTTTGACCTATTAAATCATCTCAAAACTTCTTTAAAACACCACCATTAGATCAGGATCGAAACTATTTTTCCAACAAGTACAAATATACCTATGTTTGGATTTATATCAATGCCTAAAAATGTGAAATTATTATCAATCACCCTCTGCTAGTCGCCCTCTGCCAGTCGCCTTCTGCCAGTCGCCTAAAAATGTAAAATTATTATCAATCACCCTCTTCTAGTTGCCCTCTTCCAGTCACCTTCTTCCATTCACCTTCTGCCAGTCGCCATGTGGCGACTGGCAGAAGGCGACAGACAGAGTACAACTGGTAGAAGGTGATTGGTAGAGGGTGACTAGCATAATGCGATTGACAATAATTTCATCGTTTTAGGCATCAATATATATCCAAATGTAGGCATATTTGTACTCGTTTGAAAGCTCTTTGTGAGCCCAATATAATGGTGGTGTTTTTTTATGAAGTTTCAATATGGTTTAATAGGTCAAAATTGGTCCCAAAGTTGGTGGTGAGAAGGTAATATCATTGTGGTATGGCATTTGACCTATTAAATCATCTTAAAACTTCATAAAAATACCACCATAATATCAAGCTCGATAAATGATTTCCAATTAGTACAAATATGCCTATGTTTGGATTTATATTAATGCCTAAAAATATGAAATTATTGTTAGTCACCCTTTTTCAGTCGTCCTCTACCAGTCACCTTCTGCCAGTCACGACATGGTGATTGGTAGAAGGCGATTGGTAGAAGGCAACTAGCATAAGGTGACTAGAATAAAGTGACTGTCAGAAGGTGATTGGCATAAGGCAACTGACATAAGGCGACTGACATAAGGCGACTGACATAAGATGACTGACAATAATTTCATAGTTTTAAGCATCAATATATATCCAAACATAGGCATATTTATACTTTTTGGAAAGCTCTTTTTGAGACCAATCTAATGGTGTTATTTTTATGAAATTTCAATATTTTTTAATAGGTCAAAAGTGGTTCCAAATTTGGTGGTGAGGAGGTAATTTCATTTTGGAGTAGATTTTGACCTATTAAATCATATCAAAACTTCATAAAAACACCATAATTAGATCAATATCGAAAAGAGCTTTCCAACAAGTACAAATATGCCTATGTTTGGATTTATATTGATGCCTAAAAATGTGAACTTATTTTCAATCACCCTTTACCAGTCGCCCTCTACCAGTCACCTTCTACTAGTCACCTTATGCCAGTTGCCTTATATCAGTCGCCTTCTGCCAGTCGGCACATGGCGACTGGCAAAAGGCGACTGGCATAAGGCGACTAGCAAAAGGCGACTGGCATAAGGCGACTAGCAAAAGGCGACTGGTAGAAGGTAACTTATAATAATTTCATAGTTTTAGGCATCAATATATATCCAAACATAAGCATATTTATACTCGTTGGAAAGCTCTTTTTGATCATAATCTAATGGTAGTGTTTTTATGAAGTTTTAATATGATTTAATAGGTCAAAAGGGCCCCAAAAAATTATAATTTATGTGCAAAGTTTTTGAAAATTCACCATATTTTGATAAATTTTCTGCAAAATTTTGAAAAATTCACCTCGAAGTTTATACATGATTCACCTTGATTCACCCCAAATTTATAATTACTTTTTTGGTACTACCCCTTATGCATAACCCTGATCTTTATCTTTTTTTGAGCCCCTTAATTACCTACTAATGAAAAATATTCTAATTTATACTTTTCTTTTTCACGTGAGGTTGTGATCTTGAAAAGAAAAATAAATATAAAATTATTTTTATACTTATAATGTAAAATTTTGTCACACATAGCTCATTAGAAGGTTTTGTAAATCTACTTTGCCATAAAAAGTGGCATTGTAATATGATACATATTTTGGGAGTTATATGTGACATAATAATCATGACATTTTTAGACTAATCATAAACATGTGTCAGTGATATCTTCATACCTAAATATCCAAATTTAGATAAACAAGGTTTGTTGAAAACATGTCGATGTCTATTCTTTAATAGAAAATATGTTATCTTAGTTTAATATTTCACCAAGTAATATTTTTATCCTAAAGAACTAAAACGTAATATAGATACTATTACTAATGTGCTTATAACCATCATAAATACACAAATTGAAGTTATGTAAGGGAGATATAATAACCTATGCTTCCAAGAAATGGATTGCACTAACACTTGCAAACCTTAGGAAATATAAATCACTCTTTCTCCAAGAGAGGTTCTAAAACACATATAATCTAATGATACATATGATTTATTACTTATAAGTGAGATAATTTTCCTATGTACAAGCAAATATGCAACCAAACCATGATGGAATTTTATTCACATTTTTTTAAAGTAGAGTGGTTTTCACCTACCACCATTAACTAGGGTATTCTAATATATTGCTTCCACTATAATTTAATAAACCAACTAGATATAATGAACCTTGTGTATTAATTTACTTATAAGCTTTATATCAAAATCTACATCATATTATATTTCATTATAAAGTATATTATGTTTAAGTACACAACATGCCCTTCCTTTTAAAAAATTTTATGCCTGGAGCTTGAGGACTAGATGGAAGCTCTATTATATGTCTTATTCTTCTATTTATCCATGATTTTCATTTGGTATAACCTTTGGACTAATTGAAGTAAGGAATATTATATAATATATATTGTATTTTATTTAAATATGATATGACAAATTTATCCATGATTTTCATTTGGTATCACCTTTGGACTAATTGAAGTAAGAAATTTTCTCATAAAGAGTATAATGTAACATAATGTATCTCTTCTATATTTGAAATCTAGCTCTAAAAAAAATTTATCTGAATTTTTATCACATAGTGTCGGGACTCTATTGCATTCTTCTCTGTATATTCAAGATGATATTCCATTTGTGAATCTTCATTGAATTCATGTGGATCCTCATCCATCGATATTACAAGTTTCTCACTTCCATGAAGTTTATCATCCCATATCACTTGTGTATGTTCTTCATCTTGTTTGGGAACTTATCCTATATCATTTATAGTTGCTTTTAATTCTTATGCAAATATGAATCCTATACAAGAAATGTTTCTTTCTCCTAAAATTGGTATAGTGGAGAATCTATTTACAAGTTAATTTTTCTTTAGGACACAATGTTTGCACTTCTTGCATGTGTTTTTATCTTAGCTTCATGAAATACCACTTAACCTCTTTCATAATCACACAGGGATAGTCATCCTTATTATTCTTTATCCCCATTGATTACCTATCAATGAAAAATATTTTGATTGAGTACTTGGAGATAACAATAAGTAAAAATATTTACAATAGTATCTTATAAAATATGGTCATACATAGTTTGTTATAAAGCTCTTTGAATCTACTTTGCAATAAGCAATGATAATGTAATTTAATACCTAAGTTGGTAACTATATGTGATTAAATACATACCACTAGCATGTATTGTATTTTTATATTGGCCATAAGTAACAAGTTTCATCATTTACCTTTAATTTATTCAACTTTTATGAAATTAGGTTTATTGGAAGAACTTTGATGCATACTTTTAAAAAAGTAATTCATAATATTATCCTCAAACATATGTGCCTCTTCTAATAACTTGCTCCATATTTTACCTAAATATTTGAAACTAAATTATTCCACCACCTATATTGTGTTTATATCCATAAAGAAACACAATTATGCAAAAAGTAAAATGAAATAGAAGAAATGGAGGCACCTACACTTCCATAGAATGAATTTTACTAACACCCACTAGGCCTAGGTAACATTAAATTATCTTCCCCCAAGACTTGTAAAATAAGATAATATATTGATTACAAAATGGAGGTGAATCTCACACACACACACACAAATAAGATAATATATATATATATATATATATATATATATATATATATATAAGCTAATAATATAAGTTAATGAAAACTTTCCCTTCCTCATAGAAAGGACTTTCATATGTCCAAGAGGAATGTTGGTTTGGTTATGACCTATAAAATAATATTATATAAATATGTTCTTAGTGTGTAAATTTGTATTATGAATATGGGTTTTCTTGATGTAATATGGACAAACTCCTATTTTTTATAACTATTGTACTAGGGTGCCAAAATATGAACTTGGACTACTCATTAGAGCACTCTTTTATAGTTTAATATAATAAATACTAATAACTAATAAAAGTCACATATTGTGATAAATCCTTGGATCTGTATTTATTTTTATTATAGCCTCTTTAGTCACATGTTACTTTATAAATATTTGTTTCATCCTTATCAATATTTATGGACCTACAACTCGATTAGGGAGATTAGAAGTTTGGAGTGAAATGTAAGCCTTTATGAGAAGTAAAGACCAAGAAACCCAATTCATGATCATAGAATATTTTAATGCCATAACCAAGCTAGCTAAAAAAATTAAGGGAATTAGGAAATTATCCCAAAGTATCAAGAATTTATAAGATTTTATTCAAAATAATAATCTATGGGAGGTTGAGTTTGAAGAAGACAACTATACATAGACCAACAACAGGAGAGGATAGAACCTAATAGCAAAACAATTAGACAGATGCATACTCTTAGATCATTGGCTAGATGAAGGAATTTGTGCTAAAATTAATACCTTGACAAGGATTGGTTCAGATCACTGGCCAATATGAGTTAAAATGGTGGTAAGTGAATTAAAAAATATCATATTTTAAATATGAGCAGATGTGGGAAGACCATCCTCAATTTTTTTATATGATAGCACAAGCATATAATTCTTCAAGAAATGATGGGTTGTATACACTTCCAAAATAAATTAAACCAATGATATCTTTTAGAAATATATGAATGGAATATGAACACTTTTGGAAATATTTTTTAGAAGAAAGAATAACTAAAATATAGGCTTTTAAAATTCCAAAAAGGTGATCATAATAATCTAACCTTGGAGGAAAGGGATTTGCTTAGTGAATATCATAATATTTTTGAGTAAGGAAGAGAAATTTTGGAGATTAAAATCAACACATACTTGGTTAAAAGGAGATAAAAATACAAATTTTCATAGGATGGCTATAATACAAAGATCAACATCCAAAATTAGTAGAATTAAATCATTAGAATGGGTTTGTATTGAATATAAGAGTGAAATTAGAAAGGAGGTAAGGTATTTTTATCATAATATTCTAAGATCAAAGGAGTATGAACCTCTTAATGATAAACTTCTATAAGAAGTACCTTTAGTTATGATAGATGAAGACAATAGGAAACTGATGGAGCCTATACTCTAGAAAAAGTTCATTTACCTCTTTTCTCTTTTAATAAGGATAAATCCCCAAGTCTAGATGGACTCTCTATAGCATTCTATCAGCATAATTGGGATATAGTGAAGGATTATTTATTGGTGGTAGTGTAATAGTCTAGGGTAAAATAATATATACCTTATAAAATAAATGTAACATATCTTACCCTAATTCTTAACAAGAAGGATGTAAAATTATTTGACTCATTTAGACCCATAAGCCTATGTAATATGGCATATAAGATTATCTCCAAAGTGATGTTTAATCTATTAAGGCCACTATTAGACAAACTTATTTCAGAAGAGCATGGAGGATTTTTGAAAGGGAGATAGATTCTAGATGAGATCATAGTAGCTCATGAAGTTATGCATTCAACAACTTTAAGAAGAGAGAAAGTAATGATCTTAAAACTTGATATGAGTAAAGCCTATGATAGGGTTAAATGAGATTTTCTTTTTACATTATTATAAAATTTTGGATTTGGGAAGAAATGTGGTAGATGGATTAAAGTTTGTGTCTCTACAATTTCATATTTAGTGTTGATCAATGGGTTAGTTAAAAAATATTTTAAAGACAAGAGAGGTCTCAGACAAGGAGATCCTCTATCATCATATTTTTTCAAAAGTTTGGATTTGGGAAGAAATGGATTAGATGGATTAAAGCTTGTGTCTCTATAATTTATTTATTTTGGTTTGTTTGTGGAAAACACCCCAATTGGGATGCCACTTTTGGGTAAGTCCCAAGGAGGCAGGGGTATCTATTCCATAAAAAACACCCAAGGCTCACACCTGGCCTACCCCCTTTGGCACACTCAAAGAGCATACCTAAAACAAAAAAAATACAAACAAAAAAACATCAAAACACAACAACAACAACAAAAAATAAAATAAAAATAAAAACACAAAAACAACAAAAAACACAAAACAAACACAAAAACAACAAAAAATATAAAAACAACAAAAAATGCAAAAAACAACAAACAACAACAAAACACAAAACACACACAAAAAACCATAAAAACAACAAAACAACACACAAACACAAAAACAACAAAAAACACACACAAAAAACAAAAACACAAAACACAAAAAAGATAAAAACATAACAACATAAAAAACACCAAAAACTACACAAAAATAAAATAGAACGAGAACAATACAAAACAACACACACCAAAAAACTAAAAAGAAGAAAAAAATAGAAAACAACTTTGGCCTTTCTAGGCCAAAAGGCTATTCAGGCAAGATTCAACAGAGGAAACATAAGAATGATCAGTCTGAGCAAGGGAACTAAAATATCCTGAACGAACCAAAGAGAAACAAAAACAAAGAAAAAAGAAACTAGGTACCTTTAGTACTGGAGCCATCTAGAGAAAGGATAGAAAGAAGAGCTTCCCTTATTTGTGAATCCCACCATCTAGGAGGGTGGTTGTAGTAAGTAAGATCACCTTTGTCCAAAGCCCAATTAGCTAAAGCATCAACACTCTTGTTCTATTCTTTGACCACATGATTGTATTCAACTTTCAAAAATCCCATCTGGATTAATTGAATCTTCTCAACAATTATTTTTATTCTTCAATCAACCTTATGATTCTTAGAAGGAGTCTTCAATAGATTAATCATGACTTGAGAGTCGAATTCAACTAACACCTTTTTCCATCTTACCTTAGAAGCCTCTTGAATGCCTCTAAGGATACCATACCCCTCAACAAGGTTATTGGAAAGGATACCCAAATTCTTAGCAAAAGTGAAAACCAGGGAACCATTTAAAAGTCTACCAATTCCTCCTACACTAGCTTTTCCAAGGTTCCCCCTAGAGGCTCCATCGGTATTGAATTTTCCAAAATCCTTAGGAGGAGGCTACCAATTCCTTGTTCTATCCATATTTTGATTACTCATATTCCCTTTAAGTTGGTTTCCCTTAAAAGAGTTAATCTTCAATCTTTGCATCACTTGATCCCATCTTTGGTGGGAGTTCTAGGGGTGTTTAAGGAGTTGTTGGATTGATTCAACTAAGTTGGCAATGGTATTTTTCCATATATAGTGAATGTCCTTCCTTTATTGATTTAAAATCTAGTTGTTTCTTTCCTTCCAGATATTCCAAGGTAGAATGGTAGAACCCATCCAAACTAGCTACCTAATAAAATGATCAACACCCTCCTGATTAGGCCAATCCCTCCAAAGTTATTCAAAAGTAAAAAAAATTAGACCACTATAAGCCAAGTAAGATGGTCATTCTCCTCCATAGCTCAGAGGCTAAGGTACACTCAATAAAAATATGGTTGAGAGTTTCCACATTCTCTTCACACATCTCGCATCTAAATGGGCCATGAAAACCATGTTTCATAAGTTGCTCACCAATAAGCAACCTACGATGCAATAAAATCCAAGTAAAGAACCTCACCTTAGGCCAGATATTTTGGACCCACAACTGAGTAAATATATCATATGATTAATTGGTATTATTATGGCATAAGGCCAAATAACCTTGAGCAACTGAATACTCACCCTTAGTAGTGTTGTTCCATCCAAAATAGTCTTTATCATGGGACCAAGAGAGAGATCTCATATGAAGGATGCTTTGGATATATTTTCTTTGCCTTTCTGGCATTTGAATAGGCTAGTCCTCAATAGGGATCCAATATCTACCAACCTCTAAATTACCAATATGGTACCAACAGTAATTAGCAACCTTTATCCAGTTAGCTCGATGAAGCTCCTCCATCCAAGGCCTCCAATTAGGAAACTGAGTTATCAAAGGCTGGTGACCATCCCAAGAATCTATCCAAAAATTTACCTGTTGACCATTATGAATGATCCAAAATAACTTTTGCTTAATCAAATCCTCACCAATCTTAAGAATAGCTAAAATGGGAGAACCTTTGGTAGGCAATTGATAGCAAACAAGATCTTCAAGACTTTTATTCTCAGCATATTTAGCACAAATATTCTTGGCCCAAAGAGCATTGGGGTTATGCAAAATCCTCCAATATAGTTTAGTAGCTAAAGCCTTATTGTTATTAATAGCAAACTAGAAATCTAATCCCCCTTCATTCTTGGGGAGGCATAAAGTATCCCATTTCACCAAGGCCCATTTTCTTTTCTCCTTAGTACCACTCTAGAGGAACCAATGATTGATTTGATCCAATTCTCAAAGAATAACCTTTGGGATATTCAACACAATAGAAACATAAATAGGTATAGCTTGAAGGACTGATTTTACCAAGGTAATTCTACCCCCAAATGAAAGCCACCTATTGGTCCACTTACCAATTTTCTTCTTAACTCTATCCAACAACCAATTCTAGTCTTTTTTTTCTATCTTTGAATATTGAGAGGAATTCCTAAATAAGTGATTGAAAGGGAGGTCTTCTTATATCTTAATTTATCCAAGACCATGGATTCCTATCTAGGAGAGTAGTGAAAGAAAATGACTTTAGATTTATCTTCATTGATCAATTGCCTAATAGCATTAGAAAAACAACTAATGATTTGCTTAATTTTAGAAGCTTCCTTAACTATAGCTTTACCTAATAGAGTAGAGTCATAAAAAAATTGAAGATGAGAAATAGGCCTAGCTCCATGAGCAATGGTTACTCCCTCAAGGGTTCTATTTTCTCTATTTTTGGTTATAGTCCTACCCAAGCATTCAACAAGAATGATGAATAAATAAGGGGAGAGGGGGTAACCTTGCCTAATACCTCTAGAAGCAGAGAACAATTGAGAAGGCCTACCATTGATAAGAATAGAGTAGGACACCAAAGAGATACATCCCATAATCCAGTCCATCCAATCCTGAGAGAAGCCAAATTGCCTTAAAAATTTGACAAGGAAGTGCCAATCCACTCTATCATAAGCTTTAGATAAGTCTAAACGAATGAACATAGATGGATATTTTTGCATTTCCATGGAATGGATGGCTTCCTAAGCAAGAACTATCTCATCCACTATTTGATGTCCTTCCACATAACCCCCTTGTTTAGGGGAAATAATCTTATGCAAAAGAGGCTTCAGTATTTCTTCCATGATCTTTGTAATGATTTTGAGAAGAACATTACATAAAGCTATAGGTCTAAAAGCTGAGATATGATCTACCTCTTGAGATTTTGGGACAAGAGCAATATAAGTTTTATTGATAACCTTCAAAATATCTTTGGCTTTCTTGTCTTCTTCTACCACCTCTAATAAATCAGCATGAAGGATATCCCAAAACTCTTGATAGAACTCAATGGGAAAACCATCAGGACCTTGGGTTTTTCCTTTTTGCATTTTAAAAACCACCTGTTGAAGCTCATTGATAGTAACTAGAGCAGTCAAAATAGAGTTCTCCTCAGAAGTGATAAGAGTAGGGATTGCTTGAAGAATATTTTGTTGAGAAGTCAAGTCAAGAGGTGTAGTAGCAAAAATATTGGAAAATTAATTGACAACAATAGATTTCATGTCGTCCCAAGTGTAGACAACATCTCTAGAATCAAATTTCAAGGAAGAAATAAAGTTGTGAGATATTTGAGCTAGAAGATATTTGTGGAAGAAATTTGTGTTTCGATCTCCTTCTTTGAGCCATTGGATCCTCAATTTTTACTTCCATAAGAGTTCTTATCTTTTTTCCATTCCTCTAACTGAGTTATGAATCTAATTTCATCTATACTTCTACTCTTTGTGAGGCCATATAAATAGATTTTCTTATTTAAATTTTTAAGCTGAGCAATAACTTTATATTTTTTGGTCAAACATCTCCAAAATCCTAATTTCAAATCTTGATTTTGGATTTAATGTATTGCAACCTTTTGGAAAAACAAAACATCTTATTCTCATACCTTGGTTTACCTTCCTTCCATTATTATTGCACTCAGGGCCTAAAGGAACTATCTCTAAGCCACATTAATTGAAATAAAAAGGCAAGAAACTCACATTGGTTTTCCAAATTTCCACCATGACTAGCCAATGATTTGAACTAGCATTGTTAAGAGTCTTCACCTTAGGAATGTGACCATGGATTAAGAAATTATCAAAGAAAATAACCTATCCAATCTCTCCATAATACAATCTAAGTCTTGCCTTCTGTTAGACCAAGTCATAAGGTTAGTATATGGATGGATATCCATAAGATGAAGGTTTGCAATATATTCACTCATGAGGTTAGTGCTTTTGTCCAAATTTCTATTTCCCCTAATTTTATCATCTAGAGAGAGGATGGTATTGAAATCTCCTCTGATTAATATCCAAGCTTTAGTAAAATGAGATATAATATAAGTTATATCCTTCCATTGTCTTCTCTTTTCCTCTAAAGTAGTTAGAGTGTAAACAATTATGCAAAGCATAATTTGGCTAGAATGTCTACTTTGAATAGCTATAGCCAAAATACCCCAGATACTAACCATATCGTGAATAAATACCTCTTTTTGGTTCCAAAGGCAAGCAATGCTACCAAAAGTTCCCTAGGAACTGAGAAAAGCAACTTTTCCAGCTGACCAAATTTTACTAGTAATTAAATCCATTTCCTTTATTGACATCTTCATTTCCTAAAGGAAAATAAGATATGGATGGTTTTTTTTAATCATTCCTCTAATTTTATTTTGTTTTGAAAGACTCCCTTTGGGTCCTCTAATATTCCCAATGATGATATTCATTAATACCAGGGCTAAAAAAATTGGTAAGGGCATTAAATTTTGATGTAAATTCAGCTGCAAGAGGTCAAAACATAATACCTTCCATTACATAAAAACTACGATAAATGAAAATAATATGTAAAACCCTCCATTTACATAAAAACTGCAATAAATGGAAATAATCATAAAAACCTTCCATTCACATAAAAACTATAATACATGGAAATCTGATAACTTTGATTTATCCTTGATAACTTATTTTTTTAGAGTGTTCTTCTTATTAGTCATTTGGAAATCTGCTAAGTTTGTATCCTCTTTCTTTTGATCTAGAATTTTATTTGGGTAGATACTAGCCAAATGACCATATTCATGGTAAATTCTACAACAAAAGGAATATTTTCATAGTCCACCACTTGCTCCCAAGAGTCCTCCCCAAATTGTAATGAGATATTTTTAGGTAGAGGTTTATAAAAATCCATTAAAACATAAATTCAAACATAAATATTATGTTCAAATTTTTAGTACAACCAGCAGTCATCATAATAGTTCCCAAAGAGTTTCCAATTGAAGAAAAACAACCGAATTCCAAAATTCAATTGGTAGGCCAAAGAGTCTAACCTACATAGGACCTGTATAAGGAATCTCTTATTTGGCTTTAAATTTAGCTTGCCAAGGCTTCATGAAAAGCCCTACCCTTCCAAAGAACTATGAACTTCCTTAAAATGTTTTCTCTCTATCTTCATTATTAGAAAATAAACCAAGAAAATAACCATTTGAATAAATAGATATTTGTAATTCACTTTTTTTTTTTTTTTTTTGTAGGCTCAAACTTTGAAAGCAAATAGGCTGGAACAAAAACCCAAGAAATGATAAATTAGTCTTTTTTTTCCATATTTTTTATGCTAGTCTGAATGATGCCTATATCTAGCTTAACAATCAAAGTTCCATCAGCTTCCCTAAGACATCTCAACTCATTTTTCCTAGTATCAATCTTAGGCATTCTCAGAGATTTACAAAAACTCCTAGGATTCATGTTAGCATTAGGCCGAGGCTATGCACCACGAAGGGCATCGCTAAAATTCATTTTTGGGACTGAGCCTTTTAAATCCTTACCTTTGAAAGGGTTTTATACAATGGATTTGTTTTGAGGGTTCTCCTTAGCATCATATTCACTTGAGATCTAAACCGTTGTTTGATTAGTTTCTTGAAACTTGTTTCGATATCTCTTTAATCCATGCCTTGGATATCGAGAAAAGGTATGATTTTCACTCTTTTTTTTTGTAGAAAATTGGAAGTTGTCGTCAATCAAGTTTATAGCATGAATATCTATTGAAAGATATATTTATAACCCATCTTGGATCTTTTACATCATCTTCTGCTAAAATATTGAGCAAAAACCATAAAAATATTGGTCATTAGGGCCCAAAGGCCTCAAAAAACAACCTTTCGAGCTGCTTGCACTCAACACAGATGAAACCCTTGCACAATAGCTCACTTTCAAAAAAAAATTGTGTCTCTACAGTTTTATATTTAGTGTTGTTAAATGGATTAGTAATAGAATATTTTAAAGCCAAGAGAGTTCTTAGACATGGAGATCCTCTATCACCATATTTGTTCATTATTACAACAGAAGTTTGGGTAGGAACTTGAAGAAGGCTAACAAATATGGGCTTATAAGTGGACTTAAGGCTAGTAATAACATCAACAACATCACTCATCAACAATTTGTAGATAATACAACCATTTTTGGGAGGGCAAGGATAAGTAAGACCAAAATTTTGAATAACTTATTAAAGGAATATGAAAGAGCATCAAGAAAAAAATTAATAAGACAAAACCTAAGTCTTTCTTCTTAAAAATCCTAGCTAAAATCAAATTAGGGATATGAATTTTACTTCAAAAAGAGGAGGTAATTTTACTTACATCTTATCTAGGGATGCCCTTTTTTGAGGGGAGAATGAGGATAGAATTATAGAATCTAGTTATAAGTAAATTTTAGAATAAATTATTGGCATGGAAAGGTATATGGTTATCATAAGCAGGAAGAGTGCAACTAAGTAAATCAGTCTTACAAGCCATTCCAATATATTATATGTTCTTGTATACCATACCAAAATTGATTGAAAAAAGTTTAATCTAAATTATGCGATCATTTTTGTGGTCAGGATTACATGATAAAAGAAATTTTCCTTTGGTGAAATGGAGCAAGGTGTGTGATTATAAAACTAGGGGAGGTCTTGGTTTAAGAGTTCTTACGGATGCAAACTTAGCTCTTAGGGGAAAAGTAATTTGGAGATTGTACAAAGAGAGTCAAATACAATGGGCAAGAATTATTCTAAGTATGTTGAGCCACATGGCCCAAGCTTAATATTTATTTCATTCTCTCTACCAAATGGTTTTGCACTATGGAACGATTTAAAATTTTTAATTGATAATTAAATATTTAATATGGGTGGTGGGAATTAAAGAAAAAGTTTCTACTTGGATGGATACTTGGTATGATAAAAACCACTCAATCTAGATCCAATTTTGAAACCATGGATGAGATTATTTCAAGATAAATATGATGATAGGGTTTCAAACATTTTGTGCAAGGATCAAGAAGTAAGATACAAATGGAAGAAGATTTTTTTTACAAGTATACAAGACATTGATGTTGGGAGGTAGTTGAGTAGAAATATAACAACAATAATTATTCTGAGGGAAACCAAGGATAAGTTGATTTAAGATTTGAATAGCTCAAGACAATACACAACAAGAAGTGGATATAATGTAAAGAACCAAAAAAATATGAATACAGTAAGAATATGGAAAGATATTTGGGATAGCCCAAGCATTCCTAAAGTCAAAATGTTTGTTTGGTTAGTAGGTCATAGAAGAATTTTATCATGGGATAACCTTATGAAAAGGGGTTTTCATGGCCCCTCACAATGTGTTCTTTGTAAAAAGGAGGAGAGTATAGACCATCTCTTGGGATATTTCTCAATAGTCTAGAAACTATGGCAATGGATTCTTAATATATTTGGTAAATGCATGGTGATGAATGGAAGAATTGAAGAATGGTTAAAGAAATGGTAGAGCAATTTTAAAAGTGAGGCTTTACAAATATTATGGGATATATAAAATGATAAAATACTTTGGATTGTATGGCTAGAAAGGAATAGAAGAATATTTAAATGAAATAAAAGTAGTTTAGAGTTAATTAAAAGGAAGACTTGTTTAGCCATAGCGAAGTCTAAACCAACCCTATCAACTCACCCAATCCTTGATTTGGAAGTAGAGAGCCTTGATAGATGGAGTCAAGTCATCAAATGGAATTATTATATTGGATATAGGAGAAACAAAAATAAGGAAAATAATATAAAGTGGAAACCACCAGATGTGGAGTTGGTCAAATTGAATTTTGATGGAGCATCTAAAATAAATCCAAGACCAACATGAGGAGGAATAATTAGAAATACCAGAGGATATATTTTTATCTCATTATACTTTCAATAGTGTATGTAAAAAAAATAATGAAGCTAAAGCTTTGGCATCTTTGGAAGGGTTAAAAATATGCAAAAAAATGAAATGGAACAAAGTATGGATGGAAGGTGATTCACTCATAGTAATAAATGTAATTTTGAGGAAAGCAAAGGCTCCATGGAACATACAAGATATAATTGTGGAAATTCAAGACCTTGCTATAGAGTTTGAAGAAATTAGGTTTACACATATGTTAAGGGAAGAAAAAAATATGAAGATAGGCTAGCCAATAGAAGGGTTTTAATTGAGGATCATGAAGTTAAATTCTTTTTTCCATGGTTAGAGGAAATAGTAAGTTTAGTTGAAGCTTACAAGAAAATGTTGATTGCCTAATTTAAATAATGATTAATATTTACTTTAATGTTTATGCTTTATATTATAACACTTATGTGCTTTCATATAAACTATTTATTATAATTTTTTGTGGTTGCACTTGTACTTTAGGAAGGAAACTAGCAATCTAGATATGGTAAAACAAACTTTGATAGTGTGATGTTTTGGAAATATTACTCTACTAAGATGCAATGCATAGATAGTAGAGGTGAAGTTTTGGTATTGTGAAGGCTGCTATAGGAAAATTTTAAGAAATATGTTAAATTCTAGAATATTTGTATCCACACAAATAATTGAAAATTTCCAAAAAATGAAAATCAAGAATTCAAACATTTATGTAAAATGATGTAGGTTATTCACTATAGCAACTAGATTGACATGAGAATTGAATATGTTTGTAAAATCTCAAGCTCTAAATAAGAGAGTTACAATTTTTCAAATGTGGAGGACTCGAGTGCAACTCCCTGTTCTCCAAAAAAAAAAAAAATTATTTTTATTATACAATTTTTTAAATACAAAAGCTAGTTGCATTGGACTAAATAGGTTGTAACAATCATGATATAGCCACATCAATTGTCTTATTTGATTGACTCAAATCTATATATTAGAATTAATTTAGACATTTAGTATTAGGGTTAGATTTAGGAGTTTCAAAATCTATAAATAATGTATGTTATAATCTAATTAATTATCAATTAAGATATTTCTTTTTAATCATTTGTGCACATCAAGAGACTTGCTAAACAACCTATGAGACTTTTCCATCTCTAAGTAGCATGGACTTGCATTTGTGAATTGGATCTGGATACTAGATTTTTCATCATATATTTGATTTTCTATTTTTCATTTTTTTAGATAACTCTTAACATTTTTATTTTTGTGATTAATAGTTAATTGTAGATTGCATTTGCTTAACTTTGTAAGTTGCTTCATTACAAGTGGTATCAACACAACAATTTTGGCTATGTAAAAAAGATAAAAAATAAGAAAATCAATCATGTAATAACTTCCATGCAACCATTTACAATGAATCAATATATGAAATGAATAATTTTTTTCTACTTTGAACTTATATGCAATTTTCTTTCAGATTATTAAAATATAGCTAAATTATCTATGGTAGTTGAACCTAAAGATACATAGGTATTAATAAGACCTTATCAAGGAACTTATCCTATTTTGATTGCCTCATCAAGATTATCAAAATAAATATACCTTTGTAAATCCTCCAAAAAAGTCTTACCCTTGATTCTAGAGTTGTAAAGCACCACAAATAGCAAATCTATAGTGTTGCTTGTCATATAATGCTAGGAAATTATGGGAAAGGATTAGAGGGTCACAATGAAAATCCCCAAGGAATAGTAAAAAAAGAAGAAACCAACCTAAAAGGTATAAACTATTACAATTTCCACATTCAACAAACTTAATTAAATGACACTTGTTCACTATCTCTCATTACACACTTGCACTCTTACTTACATGAAACTTGTGCATATCATGCACATAGACACTTACATAAAGAGGAAATATAAATTACTCTCCTAAACTATAGACTCAAACATTATTCTAATATTTACATTGTACCATAGGTACCATGGGGGTACATTAACATGTACCAAATAATGTAATATTCTCCAACACCCCCCTTATTACATTATTTGGTTATTGAAGAATTTAGTCTTCAATATTTATCTTCATCTTGGATCTTTGCTTTTGTTCTTATGCTCTAGTTCTAGCATTGTTCTGGATTCTATAGCTTATCTTCTTTTATTTTTCCTAAAATTTCTTTGATAAAATTTATTTTTCCTTTTGTAATATTTTTCTTCTAATTCTTTATTTTGTTCTTTTCTATCCTGGTCTTGAACTTTCTTTGTTGTTCTTTTGAATTCTTTCCTATAGACTGTTTTTCTATAACAATAGTAACATTAGTGCTTTTAATTTTTTTTGAAGAATTTTCATTATTACCCTTTTCAAAATTGTCTTCATTTTATGTCTTTGTTAGAATTCTTATTATAAGAGCTTTAAATTCATTTGATTCAGTAGAATTTTCTATCTCTTGTATTTCTCAAAATTCTTGAACTAAATTGCCTTTTTTAATTTATTCTCTTGATTGTAATTGATGTTGTTGTTGTTGATCATATCTATATTGAGGCTAAAATTGTCTTGGTTGAAAATTTTGAAATAACTTATTTGTTTGATTTCATTTATTTATATTCATATGATTTCCTTGATTCAAAGAATTTAATCCACAAAAATTTGTAGTATGGCCCTTTTTTTTTGCATATGTGATAGAATCTTGCCCTCCATCTAGATTGAGGCTTTGATGTTATTGCAATATTACTTGATACATTTTTTTTTAAATTCAAAGCATTATTAGTCATTTCATCTTTGACTAAGTTTTTAGCTTCATATTCCTGAAGAATATTAACGAAGTCATCAAATATTGTTTCCTTATTTAGTACTTGGAGTGAAGTAACTAAATATTTATAACTCTTTGGAAGTGCTCTCAAAGTGACTTGAACAAGAAATTTATCTTCTATATCTTCTCTCATATTCAATAATTTGACCTTTATATCTGTTACTTTTCGAAGAAAGATTTCAATACTCTCTTCACTATTGACCTTTAAGTAATATAATTGATATTATAAATTCAAAACAATTGCTTTGTTCTTTCCTTAAAATATTTTATGCAAGCTTCCCCTATCCTTGAGGTGAGGAAGGAGAGGAAAGCATAATGAGAAAGCCCTTCTTGATTTCTTTAACATTCCCCTTCTTCATAATAAGAAATAAAGAAGGAAAACCACCATGTGATATCTTATACATTATTCAATTTGGAAATGGATAACATGAATAAAATGATTTAGAAGATGGCCAACATGATATCAAAATACTTTGCATATCCTCTAAAACACACACACACACATATACTAATGTACTAATTAACTCATAATTGAAGAGTAAATATATGTTGTAGCATTAAATGTACGACTCTAAACTATGCTAAAATAAAAAGAGAAGAAAGTTGAGGTATGTATATTATAATTTTTTTTTATCTAATAAAATAAAAGAAAAGTATAAGGATAATTTAGATTTGCTATACTTTATTTAATAAAGTGAAATTGTTCTTTTTTTTACTAGTAAATTATTGTTCGTGTATATCTTTAAATTTAGTCTTTGCTTTGAAGAGAAAATAGGTCATGTGACAAATATTATATACTTGATACTTGATCCTCCCCCTAGATGGATTAAGCTACACTTTGATGGAGCTTCCAAAGGTAATCTAGAGAATGTAGGGGTTGGAGGGGTTTTTAGAAATGACAAGGGGAAAATTATTCTTGCTTTTGCAAAAAACTTGGGGATCCAAACTAGTAACTTTGAAAAAGCTAGAGCCCTATTCTAAGGAACTGCTCTTCTTGGGTACTTAGATTACAAAAATGTGATCATTGAGGGAGACTCTTTAAATATCATAAACTCTGCAAATAGTACTCACACCCCCAGTTGAAACATTGTAAACATGATAGAGGAATCCAAAACATGTATTTAGCCCCTAGAAGAATTCCAAATAAGACATATCTATAGGGAAGGAAATAAAAATGTGAATGTTTTGGCCAATCTTGACTTCCAGCAAGAAGGTGTCACCACTTGGAATGAAGGGTTCCCTCAAATTCTCTCTCTGTCTTCTTAAGAGAACTTTAATTTCTCTCGAGATGAATTATGTCTACTACATGAAGATGCAGATTAATGATGATAAAATATTAGGGATGTGGAGCCTTTGTTTTCTTTAGGTTTGTTGGTCAACAAGTATATTAAAATCTATTTCTTTGAATCAAAGGACCTCTCCTATGGCCAAATTGTGAGAAGATTTTGACACCTTCTAAACCCTTTTAAATTTGAATTTGACCCAAGTAGAGGCAAAAATATTTTGGTTAGAATATTTTATGTTTGGTAGCTGCAAAAGACTTTCAGGATGGGGTCCAGGACCATCCATTTTAAAATTCTTAAAGAGATAAGGGATACCTATCCTATTGGTTCTCAAATGACGTTTCTTTTGGAACATCCCTATATTTTTTGCAATAGTGTGATGTGGAAGGCCAAATATCCCCCATCGACCTCTAAGTGATAAACATGTTAGGTTCAACTACTTGGTAAGGTGGTCCACAAAGCTTCTTCTTCCAACTATATTCACATAATTTACAAAATTTTGGCATCCCACTTGTATTTTAGCTTAATTTTGGGGCATAAATATCATAATGCAAGGTGGGAGCCATTGGATGCATTCTATTCTAGTGTAGTTTGAGTAAAAGGGTGGTGGAATCTCTACCCCTTACTGACCTTCATGTGGTAGTCTTATCAGGATTAGTTGAGCAGTAAGGTGGGTCTCAAAGCTCCTTGATCTAGCTTTACTCATATGACTTATAGATTTTTAGTTCTCCACATGGTTTTGTGATTAAGTCTAAGGTGCAAGTATCATAAGGTGAATTGGAAGCCTAAAATTTTATTTAGTAACCCTCATGTGGCTCATCCCAACCTTGTAGATCCAAATTCTTTCCATATTTTCAATCAATGTAATCAGGTTTTAGCAAGTGCTACCATTGATCCCATGGTTTCGAGATGTACCACCTTGTTTTCTCATTGGTGGTACCCTCTACATTTAAGATCCTAGTATTTTTAAATATGGTTGCCAAGTTTTTTTAGGGGATATAAGTTAGGTTGAGATGTGTACCTTGCTCTATTCAAGGAAACTTTTGGACATTGGGCATTGGATGAGCTATGGATAGAAGTGATTATTAATAATATTAATTGGGGTACCTTTGGTTGGTTTGTCATGCTATAATTTTCCTGGTCGAAATTTTTCCTATGATCTTCAAAAGTAGTCTTAGTTCAATGAAGCATACCATGGAAGAGCTAAAAAGAGTGGAACCTTCAACCCTTAGACTAGATAATTATGTCAAGGAAATTATGGATAAGGGTGGTCTTCTCAACTTCCTAAAGAAATTTAGAGGATACAATCAAGATCTTTCCATCCAATTGGCCCACTCTTGGTAGTTTCAGAAGGGTTTCTGACCAAGGCTTGGATAATGTTGTCCCCATTTATTAAAATATTTGAAACTTGGGGAGCCCTTTTAAAATAAAATAAACTTTGTAATTGTAAGGAGCTTTCACCTTGCCTTTTTGAACCACTTGTGTCATAAAAAGAGAATGAATATTTTATCTTTCTTGTAAAAATCATTGAAAAGGATGATGGGGTTGGTCCAAACAGTATATTTGACTATCCCTTTGCATCAAAGGCTGCTAAAATAATATTTGAGTATGTGGCCAAAAAGGGTTACAAGGGGGACAACATTAGCCAAGCCTTGGTCAGAAGCCCCTCTGAAACTACCAAGGAGATTACTTCTCCTAACAATTCAAAGAACATAGGTCTTAGAACTCCTTCCCAAATCCTTTTGATTGTGTCCTCTTGGAAAGTAGAACTTCACATGAGGAAGAAGAGACTAAAATTAAAAAGAAACCTGGTAGTGTTGCTAGGTTTCCAAGAACCTCCAAAGGTAGATTCGATGTTGTTAGACCCTCTAAGTGTCTAAAATGAAAAGTATTAAAGTTGAAAAAGACCACTCACATTATTCCATACTTAAAATATTCTGAGGGTTCTTCTCCTTCCTCTACAAAAAGAAAGAAAGCTAAATATAATAGGGGAACCTCTGCATGTAAAGGTAAAAAATGCTTCATCTCTCAAGATCTACTAGGAAGATGGTCAAAAATCTGTTGAGATATCTGAAGTGCATAACTAAAATTATAGCCACAATTGTAGAAGAGGTTATCACGATGATGGAAAGGATTTAGTAGAATAAAAAATATGCTAATATAGAGGATGAATCAGATGGGGGTGAAGATAATTAGAGTTGAGGGGGCTCTATTTTTCCTATGGATCTCTCTTTCCATGTCATCTCTTCTTGGAATTGTTGGTTTCTTGGTTTTGATTTCCATTGGGGGTCTAGTCCTTGTCTATCTCTTTTAGGTTTTATTTTGAAGTGTTTGCTTCTATTTTTTAAATGGTTCGGGGACCCTTTCAAAACCCAATTTCTACCTAATAATAGATAATGACTAGTCTTACATAGTTTTATGTATTGTCCATAATAATGATGTAAAATAAATTCTCCTTGACATAATAGGGATGTTTTTTCCCTATTGTTAAATTTAAATTTTTAAATCAAAGAATAGATTCTTAAATTTTTATTTCCACCTAAATGCCTACTTGACATAAACTTTACATAATTTAACATGTCATGGTAGCCATGCTTATTGTTAACCAAAAAAAACATACTATACTATCGATGGATTCCTAGTGAAACCAAAGAAACTAACTGATTTAATTTTAGTTTTTAAGTTTCATAGGCATCTAGTCTTTTTGAAAACCAAAGAAACTAACACTAGATCATGATTGAACTTCAATTTTTAAGTCTCATAGGCATCTAGTCTTTCACTTATTGTTAAGTATATCTTTGTGACATGGATACTTGTTACCATAGTGTCCACTTGGAAAGTTGTACTTTTTACATTAGTCATTGCAATATTTCAAGCATAATTTTTTGTGAGGTTGAACCTTCGTAATCCTTACATTTGCTATTTTGGTTTTCTAAAATAATAAAAATAAATTTATTGAATATATCATTGTTCTATAAACCAAAATAACATGATAAGTAAATATGTACTAACCATTACCTACTATTTCAATTCTTTAATAATTAATTATATAAATATGTAAGTAGTATTAAAAATTACCAATAATCTCAAACACTTTATGTTGTTGAATCACTAATAATTTTCTCTACTCCCTTTTATTTCATTTTCAACATCAACCATATGAACATTATTATCAAGGAGTGTAGCTGTAAAACCAAGATGGTGACTTAAGCACTCTTGCATTTCTAAATAATTTTTTTATGCCTTTTAAAATTAGAAAATAACTATGAATAAATAAGGAGGATTTGATGAATATTTAGACCTAGGAAGTCCTTATGGAAATGGGTGTTATTTTCATAAAGATAGAAAGATAAAATACCCTAATCCTTATAATTGATAACAAAAACAATGATAACTTTATAAAAACAAAAAATAATAAGTCTAAGGTAGATTAAGCATGATGCAATCATATAAGAAAATTGTATTTAACTCTCATTAAAACATTACCAAGTGGTCAACCAAATGAAATATCATGCTTGAATAAAATACAATAAATCTATTATTTTATCCATCTAAATTCTCCTAATATTTAGTTTTTTCTAATATAGCCACGACCAAGAGAACTATAATACAAAAACATTTCTACTACTCTTAACTACAAAATTTACATTTGAAATAAAATGATACATTCTTGGTTTAAGAATACAAAAAGAGAAAATTAAGGTTTCTTTTTGTATCCAATTGAATTCACCTAGCTATCTTAAAAGTTATTCAAGTTAATGGATTCTAATTGTAAATAGGAAATTATAAATGTACCTTAACCACAATTCTTATTTGATTATTTTTTGAATGTAAAGGCCTAACTTTTAATTAATTTAAAATTACAAGTCTTTACAACCAAAAACAATGGATGGATAGGCACACCCCAATAGGTAGTTACACTAACTTAGGTTGAGTTAGAAAGTGGTTACTCAAAACAATAAAAACAAGGTTAAACCCATCACCAACCACAACACCAAAAAATATGCATTAAATCATGTCAATCATGGGGGGTATGCTCATGAGGTGAATGTCCCTCACCCTCCATATGCTGCCAACCAATATTAGAAGGAATGTAAATGAGTCACCCATCCTCCTTATGCATGCAAACATTATCGCTTGTACCAGATCCATCAATACCATTAGATACACCCCAACCCACCATATTAGCTAGAGCGACTAGGCATGTAGGAATGGGATCTCCCCAGCCAAAAACTAGGTCTGGCTCCACTTGGCAAACCTCCCAACCACTACCATGATAAGATGTACTATTGCCAATGTTGCCTTGGGGTCAATGAATAGGAGATGATTGAGACCAATGTCTTTCTGCAGGTTGAGAGGGAAGTCATCGACAGGAACGCGATCAAGAAACTTTACGAGACAAAAAATGCTTTGTAGAAGGCATTCGACTAATCGTACATGGGGTATTATCCCAGTGCTTCATAAGAGCACAAAGATGCTCCACCTCCATATGAACTTTCTCCACTTGAACTAAAATCTGGAGCCAAAAATAAAAATAAACCATGCACTTATCAATAATTAAAAATTCATCTGAACTATGTTGTTGAGAAAAGAGAACACTGTTATGATTTTTCCAAATATGAAAGAGCACACTAATGCGAAGAATTTTCCACACTTCCAACAAGGGTAAGGAAAAATTTGGTGGGTCACCAAGCAAAGCATGATGCCAGGTGAATGAACTGGTCATATGAGGTCGAAAGAAGGACTCAAGCCAATCCCAAGCCATTCGAGCTTTCCTGCATTGCCAAAAAATATGAAGGGGGTCCTCTGGAGCACTACAAAAATGGTAGAAAATATTCTTTATTGGAAGGTCTTTTAATATTTTTCCAAGAAGAAGACAATATGATAATAAGCTATAGGCAAAGAAAGCCTGTTTGGGTTCAATATATCTTGCCCAAACCATTTTAAATCTTAGACTCCAACGAGTCTGAGTGGAAAGAAGATCCCAATGCTCATTGAGTATTTAAACCATAGGGACATTGAGAGTAAGCCAAGCATACCCTAACTTAGGTTTGTAAGTAAGAAGCGGGGTTTTCTTAAACCATCCCCAATCAGACCACCAAGGCTTTTGAAAATATCTACAGATCATGGACCAAAGAGAAAAAGGGATACAATTAAAAATAGTGTCATAAGGATTCTTATCATCTAGCCACAGACCAAACAATATTTTAAAATCATCCCATGGGATCCAATCCCTGGAATATCTCAAAAAAAAGTCATCCACTATTAAAATCCCTTTCCTGAAGAACCGCTAAGCATGAATCCATTGCACTAAAGCAAGAGGGGAACCTTAAAAAGTAATAAAAGGTGACCACCAAACATTATAAGTGGAAATAGAAGCACCTTTCCTATGTCCATCCCCTAGCCAACACAACCAGGGCTTAATTTTCTCCCAAACCCTCCATATGCTCTGAATGACAAAAGAACCTTGAATTTTAATTGGGATAGGAGCAACCAGGAGGGATTGAAAATTCATGCCTTTCCAAGCCTTCCTACTAAGAGGTAAACTAGTGGAAATGCAGTACCGAATTAGAACTTTATCTAATTATTATTTTCTCAATGTCTTCATATAAAATCACAATGTAGATATTAATGAATGGATTCAACATATTACCAAAAAAATAAAAAATAAAATATTAATAATTTTATAAAAATATGAATATTGATATCGTTCCCTTAGATGCTAAAATACTTCACTAATGTTATAAAAACACCTTAACCAATGTTTAAAATGGTGTGTAAATATATGAGTATAAATACAACCCATGATGTAGTGCCATAAATTCCAACAATCATCAAAACAATATATTAAAATTTCATATCATAATACATGGATCATATTTGAAGGTGGAAAATATCCATGGCATAAATTATAATATAGTACAAGTATAGAGTTGATAGTATCTTAAAGGAAAATATTAACATTTTTGAACACTTTCCCTTGAGTTGAAAACTATCAATAGAGATACAACATTGTTATAAACCTTCTCATAGTTAAGGTTGTCCCATGTTAGATTATTCCTATAATAGAATGCAAGTAACATCAACTTGATTATTACCCCAATGATGGGGAAATAATAAGTACTAGTGTAGCAACTCCTAGAGGGAGGGAAGAATTACGCAAAAGGATATTGAAGACCTCGATGTTTCATGATTAGGAATTGATCGAATTATTGTGTACTTGGAAGGTGGAGATAGGACAAATAGATAATAGTGGAGATTAGTAGGATGAGTTGGTGGAGCTACAAGAATTTGTAATCACCATTGGAAATGAATATCTCTAGAATTTTGCTTCAAGAGGATATGCTATATACAAGAAAAATAAATCAATGGTTTTATCTTATTGTAGTTCTAAGCAGTCCTCCTCCTCTGATATGTCATTAAGTGATTAGGTGTAGCAATGTTTTTTTGTGCAATTTTTGTCTATTCTCCAATTAGACATTTGGCCTTCATGGGATTATAGGCATGCATATCTAGAGGCACTTCCAAACTATGACCCATGTATGGAAGGCCTCACAACTATGTAATCTGGTTTTTATTTATTAAAATTTAGTTTTTTTTCATTAAAAAAAAGACATCAACTTGATTATTTTTTAGATATTTATAACCTAATTTATAAAAATCAAATAAATGGTAAATATAGGTTTGTTTTAATAATAAATTTTTCAAATACAATGCAATCGAATCTCAATATGCTTGCTTTATTGATTCTCCACTTATTTCAAACAAAGTGTACAACACTTTGATTATAACTGTATACAATATTGTGGTCTTTTTAAGGAAGATCCAAGTTATAGAAAAGTATTTATCTAATTTGGACGTACCTCAATTAAAATGACACTATAGTACTCTAGTTTATTAAAAAAAATATAGTACTTTCATTTCATAGAACTTCTAGAAACTAGTGTTAGGATTAAACTATAAAAACATGAGCAATAAAATGCAGACATAAAACACAGAAGAAATAATGCAATACACAATAGACACAAATTTACATGGTTCACCCAATATGGGCTATGTCCACGGAGAAAATAACCTGGAATTTTATTCCATACAAAAAATCCCTTTGTACATAGTCGCGCATCAAACATTACAATTAGCCACCATACAACATCCTCTTATAAAAGTGCATTACAATTTTAGGGCAAAAACCCACCTAAAATCTACCATCCGATCTGTGACCTAATATCAAATGGTCCAGATTTACATAAAGGAAAAACATCTATTTTTGGCTTTGGGGGGCATTAGCCCCCCCTACACCCCCCCTCTTTCATGTGGTGGGTCCAAGTGCGACTAAAAACAAAGCCTCCGAATTAATCAGGCTCCACAATCAACAACTAGTCCATGATATAAAAAATCCATAGCTTGAAGTGGAATTTCTCTCATATTAATCAATAGAAATGAATGGAGGCAATTTGTATGAAATCACCATATAATTGTTAGCTTTTGAAGCTAAATACTTAAGGTAAAATAACCGCAAGATCTAAAATAAAGTTGCAATGTGAAATATAATATAATGACAATAATATAAACATATAAAGCGCATAAATAACTTATGTAACAACTCATAAAATACCATTAACAAATGCTCATGAAAATTATATTTTTGATACAGAGTAAAGATCTCAAATACACCATACTTCTACACACTCTCACTACACATTCTCACTCTATATTGTATCGTCACACACACACACAAGAGACATATTGTTAGGACCCTCCTAACATACCTTAATACTTATATTATTTATTAATTATATTTTAGGGTCACAACCCTTCACTCTTACAACTATTAGACTAGGTATTTAAATGCAATCCAAATATGATAATAAGGCATCATCGAACAAATATATAAATAAGTCTATTGTGGGGTTTCTACCTTACAATCAAAAAGCGATTCAATATAAAAAATAATCCTGTTTCCCACACCATTTAGTTTCATACCATCTGGATCAAAGCTAGATCAGGGAGCAAATTCACCATTAAAAATTTTTTCCATCGCACATTTCAACCAGTCCACATTCGTGAGGACGCAAACAGCATTCATGCTTCATGGATCTGTGTCAAAATCCTCGCAAAAAATTAAACCTTCTCCTAAGGTAAGAATTAATTTGTCTTACACACAAATTGCTCGACATTTCACGTGGTGACCGGTGGCTGTTTTGAAAAAGCTAAAATCTTCAACGCAGCATCAAGGTTTTCAACGTCCGAAACGCAAAGGAAAAAAATTAAAATTAATTTTTTATTTTGTATTTTTTGCTCATCTGTACCAAAGTTATATTGATCGTTACCTACACCAACTGAAATGGCTGAAGGACGATGATCACTGGATTCCATTCATGAGAAACATGAAAAGCTCACTGAAGAAGTTCAACAGAAAAGAAAGGAGAATACCCGTACAACAAGAGAACTCTTCGAGAAAATATTTGCAATGGCTGTTAAAATTGATGCCATCAGTCAAAATTAGGAAACAACACATGCAAATTCACCCAACCACGGGTCATCGAACCGAGCAATATTAGGAGGTCCACAAACTTCCATTCTACCACGGATGACCAAATTAGACTTCCCAAAATTTGAAGGAGGAGACCCTACAAACTGGATCTACCGAGCAGATCAATATTTCTCACTAAATCAAATTCCAAAAATGCAAAAAGTGCATATCGCCTCCTTCCACTTGGAAAACAACGCCATCCAATGGTACCAATGGTTCGAGAAAACTAACAGCACTCCGACGTGGTCAACCTTTACACATAATCTATTAGTGCGATTCGGCCCTAGCAAGTTTCAAAGATTTACAAGGGCCCTCACTAAATCATGCCAAACCACTTTGGTAAGAGAATACCAAGCAGAATTTGAAAGGCTAGCTAATCGAACATCCGGATTAGATGCTACCTTCTTTCAAGAATGTTTTGTTAGTGGATTAAAAGAAGAAATTCAAATAGAGGTGCAAATGTATAACCCTACAAACATGTTAGAGACCATCGGCTTGGAGAAATTAGCGAAGGACAAAATTAAGGCATAGAATCGGTTCACAAAACCAACTTGGATAAAACCATCAAACACTTATACCAACCCCAAACCAATGCAAAATGGATGAACCCAAAACTCCTACACAACCCCAAAAATTAACCTCGCTCTACCAATTAAGTGTCTGAGTTTTGAGGAAATGAAGGAAAGACAAGCTAAGGGTCCTTGCTACCATTGCGATGATAAATTTTACAGAAATCATAAATGCGCCTAAAGGAAATTATATATTTTAGATGCCACAGAGGAAGGGAATTCTACTGAAGAGGAACCTGAACTCGAAGTAGAGGTATTATCCAACACACTTGAAAGTGACGAAGAAAATACACCAAATGTTTCCTTCAATGCCCTTGCCTGATTTTCTGCCCCTCAAACAATGCGAGTAAAAGGGTATTTTAAGAAAAAAAACCTTATCGTGCTCCTAGATTCTGGTAGCACGCACAATTTTATCGATCCAAAGGTGGCTAAACAAGCAAATTATTTTATATACCCTTGCAATAACTTCGAAGTGATGATTGGAAACGACGGAAAAATTGCATGCAAAGGAAAATGCAGAAATATAAAACTAACTATGGGGGTTTATAACATGAAAGGCGACATGTACGTCCTACCCCTAGGTGGGTGCGATATTGTACTAGGCGTACAATGGTTACGAACCTTGGGTGTAGTCCAATGGGAATTTGATGAACTATGGATGAAATTCATAGCAAAGAACCAAACCTATATTATCCAAGGCCTGAAATCAGGACCTTCCCAAATCGTCAGCTTGCATCGAATGGAGAAAATTATCCGAAAAGGAAACAAAGTAATGGTCGCCCAATTATTTTCAATTCAACCTAGTCACAAAGAAGACGAGACACTAGAGTTACAAAAGATTTTAGACCACCATAAGGCGGTATTCAATGAACCAAAAGGACTACCTCCACAACGAAGTCACGATCACACTATTCCACTATTTCCAGGGCATCAACCTCCTAATATTAGACCTTATCGTTATCCATACCTCCAAAAGACCAAAATAGAGAAATTAGTACAAGAGCTTCTTAAGGCAGGAGTCATTAGACCTAGCAAAAGCCCTTACTCCTCTCCAATTATTTTAGTTAGAAAAAAGGATGGCTCGTGGCGTTTATGTGTCGATTTTCGAGCGCTTAATAAAATGACCATCAAAGATAAATTTCCTATTTCGGTCATAGACGAGCTATTAGATGAACTCCACGGGGCAGCTTATTTTTCCAAGTTAGACTTACGGTCAGGCTACCACCAAATACGAGTCAATGAAAAGGACATTCCTAAGACGACATTTCGCACTCACGAAGGGCACTACAAATTCTTGGTGATGCCATTTGGCCTAACCAACGCTCCTTCTACCTTTCAAATTCTAATGAATAAGGTATTTCACCCTTTTCTTTGTAAATTTATATTATTTTTCTTTGATGACATTTTGATTTATAGCAAAACATGGGAAGAACATTTGGACCATATTAGACAAGCGTTCCAAATCTTGAAGGAAAATCAACTTTATGCTTTGTCTCAAAGGAAGGAGTTATGGTAGATCCTTCCAAAATCGAGGAGGTGAAAAATTGGCCTATTCCAAAAACCTTAAAAGCTCTATGTGGGTTTCTTGGACTAACGGGATATTATAGAAAATTTATCCAAAATTATGGTAAAATCGTTGCTCCTCTAACAGCATTACTTAAGAAAAATGCTTTCAAATGGTCATCTAAAGCGGATGAGGCCTTTATCACCTTGAAAACTACAATGTGTACCACCCATGTTCTAGCCATGCCCAACTTTTCTAAATCGTTCGTCATTGAAAGTGACGCTTCAGGAATAGGAATGGGAGTCGTACTCATGCAGGATGAAAGGCCTCTAGCTTTTATAAGAAAAGCATTTTCTCCTAAGAATTTAGCTCGCTCTACGTATGAAAAAGAGATGTTGGTGATTGTCCATGTTATTCAACATTGGAGGTTTTACCTTATTGGCCAACATTTCATTATACGCATCGACCATCATAGCTTGAAGTATTTTTTGGAACAAAGGACTAATACCCCGGAACAACAAAAATGGGTTACTAAACTTCTTGGCTATGATTATGAAATTACATATAAAAATGGAAAGGACAACATGGCAGTCGATGCACTTTCTAGAAAATTTGAAGATATGCCTCAAGTCCATGCTCTTTCCTCCCTTATACCTAAATGGATAGATGAGGTGCATGAAGAATGGATAAATGATCCTACTATCCATGCCTTAATTCAACAACTTCAACATAATCCTAGTAGCAAACCTCCTTACACTTGGAACGACAATATATTAGGATACAAAGGGAGGATGGTCCTCACCCCCAATTCAACTTATCGTGAAAAAATTCTTCATGAGTTACATACCTCACCCACTGTAGGCCACTCAGGGTTCTTAAAAACCTATAAAAGAGCCACTACCTCCTTCTATTGGATAGGAATGAAAAATTACATCAAAAACTTTGTAAAAGAATGTGAATTTTGCCAAAGACAAAAGGGGGAGACACTCGTTATTCCAGGATTACTTCAACCTCTTCCTATACCCACCAAAACATGGGCAAATATTTCTATGGACTTTATTGAAGGATTACCAAAATCAAGAGGAAAAACAACCATTTTCGTAGTCGTTGATCGTTTATCTAAATATGCCCATTTTTGTTCCGTGGCTCATCCTTATATCGCTAGCACTATAGCCCACCTCTTCCTAGATAACATATTTAAATTACATGGTATGCCCTCCACAATTGTTAGTGACCACGACCCAACTTTCACTAGCACCTTTTGGAAGGAATTGTTCAAATTACAAGGTACTCAACTTCGTATGAGCTCTACTTACCATCCTCAAACCGATGGCCAAACAGAAGTTGTAAATAAATTCTTGGAAACATACCTTCGATGTTTTTTTTCCACTCAACCACTCCATTGGGTAAAGTGGCTTTCACTAGCGAAATGGTGGTATAACACTTCATACCATACGTCCATCAAAATGACTCCTTATGAAGCACTATATAGTCAAACACCACCATCCCTCACTTCCTATATTCCAGAGACTATAAAAGTCCATGCGATAGAAACAAAACTTGCTAATAGAGATGACATACTACGGATCCTAAAAGATAACCTACACACCACCCAGCATCGCATGAAGCAGCAAGTCGATCAACATAGAAGTGAACGTAGTTTCCACGAGGTTGATATGGTTTTCTTATGTCTCCAACCTTACCGTCAATCCTATCTTAAATAGAAATTTTCTTAGAAGTTAGCACCCAAATTTTATGGGTCGTATAAAGTTCTCCAACGTATTGGGACCGTTGCTTACAAACTAGAGCTTCCTCCCTTTTCCAAACTTCACCCCGTATTTCATGTATCTTGCCTTAATCTCACAGTTGGAGCCCATATCACGACATAAACCACTCTCCCTGAACTCTCCGATGATGGAGTACTTCTAGTCAAGCCAGAAGCTATCATGGATCGTCGCTCTCGTCACCTTCGTACTCGCAATATCACGGAAGTTTTAATCCATTGGAAAGGTCTACCTTTAGAAGACACAACATGGCAAAATTTTCAAGATATCCAACAGCAATTTCCAAATTTCCAGCTTTGAGGACAAAGCTCCTTTAAGGGGGGTGGCATGTTAGGACCCTCCTAACATACCTTAATACTTATATTATTTATTAATTATATTTTAGGGTCACAACCCTTCACTCTTACAACTATTAGACTAGGTATTTAAATGCAATCCAAATATGATAATAAGGCATCATCGAACAAATATATAAATTAAGTCTATTGTGGGTTTTCTACCTTACAATAAAAAAGCGATTCAATATAAAAAATGATCTTGATTCCCACACCATTTAGTTCATACCACATATATAATGGAATGTGACTCTTCATATGGAGTACTCTTGGCCTTCACTCTGTTAGAAATCTGGCTAGCCATAAATTAAAACAAAAATTTGGGCTATTAGATGACATTTTTAGCCTTAGAAAGTTTCTCCTCTTGAGAAGAAAAATCAAAATCATAGAGCTTTAAAATCTGTGCAATATGCAAAAAAAATGGGCTCAAACGGACACCCTAGTCAAAATTTATGGCCGAAATAGTAAGACATGTAATAAACACCGTCGATGTAGATCCGACGGATGTGATTTGCTAGGGTCAGTGTTTGCTTTATTTTTTATTACTTAAGGCAGTTTCAGGGTTTTCTTTTAAGAAGAAGAATTTTGTATTGTAGCAAGTGTGTGAGCTCTTCTAGAGCCTGTGAGGAGATTGTAACAGAGTACTAAAACTCTGCCAGAATTATTCTAGATAATAAGAAGATAATATTTGCTCCAATTTTGTTTTATTGTATTATTGTAAATTCTTCATTTGGTATCAGAGCAAGGCGATCGAGAAATTGGGTTTGAGTAACTTGGAATTTCTACTGCAAGTTTTACTGAAGCTTATCAAAGATCTCAGTGCATGTTGAAGGGAGCTATTATGGCCAACAACACCAATTCAATTCCAATCCTAGAATTTGATGATTCTGACTACGAATATTGGAGCATCCGGATGAGGACGATTCTTATGGAAAAAGGATCTTGGGCCATATTTAAAGGTGGGTTCACCAAACCAAAAAACTAGAGTGCATTGACTACAGATCAAAAGAAGGAGATGCAGAAGAAAGAGAAGGAAAATAATTTGGCTTTGGTTTTCATCCAGTCAGCTCTAGACAAGAATCTATTTCCTCGAATTTTTGTCTGCATTTTTGCTCAAGAATCTTAAAAGGCATTGAAGGAGAATTACCAGGGGAGTGTCCAAGTTAAGGAGGTGAAGTTGTAGACCTTGCAGAGAGATTTTTAAATTCTCAAATAGGAAGAGAATGAAACTACAGGAGATTACTGTGTTTTGGTAAAAACAATAGTAAATAAAATGGCCACACTTGGAGAGATCATAGAGCAAAATTTACTAATTAAAAATATTTGAAGAACCTTGACAGAGAAGTTTGATAGTGTAGCCCTTATCATAGAAGAAACGAAAGACCTCTCAAAAATAGATATAGATTCATTAATTGGCTCTCTCACATCTCATGAAGAGAGAATTGCCAAGAGGAAGAAGGATAAAGAAGGAGGTTCTATAGAGGAACAAGCTTTTAAGGCAAAAGAGAATTATGGAGGAAGAAGTCATGGTAGGGGTTCCAAAGGAAGAGGAAGAAATGGAAGAGGAGGTAGAAGAGACTCCTACAATGGCAAAGGCCGAGGAAGATCTCAAGATTCAGACAATGACCAGGCTCATGCTGCAAGAGGAGGATCCAATGTAAGAGGAAGAGGTAGAGTCCGAGATATGAGAAATATG
Source organism: Wollemia nobilis (assembly GCA_028583015.1). NCBI lineage: Eukaryota > Viridiplantae > Streptophyta > Pinopsida > Araucariales > Araucariaceae > Wollemia > Wollemia nobilis. Next base: position 1,204,372 of record JAQPPZ010016936.1, read on the forward strand.
CAGTGTTACAATTGTAAAAAATATGGCCATTATGAGAGGGAATGTAGGCTGAAAAAATCATCACATTATGAAGAAGAGGATTCCTATGAGGATGATATTTTGTCCTATATGATTGAAGAAAAAGTGGAGCAAGCAGCTTTCCTCTCTACATAGAATAACACAAAGGAGACATGGATCCTGGACAGTGGGTGCACAAAACATATGGCCAACAAGAGGGATGTATTTTCATCTCTTGATTCTTATTATCAATCTAGTATCAGGCTTGGGGATGAGAAGAGTTTGGAGGTGGTTGTGAAAGGAGAAATGGAGGTTCCTACTAGGAGAGGAAAAATAATGAAGGTAAAATATATTTACTATGCACCCTGTTTGAAGCATTCATTAATGAGTATTGGTTAAATGTTGGAAAATTAATATAAGTTATATTTTGAGGATAGAATATGTAAAATTTATGATCAGAGAAGAAAATTGATTACCACTGTAAATATGACCAAGAATAGGATCTTCCCATTACAGTTTTTATATCAAGGGGGAGCTCTAGCATTTGTTGGTGTAGAAGGTAAGGATAGGCTATGGTATTTAAGGTTTGGACATTTAAATTATAAGAGTTTGAAGATGCTTTCACCACTTGTCTATGGGTTGCCAAAATTTGAAGACTCCAAGGAGGTTTGTGAAGGTGGTGCACTTGGCAAACATGCAAGGGGGAATTTTCTGCATGGTGAAGCATGGAGGGCCCAACATCCATTGCAGTTGGTTCATAGTGACATTTGTGGACCAATCCAGACATAGAGTATGGGTAAATATTATTACTTTCTAAATTTTATTGATGATTTCTCTAGATATTGTTGGGTTTATTTTATTAAGCATAAGGATGAGGCATTCAATTGCTTCAAGAATTTTAAGGCTCTAGTTGAAAATGAGAGTGGTCATTATATCAAATGTTTGAGGATATATAGAGGAGGTGAGTTTTGTTCTCATTAATTTGATTATTTTTGTAGTGAGTTTGGGATTAAAATGCAGAAAACAAGTCCTTACACACCTCAACAGGATGGGATGGCTAAAAGAATGAACATGACTTTTGTGGAGATGGCATGGTGCATGATGCAAGAAAAAGATATGAGTAAGTTTTATTGGGCTGAAGCAATTAGGTCTGCTAATTAAATTTTAAATAGAAGTCCTACTAAGAGTCTTGAGAATATTACCCCTTATGAATGTTGGTACAAGAAGAATCCAAATGTAAATCATTTTAGAGTTTTTGGATGTGTGGCTTTTGTGCATGTTAATGGTAAGAATAGGAAGAAGTTGGATGCAAAGAGTAAAAAATATATTTTTATTGGGTACAGTGAGCAATCTAAGGCTTATAGGTTCTTTAATCCTATTTCACATAAAATAATTGTATCTAAAGATGCAATTTTTTATGAAGGGGGAAGTTGGGGATCACAAAAATTGTTTGTTGAGGATGTTTTTGGTGAAGAGAAGGTGGAACCAAGCCATGTTTCAATTCATCCCAGCCATGAAAAAGTTTCTAGTTCATCTTTTGCAAGTGCACCTTCAAGTCCAAGAGAAGGTTATTCCAGTAGTTCTCCACCCCCATCACCACCGGCCAAAGAAAAGGGTAAAATATTATTAGGATCACTCAAAATCTCAAATTCTTGATAAGAATTTCCATAAGAGGGTGACATGGAGTCAGCATACATATATGAATGCAGTAATAGAGAGGTTATAGAACTTGCATCTTTATGGATATGATGACAATGGAGATCCCAAAGGTAATGTTGTAAACTATGCACTTGTTTCATAAGTTTCTAAAGTTTTCGTTGATGATTTTGAACCTTCATGTTTTGAGCATGCTAGTACTAATAAAGTGTGGATGAAGGCTATGCAAGAAGAAATGCATTCTATTGAAAAGAATGATACTTGGGAGTTGTGTGATTTTTCCAAGGATACGAAATGTGTAGGATGCAATGGGTCTACAAGATCAATAAGAACAGTGATGGATCCATTGAGAGGTACAAGGCACGATTGGTAGAAAAGGGTTTCACTTAGAAATATGGTTTGGACTATGAGGAAACATTTGCTCTAGTGGCAAGGCAAGAAACAATAAGGATGTTGCTATCATTGGCAACTCATAAAATGTGGAGGGTGCATCATATGGATGTCAAAAGAACATTTCTCGATGGATATTTAGATAAAGAAGTATATGTGGAACAACCACAAGGTTTTGTTTTCCAAGGAAAATAAGATCAAGTCTACAGGTTGAAGAAGGCTCTATATGGGCTAAAGCAAGCTCCAAGAGCTTGGTATGCTAGAATATATGACTACTTCCTGTAGTGCAATTTTGAAAGGAGAAAGAGTGAGCCCACTTTGTACTACAAAATGGAAGGTAATTATATTCTTATTGTATACTTTTATGTTGATGAAATGTTATTTATGGGGAGTAGTTCTTCTTTGAATTATTCTTTTAAACATGATATGAAGGAGTTTGAGATGTCTGATTTGGGTTTGATGATTTAATTTCTTGGGATGGAAGTACATCAAAATAGCAATGAGATTTTTGTTTGTCAATCCAAATATGTAAGGGATATGCTAAAGAGATTTGGTTTGAGTGAATGTAAACCTGTAGCAACACCCATTGCACATGGGCAGATCTTGAGTTTTGAGGATGGAGCTGAAAGGGCAAATAAAATAGAGTACAAGAGTATTGTTGGTAGCCTTATGTTCCTTTGTAACACTAGGCTGGATATATGCTTTTTATAGTATTCCAGTTATATGGCTAATCCATCACATTTACATTTGAAGGCAGTGAAGAGGATTTTGAGGTATGTTCGTGGAACAATTGATTATGAAATCCACTATACACAAGAAAAGAATTTAAAGTTAGTGGGATTCAGTGACAGTGATGGGGGCAGTAATATTGATAACAAGAAATCCACGAGTAGGCACTACTTTTCTCTTGGTTCAGATTTGGTGACATGGAGTTCCAAGAAACAAGCTACATTGGCGTTGTCTTTTACTGAAGTAGAGTATATTGAACTTACATAGATAACTGCACAAGCATTATGGCTTTGAAAGGTGCTAGGAGAGATTAGGGAGAAGAAAGGGACTCCAACTACTTTATTTTGTGATAATCATAGTGTCATTAAGTTGGCACATAATCCTATCCACCATACCAAGTCCAAACATTTTGACATCAAGTACCACTTCATTTGGGACATGGTAGATAAGGAACACGTTAAATTGAGGTATTTCTCCACACACGATCAAGTAGCAGATATTTTTACTAAGGGAGTAATAAAACCTTCTTTTTGCTACTAAGGGACTTGACAGTCAGTTCCCTTACCACCAAGGGGGAGAATATTGAAAATCTGGCCAACCATACATTAAAATAAAAATTTGGGTCATTAGATGATATTTTTAGCCTTGGAAAGTATCTCCTCTTTAGAGGAGAAAAAATGAAATTGTAGAACTTCGAAATATGTGCAATCTACAAAAAAATAAGCTCAAATGGACACCCGCGTCAAAATTTATGGCTAAAATACTAAGACATGTAATAAACACCATTGATGTAGATCCGACGGATGTGATTTGCTAGGGTTAGGGTTTGCTTTGTTTTTTTCTTACTTAAGGCAGTTTTAGGATTTTATTTTAAGAAGAAGAATTTTGCATTGTAGCAAGTGTATGAGCTCTTCCAGAGTCTGTGAGGAGATTGTAATAGAGTACTGAAACTTTGCCAAAATTATTCTAGATAATAAGAAGATAATATTTGCTCCAATTTTATTTTATTATGTTATTGTAAATTCTTCACACTCTACTTGAGACTCTTCACTTTCCTACTCTATGAACTCATGTGCACATGGACTATTATGCACATTTACATTATTAAATACTTTACACACTCTAATCTAAGACACACTCCTAATCTAAATATGTACCCAAGGTGGTAAATTAGCATGTACCAAATAATGTAATATATTCCAACACCCATATGTATTACATTATTTGGTTATTGAAGACTTTAGTCTTAAATATGGTATTTGTCTTGATGTTGTCCTTTCTTGCTTGTCTCTATCTTTGAGTTTTCAATCTTCCTCTAGTAGACTAATGTCTAGATCATAATCCTAGAACCTGTGTTGTTCATCCTTACTCTCTTCAATATGTTGCCTTTCTATATTTTGATCAAATGAATGGTTAGTATATTCCAATATTTGTGCTTTCAATATTATAAGTTTCTTGAGATCTTTCATAGTCATCAAATTATTTTCTTTTTGTTCTTAGAATCATATGACCCTTTATTTTTTGTATGTAAACTTTTGCTTCATCATCTCCATTCTTTGATTCTTGTGTATGAATATGGAAGGTAAATTTAGATCACAATTAAACCATTTTTCTTTTCCATTTCCTGTAATTTATTTCTCAAAAAATTCATTAGTGTTATTTTGAAAAATAATATCTTGTGTAAACTCAAATGAGTCTAGAGCATATATACCATTGTTAAATAGATCCTATAGCTTCTATTTCATTGTATATTTTAATAAGACATTTGTTTTCTCCATTTACATATTTGAATTCTACCATCTCTCCACTTTCAATTAGTTTGGTTACTAAAATGAGATTTGTAGTTAGCCCTGGTACATACATGACATCATGTAACACAAGATTTGAAAATGGTATAATTAGTGTTACACATCCATTTCCATGAACTAGATCTCTCAAACCAAAAATATTTGTGACTTCAAGGCAATCAAACCATTGTAGATTTCTTGTCATGTGATAACTGACATCAGAATCAATAAACCAAATATATTTTTTTTTTTACTTGTAGAATTATTTGTACTTTCAATTATTAAAATCTTGTAGTATACTTTTTTTTTTTTAAGTGAAAAACCCCTTACGGGGCCGCCTTGGTCTGAGAGACCACGAATAGGGGATTCTATACCGTCAAAGTCACCCGGAGTCGCACTTTACCTGCCCCGCACCAACATTATCAATTGGATTTTGGATACCCAATTCAACTTTTTGGTAGGGTGGATATTTGAACTTGGGACCTCCCTTGGAGGATTGCCCTCTCCTCTCCAACTCACCTACAACACCTGGGTTTAGTATACTTTTTATTTCCTAATGTTTGGATGATGATAAAACAATTTGATAAATGTTTCAATTCTTCAAATCTCTAGGTTGAAATCATTTTATCTCCCAAATTTCAAAAATATAATTTCTCAATTCTAAATTTCACAAACCTATGTTGGTGTTGAATTCCTTATAACTCTAAATCTAAAATTTTAGATTCTATGAAATATATTTGCATGTTTTGTATTCCCAATTTGATGTAGGAAACATTATTTCTCCAAAATTATCAATTTACAAATAATTCAAATTGTTTTGCAAACTCAAATAATTAAATTACAAAACTTCAAAATAATTTCTCAGTTCTTCAAATCAACTTTCAAACTCTTCATAAAATTTTTAAATAGCAATAATCAAATTTCTAAGTTTTAAAATTTCACTTCAATATCTCATCTCTTCAATATCTCATCTCTCTAATAATCAAGCAAATAGAATAATTTCTCTTTAACCTTAGAAAATAATAATATTACCCATCCTTATAACTCCTATGTTGGGCAAATAATCAAATTTCAAATAGTGTAGATTACCTCTAAAACTGAGACGTAAATTATTTGGTCAAAAATATTTTACCTTCCCTTGAATGACGCTCTTCTTCTCCTTTACCGCACGTATGGATCCTCTCTCCACTTTGTCGTACTCATACGTGCTTTGAATATTTTATTCTTTTCAATAACTTGTTCTCCATGCAATTAATGTGGTATGGGGGTGTTTTTAATAACCCCGTGATGGTTGGCATTTCTCTACCGCGAAGTGACTTGTCACTTTATTTAACTCTTCACTTTCTTATTAAGTGGCACTCAATTCTTAGATGTTATAAATGCTACTTACGACCCTCGCAGCTTTTGGCACTCAATTTTTAGTATGATAATGGCGCTTCAGCCCTTCTTCAATGTCCATTCGACTAACGCTCTTTCTTGGCACTCTCTTCAAATTTATATACCAATATTTTCACTCCCTTATGGCGGTTTCAAAACTCTTGGTCGTTATTTCTTTCAACGTCTCTACTGGCTCCTAATGATGTATTCTTGGTCCTTGTAATTTTTTATGCTCGAACTTAAAACGTGATTCAACTCCAATGCTTAAGCTTTCACTTTACTTACCTTAGACATTAGGTTTTACTTGGTGCTTTGATTCCTCCTCGATGCCTCATCTTCCACTGTGATGTCTCATTCCAATTTGTTGTCTGTGTAGTAAGATTTGCTTAGCTCCTACCATGATTATAACATTGTTCACTTTCTTGGATGTACAACGTTGCTCTATTTATTTCTTACTTGACCTACACTTAGATGGCGTTTGATTTTACCAAGTGTTGTGTTAATATTTCTCTTATTTTTTGTGTTTGATTTGCACACAGGTTCTTCTATCAAGCAAGACTCTGATGCTTTGTTGGCTATCATAATTATTCTTAATGAGCACTTCTCTAAGCACTGCTTTGCAGACTATCTTGAACACTTCTCTTATCCTTAACTCTGAGGCTTCAGCTTGTTATCTTCTTTCTTTATCTCTACCTAGAATTTATCACTTTTAATCTCCTTTGTCTCCTTGGTGCAGGTGCAGGTGGTGCTTACATTCTAAAAACCAAAGACAAACTCTATAACTTTGCACTACACTTTATGGTGTCTTTGGACACTCTAACTCTGCCTTGTTTTTGTGCACTATCCAATCTCTTTTCTGCACTTCCTTAGATTATAAAAAAGCAGCATATATATATCAATTTTTCTTCTCCTTATTACTCCCTTTCAAGCAATCTTTAACTTCACCTTTTGCTATTATTTTTTGCAGATTCTAGGACATCTCCTTCCTTGGCTTGGAAATAATATATTTAGAGTTCTCTTTTCCTGATTTGAACTCTAAAAATATGGTGCTAAATAAACTTGAATTAAATCAAAATTTCATAAAAATGAAATACTCTTTTATGCACCTAATTTCAAACCTTTTTGATTGGATTTTGTAGCTTGCTATTCAAACTTGTTGTTCTAAACCTTCAAATTTGCAACCTTAACTCGCTACCAAAATTACCTAATTTGTTTTCCTTTTAGCCTTTAACTTTCTGCCTAAATATGTAATTTTTGTAGCTTAAATTTCCTTCAAATGTGTTCTCTCAAACTCTACAATTTGTAGCTACAAAAGCTACCTTCTTGCTATCCAAAAAACTCTACAATTTGTAGCTTCAATTTCTTCCAAATATTCCTTCGCTTTGCTGTCCAAAATTCTCCCAAATATACCTCAAAATTCTTCAAATTGCAACTCTACTATCTCCCTCAAATGCTGCCTAATTTTGCAGCTCGAATATCTTAAATTGTTTCTCATAAAATATGAATTTTTCTTCTATATCTTGTTATCCAAAAAAAATATCTAACTCCTCCAGTCCACTACCTTAGTTTGTTGTCAAGCCTTATTTCAATTGGTTGTTCAAGGGTACTTCAAAATATTCCCAAAATATTCTTTAATTTAGAGCTCTATGTTACCTTCAATTTTTTGTCCTGTGACACTTCAACTTATATCACAAAAATCAGTAATCTTCTCCACAAATCAACCTTCAAATTCGTAATGGCTATCTTAAAATTTCTCAAATCGGTGACCTCCTCAATATTTTTTCTTCTTCTTAGCTCTTGTTAAATTCTATCATCAAATTTGACCTCTTTCACTGGCCTCTTCCTCAAGAATCTGAATTTCTTTAGGTCTTCAAAATATATCTTCTCAAAATTTGACAAACTTCTTGCCAAATCCTTCTTCCTTTTGGGCTTGTTGTTGGATGGCAATAATTGTACCAAATTTTTATTTTTAGGATCTTCTCCTGCTTGCAATATTATTTCTTCAAATCTTCTCCAATGGTCACTTATTTAACTTCTTCAATAGGGCTTATCTAGCCTTCTTCTTTCTCCTTCCATATTTACTTGATACCTCTTCTCTTGGGTCTTCAAATTTTGCAACTCTTCAGTTGGACCTTTTCATAGTCCTCTATCTTCTTTCTCAAATATTTTATAGAGACATCTTCCTTGGGTCTCTTTCAATCTTCAATATTCAATCTCCAATGGGACCTCTCTCTTGGACCTTCTTAATATTCAACGTCTACTTTTTTTCTACAACTCAAAAACTAATCCCTACACGAGGAAAGTACATAGATTTTTAGGTAATAGAAGGTGAATTTTCTCTCTAAATATTGTAGGAAGCTTCTCAATTTTTGAAAACTAATTTTCTACAATAAAACATTAGACAGTAGCAATCAAATACAACCAAATTTCTAGCATTTTGAAATCAATAAAATTCACTAGTTATTTTAAAAACTAGTGGAAAGAAATCTATGTTGAGTCCTAGTCTTCATGAGTTTTCCTTCAACCTTGTGGAAAGACTCTAGCCAAATAGCAATCTAGAATCTTCTTCTATCTATCAAAATTTTCAATAGGATCTCCTTCTTGGGTCTCTTAATCTTATCAACATCAAGTTCTATCTTCAATACCTATAAGTCTCCTTCCATTCCTTCACTGGTTGCTTCAATATAGTGGAAAAACTCATCTTCTCTATATTTTTTCGGAGGTAATTTCTTCAACTTCATTGGTTTCTCCTTAAGCAGTGGAAATATCCTTTGCAACTTTAAAAAACCTATGCAAGATAAAACCTTGTTGTAGCTTTGATATCACTATTAGCTTTTGAAGCTAAATACTTAAGATAAAATAACCATAAGATCTAAAATAAAGTTGCAATATGAAATATAAGATAATGATAATATTCTAAACATATAAAAATCATAAATGAATTTTGCAACAAATCATAAAAATACCATTAACAAATGCTCACAAAAATTATATTTTTGATACAGAATAAAGATCTCAAATGCACCATACTTCCACACACTCTCACTACACATTTTCACTCTACATTGTATCTTCACACACACACACAAGAGACACATATATAATGGAATGTGACTCTTCATATGGAGTACTATTGGTCTTCATTCTTCGTGAGACTCTTCACTTCCCTACTCTATGGACTCGTGCACATGGACTATTATGCACATTTACATTATTGAATACTTGCACACTCTAATTTAAGATACACTCCTAATCTAAAGATGTACCCGATGTGGTACATTAGCATGTACCAAATAATGTGATATATTCCAACAATAATTAATCTTTATGTAACCTAAAATATGCTTAGTAATATTTGACTAATTATAATGAGATTGAAAAATGCATTTAAACAAAAATCAAAAGCAAATTCAATGCATATTTTTTCTTTATAATGTCACCATGCACACATGGACTTTAGACCATGTGAGAAGTTATATCGAGTGTTGAGAAGACATGAACCCTAGACCTCCTTATAGGGAGTGCCCCAATCACCACACTAAAAAAACTAACCACCAAGGATTAGTATATGATAGCATCATCTTAAGAGTAAGAAAATCCTCTAACCTAAAAATTGATATATATATATATATTACAATTATCCTTCAAATACCATCATATAAAACCCAATACCTTGAATGTTAGAGGTAAATCATCAAATGAAGTTAGACAATATGAATTGTCAAAATATAAAAAAGTAGACCTAAATCTAAAAGTGACACATCTACTTATTACGACCTTGAAATTGTATCATATTAAAAATATATATTGTATTTCTAGAACACATAAAATATTTTTTTTTTTTTCGATTTGGTTAGTGTGATAAACCCATACAACCATGCTTAGGGCTGGGCATCCCCATCCCACCATCTCTCATAAGGGGAGAGTTAACTTATCAATAGGGAATTTAACACAAAGCCCCCCTGCCCACACACGTCTAAACTTTGGACCTCATAAATAAGAGCCAAAGCCTAAACCATTACGGTGTATATTACTAAAATATTATATTCATAGAGCATAAATAATTAGCATGTAATTATATGATTATTATTCTTCAAAAAATTTAATAGATTAACTTCAATAAAATATTTCTATGTGTTTCTATAAATTTTATATTTATTTTATTAAAATCATAAAATTTTATATTATTTTATTAAAATCATAAAATTAAATTTAAAGGTAAAATTAATAAAAAGAGAATATTTTTTAAAATCTAAATGCCATGTTAATAAACTATTGTATTTGTAAAACATATAAAATCTATATTACTAAAATGTTATATCCTTAAAGGATAAATAATTAGCATGCGATTATATGATTATTATTATTGAATTTTTTTAATAATTTAAGTTTTTAAAATAATTTTATGTGTTATGATTTCTTATTCTATCATTGTGTGTATGAATTTTTATTAAAGTTTTCATAAACTAATTTATATTATTTTATTAAATTTAAAAATAAAATTAATATAAAAAATTTATTTATCTATATTATAAATGATGGTTATCATATTATATATCTATTCTTATTTATATAAATGTAAACCAGAAGTTAGTTTTTTTCCCTAAATTATTAACTTAAAAAACTTAATATTTATATTTGAAGGTTAATATTAAAATCAAATAAAATGTTTTAAAATGTGTATATTTTTTTGGTAAGCTGGTTTTTATATTTATAAGTGAGTTTTTTAAGAGGATCCCAAAACCTTATAATAGTATAGGTCGTGGCCTTTAACACCAGAGTGAGCCTCCTGGGCTGTTACAACAAAAACTTTTATAAAACTTACCAAAATATCAAAAAAGGCCTTGTGGGTTATAGGGGAGTCCATCTCATAGATGGAATGGTACGAGCTATAACAAAAAATAATTGAAAAACCATTTCAGGCCTAACACGGATATTCTAAACTCAAAAACGACACACTTCCAAGTTTCCTCCGTCATGCGTTAGGTTCCTCCGTCATGCGTTAGGTTCCTCCTGGGCCCGTCGCCTCTTGTAGTGTTTCAGGATCCTTACCATCGCATTTGTGGCCACAAAGATGTTATTTGTCATCTACAGCAGAAACTGAGATGACAAACCTCTCGATTCAATCTCCGTATCCAAACTGATCTGCTACAACGGGTTCTCTTTCTCGATCTTAACCTTCTTCAAGCGTTGAGAGGTCCGAGAAGGAGTAGGAGTATCCCCAGTCATCCCATGCTTGGTGGGTCGGCTGTGAGAGGGACCTTTGAAAGGAGAATGCTTATCATCTCCCGAAGAAGAGTTTTGGGATGGACTGGGAACCCGCTCCTCTTGCCCAACTGAAGGGTTAGCCGGGGGCTAGCCAGCTATAGGCTGCACAACCTAGGGGGAGGATGGTTTACAAAGACATTATGGTAAATAACAACCATCAAACCCTGGTGAATGGGCATGCAAGATGACTTCCTACTCTTTTCTACAGCCAAACCCAGGGAATACGCCAGGTAATCAGGGATACAAACTTGCTTGGCATCTCTGAGGTGGTTTACAAAGTTGATATGGAAACTTCGAAGAGGTTTGTCGGGATCATCACAGGTTATATGCTACAATACAGGAATCATGGTGATGTTCCAAGGCTTCGGTAGAGTCGACCGAAACAGGTCAAAATTATCCCAACTCAAATTTTACCCTTTGTCTAGGAATTGGTCGAATTCCTCAACCCAGTTATGGTTGTCACATCAAATATTACGACCAGTGGCTGACAGGCGCTTGACCTCACAGAGAAGATCAACAAAGATTCAAAAGTGTAACCCCCAGATAATGGCTTCACCTTTGTTCCACGTATCAATGAAGGCTTGGGTAATTTCTTCCTTGGGTCCCTAGAATTTCTCAAGAAATGGAACCAGACCCTTGGCCTTCATAAAGGTCAACACTTCGTTACACAAGGAAAGCTCAGCTAGTTCAATGAAGGGAGTGGCCATGGTAACAAAGGGGTTAGGTAGAGCCCCTAAAAAAATAAAGGACGACACACCAGAGACAAAGGACTAAGAACACATACACCAGCAGTGAAAAATACATGATGACAAGGGCAATTAAAAAGACCCTAGCCTTGGACGCTCAATGAGGATACACATGATGGCATGTAGAGCAACCCATAATTGTCCAAGGTGGTAATAAAACTAAAAATGTAGTAGAGGAAAATGCTGAGATGGCACTCTTCTCACGTTGCTGCCACATGTGCCCATAATCACTATGCTTGTTGATGATATCACGTGTGAACTTGTTGAAAAAGGTGAGTCGAAGCCACCTCCCAAAGGGCCCAGAGACCTAACCAATGAGAAGCCTCCCTTGAGCAAAAAAATCTGCTCGAGGATGCACAAAGATTTGACAATCGAGCTAATGACAATCACTTTCATGCCACATTTGGGGATATCATTTCTAAAAGGGCTAGGTCGTCTACCTATGAACCTTGGAACTCATTCGCCATTACCGCCCTTACTTGACTCAACCTCACAAAGGCATCCAGTTGTAGATAAGACAGGTGGCATGGGGTGAGCTTTGCCACCTCCGATCACCATCAATTTCCTCCTAGGTGGCTTCATGAACACAATCTTGGCTGGCGGCCCTCTCCATGTCCATCGAGAAATTTTGATGCCAAACGATGAGGCAGGTGGACAGAAGCCCTTTGTTTGCCATATGTTTAGCAAGATCGTTACCCTCCCTGAAAGTGTGTCGAACATGAAAGAGTTTGCGCTGGAGGAGGAGGTTCCTAGCCTTAGATATGATGTTGGCCACCTTCTAGGATGGAATTTTAGAGTTAAGCATGTAATTTATAATATTCATCGAGTCCCCTTTGATCACCAGAGGATGAGGATCCTCTGAGATGAGCTTAAGACCCTGTAGGATCCCCCTAGCTTCTGTAACATGATTGGTCTGGGTCCCCAAAGATTCGTAATAGGCAAGGATTACTCTTCCACTATGATATCTTACAACACCACATGCTCCTGCTGGTACCGGATTGCCTTCGGTGACTTCGTCAAAATTTAGCTTTAACCACCCTCTATGAGGCCTGACCCATCTAACCTCCTTTTTGGATGAAATTGGATCCTCCTGGTGATCAGGATCCCCATCATGCTTGAAATTCTTGAAGATGTCTGCCTCAAGACCATATTTAGGAGTCGAACTGGGGATAAGCTTGGAGTTTTCGACAACAAATGCCATGGCTCTAAGGGCAATGGAGGAGATCCCTAGGAGGACTTCCAAACACCCGACCATTTCACTCCAACCAAATCTACCATATGAAATGGTGAAAGCAAGCATTCCATATGAAATGAAGCTTCAGGTTCTAGAAGGGATTGGTCCATTGGAAAAAGGCCTCCTTAATAGACTTGGGAGGAATCCATTGAATCTGGAAGGTGGAAACAATGATGCCAATGATAGAACTGGTGAATGAGCAATGCATGAAAAGGTGGTCAGAAGACTCACAGGCTGACTTACACATGTAACACCTATTTGGGATGGCGAAGCCCCTTTTATGGAGGTTATCAATAGTGAGGGATTTGTTTTGGAAAGTGATCTACGAGAATAAATTTACCTTGGGGATCAAATATTTTCTCCATACTAGCTTTGCAGGGGAAATTCGCCTTTGGACTAGTACACAGGAAGTCGTAAGTAGACTTGACCGAGAAAGCTTCGCAATCCATTCCTCTCCAAATTATATGGTCAGGTACTCCATTGGAAGGGATGATAGTTTCTTGGAGGAGAGAGGAGAGGGTTGTGACCTCCTCATTAAACCCACCCACCTTAATGTTCCTCCACTATGGGGATCCGTTCCTCTAAACAATGTAGTCAGCCACTTTCTGCTCACAGTTGGGATCCATCTGGGCTCTAAGATGACCCATATTTGCCTACTGGATGAGAGGGTCCTTTGAGATCCATCTGTCCTTCCAAAAATTTATACTCTAACCATCTCCAATGATCCACATGCCACCGTCCAGAATAAGCTATCGCATTTGGATCATGGCATTCCAAAAAGTTGCCCCTCCCATGGGAATCCCATCATCGAGGAGAGAAAGGTTGATTAGGTATTTCTTATTGACAATATTGATCCAATCCATCGTTTCATTAGTCATGATCCTCTAAGCATGCTTGGAAACCGATGCGACGTTCATCATCCTCATCCTTCTTAGGCCAAGACCACCTTGTTCTTTGCTTTTGTACATCGTTTCCCAGGCCACCAAAGGGATTTTGTACTTGTCATCATTTCTAGACCATAGAAACATCCTATGAATCTGCTCAATTTTACAGTGGACCAAGGCTGGCAGCCTAAAAATGGATATGAAATAGGTCGAGATTCCTTGGAGGCAAGCCTTGGTGAGGGTAACCTTACCATATTGGGACAAAAACTTGCCTTTCCAGGTGGATAACTTTTTATGGATGTGTTCCATCACCATGTTCCACATACCCTCCTTTTCCTGACCACAAAATAGGGGAAGGTCGAGATAGGTTGTAGGAAGAGAATCGATAGAGCAACCCAGGATACTGGCTATCCGAACCTGGTGCCTCATCGGGGTGTTGATGAATAAAATCTTACTTTTAATATAGTTCACATTTTGACCATCCGCTCTTTCGTAGAGGGAAAGGATCATCTTGATGGATCTAGCTTGAGCTACTGAAGCACTGGTGGACAGGAGAGTATCATCCACAAACTGCTAGTGGGTAATCACTTCAGTCCTCTAAGTGGGGAGGATGTCAGTTACCTTTCATCATCAAAGTGCCACATTGAGAGCTCTCCCAAGGGCCTCTATCAGAATGATGAAAAGAGTGGGGGACAAGGGGTCTCCTTGAGGAAGGCCCCTGGCACTTTGGAAATATCTGACTGGGGATCCATTGACCAAGATAGAGAAATAGGGGGTGGAGGTCAACCAAGAGAGGGTGAAACCCAAACTTCAGGAGGATCACATAGAGGAAATCTCTATCCACTCTGTCAAAGGCTTTATTCATATCGATCTTGAGGAAAAAGGTAGCATTTTTAGCCATGGAGGCCGAGTGAAGGGTCTCATGAATCGTAATAACCCCATCCAGGATGTTCTTGCCATTCACCGAACTACCTTGGCATGGATCAATGAGAAGAGGGAAGATGGGCTTCAACCTATTAGCCATGGCCTTGGTCAGAAGAAAACATTACAAAGGCTTATGGGTTTGTAGTCATAAAAGGTTCTACAAGCGAAGGATTTCAGAATGAGAGCTAGAAAGGTGGAATTGAAACTGCGATGGACAACTCTAGCCGATTGAATCTCTCTGATGGCTTTACACATGTCCTCCCCTACTACATCCCACATGGTTTGGTAAAAATGAGGAGGGAACCCATTCAGCCTTGGGGCTTTGTCAGGTTGCATAATGAAGAAGAGGGCTTCCTTAATCTCCTTAGAGGAGAAAGGTTCCATGAGTTTGATATTAGCCTCTTGAGAGACTCTGCTTGGAATGTTGGCCAGGAGCTCATATTGGGCTAGTCGATCACCCTCGAGAGGTTTTCCCAGTAAATCTTGGAAGAAAGTCACCACCTCGGCCCTTATCTCTATAATGTCCTTTATGGTGGATCTGTTACTATAGTCAACCTCTCTGATTTTTTTGGATCCTCTATGTCACATGGTGGAGGCATGGAAGAATCTAGTGTTAGAGTCACCATCCTTGATCCAAAGATCCCTGGACTTATGCCTCCAGAAGGTTTCTTCCCTTGAAATGATGTTATGATACTCTTCTAGGATGTTCCTCTCTTCTTCTTTGGTGGCCGCACAGTGATCTCTAGCTTTGATTCTTTTTTCTATCTCTTGAAGACGTTTCGAGATGGATTTTTTGCATTCAAAGATGTTCTCGAAGATTTCTTCATTCTAGACTTTCAATTTTCTTTAACTATCTTGAGCTTTTGGGCAAGCTATAGCGATGCTGATCCCCCACCCTTCTACTGCTACCACCAGGAAGTGACTTGACCTTTGAAATCCTTTTGGTGGATCCACATGGATTTGAACCTGAAGGGATTTTTGAAAGAGGGAGCCTTATCTGATTCGAGGATGATGGGGTTATGATACGATCAAATCTTGGGCAAGGCACACAGCATTGCATCTCCAAAAAAGGGAATAGCTTCTTAAGAAATGAAAAATATATCTAGCTTCACTTGAATGAGCACGTTGCCAATCCTCCTGTTGCTCCAAGTGAAAGAGAACCCTTTGAGGTTGTTGTCCATGAGCTCGTTGGTGTTGACAAAGTTTTTGAAATCGTCCATGCTTCTACTGCACATATCTAGTCCTCCTTTCTTTTCGGACGGGTGCAGAGGACAGTTGAAATCCCCACCAATGATCCACGAAATGGTGCTGAAATTGCCCCTCATTTGAGTTATAGTTTCCCACATCTCAGCTCGCTCTATAGGAGAGTTTGGAGCGTAGATGTTGGAGAGGATCCATGACTGGTTGCTAGTCTTGGAGTGGAATAAAATGTTAAGGATTCTGTTTGAGGAAGACAATAATATTCCTTCAACCAGGGTAGGGTCCCAAAGGCACATGAGCCCACCTGATGTACCTTGAGCAGGACTGAAGATAGCCTCCCCTTTGGCCCAAAGGGCTTTAGCTGCCTTCTTGGAGGAGAACTCGTCACTTTTGGTTTCTTGAATGACAAAAATGGAGGGATTTGTCCCTTTCCTGAGGTCAGCAACCACCCTTTGTTTGGTTGCTCCGTTAAGTCCTCTCACATTCCATGAGAGGACTTTCATCTTAAAGGTTTAGGGTTTTTCTTGCCTCCCTTCACTATCTGGAAGGGGGGTTTGGATCCTTGTTTGTCATCCTTCTAAGTGTCGAACTCGTCAAAAAATAGTGTTAGCTGAGCTCCATTGGCAATATTCTCCATCGCTTCCTTATTTCTCTGATCATTACCAGAGAGTCTTCCTCTTTTTCATTCATTGCCATAGTCGATAGCTTGCTTTTTGCTTCTGGTATTCCTAGGGCTTAGTCACCCAGATAGATAAGGACCTCCTTTTTCAGACACTGGAGATAAGGATGGCTCACCCCTCTCCACGCAGGGTGGGTATTTCCTATTGCCTGCCAGATATTCCTCCAATACGTAGTTCGAGGCACCAAAATCAGGGAAGGTGTGAACCTGAGTAACAGGATCCTCTGCATGAGAATAGGTTTGAGTTGAGGGTTTTGAAAAAACCTCTTGTTACTTCTAGATCGGTGAAAGAACTCCTTCTTCTTCATAATCTTGCTCAGGCTGAGCAGAAAGTCCTTCTAGGCCCTCCTCCTGGGCTGCCTGAAGGGCAGGGTTTCGCATGATGTACCTAGGACCCGTCGGTAGTTGCTTATTGAGCGAAGGTTTCCCTTGGTTCCATTGCGGTCCTTTATTCTGCCCTTCCACTCTTTGATTCAGAGCCTTCAAGGCCGAACATTGGTTCAGGAGGTGTCCTTAAGTGCAACAATGAGTACAAAACGTTAGCTTGTTCTCATACTCAATAACTTGCCTTGTGATGAGGGTTGATCCTCTATACAAATTAATGGCAATAGGGAGCTCGGTGTCCAGGTTTGCGGATATGCAGAACCTGGCATGGACCATCCTAGAATGAACTTTGGTGGACAAATCAATGGCAACTAGCTCTCCAATGGAGCGAGCTATCCCTTTAATGACATTCTCATGCCAGCACTGGAAAGGAAGGTTTGGAAGCCTTACCTAGATCGAAGCTATATTTATGCTTTGGGTCTTCGAGTTGAAATCCTCACCCCATCTATGGAGAAAAATGCTTCTGCACCCTAGAAACCAAGGTCCCCCAGCCAAAATGTTGTAGAAATCCTCTTAAGTGTTTAGCCGGATGGCAAAAAACCCTCGAGAGAGTGCCACAATCTCCATGTTGTCGTTGGTTCTCCATTTTGCAAAGGCCCATTTCCGAATGGTCTCCATGCCTAGTCGCCCTCCTAGGAACTTGCCAATCAAAGTAAACTTTTTGAACTCCAGGAAACTCTCCATGAGGTCTTCAGGGATGACAAGGTCTTCGCTTGAAGGGATTAGCTCCTGGTTGAGGTGACTATCTAGGGTTTCTGGCCTCACCGCATGAACATAGGAACCTTTCAGGTTTGCGGCTCCTAAAAAAACCTCTTTGTCAGGAGGATCTTTCCCCTGCCCATTACGCCCATCCTCCTGGGCCCCTACAACGTCAGAGTCTGCCTCGCCCGCACTGGTTCCACCTAGGCCTTCACCCATTACAGTCGCCTCCATCCTACCACCTCCTGTCGCTCGCTCACCTGCCTTCCCGCCTCCCATCCTCCGGACCGCTCCCATAGGGGTGTATTAGCATGTACTCGTTTTAAAATGTGTATTAAAATAGCTATAATGTTAGAAATAACGTGGCGGAGTACGTCTGACTATGATAATAATTTAAAAAATCATTATACCTTATTCTCTCGAATGGCCTAAAAAAACATCTCAATTTTTTTTTTTTCCACTTAACGTAGAAATAATAAGACGTTTAAGTGAAAATTTGTCACTAAGAGGTTTAAGTGGAACTGTGGAAGATGGGAATGTGGTCAATGAACCCGAGATTGATCAGAATCACCTTCATTTCACGATTATCAGAATTACATAAAAATCATCCAAAAATCGTGACTGTATGACAACTATTAGATCCCAAGTTCATGACTTGCACATATAATAACATTCGCCGAAGTTGTTCTATTGATTTGTGGTTTGTGAAGGCTTCCCAGACGACTCCGGTGATGGTCTTACTGGACCAAAGCTAACTACCTTGGCAAAACTAAGCGTTGAGCAGGTGTCTGTTGAAATAATACATAAACCTAAGGTAGAATGGCAGCATTTATAAATTAGTAATGAAATTTAGATTTCAAAATTGTGATCTGAATTTAAAAATAATAAATAAATATTAAAATTAATAATTATCAAATAAAATAATTTAGGATTAAAAATGTGTATTATATATAACCTTATTTAGTAAAAGAAAGATAAACATGTAGACACCAATTGTTACTGAATATTTAGAATTTTATTCATCATTCATTATTCATTGTCTTTTAAAATATTCATTATTAATTGTTTTTTAAAATATTTATTATTTATTGTTTTTTAATATAATATTTTTAATTCATTTTAATATTTATAGTGTTACACTTTGAAAATTATAGTGATGATTTTTTTTTTAAATTTATGGTGTTACACTTTAAAAAGTATAGTAATGAAATTTATACAATTTAATTCTAACTAAGTTGAATGGTTCGACTATGCGTAAGCTAAATGGATGGGTAAATCAATTGATAGAGAATACACCTAAATACTGTAATGCTAATAATTTCTCTCTGATATGATATGTCTGTGTTTATTTGTGTTAATAGAGAAGGTTATAATAATAATTTCTCCAATATCAAGAAAATATATTGTGTTATATTACTTGCAAAAGACAAATGGCACTATATTCCTTTAAACAGCCAGCCTAAAACAGACAAATATAGCATGTTAAATGTTAGTGGAATTTATTACCTCTGCGCAGTGCTAATTTTATCTTTCGTCGGTTACCAAGCTGACATTAATCATTAACATCGCTTAAATCTCTAATTTGAAATTCAAGAATTACATTATTTAAAGCTATAGTGCCAAGAGCTAAACTGTCATTGTCGCACCGGTGACTGCATATTTTCTTGGACGTGGTTGAGAATTATTGTTCAAATCATGGCTTTGGAGAACATAAGGCCGCAAAGCTTGCAGGTTTCTTTGTTCTTTATCATCTTTGTTTCTGCTTGATTTGTTAGTTTTGATCTTTTATTATTCAGGACAGAAATTGTGATTAAGGTTTGTTGTTACAGAGAGTCTGCCGGATGAGAAATCACAAAATCGTAAAAATTGTTTTAACCGATACAATGATAATTGTACTGAGCACTGAGGGATCATGCGAGGCTTATAGCAGAGGTATTGTTAACGATGGATGAAATATAATATTCTGTTTATATTAAGGAAGTTTCAATTACACTTTAAAAAGTTGTTTATATTATTTTAACCAGAAGGAAATAATATTATATTTTGTGATTAACAGACCCATCGCATCATTTAATCTGTGCTTTTGGAGATTTCGTTAGAAATATAGAGCACGACGCGAGGAATAAAAGATTGCTCCTCATTTGTTTCGAGTTCCACGAAGTGGAGGACTATCCACTCTTTCCGACGCTTGATTGCTTGAAAATCGAGTATGTGAAGTGACCCATCTTTTATTTTTCTTTACTTTTAATTATTTTAAATCACTAATTCTGGAAGTTTATTCTTCATTCAGGTTTGTTCGGGCTGGCATTCCATATCGAGAACACCATTTGTTTCACAATATCCAAGATGTAGACATTTTACATAGTAGATTTATGACGTTGAGAGACGACTTCGGGTGAGAAAATAATAATATTAACTAATTAGTTTTTATTATATTAATTATTTATCTTATAGTTGAAATAAATAATAAATTATTAAATCTCAATAAAATAATATTTGCATTTCGTGAAGATACATATCAAGATAGAACTTCAAATTATATATATATATATAACTTTAACTTTTATTTTAATTTTAAATTGAGGTGTTTTCACATTTCACAGGTCGTTAAGTGTTTATGATTTAAAGGACCTTACCTTGAAGTTTAAAATCCCAGCGCGTAAAAAACGTCTTTTAAATGGTGGATGGTGAGTTTCCTTGCTTCAAAATAATGAAGTAAATATGCATTGAACTAATTGAAACAGCACAAACGAAAAGCAAGCAGAATCACATGTTATTTATGAAGATGAAGATGAAGTTTTCCATGACAAAATGTTGTAAGAGTTCAGAAATCACAAATTTTTTAATATAATCATATAATTATTTATTAGTGGTGGGATTGAACTTCAGTAACATCACCTATAATACAAGTAACTACCTATTCTTCATTTTTGGATATTTGTAAATATAATTGAAGACTTTACAGCTCTTACTGATTTATCTATAAAAGATATGAGGGCGTAAAACTATTCTTAAAATTTTCAACTTGCAATAACTGGGAATCCCATTGTTGTTTGGGCCAGGGATGGAAATTGGCACAGCACTTGTGAGGATTATTACATTATTGGTGACACTGTGGGTGACGAACGTAGAGTGTCCATTTATTCCAAAGACAATGGAAACCGAAAGATCAACAATGAAATTCAGTTACCCCTGTTTAGATATGATGATAACGACAATGAAATATATTTTGTCTCAATATATGGGGAGAAGCTACTGGTGGAGCACTGCGCCAGTCAAGGCATTGCAATCCAAGATATGTTCGATGGGGAAAACAAGAGAGAAACTCCAGTTCAGACATCAATCCGACCAAAGTACTTGCAGAGAAGTGGGCAGTTCTTAACAGCGATGTTGGGCATCGATGATGTGTATGTGTGGGACGGCGAGTGGCAGCAAGTTGAGAAGTTGCGAAAGGGGCCAGTGGTCATGGATCTGCAAGGCATAGAAGCCACATTTTATGGGTTTTCTCAGGAATTCGACAGCTTATCGTATATAACTAGTAACGAAGAAGTGTTTATGGCTTCTACCCAGGCTGAAGATGAAGATGGAGAATATTGCAACGTTAAATTTTTTAGTATTAACAGCCGAGAATGCTTCGCAAGTATAACCCGGCAGGCGTTAAGTCACTTGAATGAAGATGAAGTTGGGGAGGCTTTGAGTTATATCACTGCGTTGACATATGACGAGGAAACACGAGAACTTTTCACGGGTACAGAAAAAGGTGATGTTTACAAGTGGACAAATGTTACCTGGAATCCCCCACAGAAATGAAGGGATCTGATAGACCACTTTGACTCCATACTTTATTTATGTAGATCTCCATATTTTAGGATTGTTTAGTAAAAATCAAAATCCCCATTATATACTTTTGGCTTGTTATAGATTCATGTACACTTTTGGCTGGCTTGGAGTTGTGGATGATGTATGATTTGACAAACCCTCCTTTTAGTTTTCTCTATGGGGCATATGGTGGATTGTTCTTTGTAAAGGCTTGGTGCATAGTGTTTGGGGTTCAAACCGTGTTTTTATTTAACGAGAGGTTATGGATATGATAGTGTTGACAACCATGTTTCGACTGTATTTTTTTTTTTTTTTTTTTACAATCATGTTTAAGTGATTGTATTCATATTGACAATCATGTTTAAGTGATTGTATTCATATTGACAATCATGTTCAAGTGATTATATGTTTTGCTATATGTTTAAAATTTTTGTTGACAACCATATTCAAGTGGCTATATGTTTTGTTATATGTTTAAGAATTTTGTTGACAACCAAGTGACTATATTCTTAGTTATATGTTCAAGACTTTATCTAATCTTATGTTGATAAATAACAATATCTTTTATTGTTTTCAGTCTAGTTACTATTCTAATTAGCTATAATATAAGGGATATCTCACATTTTTTAAATTTTGGATGATTCTATGACACATGGCACTTATATATTTAGTCATAAGCAATTTATGTTTCATTTTTTTATCCAAGGATCATAGGCTCAATTTTCTTAATATCTTTGCTTGTTCCTTCCAAAAAAGACATCTAGTCAACAAGAGAACAAATGGTTTATCATGGTCAATTCTTTACACCAACTAATCAACTAACCCATTATTATGGTGGTTGGTTAGCTGATTGACATAGACCTAGGTGGCATTCTATTCTATATTCTAGTGTGACATAAACTCCAATAGGACCATTGGCATGGTAGTTGGAAATCTTGCTTGTATCTAGTAGATCTATTGTTCAAATCCTCTTAGCAACCTATTTGCATGTTTTTCATAGTATGCCTCTTTTCCATGTTTAAGACATGATGCACTCTTTAACTCCAATAAGCCTTCTATTATGGTAGTTGGTACTATTTCGCAAGTTTTTATCTTAAAGTTTGGAGGTCTAATTTTTTATTTTTTCTCTACTAATATGCCCAATATTTTGGGGGACATTATTTTGTATACAAAAATATTGTGGGCCAACTTTTTATATTAGATAGTTTTATAAGCTTTATGCATTGGTCACATCATTTCAAGAACCTATTATATTGTTGTAAATTATTAGTCTAATGTGCATCTTTATCCTATATGTCCCTTTATAACCATGGGAGCTAATGCATTGGTCACATCATTTCAAGGACCTATTATAGAGTTGTAAATGGTCAGTCTAATGTGCATCTTTATCCTATAGATCCATTTCTAACCATGGGGGCTAATTATTCATATACTTATCTATTGCTTGATGACTCAATTGTTTTCTTTTGAGATTTGAAGGATAAATTATGGTTGCCATATTCCATGTTGAATATTTTCTCATAGAAATCTCAACATCTTAGATCCAAACGATGAAATCATAGCTTAATTTTTATGGAAGCGTTGATCTAGTCCATACCTTAGCAAGAGAAGATAGCATGATTTATTGGCCTATTTGATCATTAATTATAGGGGATGAGGGAGATGGTCCTCTTCTTGGCCTCTCAACTAAAATAATAGGGTTGTTGGAATATTTATAATATGACCTTGTTGACCAAGGTTAAAAGTGATCAAGTTAGCACAAGGGCAAGTTCAAGGTAAGACTATAATTGTTCTATGTATGTCTATGGGTGCTCTTGATGTAATTCAATGGACACCATTTATGTAATACTGTGGGTAGATTTAATGTATTCACTCTTAACAATAGTGGTTGAACCACCTATGTGATTAAAACTTAGTTAAAGGACTTAACACATTTAATATATTTTATATTAAGGTCAAGTTAGGTTATATTGACTTGTGGCGAGCATTTAAGTGGGGATTAGGTATCACTGTATATAATTCCAAAGACCAATTCATTGCATCAATTTATGATGTGATACCATGGGGGTGCCTATTGGAACACACCCCTTATTTCTAGTTTACCTATCCTTATCTTTATTTTTTCTCTCTCTCTATTATGTATTTATGCTCTCTTTAATTTATGATGTGAGACTATGGGATTTCCTACTGGCATACACCTCTTATTTCTCTTTTACCTCTCTCTCTCTTATATCTTTATACTCTTTTTTTTCTCTCCTCTATTTTTTGTGTGGAATTGTGGTGAACGTGTGCTTCAAAAGAATTTTGGAGAGTATTCTAGATTCCAACATGCCTTCCTCCTATGGAAAGGGATCTTCCATTTAGAAATATCTCCAACTAGAATGTCATCTAATCAATGCAAGTCTCCTTTAGGTTTTCCAAGGAATATGCTCACTTGATTTTTTGGAATATGCTTGGTTATAACATCCATTAATCATTCAATAATTCTCACATACAAAACCATTAAATGATAGATTATTATATTTAGGTTTAAAAATACAAAATAATTCTACATTTATAGAAGTTAAACAATGATTTTTATTTGGAGTTGAAAAAGGATTTCAAAATGGAATATATGATATTTCGAAGAGGAAAACCAAATTCTTTGAAAAAACATAAAAATAACACTAGTTTCTTAGGATCAAGGAGTAGATATAATATCTTAGGGAATGAAAATATTAATAATGTATTTAGTTAATGTAGTCTATAAGGATATTTTAGGAGAGCAACTAGTATAATATGAAAAGAGTATTTGGTAGATTCTTTATAATCCTAATTGTTGATCAAATACTAAATCTTTTGCATGGCTAGTTGCATGACAATGTTTTAAAATAGAAGAATGTTTGTGAGAAGAAGGGAATATCTCATACAACTATATGAATAACTACAAGATATACTAAAATACTTAAACCAAGATAGCAAAGCAAAAATTATGCAATTAAAGGTAAAATCATCTTGATCAAAGAAAAATTTAAGAGATAAATTTTAAGGATATACTAAAATAAGATCAATCATAAAAATCATATGCTAGGCTTAATCCTAATATAGTAAAATAAAATACTTAACACGTAGGGCATCAAGAACCATACCATTCACAAATAAGCATAATAAGGGACTTGTGTCTATTTTATCTTGCTTGTAATTTGACCATTATAAAAGGAGAGATCACATCTGGAATAAATTGAAATGATTTGATGTACCTTGTGATAGGCAGTATTACATCATATTATATTTGAAAATGAGTGTGTTATAACCGCCCATCACATATTCAGTAAATGTTAAGAGTAAATGTAGATTAAAATGCAAAAATTAGGCATTCAATATATTTAAATATTCATCATTTCATAGTGCAAAAATAAAAGAATCTAAGCATTAGCAAAATTTGTGGTATTAGAGTAGGTAGAAGGAAAATCCAAATCTCCTTCTAATCCTTCCTCTTATTTGATCCAAACAAGATGAATATGCACTTTGTAAGAAAGGTCTAAAGGTATAGAAGGGTATAGAATCTTGTTCAAGATAGGCACTTTGTAAGAAAGGTCTTAGGGTATAGAAGGGTATAGAATCTTTCTATATACTAGTGAGGTAAAACCTCTAAGAAAAGGTATCAGGATAGAAATCCTACCAAAGTAGAAGGAAGAGCCAACTCTCATTTTGATCATTTTTATCTTTTTAATCCAAATAATTTGAATAGGAACTTTGTAAGAAAGGTCTTACGATATAGAACCTTGCTAAATACCAGTGAGGTAAAACCTTGAATCAAAGGTCTTCGGATAGAAATACTATGAAAGACAAGGTGAATACAAGCTCATCAATGCCAAAGCTAATAGCTACAACAACATTGTATAATTACTTTGGAGATTGCAGAAACAACTTATTAATAGAGAGATACCTATGAACTAGGCTCAAATTAAGCCTAGAGAATTAAGCCAAATACAACATATCAAGAATAAAGTGACCACAATATAGATAAGATAATATTGACTATCTATCTTGATCCATATAAGCACTCTATTAGATGTCATGATAGAGGAAGAGTGTATTTACTATAGCACTTTAATTTTTTGACTAGATAAAATTTAAATGCTTGAAGTCTTACCTTGAATCAAAGGTCTTTGGATAGAAATCCTATGAAAGACAAGGTGGATACAAGCTCATCAAGGCTAAAGCTAATAGCTACAAAAATAATATAATTACTTTGGATATTGCAGAAACAACTTCTTAACAGAGATATACCTATGAACTAGGCTCAAAGTAAGCCTAGAGAATTAAGCCAAATACAACATGTCAAGCATAAAGTGACCACAAGATAGATAATATGAGATTGACTATCTATATTAATCCTTATAAGAACTTTGTTAGATGTCATGATAGAGAAGGAGTATATTTATTTTAGCACTTTAATTTGTTGACTAGATAAAATTTAAATGCTTGAAGTATTACCTTGAATCAAAGGTCTTTGGATAGAAATCCTATGAAAGACAAGATGGATATAAGCTCATCAATGCTAAAGCTAATAGCTACAACAACACTCAATAATTACTTTGAAGATTGCATAAACAACTTCTTAACAGAGAGATACCTATGAACTAGGCTCAAAGTAAGCCTAGAGAATTAAGCCAAATACAACATATCAAGCATAAAGTGGCCACAATATAGATAAGATAAGATGGATTATCTATCTTGAACCATATAAGCACTTTGTTAGATGTCAATATAAAGGAAGAGTATATTTATTATAGAAATTTAATTTGTTGACTAGATAAAATTTAAATGCTTGAAGTCTATACTGAAAAAATTCTTAAAAGGAATTAAAAAATATTTATTAGATCAAAATTTTTTGGATGGTTTTTCTATGCAGACTATTGTTGTGATAGGTCAAAAAATCTATGACAGAGGCCATATAGATCAACTACATGCTCAAGACATCAACTCTTGGTCAAACAATAGTTTTCTTGAGTATCTATGATGTGGATGAAAATTTTAAACTCTAGATCAAACACTCATGAGTTTCTTCATTCAACCTAAAAAGGGAATGTGTTAATGCTAGCAACAGACTCATGATCTCAAGCAAGGTGTTTGTGGGAATGTGCAAGGAAGTTTCAGTTAACCTAAAAAGCAAAAATGTTAATGCAAGCATCACCTTTGTGGCTCAAGCAAGGTGTTCATGAAAGTTTCAACTACCAAATTATAAATCTCATCTCTAACAATCTCCATTGAATAGGAAGAACATGATTTGAGAAATGCATACGATTGCAATCATCGAAAAAGTAACATATTTAAAAATATTAGAATATTGTAGGTGTTGATGAATATTAAAAAGTGACATTGGTCAAGTTCATGGAAGTTTCAACTACCAAATTACAAGTCTCATATCTAAGAGTCTCCATTGAAGAGGAAGGACATGAATTGAGAAATGCATAAGATTGTAATCATAAAAAAATTAACATATGCCAAAATATTAGAATATTGTAGGTATTGATAAATATTAAAAAGTGGCATTGACCAAAATATTTACGTTGCTTTCCTTTGGATAATCCTTGAGAAATTGGAGGTACAAATTTGTTTTTTGATGTTATCTCTAGATATATAATATTATCCACTAATACGTTCTCCAAAGGCATCAAATTAAGGCAAAGGAAATCATCTTCAAAGCATCATATTTTTATCATAGTTTTGTGTTAGGATAAGTTGATTGGTGAAATTAGAGAAAAACATTAACATATTAGAAGTAGACAAACATCTCGGAAGCATCAACCACTAACATCATAATCCACATCATTATATAAATATAATTTAGATATAAATATTTGTTGCATATGCACATCAATACCAAAACTAATAGCTACAATAACACTCTATTATTACTTTGGAGATTGTAGAAACATCTCCTTAATTGGTCAAGAGAGATACCTATGAACTAGGCTCAAAGTAAGCCTAGAGAATTAATCCAAATATGACATCTCAGGAATAAAGTGATCATGAGATAGATAATATAAGATTGATTGTTCATCTTGAGTCATATAAGCACTCAGTTAGATGTCATGATAGAGGAAGAGTATATTTATGACAACACTTTAATTTGTTGACCAGATAAAATTTAAATGCTTGAAGTCTATATTGAAAAAATTGCCTAAAAGGAATTAACAAATATTTCTTATATCAAAACATCTTCTGGATGGTTTTTTCTATGTAGACCATTGTGGTGATAAAAAATCTATGACGAAGGCCATATAAATCAACTACATGTTCAAGACATCAATGTTTTGTAAAACAATAGTTTTCTCAAGTATCTATGATGTGGATGAAAAATTTAAACTCTAGATCAAACATTCATAAATTTCTTCATTCAACCTAAAAATGGAATGTGTTAATGCAAGTAATAGAATCATGATCTCAAGCAAGGTGTTTGTGGTAAAGTGCAAGGAAGTTCTAAGTAACCTAAAAGAGGAAAATGTTAATGCAAGCATCAACTTTGTGGCTCAGGCAAGACGTTCATGGAAGTTTCAACTACTAAATTATAACTCTCATCTTTAAGAGTCTCCATTGAAGAGGAAGAACACATTTTGAGAAATGCATAGGATTTTAATCATCGAAAAATAACATATGTCAAATGATTAGAATATTGTAGGCATTGATAAATATTAAAAGTGACATTGATAAGAATATTTACATTTCTCTCCTTTGGAAAATCCTTGAGAAATTGGAGGAACAAACATGTTTTTTGATGCTATCGCTAAATATATAATCTTCTTGACTAAGACACTCTCCAAAGGCATCAAATTAAGTTAAATAAAATCACCTTCAAAGCATCATAGTTTTACCATATTTTTGGGTTAGGAGAAGTTGATTGGTGAAATAAGAGAAAAATATTAACATAGTAGAAGTAGATGAACATCTCAGAAGCATCAACCACTAACATCATAATCTGCATCATTAGATAAAGGAAATTTAGATATGAATATTTTTTGCATACATACATCAATACCAAAGCTAATAATTACAACAACACTCTATTATTACTTTGGAGATTGTAGAACAATTCCTTAATAGGTCAACAGAGATACCTATGAACTAGTCTCAAAGTAAGCCTAGAGAATTAAGCCAAATACAACATATCAGACATAAAGTGACCACGAAATAGATAAGATACTATTGGCTATTAATCTTGATCCATATAAGCACTCTGTTATATGTCATGATAGAGGAAGAGTATATTTATGGCAACACTTTAATTTATTGAGAAAAAAAAATTTATATGATTGAAGTCTATATTGAAAAATTTTCCAAAAAGGAATTAACAAATATTTCTTAGATGAAAACATCTTCTAGATAATTTTTTCTATGCAAAGCATTGTGGTGATAGGTCAAACAATCTATGACAGAGGCCATATAGATCAACTACATGCTCAAGACTCAATGTTTGGTCAAACAATAATTTTATTAAGTATCCATGATGTGGATGAAAAATTTAAACTCTATATCAAAATTCATGAGTTTCTTCATTCAACCTAAAAAGGGAATGTGCTAATGCAAGCATCAACTTTGTGGCTCAAGCAAGGCATTCATGTAAGTTTCAACTACCAAATTATAACTCTCATATTTAAGAGTCTCCATTGAAGAGGAAGAACATGATTTAAGAAATGCATAGGATTGCAATCATCAAAAAAGTAACATATGTCAAAATATTAGAATATTGTAGGCATTGATAAATATTAAAAAGTGATATTGATCAAAATATTTACATTGTTCTCCTTTGGAGAATCCTTGAGAAATTAGAGGCACAAACATATTTTTTGATTTTATATCTAGATATATAATCTTCTCTACTAAGACACTATCCAAAGACATCAAATTAAGGCAAAGGAAATCACCTTCAAAGCATCATAGTTTTACCATATTTTTGGGTTAGTAGAAGTTGATTGGTAAGATTAGAGAAAGAAGTAGATGAACGTCTCAGAAGCATCAACCACTAACATCATAATCCACATCATCAAATAAAGAAAACTCAGATATAAATATTTGTTGCATATGCACATCGAAAGATTATAAAGTTGGTAGGTGATTTTTGCAAAAGAAAAATGGTTCAAAAAAATTTCATGACACTAAATGAGCACTAAGTATTATTTGGTCTGAGCAAAAAATAATAAAGTTGTAGTTATAAGCATCATTCAAAAGCTAGTGGCACCAAAATATTGGTACATGGCTGACTACAAATGAAGTAGAATTGGCCAAAATTCAATCACAAGGACTGAATTATGCCATATTCTTAGTGGAAAATGAAATTTAAACCATTAAACTTATTGCTCTTTCCTTTGTTTGATTCATGGCCATAGCTAAGAGTGTGATCTTTGGCTCAATTAGGGGCCTCTAAGAGTTTTTTACAAGGCAAAATCCTTGTTAGGATGTAATATTTAGGCACACTTTAACTCAAGTGAGAGGAAAAGAGATGCAAGAGAAAAATAAAACAACTCAATAAAAAAATGCGGGTGATGCACCAAAACATCCACTAAGATCTCCCTACATAATAGGCTTGAATGTTATGTGCCAATGGTGAATAGTTCCTCTCTTCAACATAGTTACAGATGCATTTTACCAGCATGTATGCACATAAATAAATGGGTCAGTAGTAAACCAAAGATGGCTAGTCTAAAAATTGATGCAGGTATCGCACACACTTATGCAAGCAAAACCTAAAATAGGTAAAAAAATCTACAAACACATACATACATAGAAATGGGTCGGTAAGAGAACCACATATGGCTAGTATAAAAATTGATGGACTCCATATCTATGCAAGTAATTTTTACAAAGGATTGTTCCAGAAGCTAGGGTTCAATTTTCCCACAAGCCACTCAAGAAATTATTGCTCTACAAAAAGAAATGAAAGGAGAGCTTATAAAATACAAAAATACAAAATCGTTGATACTTTAAAATTCTAGAACTGTTACTATTTATATATTACAAAGAGGATGGTTTCCCTCCAAAAACTCATGTAGATATTTTAAGATGACTGATGCTTTCTTACATTTATTCCTATCTTCATTTAAGTTATTGGCCTCATTGAGGTCTTTGGATCTAGATTCATGAATTTCAAATGGTTTTGAGTCCTTGAATGAGTAGCTACTACCATTATTGTCATCTATCCATTTTTTGAAATTCCCATAATCTAGGTGTAGAATATTTCTTTGTTTAATGCTTCAAATTCATAAGCTACTTATTCTATGGCTTCCATGTTGTTGATGTATTTTCAAAGAGATATTTGATATTATTTTGTAGGAAAAGACATTACTACTGGAAGATCATACACCTCAACAATTTTGACTTTCAATCAAAAGTGTTTCTCTTTAAAAGTTTCCTCACCACTTGACATGGCAACTCAAAACTTTTTATCTTGGGCCTTTTTTACCATGAACCCCCTATGTTAGATATTTTACCTCTCCTCTTCAATCGAGACTAATAAAGTTCCAACCTTTGAAATTTATCCTTGTTGAACTTTCAATCCTCATATTTTTTTATTGGAAGTTTCTTTTGTGCTAGTATGTTGCTTTCACTTCCACTTTCTACTACCAAAAAAGAGTGTAGTGAGAAATCACTACAGTTCTAGTGACTCGAAGGGGATATTTAGCCTACTAAAGATAAGGAATCTAGAGAAGTAGGTGCCTTAGTCCATTGGGAATGGAGTTGGTAAGAGAACCCACTTTTTGAAATGAAAGCAAAGGTGGAAGTTTTAGCAGTCCATCTACATCTTCACATCTCTACAACTACTAGATCTTTCATAATATCATGAAACTACTATTATTCATATATTACACATGATACATATGTGCATTTTTTTAAGTGGATGGATTTTATCCATTGGGCATGGAGTCAAAAAGGCCCCCCACTGGCTACTCGAGCCCTTTATTTCTCCTTTTCTAATTCCTTGGGTAAAATAATTTACCCGTATTGGATCAAGGTTATTGAGCATATTTCTTAGAAAAAATGGGTGGGTGCTAGTAATAGTTCCTTTTTTATTACTGGCACCACCATAATATGGTCCTAATTTTTTTATTGATCCTATTGGTATCTCTTCATACTTATGGATGAAGAGGCTCTTTGCATGTATTTGCCCACCTCTTCATAAGGATCATTATCAAAGATATTAGTCACTCATTGTCCAGTCTGGTCATTAGAGGGAATGAGAAGATGTGACCCAAAATTTTCCTCCCCGTCGTGGATCTTATTAGCTCTTGAATGAGTTAAAAACCCATGCACCTCTTGATGTATGCAAAGAGGCCCCTCTAATATTTGCTCTTGTTTTTTAGGGGTCTCATAAACCTCCTTTTTGGCCTTTAGATGGATGTTTTGCATTTCCCATTGTGGTGCATCCATAAACGGGTTGATTGGATTAGGTTCTACTCTACATGCATTTACTTTGAATTCATCCATGATCAAGGTAGCCAGTTGGTCTCATCTAATGATTGAATGTGGAGATAAAGAGTCATATTCTTGGAGGGCCTTGCCTTTTAATTAAGCCAGTAGTAGTTTGAGAGCCACATCCCACTCTATGCCATTGTGCACCTCAAATATGAAGACCATTTCTTGTAAGTGCTTCAATGAGGATGTTGGAACTTCATCGATGTACTCTGGTAAGATTTCTAGTAATTATTATGGTAACTTTTTCCAAATAATTGGTGGTTTTGGAGGTCACAACAGACTCTTATCCCCCTAGATAGGGTATAGTTTAGGAGGTGGTATGACCATATTGGATACATGGGTACTTTATATCATAGAAGAGCCGCTAGGTGAATATAGCATGAGTTTCTTGAAAGTAGATAAACTGAGGCCTTCACCAAAAACTCAATATACTACCTTTAGTAGTGGTTTTTTTTTGTATTCATTCTAGGGCAGAGTCACCAGGTGAGTCAAAGGTGCTTCAACGAGTAGGGGTAGGCATAAACCATCACAAAGTCTAAGCATAACTTGTTTTTATGATTATGGGACCAATGATATGTCATTGGGGTCCTATTGAGTGTGCCATTAAACTATTATCATCTCCAATTGTCCTGGTTAGAATAATTGTGCCTTGCATGGAGCGATATAATAGGGCAACAATCAAGAGCATGGGATTTGACTCAATCGAGGGCCTTTGGTAGTTTTTTACAAGGACAAATCCTTGTTAGAATGTACTTTTTAGGAATACTTTAACTCAAGGAGGAAAAACAAGCAAGAGAAAAATAAAATAACTCAACAAAATAAAAACGATGGCGATGTGCTAAAAGATCCACTAAAGTCTTTCTACACAATAGACCTGAATGTTATGTGGCAGCAATAAACACTTCCTCCCCTCAACAATGTTAAGCACATATATGTTTTACCAACATATATGCACACAAAAAAATGGGTTAGTAGAGAACCATAGATGGCTAGTCCAAAAATTTATGCAATCCTCCCACACACACACATATATGTAAGCAAAACCCAAAATAGGTAAAAAAGCTACAAACACATATACATACATAGAAATGGTTCAATAGGAGAACCACAAATGGTTAGTCTAAAAATTGATGTATGCCTCCATATATATATATGCAAGTGATTTTTAGAAAGGATTGTGTCAAAAGCGGGTGTTCGATTTGCCCACAAGTCACTCAAGAACTAACTACTCTATAGAAAAAATGAAAGAAGAGCAGGCTTATGCATAGTGGCTAATCATCGTTAATTAATGAATATTTCAATTTTTTAAATTTGGAATTTGCTAATATTGGGGACCCTTGACCATGGCTCATTAGCCCAAATGTTTTGGGTGTAAAAAAAAAATTGGGTCGATTCGCCCCAAAATTATAATAATTTACCACATTTTGATTTTTTTTTTGTGGAAAAGAAAGTAAATTCACCATGTTTTCTACATGATTTTAGACACTATTCACCTAGATTTCAAAATTGATTCACCCCATTTTTATAAATACATTTCGAGGCCAACCCCTTATGCATAACCCTGAAGAAGAGCTTAAAAAAGACTACAAATGCAAACTCACTGATCCTTTACAACACTAGAACTACTCCTATTTATAGATTACAAAGAGGAGTATTTCCCTCCAAATATTCACATAGAGATTTCAAGATGATTGATGGCTTTTTATGTCTAGTCCTATCTTCATTTACGTTATAAGCCTCCATGAGGTCTTTGGATCTAGAGTCATGAATATCAAATGGTTTTAAGTCCTTGGATGAGCAACTACCATCATTATTTCCATCTACCTTATATCTCTATATCTAAATTCTGGGTTGAATTAAATCTTGTAGTGTATGATTAATCAATATCATTATTTTTTCTCTTGAGAATATTTTTGATAGAACCTTTGAAGTAGTCTACCTTATGTCTCCCTAGTTTAGAGTGTTTGCTCAACCTTGCTAAGAACTATTCTACCTAGCAAGTGTTTAAATGTACTATGAACCTTGATAGTACGCTTAGCTTTTTTAGTTTAAGTTGAATCTGTTTTGTCTTCCTAATGTTCAACTTTACTGTATTGTCTTATTTCTCCCTATTGATTAGTAAGTCGAAAGCTAATGATGATACACCTTCAATTTTTAATAAGGTTTTTTTCTTTCAAGGCCTTTTAGTTGGATTAATATCTCATAAATTAATGTAAGAGACTAATGCAATTTCCAACTTTCAAGCAATTAATGGTTTTGCTCCTTTAATCCTTCAATTTTCATGGTTCAATTTTCTAAATTCCAAAAAAACTAAAGTATGGTGTAGTATTCCTTATATCTCCCTAATTTGGAAATTTATAAAGTAATAATATTTGCAAAGTAGTATTTTAATTTTTCCAATGTTGAAAACCTTATCTCCTTAATTAATTATTTCTAAATATTTTGATCTTTGAATCTCATGCAATTTAATTATATCTTTTAAGATATATTCCCTTTATTAAAATTGTCTTCTAACTCTCTAATGTTGGTATTTCAATGAATTAATAAATAACTTTCAACCTTATAATAAGCACCTTATAAATCCCTAAACTTAAGGAAAGTGAATATTGAATATTATAAGTCTTTTACCTTCCTTGAAATGTGGAATATGTGTGTTTAATGGTTTATGGTGTGATTCTTCAATCCAAACGCTATATTTCATGGTATTCTATGTATGGCAGAGATCATTTAATGCTTATGAGCACCTTATTCTCCTCCTTAATTGCACTTTGACTCCACTCTTAATGCTTGACTACGTGCTTCCAATTCTCTATGTTCCTCTTCAACTTTGAGTGCTTAAATATGCTTTGATTCTCCTTGAGACTCTAGCCACATGGCACTTTGGGAGTTACATTCTTGATGAGCATTATTTTAGGTGTCTTCAATGCTCATATCCTCCTTTGATTTATGGGCAACAATTATTATGCCTTCTTATCTTTGAATGATGCTTTCAATGCTCAAATATGAACATTACTTTATCATGGGTGCTTCTTTTCTATGCATGCATTGTGGAAAAAAAATGGGCTTCTTCTTTTGTTGTGCCAAGTGGCACAAGATGCCTTAGCTCTAAATTGCAAGTGGTGCTCCTTTCCCTTACATATAAGGATACCTCCACCATATTTTATTCCTTGAATACTTATTGCCAATGAATACACTATGGGTCTTGTCTTCAACATTTTTTCTCAAGCGAATGGTGATGAGATTCTTTCATGAAGTTGGATCCAGTTATGGTGGTTCTATGGTGCTCCAACACTATCCTCTTAAGTAATAATTTTACTCTAGCAATGGTGGTTCTATGGTGTTCCAGCACTGCCCTCTTAGGTGATAATTCTTCTTAGCTGGCATTTCATCTATTGCTTGGGTAATACACCTTTGTTTTCTGTTAGAGCTTACAATGTTTTATCCTTCTTGTGTTACGTAGATTTGTGTTGGATGTAATGTTGTCTTATGTAGGTTCTTTATGATGCAAGTTATACTATTGTTGACATTGGATTTTTGTGTCTTTAGACACTTTGAAACTTGGCTAATTGAGCCCTTCAATGGCTCTCTTCCTTCACTAGAAGTTTGCTCTAAAAACTTGGTGATATGACCACTTTGTAGATGTAGAATGCTTATTGTTTTAATGTATTTGATATACTCTATATTTTTTCATCCTTTATTGCATAGGACAAGAGATATATGGTGCAATAATGCAATGCAAATAGTTAGCATAAAATACCCTAACTTGCACAAAATTTTTGAGATCTTTAAATCTCCCTTTTTCAAGCTTTCTCTCTTCCTTGATGAGGCAACTACTTGTTCTACTCCATGGTAGCAAAGAGTGATTTAATTTTCTTCTCCTTACTAGAAAACTCTCTCCTATAATTTCTTTACTTGGTTAACTTTACAATAATGAATCCAAACTCTTAATCATGCAACTAAAATGCCCTTTTGAATAGCTTAACTTTGCACTGATTTTCAACTTAACTTGAATACTTAATGCACCTTTAATAAATGGTATGATGCAATAGTAATTTCTCCTTATTACTCCTTTTAATGAACTCTTAATCTATGCAACCTTCACTTAAGAGTAATGTCTTATTTGTTTTCATTAAAAGAACGGATGTTGATATTTTTCTTTCTCTTGAAATATATCTAACTTCTATTTTTGATGTGCAGGTTTTATCCTTATAAGAAACTATCTTCTGCACTCCCTTGAAGACATAAATATACAACCTTATCCTTACAAATTTTGAACTCTAATATGGTGCTTAATGAAACTTAATAATGAACCAAAAATCTGAAGTTCAAATAATGAACCTTTTGCACCAAATTTGCTTACCTTATTGACCTTTGTAGATGATGGATATCTTGGTGATTTGAATTGCCTAATTGCTGCCTTGTAATGGATGAAAGTGTAGCTCTTCCTTGCTGCCCAAAATAGCTCTTTATCTCACCTATTTATAGCTATAAAATTCCCCTAACTTGCTACCCAAAAGTGTAGTTTGGTGGTTTTAATTCTCCTTCAGGATGCTCTCTTGAAATTTGAAACTTAGCAACTAGTAATTTTGCCCTTATTGTTGCTTTCTTGTTGTCCTCAAATCTAAAAAATTTAGATTGTAAAGCAATAAATTTCTCCTCTGAAATGTTGTCCTTGAATCTCACAAATTTGGTAGGAAACTCCTCCAAATCACAACTGATATTTTCCTTCAAGAAACCTTCACTTTTCTACAGTAAAACCAACAATCTCCTTTCTCCAAAATAGCCTTGAATGGAAATCTTCAAATCTCTTAGATCTGATGGCTTATTCTAACTCCTATCTCCTTCAGCCTCCTTGTAAAATTTTGACTTCAACCTGGTCCTATCTAGTGGTCTTCTTCTTAATATTCTAACTATCTTGAGGTCTTCACTATTATCCTCAAAAATTTGTAAAACTCCTTGCCAAATTCTTCTCCTTTTGTGCTTGTGGTTGGATGGCAATAATTGTCCCAAATTCTTCACTACCAGGAACTTCTTCTTGAGTTCTCCTTAAATCTCCTCCATGGGGCTTTCCTAGCCTTCTCCTTCCTTGATACCTCTTCTCTAGGGTCTTCAAATTTTTGTAGCTTCTCTAGTCTTCTTCTCAAGACTTCAATGAGACCTTCCTTGATCTCTTCAATTTACTGCTTCTAGAATCTATAATAGGACCTTTTCTAGTCCTTCTCGATATTTAGTCTTCCAAGACTATAATTTATTCAATAAGACCTCTTGTGGGTCTCTTCAGCTTCTTAGGTTATTTTATCTTCCTCCTTCAATCTACAATCTTCAATCTTCAACGAAGATCACAAATCTCCAATTTTCTCCTGGACTCCTTTCTGAAGTCTCTTCTTCCTTGAATTTGCAATAAGGCTCCTCTAGCATTTTTCTCTTTTGTAATATGCAAGTTAGCAATCTTGTAATGGGGCCTTTTTCTTAGATCTCCAAATATCTAATCTTCAATTTGTTGCTTCAGTTACTGTATTGATTCCAAAGAAGCTATTCTTCCTAGCTCTTTCTAGGAAGATTCTCGACTTTCTTTGAATCTTATTTTCCTACAAAAAAGTATTAGAAACTATAATGGAAGAAACTTTGAGTCTAGAGATAATCAATCTTCACTAGTTGATTTTTCAAACTAGTGGAATCAATGTTGAGTCCTAGTCTTCACAAGTTTTTTTGCAACCCTATGGAAAGACTCTAGCCAAATGCAATTTTTAGAAATTCTAAAAATGAGATTTTTAATCTCCTCTTAATCTATCTTATGGCTCTCCCTATTTCCTATTTATCTATCGTGTGCTCTAGTACCATTTTTAGCTTTTGAGGATGTATATTGAAGGAAATGCAACCACAAGATATTAAATAAGTAAGCTATGATAACTATATGATAATGGCACTATAATATACAGGAAAATAATGAGATAAACTTCTGTAATAACTTAGTAATATGCCATTAATGAAATATCATGAAAATAGTACAATGCAATATAATGGAGGACCTGAACACTTAAGAATTTTAAATGAACTACATTCTACCTACTCACTACTATAATCTAACTCTTTATAGTAACATTATCTCTCTCACTCACTTATCTCTATACCTTAAAGGCTTATATAGGAAGATATATACCTTGGCCTTTACTCTATCTATTACTCTTCATCTACCTATCCTATTACTCATGTACATGTGAACTACATGCACATTTACATCATTAAACATTCTAACACTTGTATTACTTGCTTGAATTAACAACTCAAACCTTACTCTAAATTAAACTACTACTCTAGTTATGTCTCCAAGGTGGTACATTAGCATGTACTAAATAATGTAATATACTCTAACAGGTTTCTACAACCCACCTTGTGGAGCCTTTGCCTTAGTGAGAAATTAACTTGGATTCTTCGCACTAGACGGGGGCTTATTTTAACCAAACTGACCTCTTGTACCTTTCTTATCAATATATTTTTCATAAATATTTAATAACCCATTCACCATAGTGATAGTAGAGACCACATCTTGTAAATTATGCTAATGCAATTCCAGCTGGGTCTAGTTCTACAAGCTCATCTCGAAGGTAAACATATTTTATTTTTCAGTCATCTTGGGGATCTCAACCACAAGCACATTGGGTATATAAGGAGAAAAAGGGATAAATTATAGGATTTGAGAGCATTTAAGGTCTCTTGACAATCAATCTCCCATTCAAAGATTACATCATTCCTTAAAATATTGGTGAAGGGTTGACACTTATTACCTAACAATGAGATAAATCTTTGGATGGCATAGACTTTACCTTGGAGGCTCCTAATCTAGGTTAGAGTTTGAGGATATAGCATATTGACTATAGCCAATATTTTATTAGGATCAAATATGATATGATATCAAGATACAATAAATCCCAATAGGTTTCTTGATATAACCCCAAACATGTACTTTTGAGACTTTAGAAATATCTTGTACTCCTACAATCACTTGAAGATGCATCTTAGGTCTTGAAAATGATCTTACCAATTTAATGACCAGTTAATAAGGTCATAGACATAGTCTTCCATGATATCATGCATCAAGTCATGAAATATACATGTCATGGCTCTCTAGTTGGTAGCCCATACGTGCTTCAACCCAAAAGGCATGACTTGATATAAAAAGGTTCCTTGTGGGATAATTAAAACTATTTTATATTGGTCCTTATGTGTGATCTTGATTTAATTATAGCTTGAGAATTTGTCCATCAAAGAAAAAATTCCACATCCTATAGTGAAATTAATAATTATGTTGATGTTGGGTAGAGATAACTTGTCCTTGGGACATGCTTTATTGATGTATCAAACGTTGTTGCACACTCTAATACTACATGTTTTCTTAGTTATAGGAAAATAGATATATAACTAGAATTATTGATAGCTTTAATGTGTCTAACATCAGGAGTTTTTACAGCTCCTCTTTAACTAGCAATATGAATTTTGAGTATATTTTCTATAATTTTTGCTTTATATATTTTGTTTTAGGAGTTATTATGTCATAGACCATGTGAAGAGTCAAGTGGTATAACTACCCCTCACAAGGTACATGCATGTGGTATAGGAAAAGATAGTTTAAATGTTATTTGAGGGTTTTTTATGCCTAAATTAGGCATCCTATGTATTTAAATACCCTTCACTACCATAATACAAGATATTTGAAGCTTAAGTTCTAACATGTGGTATCAAACCTAGTAGAAGGAATAAACAATTATATTTCTAATCCTCCTCTAGCTTTGATAGAGGGAAAGCCAAAGGTGCACTCTGTCTAAGAAAAAATTCAAATTAAGATAAGAAATTTTCAAGGGTAAAATTACCCTATGATACCTTATCACCATGAAGAAAAATTCCATAGTTGAATTAAAAAAATTAGGGTGAAAAACCCTTGCCAAAGGCAAAAATCCATCTAGAATAGAAAAGGTTTCAATCCCTTTTAAGACCAAAAGGTCATAAGCCTACAACATCTAGGTCAAATTCTAAAACGAAATAGAAGCGACTTTGAATATCCTATAAAGGTTATAATAAAAGGAATCCATAGAAACTCTTGTTTTGAAAAATTACATTGAAACCACTTGAAAGGAGTTCAAATATAAAAGGCTAAAACTACATCCCATTGAAGCCATTTGGAAGGCATTTGAAAAGAAGTTTGATAAAGGTTAAAGGATTATAAAATTGAAGCCGTTTTTATAAAATTATAAACATTCTAAGAAGAATGCTTTAAAAGAAGTTTGAATCTCTTAAAAGACTACAAACCAAAAACAAGAAGTAAATATTCCTCCAAAATATGCTTTGACACTTTGTAACCAAGAGAAAGGAATGTTTGACATCGAAGTAAATGTTCCCACTATAATGGTCATTTGAATTTATAATGCAATGCCCAAGCAAGAAGCTTGTAAATTTCATGGTTAACAAGCATAAGAGAAAAGATATTTTTATGGAATGTCCAAAGATGAAATCCCCATGAAATGTAGAAAGCAAAGTCATATTTGAAAATCAGATAAAGAATTACCTAGTGCTATCCATCCAATCCAAGTCATTGATAATTATGTGAAATTAGAAATGCTTGCATAAAAAGTATCTCGTGAAGAAACAAACTTGCTAAACATGCAAGTCTCATGCTATTTAACACTTTATTTAAAGGTATTTAATAAAGTGCTCACTTGGAGTAAGAAGAAAATAGAAAAGAAGCAAAAGAGAGAAGAAGAGAAGTGGTGAAAGATACGAGAGAAGAAGAGAGACAAGAGAAGCAATAAAAGAGAATATAAGAGAAGTAAAAAAGACAAGAAGAGAAGCAATAATAAATAGAGCTATAGAAAAATAAAGAAAGCACATGCTACAGTCTCTCTCATAGATATTGCTACATCATCCAAGTCGAATCATACCATCACAACCTTAAAGGAAATAAGAAGCTAGTAATTGTGCCATCACAACCTTAAAGGAAATAAGAAGCTAGTAATTGTGCCATCACAACCCTAAAGGAAGAAATTGATTCATCATGGGTGAAGTATATCATCTTGGTTTGTAAAAAATAGTGTACATAAAAACATATATCATAGTATAAGAAAGGCGTAGCTAATATGAAAGGAGATGAGAAAGCCAAGCACCCTAAGGGCAATTTTCTCTCTTGGGAAGACTAAATGATGAGAAGCAAGAAGGATAAAATTTTTAAAAAGAAATGTGTTGGCAATTTTGGGTACCTTGGGTACATTGCCATTGCTCAAATGTATAAGTTGTCATTGATGTCAAAAGGCATTTTTTGTGTTGATTTCAAAAGAGTGTGATGTCAAGAATAAAGGGTTTTTATTAAAACCATGGTGACAAGGCTAAAGGTTTTTCTTAAAACCATTTGGACTCATTAAGGGTTTTTATTAAAACCAAGCTTAACTTAATGCAAAGGTCCATGTGTATTATTAATAATTAAATTAACTCAAACCTTTGTCAAAGGTCCAATTTTAATTTATTATTAATAAAATAATAATTATTATTATTTTAATTATTATTAAAGGGTCTTTCAACCCTTAAGCGACGAAAGAAACAAGAATTCTTTCGTCGATTTGTTGCCTTCGTTGGAGGAGCACCGACGTCAAACAGTGAAGGGAAAATTGCTATATAAGGTGGCATGTTTTTCATTAGTGAGCACCTTCGATTAATGTTGATATCTGTGACTTGTGGCTACTCTGTTTTCGTTCGATTTGCGCTTGGCATTCGTGATTTGCATTTGCTCTGTTTCGTTCGATTTGCGCCTGGCATCTACGATTTGTTTTTGCTCTGTTTCGTTCGATTTGCGCTCGACGTCTGCAATTTGCTTTTACTCTATTTTCTTCGAATAGCACTTGGTATATTCGAGTTGAGCTTGCTCTGTGTTTTCGATCTTCGTTGACGTCTTTGATATAGTGCTTGTTCTGTGCGTGGCAAACTCAAATTTGAGCTTGGGCTGCATCCTTACCTTTTGGCTTGATGGCAGTGGATTGTTGTATGCGATTTTTGGAATACGTTTACGTTTTCCAAGTTCTTGGCATCAAAGGAAGATAAAAAAGAGGGCAGCGGTGTTTTATTTCGTTGGGTACTTGTGACCCAACGATGGTGGCGTTTAAGCGAAAGCGCTAGACGACAGAGGTGCCAAGTTTGATTCTCTTCGTTGGGAATTTCCTTTTGGTCGCGGTGTGCAAAGAATGGTGGTTGTAATTGTGCGGGAGGTATAAGATTAAGGTATCGTTTTTTATTTTGACATTGGTCTATTGATGGTAAAGGTTTATGTGGAGTAATAAGGTGTAAAGAGGTTTTACTTTGTATGTTATTGTACTTTGATGTTTTTACTAAGTTGGAGAAATTAGGTGTTATATTTGGACCTTTATTATTGTGTATTATTGTATAGTTGCTAACTCTAATTGGTGGCAAATTGAGGGTTAAGTGTTGTGACAGATTTTGAGTTCTCCTTCTTCATCAAAGTAAAGGTATGGGCAACTTCTTCCATGTATGTTGTTTGTGGTATATTTTTTGAAATTGAGTTTGGAGTGAAAAGGTTGTCTACTAGGAATTTTTGGTGTAAATCTTATTTTTTGGATATTGAAGATTGTTTATGCATTAAAGTCATTGATGAACTTTTGGGTGAATGCATAATTCTGATTGAGTAAGAGGAAGCTTTTTGCACTAGGGTTTATGTTAGTAAATCTTGCTACTTGCATTGAGATGATGAAACCCTAGTTGTTGGTAAAAATAATATAAGCATCATTGTTATATGAGATATTGCATGGTTGGCAATTGTTGGGTTGTGTTTCATATTCTTGAGAAAAGCTACTACATCTATCTTATTCTTTTGAGATTGAGTTTGAGTTGAGATTGAGATTGGGAGTTAAGTATAGAACATATGGGGTCTCTAACAATTATCTTTATGTTTCTATGAGATTTGAGATTGAGATTGGGAGTTAAGTATAGAACATATTGAATCTCTAACAATTCTCTTTATGCTTCTATGAGGTTTATGAATCACATTGGGTCTCTAACAACTCTTTGTGGGTTCATGCTAAGCAAGTTTTTCTTGGTGAGCTTGTTGAGGTTTTGGACAGGTTCCAGTGGGGACTTGTGAGCATGTTGTGGACAGGTTCTGGTGGGGACTTCTGAGCAGATTTGGACAGGTCCTAGCAGAGGACTTGTGAGCAGGTTGTGGACAGGTTTCGATGGGGACTTGTGAGCAAATTTGGGCAGGTCCTAGCAAAGGACTTGTGAGCTGAGATTGATAGTTCTATCAGAGAACTTGAGGACAAAGGTACATTGGTTCTTGGAGAAGAACCTGAGGACAAATTTGGCAAGTCTTTGAGAAGGCTTGTGTGCAGAGGATTGATTTGTTCATAGAGTTGGACAGATCTGACAGACATATGAAGACTTGTACTAGACCAACTGACTATGTTTAGTATAGGTAGTTGAGCTGCTGTGGACGTGATCATAGAAGGCAGAGGTCTCTTAGGCTAAGCATTAAGGACAGGAGGTCTTTGGTGGAAAGGAGTTCCACATGCTGACAAGAGGTAGAGGCAGTTGATCTTCTGAGGGATCATTTCTAGACCGGAGGGGAAGGTATCTCCTTTGAGCAGAGGCTCATAAATTCAGATTGGGGGAAGGTGTCTCCTTTGAGCCGAGGCTCATAAACATTGTAATTGGGAAGGTTTCCCAAAGAACTTTGAGATAACTTTTAGAGAAAAGTTTTGTGGACGTAGCCCAGGCCTTCTGGGTGAACCATGTTAAAAATGGGGTTCCAATGTGTGATGATTTCTGTCTTGATTAATGTTATGTTGATGCTACTGCTATCTAAAGTTAAAAATATTAAATGGTTAAGTCTTATACTGTTCACACCCCCTCTCAGTATAAGTCCATGTTCTTCAAAATGATTATCAAATGTATTGAAGATATTGCATAATAAAATTTAAAAGTGTAAACAAATTTTTATAAAGGCACCAAGGAATTAAAACTTTGAGTTTCCCAAAGGAGAAAGCACACAAGTTAAATAAATACTTGTATATTGGTTAAGAAAACAAAACATATAAAATTATGAAAGACCTCATTTAATTAAGAGGAACATATTGTAAATTACAAAAAGAAATAGATTATTCCTTTTAAAGGATTTGGAAAATTTATTATTTTGAAAAGTGAAAATATAAAGGGAATATTCCAAGAAATATTCCAAAGAGGAAAAACATTCCCTCTATTCAACAAGACACAAGTTTCTCACACTTTTCAAGCATTAATTGAAATTCAAGTGTAGGAATATACATACTCATCAGAAAGATATTTTAAAGGTGGACTCAATAAAAGAATAAAATCCATATTTTGTAAAAGTTTACGATGTCTAGTGGAGCACCAAAGTTCTTATTATTATATTTCCAATTGTTGAGGGGAAACAACTATGTTGTCTAGAAGACTAAACTCAT
This sequence comes from Wollemia nobilis, assembly GCA_028583015.1. NCBI lineage: Eukaryota > Viridiplantae > Streptophyta > Pinopsida > Araucariales > Araucariaceae > Wollemia > Wollemia nobilis. Next base: position 1,249,073 of record JAQPPZ010016936.1, read on the forward strand.
GAAACAACTTGAGTTTGATGAAGTTTGGCATATAGTATGTGGAAGCACTTCCCATACTATTGTAGTAGGAGAAAAAAAAACAAATTTTAACAAGGTAGACAAAAAGGAAAGACTTGTCATCATGTTTAGAGTAGCTAGTGAGGTCCATGTATACATTAGAGATACAACCACAACCAAAGATGCATTGGAGAAGTTGAAGATTTTATTTGAAGCTAAGAATAAAAACAAGATTTTGTTCCTTTAAAACCAACTCCATTTTCAAAATATTAAAAGTGAAAAAAGGCTAAAAGCATTCATGAGGAGAATTGGAGAGTCGTGAGCATCGTTGTAAGCACTAGAAACTTAGGTATTTCATGAAATTTTGGTTCCTATTATTTTGAGATCACTTCCAACCAAGTATAACATTTTTGTGACTACACTAAATATTACTAATCAAACAACAAGCTTTGAGACTCTAGTGAATCTACTTCAAAGTAGAGGCCTCACATACCACAAAAGAAGAATAATTGCTAGTTACAAGTCAAATATGGAAGTAGTCATTCAAAAGAGGCATGAGACCTCTACAACACTTCCAACAAAGAAGTAATTTTTAGATATTTTAGAATCAAATAATTTATTCTTAAAGAAATATTTTCAACACAAAAGATGCGTGATCATCATGGAAGAAATGGACACATCATGAAGGATTGTTGGCACATTCCATTAAAAAAAGGATCACCTTCACAAGAGAGGAACCAACAATAAAATAGGCCATCTTTAGAACAACAAAATCAAAGTTGGATAAAGGTGCATCAAATTAATTTTACCAAAGAAAACTAAGTGAAAGAAAAAAAAACTTGTGTTTGATGCACAAGCAAATATAAGACAACATAACAATATTTGGTATGATTCCAAATAGATTATAGGACAAGAAACATGGATGCACTTAAATCATCCAAAATATTATTGGTATAATGTAACAAAGAACCATAGACCTAAAAGTGAAGATGTACATTTAGAATGTGATTGTTCATCATCAATAGAAGTCTTTGAAGATAACAAAGAGAATGAGGAATCAATGTGACTGATATTCAACCATCAATAGCACACAAAAAAGTGTGAATACATTACATGCCACAAATAATATCTTCTACAAATGAACAATACCGAGAAGAAGCAAAAGATAATTATCTAAATCCATCAAGGGATAATCAAAGTTTAAAACAAAAATTAGTTTTAATAGAAGATATGACAACACACAATAAGTATTAGTGAAACACAGGGAAACCAGTTATTTTGGGATTGATGTTTTTTTTAACTTACATGGTGGAATCAATATTTTGGAATTGATGTTGAAAAGGAGGGTTACAAAGATTATCCTTTTTAAAAAATGCCCCTGAGGACCACAAAACAAGATTTTCCACAAGGGAAATTCTCTTTTGATGTTAGATGGTAAATAACCACCAGTTGTCTCCTTGTCTTCCTCGATGCAAGTGAGCTTATCGCTTATGTGCCACTAGTGGTTAGATCTATCCTCAAGACCTATGAAACCTACAAAATTTTGTTAGAATATTTGGGGGTCTATCTTGATCAAACCCCTCATGTTTGAAGATAAATGACCTCTAAACTAGCTCAAAACATGATTAAAATTACATAAGATGATGAAAGACAAGCATAGCAAGGATACTTACCTAGTTTTGAGGGCTTTGGAAGCCTAAAAATGGGATTCGCATGGTACTATGCAAATCTAACTATGCCCTAGGATTCACACAATACTATGTGAATCTGACTATGTTTTTCTAAACCAATAGTTTTTATATGAACTTTCCTCTGGTGCAGTTGCTACTTCTATTTTTTGCCAAGTCACCTTTAGAAACTTGTGATATTTGTTAGCAACCTATAAAGCAACACAATATGGTGATGGATTTGGATGCGTCTCCATGCAGGATGGATAGTGAGTGATGTTGATGGTCTAGCCTAATTTTAGTAGAGTTTGGGTATGTAGATGAGTGTTGATGTTAAAATGAAGAAGGCATTTTATTTATAGAAATTTTCAAGTTTAGGGGAGGGTTGAGGTGTTCTATGTGAGGTGTCCTGAGAGGTGTCCCCTGAGGTTGCATGGGTACCATGCCTCATAAGTGAATTTGGGTGAGAAAATCTCTCACCCATCCACATGCAATAAATGGGTATGGATGAGTCATACCACATAAATGCATGAGTGAAGGAAATTCTCCAAATATCATTTATAACATGTGGAGGTGGAAAGCCTTTTATTTTTAAAATGCTTTTGCATGTGCAAAGTATTCAATTATCAAATGCATAAGGAGATGTGAAGTGGAGCAAATATGAGTGTGGTGAGGTGGAAGGCTAGCCTAGTCAAAGGGTAGACTAGGTGAGGTGGAAAGGCTAGGCTAGTCAAAGGGTAGACTAGGTGAGATGGAAGAATTAGGCTAATCATGATTGAGTTGATTAACCATGTGCTTAACCATAAAGTGAAGTTTGACCATAAAGTGACTTTTGACTAGGGTAAAGGTTAACCAAGGTTAAGTCATGATGGTGGTCACATGAGGATCCAGATTTAAGCATAGGAAAGGGCTTAAGTAGCCCAAGGGGGCTTATGGAGATGAATAGTATTTTTGATAAATGAATAGTGTTTTGAGGTTAATATATGTAAATTTCATGAGCTTTGCAAATTGATCAGTTGTGATGATGGGAGAAGTGATAATGTGCTACTTTTGGGTGTCTACATTTGCCCATTTTTGTACTATGTTGTGTAAGGACATGGTGCAATGCAAAATCTTATGACACCACATTGGTGGATTGATTTTCAAGAAGAAGATAGATTGATGATGAATGATTTGTGCTTTATTACAACTCTTTGTAGTGTCACAATGATTGCTTTAAGAGGAGATGCATGATCATCTTGCTTTATGATCAATGTAAGATGTCCCAATTGTGGAAGGAACAAATGTCTTTGAAACTTTACCTTTGATAGATTGTTGAGCTTGATTTTATTTGACAAACCATTCATCCCTAGGTAGATTTGTGTCAAGTGCTTCATTCACGAGTGGTCTTATGATTACCACTTTAAGGAAGGGAAGCCATGAATAGTCTACAGACTCAGGCATTGGGTCTCTCAAATGTTTGTTTGAGTTGGAGTTGTTTTGAGAAGAGAAATTATGCTTTTGTTTACCCCAACAAAGGAGGGCTTGAGATGATCTTTGGCAAAGGTTCTTAGACAAATACAATTTCCAAGATTGAGTGTTTGATTATTGATAACATGCAAGGTGGATTTTGATTGTTGAATTTCTACCCCCTTAAGTAACGAGTTTATGATGGAGAAGATGAGAAATAACGACAAGTTGATTGAAAAGATGAAAAATAGAGGAAGAAATATGGATGAAAATGAAATCTTAGTATATTCATTAATGTCTAAGGATAAGAGCATGAACACAACTTGAAAAATCATATTATGCAAATCTAGCATACCTCGAGATTCACATAGTATTATGTGAATCTAAAGAAAAAGTGCTATATGAGTGCATTTGCATAGCACAATTATCATTTTGCACTGTGTGAAGGAGGAAGAATGAAGGAGAGAGAGGAGTGAGGGTGAAATTTTGAAGCGAAGCACTGTCGGATTTTAATAGCGAAGGGAGAAAATGGTAGGAGGCACATTGAGCATTGGCATTGGAGGGAGTGTAGTGGGGGTAAGTTGATGTTTTACACCTCGATATGTGTGCATCAAGAAGTTAAAAATAAACCCTAGGAAACAAATTTATAGTGAAATGAAACCGTGAAAATTTCATAGTAGAACTAGCATTTGTGTGATGAATGACAAAAGTAATTTATTGAAATGTGTGCATGTGAATGTATAGGAATTTATTTGATTGATGTTGATTGCATGTTTTGGTATGTGTGAGTGCATGCATGTGTGGGTTTAGCATGCTTCCTTTGATTTTTGTCAAGAAAATTTTGTAGCAGGTAGTAGTTTGGCCAAATGGGTATCCAAATCTACCTGTAGTTTAAAATGTTGACTGGAGTTCTCGGTATGCATGCATGAATTTTTGTGTTGACTTTGCTCATTTGTTGTGCTTTTTGCATGAAAATTTATGGATGAGGGTGATTTTTGGCCAAATGGGTAGCCAAATCTACCCATGGATTGGCATTCACATAGAATAGGGTGAATGTATAGATTGTATGGATTCGCATAGTACTATGCAAATAATTTTTTTTTGTAAATGTATGTATATATGTAATATAACATATTGTTGATGAATTTTTTGTGTGTGGATGGGTAGATGCAGGTGAAAAAGGTATACCCATGACATCAGGTTCGCACATTGTAAGATGATTTGAAGAATGGATGGCTATCAGAGGATGGTACATGGTTGAAGAAGGTTGTATTATATGGCCTCGGAGATATGGTGAGTATGCACAACAATTGGGCTTGTATTATACTTAAAACATTATTTAAAACTTAAAAAAAAAAAATTTGAAAAACTTATATTAAAATAAATATCATTTACAAGTTGGGATGAGACTCCTCCCAGCCTTAGCCAAAGAGAACACTTGTTTACAATAGTAAAATAATATTTAAATTAGAGCCAAATATCCTCAACCATATTTCTACAATGGCTACCCACCTATTTACAATAGTAAAAGAAGATCTGCATTGGAGAAAAATCTCCTAAACCATATTTCTACAATGGTTGTCCAAATTATCTAAACAATAGATTTGCTTACCAACCTGCCTAATCCTCTCATCCTCAATAGCCATGTCACTATGCCACTAAACCCCCATCTCCTTCTTAGTACCCATCTTAGCCACAAATTTTACCACTTTATTTAGATCTCTACTCATATAAATAGGAATCACATCATCTAATTCCATCCACTATTCCTTAATTTTGGTGGCAAGAATCCTCAACCTCCATGTCTTCAAAGCAAAGTTCCTCATGCAATCCAGAGCTCCTACCAATATTTGAGAATCTGATTCTAATATTATCCTCTTATAACCTTGTCTTACTGCCTAGATAGAAGCAAATTTGATAGCTAAGGCTTATGCTTCATTGTTCGTAGCCCTTACCAAGTTTTGCAGTTCCCAATAGAGCATTGTCCCAACATGATTCCTGCAGACCACTCCAGTTATAGCTCTACCTGAATTGCCTTTTACAACTCCATCAGTAATCATTTTAATCCAACCTTTTTGGGATGGTTTCCAACTAGCTTTATCCTACCCCTCTTGCACTTCAACTTCATTCTCCATCATCCCTATATCAACCTGAGTTTCCTCTTTAGCATACACTACTACAATTTTTATGACTTTGCTCCAAATGACCTACCAAACACCATCTAAGGGTGAAAAGGTTTCTCTAAAAAAAATTCCATCTCTCTAACCATACTTGCCACCAAATGAAGTTTAATCCAAGCTTCCAACCGATATAAAGAGCTTTAGATTTAAATTTATCCCTCTTCCATCTTTCCCAAATATTAATCCGATTCAAATCACCATTGGCTCAAATTTTATAAGATAAAAACCATCGCTCCTAGATATGGCACGTGAATGGGTACTCAAACATCAAGTGGTCGGATATTTCCTTGCTCTTGTAGCATAAAGCACATTGATATGGAGTGGTGATTCCCCTACATATCATATTATCAAAAGTAAGAATTTCATTATGCATGAAATTTCAAGCAAAGAAGTTTTCTTTCGAACAACCCTTGGACTACCAAATCTTTCTCCAATCCTCAATCTAATATGTATGAGGAGGTTTTAGAAGGATCTTATCATATCCATCCTTCATTGTGTAGACTCCAAGGTTCCCATAGCCCCAAGTTAATTCCTCCTTGTCATATCTACCTATGAGAAATATTTTTGCCAAGATTTTAGTCATGATGGGTGTCAATTCCGAAGGATTGGAATTGGCCACTCATCCAACTTCTTAAACTGCTTAATCTTATAATCCTCCAACTGATTAGTGTTGAAACAACTTTTAATTTGGACCCAACTGCTACTTTCCATGGTTTTTTATCAGTTGTAATTTTGGGATTTTAGAAATGATAGGTGGGTATTGATCCCATGAATCCATCCACAATCATGCCTTCTCTCCTCTTCCCACTTTCTAAAATAATCTATCTTTCACTTGAGATACTAACTTTAGAGCCTTCCAGAATAAGAACCCATTACCATCCAAAGGGAAATGACTAACCTCATTCAAGTTAACTTATCCCAAATATTTACTAGTTAAAACTATGTTGAATAAAGAATTTGGTTGGGAAATCCACCTCTAGTAAAGCTTTCCAACCAAAGCTTTATTATTTAATTTTTATCTCCTCAAAACCTCACTTTACCTTGGGTTGGCTTACTTTCTCCCAACCTACTAAGGCTTATTTCCTCTCTCCTTTTACTCCTCCCCATAAAACTTTTCTAGCCATATTGTCCAACTCTTTCCATATGGTATGTGGGGTAGCAAGGATAGAAAATTTATAAATTGGCATTGCCTGAATTACTGACTAAAAAAATGTTAATCTACCCCCATAGCTTAACCATTTGTGAGACTAATGATTAATTCTTTCTTTAATACAATCCAAAAAATTCCTCTAGATATCTATTTTTATTTTTTCAAATGCAAAGGGACCCCAAAATATACCATTGGGAGAGAAGTCCTCGTGAGTCCCAAGATCTCTAAAATTATGTCTTGAAGCCTTCAATCATTATTCAAAAAAACCACTTTGGATTTTTATCATTGATAACTTGGTTTGTGGCCCTAAGGTAAACATTAAGAGTATCTCTAATCATTCTTACTTCCCTAAAGTTGGCCACTCCCACTAATCCTGTGTCATCCTCAAACTGTAGGTGAGTTAAAACTTCCTTACCCACCTTGATATATGTTATCAAACCTTGTTGTCTTAACATCAAGATGATACTACCCAAGCCTTCAACCAATATGAGAAAAATATAAGGGGAACAAGGATCTCCTTGATGAAGGCCTCAAGTAGCTCCACCCGATGGCGAGGGAAGGTATTTGATTAACATTGAATATGTTAGAGTAGAAACACAAATCATGACCCATTCTATCCAATTCTAAGAGAAAACAAAGACTTCCATCATCCTTGACAAGAATCTCCACTCCACCCTATCATAAGCCTTTGACATATCCAATTTTATGAACATTCCTTTATTACTAGATTTTTGCATTGAGTGGATTGCCTCCTGAGCTAGAACCACACCATCCAAGATCTACCTACCCTCTACAAAACCCCCTTGCTCCGAGGAGATAATGTTATTAGGGAGATGTTTTAGCCACTCAGCCATTACCTTTGTGATTATTTTATGAATGATAATACATAAGACAATAGGTCTATAATCTGAAATATGCACCCCCTCCTCCACTTTTGAAATTAAGGCAATGGATGTATGATTTAATGCTTTAAGCATTCTTTTACTACCTTTGGACTCCTCTATAACAACCATTACATCCTCCTCCAAGTTGTCCCAAAAGGTCTAAAAAACTCAATTAGAAAGCCATATATATTTGGTGTTTTTTCAGTACTCATTCCAAAGACTACTTTCTTTAGTTCCTCCTTATCAATGGGTTTAAGTAAGGTCCGATTTTCTTCTTCAAAGATAATAGAAGGTATGATAATAAGAAATTTTTTAGCCTCTTCATCTTGCACCATACGTTCCTTAAATAATTTAGCAAAATAATCCATTGAATGGAAATGCATACTTGGGATTGTATCAAAGGAGTGCTCATTCTCATGCTGAAGAGCTTCCATCTTGTTTGTCTATCTCCTAGCATAAGTAGTTCAATGGAAATATTTGATATTTGTGTCACCTTCTAATAACCAAAGTGGTTCTTGCTCTATGTTTCTGGCAGATCTCCTCTTAGTTGTCAATGTCCTCAACCACTTTATGCAATGCATCATCCTCTTCTTTGAGATGCTTTGTAATTATTCCTTCCCTGAAGTGTTTTTGAACCTCATCCCATCTGACCACCAATGGAGCCCTTTGGACCTGGAAGTATGTCTTGTTAGCTCACCCCAATTATTTTGGTTGATCCTTGACATAATGAAGTTACGAATCTAAACATTGATGTCCCATATGTCGGGCATCCCTCTTCCCACAATTATGGAATTTCATTTCGAAGTTCCTCTTTTTGTAACCAAAAGTTTTCAAATATGAAAGGTTTGTGATGATGCCCTATCTTGATCCCCCCTTCCAACAAAATGGGGAAGTGATCCAAAACTGGACCCTCCAAAATCTAAAATTTTAGATTCCATTTCACAAACGCCTCCTTTGAAACCAAAAAATAGTCTAACTTCACCTTCCTACTATGTGGTTCCCTCCTCTTCCTAGTCCAAGTATAGTTGGTTTCAAGACATTTAATATCCATTAAGAGTAATGCATGGACTTAGGCAATTATAAGTCAATCCCCTGGATCCAAAATTGGGGTTCCCCCTTCCTGATATCTAGATGATAATTTAGCATTAAAATCCCCAACAACAATCTAGTCTAACTCCTCCCTCAAGACTCTCATATTATTCACCTCTTTCCATTGACAAATTTGACCATCTAGATTTTGAGCCCCATAAAAATTTGTTATTAAAACCTACTCAGTTGTCACATATTTCATAAAATGCGATGTGAGGACGCCCCTCCAAGCTATATGTTCTATTGTCATCCATTCAAGAGAGTTCCAAAAGGTAACTATCCCCCCTTAAGCCCCTTGGGCAACCACTTCCATATGACCAGCACCCCTCCAAATTCCATTTATTATTTTACCCATAAGATCCAACAATATTTTTGTCTCATGGATAAGAAAAAATATTTTTTTTTTTCTAAGTCTTTAAACAACATATTGATGGGTTATACTATTTAAACCCTTAACATTTCATGATTGTATAATCATTGGATACCTTGAGACCAGTAAGAGTCTATTAGCCTCACCAATTCCCTAGTGATCAATTTGTCTCCTTGAACTATTATCAATTCCTTATTTGATTTTCTACCCACTCCTTGAGATTTGATATTTTTAATCTCTTTTCCATTTAAGTTATCCCTAGAGTTGGTTTTTCTCTGTTCTTTTCTGATATACCCATGATGACATCCTTAATTATCAACTACTCTTGGTTATGCACTATCACTGACCCTACAATCTCTGATTGTGGTAACTCACTGCACTCTATTACCTGCTCTAGGATAGGAGGTGAAATAGGGGCTTGAACATAGTTGTTATTGTTTTAATTATTCTAATCCACTCCTTCCATGAATTTTTCTTCTTCCTGGTCCAGTAGTGTCTTGAATATCTCATACCTATTTGAGGGTTTGAGTTGGGTTTGCTCTTTGCCATATTTTTTCTTTTGCATTCTCCTTCTTTTGAGTTTTTCAAAACCATCTTCTTGTTCTTCATTGCCTTGAGAAATGTTGGTGGCTTCTTTATTGACTGTTAACTTATCCTCCTTAGGAATATTAGACATTCTTAGAGGAACCTCTATTTTGTGTTCATATTATTTGGGCAAGATCAGGCCAAATGCCCATATTTATGGTAAAGTCTACACCTGAAGGGCAACACCTCATAATCCAATTGTTAAATCCAAGAGTCTTGCAAGTTCGAGTTCAACCTTTGTCGACAAAGGCTAGCTAAGATCCATTTCCACGCATAATCTAGCATAAATGGTTGTGTTTCCTTTCATTGTGTCTCTAGAAATACCCAAATGTTTTCCAAGGGAATTATTGATGATTTCCAATACCTACTCACTCCAAAACTCAAGTAGAAGTGCATACAAACGGATCCAAACTAGGACAACAGTGGGTTCAATTCGGGGATCAAATCCCACTCCCTATGGCTGAACAAATAATCCTATCAAACCATGATTCCTCTTTTCCATTTCAAAAGCCCTATTTTTATCGGTAAGTGAGGAAAAACTAACAATAAAATATTCATTAGTAATAAACCACAAATAATACTCACCAAGAGGCTCTCAGTTTTGTCAAACCCAGGAATGCAAAAAAAATAGGGTAAGGCAAATACCCATGAATTTATAGATCAGATCATGATTAGATCTATATAAGATTATTTCTTCTACCATCCTTTACTCAATGGCAATATTTGGTCTTGATTCGGACTATGGCAAGCATCCATTAACTCTTTGAGATGTTAATATTTTTCCAGTAGTTGTAAAGAGTTTTTTTAATGTAATTTTTTGTGCTTCTTTAGTTTATACTAGAGATTTTTCCTTTAACAAATCTGCAAAAAAACTTTATCTCTCTAAAAAAAGATCCAGAGGTATTCCCATTGGGCTCTCCTGGGGTAACAATCTTGTCTTCAATTCTCTGTCAAAACCCAAAATTTTCACACACATTTTTTTTAACAATACACAGAGACATGAACAATTTGTTGGTAACCCAATATATTTTATGAAACAATGCAATTGTAGATGATTAAAAAGAAACCCTTGCGTCATAAATCCGAAAAAGCAAGTTTCTGGCATTGTTACTTCCATCAGTCGTGCAGACATTCGCAGACAAATATAAAATGAAGAAATACGGTAGCTATATGAAATCATAAGGCAAATCCCTTATTAAATTCATCAATTCTAAGTGCATTTCTACTTCCAGAACAGCCACGCAGACATTATTACATCTCAACTATATGAAAGCATAAGGCAAATCCCTTATTAAATTCATCAATTTTCAGTGCAACTATCTACAATGCAAATCTTTGGATTTTTTTTTTTTAAATTCCATCCCATATTTGAATTTAAACAACATGTCACATTCTCAAAACTGAATGCCAAGCGATTACATTCTAAGTTACTAGTTTTCATTCCAGTTCAAATGTTTATATTATTAATACAAAAATACTTCACTCAAAATTCATAGATAACACACTATAAAACACTGCAATTCTTATTATTCCACTTACAAACTGGTAAGTAAATTAGTGGCCATCTTCTTTTTTATTTGTTTAATGAATTCATTATATAAAACATTCTTAATAGCTTATCATGAGCAACCTGACCTTCTTCTTGCAGAGCGCAGGCCACCCTCGCGTTACCTTCGTTTGCAGTCTAGATTGCGCACTCCCAAGCGAAAGACTTCCTCCAAACTCCCCCCCCCCTCGTTTCAAGACGTTTTCTTTAAAAATGAGATGGTAGTTGATGTAAAGTGGACACTTCACCTGGATGGCCAGTTAGAACATCCAAACGTTCTCCACGTATTGCTTCCGATGGTACTTTAATTTATTAAAGCTTCTTTATAGTTTCTGGATTATAATTTCCATAAGTTTTTAGTTGCATTTTAGCTAGAGTACAAAGTTCCTTAGACTTGACTTAGGATTAATTACACTTAGCTAGAGTATGTAATTCCTTAGTCTTATCTTAGGATTCGTTGGTCTTGCTACAGCCAACATTTAGTTTTAATTTAATAATAATTTTCATTGCCTTATAAACATTTTAGTTTATATATTAATGTGATTACATATTTTCTTTTTAATGTTGCACTTATGAATAATTTTGAAGTTAATTCTTATTTTGTTATATTATTATTTTAAATTATTTTTATTTCACTTTCCAGAAATAATTATATATATTAATATTATATGTACTTTATAATATACATATATTGTTATTTAAAAATGTTGCATACAAAGAATAGCAAATCGACAAAAACAATATCAACATGCAACATTCGTTCAATTTATGACAGGCAAAATGTAATGCAATCCTATTGTGGGCGTCCATGTGCCCACGGACCAAGGTGCCAGGGGCACAGCATCATATCCACTTACCTGGCGTTTTCGATCCGCTACCTCGATTAATGGGGTGGGTGTTCCTCAATCTACCTGCCCCGATACCTGCACCTACATCACAAACACTAATAGCAAAATCACATTATTCTAAGAAAATTAATCTCTAGTAGTGAGAATGTGACAACAGCAACCAAAAAACACTTCGTCTATCCAACGGATGACCTAATTTTCTCTTCCTAATTAAAAACCTTATTTATTTCAAATATTCATAACTATTTTTTTTTATTTAAAACTTTTAATTTAGCAAAATTAAAAAGTTGAAAGGTGTGAAAGACTTCACTTCACATTTTTTCAACCAAATATTCGTAATTTTTTATAGAATAAAACCATTAACTACTTTAAAATGACAATCTTATCAATTAGAAAATATAAACATTTAAAATATTATCAATTAGAAAATATAAATGCTTTTAACATTCTTCTTAACATCAAATGTTTGAAATTCTTTAACTGTTTTCCCTCAAAAATATTCATAATTAAATAGTTGAAATTGTAAAAATAATTTCACCATGAAATTGAAAAAAATAAAAATAAAAAATTATTATTATAAAATTACACATAATAGAATTAAAAATTTGAAATTATATTTGAGAGCACACGGGTTAGGGGTTTAATTTTTTTTTTTTTTTTAAAGAGGTTTAAGGTTTAGACCACAAAAATAGGCTGGATAGTAGTGGCTGAGTGCTTTGCTGATTGGTTGTCTAACATAATGGTTAAGAGTTTAGTCTCTCTTTGAGGATGTTCAAGGTACAGACCACGACATATCCAAACAAAGATAGGTTAGATGGTAGTGGTCAAGTGCTTGCTGGTTGATCAATAATTTTTTGTTGGATGATAGTGATCGAGTGCTTGCTAGTTGATCAATAATTTTTTGTTGGATGGTAGTGATCAAGTGCTTGTTGGTTGATCGATGTCTCTAAAAGTAGGAGTCTTCTTAACTTCGTCTAACCTAACAAATTAAATTTTATAACCACAATAACTAATATTTTTTTTGGTAATTATTATAATATATTAACAGTGGGTTTTAAAGAGGATCCCAAAACCTTATGTACAAAATTAGCCAATTTTCTAATGATGCATCATACCTCTTGGCTGTAAATATAAACCTAAATGAAAATAAAATCATCCTAATGTTGCAGACTTGAAAACAACAAAAAGGGCTTTTAGGCCTGGAGACCCAACAACAAAAAGAAAACAGGACAGACTCGAGAGAAACCCAAAGAGAGGCCGCAAACAAAGAGACAGACACCATGGACATCTAATCACGATCCTCCTATCCTTCCGAATTTGGGCACTGCTGGTTCTGCTTCAGGATAGAAATCATGGAGGTGACAAAAGTGAGAATGGAAGCAGCCAGGTCCAGGCCTTCCAAAAATGCCATGCCACCCCAAAACACGTCGGAATGGGCCTTCCAAAAACTGCACAAGGAAAACATCAGGAAGGGATGTCTGCCCTGGCCAACCTTTCCACCTCGGATGGGAAGCAAGACCGCCACATAACCAGGCATGTGGTCGCGAGCCCTTTATTGGCCATGTGGTTAGCCACGCGATTTCCTTCTCTCAAAATATGATTTGTTTTCCATCTACCGCGATAGGAGAGAAGAGATCTAGCCTCGCAGATGATGTTGTAGACTTTCCAAGACGGATTTTTGGTGCCAAGAAGGTAATTCACGATGTTGAGCGAATCACCCTCAATGATAAGAGGTCAGGGATCCTCAAAGAGAATCTAAATACCATTCAGAGCACCTTGGGCTTCAGCATAATGATTCGTCTGGGAGCCCAAATCTTCACAATAGGCCATCATAATATTTCTATCATGATCACGGACAACCCCACCAACGCCAGCAGGCCCAAGATTCCCCTTAGCCGCTCCATCAAAGTTTAATTTAATCCACCCCACGGGGGGTTTGGTCCACACAACATTCCTTCGACAGGGCCCTTTAACAACCTCCAAAAACGGCCAAAGATTCATCATTTTGAGAATAGCTTCTTCGCTCAGAAGATGGGGACGGGGGCTGGAAACAGCAATAGAATTCTCAATGGCGTAAGATAATGCCCTTTGAGCAATAGAAGGGGACCCTCTAGAAGCTCTGCCAAAGATTCTGGCGTTCCTCTCTAACCAAATTTGCCAAATTAAATTGTGGAAGGAGGCCTCGAGGAGGAAGCAGAGCTTGGGATTCTTGAAAGGATTAGGCCATTGGTGAAAAGCATCTCTAAGGGATCGGGGAGAGCACCAGATGATCCGGAAGGAGGATAGGACAATGCTCAGAACAAAGTGGGAAAATGGACAATGCAAGAATAAATGATCCCTCGTCTCATAATCTGCTAAACACAAATAACACCTGTTGGGGAAGGCAAAACCTCTCTTGTGAAGGTTATCAATAGTTAAGGCTTTATTGTGGAAAGCAATCCACGTGAAGAAGTTGATTTTAGGAACAACTCCTTTTCTCCAAACAGTATTCCACCTGTAGTCCAGAGCAGTCTTGGTGGTGAGGAGCTCATAAGTTGATTTAATAGAGAAACGCCCATCCTCCATACCACTCTAGATGATCCTGTAATTTCTCCTAGCAGAAGGAATTAAAATCGACTGAAGGATATTATCGAGGAAGGTAACCTCATTATTAAACCCCTCCACAACAGGAAGCTTCCACCGAGGGAAACGGGTGCTCCGATCTATGAAACCCGCCACCCTGAGCTGGGCGTTAGGGTCGATCAGGCTTCTCAACCCAGCGAGGTCTACCCTTGACCCAAGGGCTTCTTCAGTCGCCCACCTGTCCTTCCAAAAGGAAATGCAGTTGCCATCACCCAGAATCCAGCAGGCTCCCAGACTAATCAAATACCGGGTTTGGAGCACAGATTTCCAAAATATCGATGCCACGGAGGATGTTTTAGCATCCAAGAAGGAAGTGGGGCCAAGATACTTCATTTTAACCAGCGAAACCCACTCCATCGGGTCGTTAGACATAATCCTCCAAGTGTGCTTCGCGATCAGAGCCAAATTCATAAGTCTTGATCTTCTCAACCCCAGGCCGCCTTGATCAATCCTCGAACACACCTTGTCCCAGGCTACAAGGGGAAGTCTATATTTCTCTTCATTACCATACCAAAGAAAGGTCCTCTAAATATTCTCAATCTTGGAGTGAACTGCACTCGAAAGCATGAACACCAACATGAAGTAGGTCAGGATCCCCTAAAGACAGGCTTTGGTAAGGGTGGCTTTCCTAGCTTGCGATAGGAGTTTGCCCTTCCAAGTGTCGAGTTTCCTATGAAGGCGCTCAAGAATCGAGTTCCACATGTCCCCACTGGCCCGCCCACTATAAGATAGAGGCAACCCTAGATAGGACGTAGGCAGGGAATCAATAGTTCACTCGAGAATTCTAGCAATCCAAATTTGTCTACGTAGAGGAGTGTTAATAAAGTAAAGTTTGCTCTTGATGTAATTGACCTTTTACCCTGAAGCTTTCTCATAACGGAACAGGATCCTCTTGAGCGACTTGGCTTGAGCAACGGACGCCCCAGTGGAGATGAGGGTGTCGTCCACAAATTGTTGATGAGTGACAGGATTAAATCTAGAAGTCGGCAAGATGCTAGAAATCTTGTTCTGCCGAAGAGCCTCTTTCATATACCAACTCAGAACCTCCGCCAGAAGAATGAACAGGATGGGAGAAAGAGGATCGCCCTGTCTGAGGCCTCTGGAACTTTGGAAATACCCAACTGGGGACCCATTGACCAAGACAGAAAAAAAAGGAGTGGATATACAGTTGTAGACAAGGTCAATCCAGTGGGGATGAAAGTCGAACTTGAGGAGGACTCGCACACAAAAATTTTGGTCGACACGGTCGAAGGCTTTGTTCATGTCGAGCTTAAGAAAAAGAGCGACATTCTTAGAGCGGTAAGCGGAATGAACGATCTCATGAACAGTGATAACACCATCAAGAATGTTTCCGCCTTTGACGGTGCTTCCCCGACAAGGATCAATCGGGAGGGGGAGGACTGTTTTGAGTCTATTGGCTATAGACTTGATAAGGATCTTGTAAAAAACATTGCACAGGCTAATGGGCCGATAGTCAGAGAAACTTTTGCAGGAAGGAGACTTAGGAATGAGGGCAAGAAAGGTGGAATTGAGTTTCGGGTGGATAGATTTGGACGCTTGGATAACCCGAATAGCATCACACACATCCGGGCCCACAACTTCCCACATGACTTGGAAGAATCGAGGGGGGAAACCATCGAGCCCAGGGGCCTTATCTGGTTGCATGGAGAACAATGCTTCCTTAATCTCAGACGAGGAAAAAGGTTCCAGAAGTTTCATGCTTACCTTATGGGGAACTTTAGTCGAAAAGTTGGCGAGCATAGATTTTTGGACCTGGAGGTTGCTATCCGGAGGAGTGCCAAGCAAATCCTAAAAGAAATTAACCGCTTCACTCCTGATTTCCTCAATCTCCCTAGTAATGTGCCCATCCTTACAAGTCACTTCTCTGATCTTGTTGGCCCCCCTATGCCTCATAGTAGACGCGTGAAAAAATCTCGTGTTGGAGTCTCCATTCTTCAACCATAAGTCACGAGATTTCTGGCGCCAAAATGTTTCCTCCCTAGCGAGAATAGAATGAAAGTCCACCAAAAGGCTTCGCTCTTCCTCCCTGAGACCCTCAGTGTAACCTTCGATAGCCATCCTTTCCTCCACAACCTTCAGGTTCTCAACGATGGATTTTTTGGACTCAAAAATGTTGTCGAACACCTCTTTATTCCAAATCTTTAGTTTTTCTTTGACCATTTTGAGATTTAAAGCCACCCTCTTAGGAGCGCTTCCTTCCACCTTCGATTGCCACCACGCTGAAACCAATCCTTTGAAGTCTTTGTGGGAAATCCACATGGATTCGAATCTGAAAGGGGTCATAAAAACAGGCCCATCGTTCACCTCCAAGAAAATAGGGTTATGGTCAGACCCAATCCTTGGAAGAGCCGAAGGGATAGCCCCGCCAAGGATGGGAATGGCTTTTGGGGAAATTAAGAATCTGTCAAGTTTGACTTGAATCAAACCGCCCCTAATCCTTCTGTTACTCCATGTGAAGGAAGCCCCTTTGAGTTCGATGTCAAGCAGGCCATTAGCAGAGACAAAATCTCTCGAAATCTTCCAAGCTGCGGCTGGAGTGGTCAGACCCTCCTTTTTTCTCCGAAGGATGAAGGGGACAATTGAAGTCACCCCCTAAAACCCAAGGAAAGTTGCTAAAATTCTCCCTCATCAGAGAGATAGCTTTCCACATTTCTGCTCTCTTTGTGGCAGAATTTGAAGCATAAATGTTGGACAGAATCCAGGAAAAATTGGATGTTTTGGACTGGAACAGTACATTGATGATTATGTTGGAAGTTGATAGCAAGCTGCTCTTAAACCTCGAAGGGTCCCATAGAACCATGAGTCCTCTCGTTGTTCCCACTGCAGGGCTGGACAGACAATTTACCTTGGCCCAAATGGCCTTTACCACTTTGTCAGAGGAGATAGCATCAAGCTTGGTCTCTTGCAAAATAATGATAGAAGGGTTAATCCTCCTACGGAGATCAGCCACTAACATTTGCTTGGCTGCACCGTTCAGTCCTCTCACATTCCATGAGAGGACTTTCATTTGGACAGTTTGAAGTTTTTCTTGCCTCCCCTTCCTTGTTGAGGGGGAGGTTTTGATGCATGTGCTTCATCCGACTATGAGTCACAGTCATCTAGAACCAACAAACGTTAGGTTCCATTTGCAACGTCAGTTGCAGTATCTGTCTCGCCTTTCCTTGTTAGGAGGACGGCCCTGCTTCCTCTCACTACCAAAATCCACACTTTGCTTTCGGCTCCTTGTATTCCAGGGGCTAATGTGATCGGACTGTTCACCCCTCCTTCCTAAGAGGTAATCTTCTAACAACGTCTGCAATTGACTAAAATTGAGAAGACCCGTATCTTGGAGCAGAGGAACAGCCTTAGGCAAAACTTGGGAAGGGGTTCGTTCCATCTCTTCCTGTGATACACTTTGCAAGTGGGAGTCTTCTCCTCGTTGGTTATCAGCCTCAAGATGCTCGGGGTCCGATTGGAGAGAGGGATTCTCTTCAGGCTATGAGAGTCCGCCATAATCTTTAGAGGGGCCTGGGGATCCATGGCCCTTCGTGTCTGGAAGATTTGGTTGCTTTGCCTGGTCTTCCTTGTGCTCTAGGGGGTTGTCGTTTTCACGTTTCTATTTTCTCGATTTTTGAAGAGGACACTAGGACTGGAGGTGCCCTTGTGACCTACACTGGTTGCAGATTGCTGGTCTATTTTCATAGACAATAGCTTGTTTATGAAGAAAGGTACCTCCAGACCAAAGAGTGATGGAAGTTGGGAGTTCAGCCTCCAAATCTGCCAGAACACAAAATCGGGCCTAGACAAACCTTGTTTGAGCTCAGGTGGGAGGGTCGATGGTGACCAACTCCCCAATGGAACGCGCAATACCTCTTATGGCATTTTCATGCCAGCCAAAAAGGGGAAGATTCGGGAGCCTAAACCATACTGGGGCAATGTTGATGTTCTGGGTCTCAGGATCGAAATCCATGTCCCACCTCCCGAGAAATAAACTTCTGCGGCCCATAAACCATGGCCCGCCAGCCAAAATTTTACAGTAATCCTCCTTATTGTTCAATCTAATGGCAAAAAAACCCCGAGATAGGGCCGCCAGCTCCAAATTGCTAGAAGTCCTCCATTTGCTTGCTGATTTTCGGAGAGTTTCGATGTCGGGATGGCCTCCAATGAATTTACCTATTAGGGTAAATTTCTCAAACTCCATGAAGCTTGAAAGAACTTCCGTCGAGATGTCCAGCTCATCCCCAACCGAAAACAATTCTTTGGTAAAAAACCCGTTTAGGGTTTCTGAGGCCGCTGCCTGGGCATAAGACTTTTGAGCCCCACCACCCCCTTTGTCTGGTGGGTCCTTACCTCGGCCAATACCATTGCCAGCCCGATCATCTTCAATGGGCCCGGGCATTTCCACTCCACCGAAATCTTGATGCCCTCCGATTATTTCGCTGCGTCCAAGGACCGAACCACCGTCGCTCCCGATCTCCCCTGTAGACTTCTCGCCCATCGACATCCTCCTCCTCCCCCTACCACAATAACTAATATTACCCATTACACATAATTTAGGTTTTACAATAACAACACCTAATCATATTACCTATTACATATGAAAAAAAACTTTGTCTAACCCAATAAATTAAATTTTATAATAACAATAACTAATATTACCCATTACACATAATCTAATAAATTAGGTTTTACAATATCAACACCTAATCATATGAAAAAATTAAAATTATGCCGAATAGCATTTGGTGTAATGGCAGTTGCTTAGTTATTATCATTAATATGATTGTGAGGTCTTATGTTTGTTATGAAAGGTTTCTATTTTACTAAGCCCAAAAAAATAAAAAGAAAGAAAATTTTGAAATTATGAAGGGTTGCCCAAACATTTTTCTACGCATAGACTCTTTTAACCTACAAATGTTTTTAAAAAATAATACATTTTGACTTTTACAACCTAAACAACTTTGTAAAATATCTCTCGATATTGGAAAATAAAACAATTGTATTATAAATTAAAAACCTCAAAGTGTAAAACCTCTCCTATGTATGCCAGCCTTTCCTCACCTATTTTTTAGATTGTAAGAACTCGCCAGCACAGGCCTGGAAAAAGGCTCCAATCAGTCAGTCAATCCGCGCTTTCAAAGAGTCCAATCAATCCACACTTTCAAAGAAAATTATATATTTTCTCGTGGCATTTCCTCCTGCTTTACCATCAATTGGCGTATTAAAAAACTATTAACAAATTCTTTCACTTCAGCATTTACGACTTTCGATGTTAATTAATAAGGGCCAGAAAAGCCTGTCGCTATTTCCGTCCTTAATATCTATGCGCGAGCTCTGGACCGAATGGCCCATCTAATCAAAGCCGTTTTCCCCAATTACTTTTGTCCCCACCCGTCTACCTGTCTAGCAATTGTGAAAAATATTGCCACAGTTATTCTTTCCAAGTTAATTTTAACACAAAACCGTATATACTAACCCAAAAACTTACTAATAATTCAGTCCCACCTACCTAGACATAATTAACCTTTGAAAAAAAATATATTTCACCCTCCTGCCCTTTTTAGTATTTCCATCTACTTTCCTCCACGTCAACATCGTGGTTCATTTAATGAGGCGCATTTTCTAAAAAGGTCTACGGCTCGTTCATTAAACTTGGCTGGTCCACAATCGTCCAACGTCTCGGCTGGTGGTGACAAACCCTCAAAACCGTCCGTGGCCATTATTGCCTCGTTCTTATTTAAAAGATCTCATTCCCCAATGCACTTCCGCATTTATGCGATTGCATTTCACCCGGAACTACAAATCATTTCAACACCCGATAGGACCAGTTGCAGCGTGCAATGCATTTTCCAAGGCTTTCGTTCCCCATTCATACTAAAAAAAAAAACTTGAATTTCTTCCATTCAATCCTCTGACTTGGACCAGAGACCCCACCAAAAATTCCTCGATTGTTCTCCACCGCTTTCCAGGCAGGAATTTTTACGAGAGGGAACTTATACTTTTACATTATTTCAATCAATAATAAAGCACTTAACGCTTATCCAGCCATTCCTCATAGGCCAACATCGACGCCTATAAATTTATCCACGTTGACAAAAACAAGATTTCGTGGCTTATTCCCACACCACAGGTGAGCCGCCTGTAGTTACACCACCAGTTGGAGCAGTAGAAGGAGAAAAAACTCTAGACGGGGATGACGGAGTTGAACCCACCGGAAGTAGGAGAATTCAAATCCATTCAATCTCTACCAAAATGACAACACCAGAACCGAAATCACCTCCGCCGCACTGAGTAACAGGCGGGGTATTGACATTGCACAATCCGGGGATAGCCAAAGCCTGGGTTCTGTTGACTGGCAAATCCATACCAACCGTAGGGTCCAAGAGCGAGCAGAGGCAAGTGGCCTTGGTGGAAACAACACTGGAGATCACGGTCGTTATGCTTCGCCCCGTCAACACGGCAGACGAACGAGATCATGCGTTAGTCTCATATAAAAACAACCTGTTTTCAACGGCTGTTTTGCGACGTCACACGCGTTGGGAGCACGTCATCATCTGAGGGGTTAAACCCCTGTGCAGTTCTGCCACGCGAACGGTTCAGATTCGTTTCTAGACTCCGAGTCGCTGCTTTTAAAAGTCCTGCATGAGTTGCGAGGTGCGAACGCCCAATCTCCACTGATTTATTTTTCTCCCCAAAGTTGCAGAATATTTTTGAAATTCTTTCCATTAGCGGTCTTGCTAGACCTGCTTCCGCAGGTCCTTCCTTGCAAGATCTCCACCGCCCCCACGCATTTAGAGCTCTATTTTCACGCCTCTGCGACTTGATCGATGACACGTGGACGGTGCATGTCATAACTTCATTTTCTTGCGGGTTAGCCCCGGTGCGTATGCGTCTGTTATAGTTTTGGGTTTTCTGGTTAAACTAAGGCGTAAAGTTTATAATAACAAATCTTACTTTCATTGATGTCCTTGTTAAGCAGATTAAAAAATAAATAAATAAGATGGGAGAATGGATTAGATCTGGATAAATTTTTGTTTTTTAAATTAATTTAAAAAGTATTAAGAGAATAAGGAGGATGGAAGAATGCATTAGGTTTGGATAATTTTTTTTTTTAATTAATTTAAATAGAATTAGGGTCATTCATTACGCGAAGGAATCCTAACCGTATTTATCTATTTCTCTGAAGTAAAAGTAACTTAAAAGTAAATTCTAAAGCAATGAATTTATTATTAATTAATTATATTTTTAATATTTACAATAATATATTAAATTTTATTTTTTATTTTTTTGATTTGGTTAGTATGATAAACCTTTACAATTAAGGTATTGAGTTGAATAATCTCTTCTTAACTATGACCTTTCCTAAAGTTAATAGCTATGCTTGCCAATAAGGAATTAAACATACACTCAACCCCTCACACACTTGCTCACGTCACGGTTTGAACCTTGAACCTCCCAAAGAAGAATATTTATAATAATATTTTTATTAAAGTTTGAAGTTAATTAAATTAAAGATTTGTTTTTTAAGAATTTGAAAAAATTATAGTAAACAAGATTATTTATAAGCAGGAACGAAACTCCTCTTAGCCTTAATCAGGAAGAACAATTGTCTCCGAAACATCTAAAATTCAAGATCTTAACAACTAACCATCTCCTAAACCACATGTTTGCAATGGTTGTCCAAAATAGCCTAGATTTCCTCGCCAACTTGCCCAATCCTCTTATCCTCAATAGTCATGCCATCGTGTCATTGAATCCCTACCTCCTTTTCAGTACCCATCTTAGCCAAGAAGTTTGCAACTTTATTAAAAGCTCTACCTACATAAACTAGAATCACGTCATTCAATTCTCTCCACAACTCCTTAATTTGGGTGACAAGAAACCTCAACCTCCATGTCTTCGAAACAAAGTTCCTCATGCAATCCAGAGCTCCTACCAAGATTTGATAATTTGATTCTATAATTATCCTCCTATAATCTTACCACCCAAATAGAAGTAGATTGGATACTTAAGGTTTTTGTTTCATTGTTAGTGACCCTGCCTAGGTCCTGCAGTTTCCAATAGAGTAGTGTTCCAACATGATTCCTACAGACCACTCCAAATCTAGCTCTACCTAGATTGCCTTATGCAACTCCATCAGTATTAATTTTAATCTAGCCTTCCGGAGGTGTTTTCCAACTAGCTTTGTCCTACCCCTTTTGCACTTCGGCTTTATTCTCCATCGTCCCTATATCAACCTGAGTTTCCTCTTTAGCATACACTACCACAGTTTTCATGACTTTACTCCAGATGACCTGCTAGACGCCATCCAAGGATGAAAAGGTTTCTCTAAAAAATTTATCATTTCTCGCCAACCACACTTGCCACCAAATAAAGTTTAATCAAAGCCTATTATCAAATATCGAAGCCAAATATAGTTTAATAAAGTTATTGTATATTATCAAATATCAAAGGCCTTTACTCAAATGAATCATCAGGATAAACAAAGAATGACACAAGGGAGAGGAAGCAAAGCTAAAAAAATAAAGGACAAGGGATGAGGAAGTATAACAGAAAAGTACAAAAGGTATTAAGAGCACCAAAGACAAGGGATGAGAAAGTATAATGGAAAAGTTCAAAAGGTATTAAGGGTGCAAAAAAAGACGAGGAGGCAAATTTTAAAGCAAAAGAATTAAAAGAGGTTAATTAATTCATATAAATCTTCTTTTTCCTAGTGTATAGTGTATCCCTTACATTTTAATATTTTAAGAGTAGTTAAAGAAATGAGTATGGAAAGTATTCTTGGAAATCTAGGGTTTTCAAGGCAACATAAGAAAGTAGCTATTATGGAGGATCATTCTTACACTTTTAAGGCTTCTAGACAACATTTAAGGTTTTGAGATAAACATAAGAAAGAAATTAGTATGGAAGATCATCCTTAAACTTTCGAATTTTTAGGACAACATAAAGAAGAAAGTGTTTGAGGCTATTCCTTGCACTTTAAATTCTCTAAAGCAACATAAACATTTAGCAAATAAGTCTCAATATGAATAATATGAAAAAATAGAAAAGATTTATGAAGACAAAAGTGTTAATAGAAATGGGAAAAAGGAGAGGAAAATCCTCAAAATGAGAATAAAGTAAAAATAAACTCAAAGAAATATCGATTTGGAAAACCAAAAACGAATATCGCAAGTGTTAACAAGAAGTAGGGTTAAGCCTACATATAAATATAAAAAAGTGATGATAAAATTGGTATAATGGAATATTAGAGATATGAATAACACCCCTGAAAAAAGAGTTGTAAGATATTAATAAGTAGTTATAGTATTAAGTTTATTATAGTAGTTCCTTCTTAGGGAGCTTCTACAAGTTTTATAATAATATGGGACAAACATAAATGGAATGGGCAATTAGTAAAATGTAATTGGGTGGTTGGTTTATTTTGAAGAAAAAAGAAAACCATCAAAATTTGGGTTATAAATGTATATGCTCCAACTATAGTTACTACTTATAAAAGATGTTGAAACAACCTTAAGATATTTTGTTGAATACAATGATGATTCATAATGGTGATTTATGGATTCTTGCAAGAGAATTCAACATAGTTTTATTTGCATTGGAAAATAAGGGAAGTATTCCTAGATGATCTAAATCAATGTAGGATTTTGATTCATTTGTTGATTCAATTCACCTTTGGGATTTTATTCCTTCAATATTTAAGTATAGATGGAATAATAGATTGATTGGAAAAACTCATATAATAGAAATATTGGATAGGTTTTTGTTATCCAACACATGATTACAATAAAAATATACAATCTCCATGTACATTTTATGGTGAGCATGATTAGAACACAAACTCATTATCTTGAGATGTGATTTACTCAATAATTATCATTCAAATCCATTTCACTTTCAATCTATATGATTGCAAGACCCTAATTTCTTCTATATGGTTATCTTATGGTAGGCAAAGCAAAGTTTAAAGAATCATGTATTTATAGATTTATTCAAAAGATGAAATATTTAAAGGGGCAAACAAAATTTTGGAATGTCAAATATTTTGGTAACATACTTAAAGCAAAGGAGAAAATTGAACCCAAGCTCAAAATTTTACAAGAGAATAGAAATCAACGGAATGGACCAGGATACTTATGTGCAAGAAGAATAACTACGTTCTTATTATTATTACAATGTATTGAAAAATAAGGATTCATAATGTTCTAAAGTCACACATCCAAAGGTCTTAACAAAGGAGATAAAGTTATAAGATAGGTTATATTTTTTTTATAAAGTTACACATACAAAGGTCTTAACAAAGGAGATAAAGTTATAAGATATGATCAGATAGTGGTATTACAACAACTTGGTTGTTATCAATGTATCCCTTGGCAATATTTGAACCTAGGTCTCCTTGAAATTTGAGGAATTTAAATGGTTGAGTTAATGTTCTTTGATCAAATTATTTCATATTATAGCCAAGACAAAATGGTATCCTATACATTGACATTTATATAAAGGGAATATAAATCAATCACCTAAATTATAGACTCAACCTTACTCTATTACATGAAGATACCACCGGGTACATTTGCATATACCAAATAATATAATATTCTCCAAAAAAAATCGATGCACATACCCCAACCAAATAATATAATATTCTCCAACAAAATTGATTTACTTTTTTAATTAATTATAAAGAGATTGAAATAAGCCCCAAACATATTACATCGTGTGAGTATGAAACCTTTCAACAAACCACATAGTGATATTGAACTGATATGGTGGATTGGTTCTCCTCACCGTCCATCCACGTCCAAGTGCTCCTTGCTTATCGCCGCCGTGCGGGTTGTGCCTCCGTTCGAGAGTATGGAATGAGATGTCGTGAGTTTATCATGGGTCGTGGTGAAGTGCCATGGTCAAAGCAAGGGAGCAAGGTCCGTCGTTAAGCAGGTGGCACGAGTGGACGCGTGTCGTTGTAACCTGTCGGACTTAAGGAGGGGCGTCCGTCTGCCGGCATGTCTTGTGTCGTGCAGCGGGCGGGTAAGACAGCTAGTTGGTTGATGGTTTGTGCCAGGCGACCCTCGTGTCGACTTCGTCGCAGGTTCTCTTATGCCTGGGCGTTACGTTGGGCCGTGTGGTCTAGTGGTCTGCCGTCGCCAGCTTGGCTGGAAGGTTGACAGTGCTGCGGGAGTTTGTAAGTGCCGTGTTCGGCCGGGTCGCGTGCTGTCAAGGTTCAGTGTTGCTGTGAGCTGAAGGTTCTTTGTGCCGCTATGTGCTGAGGGATGATAAAGTCTGTCCGCCAAGGGATTCAGGTTGTCGTGAACTTGCGGGGAACTATGTTAAGCCAGGAAGAACGTCGGGTGAAGGGCGTCTGGTGTTCCGTGTACCGTGGGTTGTTGTTGGGACCGGTGTTGGGGTCAGATAAGTTAAAGTTGCCGTGCGGTCGAGCGTTGTTGCCGATGTGTCTTGGTTGCCAGAGCTGGAGGCCTATAGAGTACCTGAGGAACTTAAATGTGAAGGGTGTGCACCTGAGGGACTTGGATGAGAAGGGTGTGGGCTGGCGAAGGGGCCTTGCCATTGGTACTTGTCTTGAATGTGTCGGCTGGTGTGCATGAAGGTTGTTGTGAAGTGTGATATTGAACCAGAAAGGAAGGCCATCGTGCCAGTGCTTAATGTAAGGCCTTTGTGCCAGATTGTATGGCTAAGTGCCAGGCCGTTGTGCCAAGATGTAACCGTGCACTTGTTATAAATATGAATGTCATTATACATGTTGTAAAGATGCCTTGTGTTGGTCGACTTAGTGTATGGGCGCTTCGTCAGTGTTTTGGCTAACCTTGTGCTGTGTGCTTCCGCTGTCATGTATGTATGCTCTTTGTTGTCTTTGTTGCAGGGTGCTCGACGGTAAGGCGTAGTCCCCGCTGTCTGGCAGGCGGCCAGAAGCTGGGGTGCCGCGTGGGAGAAGGATCAAACCATAGTGGTTCGTTGTGGGCCATGGTTGTATAATATACAACCATGGCAATTGAACTTCTCACCAATATAATTTATTGTGATCTTTTAACAAACCACATAGTGGTATTACAAGACAAACTATATTATCATAACAATGGCAATTGAACCCTAGTGGGATTTCATCCTCACCAACACCATTTTAACCCCATGATTTTAACACCATTATAGCTCCCTTGTTGGTAGTTAGGGGCCAAGTGGTTGTTTCTCACTATCGCAACACCTTCTATAATTGTTGAAACTTAACTTAAGCCTCTTTACAGAAGAGGACTCATCTCAACCACTCCAGCTAAAGAATTAAACATTCTTTTAAACTTTTAATTTAAAAAATTAAAAAGTTGAAAAATGTGTGAAAGACTTCACTTTAGACTTTCTCATCTCAACCACTTAAGCTAAAGAATTAAACATTATTTTAAACTTTTAATTTAACAAAATTAAAAAGTTGAAAAATGTGTAAAAGACTTCACTTCAGGCTTTTTTCACCCAAATATTTATAATTAAAAAATATATATTGTTATTATTTTTATTTTTTAAATGAGCTATTGAGGTGATGGCTCCCTTTTTGGTAGATGGGAGCCAAGTGCTTGTTATTGACTCACTCTTATCATGAGGCCTTTATAATCATTAAAAATTAACTTAAGCTTCTTTATAGAAGAAGATCCATCTCAACCTCTACGGTTGAGATCCATTTTCACGTATCACATATAATCTAACATTAACAGTTGTGTTTCTTTCCATTATGTCTCTAGAAACACTCAAATATCTTCCAAGGTGTTAGGAATGGAGCCTAATTATGAGAAGGCTAAATAGACAAAGTTTCTGGATTTATTGCAGGACAGGCAGGGAAAGTTTCCAGATTTACAGTCTGTTAGTCTACCCAGAGAAAGTTTCTGGATTTACAATAGGACAGCCAGGGAAATTTTTTTTGTTTTTATACAAAACTTAGATGCTGGGAACTCAGTGTTAATCTTGGAATGTATTAAGAAAAGCATTTTTTTCTATTTTTTTCTTATATATAGTTGTGAGGAAAAATAGAGTAAACAATGAAAATTACTATGTTGATTCCTTGTAAATATAGAGAAGAAATTACAGCAGATGTTTGTTGTAGGTTGTAACCCTCTATTGCTTGGATTGAGAAAGAAATGACTGAAAATTCTTGGTGGATGTAACCCATATTGGGTGAACCACGTTATAATCGTTGTCTCTTCTACTATGTGTTTGTCTTATTTTGTTAATTATGTTGTTAAAGTTTGAAACACTATAATTGCTTTTCTATATTTTATATAGTGATTTACTCTAACAAGTGGTATCAGAGCGTTTTTTTGTTGGGTGCACTTGACAGAAGGAGAATTTCTGGATCAAGTGGGAGCAATGGCGGAAGAAGGGAGGTTTACAGTTCAAAAATTAAATGGCCAGCACTTTCAATTCTAGAAGATGTAGATGGAGGATTACTTGTACCAGAAGGATCTGTACTTACCTCTTGAGGGGGAAACAAAGAGACCTTCAACTATGTTTTATGAGGAGTGGAGTTTCCTTGATAGAAAGGCATTGGGTACTGTGAGGCTATGGTTGGGAGCCACCGTAGCCTTCAACATCTCCAATGAAAATACTACCAAGGGAGTCATTGATAAGTTGGCCAAGATGTATGAGAAACTATCAGCATCAAATAAGGTATTCTTAATGAAAATGTTATTTAACATGAAAATGAGTGAAGGAGGATTTGTTCATGATCATTTAAATGAATTTAATACTGTCACTAATCAATTGCATTCAGAAGGATTGGATTTTGATGATGAGATTAGGGCCTTATTAATCTTATGCTCTCTTCCGAAAAGTTGGAACAGTTTGGTAATGGCGGTAAGTAACTCTGCTTCGAGTTCAAATAAATTAGAATTTGATGATGTGGTTGGTGTGATACTCAGTGAGGACATGAGAAGAAAAACCACAAGAGAATCATATAGCACCACTTTAACTGTTGAGAATAAAGGAAGAGAAAGAGAAAGAGGCAAGAGTTCACATCGTGGTAAATCCAAAGGCAGATCCAAATAACGTGGAAAAGGAAAGCTAAAGTGTTGGCACTGTGGCAAAAAGGGTAGTCTCAAGAAGGACTGTTGGCAAAGAAAGGGTGATGGAAATAAAGGTAATGATAATAATGGTAACACTTCAGAAGCCAATATTACTGGACAAATTCTACAAGATGCTTTAATCTTATCTCTTGATAGAAATAGTTATTATTGCGTAATTGATAGTGGTGCTTCATTCCATGCTACCTTACATAAGAAGTGCTTCATAGATTATGTTTCTAGAGATTATGGACAGGTTCTGTTGGGAAATGACCAACCATGTAAAATCGACGGTATTGGAAAGATTTTGATTAAATCCCCAAATGGATGTCAATGGGCTCTTAAAGAGGTGAGACACATACCAGATTTAAAGAGAAATCTTATATCGGCAAGTAAGCTTGATGGTGAAGGATACACGGTTGCATTCGGAGAAAATGCTTGGAAAGTTACTAAAGGTTCATTAATAGTAGCTAGAGGTAAATTGGTGGGTACTCTTTATTTACTTACTCGATTTTTCTCACTTGCTCCATGAATTTAGTTTCTACAGGTGAGAGTGCATCTTTGTGGCACCAAAGACTTGGCCATATGAGTGGAAAAGGTATGGAAATTTCACATTCAAGAAAGTTATTGCCTAAGTTAAAAGAGATTGATTTGGAATTCTGTGAGGATTGTGTTTATGGTAAAGCAAAGAGAGTTAGATTTCTCAAGGATGGCAAGGAAAGGAAGAAAGAGAAATTGGAGCTTGTGCACTCAGATGTTTGGGGCCCAACTCAGGTAACTTCTCTTGGAGGTTCCTCCTACTATGTACTTTTTATTGATGATGCAACAAGGAAAACATGGATATATTGCATTAATAATAAAAGTGATGTTTTTAATACCTTCAAGAATTGGAAAACATTAGTTGAAAATGAAACTGGAAAAAGGTTAAAGTGTCTAAAGTCGGATAATGGTAGAGAATATTGCAGTAGAGAATTTGATGTGTTTTGTTCTAAAAATGGAATTAGAAGAATCAAGGTAGTTCCAAGAACACCTCAAGAAAATGGGGTTGTAGAAAGAATGAATAGAACCATCATGGAGCGTGCTAGGAGCATGAGAATACATGCAGGCTTACCATTATTTTTATGGGCTCATGCTGTTGATACTGTAGCATATATGATTAATAGAGTACCGTCTAGTGCCTTGGATGGAGGAATTCCGGAAGAGCTTTGGACAGGTAAACCAGTAAATTATTCTTTACTTAAGGTATTTGGATGTGAGGCTTTTATGCATATAGACAAAGAGAACAAAAATAAGTTAGATGCTAAGGCCCAAAAGTGCTCTTTTAGTGGTTACGGTATTGACGGCTTGGGTTACAAATTATGGGATTGTGATAACCAAAAAGTCATTAGAAGTAGGGATGTCATATTTAATGAAAAAAACTTGTATAAAGATCGGTTGCAGGGAAAGAAACAAAAAGAGGAAATTACTGAATACATAGACCTTGATGGACACATAGAAAAGGTAACTCCAAAAGTGGTAGAAGATCAAAATGTACAGCAGCAACAACAAGCACCTCAATCTCCAAAAAGTGTTGTTAGACGTTCTACCAGGATAAGTAAAATTCCTCAACATTTCTCTGATTATGTTTTGTATCCTGATGTCGGTGAGCCAGAATGTTTTCGGGAAGCATTATAGATGGATACCAGGAATAAGTGGGAGCTTGCAATGAATGAAGAAATGGACTCTTTATTCCGAGAACCAAACTTGGGATTTGGTTGAGCTACCCAAAGGTAAAAGAGCTTTGACCAATAAATGGGTGTACATGATTAAAGAGGAGAATGAAGGGCATAAGAGATACAAAGCAAGACTAGTGGTCAAGGGATTCGCTCAGAAAAAAGTATTGATTTTGATGAGATTTTTTCTCCAGTTGTAAAAATGACCTCTATTAGAGCTATTTTGAGTCTTATCGCTATAAAAAATTTGTATCTGGAGCAATTGGATGTGAAGACAACATTTCTTCATGGTGATTTGGAGGAAATTTATATCCACCAACCAGAAGGCTTTCAGGTGAAAGGTAAAGAGGATTGGGTATGTAAACTGAAAAGAGCTTGTATGGGTTAAAACAAGCTTCTAGACAGTGGTATTTAAAATTTGATAAGTTCATGGCTAATAAAAGGTTTGAAAGATGTCAAAGTGATCACTATGTATATTTTAAGCAAACTGGAAATGGTAACTATGTTATTTTGCTATTGTATGTGGATGACATGTTGGTTGCAGGAACAAATATGCAAGATATAAACATGCTCAAGAAGAAGTTGGCTAAATCCTTTGCCATGAAGGATTTGGGAGAAGCCAAACAAATCCTTGGTATGAGGATAACAAGAGACAAGGAGAGTCACACTCTAAAATTGTCACAAGCATAATACATTGAAAAAGTGCTTAAGAGATTCAACATGAACAATGCAAAGTCTGTTGCTACTCCATTGGCAAAGCATTTCAAACTCACCAAATATTTGTGTCCCAAGACACAAAAGGAACAAGAGCATATGGCTAAGGTTCCCTATGCATCAACGGTTGGAAGCTTGATGTATGCAATGGTTTGTACAAGACCAGACATTGCCCACACAGTGGGAGTAGTGAGTATATTTATGATTAATCCAAGAAAAGGACATTGGCAAGCGGTAAAATGGATACTCAGGTACTTGAGAGGAAATTCAAATTATTCTTTGAATTTTGGAGGCTCTAATATATCCTTGAAAGGTTTTGTAGATTCTGATATGACAGGTGATCTTGATGGTGGAAGGAGCACTACTGGCTACATCTTTACTATAGGAGGAGGAGCGATAAGTTGGATTTCTAAACTCCAACACGTAGTTGCCCTTTCAACCACTGAAGCTGAATATGTTGCTACTGCAGAAGCAAGCAAAGAGATGGTTTGGTTGCAAAGACTAATGGAAGAACTGGGGAAGAAGTAAGAGGATAATAGGTTGTGGAGTGATAGCCAGAGTGCTATACACCTTGCGAAGAATTCGGCATTCCATTCAAAAACTAAACACATCAAACTCAGGTATCATTTCATTAGATCAGTAGTGGAAGATGGATCTTTGAAATTAGGAAAAGTTCACACATCACAAAATCCTGCTGACATGCTTACAAAAGTGGTGTCAAGAGAAAAGTTGAGCTTTTGCTCAACTTTAGTTGGCCTTAAGGAATAAGAGGCCATGATGAGAATTTTTCAGTCCTTGGTTGCAGTATGGTGCAATGGAATTAGTCTCCAAGTGGGAGATTGTTAGGAATGGAGCCTAATTATGAGGAGGCTAAACAGAGAAAGTTTTTGGATTTACTATAGGACGAGTAGAGAAAGTTTCCAGATTTACAGTCTGTTAGCCTACCAGAGAAATTTTTTTTAGCCAGGGAAAGTTTTTTTGTTTTTATCCCAAAATTAGATGTTGGGAACTCAGTGTTAATCTTGGAATGTATTAAGAAAAGCAGTTTTTTTTTGTTTTTTTCTTATATATAGTTGTGAGGAAAAACAGAGTAAACAATGAAAATTACTATGTTGATTCCTTGTAAATATAGAGAGGAAATTACAACAGATGTTTGATGTAGGTTGTAACCCTCTATTGCTTAGATTGAGAAAGAAAGGACTGCAAATTCTTGGTGGATGTAACCCATATTGGGTGAACCACGTTAAAATCGTTGTCTCTTCTACTGTGTGTTTGTCTTATTTTGTTAATTATGTTGTTAAAGTTTGAAACACTATAATTGCTTTTCTATATTTTATATAGTGATTTACTCTAACACAAGGGAATTACCGATGAATTTCAATATCTGCTCACTCCAAAACTCCATTAGAAGTGCATACAAACATATCCAAACCACAACAGCAGTGGGTTCAATTTGGGGATCAAATCCCACTCTCCAAGGCTGAACAAATAATCTTGTTGAGCCATGATTCCTTTTTTCGATACGAAAACCTTATTTTTATTGATAAGTGAGGAAAAATTAACAATAAAATATTTATTACTAATAAACCACAAAGAATACTCACTAAGAGGCTTTCGATTTTGTCGAACTTAGGAATGCAAAACATTCATGGTAGGACTAATAAACATGAATTTACAAATCAGATCATGATTGACTTTATATAAGACTCTTTCTTCTACCATCCTTTGCTCAATGAAAGTCTTTGACGTTGATTCAAACTATTGCAAGCATCCATTGACTCTTTGAGATGTTAATCTTTTTCCAGAAGTCAATAGTCATTAAGAGCATTTTTAATGTAGTTTTTGTGTTTTTTCAATCTTTGCTAGAGAAATTTCATTCAACAAATCTGCAATAGAACATTGTCTTTCTAAAAGAAGATCTGAAGGTGTTCCTATTGAACCCTCGTAGGGTAACAATCTTGCCTTCAATTCCACAATAACCAGAAAACACTTCGTCTACCCATCTACCCAACTAATGCCCTAATTTTCTCTTTTGATAAAAAAAACTTATTTCAAATATTTATAACTATTTTTTTCATTATTTAAAATTTTTAATTTAACAAAATTAAAAAAACATATGTGAAAGACTTCACTTTTGACTTTTTTAACCCAAATATTCATATTTTTAGATGGAATAAAACCATTAATGTGTGAAAATCTTATCATTTAGAAAATATAAATATTTAAAATTTTAAGCAATGGTATAGGGTTTAGCTTTTTTTTTTATTTTGTTTTTTTTAAAGAACAAGGTTTAGACCAAGATATATCCAAACAAAGATAGATTAGATGATAGTGACAGTTGAACAATACCTTAAAAATCGGGGTCTCTTTAACTTTATTTAACCCAATAAATTAGGTTTTACAATATCCATTGCCCAAGAAAAAAAACAAAAACACAAAAATTAAAATTATAAAGGATTGGAATTATGAAAGGTTTACTATTTACTAAACCCAAAAGTTAAAAAAAAAAAAAAAAAATTGAAATTATAATGGGTTTCCATTTTACTAAGCCCAAACATTTATCTATATTGACTCTTTAACCTTAAAACGTTTAAAAATCTTTACAAATGTTTTTAAAAAACATTGTATAACTCTCCTATGACACTTCTCAGACTTTGCTCACCTATTTTTTTAGATTGTAAGAACTCGCCAGCACAGGCTTGGAAAAAAGTCCAGTCAATCCACCCTTTCAAAGAAAATTATATATTTTCTCGAGACATTTCCTCCTGCTTAATCATCATCATCAATTATCATCATCATCAATTGGCATATTAAAAAACTATTAACACATTCTCTTACTTCACAATTTACGACTTTCAATCTTAATTAATAAGAGCCAGAAAAGCCTGTCGCTATTTCCGTCCTTGATATCTATGTGCCAGCTATGGACCGAATGGCCCTTCTCCATCTAATCAAGCCATTTTCACCACTACTTTCGTCCACACCTACCTAGTAATAATTTTGTTCCCTTCTCCATCTAATCAAGCCGTTTTCACCATTACTTTAGTCCAAACCTACCGCACCTACCTAGTAATAATTTTGTTCCCTTCTCCATCTAATCAAAGCCGTTTTCACCATTACTTTAGTCCAAACCAACCGCACCTACCTAGTAATAATTTTGTTAATTAAGGTAGTGTGAAAATTTTTACTATAAACATTTAGGTAGGTAGGTTGGTTTTTTAAAGTAGAAAACTAAATTTATCAAGACTAAACAAGCAATCATACATTAACTTATCCACGTAAAGTTGAGCGGCCCACTACCTAGCCATAATTAACCTTTTGAAAAAACACATTTCACCCTCCCTTCCTATTTCCTGTTTCCATCCACTTTAGCCTCACGTCAACGTCGTGGTTCATTTAACGAGGCACATTTTCTAAAAAGGTATCAGGCTCGTGCTTTAATCTTGGCTGGTCGTGACATTGCCTAATCCCTCAAAACCGTCCGTGGCCACTGCCTCCTTATTTCAAATATCTCATTCCCCAATGCACTTCAGCATTTATGCGATTGAATTTCACCAGGAACTACAAATCATTTCAACACCCGATAGGACCAGTTCCGGCGTGCAATGCATTTTCCAGGTTTTCGTTCCCCTTTCATATTAAAAAAAACTTAAATTTCTTACATTCAATCCTCTGACTTGGTCCAGAGACCCCACCAAAAATTCCTCGATTGTTCACTGCTTCACTTCACATTCAATGGACAGGGCAGGGAATTTATACTACATTATTTTAGAGGGAATGACACCAACAATAATTGAGGAGGCATTTGACAAGTCGCCAAGATGGCGATGGGCGACGACAGTGCGGCCACTCCGTGATAGATGCCATCATTACTGTCGTTATGGTTCGCCCCGTCAACACGGCAGAGGAACGAGTTCATACGAAGACCAGACCAAGAAATCGCCCGGCCCAAGTCCACAAATAACGCGACATGCGAGGCGGTCTGTTTCGAACGGTTAGTCTAATATAAAAACAACCTGTTTTCAACGCCGGTTTTGTGGTGTCACGCTCGTTAGAAGAACGTCAGCTCTGACGGACATCATCGGAGGGTTAAACCCCTGTGCAGTTCGGCCACGCGATCGGTTTGGATTCGTTTCTAAAGCCGAGACGCTGCTTTTCCTTTAATGAATTGCAAAGTGCGACCGCACCATCTCTCCTCTGATTTCTTTCTCTAGGCAAAGTTGCAGAATACCTTTCAAATTCTTTCCATTAGGCGGCCTGGCTGGACCAGCTATCACAGGTCCAAGATATCCACCTGCATCCCGGTAAATGTGGTTTACTAATAAAAACGTCATTTAGATTATTTTGGTGATGTGGTGAAGATTCAATCTATAAAAGAAATTTTTGCCCAACTCTATGTCCTCTACCAATTGATCAATGACACGTGGATGGTACATGTCATAACTTCATTTTTTTGCGGGTTAGCCCCAGAGATTTCGCGGTGCTGATGCTTCGTCGCGGTTTAGGATATATCATGCTATAGCTAGTGGTTATAGTTTTAGGATTTTTTTTTAAAAAGATTTAGGTTAAAAATAATGGTGTATTTAGAAGGAGATAGGTAGGTTAGTTGTAACTTGATTCAGGTTTAAATTAAGGCATATCCCAAAGGGGATAGGTCAGTTAGCAGTAGCTTGTTTCTCTATAGAGTGGAAGTAGTTTGACTCATATTCAAATTAAAGGATATCCAAAAGGTCAGTTAGCAGCTTGTGTCGGTAAAACAAATTAAAGTTTATAATGACACTATCCTACTTTAACGGATGTCCTACCCTATGTCATATCATGCAAAGGTTTTCCAAATTCCCCTATAGGATGGAGAATGCATTAGATTTGGATAAATTTTTATTTTTTATTTGATTTAAAAATAATTAGATCATCTATTAAGTGAAGGAATCCTCACTGTATTTATTTGTTTATTTTTTAATTTGGTTATTGTAAGAAACCCTTCAGTCTCCTTACCGTATTTATCTATGACTGACTCAGTCTCCTTACCGTATTTATTTATTTTTAAATTTGAATTGACTTAAAAGGAAGTTTTAATGCAATGAATTTATTATTAATTAATGTTCTAGTAGGATAGCGTAACAGTTTAGGGTTTAGGCTTTGGCTCCTCTTCGGGAAGTCCATTGTTCAAACTACGACATAGGTAAGTGTGTGAGGGGGTGGGTACGATGGTTGTGTGTTAAATTCCCTATTGATAAGCATAGTTATCAGCTTTACAAGGGGTCATGGTTGGAAGGAGATTGTTTATCTATTTTTAAATTTGAATTGACTTAAAAGGAAGTTTTAAAGCAATGAATTTATTATTAATTAATGTTCCAGTTGGATAGCGTAACAATTTAGGGTTTAGGCTTTGGCTCTTCTTCGGGAAGTCTATGGTTCAAACCATAACGTAGGTAAGTGTGCGAGGGGGTGGGTATGGTGGTTGTGTGTTAAATTCCCTATTGATAAGCATAGTTATCGGCTTTACAAGGGATCATGGTTGGGAAGAGATTGCTCAGCCCTATGCATTGGTGGTAAGGGTTCTCACATTAACTAAATAAAAATAATTATTATTGTTATTTTTTAAAATGTTGGTTGATCTTTCATTAAGCTCATTATTACATCAAGCGGGTGGATAAACACACCACCAGGAGGGTCCCTAGCAAACTATTACATAGCATATCCGTAAACATGTGAGATGGAGATATTTGAACCTCGGGCCTCTCCAACATGAGAGTTTCAACTACCCATTCCTTTCCAACTCCCCCACATGGGCGGATCTAATTATTATTATTAATTAATTATATTTTTAATATTTAAAATAATATATATTACCACATGTTGTAGGTGAATTGGATAGGGTAGGGCAATCCTCCAAGGAAACTCTTTGGTTCGAATCTCCACCCTACCAAACGCACATCAGGTTGAGTTGGAAAGGGTGGGGCAATCCTCCAAGGGAGGTCTTTAGTTCGAATCTCCACCCTGCTAAACGCACATCGGTACCCAAAATCCAATTGATAATGTTGGTGCGCTTAGGGTCGAGCGCAACTCCTCGGTGATTTTGATGGTATAGAATCTCTTGGCCTTGGTTTCTCAATCCAAGGTGGTCTCGCAAAGGTTTTTTCGCTAAATTAAAAAATATATATATATTTTCAGAGTAAAAGTTAATTAAATTAAAGATTTGCTTTTTAAGAACTTGAAAAAATTATATTAAACAAGATTATTTATAAGTTGGCACGAAGCTCCTCTTAGCTTTAGTCAGGTAAGGCATCTATTTCCAACAAACATTTGTAACTCTAAAACTCAAAATCTTAACAACTAACCATCTTCTAAACCATATATATGCAATGGTTATATTGATTTGAAACAAGTCCCACCCATATCACATAATGACCATATAGTGGTATTACAACAACTTGACTATTATCAATGTATCGCTTGACAATATTTGAACTTATGTCTCCTTCTTGAAAGTTGAGGAATTTAAATGGTTGAGTTAATGTCATTTGATCAAATTCTTTCATGTTATAGCCAAAGCATATTTATCTTTTCTTTACGTTAAAAATATTTCAGCTTATCATAGAAGATATATCGAGGAAGAAGATGATATCAAGAAAAATTAAAATTTTTATTTCGAAGATATTTTATCAAATGTTAGGCAAGATAAAGATTCTTTACATGACAAGAAAGATTTCTATGGAGGAGCTACATGAGATAGATTTGTCTTTCCATCATAACAATGTACCTGGCCTCAATTGATTTCCTGCAATTTTATTTCACAATCTTTAGGATTTATTGAAGAGTGGTATGTTAGTTGTAGTTAAAGATGCCATGAAAGAAAAGGTTACAATAAGTAAATAACACTATCATCTTTAATGCATTAGTTCTTAAGAAAGACAATATTTTGACAATTTTCTTTCAATAAGATTATTTACAAGGAATTATCGATGATTATCAATACGTGCTCACTCCAAAACTCCATTGAAAATGCATACAAAAATATTCAAACCAGGACAGTAGTGGGTTCAATTTGGGGATCAAATCCCACTCTCCAGGGTTGAACAAATAATCTTTTCGAACCATGATTCCTCTTTTCTGGTACGAAAGCCTTATTTTTATTGATAAGTGAGGAAAAATTAATAATAAAATATCGATTACAAATAAACCACAAAGAATACTCACTAAGAGGCTCCTAGTTTTGTTGAACCTAAGAATACAAAAAAGTTAGGATAGAGCAAATACCTATGAATTTATAGATTAGATCATGATTGGCTTTATATAAAACTGTTTCTTCTACCATTCTTTGCTCAATGTCAATCTTTGACCTTGATTCAAAGTGTGGCAAGCATTCATTGATTCTTTGAGAAGTTAATCTTTTTCCAACAATCGTAAAGAGCATTTTTAATGCAGTTTTTGTGCTTCTTCAATCTCTACTAGAGATTTTATCTTCAACAAATCCGCAATAGAATTATGTCTCTCTAAAAGAATATTGGAGGTGTCCCTATTTAGCCCTTGTGGGACAACAATCTTGTCTTCAATTTTGCAGCAACCAGAAAACAATTCATCTACCCAACTAATGTCTTAGTTTTCTCTTCCTAATAAAAAACCTTATTTATTTCAAATATTCATAACTATTTTTTCATATATAAAACTTTTAATTTAACAAAATTAAAAGTGTGTGAAAGACTTCACTTTTAACTCTCTTTTCTCACCCAAATTTTCATATAACAAAACCATTAACTATTTTAATGTGTGAAAATCTTATCAATTAAAATATATAAACATTTAAAATCTTATCAATTAAAAAATAAGCACACCTTAACATTTAGTGTTTGAAAAATTTTGAACTTTTTTCTCTCAAAAATACTCTAAATTAAAAAGTTGAAAGTGTAAAAATAACTTCACCATGAAATTGAAATTTTAAATAAATAGGTAACTAAAAATTATAATTATAAAATTACATATAATAGAATTAAAAAGTTGAAATTATATTTAATAGTATAATCGTTAGAGGTTTAATTTTTTTTTTTTGTTTTTGGAAAGGTTTAAGGTTCACACTACGAAGATAAGCTGGATAGTAGTGGTTGAGTGCTTGTCAATTGATTGTCTAACATAATGGTTAAGGGTTTAACCTCTTTTTGAGAGGTCCAAGGTTAAGACCACCAAACAAAGATAGGTTGGATGGTAGTGGACAAGTGCTTACTGGTTGATCAATGCCTCTAAAAATTAAGGTTTTATTAACTTTGTTTAACCTAATAAATTAAGTTTTACAATAACAACACTTTATAATATTATATCTATTACCCATATATTAAAAATATATATATACTAAGAGTTTCCTATTTTACTATCATCTATTACCCAAATGAAAAAAATTGAAATTATGAAAGATTACCTAGCCCAAAAGAAAGAAAAAAAAAAAATGATTAAGCCCAAACATTTTTCTAAACATCGACTCTTTTAACCTTATAACTTTTGAAAATCTTTACAAATGGTTTTTTAAAAAACAATACATTTTGACTTTTTATAACCTACAACTACTTTGTAAAATCTATCTCAATGGTGGGAAAAACAAACAATTGTATTATAAATGAAAAAACCTCAAATTGTAAAAACTCTCCTATGTCAGTTGTCATGCTTTTCTTACCTATTTTTAGACTGTAAGAACTCGTCAGCACAGGCTTGGAAAAGGGCTCCATCAGTCCAGTCAATCCACGCTTTCAAAGAAAAACATATATTTTCTCGTGACATTTCCTCCTGCTTTATCATCAATTGGCATATTAAAAAGCTATTACACATTCTCACTTCACAATTTATGTCTTTGGATGTTAATTAATAACAACCTGAAAGCCAGTCGCTATTTCCGTCCTTAATATCTATGTGCGAGCTCTGTCTGGACCGAATGGCCCTTCTCCATCTAATCAAGCCGGTTTCCCCATTACTTTTGTCCCCACCTACCTAGCAATAATTTTTTAGTTAGGGTAGGTTTGAAATTTTTGTTTACAGTAGCAATAATTTTTTACTTAGGGTAGTTTGAAATTTTTGTTTGCAGTAGCAATAATTTTTTATTTAGGATAGTTTGAATTTTTTTACCTTAGACGATTAGGTTTGATTTTTTGTAAGGTTGAGAACTAAGGTTATTAATAAAAGGTTAGATATAAGTCACTTTCACAAAAGGTCAAATAGTTTAAACCTTGGACCTGTAAAATTAACTATTGTTTTCCATATGACAACTTGTAAAATTAACTATTGTTTTCCATATGACAACTTGTAAAATTAACTATTGTTTTCCATATGACAACTCCTATGACCTCTGACTTATCATCTTGCCACATGTATACTAGACGCTTCACTCTCTTCTTACATGCATACTTGAACCTTTGATACTTGCACACTTTTATATGATTCTTACTCTCATATATTCACTCCTAATATAAGATACTTTGCACATCCT
The DNA here is from genome assembly GCA_028583015.1 of Wollemia nobilis. NCBI lineage: Eukaryota > Viridiplantae > Streptophyta > Pinopsida > Araucariales > Araucariaceae > Wollemia > Wollemia nobilis. The sequence continues at coordinate 1,289,415 of JAQPPZ010016936.1, forward strand.
CACTTTATATATTTGCACACTTACATACAAAACACTAGTCCACATTCTCTCAATACACACTTGCACTCTTACTTACATGACACTTGTGCATATCTTACGCATTGACACTTACATAAGGAGAAATATAAATCACTGACCTAAACTATAAACTCAATCCTAATCTATTACATATTTACATTTGTACTATGAAGGTACCATGGGATGCATTTGCATGTACCAAATTATATAATATTCTACAACAAAATGAATGTATCTTTTAAGTTGGTTATATGGAGATTGAAATAAGCCCCAACCATATTACACCGTGTGACTATGACCTTTCAACAAACCACATAGTGATATTGTAATACAAACCCTATTATTATGACAACCATGGAAATTGAACTTCTTACCAATAAAAAAAATTGCAATCTTTTAACAAACCACATATTGGTATTACAAGAGAAACCATATTATCATAACAATGACAATTAAACCCTAGTGGGATTTCATCCTCACTAACCTCATTTTAACCCCATGGACAATGTTAAGGCTCATCTCTAGGACTAGAACCTTGTCTTGTGTTTGGTTTTTGGTGTGAAATGTTTTGCTCTCCATCACTTGTCTCGTATCTAATAGGTGGAACCTTGACTAGTGATTAGCTTATGGTGTAACTCCTTCCTCTCCATTGCTTGTCCGAAATCCAATAGACTAAAAAAATTTCGTTCATTATTAATTTATTTATAAAATAATAGAACACCAACACAAACATTACTTTAAGATATAATTGTGTGCTATTTTTACAAGTTTTGTATTCATCTTAGTTAACTTTATGCTTTTTTTTATCGTGGGCATTTGTTTCACATAAAACAACTTCATTCTCCACTTATTGAAATAAAATATGTGTCTAGCATTTAAAAGTTATATTCAACTCTATTCCAAAAAAAATAACAAGTTTTTTCTAAGCTTTTTTAACTTTTCTATCCTCAAATGAAAAACTTCACAACTTTCTATATGATCACTAATATTTGAAATTTATATTCAATTTTATTTTGAAATGAAAGATTGTTTACTTCATTAATATCAAAACAAAAATGTACAAAGCATCCGCCCGAAGGCTAAAGACTACAAAATATATATATCAATTATATAAACAAAGATTATAAAAACTAGAACTACGAACAACTACCCAACAAAACCCATTACAAAATATCTTTATCATCCCAAAACCCAAGGCAGCAACAGGAAGGAACCTCGGATCTGCATAAAAGAAACTATAAGCTGCGATCATTTTTGGCATTGTAATCTGAAACAAACATCTGAAGATAATGCTGAATCAAAAGCACCTGAGAATAGCCGTCAATCTGAAAATGAAGCTTTTGAAGATGAGGAAAGAAAAGAGAATTCTTTGATCTGAATTTGGACTTGAAAGTTATCATCACACGAGCAACCTGTAGCAAAATTTTTAGCCTTGTGAGTCTCCTCAGAGACTCAGTAAGGATTCTCATAACTTGCCGAAATAACTCATCATTTCTAGCAGACCAAATATGCCATAAAATCTCAGTAGATAACATTAACCAAAACATATTAAAACAGTGATGCATCTGAGGAATGAAGCCAAATAAGATATGTTGTCTAATAGGCACATTACTGATGTTCCAACCAGTCATAGTAGAAAAAAACAAACTCCAAATTTCACGAGCATATAAACAATAAAAAAATATATGATCAAATGTATCTGGAACCCGACATAGAGAACATATAGAATAATTATGAGGCTCTCTACTGATTGGCAGCCTCTGTAACAAAAGCATCCATCTAAAACAAGCCTTTTTAGGCTCTAATGGACTGAACCATAAGTGCTGGAAAATGCTTTGAATCTGATTAACAGTGAGAGCCAGTTGCCAACTACTGTTGACATGACAAACAATACCAGAAGCATCCTGTAAGAGAATATACAACAGCTTAGCCTTAGTGCACTTGAGTCTGGTACCATCGGACCACTTACAAGAATCATAAAACTGCTGAAGATCATCAATAAAAACATGTCGTCCATGCTGAAAAAAAGAAAGCCTCAGTAAAGAATATGTCCTCCACTGAGATTGTGGAAGATCATACACGAAACTAAGACATTCCCAAGGCATGATATTACCGTTGACCAATATATCATTAAAAGTATTAATACCTTTGGCTGCCCATTTTTTAGCAGAACAACCTCTGATAAGAGCAAGAGGCTTATTATTGTACCAAAGATTCCACCAAATAGAACCAAATTTAAAATAAAAACCAACATTGTGCCCAACAAAATTCTCAATAACAATTTTATCACGAACCATTTCCCAAGCCCTCCAAATACTACGAAAAACTGCTGAGCCAGCAGGTACAACATGAAACTTTCCAAAGAGAATATTCGTAATGTGCAAGTTTTTCCAGAATTTAGCTTTATGAGGGACAACATTGGAAAGATTATATCTGACCAGAACCTTCCAAGGTTCACTGCCATCTAAACATTTCACAATCCACTTAACGGATAATGCAATGCCTTGAAATTTAAGATTTTTCAGTCCTAAACCACCTTTCAACTTTTCAGAAGTACACCACCTCCAATTAACTAAGTGCCTTTTAGTCCCACCTTGACCATCTGACCATAAAAATCTACGGATATATTTCTTAATCACATCCACCTGATAGGCAGAAAAAAGCCAAGTAGAAGCAAAATAAGTGGAATATGAGGACAAAATTTTTTGGCAGACCTGAAACCGACCACAAAAGACAATGGAAATCTGTTCCATTTGCATAATTTACCAATTATTTTGTTTTTAACCCAGTCCCACATATCTTTGAGGCAAGGATCCACTGCAAAGGGAATACCAAGATAACGAACCTGCTTCGTAGGTCCTCCCCATTGAATAGGAAATCTAGAAAACCAAGAAGGAGGATTCCAATCCCAACCGAGCAAAATTGATTTGGGAAAGGAAATCTTAGCACCAGAAGCACTTTGAAAAATGGATAGAACATGAAACAAATTATTCATATTTTCCTCATCTAAGGAAACAAAAATGTTAGTATCATCAGCAAATTGCACATTAAGAAGGTCATCACCATTCGGAAGAGTAATGCCTTGCACCTTAGGATAATATAAAGAATGTCTGAGCAAATAGTAAAGGGCATCACTGGCAATAACAAAGAGAGCTGGCGCTAAAGGACAACCTTGACGAATAGACCTCTGAAGATAAATAGGATCAGAAAAGGAGCCATTAACATCTATATAAGTGACAACATCGGATAAAAGGACCCTGACCATCTTACAAAAGTTTGGAGGAAAGCCAAAAGCTTCAAGAGCCATCAAAATAAAATCCCATTCAATTTTGTCATAGGCTTTTTCAAAATCAAGTAGCAATAGCCCAACATTCTGCCCAGAACTCCTGGCCCAGCTCATAGCCTCCCAGCAAGTTATGAGATTTTCAAGTATAAATCTGCCCTTAATAAAGCCAGTCTGAGTAGGGCTAATAAAGTCTTGCAAGACAATAGTAAGCCGCAAAGCCAACACTTTAGCAATAATTTTATAAGAAACATTTAATAAAGTAATAGGACGCCAATTTTTAATAAGAGATTTATCTCCCCCTTTAGGCAAAAGTCTAATAATACCTGTATTAATTGACTGGCCCAAAGATTCCAAACGGAAGGCCTCAACATAAACCTCCAGGAGATCCTCACACACCCAATTAAGATTCTTTTTATAAAACTCAATGGGAAACCCATCAATACCAGGTACTTTATCATTGCTAATAGCCTGAATGGCTCTGCAAATTTCATCCTTTGAAACAGGTTTATCCAGATCAGCACAATGCTGAACAGAAAGCTTCTTGGGCAGAATTTTCTTACATAACTCTCTATCCAATTGTCTTTGATGTGAATTTTCAGAAGAAAATAATTCTTTATAATATTGATAGATAATATTTTTAATCATTCCAGGATCACTGGTCAGCTCATCCCCATTTCTAAGGCAGCTGATATTTTCTTTAAAACCCTTGTCCTTCAGAAACTGAAAGAAAAATTTTGACCCTCTATCTCCAGATTGGAGCCAATGCAGCCTGGACTGAGCCCTTTGAGCTTGAATTTTCCTAGTCTGAAAATGTTTTAAATTATTTTTAATAACAACAACTGATTCTTGCCAATCAATACTATTAGGACAGAGCTGCAAATTCTCTTCAGCAAAAGTGAGGCAGGAATGCAAAAAAATTTCTTGCCTTTTAGAATCTAAAACTTTTTTCCTTCCAATAATTTGAATGGTCTTCCTCCAACCATCAATATTCCTGTTCCATCTTGAGATGACACTGTCATTCTTATAAATACATTTATTAATTTCCCTAAGAGTAAACAAAGCTTCACAACAGTCCTCCATCTCAAGCAAGGACGTATTAAGAACAAATCTACCACAATGCCTCAAACCATTGCTAACTTCATCAATTAACAATAACCGAGCACAAATAGGATAATGGTCTGATATGGTGGTAGGGGTGACAAGCACCCTAGTAGATTGAGCCACATTGTCAAAAGTAAAGAAAGGATTGGAAGCATAAAATCTGTCAAGGCGAGAAAAAATTCTATTATTACCCTGCTGAAGATTACTCCAGGTGAACCAAATGCCAGGAACCTGTCTATTAGAACCAGCCAAGGGATCAACAAGACTAAACTTAGTTTTAAAATTCAGCCACAACTCATCTTCATTGCCCTTCCAAGAAATAGGTAAACCACCTAATTTGTCCTCATTAGATTCCACCATATTAAAATCTCCGCAAACAAGCCAGGGGATATCCAAAAATAAGGACAACCATTGCCACAAAAGGCACCTTTCCTTGTAATCATTGGAAGCATAAATAGAGCATATTCCAAAACTCATAGTGTTAGATCGTAAAATAACCCAAACACATCTATTACAAGGAGAACAACCATAACTGGTAATCTTAGAAGCCCAAAAGGGAGATAATAAAATAATAGAGCCACCCCTACCAGGAGTATATTCAATTTTATTACAAAAATTAAATTTTTATCTTAAAATGTTTGAAAAACATTTTAAATTTATATATTATTGGGTACTAAACATTGTTATTGCCCCTTTGGGACATCGTAGTGGTTAGGGCTTTGGGCTTTCTTTCAGGAGACCTAAGTTCAAACCATTGTGGGATGTGTATGCCTATGTATGTTAATGAGTTTGTGACAAAAAAATCATTGTTATTTTTTTAGTGAGCTATTATAAATTTTAATTTATGAGATAATAACTCCCTTATTGGTAATTAGGAGCCAAGTGCTTGTTTCTCAATATCACAAGACCTTTATAATTGTTGAGAATTAACTTAAGCCTCTTTATAGAAGAGACTCATCTCAACCACTTAAAATTATACTTAAAATAGTGTTTAAAACTTTTAATTTAACAAAATCAAAAACTAAAAAAATGCGTGAGACTTCACTCCAAACTTTTTTATCCAAATATTCATAATTAAAATAAAAAAAAACATTATTATTATTATAAATAAACTATTAAAAATCTTAATTTATAATGAGGTGATAACTTCCTTAATGGTAGATGGGGCCAAGTGCTTACTAATAACTCACTCTTATCATATAGCCTTTATAATTATTAAAACTTAAGTTTTTTTTATAGAAAAAACCCCATCTCACCCATTTAAACTAAAAAAATTATACTTAAAATATTATCTAAAGCTTTTAATTTTGTTAAATTTAAAAAGTTAAAAATGTATGAAAGACTTCACTTCAAACTTTTTCACTCAAATATTCATAATTTTTTAAGGAATAAAACAATTAACATTTTTTTTAAACCATTAATAACTCTAAAGCATGAAAATCTTATCAATTAGAAAATATAAACATTTAAAATCTTATCAATTAGAAAATAAAAACATTTAAAATTTAATCAATTAGAAAATACAAACGCTTTTAACCTTCTTAACATCAAATGCATGAAATTTTTTAACAACTTTCTCTAAAAAAAATATATTCAAAATTAAAAATTTGATATTGTAAAAATAATTTTTTGATTAAAATTAATAAATATATATAATTAAAATAAAAAGTTGGAAAAATAAAAGGTTTAATTTTTTTTGTTGGAAACTTTTTTCCTTCTTCTCCTTGTAAAAGGTTATGAGATCCTTTTAAAACTCCCCTTTTACCAATAAAAAAAATTGAAATTATATTTGACAAGTATAGTATAGTATTTAGCAGTTTAGCTTCTCTTTACGAAGGTTCTAAGGAAGGTTCTAAGGTTGAGACCACGGCATATTCAAACAAAGATACGTTGGATGGTAGTGCTTGTTGTTGGTTGGTCGATGAATTTAAAGGTCGAAATCTCTTTGATTTAAATTAAAGTTTATAATAACAACACCTAATAATGTTACCCATTACTTTTATTATAAAAAGTTTGGCATTTAACTAAGCCCAAACATTTTTCAACGCATTGACTCTTTTAAGCTTAAAACGTTTTATAAAAAACAATACATTTTGACTTTTATAACTACAACTACTTTGTAAAATCTCTCTCGATAGTGGTAGAAAAAACAATCGTATTATAGATGAAAACCTTAAATTGTAAAAACTCTCCTATGTCACTTGTCATACTTTTCTCACCTATTTTTTAGACTGTAAGAACTCGCCAGCACAGCCTTGGAAAAAGGCTCCATCAGTCCAGTCACGCTTTCAAAGAAAATTATATATCTTCTCGTGACTTTTCCTCGTGCTTTATCATCAACGACTGATAGTAGGGTTTTGAATGTAATGGATTTCCCTATATTAACCTAAAAAAATTAATATATTAAAACAATTTACGACTCTAGATGTTACTTAATAAGAGCCAGAAAAGCCTGTCGCTATTTCCGTCCTTAATATCTATGTGCCAGCTCTGTCTGGACCGAATGGCCCTTCTCCATCTAATCAAATCCGTTTTCCCCATTATTTTTGTCCCCGCCTAGCTAGCAATTATTATTTGGGTTAGGTAGTCTTAAAATAGTTGATTTTTTATAAGATTTAGAGTTAAGTTTATGAAAATGTTAAACATATAATTATAATTTTTTATAAAACTTACAATCAAACTTATGGATTGTAGATTAAACACAATCACACATATCGTTTTATAATTAAGTTACCCACGATAATAAACCTTTAAAAAAAAAATATTTCACCCTCTTTCCTATTTCCATACACTTTCCCCTTCCTTTCCTTTCCTATTTCCATCCACTTTTCCCTCACGTCAACGTCGTGGTTCATTTAACGAGGCGAATCTTCTAAAAAGGTCTACGGCGCTTGCTTTAAAATTGGCTGGTCCACAATCGTCCATCGTCTCGGCTGGTCGTGACATTTGCCTCAAACCCTCAAAACCGTCCGTGGCCATTATTGCCTCGTTCTTATTTAAAAAAAATCCCATTCCCTAATGCACTTCCGCATTTATGCGATTGCATTTCATCAGGAATCATTTCAATAGCAGATAGGACCAGTTGCTGCGTGCAATGCATTGTCCAAGGCTTTCGTTCCTCTTTCATATTAAAAAAAACTTAAATTTCTTCTATTCAATCCTCTGACTTGATTCAGAGACCCCACCAAAAATTCCTCGATTGTTCTCCACCGCTTCACTTCACATTCAATGCACAGGCCAAGGAATTTATGCTACATTATTTTAGAGGGAATGACACCAATCAATAATTGAGCATTATTTTAGAGGGAATGACACCAATCAATAATTGAGGAGGCATTTGATAAGTCTCCGAGATGGCGATGGACGACGACAGTGCGGCCACTCCGTGATGGTTTTTGCTTTCAAGTAATAAAGCACTTATGGGGTTTCGTTTCGTTAGTGGGTATCAACACAAACCTCAAACAGGGTGCCAGGCTCGTGAGAACAAACGAACAATCCACAGAGGGAGCAGGCGCAGGCGCCTGTGCTGCCACGTTGGAAACTGCAAACATGAATAACCACGCCGCCGCCATCAGTGCAGAGCTCAGCCCGCCCTCTCCCATTTTCGCACAGACAAAATCCACAAAATCGATTAATAGATCGAATCCGTTAACCCAGGCGTAATTTCCAACAAACTTGCAGAATACCTTTCAAATTCTTTCCATTAGCGGCCTGGCTGGACCCGCTATCGCAGGTCTTTCCTTGCAAGATTTCCACGAGTAAATCAGCAAAAATTTCACTTGTATGTATTATTAATGATTTGATTAGAGTTTAATCTCCATAAAAAATATTATTAAAATTTTTTTTTACCCACCCCACTTATTTAGGGCTCTATTTAATGACACGTGAATGGTGAATGTCATAACTTCATTTTCTTGCGGGTTAGCCTCACAGATTTCGCGGTGCATATGCTTCGTCGCGGTTTAGGATATATGACGGTATATCTAGTACCCTAGTTGTTATAGTTTTTTTATAAATTTAAATTATGGTGTATTTAGAAGGAGACAGGTAGGTTAGTTGTAACTTGATTTAGGTTTAAATTAAGGCGTATTTTGAAGGGAACAGGTTAGTTAGTAGCAACTTGTTTCTCTATAGAGTGGAAGTAGTGGAACAGGTTAGTTAGTAGCAGCTTGTTTCTCTATAGAGTGGAAGTAGTGGAAGTAGCTTGACTCAATTTCAAATTAAAGGCATATCCCAAAAGAAACAGATTAGTTAGTAGCAACTTGTTTCTCTATAGAGTGGAAGTCCCATTAATTTTGGGTAAAACAAATTAAAGTTTATAATGACATTATTATATCAAGCAAAGGTTTTCCAAATTCCCCTATAGGATGGAGAATGCATTAGATTTGGATAAATTTTTATTTTTTATTTAATTTAAAAATAATTAGGATCATCCATTAAGCGAAGGAATCCTCACTTTATTTTTTTTATTTGGTTAGTGTGAAAAAACCTTATAACTAACGTATAAGGTTGAGCATTCTCTTCGTCGTATTTATCTATTTTTAAACTCAAATTGACTTAAAAGTAAGTTTTAAAGCAATGAATTTATTATTAATTAATGTTCCAGTAGGATAGCGCAACGGTTTAGGCTTTGGGCTTTAGCTCTTCTTCGAGAGGTCCATGGTTTAAACCGTGACGTAGGTAAGTGTGTGAGGGGGTGGGTGTGGTGGTTGTATGTTAAATTTCCTAATGATAATCATAGTTATCGACTTTACCAGGGGTCATGGTTGGGAGGAGATTGCTTAGCCCTATGCGTTGGTGGTAGGATTTATCACATTAACCAAATAAATAAAAAAATTATTATTAATTAATTATATTTTTAATATTCAAAATAATATATATATATATATATATATATATATATATATATATATATATATATATTACCACGTGTTGCAGGTGAGTTGGAGAGGGTAGGGTAATCCTCCAAGAGAGGTCTCTGGTTCGAATCTCGACCTTACCAAATGCACATCGAGTTGAGTTGGAGAGGGTAGGGCAATCCTCCAAGGGAGGTCTCTAGTTCGAATCTCCACACTACCAAATGTAAATCGGGTATCCAAAATCCAATTGATAATGCTGGTGCGTTTAGGGTTGGGCGCAACTCCCGGGTGATTTTGACAATATAGAACCTTTTGGTCATGGTTTCTTAGTCCAAGGTGGCCCCACAAGGGGTTTTTCGCTAAATTCAAAAAATACATTTTTTATATTAAAAGTTAATTAAATTAAAGATTTGTTTTTAAGAACTTGAAAAAATTATATTAAAAAAGATCATTTAGAAAAATTTGGGACGAAGTTCCTCTTAGTTTTAGTTAGGAAAATCATATATTTCCAACAAATTTCTGTAACTCTAAAACTCAAAATCTTAACAACTAACCATCTCCTACACCATATGTCTGCAATGGTTGTCCAAATTAGCCTAGATTTCCTCATAAACCTACCTAATCCTCTCATCCTCAATAGCCATGCCATCATGTCATTGAACCCCTATCTCCTTTTCAATACCTGTCCTAATCAAGAAGTTTGCAATTTTATTCAAAGATTTACCTACATAAACTGGAATCACATTATTCAATTCTCTCCACAACTCCTTAATTTGGGTGACAAGAAACCTCAACCTCAATGTTTCCAAAGCAAAGTTCCTCATGCGATCCAAAGCTCCTACCAAGATTTGAGAATTTATTTCTATGATTATCCTCTTATAATATTGCCACCCAAATAGAAGAAAATTGGATACTTAAGGTTTTTGCTTCATTATTTGTGGCCCTACCTAGGCCCTGCAGTTCCCAATAGAGTGGTGTCCCAACATGATTCCTACATACCACTCCAATTCTAGCTATATCCGGATTACCTTTTGCTTTTTTCGCTAAATTCAAAAACAAATCTATAGTAAAAGTTAATTAAATTAAAGATTTGTTTTTTAAGAACTTGAAAAAATTATATTAAACAAGATTATTTATAAGTTGGGACGAAGCTCCTCTTAGCTTTAGTCAGAAAAAGCATCTATTTCCAACAAACTCTTGTAACTCTAAAACTCAAAATATTAACAACTAACCATCTCCTAAACCATATGTCTACAATGGTTGTCCAAATTAGCCTAGATTTCCTCATCAACCTGCCTAATCCTCTCATCCTAAATAGCCATGCCATCGTGTCATTGAACCCCTACCTCCTTTTCAATACCTGTCTTAGCTAAGAAGTTTGCAACTTTATTCAGAGATCTACCTACATAAACTGGAATCAGATCATTCAATTCTCTCCACAACTCCTTAATTTGGGTGACAGGAAACCTCAACCTCCATGTCTCCAAAGCAAAGTTTCTCAAGCGATCCAAAGCTCCTACCAAGATTTGAGAATTTGTTTCTATGATAATCCTCTTATAATCTTACCACCCAAATAGAAGAAGATTTGATACTTAAGGCTTTTGCTTCATTGTTTTTGGGCCTACCTAGGCCCTGCAGTTCCCAATAGAGCAATGTCCAAACATGATTCCTACAAACCACTCCAATTCTAGCTATACCCAGATTGCCTTTTTCCTTTTTCACTAAATTCAAAAAAAAAAAATCTATAGTAAAATTTAATTAAATTAAATATTTGTTTTTTAAGAACTTGAAAAAATTATAGTAAACAAGATTGTTTTATTAATGAATTTATTATTTATTAATTATATTTTTTATATTTAATAATTAATTATATTTTTAATATTTAAAATATTGTTTTATTATAGTAGAAGTTAATTAAATTAAATATTTGTTTTAATATTTTGAAAAATTATAGTAAACAAGATTATATAAGATTTTGTTTAGTCTTAGTCAACAAGAGCATTGTTTCCTTCTTTTAATTTTTTAACAAACTTGTGTAACTTTAAAACCCAAGATCTTAACAAATAACTATTTTTGGTTACAACACTAAAAGGATATATGCATTGGAGCCAAATCTCTTAAACTATATGTCTGCAATGGTTGTCTAAATTAGCCT